>CM057470.1:61425351-62675351 GCA_030035585.1 Dugong dugon
AGGCAGACTTGTTAAAACATAGACAGATGGGCCTCAACCCCAGAGTCTGATTCAGCAGGTCTGGGGTGGGTTCGAGAATGTGAATTTCTCACAAGCTCCCAGATGATGCTGATGCTGCTGGTCCAGGGCCACACTTTGAGAACCGTTCCTCTTCCTCATTTTCTCTCATCTCAGTTTCTCTTCCACAGCTTTCTCAGCTCCTTCCCCATCAGAGCCTTGTTTAAATCTTCCCCTCAACCATCTCCCTCCCTCAGTAAATTCCATCTCCCTCCCCTCCCCTGGAGTCTTTTTCTGCCTTCTCCCTAATTTTCCCTGTACTAGCCCCAGCAGCCTCCCACATTTGCAATTCTTCCTAAACATTAAGAAACTGACTTTCTTGAAAATCGTGAAACGCACAAGCAACAGGAGGAAAAAAACAGTCCATCCCCCTAGTCGGCAAGGACACCAGTTTCAGGCAATTAGGAATAGCATGGGCTGGCCAGGACAGGATGTCCCTTACTTGGGCTGGAGTAGCTTGGCCATGATTGGGTGACAGTAGGACGGGGATGGCCTTCCTGTGCCCAGGGAGAGGGTGGAGCCCAGGGCTGAGCAGCTCCAGAATCCTTTGATATTGTTAGTTGTCAAAGAGTAGACCCCCAAACTCATGGCAGCTCCATCCACAACAGGACAAAAGGCTGCTCAGTCCTGCGCCATCCCCATGATCAATTGCAGATTGGATTGTTGTGATCCACAGGGTTTTCTTTGGCTGATTTTTGAAAGTAACTTGCAGGCTTTTCTTCCTAGTCTTAGTCTGGAAGCTCCGGTGAAGCCTGTGCAGCATCATAGCAACACACAAGCCTCTACTGACAGACGGGTGGTGGTTGCACATGAGGTGCATTGGCTGGGAATCGAACCGGGTCTCCCATATAGAAGGCAAGAATTCTACCACTGGACCACCAGTGCCCCCTAAGAATCCTTTAAGGTATTAGTTCTGAGGTTTGAACATGCATCAGAATCCCCTGGAGTGCTTGCTAAACACAGACTGCTGGACTCTACCCCCAGAGTTCCTGATTTAGTAGATCTGGTATAGCCCAGGGTGACCAGCCATCCTAGATTGCCCAGGACTTCCAGTGCTAAAAGCAGGAACTCTTTGGGAAAACCAGGATGAGTTAGTCACCCTAGGTAGGGCGGGAGACTTTGTGTTTCTAACAAGTCCCCGGGTGATGCTGCTGCTGCTGGTCCTCAGATTGCACTTTGAGGACCATGTGCCACCAGTTCCAAGCAACTTCAGCAGCTGAGAGCTGGGTGTGCAGCCCTGGATTCTTCAGAATGAGAGGCTCTGCCAGGGTCCAGAATCCAGACTCCTAATAATTGCAGTCAGGAGGTTGACATGGACTCTGGAAACTGGTCATGGAGTCCGAGATTGGGGGCAGGAGGGCGGGTCAGAAAGATAGGGTCAAGGCCGAGGGGAATCCAAGCGGAGGCTGTGTATGGTGGGGACATACACAGTGAACAAAAGCCAAGGGCCTCTGCCCAGCTCGGTGCTGGCAATACTGTGTGATCGGCTATGTCTTGGGCTGGGAGTGGAGCAGGGGAAGATGAGAAGGGCTGTTCCCAGGGGATGGACTAATGCAGGAGCAGCTGGCCTGGGGACAGAGAAGCCAGGAAGGAAGGAAATAGAAATGCTTGTAATGTAGGTGTTCATTTTTGGGAACCAGAGTCAGGCCAAATTCAGTGTCTAAGTTGTTAGTCTGTAAAAATACTGCGCAGAATTTAGATGCTAATTATTTCTTCCCATGCCAATGATGAGCTGTGCATGAGGTGCATTGGCTGGGAATGGAACCCAGGTCTCCCGCATGGAAAGTGAGAATTCTACCACTGAACCAACGATGTTGGAGACCACTTGACAGCAACTGGTCCTAAAAGTTACTAACCTTAAATGCTAAAGGCTCTCCTGGGAGGGGCAGTCCTTAGGATCCAGGAGGAGTGGGGCCAGAGGTGAATGTTTGTTCTATAAAGGAATGAATGGAAGAATGAGACCATGTGGCTGCCTCATGAGGGAACCTTCCAGTTGCTTAGTCCTTCAATTTGCACAAAGCACTATTGCACACATTCAAACCTCAGTGTTCCCAGATTCATATTCTGTTTCCACTACTCTGAGTCTTTCATCCGAGTGTTCTAACAAGGAGTAATTTACTATTATACTTGTTTCCTGGCTGGCCTCTATCCCCCTACCCTGCCAAGAAACGTCTGGGAGTCTTGGAAGAGCCAGTTCAACTCTTAAACAATCTCAGTCAGCTCTTAGTTGGCACCTGCTGTTTAATTTCTCTGCCAGATATCACTGTGTCTACCAGGAACTAACAGAAACCACATCTATGCTGGAGGCCTCTGAATGATGTGGTTTAGACTGTTGTGGGTTGAATTGTGTCCCTCAGAAGGATATGTTGAATTCCTAACCCCCAGGACCTATGAATGTGACCTTATTTGGAAACAGGGTCATTGCAGAAGTAATTAGTTAATTTAACAGGAGGAGACTGGGCGCTAATCCAATGTGACTGGTGTCCTTATAAAAAGAGAAGAGACACAGAGACAGAATGACACAGAGAGAAGAAGGCCATGGAGATGGGAATCAGAGTTATGCTGCCACAAGCCAAGGAATGCCTGGGGCTACCAACAGCTGCAAGAGACAGGAAAGAACCTTCCCCTAGAGACTTGGTCCTAGGGACACCCTGAATTCAGACTTCTAGCAGCAACCTGAGGAAGCTAATAACCATTCAGACTTCTAGAAGCAACCCTAAGAACTAATAACCTTTTGCAATTGAATCATCTGACTCATGGTGACCTTTTGAGCCTCGCCACCCGGGGATTCCAGGAAGTCAGTAAAGACCCTAATATCTCCTAGTGTCTGTCCTGAGAAGGATCTAATGGTTCTAGCAGCCCTCAACCCCTTAGAACAAAGACGGTTTGTTTGAAGATGAGGGAAGCTGAGTAGAATCTCTTTACCCTCAAATTTAGTCTCTGTTACTGGGCCAAGCTTCTCTGCCTGACTCCTTTTCTTCGAGTTAGTTTTACCCAGAAGGCTCTTTGGTCCCTCATGCAAATACATGTCTGAGCTGCCTCAACGGGTGGAGTTGGCTTGGGATCCAGCCAGGATAAGCTACCTTTCCCCAGCATGATGTAAAATCACTGTTGTTGTTAGGTGCTGTGGAGTTGACTGTGACTGGTAGTGAGTCTATGTGATAGAGTAGAACTGCCCCATAGAGTTTTCTTGGCTGTAATCGTTATGGAAGCAGATTACCAGGTCTTTCTCTCACAGAGTTGCTGGGTAGGTTTTGAAATACCAACTTTTGATTAGCAGCCCAGCACTTAACCATTGTGCCATCAGCACATAATTGTTGCACCATTGTAAAATCACTGAGATGAGCCCCATCTGAGGGGCATCAAGGGTATGGAGTGGGGGTGAGCCACAGAGCTGGGGTGGACCAACCCGTCCGTCTAACATGTGCCTCTCCACTGGCTTTATGGGCTCCTGCTGTTCATCTCTGCAGTAAACCATGTGGAGTGGTTGTGTAGAGTGTGGACTTGATTATTTGTGGCAGACTGTATTAAATAGCATTAAAAATCTCCGGTCCTATATTCCTAGTTGGAGTCCCTGGGTGGTGCAATGGTTAATGTACCTTGGCTGCTAACTGAAAAGCTGGAGGTTTGAGTCCACCAGAGGTGCCTTGGAAGAAAGGCCTGGCAATCTGTTTCTGAAAAATCAGCCATTGAAAACCCTACGGAGCACAGTTCTACTTGGACACAGATGGGGTCATCAAGAGTTGGAATCACTCCACTGGCAACTGGCTGAGGTGGTGGTATATTCCTGGCTTAGTGGTAGAATCCTCACCTCAGTGCAGGAGACCTGGTTTGATTCCTGACTACAAAGGGGGAAGTCACCTGTTCTAAGGTGTGTGCCAGAGCTAAATCACACGAAACCCTCGTGATTGTGATGTCATTATTATTATCCCTTAATGGGTGAGAACATGGATTCTGTTAAACTGCTTCCTCCAGGTCACTCCACCTGTAAGTGGCATAGCCAAGGTTCCAGCGTCGGTTGCCTGAGCCCATATCCCTGAAAAATCCAACTGTCTCCAAGAGAACAAGGAGGAGAGGAGTCTAGAAGACGGGTCTGGGGCGTGGCAGGAGCTTCACCACGCCCCACCCCTCGGGGAACTTTCTGGGAAGACACAGACCTAGCCCTGGGCACAGACCTAGCCTGGCTCAAGGTAGCTCTGCTGGAGAGCCCTTCCTGTATCCTCCTCCCTCTGCCAGCCCTGCCCTGCGTGATGTGCTCATCGCTGGGGCTTCTGGAGTGACGCAGCATGCGTGGGCCGCATTCCTGGGCATGCAGCATGGTCAGGTCGATGCCTCAGGCTCCATGGCCCGTGACTTGTTTGCAGCACAAGCGTGCACGCGCCACTCCCCTGCCTCGGCCCTGCTTGCTCTTCCTGAGGCTCAGGAAGTTAAGGCAGGAAGAGGACTTGACTGCAGCCTGGAGACCTGAGCTCCAGTCCTGGATCTGACGTTTTCCAACAGGTTGAACTTGGGAAGGGTCACTTCACCTGTGGACTTAAGGTTCCCCTCTCGAAAAGGAGGAGGTTGCTGGAGACCCTTGCTCCTACTCAAAGTGTCACAAGGGGTGGGGATGGGGGTGGAGGGACCAACAGCAGTGGCATCACTTGGGAGTTTCTTAGAAATGCGAGTCTCAGGCCCCAGATCTTCTGAATCAGAATAGCATTCTAAGAAGATCCCCGGGTGATTTGCATGCACATTGAGTTTGAGAAGCGCTACTCACACGATCTCTGTGCTCAGTTCTGGTGTCCTCTAATTCTGTGCCATAAGGGGCCCTGAGCACTGCCCTGGCAGATGCTGGGTTGGGGACCAAGCCTCACCTGATGAGATAGTCACCCAGTTCTTACATGCACTGCCTGGGTGTGGCATCTCAGTTCTAGCTCTTAAAGAGGGTTCCAGGAGGGTCGATGATAAATACCAGTAATCCCTCCTCTGTGGCCACCATCTGTCTGTCAGTTTGCCATACTGTGGTGGCTTGCATGTTGCTATGATGCTGGAAGCTATGCTACTGGTCAGGGCTGGATTACCCAATAAGCAAGGTATGCACGGGTCCAATTGTGCCTTCCCACCAATCTGCAGTGCACAATTTCGCCTGTCCCCCACCACGCCAAAGATGTGGTGAAACGTGTGTGAAATTGCCTGCCACAGATTAGCAAGTAAACACAATTAAACCTGAGCGTACCTTCCTCAATGCAAGCCGGTGCATACGGTGCACTGGTGCTTAGTTAATCCACTCCTGCCACCGGTATTTCAAATATCAGCAGGCTCACCCACGGGGGATGGGTTCCAGCATAGCTTTTAGACTAAGAAAGACTAGGTGATCTACTTCCAAAATCAGCCAAAGAAAACCCTAGGATCATACCAGAAGATTGTCCAATATAGTGCTGGAAGATGAGATTCCAGGTTGGAGGACACTCAAAATACACAGTGGCTGCAACAATGAGCTTGAGCACACAAACAATCGTGAAGACGGTGCAGGACCGGGCAGTGTTTCGACTCATGGGGTTGCCATGAGTTGGAGCCAACTCAATGGCAATTAACAACTCCTCTGCAGATCTCCCTTTTCTTCTAGGGGCTAAACCAAGGGCCAGCACATAATCAGCTGGAATTGAATTCAATTCGCCTTCTACTTCAGTTATCACATATTTACTCTACACCCATTCTCCAAAGCAGTAGTCAATCCCATCCTGTGGGATCTCACCCTGTAATTCGGAAGACAGTTCAGGAGCTGAACAAATGCATTATATGGAGTAACATCATATATGCATTTAACTTGCATGCTAACAGCCAAATAAGAAAGAGAGCAAGAGGCAGATGTAAATAATGGGATACACTCCCTGGAGTGAGTGTGATCTGACAGGTCAGAATCTGCTACTGCTCAGCCAGCCTCAGTTCCCTCAGCCTCTCTCAGACATATGCTCTGGGCTGACTGTGATTCTACTTTCTCAAGATTTGTGCATTTTGAACAACAAGGTTGTTGCTAAAGGAAAGCTAACTATTGCCTTTGGTACCCAGCCAAAGAAACAGAAACCTGTTCCATTGCAAGAATTAAAACAAAACAAAACAAAACTATGTAGATCTCATGAAGAGAAGTAACGTGGCTTCCAACACAATGTCTTCCTGGGGAATTTTTCAGAGTGATTTTGATTATATGTGACTTTTCTTTATGTGCTAACTTTAGAACTGAAAGTAAGAGGTGATGCTCCCTCACTGTATGAAGTCAGGTCAGACACACATACACGTTCCCAACAGGGAAAATCTGTAGGATTCCACATGAAGATGGTCGAGGAAGGCTGTGAGGAAGATGGACCCTTTCTTCCTAGTCTCTTATCTGGGAGTGCCCGGGTGCTGCAAGCGATTAATGTGCTTGACTACTAATCAAAAGGTTGGCTGTTTGAACCCACCCAGAGGTGCCTCGGAAGACAGGCCTGGTGACCTGCTTCCAAAAGATCACAGCCTTGAAAATCCTGTGGAGCACAGTTCTACTATGCACACATGGGGTCAGCATGAGTTGGAATCCACTGGACAGCAACTGGTGGTTTACTCTCTTACCTAGAATGTTCTTTCATGACTTCTCTTCAGGTTTTGAGTCCAGCCTAACTCTGAGATGCCAGACTGGTAGCTGCAAACAGGCCTCCAGAGGATTCCATGGTGTCATGGCGTCAGGATACCCTTGTACTGTTTCCATCCATCTATGCCCTGTGTGTACCTTTCTGAGAGGCGCTGTACTGAGTGTGGAATTCCAGAGTTTGCACAAAGGCAGGTTAAACTAATAGAAAGAGGACACTCTAAAGCAGAGAGTTTGAGAATTGTTATAAGATCACGCAGACTCAGAAATATGTTACATCATGCTAAAACAAAAAGCCCAATCTACTTCTTTATTTAGGTAGTTCCCTCATAACCATGAAACAGCTGAGGCAGCTTATAAGACACACATGCACTTTTAGGGTGAGCTATAAATAAGCAGACAAAATTAGGCCAGGGGAAATAGAAGCTAGTGGAGCAGGTCAAGTACAAGCAACAAAGAGAGCACACCGATGAGCCTGCACAGGTTGGCCTCCATGTTGTTCCAGCTGGGTTGCATGTGACCAGATGCAACCGAAATAAGACAAAAGGGAAGTCTGGCACTTAGGGTCAAGAAATGCATGACAGGAGGACAGTACAGCGAGGCGTAGCTTGGTTATCAGAAAAATATCCAGAAGGTTCTGACTGATTAAAAGCTCAATATGAGCCACCCGCGTGTCCTGGCTGTGCAAGTAAATTGAGGTTGCATTCCTAGTGCACGGTGTGCACACCAAGGAGCAGGGAGTCCTCTTGCACACTGCATTTGCTTTTGTGACAAACGTGTGGAAATAGGCTACCAGTGCCAACTGGATGGCACCAAGCAATGGATGGCGTGCAGCCCTCCAGGGGCTCACAGTCTACCCAACAGGCTGAAGATGAGAAGCAGCAACAAGCTCACAGATTCTCTTGGACTTTTGTGCTTGGTTTTAATTGTTAATTTTTTTAAAAATGACCTTGACAAGAGGAGCAACAGAGGATGGGACTTTTCTTTTGATGTCGAAGCCTGAAGCAGGGCTGCCACATACAAGTCCCACTAGGAGGAATTTGGAGTCCTTGGGTGGAGCAGATGGTTAACTCCATTGCCGCTGACCAAAAGGTTGGAGGTTCAAGTCTACACAGTTTCCTCGGAAGAAAGGTCTGGTGAGCTACTTCTGGAAAATCAGCCATTGAAAACTCTGGAGTACAGTTCTACTGTGACGCACATGGGGTTGCCATGAGTTGGAATTGACTCGATGGCAACGAGTGGTTTAGGGAGACATCTAAGGCTTCTCAAGCCCTCCATAAACAGCTGGGTGGCAGTAATGTCAGCGGCTGGGTGCAGGTGATGCTGGACTCTGGATAGAGCCTGGAACCTGTAGGAAGCCAGGTATCCAGGGCCACTCATGACCATCTTTAGGGGTACTTTGAAAGCCTCAGCAATGCAACCTCCAGTTCTTCCTGGTTCCTCTGGATGCTGTTAAAGAATATGCTGCAAAGAGAAGGCATTTCCTTGATGTGATTCTTCTTGATCAGATGGTACCTGTATTGAATGAACCAAGAAGAAATGGATCAGACCACGACTCAGATACATAGTCTCATGCCTGAGAGTGATGAAGCCAGCGTCAGACGTGGAGTCAGCTGGACTTAGGAGTGAACCCAAGAGCCTCCCCTCACCCGCAGCGTTACCTCGGGTTGGCTGTGAAACCACTCTGAGACTCAGTTTCCTTACCGGCAAAATTAGGACCTGAATCCCTCCCTCACAGTGTTGTATTGAATGAGACAATGTAAATAAGTGATTGGCCCAATAAATACCAAGGCACTCATCAAACCCTAGTTCCCTCTCTCCACACTTCCTCAAAGGCAAAGTTAAGCCCTTTCTCTGTCCTCTTGATTCTACCCCA
Source organism: Dugong dugon (assembly GCA_030035585.1). Classification (NCBI taxonomy): domain Eukaryota; kingdom Metazoa; phylum Chordata; class Mammalia; order Sirenia; family Dugongidae; genus Dugong; species Dugong dugon. Next base: position 61,433,889 of record CM057470.1, read on the forward strand.
CCTCCACCTTGGACATTGCCAGGGGTACGTCTTCATTTGTGACTTCAGTGTCCTTTCTTCCTCTCTACTGGCCTGTCTTCTTCCCCCGTCCTTACCAGCTTGCACAGATAATTTTCTGTATTATGCTCAAACCAGCCATGCCATCAGACTCCTGCCCTGCCCTCTTCATTTAATAGTCATTATTTTTTTTTTTAGCTTTTTAAAAATAAATTTTACTTTTTAGAACAGCTTTAACTAGGTGTTATTGAGTTGATTCCAACTCATGGCGACTCCATGTGTATCAGAGAAGAATTGTGCTCCATAGAAATTTCAGTGGCTGATTTTTCAGAAGTAGATCACCAGGCCTTTCTTCTGAGGTACTTCTGGGTGGCCTCAAACCTCTAACTTTTCAGCTAGCAGTCCAGTGCGTTAACCATTTGCACCACCCAGGAGCAGCTTTAGGTTTACAGGAAAATTGTGCAGAAAAGTATAGTGGGTTCCCATATACCTCCTATTTCTCCTGCATTAACATCTTGCATTCCTGCATCACCAAATAGTCTCATTCACTCTTTATACATAATATACATAATAGTCTCATTCACTCTTTATACATCATAACAGCCGGTCAACGATAGCGCTAATCTAATCTTTGTCCCCACCATTCTGCTGAGAAAGGCTCTTTCCAAATCAGATCACCTTTCCTGAGGCTTCCACCTTCTGGACTGCTCTCAAGTATTCGGTGGTCAGTACCCACCCCAGTCTTGTTATTGGTTCCTCCTGAGTCCTCTCTACCACCTACACAGTATCTGTTCCTTTTATTACTCTGACCTTCCCTTCGGGGTCCCCAGAACTGCCTTCCTTCACCCATTTCCCAGATGCAGGCAGGGCTGAAGATCTGACTTTGGATCCACAGGAAGCACCCATGACCAAACCAGGGGTTGACAAACTTTTTCTGAAAAGGACAGATAGTAAACATTATAGGCTTTACACCCCATAGGGTCTCTGTTGTTAATTCCTCAACTTCGCTGTTGTAGTGAAAACGCAGCCACAGACAATACATAAGTGAACGGGTAGACAGCTTTCCAATACAACTTTACTTACAAAAAAGGGGTGGATTTGGCAGGTGTGAGGGTGTCTGTGTGTATGCACAGGGTGGATGTGGGTGTGGAGAATATGAGCTGGGTTTTTATGTGTGATGTGTGTGTGTGCGGTGAGGGTGGGGGGCGTGTGCAGAGGTACATGTGTGTGTTTTTGTCTATATAAGTTGAAGGAGAGGGAAGGACTGGTGTGTGTGAGGAGTGTGTGTCCATGCAGAGTGTGCGTGTGTGTGTGTGCTGTATATGCGTGTATATGTGGGAGGTGTGGGGGTGCAATGGGAGAGAGGAGTGTTCAAGAAGGGGTGTGTGTGTGGGCATGTAGTCCTCACCAAACTTTGACTTGAGGCTTATCTCTATCCATGGGAAATGGCTGGCAAGTGGAATGTAGGCAAACTGTTTCTGGAAGTACAGAGACCGAGTGATAAAATCAAAGGGCAGATGACTTGCCTGGTACACAGGCAAGTTGGGCTATAAAAACAAGCCACACACCCCAGAACTCCTAGTGGGATCTTTGGGGTCCTCCTGAGAACTGTGCAGGCTGCGGGCCAAGCCCTATGGGGCGACCAGGCCTGCCCTGTCCTGGACCAGCCCCTGTGCCAGGAATGTGGCCTCCTTAAGGTTACATGTGTCCGTGGAGGGCAGGGTCCTGTCAGCCTTGTCTTGCTGAGACTCTGAAGGGAAGCTAGGAAGGCTGATGTCAGGGTCTGAACCCAGGGAACCCTTCTTGTTTCCTTTTAGTCCACTCTGAGAATTAGGAAAGTGGCAGAGTTAGTTACAATCTGCCCAGAAATCATGAACACAGTCAGGGATTACACCCAGGCCAAAGGCCATAGAGAACAAGGGAATTGAAACTGGTCATTTTCTGAAATATATCTGAGCATTGGGAGCTTGTATTCAAATGTACCCTTACATGCAAGTTCCATAGGTACAACTGCCAAAATCCCAGCTGCGCTGGGTGAACTTGGGGTTGTGGGGTGGGGTGGTGGGGAGAGGGTGCTGGAGTCCTGCCTGCTCACTCTCTCCCCCTCACCCCAGCCCCTGAGGGGGTCTTTGCAGAACGCAGTTTGAAACCTCTCATGGCGACCAACTTCTTATTCTGAAGGGAAGTAAAATGACATGCCCAAAGTCATCAGTGGGTAGTGGGCAGCCCCGGTAAGTGACCGGCCCCTGAACGGCAGATCTCATGCACCTGTTGTTCTGGGCCAGGCTGGAGACATTGCACAGATGGAAACAAGGAGTGGGGCTTGATGAGCGGGCTGGCTGGCTCCCAGGGAACACAGAGTTTGGGGACTAATAAGGTGAAAGTGGTATCTGCCTGACTGTATTCAAAGGAGAGGCGTGTGTAGTTAACCCTGGGTGCGTAATTAATGTGCTTGGCTGCTAACTGAAGGGTTAAAGGTTTGAGTCCACCCAGAGGGGCCTTGGAAGAAACACCTAGCAATCTACTGATAAATCAATCATCAAAAACTCTGTAGAGCAAGTTCTACTCTGACACACGTGGGATCTCCCCAAACCAAAAAAAAAACAAAAAACCAAACCCACTGTCACTGAGTCGATTCTGACTCATAGCGACCCTATAAGACAGAGTAGAACTGTCCTATAGGGTTTCCAAGGAATGGACTCATCTGTAATCGGTTTTCAGCGGAGAATGCAATGGATTTCAGTTTTGAAATCTTCATAGGCCTGGACAAAAGTCTGGTGGTCTGGGGTCGCTCTCACTCATGCCTACGTTGTCTTAAGAATTCATCACAGTGTTTCCAGGATGCTGTCTTTGGGGAAGGCTGAACGACGGTGTAACACACCAGCTACCTGCCTTGTGAGCCAGATGTAATGGAGCACCCTTGTTTTATGTAGTCATCACTTGCAGAGTGCTGTGCAAATATTGACCCGCTTAATCTTGGCAAGATCCTTGTAAGGTAGGGCCTATTATTAGCATCATCTATGACACACCATCTCTTTTACAGATTTGAAAACTGAGGCATGGAGAGGTGAAGTGACTTGCCCCAGGTCACACAGCCAGTAAGGAACCAAACTAGATTCAAACCAGGCAGACTGACTCTTGTCCACGCTTGCCACCACTGGCCTATTGAACTTCTAGTCAATGGGGAAGGATGTACAGGGCGAGGCACCCCACACTGGGGACTTCCTGTTGTTTGGGCAAGGGTCTTAGCCCCCACGGTGGGTTTGGGCTGGGTAATAATAGTAATCCACCACCCATCTGTCAGTTTGTCATACTGTGATGGCTTGCATGTTGCTGGAAGCTATGCCACTGGTATTTCAAACACCAGCAGAGGTCACCCATGGTGGACAGGTTTCAGCAGAGCTTCCAGACTAAGACAGACTAGGAAGAAAGGCCTGGAGATCTACTTCCACAAAATCAGCCAATGAAAGAGAATATGATCTGACTGCAACAGAATATTGTCTGATAAGATGGCACAGGAACTGGCAATGTTTCATTCTGTTATATATAAGGTCTCCATGAGTTAGAACCAATGGCAACTAACAACAGCAACAAAATAATAATCATGCTACGGCCAGGGTGGTCATTTGGAAACACAGATCCAATGATGTCAAGCTCCCACCTCTGTTTACAGCCCTTTGATGGCTTCCCATTGTTCTTAAAATAATGATCAAATTCCCTAGGAGGGCCTTCAAGGCCCTGCTTCATCTGACCTCTGCCCCTGCTGGGGCCTAACTCTCTCCTCCACTTGCCCTCTGCCTTTCAAAGGACCCTGGGAGGGTTCCACCCCAGGACCTTTGCCCAGCCTTTGCCTTTCCCCAAAAGGCTTTCTAGTCAACTCTTACTCTTCCTTTGGAGGTCAGCTTAATATCACCTCCTCCAGGAAGCCTTCCCTGATCCCACCTTCTGGGTCACTTTCTCTGCTGCATATTCTCATAGAATGATGTTCCTTCCCTTCTTAGTCCATCCCTGACTTTGTTACTGTACTTTGTTACTGTGATCTTTGATTACCGTCTCTCTCTCTCATTAGGCAGTAAACTCCCTGAGAGTAGAGACTTCCTGTGTCTTGTTCTTCATGGCATCTTCAGGGCCTTACACAGTGCCTGAAAAGTTCTGGTGAATAAGTAAACCAATCAGTGGTCCCTTCTTACTTTGAAGTGTCATGATGCAAAGTCCACCAAGGCCTACAACCCATCTTTCAGTTTGTCATACTGTGGCAGCCTGTGTGTTGCTATAAGGCTGGAAGCTATACTACCAGTATTTCAAACACCAGCAGGGGTCACCCATGATGGACAGGTTTTAGCAGAGCTTCCAGACTAAGACAGACTAGGAAGAAAGGCCTGGTGATCTACTTCTGAAAATTAGCCAATGGAAAAGCTGTGTGGATCACAACAGAATATTATCTGCTACAGTACTGGAAGATGAGCCCTCTAGGTTGGAGGGCATTATACAATAGGTCCCCAAACTGACTCAGACTTAACAATGATCATGAAGATGGTGCCGGATGAGGCAATATTTTGTTCTGATGTATATGGAGTCACCATGGGTAGGAACTAACACAACAGCGACTAATAACAAGTAACAACACCAGGGTGCTCCAAAATTGGATTCTGGGTCAGTGCACTCACCCTGTATTAGATGTTTGGTAACAATACCTGACACTTGTAAAAATCTATGTTGTTTGCAAAGGCCTTTGCCTGCATTACCTCTTTTCGATCCTTGTAACTACAAGGGCAGGTAACAGCAGCCTCATTTACAGATGAGAATACTGAGGCTCGGACTGTGACACAATCTGTCCCAGATCACCTAGCTAACGAGTGGTGAATCTCAGAGCGGGGCCCAGGTGTTGTGCCTTCTCGTCTCCTTCTACATCCCCTCCTAGGAACAGGCTTACCCTCCTCTACTGAAGATGAGCCCCCTAGGTTGGAAGGTACTGTAATAGCCCCAGCAATGGATACAAACATAGCAAGGATCGTGAAGACGGAGCGGGACTGGGCAGCGTTTCGTTTTGTTGTACGTTAGCTCACCAGGAGTCTGAGCAGACTCAACAGCAGCTAACAACTGACCTCCTCAATCGCTGCTCTTTTCTCTCATTTCCGAGGGTCATGCGTGACACCCAGAAAAGACTCGGGCTGTTATTTCCTTCTTCCAACCCAGCAGTGACCTTTGCTCTTGCATCCCACAGTCAGAAGGAAGTGCCTGGCCTGCCTGAGCGCAGGTCCTGGCCCACCCAGGGAGGAGGGCAGCCGGTGAAACCAGCTGGGCTCTGAGATCAATCCCCTTGGGAAGCTTCCAGAGCCCTAGCTCAGGATTCTGGGGCCCAGGCCACTGCTATCTTTTGAGCTTTGTCCCTCCGAGAACAGTCTTGCAGTTACGTGCCTCCTTAATAACATGCAGTCAACCGAGTTACTCCAGCCTGCTGCCCGCAGTTAAGCGCCGCTCTGCCAGTGAATTGGGCAGCTGTGGCCTCTCAGCTTCCCTGTCTCCCAGCTGGCCTGGGCATGTGGGGTGGTTGCACATGAGTGTGTGTGAGAGGTGGTGGTGGGGCACAGTGGCCACTGACCCTCTCCTGTATGTCCCCCATCCCAGACAGGAAGCAAATGAGAAGGGCCATTCTGGATGGTTTTGCTCTGCTTCCTCCCCCAAGTCCAGCTCACCTCCCTCCATCCAAGTGGGCAGTAAGCAGCTTTTGGGGAGCTTTCCACCTTCTCCTTATGCTAACGGCTTTGCTCCCCAGCAGGAATTGTCGCCACAGGGAATCAGGATGGGCTCTTTTCGCCCAAGTTACACACTAAAAGGATAACGTCCCGTTCTGCATTGAAGGACCAGTCACAACATATCAGGAGTGGAAGGGCCCCTGGAGGTGCTCTTTCCAGTCTCCATAAGAAGAAGCGTCCCCAGCGGAAGAAATATCTGCCTTACGTTCACCTGGCTGGTCCACCGCAGAACCTGCTGGAGCCTGGGTTTACAGCATACCCAGTCAGGGTACCTCCTTTAGTAGTTGTCTGGCCATTTGTCCATTCTGCCCACTACCGCTTATTCCAGCCTCCCTGGCCACTCTGCCAGATAGGCACTCACCTGGTTCCGTCAGGGCTCCCTTTGGGTGGCAGCTGCAGCATGTCCCTGCTCCTCGAAGCATCTGGGCTGCCCCAAGTTCACAGCCTCAGCCACATGGTGCCCACCTCCTTCCTTTTCTGCCCACGGCTGAACTACAAGTTCATTTGCTCCAGAGGCACCTCAATGTTGATGGAATACCAAGTTGTCCACAACAGCAGGCTGAGGACCAGAATCAGGGCACCTGTGTAGACCAAGAAGTCCCAGTAGCTTAGAGAGGCAAAGATCCCCACTAGCAGGAGGACCAGACCAACAACATCCACCAGGATGGCGAGGTAGAGGAAGAACACACACCGCCCACAGCTGCACCTTCTGCATGGCCGGCCCAGGAGCATGGCCCGGGAGGAGCTCAGTGGCACAGCCAGGGGAGATTTACATGGGAGGCTGGCTGTCCTGCCTCCTGCTACTGCATTCTCTGCCTGCTGGGTGTGGGCAAATGAGGGAGCCACAAGGAAGTAGACGTGGACCTGCACCTTTATGAGTACAGCAGCCAGTGGGGCAGGACATTTCTTGTTTCACAGCTCAGGAATGAAACTGACCCAGCAGGCTGACATTGCTTTGATTGGACTGGTCATCGCTGGTGCCAACCAAGTTATGTGTCAGAGAAGGATCTAAAGACGTGAACCCTCCTGAGGCCTGAGGTGCCTGGTGGCCGTGGAAGAGGGACTGTTCTGCACCTTGTTTTCTGACATGGGAGCGAGAGAGCCTGTGTGTCCTGGGCAAGCCCCACCATCTTTCTGAGATATGGTTTCTTCCTCTGTATGTGATCATTGTTGTTGTTAGTGGCTACTGTGTTGGCCTTGGACTCACAGTGACCCCCATGTGCAAAGGAAAGAAATGCTACCTGGTCCTATGCCATCTCCATGATGGGTTGGGGCTCAGACCCTTGTGATTCATAGGTTTTTCACTGGCTGATGCTTGGAAGTAGATGGCCAGGCCTTTCTTCCTAGTCCGTCTTAGTCTGGAAGCTCTGCTGAAACCTGTTCAGCATCATAGCAACATGCAAGCCTCCACTGACAGACAGGTGGTAGCTGGGCATGAGGCTCACTGGTCGGGAATTGAGCCGAGGTCTCCTGCATGGAAGGTGAGATTTCTACCATTGAAACATCAATGCCCCATCTGTATGTGGCAGGGTGGGGTTTTCTTCCCTATGGCCGCTTTTGACCTACTCTTCTTGGTGAGGAAGGGCTATTTTATGTAAAAGATATGGGAGAAAGTTTGTTGACATAAATAGATATTGAAATGATGCTATAAGAATTGGTCAATATTAGCAAGAGAAAGGTTTGCCTGTCTCATAGATTCCCCACACACTGAAGGCTGTGAGCTTCCTGGGACAGAGAGCTGTGAAGCTCCTTCACAGCCTGCACAGAAAGGCAGACTCCTGAAAGGCTGGAAAAGGCAGAGAGATCAGGGAAGGGAGAGCAGAGACTTCTGTGCCCCTCTGCAGTAGGCTTGGAGTAGACCAAGACACAACTCCAGGCAAAAGTCAGGACATGTTTCTGCTGTCCTTTGACTCTGTTGTGTGTTTTTGAGACTGACTAACTTTCTATTTGCTTTCTCTTTCATAATGGGCTACACTTGTGTGTCCTTCCAGACACTGCACACATACCTAGGGGTTGCACACAAAGCAGGGTGATCGTTATCACTGTGGCCACGTCACAGATGAGTGGAGTGAGCATCATATGGGAAAACGCAGCAGCAGCCCTCGGTCACCTCGGTCACCTTTGACCTTCAGCAAGTCATCAACCCTCTCTGGGCCTCAGTTTCCCCAGAAAAGGGAAGGAAATCATTTCCATTCTTTCTTTTGCCTTCCCCAGAGGGTGAGAATAAATAGGTGGTTTCAGTTTCATCCTTTGTGTGTAAAATAAGCCAGGATGAGTGAGAAACTTTCAGAAAAAGTCTTGGGGAGGAGGGAATCACATAACAGATGGTTTTTAGGATCTGAAACACCATAGACTTAACCGAAGCCAGTCAGCCAGTCTGTAGCATCTCAAGGGGGGAAGTAGCTGAGGCCAATGGCCCACCTGATGTTTGCATTCTTTTCAATTATCCCTGTGAAGGTTAGGGAGCCTGTACAGAACACCCCCAAGTGATGGGGAAGCCACAACTTCCAATCTATTGTTTCCAGCTTGACTAGGAGAGAGATTCTTGGAAACGCAGTTGATAGACAGTGGTGACCTCTCCCCGGGGGGGGGGGGGGGGGGGGGGCTGAGCACCCTAACAGGGATCTGCGAGTGTGTTCTGGCCTAGCTGTATTCAAGTTCCCAGGCACCTTTGCAAGGTCCTGTGCCTATGTGTGTATGTGTAGAGGGATCTCATCTAGGGTGACCTCTGTCCCTATAATAGTACTAAAATTTCTGCATCCTGGGAAATTCCTTAGTCCTGTGTCAGTTGGGATGGTCAGTCACCCTACTCCTGCCTGAAGTCCTAGGTCACAGAGAAGCAGGTAATTAGTGGTTACCTGGCGTGGAGGGGAGGGGGAAAGAGCGAGACAATGCCTGTGGGGCACTGAGCTCCTATTAAGAGTGAGGAAAAAATTTGGGCTTGGATAGTAGTGATGGTTATACAACAGGATAAATATAATTTAATATCACTGAATTGTATGTGTAAATAATGTTAAAATGCCAATTTTTTTTTGTCGTATATATACCCTCACCACAATTAAACACACAAACAACAACAAAAAAGGAAGTAGGTAATAGGGAAAATCTTCTCCCATCTGCCTGTACTTCAGGTCAGCCTCATTCGACTCATACCCTAAGCATCTTGGAGAGACACTGTCTTCTTAAGTTCTGGATCTCCTCAACATTTTTATCATTACTGTTTTTTAATACACACACACATACATACACACACATTTCCAGCCACAAAACCATGACATGTTCACAGGCTAAAGGACAAAATTGAAACTACTCACCACCTCAGTGTCTGGAGCTAATTGGCCTCAACTTCTTGGTATTCATCCTCCAGACCCATCCACATCTCGTTTTTCTTAGAAAAATGGTCTTCACTGTACTCTGCTCTGCAGCCTGCTTTTCCCTTATCACAGTTCATGGCCCTTCTTCCAGGCTGCTCACCGTGGACCCACCAGGAGACCAGCCAGGGTGTGATGAGCCCCTCTACCTCCTGGCCTGTAAGTCTCCCTAGCTCTGCTGTCTTGATGTGGTCTAGGTATATATACCACAGGAAGAGACTACCTGGGACGTTTTGTGAAAAGCCAGGAGAGGGATGGGCTGGCAAAGAGGAGGCGGGAGACCAGAGTAAGTCAGAGAGAGTGGCTACAAGTTTAGGAAACAGAAAATGCCTGGGGTGTAGGTTGACTTATACCAGGGACAGACAGGTCATTAGCAAGAAACAGTCACTTGACCAGACAAAGAGCAGTTTGCTGAGCCCAGTTTTAGCAATAAGGACCCCACTTTCCTCTTCTCCCATAGCAATCCTTTGTGTCTTATTGTTTTGTCAAGTCTAGGATCCTCTGTGGGAGACAACTAAAAAGGTTTTTGGTTTTTTGAGGTCCTTTGACTCTGGCTGTGGTATAGATAGAAAATTTAGACTCTCAAGTCAAGCTTTCAGAACCAGTCCCATAATTACCAAGACCAGTACCAGTTGCTATTGAATTGACTCCAATTCATGGTGACCTCATGTATGTCAGAGTAGAACTGTGGCTGAATTTTTGAAAGTAGAATGCGAGGCCTTTCTTCCGAGGTGCCTCTGGGTGGACTCAAACCTCCAAACTTTCGGTTAGCAGGTGAGTACGTTAACCGTTTGCACCAACCAGGGACAACACCTCATTAAAGATGGCCCATCATACCACCAAAAAGAGTGGTTCTGCCCCAGGACACCGAGATGGCCTTGATTGCCCCCATGTCACTGGGGAGATCTCAACCTTTATCACTTTCATCCAAACCCCAAGCAGTCCCCCACTGCCACCTCCCCCAGCTTATCATCTCTCCCTCAGCACATTGATGACCTTGCCTCTGCTTAACAGAGGATCATGTTTCCATGCAGACACATTGCACTTCAATGTACCTCGGGCATCCATCCACACTCAGCATCCCCCTTGAGCCTCCCAGCAGCCCTGTTTGGGTTCCAAAATGGGGAGCAGTTGAGAGATGTGCCCAGAGCTGCATTTACATCCTGGTTCTCTTGGCTAATATGGTTTACATACAGATATTTCTCCTCTTCCCTTTCTTGGTTGCCCATCCCCAAGCCGACTTTCCCCAACAACCCTGGAGAATCAAGTTAGTTTCTTTTGTATTCCCATCTAAGTTGACAGTTGCTTTTATAATAGTATCTAATTTGTTTAGTCCTGTGTCTCCCTCGCTAGTGGGGGCAGCTCTATCAGTCAGGAACGGTCCTGACTTCTCCTTGATAACCACAGCACTAGTGTTTATTGGATAGATTTGTTTATAACTCCTGGGCTCCTTCTAGCTTATTGGAAACTCAAGGCTGTTTCACTGTGTGTTGGTTAAGGTTTTGTGTCAATTTGTCTGGGCCATGATTCTCAGTGGTTTGGCAGTTACAATGTAGTTTGGCAACTATGTAATAATGTAATCACCTCCATGATGAGATCTGTTATGAGCAGTCAATCAGTTGAAAGTGAATTTCCTTGGGGTGTGGCATGCATCCCATATAGGTAGACTTTCTGACCAAGCTTGCTGGCTTTTGCCCTCTCTGGATCCTGTAGCTTGCTCCTGTTCATCCTCCAGTTCTTGGGACTTGAGCTAGCAGCTTACCTGACGGTCTTGGGATTTGTCAGCCTCTGCAGCCTGTGAGCCAGTGGCCTGCCGTTCTACCTGCCAGTCTTGGGATTCATTTGCCTCCACAGCCTATAAGCCAGAGGCTTGCTGTCTGACCTGTTGATCTTGGGTTTTCCAGCTCCTGCAGCTGCGTGAGTCAGGAGAAGCCTCTAGCCTGACTCACAGACTTGGGACTTTCCAGCCTCTACAACCATGTGAGTCATTTCCTTAATATAAATCTCTTTCTATGTATATACATACTTCACTGGTTTTGCTTCTCTAGAGAACCCAGCCTAAAACATGCCAGAATGGCTCCACTCTAAATCTGTGCCTTTCCTCTCTTCCTTCTCTCCTGTTTCTGAAGAAGTCATTCCCCCACTATCCTTTTCCAAAGTGAAATGCTTCCATGATAGTAGCTTGATGTCCTATCTGGCTGGGGAACCTAGCTCTCCAGTGGTTTACAGCACTCTAGTCTTTTCCACATGCTTTTAGTTTGGTTGTCATTCTCTGCTGGCATTCAGCTCTGAATTAATTGCTGCGCACAGAGGTGTCAGAGATATAAGTCCTAAAGCATCACTAGACAGGCTATCTACTGGGTTTGCGCCATTTTTTTTTTTTGTCTCCATTTTTCTTTCCCTCTCTCGGCAGCCTCAGGAGCAGTCAGCTGCAAAGCCTGTTTGCAGGGTTCCAGGGTTAAGCTGCCACAGGATTCGGTCGTTTTATGACCGTTTCCTCTCCCAGCCAGGGTCAGGATCAAACTCCAAGGGCTCTGTCTCCACCCACAGGCTCCAGGGCCAAAGATTTGGGCCTAACTTCCTCTCCAGCCTTGGACTCCTGAAGAAACTAGCTCTCAGCTCTCTTGAGCAGTGAGATATCTTTAAGTGCAATGTCAGCTCTAAGTGAGCAAGAAAGATACAGAGCCTACTTTCTGGAAGCTTAACTTCTGGAGAGGGAGGAGGAGAAAGGGGAGAGGGAAAGCAACATTAATCAAACAATGGTGTAAATTAAAATATGGTACAAAAAGTTAATGCTCTCCACTGCTAAAAAGAAAATGTTGAAGTTTCGAGTCCACCTAGAGGCATCTTGGAAGAAAAGCCTGGTTATTTCCTTTGAAAAGATCACAGCCATTGACAATCCTGTGGATCACAATCCTACTCTGACACACATGAGATAGTCATGAGTCGGAATTGACTTGATGGCAGCTGATGGTTCTGCATAAACATGATCAGATCAATGGTCTAAAGTAAAGGATCCTAATTTCAGGAGAACATGGAACAGGAAGCAGAGTAAGCCTTCCTGAGAAGCTGATGTTTGAGTCTGAGTAGAGATCCAAAGGATGAGTAGACCATGCTTGGTGAAGAAGGGTAAGGAGGAGATGACATTCGAGGCAGAGGTAGAAAGAACCCTGTGCAAAGTCTGTGTGGTAGCAGATGGCAAAGCTGGTGTGGCTGGAACAGAGAGGAGAAGGGGCGTGTAGGGTCGGGGTGTGGGAGAGCCTGGTTAATGTCTGTCTCCTAAAGTCAATGAGAAGCTTTTAATGGGTTTTAAGCAAAAGGTGCTGTGAGCTGTATTTTTTTTTTTTAAAGAGGACTCTGACTGCTGTGTACAGAACAGATTGGAGGGGCCAAGAATGGAAGTATGGCAAGTGGTTAGCATGGTTGCAGAAGGCCAGGCAAGTGGTGGAGAAAATTAAGCTCGGAGGTGACAGTGGTGATGGATGGAAGTGGATCAATTTGAGAGAGAACTGGAGTGAAATCAAATCAATAGGTTATAGTTGCTATCAGTTGCTGTCAAGTCAGCTCTGACTCCTGGCCCTACTATGTACAACAGAAGGAGACATTGCCCAGTCCTGCACCATCTTCATGATCACTGGTCTGAGCCCATTGTTGCAGCTGTTGTGTCATTCCATCTCACTGAGGGTTTCCCTCGTTTTCACTGACCTTCTGCTTTACCAAAGGACACGGTGACAAATTCAACACGGGGATGAGGAAAAGGGAAGGAGCGTAGATAAGCACTAGGTTTCTGTTTAGGGAGCCCAAGTGTCACCTGAGACAGGGCATGCTGGAAGAAGGCTTGTTGTGCTAGAGAAACCACGGTGCAGTTTTGGACACAACAGGTTTGGATCTCAGAGCAGATCTCAGAGCAGAGGTCTGGGCTAGAGATTTGAATTTGTGAGTAACCAAAAATTGATGGTGATTGACTGTACAAGCAGACAGAACATTGCTCAAGGTTTCCTTGTAATATCCTGTGATAAGAGGACCAAGACTGACCCCTGATCATAGCCCACATTTAATGCCTGGGTGGAGTAGGATGAACCAGCCAAGGAGACGGAAGAAGCATATCTAGAGAGACAGGAGGAAATCATAGGTTGCTTGTATCTTGAAGTTGAGGGAAGAAAATATTTCAAGGAGAGATGAGTGGATAACAGTGTTGACTGTTGCTGAAAGATCAAGTTTGCTAAAATGTCTTCCCAAGACCTGAGCAGAGGGGCTCTGGGGAAGTACCTGCTTGCCTTCCTCTTCCTTCTGCAAAGGCACTATTGTTTGTCTTCCAAGTCCAGAGGCTGCTGTAGACTGGAGGGAACAGTGGGGAGTGGAAGGGGATCAGGACCTTTGCTTGGGTCTGTCCATAGCTGATTCTACAGGGTAGGCTGGTGGCCACCCCAGCTGAGGCTCCATCCTCAGCTGCCCTGGGCATCTGTGGCAGCAGGTCCAGGTGGGCCCAGGGGGGTTGAGTAAGTGCTTTAACTCTTCTAGATCGCCCAGAGGAAGCTGGCATTGAGACAGAGCCCCCAGAGTGTGTATTCTTTACCTGGCTTCCTCCCCTAATGTGGTATTGAAAAATTCTTTCCTTTGCTGGGCTCCCCCCCACTCCCCAGCTTTGCATTTGAATCCTACTTTTGGTTGGAGGTTATATGTATATAATATGTACATATTGTGCTTGTGTAGTATGATTAAGAATGTTGCTGTCATAATTTGTATGAACTCTCTACTTGTAAACCCCTTTAAAAGTAACTCGCCTGCCCGCCCTTGGAGAGCAGTCTTGGCAGCAGCAGCTCCGACTGACTCCATTTCCTTGTACAACGAAATAAATGTGCCTTTCCTGTTCTCCCACCTTGGTCTCTCCTTTAGTGGCCAATACAAGTCATGCCGAGTAAGAACCTGGGGCTTCTACCCTGTAACATTTCTGGTGAGCCAGCCAGGAGCCATCTGCTCGGTTCCTGAGGTGGATCAGAAAACAGAACGGCCCTGATGTCAAACACCACCAGGAGATTTCTCCAGGAGACCTTGGAGCAGCTCTGAAAGCCAATTCCCCTTGGGACCCAACTGATGGCTCTGTGAAGAGACATGAAACTCACCTGGGTTGTTTGGTAAATGCCTAGGTAAGGCCTTAGAAGAGTCCCAAGAAGCAGGAGAAATTGACTGTTGAGAGCATTAGGAATCTGAGGTTATTTGGGAAGTAATACAGTAATTCCTAGGTAAGGCCTTAGAAGAGTCCCAAGAAGCAGGAGGAGTGGACCGCTGAGGGCGTAAAGGCTCAGGTACCTGTTAAATTGGTGCATCGGATTAGGTTGTGTGAGTGTGCAAGTGTGTGTATCTACAGAATGGGGAACGTTCAAAGGATTCTGGAATGCGGCCCTCTAAGATGCATCCTTAAGAACTGGGAACAGAGACTCGGACAGACATGGCTCTGGCAGCATGCTCATCCCTTTCCTACTTTTCCTCTTTGAATATATGCCAAATAAAAACTTTCTTTTTGCTTTACTAAACTTTGTGGTGTTTTCACCCTACCAGTTAATGGTGTAGTTGCTGCAGGGATTCTAAAACCACGAATCCAGTCGACCTTGAGGAGACCTGGACGGCGGAGCAGAAGCCGACAAAAACAGAGGTCCTAGCTTCTGGACTGAAGAATTCACACTCCACGTCCCTTCAACACTGACGGGGTGAGTGCTCTTGGAAAACGAGCCTTTGCTTATTCTATTTTCTCATGTTTTCTTAAGTTTTGTTCAGCATATTTGTTTGAAAAACTGATAGTTTGATTAAGGAGATCTTTCTTAGATTTTTGCTTGATCGTTTGTTTAAGAGTGATATTTAATAACTCTTGGTGAAGTTTAGGTCCAGATTTGGGCATTTGAAACATCAAAGAGGTAATTCTGTTTTCAAAGAGGTCTGAGTCACTAAAAGCTGAAAAAAATTTGGGCACAGGTCGACCAGTAAGACCCATTAGGTGGTCGCTGGCCCTCATCATGAGCGTTAAAGACTCCTGTGACAGGATTAGGTGGTCACGAGACAGGCTAGCTAGAGCACTAGGCTGCCTGCCACCCACAAGCAAACCCTTGAGCAATGAAGGTATACATTGGTCTAAGGGAAACACTGTCCAAACCCTGCGGCATTCCTCTTTAGGGTTCTTTTTGTGACTCAGAGAAAACCTGGAAGATACTGCTCTGTTTTACCAAATTCTCAGAGAGTGGTGGCAGCTCCTGACTTGTGTTATGAAATTTGCAGGAAAAAGTGGCAGATCCTGGACCTTTTTTATAAAATTTGCAGGGAGAAGTGATAACTCCATACCTGTTTTATGCTACAGTTTCTCAATAAAGAATCACAATAATATTCCTCCATCTGATGCTCTGGCAGGTTAATAAGTTTTATCTAAAGCCTGTTATTTCCGTTGAATTGAGTTGATCTTACAAAAAATTGCTGTATGCACTTTAAGAAACTAGAATCCCCATACTCTTGTTTTGTGTGGTATTGTTCGGTGAGTTTATGTGGTCTTTCTGTCTTGTTTTGCTCTGAGAGCTTACTTCCGGTCTAGAGTGTTGTGTCTAAGTCCTGTCTTCTATCAGGTTGGAGGCTATGGCTGAGAACGGCTGGGTGTTTTTTTTTTTGGTAACGCTGTCTTAGAACCTCAGTTCTTTCCTCATCCAAGAAAAACTGTCTTGTCTCTGTCTTATGATTTAGATTTTTAGTAGCTACATTGAAGAACTTTGTGTTTAAGTCAATCTTAAAAGCAAAACCTCTCTAGGTAACTTAAGCTAGATATCATACGAAATGTGTTTTATTTGCGGAAAAAAAAATTTGTCTTAAAGTAAAACTAATAGTTCCAGAGTGGGTAAAAAAAGGAGACATAGGACAAGCCTGGGGGTTTGGGGTTGGGGGGAAGGCTAGTCAAGAACTGATAGATTCATTTACCAAATTGCTAATGAGCTTTGGTATTTACTGGGTAGACAGCCTTTCAAAATGCCTAGGCCAACTTAAACATATGTAAATGAATTGGGATGACCCCCCCAACAAGCCCTCAGTCTCACTAGCCAAGAATTGATGGATTCATTTATAAAAGTACTAAAGAGCTTTGGTATTTACTGGGTAAATAGCCTCTCAAAATGCCTAGATCAGTTTGAACATACATAAATGAATCAGAACAGCCTAGTCTTGCCTTCTACCATGAATCAAAAATAGGGAGGGTGGAACCGCATCAAGCCTCCAAGGTCACGTAGCTTCAGGACGCTTACTACAGTTATCATAAATCGGGTGAATCCCAATCATAAAACAACTGTAAACAAGTTCTCTCTATTGTAGGGGAACTTTAAGAAGCCAAAAAAGAAATCACAATGAGTCACACCTGAAATGGCCTGGAAAAATGTTCCCAACTCTAGCCAGACACTTAAGGTTATATCCATATCAGTGAATTGGTCAGCTGAGCAGAGACTTTGTCATCTCCAAAGCCAGTTGATAAAATTGTTAAGGTCTAAAATTAGATTGTGAAAATATGAGAAATAGTAAAAGTTAAATGAAAACTTAGAATGTTTAAACAGACTTTCTTTCAACAACAGTTATGTTTTATGGTATAAAGGCTTAAAATAAATTCTAAGACCTTTTAGGTAACTTACTGATGTTAAATTGAGTTAATAAATATTTGTCATAATTTAACCTTATATACTTTTGCTTTCTATGCCACAAGAGAAAGGATAAATATATATATTTAAGTCTGCTAATGAGTGTGTTCATTTTTGTCATTTTAACTATAAGAGACATGCAACAAAGACAGTGTTTAAGAGGTTTATTAAAAAGAAATTTATTTGATATGGTCAAAAGTTTTGCCTGTCTGACTCAAGTTTAATGGTTTGATTTATGAGATTTTTAGGCGCTTTAATGTTAAATAAAATATAAAACAAAGAAATGGGTTTCTTGCTGTCAGAATAACAAAATTTTCTGTTGTGACGTTGTTAACCATTGTCATAGGACAACATGTGTACTAACTGTTAAATGAGAAACTATTTCGTTCTGTAAGCCTTCATCTAAAGTGAGAACAGCAGCACAATTGGAAGAGCATAGTCGATGTCACTGAACTGTGCAGGTAGAAATTTTTAAAATGGTGTATCTTTGGCTATGTATATTTTCACCAAAAAAAAAAAAAAAAAGGTCGAGAAGGGAGAGGGTTGACTTGTTGTGGGGTTGTTAACCAATGTCATAAAGCAATATGTGTACTACTGTTTCATGAGAAACTATTTGTTCTGTAAGCTTTCACCTGAAGTACAATTAAAAAAAAAAAAGAAGAAGAAAAAACCCCAAAATTTTCTTTGATTTCGGAGTTGAAGGGTTAATTTATTCTTTGTGTAATCTGCCTGGAAGGCAAAGGTTTGGCCTCATTGGAATAAGATTCCTGAGTGGAAAACCAAGCCACAAGGCTTTTACGAAAACAAACAAACCAAAAAAAAAAAAAAAAAAAAAAACCATTAGGTTTTTTACTTTAAGATCTTTCGTTAAATAACTTAAGTATTGTTTCACGGTGACCTATAATAAACTCTTGACAACTCTGAAAAGTTTTATTTAATAAATTACATGAAATGTGTTGTCAAAATCAGGAGAAACGCCCGATTCTTTTTGGGTTAAAATTTATATGTTAGTATTTCCTCTTGTGATTTTGCCTAATATTAGACAGCAAACGCATACCATTATGTTATAATTTTATTATTATTTCTTAATTGCTAACTTGGTCACAACTTTATCAAAACCAGTGGTTTGATTGGAATTCACATCGTTTACCTATGAAGTTTTCTTTTGTTCCTATTCAGGTATTTAAAGATTTGATAATCTTGGTGTATTCTTGGTATATCTTGACTTGGTATATCCTGGTGAGGCAGGCAGCCTCAGAGACCAACCCTTTTAAGACACACCTGCTCTGGCTTATCCTTCTACACTGAGCAGAATAAGCCACACATTCTTCTAAAATTGTCCTTGACAAGATAACCCCAGAACCGGCCATAGATGGCCTCAACCCCCCGCTGGGTGGAGACTTTACTCCTTATGGAAAAAATATCAACCTCTTCCTCCACCCTGGGGTGTCGAACCCTTGTCTGAAGAAAATGCATAGTCATCCCCAAGCTCCGAGAGCCTGCATGAAGGTCAATCCTCCATATTCACGATGAATTTGCATTTCCTTGTCTGCTCTCTGTAAAAGCCCACCCCCCCCCCACCCCCCCAAGCTGCCTGCGAGCAGTCTTGGAGGCAGCAGCCCCAATTCCTCCTTTCCTTGCACAGCGAAATAAAGGTATCTTTCTTCTCCCACCTCGGCCTCTTGTTATTTATTGGCTGTAACAAGTCAAGCTGAGCAAAACCTGGGGTTTTTACCTGGCAACACTGGTATTATGTCTCAAGATTATTATGTATTATATCTAAAGCTCTTTAAAAATACAGTTAATGGTTGTATTTAGAGATATTTTTATCTAAAGTTTTTTTTTTTTTTTCTAGCTGATTTTATTTGGCCTTTACATTATGCTTGTAATTAATTTCTGTCAGGTCTTTCACTGTAAGAGAGTATTATTTTATAAATTAATCATGGCCATATTAAGTTTTGCCATTTACAGATAAGTTTTTACTTTGCTGATTTGCTGAAAATGATGGACCAAAATATCTCAACAAAAAGATGAACTACATTGGACTTGTGAAAAGGACTGTGACTAGACTGAATAAAATTTCCGGAACTCTTATGAATAAGCTGATGGGTTGACAGACTGCAGCTGAGCCAGAATCACGTGGAACAAAGATTAACTACATAAGACTGAGTAAAAGAATACTGTGGGTTTTATGTGGGAACATTGCTGATGTTTTAAGGTCCTGCTTTCTAGACATAAGAAACAATTTTCCTTTCTCCTAAATTATTTAACTGATAGGTTTAGATATTGTAACTCTTGAATTAGAAGTTTTTTCTCATAAAAACAGTTTTGTGACGCTTCTGCTTCCGAGAAAGTGACCCGTGACTGTTAATATGTAGAGCCAGGAGGGACAGCTTCCCCTCGAGAAGAACACTTAGTATGTCTTAAACAGATTAACTGAAGACTTCCAACAGGAGAGGTCCATCCTATGTCATCTTGTTAATCAAGTATTCTCTAATGAAAATCTTCTTGTCACGTGTGAATTTTTCTATACCTTCTGTTTCCTCTAGGCAAACTTTGCCTGTGTTAGATCCAACTATACTAGTTTAAATAATTCCTTTCCAACTGACAGTGAGTTTACGTGGGCAATCTCTTGTGTAGATTCCTGGAAAATGCATGAGCAACGCACTTTGACAATTTTAAGATTACCTTTAGGTATCGACGGTAATGATGCTAGTAAATAGTAAAAAGGTAATGTTAAATTGTTACACATTATAAAATGAGAGCCAAAAAGAAACCCATTGGTCCAACACTCAGGGTATAGTTGATAGCTTTAATTCCTAGCTATGGAACAAATAACAGATGAAGTTGCTAATGAGATTAAAAACACAGCAGTAATCTCTGACCTCATTAGCCAAAGTGACATGAGATAACAAAATAGCCTTAGGTTTTTTTTATTAGCCCAAGAAAGTGTAATCTGTGCTGTAGCAAATACCTCTTGTTGCATTTGGATAAATAACACGGAAGAAGTAGAACAGGATATACATAGAATTAGACAGCAAGCTACTTGGTTACACACTGTAACACCCTTACAAACACTAGATTTATTTGGTTGGTTACAATCAGGAATAGGTACATGGGCTAGATCACTACAGCAAGGAATAGTAATGTTCTTAGTCTACATCCTGATAGTATTAGGCATAATAAAACTTAGCTTTGATTGTCTTTCACACTTAAAAAAGCCTAAGGGTAAAATGTTGGTGTTCATTGAGTCTACTCACTTCGGCAATGTGATTGATGGGAACGTTGCTCTCACTTAAGATCTGGTGAAGAACCAGATGGTATTCGATGGAAAACCAGCACCATGAGTTTAAAGAGTGGCCACCGTCTAAGGGCTCAACTAAGTCCAGGTATTAATATCTCCAATCTCCGATCAGAAGAAAAGCATGATTTAAGAGATAATATTGGAGTCATTATTCCCTGTCCTTGAACATAAGAATGTGACCCAGCTGGAGCTAGATGCGCAAACACTCATAAAGACACGTCAACTGGGCCCTGAGATGTAAAAACAATAGCTAAGACAATCTGGGGGAAAAAAAAAAAAAAAAAAGCATGTTTTAGGGAGACATTCACATAAACAGGGCATAAAAGCCACTCTTTTTCTTTTAATAAATAATCAGTTATTAACCAACAAGAGGTCAGTAGCCACAATGAAAGGCCTAGGTCCAATATTTGCCCCTCCCTGAAAATATGCCAAACAATTCCGAGCCGGGCTATACTTATGAAATGGACACTGGTCTTAAATGACGAATGTCCAAAAAGAAACGGGGGGGCGTGAGACAGAGCACCACAGTGCTGTATTCTTTATCTGGCTTCCTCCTCTACCCTGTTGTATTGAAAAATTGTTTCCTTTGCTGGGCTCCCCCGATTCTCCAGCTTGCATTTGAATCCTGCCTTTGCTTGGGGGTTATATGTAAACCCCATTGTGCCTGCGTAGTATGATTAAGAATGTTGCTGATGTAATTTGTATGAACTCCCTACTTGTAAAAAAGTAACACGCCTGCCCACCCTTGGTGAACAATCTTGGCAGCAGCAGCTCCGACTGACTCTATTTCCTTGTACAACAAAATAAAGGTGGCTTTTCTGTTCTCTCACCTTGGTCTCTTGTTTATTGGCCAACACAAGTCATGCTGAGTAAGAATCTAGGATTTCCACCTTGTAACAGCACAGGAATTTTTTACCTGTAGGATGGATAAGAGCTGGGGACCAATGATACTTCAGTCCCAGGCAAGAATCAGAACTCCAAGACCCTGAGGAGAGTCTAGTTCATGGAGATGCGAGGTGCCGACCTTGAGGGAGAGTCCCTGAGGAGCTGTGGGGAAGCTCCAACAGATGGGCTGATGCCTTTGCTTGGAGGATTTGATAAAAAATACGGTTGTAGGGGGACACTTAAAAATATCCCTATCAGAATTTCAGATATACTAGTCAAAGCATATTTAAGGACTTGGAAGAACTAAATATATCAAACTAAATCAAACTCTCTTTAAAAGCTACTATTCATCATAGTAATAAGGGGGGAAAAAAGGCAATATGAACCAAAAGAAATTGGGAAAAAATAAAGATAAGTTCTGAAATGAATGAAATAGAAATAGAAGGCAAAAGGATCTTATTTCTCTAAATTCAGGAAGGCAATTAGAGGAACATAGTACAAGAGTCTAACGTTGGTCTTAACAGTCATATTCCTGAGTGAGCTCTTGACTGTGTCCGTGTAGACCAGCGCGGCCCAGTAGAATTTTCAACAATGGTGGAAATGCTTTATAACCTGCACCATCCAATACAATTGCAACTTGCAAGTGGCCACATGTGGCTATTGAGCATTTGAAATGCAGCTAGTGTGATTGAGGAATTGAGTGGGTACTTTGTTTAATTTTAATTAATTTAAATGTAAATAGCTGGATGTGGCTTGCTGTTGTTGTTAGCTGCCATTGAGTAAGCCCCTGACTCATGGTGACTCCATGTACAATGGAACAAAATTCTCAGTCCTGCATCATTGTCATGATTGGTTGTGGACTGGTTTTCACTGGCCTGATTTTTGGAAGTGAATTGCCAGGCCTTTCTTCCTAGTCTGTCTTATAGCCTGGAAGCTCCACTGAAACCTGCTCAGCATCATAGCAACATGCAAGCCTCCACTGACAGACAGGTGGTGGCTGCACATGTGATGCATTGGCTGGGAATCGAACCTGGGTTTCCCTGATGGAAGGTGAGAATTCTACCAGTGAATGGCTCCCAGATGTGGCTGTGGCTACTATATTGGACAGCATAGCTCACCTCTCAGAAGGGCTGGACTTTCCCTCTTTGGCTGGGTTCAAACTGGCTCTGCTGAGTGCCCTGGGCCCCAAAGGGGTGCTTTGGCATCAGGATTAAGAGACCCTGCTTCAAGCCAGAGTCTGCCTCCAATTAGCTAAGGGAGCAGCATCCAGCCCTGAGATTTTTGTGCTTCACTGAGAGCATAAGCTCTTAGCTCTTGGGCTCTGAGAAGCTCAAGGGATCTACCCCAGAAGAAGCACCAGTGATGGTGCCTGGAGGAAGGAGTTGGGAAAGCAGGAGACGGGGACAGTGGGAAGTGGAAGGGGAACAGGGCCTTTAAAGAAATCATGAATTTGAAGAAGTAGTAATACACAGTGCTTGTTACCACCACCTGCCTATCAGTTTGTTGTACTGTGGTGGCTTAGGTGTTGCTATGATGCTGGAAGCTATGTCACCAGTATTTCAAATACTAGTAGGATCACCCATGGTGAATAGGTTTCAGTGGAGCTTCCAGACTAAGACTAGGAAGAAAGTCCTGGTGATCTCCTTCCAAAAACTAGCCAATGAAAACCTTATGGATCACAACAGAACATTGCCCAGTATAGTGCTTGAAGACGAGTCCCCTAGGTTGGAAAGCAATCAAAATACACAGTGATCACAACAATGAACTCCAGCATACCAACAATAGTGAAGATGGCAACATTTCATTGTGTTGTACATGGAGTCACCATGAGTCGGAGCCAAATTTGTGGCTACTAACAACAATTGGGATATGTTGTCTGGAGCTCAGCATAGGCTACAGCAGCAGTTGTTGATCTGGGCAAATGCCTGCCTTGCTGGAGTTTTTTGCCTTGGGGGGCAGACAGACGGTGAACAAGGACATCATTCAGTGAACAAGATGGGAGCAGAAAGGGAGAAGGCCGATGATGTCAAGAAACAGGGTGAAAGAATGGGGGGCAGTGCTTTCAATAGTGTGGTCATGGAAGGCCTTTCTGAGGAGGAGACATTTGTGTTGAGACCTGAATGAAGACAAGGAGGCAGCCAAGCAAAGATGAGGGCAGAACATTCAAGCAGAAGGAAGAGAAAAGCAAGGGCAGAGGCCCTGAGGACAGAAGATGGTTTGTGTTTGGGATGCCATCTCCTCTTCCTCACTTCCTCTCTACCTTAGGTTGGGTTCTTTAGAGAAGCAAAACCAGTAAGGCATATAAATACATATATAGAGGGATATATATCAAGGAAATGGCTCATGAGGTTGTAGAGGCTGGGAAGTCCAAGTCCATGGGTCAGGATAGAAGCTTCTCCTGATTCGTGTAGCCACAGGGGCTGGTGAACCCAAGATTGGCAGGTCAGAGAGCAGGGCTCTTGCTCACAGGGTGTGAAGATCGATGAATCCCAAGAGCGGCAGGCAAGATGGCAGGTAAGCTGTTAGCTCAAGTCCCAAGAACTGGAGGTCAGATGAACAGGAGTCAGCTTCAGGATTCAGTGTGAGCAAAAAGCCCCTGAGCCTTGCCAGAATGTCCACGTATATTCGATGCAGGCCACAGGCTCAAGGAAACTCCCTTTCAACTGATTGGCTATTCACAGCAGATCCCATCATGGAGGTGATCACAACGTCGCACAAGTGCCAAACAACTGAGAATCATAGCCCAGCCAAGTTGACACACAACTTTAACCATCACACCCTCTCTCCTCAACACTGCAATGTGACTTTCACCCTCAACAGTGCCCTGAGGTAGTCCTTGCTCAGGACCCCTTATTGTCTGACCAGTGGCTTTTGTGGGTAATGCTTCTTACTCTGGTTGTCCTGCTCCTCTTTGTGCCCCTATTCACACATGAATAAGGACCATTTGGGGGCCCTCTTCCCCTCTTGCCCAATCAACCCTCTTCATCCCTCCATACTTGTCCCCCTTTGCAGTCACTCCCTGGCTACCTGTAAGCAACTCCAGCCTTAACCCATTAATATTGCTAAAATCAGCGCAGAATTAGGAGTTGCTCCATAGCTATTTGTTGACCAAACAAATGAATGTTGTCTTTCACAGATCATGTGGGAAATGGCTTTGTAAGTCATCCCAGGCCTTCCCATGCAGGGCTCATGCGCCGGCTGTCCCTTTTTTGTTCTCTGAGCAGCCTGCTGGGTCACACAGTGATACACCCAGCCCAGCCTGTCTCTGCTTACAGGCACGGGCTTTCCAGGGAGTGGCCCCGCTCCCTTTCATCCTTTTGTTGGGCTGAGTCTGAAAGCAGCTGCTCTGGTCTTCACCACAGGTTACACTTGGTGCCACTCCTTCGTTTAAGTCACTGGGCGCTGAACCTGAACAGGCCTCGCCCCTCCTCAGGGGGATGGGTAATTACTGCAAGCTTCTAAATGGGCCTTTTCTTCTGTCTTCCCGGTGAATGCGCCCCCCGTGCAGTGTTGGGTAATTCTCCTAGAATTATTCACGTGGGATTCCTATCTGAACTTTATGAGGTTCTTACTTGGGTTCTAAGCAAAATTTTGAATGAAACTGTGTATATGTGGGTTAGTCTGGGAACAGGCACTGTAATAATCACAGTGATACCTCAGGTGATACAGCCGTGCACTTGGATGCAAATGTGTCGCATTTCTTTGTTTGGAATCAGGTGTCTAGATACCACCTGGAAGAGTTTATCTATGGCTTTAAATATTCAAGCGTAAATCTATTCTAACTGAGGATTTGGGACTTCCTGTATGTCTTGTTATCTAGGGCTGCTATAACAGAAAAACCACAAGTGGATGGCTTGATCAAACACAGATTTATTCTTTCACAGTTTAGGAGGCCAGAAGTCTGAATTCAGGGCACTGGTTCTAGGGGAAGGCTTTCTTTCTCTGTTTCATCATTGGTAGCATTCCTTGGCTCCTTGGTGATCTTCCTGTGGTTTGGCATCAATTTTCCCCTGTCTCTGCTTGCTTGCTTGTTTAATCTCTTTTCTATTTCAAAAACAGATTGACTCAAGACACATCCTACACTAATCCTGCCTCATTAACATAACAAAGATAATGCATTTCCAAATGGGATTGTAACCACAGTCATAGAGGTTAGGATTTACAATACATATGTTTGGGGGACACAGTTCAATCTATAACACTGTATTATGTTTATAGCCTGAAATTCTGTTTTCTTAATTACAAAGGTAATTATGATATCTGCCTTTTACTGAACACCTATTATGTGAGAGCACCCTGTTGTTGTTAGATGTTGTCGAGTCCACTCCGATTCGTGGTGAACTTATTTACAACAGAATGAAATATTGTCGGTCCTGTGTCATCCTCAGAATCACCAGCATGTCTGAATCCATCTCACCAAGGGTCTCCCTTGCCCTCACTGACCGTCTACTTCACCAAACATGATGACCTCTTCCAGCGATTGATCCCTCCTGATGACATGTCCAAAGCATAGGGTTTTCATTGGCTGATTTTTGAAAGTAGATCTCCAGGCCTTTTTTTCCTGGTTTGTCTTAGTCTGAAAGCTCTACTGAAACCTGTTCACCATGGGTGACCCTGCTGGTATTTGAAATACCGGTGGCATAGCTTCCAGCATCACAGCAACACGCAAGCCATCACAGTAGGACACACAGGAGGTAGCTGAAGGAGGTAGGTACTTTTATCAACCTCATTTGCAGTTGTGAAAATGGGGATACAGAGTAGTAAGTAAGTTGTCCAGGGTCAAGTAGTTGCAAAGCCCAGATGGAATATGAACCCAGGTGGTCTGTCTCCAGAGTTTACACTTTTAACCAATACATGACACCGTATGATTAGTGTCATGGATTGAATTGTGTCCCCAAAAACTATGTGTACCAATTTGGCTAGGCCATGATTCCCAGTATTGTGTGATTGCCCACCATTTTGTCATCTGATGTGATTTTCCTGTGTTGGGAATCCTACCTCTATGATGTTAATGAGATGGGATTAGTGGCAGTTATGTTAATGAGGTGGGACTCAATCTACAAGATTAGATTGCATCCTCAGCCAATCTCTTTTGAAATATAAAAGAAAGAAGTAAGTAGAGAGACATGGGGACCTCATACCATTAAGAAACAAGAGCCAGGAGAATAGCATGTCCTTTGGACCTGGGGTCCCTGCGCTGAGAAGCAACTCAACCAGGGAAGATTGATGACAAAGACCTTCCCTGGAGTCGACAGAGAAAGAAAGCCTTCCCCTGGAGATGGCACTCTGAATTTGGACTTCCAGCCTCCTAGACTGTGAGAAAATAAATTTTCTTTGTTAAAGCCATTTACTTGTGGTATTTTTGTTATAGCAGCACTAGATGACTAGGAAAATCAATAACATGATCTATTGCTGTCAAGTCAATTCTGACTCATGGTGACCCCATGTGTTACAGAGTAGAACTGCTCCATAGGTTTTTCTTGGCTGTAATCTTTACAGAAGCAGATTGCCAGGCCTTTCTTCCACAGCTGGGTTTGAACTGCCACCCTTTAGTAGTCGAGTGCAAGCTGTTTGCACTACTCAGAGATAGTTCAGTAAGGTTAGGTTATCTTAATTTTTTTTTTCTTATCAAGAGCAGCTTTATGATATCTGCTAGAAGCATTTTTCCAACAAGATACTTCAGAAGCAAATCTCAATATTCTTCAGGGAAGATATTAACACTGATTCCAGGATCATCATCATCTGTTCAGTGTCTTCATTGTTTTTGTCAGTAATACACTTGCCACGTGTTTTCTCTGGGTTTCTTTTTTTCTTATGAGTATATGATGAATTATGTTTCTCTTTGATCTTGGGATGTAAGTTAGTAATAGTTTCTCTTTCCAAAGCATGTTGTAGGCAGTTGTAAAACCTTTCAATTCTCTTCTTGTTCTCCTCCATTTTTTGATTTGCTATATTTAAGAGGAAGTCAATATATTCCTCTGTCACCATCAGTTTTCCCTTGTGGCTTAATGGAACTTCCAAGTTATGTGTACTCCGGACAGCCATCGCAGTCTTTCCTTTCTTTCCCACTGTTATGCCAGAGTTCCTGAAACTAGAATCTATTGCTGCTGAATGCAGAAGCTGTGCATACTTCAGTTGTCGACATTGCACATGAAGAATAAATGGTTCAAATTTCAAAATGGCATCACCATTCGCTTTCTTCAGAGCTACAATCACGTCATCTTTTATACAAGGTTGGTGCGTGACCAGTAGCCAACAACGGTTTTGTTTCTGAACTGCAAAACCGTTCACACCCTTAGCTGCTCCCCTCCTTGGGGGCCGCCATATTGAAGCGAGCGGTGCCTGGAAGCAGGTTATCTTAGTTTTGATGATTATGGAGATTAAAACCTGGAAGAAAGAGGGCTGAGCATCTAGGTGTCTCCTCCAAGTAACGATGCCAATTTTATGTATCAGTTCCTGGTCTCTACCCTCCCCCGCCCAGCCCTGCCTCAGCTCTTAGAATATGCGAGGCAGCCTGACAGGTCACAGAGAAAGTTGGGCACCCTGTGTCCATCAGCCAGATGCCTGGTCAGAGACAGAGGAGCAAGAGGTCTGTCACCATTGTAGTCATGCTGCCTTGAATTTCTTTTTTCCCTTTTCTCTTTCCTTAGGGACTGAGAGAATGCTTTGAGGTGGAGGACAAACAAATGTAAAATTTTACTGATTTGGAATTTATGATGGTCCTTGTTCAGATTATATAGTTCTGGATCTAATCAAAGAGTATTCAGGGCTTAGAGGAAGCAAATAACTCTTTCCCTAGATTTGTTCCCTGTCAGATAAATTGCATTAGGAATTGCATTTGGCAAGTAACACATCCAAGATAATGATAAATTAAATACCATAAGGTTTTATTTTCTCTCCTGTAAAAGAAGCCTGGAGTTAGGAAGTCCAGTAGTTTCCTGGACATCATCAACGTCACAGGCTTCTTCCAACTTTCTGCTCTGCTATCCTTGGCAATGATTTTATCAAGGTCAATTAATAGTCCCAAGCTGGCACCTGCAGCTCCAACCATCAGATCCACTTTCAAAGAAGGAAGGGTGGAGGGAAAAGAGCTTCTGACAGGTGAAGAGCTTTTCTGGCCCCCACCTAATGATTTTTACATACCTGTCATTGGTCAACCCTTGTAATAAAGGAGACTGGGGAATATCTGCTGAGGAATATAATATTTTAGCTTGGCACATTGCTGCCTCTGGTAAAATAAAGGTGATTTTATTACCAAAGAAGATGGGAAAAAGGATACTGGATATGCAAGTACTAGTTCTGCCTTATTCCCTAGAATACCAGATTTCTGACTCAGACAACTGCCTGAATGATGGTGAACGATGGTGTCATTCCCTGAGACAGGTGACGTAGAAGGAGAAGAAGGATGAATTCTGTTTTGGATAGGTTGAGTTCAAGCTGTTGGAGGTATTAAGATGGAGGTTTCTGGTGGTAGCTAAAATGATGACCCCACAAAGATGTCCATGTCATAATCCCCAGAAACTGAATAGGTTACCTTACATGTCAAAACGGACTTTGCAGATCTAATTAAATTAAAGATGTTGAGATGGGGAGACTATCCTGGCTTACTAGGTGCACCCAATATAGTCACAAGGGTCTTTCTAAGTGAAAGAGGGAGGCACTAAGTTCAGAGAAAGAGATGTAATGACAGAAGAAGAGGTCAGTGATGCAATTGCTGGCTTTGAAGGTGGGAGGGAGCCATGAGTCAAGGAGTGTGGGTGGCCTCTAGAAGCTGGAAAAAGCAATGAACTTACCTCCTCTACGTCCTCTAGAAGGAATACAGCCCCGCCAACTCTTTGATTTTAGCCCACTAAGACCTATTTTGGGTTTCTGAACTTCCAGATACGTAAGGTAGCAAATCTGTATTGTTTAAAGCCACTAAGTTTGTATAATTTGTTAGTAGTAATAGGAAAACCAATACAGTGTCTGGTTGGCACTTAGATAGATTTATGGGGATAGATTTAGGGAATCACTAGCATACAGGGAAACATGGAAGTCTTTGTCATAGAAGTCATTCAGAGAAGTGTTCAGAAGGAAGAGAGATTGAGTCTAGGGAAGAACCTTCAGGAAAACCAACATCCATGGAAAGGACAAGACTGCTCTGCCCCTTGTTTGGTGGCAGGGTCTCAGGGCAAAAGTGTAGTTAGAGGGGAGTGTGGGGAGCAATCACTTCCTCTGAAGCATATCTGTCATAAGTGGCACCTTGAAGACAGTTTCTTTTTTTGTTGTTGTTGTGGGTGTTTATACACGTGCAGTAAGAAAGTTTTGGATCCCTGGAAGTTGTGGATTTCTGGGCAGCTTTGTGCCTGCTTTGCTTTTTTGTTTTTTAAATTTTTTAATTGTACTTTAGATGAAGGTTTACAGAAAAAAGTTTTTCATTAAACAGTCAGTACACATATTGTTTTATGACATTGGTTAACAACCCCACGACATGTCAACACTGTCCCTTCTCAACCTTGCGTTCCTATTACCAGCTATCCTGTCCCCTCCTGCCTTCTAGTCCTTGCCCCTGGGCTGTTGTGCCCTATTAGTTTCATTTTGTTTTATGAGCCTGTCTAATGTCTGGCTGAAGGGTGAACCTTGGAGGTGACTTCATTGCTGAGCTAAAAGGGTGTCTGGGGACCATGCTCTCGGGGTTTCTCCAGTCTCTGTCAGGCCAGTAAGTCTGGTCTTTTTTTGTGAGTTAGAATTTTGTTCTACATTCTTCTCCAACTCTGTCTTGGACCCTCTGTTGTGATCCCTGTTAAAGCAGTCAGTGGTTGTAGCTGGGCACCATCTAGTTATGCTGCACTCAGTCTGGTGGAGGCCGTGGTAGTTGTGGTCCATTAGTCCTTTGGACTAATCTTTCCCTTGTATCTCTGAAGACAGTTTCTTACAAAGCTAAACAGTCTTACCATACAATCCAGCAGTCACACTCCTGAATATTTACCTAAATGATTTGAAAAGTTACGTCCACACAAAAAACCTGCACGTGAATGTTTATAGCAACTTTATTCATAATTGCCAAAAGCTGGAAGCAACCGAGATGTCCTTCAATAGGTGAATGGGTAAACTGTGGTACATCCATGCAATAAAACGAAACGCACTATCAAGTCACAAAAGGACATGGAGGACCCTTAAATGCACACTGCTGAGTGAAAGATGTCAGTCTGAAAAAGCCACATACTATATGATTCCAACTCTATGACATTCTGAAAAAGGCAAAACTATTGATGGTACAAAGATCAGTAGTGGATAGGGGTTCAGGAAGAGGGGAGGGAGGAATAGGTGGAACACAGCATTTTTAGGGTGGTGAAACAGTTCTCTATGATACCATAATGGTGGATATAGGACATTACGCATTTGTCAAAACCCACAGGACCATAAAATACAAAGAGTGAACCCCAATGTAAACTATGGACTTTAGTTAATAATAATGTATTGATATTGGTTTATTAATCGTAATGAATGTACCACACCAATGCAAGATGCTAATAACAAGAAACTGGGACAAGGAGGAGACAGGGTAGAAGGGAACTCTGGACTTTTCTGCACCATTTTTCTGTAAACTTAAAACTGCTCTAATATGTAAAGTCTGCTTTAAAAAACTGGCACCTTTAAAAAATATTTTAAAGCTATGATGAAAAGATTTCAGAAGGAACAGTTAAAATGAGACCAGGAAATAGCATAGTGAATACATATAAGGGTGGGGTGACTTTCCATGTTCCCACTCCCAACCCCTCTACTAACCAACAGGCAACTCCCAACCCCCTCTTTTCCCTTTCCTGTTGTCCCCAGGCCACTGCTCTCTACCTCTACGTGATAACCTGGGCACAGCTCCATTCTAGGAGGCTGGAAAGGAAGATTGGGGCTGGATCGACTTGGACGCCCACCCTCTTTGCTCTCCAAGCCCCCCTACTTCCCCCGATTCCTTATCATGCTGCATCATTGACAATTTCCTTGTCTCTCTCCCCTAGGCACTACACTGATTGCTTCCTGGGGTCAGAGCACCTGTCTTCATTCCCAGTTCTGAGCATCATATCTGGCAAATGGTTGGTGCTTGGGGTGTTGATTTGTCAGGCAAATGGCTACTCCCAAGTGATGGGTCCAGAGGCTGGGTCTGAGAAAGGAGCCAAAGAAAGGGAGGCCTGGGGGGCTGGAGAAATGAGTGAGGCAACCACTACCATAATAGAACCATAGTAGAACCAACCTCCTCCTTCAGGTCCCCTTACTATTAAACCCTGCTAGAGAAAGACCATTATTAACATTCAGAAAGGAAAAAAGAAACTTAGCCCGTTGCTGTGGAATTGACTCCAACTCATGGCAACCCCATGTGTGTCAGAGTAGAGTAGGACTATGCTCCATAAAGTTTTTAATGGCTGATTTTTTTCAGAAGTAGATCGCCAGACCTTTCTTCTGAGGTGCCTCTGGATGGACTGGAATCTTTGGTTGCATTTCTTTATTTATTGAGGCTGAGCCCAACTTGGTCTGTTCAATTATCAGAGGTTGGGCAGCTGCTGTGACTGTTGGGAGCTGCTTCTCCTCCTCTTTGCAGTCACTTGGGTAGTTTTGCCAGAGGGCTGCTGGGTCAGTGGGAGACAGTCTTCATTCAGGGGATGACCTTTCCTGAGCCTTCTTTTTCCTTGGAGTTGGAGACATGGACTGGGTGATGGCCTGGGATCTCTCCTTCCTGCATCTGTGTCCACAGTAGAAGCAAGCATGGTCCCTCTGACACAGAGGTCCCTGGACTGAAGACCAGGGGGAGCTGACTGCACAGGACCATGGTCTGGCTTGGGCTGGGCAGAGGCTGCGCCCAAGTCTGCAGAGGAAGAAGCCTCAGACAGGACCCGGCCACTCCCAGCAGATGTTGAAAGCACAGACTTTGAGCTCTGGAGTGGGTGATGGAGGAAGGCCCTGATGGGTGATTTTCTGCCCTGGTTTGTGTTGAGGCTTCTCTCCAGCATCTGTTTAGTAGGGTCAGGAGAAATCTTAACATAGTCTCACCAGATGATCCAGCGCTTGTGCTCCCGGGTATTTACCCAAATGAATTGAAAACTTATGTCCTCACAAAAACCTGCATATGCAAGGCACCAGCCCCAAGGCCCTTCAAGGACTCCTCCCTAGTCTTGAATGAGGGAGGGAGAGGGCCTTTTTAGAATGGGGTGACAGGGCAAATGGCCGGTCAGCATCTCCCCCTTCTGGAACACTTGGACTTCTCTAGCTCTGCTCTGAAGAAACAATATTTGATCTTAACTGAGCCTTTGGTTCTGAGCAGTCCCTATGGGTGGTGGTCTTGACCTTCTGAAGGGCTTATGAACTTGGCTATGATGTGGCATGATGTGCAGATGTGCTATCCAGGGTGACCACTGATAGAAGACTGACAGACAGGGAGGTGGGAGGAGCGTCAACCAGAGAAGGGACCACCTGGACCGGGTTCCAAATCCTCCTGCTGGTCAGAAGTGGAGCCTGTCCTGTGGAACCAGGGTGCCCTGTGTGGCAGCATCACCACAGGCTGGTGCTGGAGGGACCCATTCTGCCTTCTGATCACCCTTCTGGGGTACAGCCTGCTGTCTGTGGGACAGGAGCTTGGGGGATGAGAACAGTGGGCCTAGAGGATGCTTTGGGCCCAAACCTCTAATTTGTGCTTATGGGCTGTGGGACCTGGCCAAGTAACTGACTTTTCTGGGCCCATTTACTCCTCTGTAAAATGTGCTACAAAGGATTGGATGGGGAAAGACAATGAGGTGAAGGCCCCCAGCCTGTGCCTGGCACATGGGAGGTGCTCAGAGTGAAGGCTTTCTCCCGGTCTGGTGGCTCCTTTTGTCCTCTCCTCCTGGACCCTGGCCAGGAAGGGGGCCACTCCCCTGCTGGGTGTCCTGGGCTCCTGCTTGGTGTTCTTTCTCTGCTTTCTAGTGACCCCAGCTTCACTCCCACTTTTTCCACCTTACAGTCCCGAGCCCATCATGGTGATGCCTGGTGCCTCCTGCTGCCTCTCAGAGCTGTGTGGGGTGGGGGTGATGGGTATGGCCTCTGGTGCCAGACCACCTACATTTCAGTCCCAGCTCCATCACCTTCTAGCTTGGTGCTCCTGTGCCTCACTTATCTCACCTGCAAAACGGGGATAATGATAACAATAAGGTTTTCGGAAAGGGTTAAATGAACTAAACTTAGAGTGCTTAGACCACTTCCTGTCAGGTAGTAAGCACTCAGTACGAGGGAATTATTTCTAGCCAGGGCCTTCCTCTGCGCTTCAGACACCACCCAGAACGCTTTCCTGCTGACTGCCTCTTACCTACTCTCTCCTCCTTCCCTGCTTCTCACAACCACTCCCCACCTACTCTATTCCTCCCCGTCAGCCCCAAGACCCGTATGCACCCAGTTGGTGCTGCCCAGTGGCCTCACCAGGTATATCTTCAGGTAGTTCTCTTGCACACGTTCAATATCAGACATACTTGGGCTCTGGGTCTTAGTTTTCGGGCTCTCTGACCTCCCAGGGCTTCAGACAGTGAGGCAGTGCTGGAACGGGAGGCATGAAGGGATGGACGTTGTGACTTGGGCAATGATGCAGGATTTGAAGAAGGAACAGCATATTCCTTGCTCTATACAGGAGCCCTGGTGGCACAGTGGTTAAGAGCTTGGCTGCTAACCAAAAGGTTGGCAGTTTAAATCCACCAGCCACTCCTTGGAAACCCCATGGGACCATTCTACTCTGTCCTATAGGGTTTCTATGAGTGGGAATTGACTTGATGGCAACAGGTTTGTTTGCTTGTATTTTTTTTTTGTGCTCTAGACAGGTACTCCCTGGGTAGTGTAAGCAGTTAACATGCTTGACTGCTAACCTAAAGGTTGGAGATTCATGTCTACCCAGAGGTACCTCAGAAGAAAGGCCTGGCAACCTCCTTACGAAAAATCAGCCATGGAAAACCTTATGGAGCACAATTCTACTCTGACATTCGTGCAGTTGCCATGAGTTGGGAGTGACTCAATGGCAACTGGTTTTTCCTTCTCCAGAAACAACACCATCTTCTTTCTTTTTCTTTTAGGGACAGAGCAAACTAGAGCCAGCAGCAGAAAGTCAAGAACATGTGAGTCACGTAGAAAATAGCCAGGACTGAAGACCTAGAGAAGCAGGAATCTGGACCAGGAGGAAGGAAGAAGGGGCACAGAGGTAAGAAGGAAGCCAGGAGGTCCTGGGGAGTGAACCACCAACCTTCTTGGGCTCGCTCCTTACTTCATGGGACATTTATTGGCAGGCTGACCCTGGAGAGTCTTCCTGCCCCACCCTGGACAGCTGATTCTGGAGGGCTCTTTTCCCATATCTCTTATTTTGACACTGGGGTTGTGGGGTGGGAAGAGTCAGGGGCTGCTGGGATCTCTCCTTCCTGCACCTGCCCTCTGCCCCTGTGAGCATGTCAGAGTAAGGGCCACCAGCTCCTATGAAGGGCCAAGGAACCATGCAGGAAAGCCACATCATCCCCCTTCTCCCAAGTAGCACGCTGGGAAGAAGGCCATGTGAGGAGGGGAGGCATTTTTGAAGAATGAATTCCTAGATGCAGCCTTGGAATTCCTGACGCAACAGAAGGAAAACACAGCGGACATTGTTAAATATAAAACAAGTCAACATCACTCAGATGCCTTTAGGTCTCAGATTAAACCAAACTCTCCCAACCAGAATAGCTGTAGGTAGGATAATACAATCCAGTTAGCAGAAAATGTAGACGTGGTCCTCTCCTCCAGTCCACAGGCATCAAAGGATTCATGGCATGGTGGGTGATTGCCTTTTCCGGAAATGTGGCGTTGAACCAGGATTGAATTCACAGATTGGGCACACCCATACCTCAGGCTGCCATGGCCCATGGGCTTTGGCAAGAAGGTCGATGATGTCCTGCCTCAGACCCACACCTGTGCAGGGGTTCCCAGTGGGGATGCATGATGTTCAGCATCTTTTCTCATAACCTCTCCTCAGTTTTCTCTGTTGAGGAACTAGCTCGAGGAACAGGAGAGATGGCAGGTACTGTTGGGGGCAGCAAGATGAATCCAGAACTTGAGCAGGTTCTAGGGTAGTGGTTGTTCTCAAACTTCAAGACATAGCTGGCAGTGGCATCCACACGGGCCCTCCTCCCACAGGTGTGCCCAGACTGCAAGCTGTTCTCGGGCAGATTACACGAGACACAGGAAGTGCGGGATACCAGGGAGCTGTGACCCCCCCCCCCGTTTGCTCCTGTTTAAGGAAGCATGGAGGAAGGTGAGAGTGAATTTGCACGTGCATGAAGGTATGAAGAAAGAAATGATCTCAAGCCTTGTCAGCTGAGGCACTGGCAACACCGCCACAATTGGGCCTGACCCACCTGTGCAGGGAACTGACGATCGAGAAGACAGGGCACACTGATGTGTGCCTAAATGGAAGACCATTCAGGGCCGTTCTGAGCAAGCCTCAAAGGCCACAGACTCCCCAAACTCTGAGGAGCTCTCTGGCTCCTGGAGTAGGTGGGGTGGGAGGTATCTCCAGTGACAGAGGTGTCTTCCTCAAGGCCTACCTCCTGGGATTTCCCATAATGCAGAGGGAACAAGGCTGGGTCTGACTCTGCAAATGGACCCATGCTACGAAGGGTAGGGATACTTGGAAGCCATTAGCATGGCTGCCATGAAGACCTATGTGGTAGACCAGAAGGCTGAGGAGTCAAGAGGAATCAGCCCAAGCTAAGAAGATGACTCTTTAAATCTCATTATCAAACTCTCTCCGCTGGGGCCTCTGGCCTGGCCCAGAGCAGCACGGCTAGTTCTCCCACTGGTACTACTTTCTGATCTTTCACTTAAGGGCCTCTTGGTCACTAGAGGAAGCCCCAAGTGTTGGGCACACTTAAGGCGTGCTCTGCTTGGTAAGACAGGAATAGTACTGAGGCACTCTGGAAACCCTCTGCCAGTCTCTACCACAGACTCCATGAGGCCCCCAGTGCACCCCCAGGAAGAGCCACAAGTAAGACACTTGGAGAAGCAGATGGAAGCAAGCCAAGAGAGGGGCTGACACAAAAGAGCTGGGAGACTGGGGAAGTGTCTGTGCAGTTCCTAACTTTCCTGTGAGTTTTTGCACATGCCACTCCTGCTGCCTGCAATGCTTTTCCCTCCTCCTCTTTGTAGCTCTTAACCTTTCTTTTTGTTCTCAGTGGATGACATGGCCTCCAGGAACCTCTCTGCCATCTCCCAAGTCTGGATTAGATGCCTCCTCTGTGTTCCCATATCCACCCACATTTCCCCACCAAGAAAGTGGCACTGGATATTCTAATCGTTATATTTAATTGGCTGTATCTGTCACTGTGGAAAGCAAGATGAAAGCAGGGACCACCTCTGTCTTGATCTCAGCCCCAGGCCTGGCCCACAGCCAGGAACTCAATAAACATGTGCTCGTTTGATGGGTGGGAGCTGGGATAGCGGAGGCCGGGATTTCCTAAAGTGAATTCCATCTCTAGAAACCTACAGACCATTCAGATGTGGAGATTGATCTTTGCAGTTTTGATTCTTAATGAAGATGAGAAGGAGAAGAATCTTACATAATTCTTCTGCAGCTCTGCATATGGTTGTTCTAGAATTGGTCAGCAGAGATGAGGGTGGGGGAAAGAGGAAGTTAGGGTAACATGCATTGTCCTTGGCTAATCGCCAAGTTCAGAGGACAGAGGAGCAAATGGGAAGGGGTTAGGAGGTCAAGGGGAAATTGTGATACCCCCTAGCCTACCCCACTGCCTCTGGTGTAAATACTATATAAGTGGGAATCAAACGCCCTTGACTGGCTAACTCCCAGAGCCATGCCTGGGGGGTGTGCCTAGTGTTTTCCCCCGGGCCCTCATTCACTGTTCAGTCTTTGGAATGTTTGATACTTGTGACTTCTCTGGTCTCTTGAAATGCATGTTGGTGTCTCACCGCCTTCAGGAGCTTGGTTATCAAACCCAAGGGTCAGAACTCAGCTCTCCCATCTCTCTTCTATGAAGGTCCTCCTCTGGTCAGTTCTGGTTCTAGAAGGATATGATGTGGAATCCAGCCGTGCCAGTCAGGGACTCATACATGTAAACATGAGGTTCTCTCTGGGGCACAGCCCACCCCTGAGGACTTTCCCAGCATGCACAGCACTTGGCAGAGAGATGAATGTGCTGGGAACATGACAGAGATGAGAGCAATGAGAACGGATGGCCACCACCAGGCTCTGCGGGAAGCAGCAGTGAGAAGAGAGAGGCTAAGAGTGACATGTCCAGCAAAGTTCCTGGGCCTCATGGAGGCGGAGCCTGAGCTCCATCTTTCCCTCAGGGCCAGGAAGAGGGTCTGCTTGGACCAGTTCTATGGCAAAGCCTACTGGGGAGACGGGGTTGCTGGATGTTGGGCAGCAGAACTTCTCCTCCTGGTCAAGGTGGCAGGGTGACGGTGAGAACAGAGAATGAGGCCCCCATCAGCGATTCAGGAAAAAGGATTTGAGGCTCTGGAAGAAAACGGACTTCTGTCTCTGCTTCTGCTTCTTTTTGATGATGGGCACCCACACCAGCCCGCACACCAGCATCATGAGTCCCAGAGAGAGGAAGGCAGGCCCCATCATCCGGAGGACGGCCTGGCTTTTCTCCCCCAGGTCCAGGGTGTAGGCCAAGCAGGTGATGACCACACCAAAGAGCAGGATGGCGCCACCCACGGACATGATGACAATGGGCTTGCGGTAGATTTCCCAGTTACTCCTGGGGGTGGTGGTCCAGACAGACTCACTCCTGGAGCTGATGCACAGAGAGCTGGCTGTCTGGCTGGGCAGCAGATCCTTGGATTCCGGAGACCTTTCATCAGCCTCCAGGACCTTGGGGAGAGCCTCCATTGTCACGGCTCCTCAGGACCGGGCACCTAGGACTGGCAACAGTTAGACACAAAGATGAAGTCAAAGGAAACTGCACGCATCCTTCCTGTGCTCAGCACCCACCTCCAGGCTGGCTCGTCAGGGCAGATGATACATGACAAGGAAAATCACAAAAGAGCCACATAAATAAGAAACCCCCCAAGCTCGTATGGTTTTTCCTTGTGAGAGACACATGTATCATCCTAACCAACTGCTTTTAGTATTTAAAATAGGGAAAAGAGGCACCATTTTAAAAAAATCAAAACAACAACGAAAAGCTGCTGTTTATTGAATGGCATCTTATTTTTGAGTTTGACCACTTTTTAGCCGTGTGATCTTGAGTGAGTTACTTAACCTCTCTGTATCTCAGTTTATTTATTTATAAAATGGGGATAATACCATTACTTAACTTGTAGGGTTTTCAAAAGGGTTAGAAGGGTTAAATGAGTTAATGCATGGAATGCATTGGAACAGTGCCTAGCATATTGTGGCACTCCATAAATATTATTAATTGCCTATTAGGATAGTGATGCACACGTATGCGTGTGTGTGTGTGTGTGCGTGTGTGTGGTGCCTACTCTGTGCCAGGTACAGTGCAGTGTTTAGTGCAGATCACTTTTTCCTTCATCATATCGAATACTACAGGGCCCTACGAAGTAAGTATTAGCCCCATTTTACAGATGAGAAAGCTAAGGCTCAGAGAGATGACACCAACTTGCTCAAGATCACAGGGTAAGAAGCTGCCAGAGCTAAGATTTGAACCCAGTCTCTGCTTACTCCTGAAACACCAGGCTTTTAGTGTAGCCTGGGATGTTATGTGCTTTGTCACCACAGGACAGTGATGCCTCAGGTTCAGAACATGACCTTCTAACACTTCAATGCCCCCCTCGCGGACCCTCCACATTAATTACACCCAGCCACATTTCCAACTTCCTGTTTTTAGGCCTGCTTTAGTTGACATCAAGTTGACTCCAACTCATGGCAACCCCATGTGTGTCAAAGTAGAGCTGTGCTCCATAGGGTTTTCAATGGATGACTTTTTGGAAGTAGACTACCAGGTCTTTCTTTCGTGGCACCTCTGGGTGAACTTGCACCAGCAACCTTTCAGTTAGCAGGCAAGCACATTAACCGTTTGTATAGCCCAGGGACTCCTCTTAGGCTGTAAAGGTATGGAATCTAACTCAACTGCTCATTCCAGTTTCTCACCTGGAGCCCAGAAGCATAGCTCTTGGTGACCTGGGCTCTCTCATCTCTGGGTCTGCACAGTGGGAAGCAGAAGGTCACCTATAAGGAGCACTTCCCAAGCTGCCGACAGGCATTGCTAACCTGCCAAATACAAGCACCAGCGCAGTGCTACCTCAGATAGTGTGGGACTAAAGCCCTTCATTCCATAATCAGAAATAAGGGTTCAAGTGCAAATGCTTATATATTTACAATCAGGCGATAAGATATAAATGACCCATATTCACTACTTTCCTGAAGGCAGGTGTTTTTGAGAGGAAGCACAGGCCCAGAGAGCCCAGGCACGCCCTGCCTTTTTACCAAGTCACCGCCCCAATTCATTTTGAGTTTTCTCCAGAGTGTTTAGTACAGTGACTTGTACCCCAAAGATTTTTATATATTTTGATTGAATGAGTAGGTGAATGAACAAATGAATCCCTCCCTCTCTTCCTTTCTCTCTCCCTCCCTCCTGCTCTCCCTCCGTCTCCTTCCCTCCTCCTCTTGCTTTGTTCTGCCTTCCCACTTTCTCTTCTTCCCTTCTTTCTTTCCTCCTCCCTTCCTCCCTCTTTCTTTTCCCTCCTTTCCTCCCTCCCTCCTTCCATCTTTTTCCTTCCTCCCTTCTGTCCCTTCACTGACCACTAAGACAATCCTAGCTCTCTTTCCAGTGCTACAGGGCCGCCCCCTTATCCACCATAGGCTTTTCCTACAGGGAGTGGCGTTTCCCCTGCTGTAAGCTCAGTAAGCTCTGCTCTCTCAGATCTCACGGACCACCCATTCCTCCTGTACCCTGGTCACACATCTGTCACGTCTTTCCACCAGGACCCAGCCTAGGCCAACTGTCCTCAACAAGTGCTCCCTCCACCCTCTGCTTTCTGGCTCCCTGTCTTCCACAAACATTTGTCAAAACAAAGATGTCACCTTGAGGACTAAGGTGTGCCTGACCCAAGCTATGGAGTTTTCAGCTGCCTCATATGCATGCAAAAGCTGGACAATGAATAAGGAAGAATGAAGAAGGATTGACACCTTTGAATTATGATGTTGGCGAAGAATATTGAATACAGCATGGACTGCCAAAAGAATGAACAAATCTGTCTTGGAAGAAGTACAGCCAGAATGCTCCTTAGAAGTGAGGATGGCGAGACTATGTCTCACATACTTTGGACATATTATCAGGAGGAACCAGTCCCTGGAGAAGGACGTCATGCTTGGTAAAGTAGAGGGTCAACGAAAAAGAGAAAGACCCACAATGAGATGGATTGACACAGTGGCTGCCAACAGTGGGCTCAAGCATAACAATGATTGTGAGGATGGTGCAGGACTTGGCAGTGTTTCATTCTGCTGTACACAGGGTTGCCATGAGTCGAAACCAACTCCATGGCACTTAACAATGTTTGTCAATATGATGTACTAAGATTTGTGTATTTCAATGTGGGTAAATTGCACCCCACAAAAGAGAATGATAAAAATCTTCATAATAACCAAGGGAAGCAGGGTGAAGAGAGGCAGAGGGACAGCTAAACCAGGAATGGAAGAATGTTGGTGGTTGTTGAAGCCAAGTGATGGTACATGGGGACTCATTACGCTATTTTGAATAAAATTAAACATTTTTACATGAAAAATTAAAAACAAACAAAAGCATAACTAAGACCATGACTCTGTCTACTGAAGAGCTCATGGTGTCCACGTTCACTTGGTATGTGGTATCTCTGACAAATGAGGTGAAGAGATGTCTCAATTGGCAGGGAGAGAACTGGCTAGAAAACAGTGCTTTTGGCTCCCTCTCACACACTCATACATTAATCCCTGTAAATTGGTTTGGAGTCCCAGGGTGGTGTAAATGATTAATGTGCTCAGCTGCTAACCAAAAGGTTGAAGGTTGAAGTCCACCCAGACGTACCTCGGAAGAAAGGCCTGGTGATCTACTTCTCAAAAATCAGCCATCGAAAACCCTACGGAGCAGTTCTATTCTGACATCCATAGGGGGTTGCCATGAGTTGGAATCGACTCCACGGCAACTGGTGATTTTAAATTGGGTTTGGTGGTGCAGAATATGCAAGCTGTGAACAACAATTAGTGTCCAAGATAGCAAGAGCCCGCTACTTTTCCCTTCAATAGATTCCTGGGTGTCTGAAATGTGCCACTTAATGGGAATGGCCGCTGTAAGTAAAATAATTGAACTGTTCCTTGGAGCTGAAGGGATACGTGTCTCAGCACTTACTGGCTGGAAGCCCTTTCTCCCTACAGACTCCTTAGGGTGGGGGCTGGTCTTACTCAGCTTTCTAGTCCCTCCAGGAGGTGGCTCAGTGCTTTGCTGAGGCTGGGGACTCAGCAGGCATTTGTTAAATGACTAAATAAACACGAGAGCTATCGCAGGGGAGGACGGAGAAGACTGTGCAGGTTGTTTGCAAAGTAGAGCTTACCACGCAAATTTACTTTTTTTCGAGTTTCTGCTTGATGTTAAGAGTTAGAACCCGGTCAGCATTTTAATGCCAAGTCATTATTCTTAAACTGTTGTAACCAGTACCCTCTGGTCTTAGAGCAAGGTGGGTAGGAGGGGAACAAGTGACGAAGGGGCAGAAGAGACAGTTGTAAAGGGGCAAAGGGAATACACCAACCAGCTCCCCTCTCCCTTCCTCAGCCCCTCGAACTCACTGCCCACTTCACCAAGACTGATTGCTGTCTGCTGGCCAAAGTCCTTACAGTCTCCAAGGTACCCTGAGCTGCTTCTCCAAAGCAGAAGAAGTAAGTGATGCTTGG
Organism: Dugong dugon; assembly: GCA_030035585.1. NCBI lineage: Eukaryota > Metazoa > Chordata > Mammalia > Sirenia > Dugongidae > Dugong > Dugong dugon. Next base: position 61,475,717 of record CM057470.1, read on the forward strand.
GGAAGGTGGATTCTTTCCATACAGTAATTACCATCTACCCAACCCTTATCCGGTGCTTGGGACTATGCAAAAGGCTTTATCTGCATCACCTCCTGTAATCCTCCTGACAGCTTGATAAGGAAGGTACAATTATTACCCCCGTTTTGCAGGTGAGGAAGCTGAGGCTCAGAGAAGTTAAGTGACTTACCCAGAGTTACCCAGCGGGCGAGTAGCAAGCCAGGATTGGAAGGCGAGCTTTGGAGCCTGGTTTGAGTCTATCCTGTTCCAAGCTGAGGCTGTGACCTTTCTGCATAAGTGCTGCTTCTGCTTGTCTTTGGGAACAGACAGTGAAAGGGCACTTGATGGGACCTAGGAAATGATCAGAACCACAAGGGTGGTTGTTCATCTGAAATGCAAATTTAACTGGATGGCTTGTAATTTTACCAGATGGGTGGGGGGTTACGCCTAGGACCGCTGGGTGGAGCTGCTGAGAACGTGGGCCCGAGGCCAGGACCCTGGGTGGGGGCGAGCAGAGAAGCAAGAAGCCTGTGGCAGAGCAGCCATCCAAGTCACCACCATCATCATCCCACGAATTGAGCACAGAACGCCAGGTGGGAACCACTGCCTTCACCTGGCGCATCTCTTTTAATCCACACGTGTTCTCCCCACCTATCTGCTGCTACTGTTACCATCATTCCCATTTTACAGAGAGCAAATGGAGGCTCCGAGCTGCCTGACCCCAAATCCTGGCCTTTTAAATACTGCACCATGCTTCCTCAAGGGTGGTACAAATTTAACAGTTGCTGTCCAGTTGATTTCACTCATGGCAACCCGTGTGTGTCAGAGTAGAACTGTGCTCCACTGGGTTTTCAGTAGCTGATTTTTTGGAAGTAGATTGCCAGGCCTTTCTTCCAAGGTGCCACTGGGTGGCTCCAAACCTACAACATTTTGGTTAGCAGCTGAGTGTATTAACTGCATTACCCAGGGTGCAAAAGTAAATAAATTTAAAAAAATTTTAAAATCCCTGCCTTTTTTCTTTTTCCTGTCTTCCTCATATTCTTCCTTCTAAGCCTCCTACCACCCTTACACCTGCACATTCTTACCTCAGAACTCACTCCCCAGCCCTTACCCTGCCACCTCTTCCTTTCAACATGCTGAACATGGTCACTATTAATAGGACTACCAGAATTAGCAAATCAATTTACGAAATATCCAGATACATTTGAATTTCATATAAACAACAAGTAATTTTTTAGTATGTCTCACATATTACACAAGACATGCTTATACCAAACAAATTATTCACTGTTTATCTGACATCCAAATTGAACTGGATGTCCTGTATTATGTCTGGCAACCCTAATATCCTAAGAGGGCCTGCTGTGTTTGGGCCTTCCCAATCTTCTCCTTCCCAGCCCCCTCCACCTAGAACTCCCATAGGAGCTGGGCTATTCTGGGAATTACGAGGACTGAAGGCAGACTCTTTTGCCAGGCTGAGGTGAGAGAGGCCACGTATTACCTCTGAGCAGGGAGACTGGGCCCCAGTGAGCAGGGTCAGGGTCTGAGAAGTTGGGAAGGCAGGCCACAAAATGCAAGGGGAAGAGACAGCACAATTTATGATTCCTGAGGAAGACGGGGACGCGGGTTTCCTTGTGAGGCGTGGCCAGGTCTCTGTCCCCACTGGAGTCTCCACCAATGCCCCATTCAGTTCTACCCTAGGGTCTCTTATCTCCCCTCACTGCCACCCCTCCATAGGAGCTGCACTTGGGGAAGGCCTACACTCTGATAAGGTGAGTGGGGCCCAGCACCAGAGCTGATAAAACAGAAGCCAGGGCCACCCATCTGTCACCAGCTCACAGATGAGGTGAGCGTCTCTACGAAGGAAAGCTCCCCAAAGTTCACACTCAGCCTAGAGACTGCCATTTATCTCCCTCTCCATACCACACAGCCGGTGCTCAGGCCCTGCCCAGGGACAGGGTGGAAAGGAGCTAGGTGATAATATACTGTGTGGCTCTACCCGAGTGAGGGGTCCGCATGGTACCCCTCTTCCCCGAGATGACAGAGCCGTGCTGGGTCCATGTTGGTGTGTGCCGGCCCTGTTCCCCCTTTCGGAGATAATCTCTGCCCCCACTGGCCTGCTACACTGTTTCCCTGGCACCTGCCCTGGGCACCTGCCACACCTGCAGGAAGGAGGGAACGGTAGACACAGGTCAGATATAGGATGGCCAGGAGGACATTCCGGGCGTGAGGTCTCACCCATGTACTCCGGGGTCTGAGGGAGGCCTTGTACTTCCTGTCTGCCTCTGCCTAGGTTCAGGAGGACAACCACCTACACACTCTTCCCCACAATGGGTGCCGAGGGTGAGGGCTAGATGCTAGAAGGTTAGAAGCAGCCCTCTGCACACAGCTTCCCTTCTGCCAGGCACATAGCCCAGGCAGTTCCCCCTCCCACCTCTGCCACCACTGTCAGCCAGGACCCTCATGGGGCACCCCTCAGCCTGTTGGCAGCTGGCAGAGCCCCCACCCAAAGCATAACCCCTCTTCTCTGCCTGTTCTCATGTTTCCCTTCCAACTCCAGCTCAAAGGCTCAGCACACTCTACAGCAAAGTTAAACCCAGCTTGTTCCTCCAGGGGAATGGAAGGAAGGGCAGGGGGCACAGTATTCTCCTTACTTACTGTCCTCGGTGTCCCAGGGGAGAAGGAGGGACCTGGGAATCAGTTGGTGTTCACACCGGGAGGAAGTCGGCGGTGAGTTTCTGCTCAAGTCCTTCATCAGGGCTGCAGAGCCTCCCTGGCCCCATCGAGAAGTCGGTGTGCAGCGAATCCCAGCAACTGAGTAGGCTCTAGCGGGGATGAGCTCACCAGGATATGGGCTAATGGGTTAACCCTTTGTAGGCTGCTGGCACAGGCACTGATCATGGGGCTTTCTCAGCTCTGCTCAACCACTGTTAGATGAATCTTGTGAAAAATTAATGAAGCTTCGCTGCAGTCTGTCTTCAAGATTTGGTGGAGACGTGCATTAGGATGGTGCTAGGCAGGGCTGCTTCTCCTGACTTAGGCTCAGAAATCAGAAGACCTGGAGTTTCTGGGTTGGTGGAGGTGTGTGGTGAGGATGGCGATGGTGAGGGGCTGTCAAAGGGTGGATTATTCCTCACCACTCAGAAGCTTTGCTAGTTCTGATCAACTCATGCCTTGGTAAGCATAACTGCTGTCCAGAAATGTGGATAGATGGGGTAGACCGGTCAAGTAGGAGGGAAGCTCATTTCCTGGGTGCCTACCTATATCAGAACCTGTGGTAGCCAGCCTCCAAGATGACGTCTGATGGCTCACACCTTGTGATGATCACACTCCCACAATGAACAGGAGATCTGTGTTACCAGTAAGGTATTGCAGACATGATGGGTGCAACTTCTGAGGCTAGGTCATAAAAGACGTTTCAACTTCTGCCTTCCTCTCTCTTGAACCACTCATGCTGGGGGAAGCCAGCTGCCATGTTGTAAGGACACTCAAGCAGCCCTTTGGAGCAGTCCTTGTGGTGAGGAACTGAGGCCTCCTGCCAACAGCCAGCACCAATTTGTCATCCATGTGAGTGAGCCACCGTGGAAGCAGATCCACCAGGCCCAGTCAAGCCTTTGGATGATGCAGCACAAGGCAACATCTTGACCGCAACTTCAAAGAGCCCAAAGACAGAACCACCCAGCTAAGCCACTCCCGAATTCCTCAGCCAGGGAAATTGTGTGAACTTGTAAGTTATCGATGTTTTAGCTAAGTTTTAGGATAATTTATAACACGACAGATATCTAATACGAGACCTGTGACAAATGCTTCTTAATGATCTTACAAAATTATCATAGTAGCCCCTAAAAGAACTATTATCATCCCTATCTTATAGATGAGGAAACTGAGGTTCAGATAAAAGCAGTGATCTGCCCAAGGGCTCAATCTAGTGATAGGCAAAGCTGATTTCCAAAGCCGAGGGACCTCTGAGAGAGGGAAAGGCAGCTAGAGTGGTGGGCAGTGGGGTGGGGAAGAAAGGTGAGACAGGAATGATGTCCTTGTAGAAGCGGAGAGGAGGTCAAAGCCTATTTCCCTGAAAGCAGTGTTTATAGCTATTTCACATCTTTATTTTTTAGCTACAGGTAAGAACTTCAAGTAGTTAGTTACTCGAATTACTATTGTAGCATCAACAATAGCTGTGTGGCCTTGGGAAAGTCATTTAACCTTTCTGTGCCTCAGTTTCTCATATTTCAAATGGTGATAATGGAAATATCTATCTCTTAGGATTGTTGTGCGAATAAAAAGTAAATACAGATCAAGAACTGTGCCTGGCACATGGAAAATAACTGGTGTATGCTATTACTATTAGTTTAGTTTATAATTAGGTCTGGGAACTCTGTTTTGGATTTTGGAGAGAGCACTTATAGACGTATTTAACATCCTTGGTTCCAAGATGGCAGGGATACTCTGGGAACTTTCCAGTGCCTCTTGGGTGGGCACTGTATGTTACAAACAGCCAGATGCCTGCAACAGAAGGTTAGATGAGCACATGGGATGTCCCCAGGGGCCCAGACATCTCTGAGCTGGGGGCAAACACAGCATGCTCGCCCTGGCTGCTCTTGTCTTTCCTGATGACGTCCGGTTGCTTCTCATGGGCTGCCTGCTGTTACGGGGATGAGGAGAGAATGCTGAAAATGTTTCACTGGGAGAGAGAGTTTTCAGCTCTATAAATCGCAATCAAATTGGGGAAGCTGGATGTGAGGTGCTGAGTTGCCAGTTCTCAAGATGCTGATCGTTAAGATTCTGAAAGCCAGCCTGGCCCCTGCCCTTCCCCACAAGACTTTGAGAATGTGGAGGAGCCATTGTTTCTCAGTGGAAGGGGGGTGGGTGGCGGAGGGTCTTTGCTGTTGGCTCCAGCACACTGAGGGTGCTTCCTCTGTGGTCTGCGGGGGAAGCTCTCCCACGAGTGGTCCAGGGAAGCAGAAGTCCAAAGCAGGAATGGGATTGATTCTCTGGCACCTTGATTTCCTTACCTGTGAAATGATAAGGAGATGTCCCGACTGGGGAGGCTCTGCAGACCCTGGTGCGATAAATGGCTAGAAAAGTGGAGGGCTGGGGGGAGGCGGGGGAGCCTGTCCTCTGAGCTGGCGTGACAGCATCACGCTGAGCATGAGAGGTGAGCTTTCTCTGCTCGGGGAGATGGGGAGTGGGAGACATGCAATGAGTGTCCAAGGGAACTCGACTTTGAGGGCTTTTGAGGCTGTTGCTTGCTCTGCGGTAGATGCCTCTGACTTATGTTCAAATCATTTGTTAGATCAAATGGCCTGGCATGTGAAGGAATCCCAGGTGAATTCTTTTGCAATGCATATAATCAAATAATTTTATTTTTTTCTAAGTCCAGATTTCTATGCTTTTCCCCACCTTCTGCACAGCGTAGCAGTGTGTGTAATTGTTGTCGTTGCTAGTTGCCTTTCAGTCAACTCCAATTCATGGTGACCCCATGTGTGCAGAGTAGAACTGCTCCAGAGAGTTTTCAATGGCTGTGATCTTTTGGAAGCAGATTGCCAGGCCTTTCTTCTGAGGTGCCTCTGGGTGGGATCGAATCGCCAACTTTTCGGTTAGTAGATGAGCACAAACAGTTTTGTGCCATCCAGGGACTTGACCTATACCTGTATCTATATACTAGTGGGGGATTTGGGGTCAGAGGAGAAAGTGTCCAGGAGAAGTTGCGCTGACTGCAGGCTTCTCCCTAGCAGGACAGGCGAGGAGGTGTGAGAAGCCAGTCTGATCCCTGAGCTGTCATCTCTAAATGTCCTGTGAGGAAGAGGCTGCTGCTGCTACAGCTGAGGTTTGGGAGGGGCAGAAAACAGTCAGGGCACTGCCTGGAGGACAGCTCTCGGCTCTCCAATAGACAGAACCCTCGTTCCCAGCCCCCGCAGCCAGCGGGCTCAACCCTACCCCTCCACCTGCTGGCCCAGTCTTCTGTGCAACAGCTGTATGATACAGGTGACCCATCACCCAGGTTTGTCAGGATGCATGGTCTCCCAGGACACTGGACTTCCAGTGCTAAAACCAGGGAAGTCCCAGACAAATCAAGGCGTGTTAGTCACCCCAATAAAATCTTTTGGGCAGTGAACTACCATTCCAAACTCCACATCTGTGCACACGCGTCTCTCTGCCTGGAATGCCCTCTCTGCCCAGCTCTGTCAGCTCACCCACTCCACCTGGCCTCACCGCCTCCGCAAACTTCCCTAAGCTGGCCTCGAAGCCCTGGCTAGGTTCAAAGCCCCTCACCTGTGTTTTCCCAACTGCTCTTTATACAGCTTGTGCTTGTCTGCATCAGCACCCCCTCTCCACCATGGCTCTCAAGCTACCTGGAACACTTTTTAAAACATTACAGAAAATTTTAAGCATACACAAAAATAGAGAAAATTATCTAATGAACTCCCATGTGTCTGCAAGCCAGTTTCACAATCATCAATGCGAATTCTTTTTCATCCATTTCCCTTCTACATCTTTTCTGAGTGTTTTAAAGCGAGTTCCAGAGTTAGCATCTCCCATCAATCCTTGTATGTGGAGACGTGTGTCTCTAACCCCTCCCTCGCTCTTCTCCCCCTCCATCTGTCCCTCCCTCTTTCCTTCCTTCTTTTTTTCTTTTTACAGCACCCACAATGCCATCATAATCATACATGAAATCTAATCATCATAATTTAATCTCTCCTAATGCCCACTCCACATTTACATTTTTCTGATTATCTCAAAAATATCTTTTTATAGTCAGTTTTCTTCCAGCCAGGATCCAAACAAGCTCCAGCTGTCATTCTTCGTAGTTCTGTTTGCTAAGTGTCTTTTCATCATCTGTGACAGCCACTCCTTCCTTTTCTCATGCCACTTGTTTATTGACGGTACCAGGTTGTTCGGTGTATGGAACACCATGCATTCTGGACGCGGCTGCCTGCTTCCTCGTGGCGTCGTTTCATGTGTTCCTCCACTCTGCAAGGGCTGCGCCTCGACTTCCCCTGCGGCCCTAGTACAAGGCCTTGGCCAGGAGAGGGGCCCAGCCACTGTGGAATAAATGACCAGATGAACGTCCGTAACGCACCTTACACTGTACAGACGCCTTCTGCCTGGGTGTCACGTGGTCCTCACAGCAGCACGTGAGCCTCCAGTTCATACATCCCAGAGTTCTCGGGAGATGCTGGGACAAATCACCAGGACTGAAGACTCCCAGGGCAGCGGTCCTTTCCCTCACCGCCTCTACCTCTCACCTGGAGTCACGGGGATTACCAGATAGGGACTCTCACATTAACTGCAGATCTCAGGGGCCCCTCAGGACTCCGGAGGCCCTGGGCGTCTCCTGCCAGTGCCCATCCAGAGGCGGAGTTACGGTCTGACCGCGGAGGAAGCCTGGATTGGGGTCAGCGCGGAGGGAGAGGAGGTGGGCGCTGCACCATTGCCGTGGCAGAGAGCAAGCCTAGCAAAGAGATGCCTAGGTTGACGTCCTGATCTTTCACACTGTTTGCTCCAATACATTTTTTCATTAAAAATTACTTTTATTGTGATAAATACATATGTAACAAAACATTTTCCATTTCCACAATCTTCATCATGTTGTTCAACCGCTGCCCTTATTCTTTGCCAGATTTTTTCATCACCCTTAACAGAAGCTCAGTGTCCCCTAAGCATTGAGGTCTCCTTTCCTCCTCCCTTGCGCCTGCCCCTGGTAACCACTAATAAAGTTAGGTCTCTGTACACTTGCCTGTTCTAGATAATTTCGTGTAAGTGGGATCATAATACAGGATTTGTCCTTGGGTGACTAACTCATTTCGCTCAGCATAATGTTTTCGAGGTTCGTCCCTGGTGTAGTGTGTATCAGGACAGCATTTCTCGTCATGGCTGAGTGATATTCCATTGTATCTATGTACTGCATTTTGTTCATCCATTCAGCTTTTTTTTTTTTTTTAATTTTCCATTCAGCTTTCGATGGACATTTAGGCTGTTTCCACCTTTTGGTTATTGTGAATAGTGTTGCAATGAACACTGACGTACAAGTCTCTGTGTTCCTGCTCTCAATTCTTTTGGATATATTCCTACGCCAGTATCCTTTTATTGCAGTCTGACAACCTGATGGCAGCTCATCATCTTAAAAACATATACATATAGAACACCACTGCCACTTTTGGAGAATATGATCAGAGGAAGGCTTTCCTCCTACTGCAGTAGAACTTCTGTGCCAGCTGTGTCCAAGGGCACAGCAAGGTATGGAGACAGAGGAAGAAAGGTGGGAGGGAGGCTTGGAGTAGGGGTTCCAGCCCCAGGGTGGTTGTGAGAGAGAGGAGTACCCCTTTGTCTGAAAGGCCCTGGGCTTGTTCTAAGGAGGATGGATAGCTTTTTCAGTTATCCAGGGCTGGCCCAGGAAAGTCAGAAAGTCATGCAAAGCAATTACTCTAATCAGGCTGCTCCAAGGAGAAGACAACACCTTCCACCTATTCCTCCCCCTACCCATGTTTATCTTTGCTTCCCTTTCTTTCCCAACAGGCAATATGGCTGCTAAACAGGTTTCAGAGCTTCCAGACTAAAACAGATGGGGAAGAAAGACCTGGCAATCTACTTCCAAAAATAAGCCAATGAAAACATCATGGAGCACAGCGGTCCGATCCACAACCCACTGTGGAGATGGTGCAGGACGGGAAGCATTTCCTTCTATTGGGCATGGAGTTGCCATGAGTGGGGAGGGGTGCAACTTGACAGCAGCTACCCACAACAAGAAAGTCTGATCTGTCCCTAAGTCCCAGCCTGCCAGGTCCTAGCCAATAAAAGTGTCTCCCTAACTGGTCTCTGGCTGCGTCAGTGTCTCCTTCTCTGAGCCACATGGTGCTGGAGTGATATTCTTAGCTCTGTTCCCTCCAATCTCTCCATCTTTGCTCTTCTCTCTCTTCTTGTCTCTTCTGACACTCTTGTTCCTTGTCCCTGTCTGTTTTCCTCCTCTTCTGCCTCACACACGTTACTGCTGTCAATATTTCTTCATTTCCTTGGGAGATACTCAAGCGGACACTGCCCCTTCTCTTTCTCAATACGGAGTCATTGAGGAGCCAGAGTGAGAGACAGTAGCCTACACCCCAGCAATGCTTGGAGAACCGAAAGTGTTAAGCAATTTTTCTTGTTGTTAGTGGTTATCTATTTGCCTCTGACTCATGGCGACCCCATGTATAATAGAACAAAATGTTTCTCGGTCTTGTGCCGTATTCATGATCATTGATATGCCTGAGTCCATTGAGTGACTTCCAACCCAGGGGGCTCATCTTCCAGCACTGTACTGGGCAATGTTCTGTGGTGATCCATAAGGTTTTTACTGACTGATGTTTGGAAGTAGATCACCAGGCCTTTCTTCCTAGTCTGTCTTAATTTGGAAACTCTGCTGAAACCTGTTCACTATGGGTGACCGTGCTGGTATTTGAAATACTGATGGCATAGCTTCCAGCATCACAGCAACATGCAAACCATCACAGGACAACAAACTGACAGATGGGTGGTGGAACTAGGCAATAGTAATTTTACAATGTGAGAGAGGGGACTGGGGGAGCAGGGAATAGGAAGAATGAAGGAAAAGATAAAATTTGGAAGTAGGTGTGGTACTGTAGGAGGAAGGAGCAGCTTTTCTTCGAGGAATTCCCAGGGTGGTCAGTATCTGCCAGGACTTGCCCTCCTCCATAAGAGGTGCCTAAGTCCCACCAGAGAGGCTCAGCTGGGGATGGTCAAGGCCATTTGTCTTCCAGTCAGATGGGGGATAGTCTAGGGCAGGGTGTGGTCAGAGGCCAGAGGTGGCCTGCTCCTGGGGTGCAGCTGCCATCTAGTGGTAAAGCTTGGTAGTGCTGCTCTCTGAGCCCCACGCATCTTGTCAGTTTGTCGAGCTGTGGTGGCTTGCATGTTGCTGTAATGCTGGAAGCTATGCCACCAGTATTTCAAATACCAGCAGGATCACCCATGGTAGAGAGATTTCAGCTGAGCTTCCAGACTACGACAGACTAGGAAGAAGGCCCTGGTGGTCTCCTTCTGAAAAAAATTAGGCAGTGAAAACCTTATGAATAGCAGCAGAACATTGCCTGATACAGTGCCAGAAGATGAGCCCCTCAGGTTGGAAGGCACTCAGAAGACAACCGGGGAAGAGCTGCCTCCTCAAAGTAGAGTTGACCTTAATGACGTGGATGGAGTCAAGCTTTCGGGACCTTCATTTGCTGGTGTGGTACTACTCCAAATGAGCAGAAACAGCTGCAAACATCCATTAATAATCAGAACGTGGAATGTATGAAGTATGAATCTGGGAAAAGTGGAAATTATCAAAAATGAAATGGAACCCATAAATATTGATATCCTAGGCATTAGTGAGCTGAAATGGACTGGTATTGACGATTTCGGATTGGACAATCATATGGTATACTATGCCGGGAATGACATCTTGAAGAGGGATAGCGTTGCATTCATCGTCAAAAAGAACATTTCAAGAACTATCCTGAAGTACAACGCTGTCAGTGATAGGATAGTATCCATACGCCTACAAGGAAGACCAGTTAATATGTCTATTATTCAAATTTAGGCACCAACCACTAAGGCCAAAGATGAAGAAACCGAAGATTTTTACCAACTTCCGCAGTCTGAAATGGATCAAACATGCAATCAAGATGCATTGATAATTACTGGTGTCTGGAATGTGAAAGTTGGAAACAAAGAAGAGGGAACAGTGGTTGGAAAATATGGCCTTGGTGATAGAAACGATGCCAGAGATCGCATGATAGAATTTTGCTAGACCAATGACTTCACCGCAAATACATTTTTTCAACAACATAAATGGCGACTATACACGTGGACCTCGCCGGATGGAATACACAGGAATCAAATCAACTACATCTGTGGAAAGAGACTATGGAAAACTCAATTATCATCAGTTAGAACAAGGCCAGGGGCTGACTGTGGGGCAGACCATCAATTGCTCATATGCAAGTTCAAGTTGAAGGTGAAGAAAATTAGAACAAGTCCACGAGAGCCAAAATACGACCTTGAGTATATCCTACAAGAATTTAGAGACCATCTCAAGAATATATTTGTCGTGTTGAACACTAATGACCGAAGACCAGACGAGTTGTGGAATGACATCAAGGACATCATACATGAAGAAAGCAAGAGGTCATTAAAAAGACAGGAAAGAAAAAAAAAGACCAAAATGGATCAGAAAAGACTCTGAAGCTTGCTCTTGAACGTAAAATAGTTGAAGTGAAAAGAAGAAATGATGAAGTAAGAGGGCTGAACAGAAGATTTGAAAGGTTGGATCTAGAAGACAAAGTAAAGTATTATAACAAAACATGCAAAGACCTGGAGTTGGAAAACCGGAAGGGAAGAACACGCTCAGCATTTCTCAAACTGAAAGAACTGAAGAAAAAATTCAACCCTTGACTTGCAATATTGAAGGATTCTACAGGGAAAATATTAAATGACACAGAAAGCATCAAAAGAAAACGGAAGGAAAGCACAGAATCACTGTGCCAAAAAGAACTGGTCAGCATTTCAGGAGGTGGCATATGATCAATATTGATGGTACTGAAGGCATTGGCAAAAAACAAGGCTCCAGGAATTGACCGAATACCAGTTGAGATGTCTCAACAAAAGGGATGCAGTGCTGGAAGTGCTCACTTTTCTATGCTGAGAAATTTTGAAGACAGCTACCTGGACGATAGACTGGAAGAGATCCATATTTGCGCAGTTGCAGAAGTACATCCATTGGGAATTGCCAGAAATTGCAGCCAGATTCAGAAGAGGGTGTGGAACAAGGGATATCATTGCTGATGTCAGATGGATCTTGGCTGAAAGAAGAGAACACCAAAAAGATGCTTACCTGCAAGGCATTTGACTGTGTGGATCATAACAAATTGTGGGTAGCATTGTGAAGAATGGGAATTCCAGAACACTTGACTGTGCTTATGAGGAACCTGTACATAGAAAAAGAGGCAGTCATTTGAACAGAACAAGGGAATACTGAGTGGTTTAAAATCAGGAAAGGTGTGTGTCAGGGTTGTATCCTTTCACCATACTTACTCAATCTGTATGCTGAGCAAATAATCCAAGAAGCTGCATGTGAAAGCTGGACAATGAATAAGGAAGACCGAAGAAGAATTGATACCTTTGAATTATGGTGTTGGCAAAGAATATTGAACATACCATGGACTGCCAAAAACAAACAAATCTGTCTTGGAAGAAGTACAGCCACAATGCTCCTTAGAAGCAAGGATGGCAAGACTTCATTGCACATACTTTGGACATGTAATCAGGAGGGACCAGTCCCTGGAGAAGGATATCATGCTTGGCAAAGTAGAAGGTCAGCGAAAAAGAGGAAGACTCTCAACAAGATGGATTGACACAGTGGCTGCAACAATGGGCTCAAGCATAACAACAATTGTGAGGATGGCACAGGACTTGGCACTGTTTCGTTCTGTTGTACATAGCATTGCTATGAGTCAGAACAAACTCAACGGCACCTAACGACAATACTTCCTGAAGTCTACTTAAATCAAAACGCATTGCGGTCAATTCTGACACATAACGACCTATAAGACAGAGCAGAACTGCCCCATTGGGTTTCCAAGGAGCAGCTGGTGGACTTGAACTTCCAACCTTTTGGTTAGCAGCCGAGCTCTTAACCACTGTGCCACCAGGTCTCTGAAGTCTACCTAAGATATTCTTCAATTCAGGCAGCTCCATGGAGAAGCCAACGCCTTCCACCTATTCCTCCCCCGCCCCAACCAGTGTTTGTCTTTTCTTCCCTTTCCTTTCCAATGGGCAATGCCATGGCCAAGGAGAAGTGATTCTATGGCTGTTGAATAGGTTTCAGCAGAGCTTCCAGACTAAGACAGGCTAGGAAGAAAGGCCTGGCAATCTACTTCCAAAAATAGGCCAATGAAAACCCTTGATCACTGCCTGCCTTGCATTCTGTCTCTGGCCTGGTAATGAACACTGGACTTGTTCATGATAAACGTTGGAAAACCCAATTTCACAATGTTTTCTGATCAATACAATCTCAGAAAAATAGTCACCATAATTTCAAAGTTTCAAATACTAATTAAGACTTTCTGGCTTTTGAATAATTTAAAATATTGATGTAATCATCTCTTCATCAAGTATGTATTGTGGGTCTATTATGTGCCATGCCCTGTTTTAGGATGGGCGCTAGAAATACAGAGGTGACCTTGATCAATAACACCATTTGTGTGGTGGAAGAGAGTCAAATAAACCAATAATTCCAATCCAGAAGAAGGAATAGTTCAATACAGATATGCCTGTGCTGTGTTAGGGAACACAAAGGAGGGGCTTCTTAAAGCATATCAGCTTAGAGTGGTCACTGAGGGTGGAAGGGAGAGGCTTCCTGACGGAGATGATTGCTAAGATGAGCCTTTAAGGGCACATAGGAACCATCAATAGCTCCAACAATGGACTTAAACATACCAATGATCATGAAGACAGCACAGGACTGGGCAACGTTTCATTCTGTTATACATGGGGTCACCATGAGAAGGAGATGACTAGACAGCAACTAACAACAACCTATCTCTTAGTGTGTGTATTGGGATGGGGAAAGGTGAGTGCATAATTATAATTAACGAAGGCATTTCCTTGCAATCTGAGTGGCATATAAGAAAGGCTATCTGTCCTTCTCTGGTCCAGAAAGGCTTCCTGAAGACACGGCTTCCTGAATATGTGACTCCCTGAAGACATAGCTGTTGAGTGATCTTCGTTGTAACACAGTTTGCCCTATTTTGGATTCATGTGCAAGAGGATTCCCTTTAAGGATACATCGTTTATCAAATATGATTTCTCCGCATGTCCTCCTTCTTCTCTAGTCAGTTTAGCTCCTCAACGGCAGGGGTGGTGAGAGATTCCCATCCCCCTCAGTCTGCCCATAGCACATTAATTCATTCAAGAAGTATTTCCTCACTTCTTTCTCCACTCCAGGCTCTAGGATGCTTCTGTTGCATGATACATAAGAGATAAGTAGTCCCTGCCCTCCCTGAGCATCCAGACTAGTGGGGAAGGTAAGTGTTAAACAGGTTATCCCACCCTAACTATTAACTATGATAAAGACTAGAAAGGAGAAGTACAGGAGCTATGAGACCTTGTAACGTGGGCACCTGACCTAGTTTGGGGGATTAGGGAGGCTTTCCTGAGGATGGGCCATTTCAACAGCGACCCACAGGCAAAGGGGATGGCATATTTCAAGACCGCAAGCCTGACTCATTTGAGCAGTAGGTAGTGGGTCTGCAGAGAACAGGGGAATGGTTTAGGATGAAGCTGAGTTAGTAAACAGGGGCCAGACTTTGCTGAACTTTGTAGGCCATGATGATACATAACCACCATTTGCCATTGAGCTGACTCATGGCGACCCCAGGTGTGTCACATTAGATCTGTGCTACATAGGATTTTCAATGCTTGTTTCTTCTTTTTGGAAGTAGGTTGCCAGACTTTTCTTCTGAGGTGCCTCTGGGTAGACTTGAACTTTCAGCCTTTCAGTTAGCAGCTGAGTATGTTAACCATTTGCATTACCAGGACTCCGTGATGATCTATAATATAGTCTTAATGAATGTTAGCTTCCATGTATGAATGAATGAAATACCGAAAAGATGTCATTCTTAGGTAGCCATCTACCCCAGGATAATTACACAGCTTTGGCCACATTCTACTGAGAGAAAAGGAGAAGCTATTTCTAGGCAAGATTGGAAAGGAAGAAGGGATGGGCATGGGCAGATTATACACTTCTTGAAGAGTCAGGGACCACCTTGGGGTGGAGAGAGGCTGAGTCAGACTTCAGTATTGGTGGCTCTGGGAGTGACAATTAGGTAGGTGCAGGCTTACATTCTATCTACCCCTCCCGTTAAGCTCTAATCCACCTCCTCACTTGCTCAAAGTATCAACTTCAGGGTTGAAGCCTAGTGGAAACCCACAACAAAAGATGATGAGTGAGGACTCAGAGTCCGGTGAGCTTAAGAGGGGCCTCACAATATGTTGACATGTCTGGTTCAAGATGACCTGACAAAGGACATAGGCTGACCTCTCCAGTGAGGAGTTTCCATATGGTGGTGAAGGCTCAGGGACTCAGCTCCAGAGATACCTCTGCCCCTGCCTGCTTTAGAGCACCTTGGACAGCCACAGAGACAGCCCTATAGCCAGTAGATGCTGGATACATTCATCCCCTGGGAAATTGTTCACCGGATATTCCTATGACTAAGACTTCTAGTGGCCAGCCACTAAGCCCTTCTTCCTTTCTAATTACTACAGTTTTTCTTTGGGCAAAATGTTTCTGCACCTGGTAGAATAGGCGAGGCTGAGATAAGAAGAAGATCCCAAAATTTCAGTGACTCAACATAATAGAAATTTATTTCTTGCTCTCATAACAATTTTTGGCAAGTATTCAGATTGGCAAAGCAGCTTTTGTTTCACCTGATCACTCAGGGACCCAGGCTCTCTCTATGATGTGGCATTGTCATCTCCTAGGACCTTGTCGTTATTGTCTGCAGTGAGCTAGTTGAAGCAGAAAAGTCAGAACGGAGGGGGGCAATGTTTGGAGGACACTGTGTAGGCTTTTTGGGGCCAAGACTAAAAGTCATATATATAATTTCTTTCCACCTTCTAGTGGAGTGCACTTAGCTATATGGCTGCAAGTAACAGCAAGGGAGGGCGGGCTGTTATGGATTGAATTACGCTGAAGTCTTAACCCCTGTGAACATGACCTCGTTTGGAAATAGGATCTTTGAAGATGTTGTCAGTTAACATGAGGTCATACTGGAGTAGGTGCATCCTGATCCAGTCTCAGTGGTGTCCTATAAAGGGGGGGGGGGAAGAGAGAGAGACAGAGGGAGAGACAGACAGAAGGAGAATTGCATGTGATGCTGCAGCTACAAACTAAGGATGGCTGGCCGACACCAGAAACTAAGAGAAAGGCATGGAACAGATTCTCCCTCAGAGCCTCCGAAGGAATCAACATGACCGACATCCTGGTCTCAGTCTCCCAGCCTCCAGAACAGTGAGACAATCAATCAGTTTCGGTTTTTACAATACACACAGTGTGTTGTTTTCTGCTGCCGCAGCTCTGGGAAACTAAGACACGTGGAGAATGAAGTCTGGCTATGTAAGCAAAGAAGTGGTAAATAGATTCTGGTGGGAAACCAGCCGTCTCTGCCACAGTGACAACCAAAATCTACATTTCACAGTCTGCATCCGTTATCTAACGCTGTGGAACAAATGGTCCTATAACTTAGCAGCTTAGGACAATATACATTTATTATCTCACACAGTTTCTGGAGATCAAGAATTCAGGAGCGGCACCACAATGAGATACTGCTTTGCACCTGTTAGGATGGCTATAATGAAAAAAAGACAGTAAATAAGTGTTGACGAAGACGTGGAGAAATTGGAACCCTTGTACACTGCTGAGGGGAATGTAAAATGATGCAGCTGCTGTGGAAAACAGTTTGGTGGTTCCTCAGATAGCTAAACATGGAATTACCATATGGCCCAGCAATTCAAACAGGGACTCAAAAAGAAACTTGTATGCCAGTGTTCATTGCAGCATTATTCACAAGAGCCAAAGGGTAGAAACAACTTAAGTGTCCATTAACAGATGAATGGATAAACAAAATGAGGTATATACATACAATGGAATATTATTCAGCCATAAAGAGAAATGAAGTTCTGATACGTGCTACATCATGGATGCACCTTGAAAACATTACACTAAGTGAAAAATGCCAGTCACAAAAGGGCTAATATTGTATGATTCCACTCATATAACTCAATATATATTGACACAGTAGCTGCAACAATGGGCTCAAATACACCAACAATTGTTAGGATGGCGCAGGACTGCGCAGTGTCTCGTTCTGTTATACATACGGTCTCCGTGAGTCAGAGCTGACTTGATAGCAGCTAACAACAACAACCACTTATATGAAATCCGTAAAGACAGAAAGTAGATCAGTGGTTACCAGGAGCGGGGAGGAGATGGGAACGGGGAGTTATTACTTGATGGGTACATGGAAGAAAAATTTTGGAAGTAGTGGTGATGGTTGCACTGCATGTTATTAACATTATTAATGCCACTGAAGTGTTACATAAAAGTGGTTAAAATGGAAAATTTTATGTTACATATATTTTACCACCAAAAAAAAAAAAAAAAAAATTTCAGGCTCAGCTGGTTAGCTGGATGTTTCTGGCTCAGAGTCCCTCATGAAATTGTAGTCAAGATGCTGACCAGGGCTGTAGTCATCTGATGGCTTGACTGGGGCTGGAAGATCTGCCTCCAAGATGGCGCACTACTTGCTTCCAAGGAGTCTGGAAAGTTAAGGCTGGTTGTTGGCAAGAGGCCTCAGCCCCTCCACATGTGGACCTCTACATAGGGTTGCTTGTGGTTCCTCACAACATGGTGGCTGTCTTCCCACAGAAAGAGTGATCCCAGAGAAAGAGAAAGGAGGAAGCCACAGTGCATTTTATGACCTAGTCTCAGAAGTCATACACCATCATCTCTGCCACATTTTATTTATTAGAAGCAAGTTGCTTAGTCCACACTTAAGGGGTGAAAATTAGGCTCCACTTTTGAAAGGAGGTATATCCAGGAATTTGTGGACATATGTTAAAATTACCACACTCTTAAAGGAAGATATGGTCATGAGACATAGTTCAGGATAATGAAATAAAAGGAGAAGGCAGTGGGTAGTGCTTCCACAAAAGCTCCCGGAAAGGGTGGGCATACTTGGCTCATTTGCCCTTTCCCCTTCCCTCTTTCTTACTGTCCGGACGGTGGGTGTGATTATTGGTGCCACAGTGGCCATCTTGGGGCAATGAGGCAGTTTTGAGTATGGAATCAAGCAGTAAAGAGAACAAAAAGAAAAGAAAAGGAGCTTTGGACATTGTGGAGCCACCATAAAAGCCCTGGACTCCCTACTTCTGGACTAACTTAAAAAATATAGTGTTATCTGGCTTAAACCACTGTATTTTTTTTGGGGGGTGGGGGGGTCTCTGTTACTTGTAGCCAAATGCAGTTCCTAGTGATGCAACTTTTGCATGTCAGGTACTATCTTAGACACTGGGGAAACAAATTTGAATAAGAAAGTGTCCCTGTCCTCAAACGCAACAGAGGTAAATGCTGGGTAACATAAAACAGAAAGGGGACATTTTCTCACACAAAATAAGCAACCCCCAAGCAAGTTTCTAGAAGAAACTCTACAGCAGTGATTTTGGTTTATTGTATGTACTGTTTTATCTCTTGTGGTTGGAACCGATCAGAAGTATTCAAATAATATTTATTCAATGAGCCAAGTGGAAGTAGAACATGTCTTCAAATTAAAAGAAAATAACTTCTTTAGGGAGAAGATGATGATTAAGGACCTCTTGGATTTTTAGGTGAGTTGGAGGACAAAGCCGATTCTGTAGGTTCATGTAGGAAGCTTCAAGGGAGGTCGCTGGGTGGTGCAGTGGTGCAAATGATTGATTAAGCACTGGGTTACTAACCAAAAGGTTGTTGGTTCGAACTGACCCAGAGGAGACTCAGAAGAAAGGCCTGGCAATCTACTTGCAAAAAACGAGCCGTTGAAAACCCTACGGAGCACAGTTCTACTCTGACACATGTGAGTTGGAATCCACTCGATGGCAATTGGTGTAAGGTCCATAGGTAAAAAAATTGGTTTGCACTCAACTATTAACTGAAGGTTGGTGGTTCAAACCCACCCAGCGGCACCGCAGAAGAAAGATTACAGCCAAGAAAACCCTATAGAGCTCACTTCTTCTCTGTAACACATGGAGTCGCCATGAGTCAGAATCAACTTGACAGCAACAGGGTTTTGTGTGGTTAGGGAGCCTCGGGAGGTGGGGACTAGCAGACAGCACATCCTGTGCCATTATCTTTGTAATCATTTCCGAAGCATACAGGGCTTACTGTGGAATTGACTACTGGAGGCTCTGGATGCCCAGTTTGGCTTGAAAATGCCTCTTCTGAAAGTCAGAATGGCAATTAGGGAAAGCAGGGTGAGCATATTAACCTATATAATTAATGAGGTCATTTGTTTGGCTGAGGATCTCATGGAGGCCTTTGAGGAGGACTGTTGCAATGGATTATAGTCCCAAAGGATGGGCATTTTCTGTTTAGCTCATCAAGTCCCCATCCTGCCCCCAAAGCCAGTTGCTGGTTGTAACTGACATTTGCTTGTCCTTTTGCATTAATTTCTCTGTGGACCTGTTTTGACTCAAGCTGTCCTCCCTGGCAAGATTCTTGAAATGAATTAGGCAATTTCAGCCCGTGTTTGTAGAGTCCTGAACCCCTGTCCTAAGAAAAACAATGAAATCAAACAGTTCCCATGTCCTGCTTTTCTCCCTGCAGTTAGAGAGGACACAGCCTGACCCCCTTTCCCTGCATTCTCCAGGCTGGTGACTTTACACACTCTTCCCCTTTCCACCCAGTCTAGATAGGTGGATTCCCATTACAGGTGTGTGTCCAGGGCCTTCACCTGTGCCAGGGCCCTACAAGCTTCACCAGGGCCTGCAAAAATAATGGAGGTTTTAAAAAACGTCTTCTAACTCCAAAACACAGGAAAAAACCTGTTGCCGTTAAGTCAAATCCGACTCATAGCAACCCTATTGGACAGAATAGAACTGCCCCACAGGGTTTCCAAGGAGCAGCTGGTAGATTCAAACTGCCAACCTTTTGGTGAGCAGCCATAGCTTGTCATAGCTCTTAACCACTGTGCCACCAGGGCTCCAAAACACAGTAAGAAGATACTAATTAAATCTCTGCTGAGACAATAATAAGTCATTGAGTCTACTCAAATACAGCTCAATGGTTGTATTAAAAAACAAAACAACCAAAAAAAACCAGTTGCAGTCAAGTTGACTCCGACTCACGGCCACCCCATGTGTATCAGAGTAGAACTGTGATCCATAGGATTTTCTTTGTTTAATTTTATTGTGCTTTAGGTGAAAGTTTACAGCACTAAGTAGTATCTCATTCAAAAATTTGTGCACAAATTGTTTTGTGACATTGTTTGCAGTCCCTGCATGGTGCCAGCACTCTCCCTCTTTCGCTTTGCACCCCAGGTTCCCCATGTCCATTCCTCCAGGTTTCCTGTCCCATCCAGCCTTCTTGTCTTTGCTTTTGGGCAGGTGTTGCCCATTTGGTCTTGTGTACTTGGTTGAAGAAGCATGTTCCTCACATATGTTATTGTTTCTTTTATAGACCTATCTAATCTTTGGTTGAAAGGTGGACTTCAGGAGTAGCTTCCGTTCTGAGTTAGCAGGGCCATATCTCGGGGGATCCTCCAGTCTCTGTCATACCGGTAAATCTGGTCTTTTTTTTTGTGAATTAGAACTTTGTTCTACATTTTTCTCCCACTCAGTCTGGGACCCTCTGTTGTGATCCCTGTCAGAGCAGTCAGTGATGGTATCTGGGTGCCATCTAGCTGCTCTGGGCTCAGGCTGGTGGAGGCTGTGGTTCATGTGGTCCGTTAGTCCTTTGGACTGATATTTTCCTTGTGTCTTTGGTTTTCTTCATTCTCCTTTGCTCCAAAGGTGATGGGACCAATAGATATATTTTAGATGGCTGCTCGAAAGCTTTTAAGACCCCAGACGCTACTCACCAAAGTAGGATGTAGAGTATTTTCTTTATGAACTATGGTATGCCAATTGACTTAAATATCCCCCGAGACCATGATCCCCAGCCCTCTGCCCCAGTAACTCGGTCCTTGAAGGTGTTTGGATATGTTTAGGAAGCTTCTATGGCTTTGTCTTGGTCAAGTTGTGCTGATTTTCCCTATGTTGTATGTTGTTTTCCTTTCACCAAAGTTAACATTTTTCCATTATCTGATTAGTGATTTCCCCTCCCCATCCCTCCCCTATCTCGAACCATCAAAGATTGTTCTTTTCTGTGTGTAAACCTTTGGTGGCACAGTGGTTAAGAGCTCAGCTGCTAACCAAACATCAGCAGTTTGAATCCACCAGCAGCTCCTTGGAAACCCTATGGGGCAGCTCTGCTTTGTTCTATAGGGTTGCTCTGAGTCAGAATTGACTCGACGACAATGGGCTTGGTTTTTGGTTTCAAACCTTTTCTTGGGTTTTTATAATAGTGATCTCATACAATATTTGTCCTTTTGTGATTAACTTATTTCACTCAGCATAATGCCCCCCAGATTCATCCATGTTGTGAGCTGTTTCCTGGATTCATCATTTATCTTTACTGTTTCATAGTACTCCATTGTATGTATGTACCATAGTTTGTTTATCCAGTCATTTGTTAATGGGCAATAGGTCGTTTCCATCTTTTTACTATTGTGAATAATGCTGCAGTGAACATGGGTGTGCATATGTCTATTCATGTAACAGCTCTTATTTCTCTAGGCTATCCTAGGACTGGGATTGCTGGATTGTATGGTATTTCTATTTCTAGCTTTTTAAGGGGATGCCATATTGTTTTCCATAATGGTTATATCATTTTACATTCCCACCAGTAGTGCATAAGAGTTCCAATCTCCCCATAGCCTCTCCAACATTTGTTATTTTCTGTTTTTTTGATTAGTGCCAGTAATATTGTGGCAAGATGGTATTTCATTGCAGTTTTGGTTTGTATTTCTTTACCGGCTAATGATCGGGAGCATTTCCTCATGTGTCTATTAGCTGCCTGAATGGCATCTTTGGTGAAGTGCCTATTCTTATCTTTTGCCTATTTTTTTAATTGGATTATTTGTCTTTTTGTTGTTGAGGTGTTGAAGTATTTCTATAGCTTTTAGACCCTTTTCAGATATGTCATAGACAATTTTTTTTTCTCAGTCTGTGGGTTCTCTTTTTACCTTTTGGTGAAGACTTTTGATGACTATAATTGTTTAATTTTTAGGAGCTCCCAGTTATCTAGTTTATCTTCTGGTGTTTGTGAACTGTTAGTTATGGTCTGCGTTGAGTTTATGCCATGTTATAGGACCCCTTGTGTTGTCCCTGTTTTTTCTTCCATGATCGTCATAGTTTTAGGTTTTATATTTTGCTCTTCAGACCATTTTGATTTAGTTTTTCTGTATGGTGTGAGGTGTGAGTCCTGTTTAATTTTTTTACAGATGGACATCCAGTTTTGCCAATACCATTTATTAAAAAGATTGTATTTTCCCCATTTAATGGACGTTGGTCCTTTGTTAAAGATCAGCTGACCATAGGTGGATGGCTTTACGGATGGGTTCTCGATTCTGTTCCATTGGTCTGTGTTTCTGTCATTGTGTCTGTACCAGGCTGTTTTGGCTACTGTGGCTGTATAATAGGTTCTGAGATGAGGTAATGTGAGGCCTCCTACTTTGTTCTTTTTCTTCAATAATACTTTGCTTATCCGGGGCCTCTTTCCTTTCCACATGAAGTTGGTGATTAGTTTTTCCATGTCATTAAAGAATGCTGTTGATATTTGGATTAGGATTGCAGTATGTCTGTAGATCACTTTGGGTAGGATTGACATTTTCACAATATTAAGTCTTCCTATCCATGAGCATGGTATGTTTTTCCATTTGTGTAGGTCTCTTTTGGTTTCTTGCAATAGTGCTTTGTAATTTTCTTTGTATAGATCTTTTACGTCCCTTGTTGGATTTATTCCTAAGTATTTTATCTTTTTAGAGGCTATTATAAATGGCATTGTTTTCCTGATTTCCTTTTCAAAGTTCTCTTTGTTGGCATATAGGAATCCAAATAATTTTTGTATATTATCCCTGTCTTGGTTATCTAGTGTTGCTGTAACAGAAATACCACTAGTGGATGGCTTTAACAAAGAGAAATTTATTTTCACACAGTCTAGTAGGCTAGAAGTCCAAATTCAGGGCCTCAGTTTCAAGGGAAGGCTTTCTATCTCTGTCGGCTCTGGAGGAAGGTCCTTCTCATCAATCTCCCCCTGGACTAGGAGCTTCTCTACACAGGAACCTCGGGTTCAAAGGATGTGCTCTGCTCCCAGTGCTGCTTTCTTGGTGGTGTGAGATCCCCACTCTCTGCTCACTTCCCTTTCCTTTTATCTCTTCAGAGATAAAGGTGGTGCAGGCCACAGCCCAGGGAAATTCCCTTTACATTGAATCAAGGATGTACCCTGGGTAAGGGTGTTACACCCCACCCTAATCCTTTTCAACATAATCTAATCTTACCTCATTAACCACAGGCAGAGATTAGGATTTACAGTATATAGGAAAATTATATCAATCACAAAATGGAGGACAACCAAACAATAGTGGAAATCATTGCTTAACCAAGTTGACACATATTCTGGGCACACACAATTCAATCCATGACAATCTTGTGTCCTGCTACTATGCTGAATTTTTCGATTAGTTCCAGTAGTTTTCTTGTGGAATCTTTGGGGTTCTGTATGTATAGGATCATATCATCTACGAAAAGGAATAGTTTTACTTCTTCCTCTCCAATTTGGATGCTCTTTATTTCTTTATCTTGCCTTATTGCTCTAGCTAGGACTTCCATCACAATGTTAAATGGGAATGGTGATAAAGGGCATCCTTGTTTTATTTCCGTTCTCAGCGGGAATGCTCTCAGCCTCTCTCCACTGACAATAATGTTGGCTGTTGGTTTTGTATAGATGCCCTTTATTATGTTGTTTATTATGCCCTTTATTAATAGAATTTCCCCTCTATTTCTATTTTATTGAGTGTTTTTATCAGGAATGGCCACTGGACTTTATCAAATGCCTTTTCTGCATTGATTAAGATGATCATGTGATTCTTTTCTTTGATCTATTTATGTGGTAGATTATGTTGATTGATTTTCTAATGTTGAACCATCCTTGCATACCTGGTATGAATCCCACTTGGTCTTGGTATATTATTTTTTTGATATGATGCTGAATTCTATTGACTAGAATTTTGTTGAGAATTTGGGCACCTATATTCATGAGCAATATTGATGTGTAATTTTCTTTTTTTTTGTGGTGTCTTTGGCTGGTTTTGGTATCAGGGTCATGCTGGCTTCATAGAGTGTATTCGGGAATATTCCGTCCTTTTCTACGCTCTGAAATAATTTGCATAGTACTGGTGTGAGCCCTTCTCTGAATGTTTGGTAGAATTCTCCAGTGAAGCTATCTGGGCCAGGGTTTTTTTTTTTGTTGGAAGTTTTTTGTTTTTGTTTTTTGTTAGTCTCTTTAATCTCTTGTTATGGGACTATTCAGATTTTCTATCTCAGTTTTGTGTTAGTTTAAGTAGGTAGTATGCTTCTAGAAATTTGTGCATTTGCTCTAGTTTTTCAAATTTGTTGGATTAGAATTTTTCATAGTATTATATTATGACAGTTTTTATTTCAGTTGTGTGTGCTGTTGTGTTCCCCATCTCAGGGTTATTTGCTTCTTCTGTGTTTCTCTTGTCCATTTGACCAATGGTTTATCAATTTTGTTGATCTTTTCAAGGAACCAACTTTTGGTGTTATTGATTCTTTCTATTGCTTTTCAGTTCTCTGTTTCATTTACTTCTACTCTATTCTTTAGTATTTCATTTCTTCTGGTGACTATGGGCTTTCTTTTCTATTTGTTCAAGTTTTAGGGCTACTGTTTTGATTTGGCCTGTTCTTCTTTATTGATGTGTGCATTTATTACCATAAATTGACTTCTGAGCACTGCCTTTGCTGTGCCCCAAATGTTTTGGTATGATATGTTTTCATTCTAATTTAATTATAGGAATTTTTAGATTTTCTCTTTGATTTTTTCTATCACTCAGTTGTTTTTAAGCAAAATGTTACTCAGTTTCCATGTATATTTGATTTTGTCCCCTTGCTGTTCATTTTATTATTTCTACTTTTATGGCCTTGTGATCATAGAGAACCGTCTGTATTTTTTGGATGTTTTGGATTTTATGGAGGGTTGCTTTATGGCCTAAAATGTAGTGTATTCTGAAGAATGTTCCATGTGTGTTGGAAAAGAATGTATACTTTGCTTCTGTTAGTTGGAGTGTTCTATATAAGTCTATGAGGTCAAGCAGATTGATTTTGGCCTTTAGATCTTTGGTATCTTTGTTGAGTTTCTTTCTAGATGTTCTGACCTTTACTGAGAGTGGTGTGTTGAAGTCTCCTACTATTATTGTGGAAGTGTCTATTTCTCTTTTCAGTCCTGTTAGAGTTTGTTTTATGTATTTTGGAACCCTGTCATTGGGTGAATATATATTTATTAAGGTTATGTCTTCACGGTGGATTGTCCCTTTAATCATTATATAATATTCTTTCTTGTCTTTTATGGTTGATTTTGCCTTAAATTGTGTTTTATCTGAGATTAGTATTGCCACTCGCTCTTTTTCAGTTACTGTTTTCTTGATATATTTTTTTCCATCCTATTATTTTAATATATTTATGTCGTTGTGTCTAAGGTGTGTCTCTTGTAGACAGCATATTGATGGGTGGTCCTTTTTTTATCCATTCTGCCACTATCTGTCTCTTACAGGTGCAGTTAAGCCATTTAATTCAGTGTTATTATTGATAGGTATGAGTTTATTGCTGTCATATTGTGCTTTTTTTTTTTTTTTTTTTTTGGTGCTGATGTTTTCTTTGATCATCTTACTTTCCTGTGCTGAGTTCCTTTTGTTTGTGTATTTTCTTTTCTTTCTTTTTTTTTGTTATTATAGATTTTGTTTTTACTGAGTCTTTGTTTTTCTTCTTTTTTATTCTGATGAGCAGGTTTGTTAACTTTCTTTGTGATTACCTTGAAATTTACCCTTATCTTCCTGAGTTTGAGCCAGTCTTTTATTACTTGATAAAACGTTGACTTCCCATCCATGTGAAAGTTCTATACCTACACGGTTTATTCCTTTTATAGTTTTGACGTTGTCATCCTTTACAGATTTGTATTTTTGTTTCTTTAAGTCTTAACTTTGTTTTATTGTTTCGAGTTCTTTACCTAGGTTGGTATCTGGTTGATGCTGTCCTGTGTCCTCGACTCTGGTTGTTGTCCGATATCGTTGGTTCTCTAACCAAGTTTGGTTTGGTTTTTGTGAATTCCCTTAATTTCTGTTTATCTGGAAATGTCCTAATTTTGCCTTCATATTTGAGAAAGTTTTGCAGGATATATTATTCTTGGTTGGCAGTTTTTTTCTTTCAAGGTTTTATATATGTCACCCCATTGCCTTCTTACCTGCACAGTTTCTCTGAGTAATTGGAGCTTAGTCTTATTGTTTCCCCTTTCTAAGTGACTTTTAATTTTTCTCAAGCTGCTCTCAGGATTCCTTTCTTTGTGTTTGGTTTTGGCAAGTGTGATTATGACATGTCTCAGTGACTTTCTTTTGAAGTCCATCCTGTATGAGGTTTGTTGAGCATCTTTGATTGTCAACTTTTTGTCTTTCATGATATTTAGGAAGTCTTCTGTCAGTAAATCTTTAAAATCTTCTCTGTTTTCCATATTCTCCCCTGTTCTGGAACTCCGATCACATGCAGGTTTTTGCTTTTGATTGTGTCTCACATAACTCTTATGTTTTCTTCATTCTTTTCCCTCATTTTTCTTAAACAAAGTGGAGTCCATGAATTTGTCTTTAATCTTGTTGATTCTGTCTTCCATTGTCTCAAATTTGTTCCAAAAACTTCTATTGACTTGTCCATTTCTGAAATTTTGTTGTTTATGTTTTGGATTTCTAGTTGCTTTTTTGTATGATTTCTAATTATTTACTTATTTTGAATTTTAGTTCTTGTATTATTTTCCTGAAATTTTCTCTTGCTTTTTCTGTGTTTTCCTTGATTTTGGTCATGTTTTGGTTGGTTTTGCCTGTGTTTTCCATGATTTTATCTATTTTTTCCTTGATCTCTTTCCTAATTTCTTGGAGAGCACCAAGTAGTAGTCTTTTGAATTCCATATCAGATAGTTCCACCCCCTTTTGTTTTACCGGAAAGTCATCTGATTGTTTTGGTCACTTACTGGAGCCATCTTGTCCTGATTTTTTATGTTTTGATATTGTCTGCTGTCTCTGAGACATGAAGGTATTATTTTCTTTGTTTATTGATTTTTTTCATCCTGCTTCTTTGTTTTGTTTTGATATGTCAGGGCAAGATGTCCAGGAGTGCTTTGCCGCTTGCTTGTCTGTGAGCATAATAGCTCTCACTTACCTCGCCCAGGTAGGCAAGGCAGCAGCAGGTGGGGTGAGCCTGCCTCACTGTACATTGGTTTGGCCAGATGGCTGAGAGTGATCTGGGTGGGTGATGTCTGCCTCCTGATGTTGGTGCAGTGGTGTGGGAGTGTACATAGCCCCTTGCCAGAGGTGTCAGATGGAGAGTGGAACAGACACATTCCCCACCATTCAGCAGCTGGCTGAGTGGCAGGAGGGGAAGGGTAGTGCTGGCTCAGTGCAATGGCTGTCCCGAGCTGGTGATGCTGTAACCACAGTGACATGACAAGGGCTGGTAGGAAGGAGGGTTGGCATATTGGCCTAGTGGAGGGAATAAAGAAAAGAGAAAGAGATGAAAAAAATAAGGGTCATTGGTGGGTGGGGGCAAAGTGGACCTAGGGGCTGGTGGGAAGGGAGGGAAGATGGTGTATGGGGCTAGGTGGGAGGTAGAAAGGAGAGGACAGATGGCTCTCTCTCTGTGGTGGTGAGTGTGGCTTGGCAGGAAAGGGCAGGAGGTAGCATCCGGGGGAGGTGGAAGGGAGAAAGAAAAAGAAGGGAAGAAAAGAGAAAAATGATGCTGTAGGAGCTGGCTGGTGGGAGCAAGATGGGTCTTGTGTGGCTGTGGGCCAGTGCTCTACTGGCTGTGGTGCATTATGATCTGGTGGGAAGGGGTAGAGGTGGTGTACAAGGCTAGGTGGAAAGGAGAAAGAAAAGGAAGAAACGGGAAAAAATGACAGGCAGGAGTTGACAGGTGGGAGTGGGGCATACACAGGCTAGCAGTGGGTCAGTGACTCTCTAGTCAAGGTGGTGTGGCATGACCTGATGGGAAGGGTTAGAGGTGGGATACAGGGGTAAGTAGGAAGGAGAAAGACAAAGAAGAAAGGGAAAAAAATGGAGTGACAGGAAAGAGGTGATGGGTGGGGGTAAGGTAGACCCAGGGTGATGGCAGGCCAGTAGATCTCTAGCTAAGCATCTCAGCATGGTGTGTGGGGAAGGGGTAAGTGTGGCATACAGGGCTAGGTAGGAGAGAGAAAGAAAAAGAAAAAAGGGGGAAAGAAAAAGAAAGCCCAGCAGGAGCTGGCAGGTGGGGTGGGGCAGACTTGGCCTGGAAGCTGGTCTGTAGCTCCCTAGCCAGGTGATGTGGCATGGCCAATTGGGAAGGGGTGGGGGTGGCATACAGAGCAGAAGGATGAGGGGTGGGAAAGCACATTTTACTGGTTACTGAGTGCTCTGTCTCCTGTTGGAAGCTCCGTGAAGTAGCCTTCCTAAACTCCCTGTCTGGAGTCCTCTCTGGCTGTGCTCCAAGATGGCAGTGCTGTGTTGTCTCCTTGTTCTGTTTTCCTTCAGTTTCTTCTTCCATTCAGTGTTTGATCTAGTTCTTTATCCCTTCATTTGATACTCATGGTTCTAGGATTGATGTTTGTATTGTTTTACTTAGCTTTTAGGTCTTTGCTGCAGAGGGACAGCATGATGCATCTGTCTAGGGCACTGTGTTGGCTCCACCCCTCCACAGGGTTTTCAATCACTGATTTTTCAGAAGTAGATCTCCAGACCTTTCTTCTGAGGTCCCTCTGGGTGGACTCCAACCTCCAACATTTGTTTAGCAGCTGAATATGTTAACCATTTCTATCACCCAGGGACTCCTAGAGTCAATCATACTTAAACTCAATCCTTGAATCTGATACTAATTTACTGGGTATTACAGATTGAATTGTGTCCGCCTCCCACCCCCCAAAATATGTTTTGAAATCCTACCCTTATACCGGTAAACATGACCCTGTTTAGAAATAGAAGTTTTCTTTTGTTACGTTAATAAGGCCATACTAAAGTAGGGTGGGTCCTACACCTAATCACTTCTGAGTTATAAAAAGAGCTGAAAGGGCACAGAGACATACACTGTGAAAAGACAGACACCAAGGAGGGCCAAGGACCTCATGGGGCTACCAACAAGGAAGGACCTGCCCCTATAGCCACACCCTGAATTTGGACTTTTAGCATCCTGAACTATGAGAAGATAAATTCCTGTTCTTTAAAGCCACTCACTTGTGATATTTGTGTTAAGGCAGCACTAGGTAACTAAGATACTCGGTGACTTCAGGCAAGTTTCTTGACTTTTCTCTGAGCCTTAGATTCCGCACCTGTAAAATTGGAATAAATCCAAAATACCTAACTCATAGGTGTTTTGGGAAGAGTAAACATAGCAAGGTATGTAAAGTGTTTTAGCATAAGGCTTAGCACATAATACATGCTGAATATTATTGCTCTTGTTGTTATTATCAGTTGCTGCTTTATTAAGTCTTTGGGAGCCAAGTCTTATTTCTGACTCTCTCCTCCTTGTACATACCTGGAGTCAGCCAGGCGTCTCTGAGCAGAGATCTGGCTACTCTGGCTCTTCTGTGGCTGCTCCCCCCCCCTTCCTGCTCACAGCCCCAAGTCCTAGTCTTGCAGAACATGAATAAAGAATATTAGAGTTCAGAAGATAATGTGCATTTTTATAAATGGTTGATTTGAATTAGCAGTTTTATAGGAAAATCATATTCTTCTTTTTGCCACTGTAATTAGAAGGTTCATGAAGCTATCTATTTGTGCTTCAGACAATGACATTTATGGAAAATGGTACACCCATAATTATTTGACCCTTGCTCCTATTTTTCAAGGCTTTAATTTATGTTTTCATTGCTTTCATGACTGCTTTAGATGCAGTGGTGAGAATGAGCACTCAGACAGCTTCCCACACTGATGCACATTGGTGAGCCTATTATATCACACCATGATACACAACTGTGTATCATGGTGTTGGCAGCAGGGGGGCAGGTGTGAATACTCAAGTGCCTCTCCTGTATATGTAGGAGAATGCTAACTTCTAGGCACAGCAATAATAAGCTATGTTTGTACCAGGCTTTGTAGTTGAGTAGGAGTCTCTGGGTGGCACAAATGGCTAAATGCTTGGCTGCTAACTGAACGGTTGGCCACTGGAGTCCACCCAGAGGTGCCTTGGAAGAAAGACCTGGCAATCTACTTCCCAAAAATTACCCACTGCAAACCATATGGAATACAGTTCTACTCTGACACACATGGGGTTGGCATGAGTTAGAATCAACTCGATGGTGACTGGTTTTATAGTTGAGAACAGGGCTGTCCAACAGAACTTTCTGTGATAATGGAAATAGGTCTAATACATAGCCACTTGCAGCATGTGATTCTTGAGCACTTGAAAGGCAGTAGTGTGACTGAGGGCTTGAATTTTAAATTTTGCTTAATTTAGATGTAAATAGCCACGTAAGACTAGTGGTTAGCACATAGAACAGCGTGGGTTAAGAAAGTACTTGCTTATTTGGTCTAAATAACCCCTTTGAGAGAGGAATGGAGAAAAGGGATCATTTTATTGATGATGAAATTATGTCCCAGCAAGGTGATGAGATTGTCCAAGATCACAGTGTAATGATGCTGTGCAAATGCTCACAGGGGCAGGGGAAGCAGATGGTCAGCCCATCAAGTGGTTTGAAATATGTATTGCAGAGGGCACATCCCACTTTTCCTCAAAGTAGTTCTGCAACTGGGCTACCTCAGTGGCTGGGATTTCTCAGCAACTTGAATTAAGACTATGACAAAAAATTTTTTTTCCTCCTGGGGGCGTTGACCTATTTTCCTAAACTGCCTATATTTCCATCAGTAAAAAGTAACATTATTAAATAAATGTTGTGTTCCTGCCTTTGGAAGGAAATATCTACTTTTGACTTATGAACTATTTAAATGGAGGAAAGATTATCAAAATGGAGAAATACTTGAAATGCATATGATAACAGGATGTGAAAATGTTTCATGTGTAAAAACCTTCTCTAAATTACTGTGGACAGGTCAAGCAAGTTGCATCCTGGATACTTTGCCCTTCTCTGGAAACACCTGTTAACACAGCCCCTTTCTAAGGCATATCTTACTTTTAGATCACTATGTTCTAAGCCTTTGACTTGGAACCAGGGGTGAGTTTGCTCCCCAGGGACCATTTGGCAATGCCTGGAGACATTTTTGGCTGCCATAGTTTGGGGGGAGGGTGCTACTAGCATCCAGGGGGTAGAGGCCAGAGATGCTATTAAGTATCCTACAATGCAAAGGACAGCCCCAACAATGAATAATTATCTGGCCAAAAATGCCAACAGTGCTGAGGCTGAGAAACCCTGCTCTAAGCCCTTGCTACTCAAACTGTGGTCCACGGACTAGCATTCCAGGCATCACTTGGTAACTTGTTAAAATCATAGGATCTCAGACCTCACCCCAGATCTATTGAATCAGAATCTGCATTTTAACAAGATACTTGGATGATCTGTGTGTTCTTTAAAGTTTGAGAAGACCTGGTCTGTAGCATAGCGAGCCCTCATGGCACAATGGTTAAAGCGCTCAGCTGCTAACCAAAATGTCGGTGATTCAAACTCACCTGCTGCTCCATGGGAGAAAGATGTGGCAATCTGCTTCCATAAAAATTTATAGCCTTGGAACACTATGGGGCAGTTCTACTCTGCCCTATATTGTAGCTATGAGTCAGAACTGACTGTGGCAGTGGGTTTGGGCTTGGGTTTGGGTCTATAACATGAGCCCTGTACCCTAGTGTCTTAGTTATCCAGTGCTGCTATAACAGAAATACCGCAGTGGATGACTTTAACAATGAGAAATTTATTCTGTCACAGTCTAGGAGGCTAGAAGTCCAAATTCAGGATGCCAGCTCCAGGGGAAGGCTTTCTTTCTCTGTTAGCTCTGGGGAAAGGTCCTTGTCATCAATCTTTCCTGGTCAAGGAGCTTCTCAGCTCTAAAGGATGGGCTATTCTCCTGGCTCTTGTTTCTTCATGGCATGAGGTCCCCATATCTCTCTGCTTGCTTCTTTTGAGATATAAAAGAGATTGACTTAAGACACAATCTAATCTTGTAGATTGAGTCCTACCTCATTAACATAACTGCCACTAATCCCACCTCATTAACATCACAGAGGTAGGATTTACAACACATAGGAAAATCACATCAAATGACAAAATGGTGGGCAATCACACAACACTGGGAATCATGGCCTAGACAAGTTTACACATATTTTGGGGGGGACACAATTCAATCCATGATACCTGGTCACAACTGATTGCTTTGGGGCAGGCAATCTGTAGGCTGAGCGGCAATTGGATCTAGTGTCCCCAACAGGGATACTAATGATTAAAGAAAATAATTAGTCCTCCTTCTCTCTTGGAGAGTTTGGATGCAAAGCACACAGAGAAAGCTAGTAGTTGATAGTGAGGCGAAAGAAGTAAGTAGCATGAGACAGCTCAAGCTATATGTAGCCAAAGTCACGAGGTGGAGAAAAGCTGGTAGTATCAGACAGACAGTACCTGAGTCACAGTGATGGTGCTGTGTGGGACCGGGATTACGAGAACCTACAGCTGAGGGGAGGACATTTAATTGAGTCATTCTAGTTACCTTGAGCTTTGAACCATCTTTTAATTTCTTTTCTTCAATAAGTCCCAGCTCTTTGGCTGTTCCTCCTTACCCCATCACCAGAGGTAACCTGCTTCTTTGGAACCTGAGAGAGCCTAATTAATAATTAATACAGGAATTAGTGAGAAAAAGACAAACACTCCAATAGAAAAAAAAGTGGGGAGAAGCAGGGGGAGGCAGGGGGAGGATAAGAAACAACATTCAAAAATTCAGAAGTGTTCTTATACGCTGTTGTTGTTAGTTGTTGTGGAGTAAGTTCTGACTCATGGCAACCTCATGTGTGCAGAGTAGAACTGCGCTCCATAGGGTTTTCAAGGAAAACCTTTTAGAAGCAAATTACCAGGCCTGTCTTCCAAGGAGCCTCAGGGTGGGTTTGAACTGCCAACCTTTGGGCTAGTAGTTGAGTGTTTAACCATTTGTGCCACCCAGGGGCTCCTGTTTTTATATACTAGGAGTAACCAATTAGAGAATGTCAGGCTTTCTATATGAAGAAAGCTTTAAAACTGTCTTGAAGGACATAAAGGAAGACCTCAATAAACAGACATAACAATTTCTGGTGGGAAGTTTCAATACTGTTAATAGGTCAGTTCTACCCAAATTAATCCAGTAATACAAAGAAATTCCACCAAGAAACCTTAGGATTTTTCATGGACTTTTTCAAACAGAAGGAAAAATGCATCTGGAATAGGAAATGGAGTAGGATAGCAAAAAAAAAAAAAAAAAAAAAAAAAAAAAAAAAATATATATATTATTATTATTTTTAAAAAGAATGCTTTTAATCGAGACAAGAAAGCTATCCACTAGATCCCTCCCCAAATACAGTTAATAGTCCAGCTGCTGCTACACCAACTGTTCAGAGCTTCACTCATTTACTCATCCCTTTAAGCCCATGATTATCCCCGGAGATAAGGAAGCAAATTCAGTGAATTCAATCTTGTTTGAACCTGTCTAAATCTAGCCCATGTGCTACAAGCACTGAGGTCAGTTTCAATGTTCCTTTTCCTCCTTTATGACCCCCCAGACCAGCTTTCAGATCTGATGGGAAACGGAACTGCAGGGTATATTATTATTTTTTAAATCAGGGATCAGGAGTGCCATAATTACCTAGTATTGCCATAAAAGAAATACCACAAGTGAGTGACTTCAAAGAACATAAATTTATTTTCTCACAGTTCAGGAGGCTGGAAGTCTGAATTCAGGCCATGACTCTAAGGTGAGGTACTTGTCTATTTCACCTTCTGGTAGCTGCCAGCAATCCTTTATAACTCAGAAGTGATTAGGTTCAGGATCCACCCCACTCTGGTATGACCTCATTAACGTAACAAAACCCTGTTTCCCAACAAAGTCATATTTATAAATTATCCTCCCCCTCAGCCCCCCACCCCCCCGCTGTCGAGCCGATTCCGACTCATAGCAACCCTATAGGACAGAGTAGAACTGCCCTATAGGGTTTCCAAGGAGCAGCCGGTGGATTTGAACTGCTGATCTTTTGGTTAGCAGCCAAGCTCTTAATCACCTTGCCATCAACACATATTTGGGGAGGGGCATACTTCATTCTAAAACGGGGATACATAACAAAGTTATAATAATTAAACAATATGGTATTGATGTATAAATAGCTTGAGGGATAAATGGAACAGAACAGAAAGTCCAGAATTCAGTGTGGTAGCAGCAGCTGATGAGGTCCGTGGGAAAAGATGAATGTTCAGCCCTGCACTGTGTCTTACAGGGAGAAATTAGAAACAAATGTCCCACAATAGGAAATTAGTGAAATATAATTGAAAACAATGCACCACAAAAATGACAAAATGAACATGTATATTTATTGATGTAGAGAGAAGTTCATGATACATCATTAAATGAAAATAAAAAATACAGGTTACAAAACAGTATGTTTAATATGAGTCACATTTCTTAAATATATACATACATGTACATTTATATTTACAAAATTCCCAAAAGCAGATTTCAATCCTGCCCCATTTTTTTAAAACCAGTGTTGATGAGGTACTAATCATATAATCAGTAGCTCCAGGCCCTCCACTTGGTTGGATGCAGAATTAAGCCATACCTTCTAATCTTATTTCAGTGGCCTGGCCGTGATGGCTGGGCTCCCACATGGCTGCCTGTCTTAGGCTGAGTTCTCTAGAGAAGCGAAACCAGTAAAGAGAGATTTATATCAAGGAAATGGCTCATGCAGTTGCGGAGGCTGTAATGCCCAAGTCCGTGGGTCAGGATAGAGGCTGCTCCTGACTGACATAGCTGCTGGGGCTGGAAAACCCAGGATCAGCAGGTTGGGGAGCAGGGCTGTTGCTCACAGGCTGTGAAGATCGACAAATCCCAAGATTGGCAGGCAAGACTGCAGGTAAGCTGCTCTTTCAAGTCCCAAGAACGGACGTCAAACTAACACGAGTCTGCTGCAGGATCCAGAAAGAGAAAAAGCCCCCAGCCCTGCCAGAACATCAGCACACACTCAATGCAGGCCACACGCCCAAGGAAACTCCCCTTCAACTGACTGACTACTCACAGTAGATACTATCATGGGGGTGATCACATATCAAGTCTCAATATGGAAGTGATCACAATATCACATGACTGCCAAAACACTAGGAATCATGGTCCAGCCAAGTTAACACACAGTCTTAACTATCACACTCCCCAGTCATGTGGCTGACCACATTCACAACGACATGGCTTCAGGGAAAAGTCCTATGGGTCTAGTTTCCCTAAGTCAGAACTCCTCCCTAGAGCTCCCTTCTTCCCTTACTCCATCATGGTAGTTTCTCCCCCTCCACCCTCCATTAGGTTTAGCACTAATAGGTCAGAGAAGTATCACATTTAAATAGATTCCACTAACATTCAAACCACCATCCACCTGTTGATTTGTCATACTGTGGTGGCTTGCGTGTGGCTATGATGCTGAAAGCTATGTCACTGGTATTTCAAATACCACCAGGATCACCCATGGTGGACAGGTTTCAGCAGAGCTTCTATACTAAGACATACTTGGAAGAAAGGCCTGATTCCTTCTGAAAATTTATCAGTGAAAAGTCTATGACTCACAGCAGAAAATTTTCTGACATAGTGCTAGAAGATGAGCCCCCTAGGTTGGAAGGCACTCAAAATAGACAGTGGCTGCAATAATGGAGCACACCAATGGTCATAAAGATGGGCAAGACTGGACAATGCTTATTTCTGTTCTATGTGGGGTTGTTATGAGTCAAAGCCGACTAGATGGCAATTAACAACAACAGCAATGGCAAAATTCTAACAGTAATGGGATGATTCTATCTGAAAAACTCAAGAAAGGCAATAGGGGGAGAAATATTAATGACAGAAGCTTTGAATCCACATCCCTGACACTTAAGTAGGAATTCCAGAAAAATCTCCCAAACCTAAGCACATTGTTCACCCTTTTCATCCTCCCCCAATATTTCTGAAATTGAGAGTGGGGTAACTGCATAGTTTGAATGCTGTGCTTGGCACTTCCAGACTTGCATTCAGAACCAGTCTCCACCTAGGCCAATTCTCCCCACTGCTGTCTCACTCTAGCGTATCCACATCATGACAGTCTACCAGGACACATCACCTCTCTCCCTGCCTACCTCTAGACCCCTTCCTGCCTCAAACTTTCAGGGAAATGAGATTAGGGACCCAAGGAGGTGGGGCCCTGTTGTCACTGGATAGATTCGAGAACAAGTCTGTAAATTCCCCCAGCTTGGTGGTTGAGGGAGCAAGAATTAAGTGGCAGAGAAGGAGCTAAATTACCACCTATTGCTTCAGCCATATAATTGGGTTAATAATTAAAACATAACTAGCAGGGGCTTCATCCACAAGGAGTCATTATGTGTCTCTTTTTCAGACCATCGTCGCAAAATATGAAAACTACATCTTTTAAGGTGATTGTTCTCAGAACTGCTAAGCAACAGCTTTAATTGTCACCCAGTTTGTAAGAACATGCAATTAATTATTGTATCTCCTACCTAGACTATTAGCTATGTGAAAAAGTCACCAAGATCTGTTCTACCCGCGTGAAACTGAATCAGACGGATGATCACCGAGGTGGGGTTCACTCTGGGTGAATACTTCAGAATTTGTCTGCTTCCTCCTTGAACCAGCCTCTGTTAGAATGCACAATTCCTTAATGAGAAACGATGCCTCTTCCATGTAGGAAATTTCCTCTTTCTTCCCATATGACTACTGATACAACTGTACAGTTTCTGAACAAGTCCAGGTTTAGTAGTTTAGTTAGTGACAGGTATTTGCCTCACAGAACAGTTTGGGGAAGATTTAAGGGTGAAGATATAAAACCAAACTCTAGATTTGGGAATAAAGAGACTGGAGTTCTAATGTCAGTTCCGCCATTGACTGATAGGCCATTATTCAAATCGTATGTCATTAAACCTCAGTTTTTTATCTGTGAAATAGGTAGGACTGGATGTAGTGAGTTTGAGGGGGTTCAGGGTTGACCAAAGAAAAAGATATGACCATGAGGTAGCAGCATTACACAACAAGTTATTTATTGGAGCTAACGCATTGACAGCCAAATGTCGGGGGTGGTCCCCAGCAAGGAGTCTTCCAGAGACAAGTCATTCAGGAAGCCCCCAAAAGGGGGTCTATGTGGGGAGTCTCTGGGTCAGAGAGCTTTGAGGAACACGGCAGCTGGGGTCCTTATAACTACAGGGTTTTATCTCATCTCTGGCTAGCAGACGCTGGGTGCAGTTTTGCAGGGTATGTAAAGCAGGCAGGCTCTAAGTGGCTAAAAAATCACTTATTTGGGCTATTTTAAAATAATTGGATGTGTACAAATTTGAGTTTTGTGCCAGTGAGTTTTTTTGGGCTAATGGGCCTCAGGTTGAGATGTAGAAATAAACAACCTGGGATTAATACACGGGGCCGTCTTTGGCTCATTTATATAACACTGTGATAGCCCTCTTAGCAACCCTGTAAAACAGAGTAGAACTGCCCCATAGAGTTTCCAAGGAGCATCTGGTGGATTCGAACTGCTGACCTTTTGGTTAGCAGCCATAGCACTTAACCACTACCCCACCAGGGTTTCCGCTATGAACCAGAATCGACTTGACAGCCACGGGTTTGGTTTTTTGCTTTTTTTAGTGATACCCCAGGAATCCCCGGGTGGTACAAATCTTTAGGAGCTCACCTATTAACCAAAAGGTTGGTAGTTTGAATCTATCCAGGAAAAAAGCCCTGGTAATCTATTGTCAAAAGATCACAGCCATTGAAAACCCTGTGGAGCACAGTTCTACTCTGAAATACGTGGAGTTACCATGAATTGGAATTGACTCACAGTAACTGGTTTGGGTTTTTTGGTGACAGCCTAAGCTGGTATGACTTGGGCTACTGCTCAGAGCTGTTGCTGTTGTTGTTGTTAGGTGCCGTCGAGTTGGTTCCAACTCATAGTGACCCTGTGTACAACAGAACGAAAACACTGACCGGTCCTTTGCCATCCTCACAGTTGTTGCTATGCTTGAGCCCATTGTTGCAGCCACTGTGTCAATCCATCTCATTGAGGGTCTTCCTCTTTTTCACTAACTCTCTGCTTACCAAGCATGATGTACTTCTCCAGAGTCTGGTCACTCCTGATAATGTGTCCAAAGAATGTGAGACACAGTCTTGCCATCCTTGCTTCTAAGGAACATTCTGGCTGTACCTTCTTCCAAGACAGATTTGTTCATTCTTTAGGCAGTCCATGGTATATTTAATATTCTTCACTAACGCCATAATTCAAAGGCATCAGTTCTTCTTTGGGCTTCCTTATTCAATGTCCAAGTTTCACATGCATATGAAGCTATTGAAAACACCATGGCTTGGGTCAGGTGTACCTTAGTCCTTAAAGTGTCATCTTTGTTTTTTAACACTTTAAAGGAGTCTTTTGCAGCAGATTTGCCCAATGCAATGCATTTTTCGATTTCTTGACTACTGCTTTCATGGATGTTGATTGTGGATCCAAGTAAAATGAAATCCTTGACAACTTCAATTGTTTCTGCATTTATGATGATGTTGCTTATTGGTCCATTTGTAAGGAGTTTTGTTTTCTTTATGTGAGGTGTAATCCATACTGAAGGCTGTGGTCTTTGATCTTCATCAATAAATGCTTCAAGTCCTCTTCACTTTCAGCCAGCAAGGTTGTGTCATCTGCATAATGCAGGTTGTTAATGAGTCTTCCTCCAATCCTGATGCGCTCTTCTTCTTCCTACAGTCCAGCTTCTTGGATTATTTGCTCAGCATACAGATTGAATAAGTATAGTGAAAGGATACAACCCTGACGCACACCTTTTGTGACTTTAAACCACACAGTATCCCCCTGTTCTGTTCTAACGACTGCCTCTAGATCTACGTACAGGTTCTTCATGAGCACAATTAAGTGTTCTGGAATTCCCATTCTTTGCGATGTTATCTATAATTTGTTATGATCCACACCGTTGAATGATCAAAGCTGGTAATTAGCAAGTACAAATAGATACAACCACTTCAGTTTAGTGATTAAAGTGTTGAAATACTTCTGCACTGATTGGCAAATACCCACCAGCCATATTCCCCACCCACACCCCTCCCCAAACGCCTCTCTACTGTTCTGTCTGCAGTTCCCTTACCTAAGGTTTCACGTCAGGTCCAGCAGGGGACCTCCTGACACAGCATCGTGGTCAGGGCCCTTTCTGAGTCATCAGTACCTCTGCCATGCCAGTTGCTAAGCATTTTAAGTATGACCCCTGATGATAACTACACATTTAGGGAAGCGAAGTATCCAAATTATGAATTAGTGGGTGTTTACTCTTCCAACAGGCAAAAGAAAGGTGATTTTTAGAGTCTTCCCATCTGTCTCTTTGCTTTTAGTTAACTAGGGTCAAGCATTGACTTCCAGCTGTCAGTGTCTATTGATACATGCAGTTGTACTTGCACTTCACAAATAGAGAAAAACCTCATTAAAGACAGAATCTTTGGATAATTCAGGCAAGGGTTAGATTGAAGTGACCTTGAATTTGAAGATAATGAAATTTAATTAT
The DNA here is from genome assembly GCA_030035585.1 of Dugong dugon. Lineage (NCBI taxonomy): Eukaryota > Metazoa > Chordata > Mammalia > Sirenia > Dugongidae > Dugong > Dugong dugon. Next base: position 61,515,309 of record CM057470.1, read on the forward strand.
GCAAATACAATTTGAATATGAAAAACACATAAATAAAATTGTTTCCAAGTACCCAAATAGCTTTTTAGACAGTAACCACTGAAGAGGTTGTGGTTATAACTAGGCAGCCCTTGGCAGGTCATCATTTGGTTATTCATGAACAGGAAAGCGGTGAGACTGAATTTCTTTACAAAGATCTTATTGACTTCCCTGTTCATTTAGTAGCAACTACTGAAGACTCACTGTATGCTTTCTGTCTCACCCAGGAGAGATTCTGAATATCCTTGAATGCCCATGACATTCATTCATTCATTCAAAGAGCAGTTATTGAGACTTAACTTTGTCCTGTGCATCTGGGATAACTGTTGGCCCTGAAACATCTTTACTAAAAGAACTTCTTGACAAAATATATAATACAATCAACAAATTGTTTTAATTGACACGTGTCAGTCATTTACCTCCGTCTCTTACTAGTGTTTGTCAGAGACAACACTTCTTTCTGAAATACACACTTACCTTTGCTCTTCTGGTTTCCCTCTGACCCCTTGGGCTGCTCTTTCTCAGCATCCTTTGTGGGCTTCTTTCCCTCTACCCATCAATTAAAAGTTGACGTTCTTTGAACCTATCCTAAGCTTCTTTCTCTCCTTCTGCACCATGCTCTTCCTAGGCCATTTCTTTTACTTCCAAACAATTAATTATCATCTCTATGCCCATATCTCTTAAAGAAACCCTCTCCTTTAAACCTATATATCCAACAGCCCACTGATGTCTCTACTTGAATATCTCACAGGCTACCTGCAACTCAACGTGTCCCAAGTAGAATTCATTGTATCTAAACAGCAGCCCACCATAACCTGTTCCTGTACCAATATCCTCAATGTTTTATTAATGACATTACTGCCCACCTGGTCAGTCAAGTCAGAAACCTAGCAAGCACCTAGCATTCCTCTCTCTTGCAAAAGACCTCTTTAAAGTTTTAAAAAGCAAAGAGGTCACTTCAATGGCTAAGGTATGCCTGACCCAAGCCATGGTTTTTTCAATTGCCTCATATGCATGTGAAAACTGGACAATGAAAAAGGAAGACAGAAGAATGGATACATTCATGTTGTGGTGTTGGTGAAGAATACTGAAAGCACTGTGGACCGCTAGAAGAACAAACAAATCAGTTTTAGAAAAAATACAACCCAGGGTCCAAGATGGCGGAGTAGTCAGACACTTCCAGTGGACCCTCTTACAACAAAGACCTGAAAAACAAGTGATTCGATTATATATGGAAATCTGGAAGCCCTGAGCATCAAAGACAGAGTGGAGGAACTGGACTGAGTGGCAGGGGGAGGAAGAGACGGTTCAGAAGCAGCCAGGAGTTGCCAGACCTCACCCGGTGAGAGCCTGAGCCCTTCAGGCCTGATCAGCTCAGGGGTGAGTGATGAGGAAGGCAAGCAGCCGTGCTCAGGAGGCATGTTTTCTGCACTGGGAGAGACCCAGCACCAGAGTCTACACTGCCACCCAGAACCAGTTAGAAACAGCCCTGAATCTGTGAAAGATAAATACCTGTGTACACCCTACCGCACGGATCAAAAACACCCCCGTTAGGGAAAAACCTCTCTAACATTTACCTCCCTGCTCCCTGCCCTGCACTGGGTTCAGACTGGCTTCAGCAATTGCTGAGTCCCCTGGGCCAGAAGTAGGATATGTCACATGCCCGGAGCCATTCTTCCAGCCTTGGAGAGGGAACAAATTAACAACCAGGGGAAAAAATAAACTACCGGATCCCTTAAGCCGGGAACCCAGGGTAGGCACAGCTCCTTTGCCTAGGCACAGGCATAAGGGATCCACAGACTTGGAGTGCTTTTCCCCCTGTATAGACTTGTGTGGGCCCATCTCAACAGTGTAGGCCCTCATTACCGCAGTACAACAGGGTATATACCAGAAGTCTAACTTCAACTGTTTCAGCTGTGAAGTGGTAGGTTCTTGACATTTGACACTGCTCTGCCCATTAAGGAGGGTCTTCATGTACCCACATCAGGGGCCTCAGGACTGGTGGCTCCACCCATGCCACCTAGGGGCCCAAATAAGAGATGCCCCCAGTCCTTACAGCCAACAGCATTAGGTACTCATAGTCTAGCTACAAAACCCACCCACCTACACGCTCTAAGGAACAGGGACATGCCTTCCTCCTGGACACTCGAGGGCGGCCGTCAGCCCCCTGGCTTGCTCAGAGTGTGTTCTCCTGCTGCAGCCAGATGCCTGTGCCTACACCAATCACCCATGCCTGTCTAGGACTGTAAGTGAGAGCCTACACCACACACTTGGTGTCTATCTACTTGGGCACCTGAGCCGAATCCATACAGGAGGAGTGGGTAGACTCCTGAGCTCACATACCTAGTAACAGATCTAACCACCTGGTGACAAGACATTAGAGCTTCAAAGGTGCCAATAATCAAACTAGTTCATACGAGCAGCCTATTTGGGTATATCAAAACAGAACAAGAAGCTAGGACACAGTAAGCAAACATAAAATAAATAAACATAATAACTTATTGACAGCTTGGAGACAACAGTCAATATCAAATAACATAAAGAGACAATCCATGATGGCTTCAGCAAGCTCCCAAAATAAAGAATCTAGAAATTTTCCAGAGAAGGAAAATTTCTTGGAATTACCAGAGCCAGAATACAAAATATTAATACACAGAACTCTTCAAGAAATTAAGCAAAACACAGAACACACAATACAGGAAATTAAAAAGATAAGAGAAGAGCATAATGACAAATTTAACAGGCTGCAAGAATCCATAGAGAGATAGCAATCAGAAATCCAGAAGATTAACAATAAAATTTCAGAATTGGATAACTCAGTAGAAAGTCATAGGAGCAGAATTGAGGCAATGGAAGTCAGAATTAGTGAGATTGAAGATAAAGCACTTGATACCAACTTATATGAGGAAAAATCAGATAAAAGGATAAAAAAAGGAAGAAACCCTAAGAATTATGTGGGACTCTATCAAGCGGAATAACCTATGAGTGACTAGAGTACCAGAACAGCAGAGGATAACAGAAAACACAGAGAGAATTGTTGAAGATTTGTTGGCAGAAAACTTCCCTAATATAGTGAAAGATGACAAGAAATCTAACCAAGATGCTCATTGAACCCCATATAAGGTAGATCCCAAAAGAAAGTCACCAAGACGTATTATAATCCAACTCCCCAAAACCAAAGATAGAGAATTTTAAGAGCAGCTAGGGATAAATGAAAAGTCTTCTACAAAGGAGAGTCAATAAGACTAAGCTCAGACTACTCAGCAGAACCCATGCAGGCAAGAAGGCAATGGGATGACATATATAAAGCCTTGAAGGAAAAAGCTACCAGTCAAGAATTATATATCCAGCAAAACTGTCTCTCAAATATGATGGCGAAATTAGGGCATTTCCAGATAAACAGAAGTTTAGGGACTTTGCAAAAACCAAACCAAAATTACAAGAAATACTAAAGGGAGTCCTCCGGTTAGAAAATCAGTAACATCAGATGACAACCCTAGACTACAACACAGGACAGAGCAACAAGGTATCAACCCAGATAGGGAAGTCACAAAAGTAAATCAAAGCTAAAACACTGAAAACAGGGAAACAGATGTCAATACGTAAAAGATGACAACACTAAAACAAAAAAGAGGGACTTAAAAAATGTAGACATAGATTTTTCATATGGAGAGGAAATCAAGGAGATATAAAGAAATAAAAGACTGGTATAAACTTAGAAACATAGGGGTAAATATTAAGGTAACCACAAAGGAAACTAACAATCCTACAAGTCAAAATAAAAAACTAGAAAAATATAAAGACTCAGCAAACACAAAATCAACAACAATGAAAAAGATGAAAATAAAATACATAAAGAAAAATGACTCAGCAAGAAAATTAAGTGGAACAAAGAAACTGTGAACAACGCACAAAAAAGGACATCAAAATGACAGCACTAAACTCATACCTATCAACAATTATGTTGAATGTAAATGGACTAAATGCACCGATAAAGAGACAAAGAGTGGCAGACTGGGTAAAAAAACACCATCAGTCTATAGGCTGCCTATAAGAGACACAACTTAAGACATAAACAAACTAAAACTCAAAGGATGGAAAAAATATATCAAGCAAACAACACTCAAAAAAGAGCAGGAGTGGCAATATTAATATCTGACAAAATAGTCTTTAAAGTAAAATCCACCACAAAGGATAAGGAAGGACACTATATAATGATTAAAGGGTCAATACACCAGGAGGACATAACTATAGTAAATATTTACACACCAAATGACAGGGCTCCAAAATACGTAAAACAAACTCTAACAGCACTGAAAAAAGAGATAGATAGCTCCACAATAGTAGTAGGAGACTTCAACACACCACTTTCGTTGAAGGACAGAACATCCAGAAAGAAGCTCAACAAAGACACCGAAGAGCTAAATGCTGCAATCAACCAACTTGATCTCATAGACGTATATTGAACACTCTACCCAACAGCAGCCAAGTATACTTTCTTTTCCAACACACATGGAACATTCTCCAGAATAGACCACATATTAGGCCATAAAGCAAGCCTTAACAAAATCCAAAGCACTGAAGTATCACAAAGCATCTTTTCTGACCATACAGCCATAAATGTAGAAATCAACAATAGAAAAAGCAAAGAAAAAAAATGAAACACATGGAAACTGAACAACACCTTGCTCAAAAACTACTGGGTTATAGAAGAAATTAAGGCTGGAATAAAGAAATTCATAGAATCAAACAAGAATGAAAACACATCCTACCCGAACCTTTGGGACACAGCAAAGGCAGAGCTCCAAGGTCAGTTTATATCAATAAATGCACACATCCAAAAACAAGAAAGGGCCATAATCAAAACATTAACCCTACGACTGGAACAAGTAGAAAGAGAGCAGCAAAAGAAGCCCTCAGGGGCCAGAAGAAAGGAAATAATAAGAATTAGAGCAGAATTAAATGAAATAGAGAATAGAAAAACAATTGAAAGCGTTAACAAGACCAAAAGCTGGTTCTTTGAAAAGATCAACAAAATTGATAAACCATTGGCCAAACTGACAAAAGAAAAACAGGAGAAGAAGCAGATAACCCATATAACAAATGAGATGGGTGATATCACAACAGACCCAACTGAAATTAAAGGAATCATAACAGAATACTATGAAAAATTGTACTCTAATAAATTGGAAAACCTAGAGGAAATGGACAAATTTCTAGAAACTCATTATTACCCAAACCAACACAAACAGAGGTAGAACAGCTAAATAAATCCATAACAAAAGAAGAGATTGAAAAGGTAATTTAAAAACTCCCAACAAAAAAAGCCCCGGCCTGGATGGCTTCACTGGAGAATTCTACCACACTTTCAGAGAAGAGTTAACACCACCACTACTAAAGGTATTTCAGAGCATAGAAAAAGATGGAATACTGCCAAAATCATTCTATGAAGCCAGCATAACCCTGATACCAAAACCAGGTAAAGACACCACAAAAAAAGAAAATTATCGACCAATATCCCTCATGAACATTGACACAAAAATCCTCAACAAAATTATAGCCAATAGAATCCAGCAACATATCAAAAAAAATAATAATAATAATTCACCATCATCAAGTGGGATTTATACCAGGTATTCAGGGATGTTTCAACATTAGAAAAACTCTCAACGTAATCCATCACATAAATAAAACAAAAGACAAGAACCACATGATCTTATCAATTGAAGTAGAAAAAGCATTTGTACAATGTACAACACCCATTCATGATAAAAACTCTCAACAAAATAGGAATAGAAGGGAAATTCCTCAATATAATTAAGGGCATTTATACAAAGCCAACAGCCAACATCATCCTAAAAGGAGAGACTTTGAAAGCATTCCCCTTGAGAATGGGAACCAGACAAGGAATGCCCTTTATCACCACTCTTATTCAACATTGTGCTGGAGGTCCTAGCCAGAGCAATTAGGCTAGAAAAATAAATAAAGGGCATCCAAATTGGTAGGGAAGAAGTCAAAGTATCTCTATTTGCAGATGATATGATCTTATGCATAGAAAACCCTAAAGAATCCACAAGAAAACTACTGGAACTAATAGAAGATTTCAGTAAAGTTTGAGGACACAAGATAAACATACAAGAATCAGTTGGATTCCCTTACACCAACAAAGAGAACTTCAAAGAGAAATCACCAAATCAATACCATTTACAACAGCCCCCAAGAAGATAAAATACTTAGGAATAAATCTAACCAGAGACGTAAAAGATCTGTACGATGAAAACTACAAGACACTACTGCAAGAAACTAAGAGAGATCTGCATAAGTGGAAAAACATACCTTGCTCATGGATAGGTAGACTCAACATTGTGAAAATGTCAGTTCTACTCAAAGCAATCTACAGATACAATGCAATCCCGATCCAATTCCGATGGCATTTTTTAATGAGATGGAGAAATAAATCACTGACTTCATATAGAAAGGGAAGTGGCCCCGAATAAATAAAGCAGTACTCAAGAAGAAGAACAAGGGGGGAGGACCCACACTACCTGATTTTAGAAACTATTATACTGCCACTGTAGTCAAAACAGCCTGCTACTGGTACAACAGATACATAGACCAGTGGAACAGGATTGAGAATCCAGACATAAATTCATCCACCTATGAGCAGCTGATATTTGACAAAGGCCCAAAGTCCTTTAATTGGGGAAAAAACAGTCCTTTTAACAAATGGTGCTGGCATAGCTGGATAACCACATGCAAAAAACTGAACCAAGACCCATGCCTCACACCATGCACAAAAACTAACTCAAAATGGATCAGAGACTTAAATATAAAATCAAAAACGATAAAGATCATGGAAGAAAAAATAGGGACAACGCTAGGAGCCCTAATACATGGCATAAACACAATACAAACCATCAGTAACAATGCACAAGCACCAGAAGCGAGACTAGGTAAATGGGAGCTCCTAAAAATCGTACACTTACACTCATCAAATGACTTCACCAAAAGAGTCAAAAGACAACCTACGGACTGGGAAAAAATTTTTGACTATGACAAATCCGATCAGCATCTAATCTCTAAAATCTACAAGATACTGCAAAACCTCAACAACAAAAATACAAATAACCCAATTAAAAAATGGGCAAAGATATGAACAGTCACTTCACCAAAGAAGATATTCAGGGGGCTAAACAGACACAGGAAGAAATGCTCACGATCATTAGCCATTAGAGAAATGCAGGTCAAAACTACAATGAGATATCATCTCACCCCAACAAGGCTAGCCTTAATCCAAAAAACACAAAATAATAAATGCTGGAGAGGTTGTGGAGAGACTGGAATACTTATGCACTGTCGGTGGGAATGTAAAATGGTACAACCACTTTGGACATCGATTTGGCACTTCCTTAAAAAGCTAGAAGTAGAAGTACCATACAATCCAGCTATCCCACTCCTTGGAATATATCCTAGAGAAATAAAAGCCTTCACACAAATAGATATATGCACACCCATGTTCATTGCAGCACTGTTCACGATAGCAAAAAGATGGAAACAACCTAGATGCCCATCAAAGGACAAATGGATAAACAAATTATGGTATATCCACACAATGGGATATTACACAATGATAAACAACAATGATGAAGCCATGAAACATTTTATAGCATGGAGGGAGCTGGAGGTCATTATGCTGAATGAATTTAGTCAGTCACAGAAGGACAAATATTGTATAAGACCACTGTTGTAAGAACTCAAGAAAAGGTTTAAACACAGAAGAAAACATTCTTTGATGGTTACGAGGGTGGGGAGGGAGGGTGAGGGTTATTTACTAACTGGATAGTAGATAAGAATTATCTTAGGTGAAGGGAAGGACAGCACTCACTACAGGGGAAGTCAGCACAACTGGACTAAACCAAAGCTAAGAAGCTTCCTGAATACAATCAAACACTTTGAGGGACAGAGTAGCAGGGGTAGGGGTCTGGGGACCATGCTGAAAGCATTTTCTTCAAGCCGTTGTTGTTGTTAGTTGTTATTGTTAGTTGCCGTGGAGTTGGTTCTGACTCATGGCGAATCCATGTGTGCAGAATAGAACAGCCCTGGTGGAACAGTGCTTAAGAACTTGGCTGCTAACAGAATGTTTGGCAGCTCGAATCCACTAGCTGCTCCTTGGAAACCTTATGGGGTCGTTCTGCTCGGTCCTATAAAGTCACTATGAGTTGGAATTGACTCGATGCAATGGGTTTGGTTTCAGCCTGGTGGTGTTTCAGAAACAGATCATGCCAGGCCTGTCGTTTGAGGCATCTCTGGGTGGGTAGGTTTGAACCGCCAACTGCCAAGTAGTTAAGAACATAATTGTTTGCACACGTAATTGTTAAGGTAGCTTGAGACAAATTTCTATTCATTGCAACTAAGTGATTTCAACTCATACTATGGTATTATCATGTTAAACAAATAAACACCTCCCATGGCTCCCCTTAACCTTAGGATAAAGCCCAAATTCCTAACCCAGCCCAAAGACTCTGCGTGGTGTGACCCCTGGTGACTAACTTTTTAGCTGCCTTTTGTCCTCTCATCCTTTGGCTCTCTGTGCTCCTATCACCCTGTGTGATCGTTAAGGTTGTGTGTCAATGTGTCTGGGCCATGATTCTCATTGGTTTGGCAGTTATGATGTAGTTTGGAAGTTGTATGATGTTGTTACCACTTCCATGTTGGAGATTTGATATAGTGTGCTCACCCCCGTGATGGGATCTGCTGTGAGTAGCCAATCTATTGGAGGGGAGTCTCCTTGGGCATGTGGCCTGCATCCAATGTCGGTGGACTTTCTGGAAAGGCTCATGGGATTTTGCTCACACTGGATCCTGCAGTTGGCTCCTGTTCTTCTGACCTCCATTTCTTGGGACTTGAGCTAGTAGCTTGCCTGATGACTTGCCTGCCAATCTTGGGATTTGTTGTCCTTCGCAGCCTGTGAATCAGAGCCCTGCTGTTCACCAGCCTCTGTGGCTACGTGAATCAGGAGAAGCCTCCAGCCTGACCCATGAACTTGGGATGTTCCAGCCTCTACAACTACAGGGGCCATTTCCTTAATATAAATCTCTCTCTGTATATTTATACACTCTACTGGTTTTTCTTCTCTAGAGAACCTAGCCTAAGACACCCTGGAAAACTTCCAGTTCCTTGGACAAGCCACCCATTCTTCTGCCCCTGGGCCTTCATATGTGCAAACCCCTGCCTAGATTCTCTGATCCCCTCTCACCTTCCTAAGCTGTGCTTTTCCTACAGGCCACAACATAAATGCTACTAGCTGTCTTGGCCCCTTGTTCTCTGAAGCCTTTACACTCCCTTAGCACTCTGTATTTTTTTTAAACACTCCTACACTAACCTCAGATTCTCTGGGTGGTGCAAATGGCTAAGCACTCGATTGCTAGCCCAAACCCACTCAAAGGCACCTCGAAAGACAGGCCTGACAAACTGCTTCTGAAAGAGCATAGTCTTGAAAACCCTATGGAGCAGTTCTACTCTGTGCACTTGGGGTCACCATGAGTCAGAATCGACGGCAACTGGATTGCAACACTTACCCTCCCACCACATGTTAGCTGCCTAGGGCTGGAAGCTACGTCTGGTTCATTTCCAGCTGTTTCCTCAGCATTAGTGTGATGTCTGGCACATAGAAGGACTCAGTGAATGTCTGTGGATGAACTGATTGCTGGGGGAACCCTGGGGAATGGGCAACCAAGTCTGCAAGAAAAGTCAAGGAAGGCTTCATGGAAGAGGTGGTGTCTGAGCTGAGCCTTGAAGGATGGACAGAAAGATCTCATCTACAGCACTTCCAAGAACTCAGCAGCATGGATGGGGTGCCTGGGAAAGAGCCTAGGCTTTTTAAAATTTTAATTAATTTATTTTTTTGATTGTTGTGCTTTAAGTGAAAGTTTACAATTCAAGTTAGTCTCTCATACAAAAATTTACACACATACCCTAATTGCTCTCCCAATACTGTGACAGCACACTCCTCTTTTCCACCCCTGATTTCCCGTCTCCATTCAACCAAGGGTGGGTGGGAGGGAAGGGTAAAGGGGGACTCATTGCTTAGGGGACACTGGGCTTCTGTTCAAAGTAACGGCAACACTTGGAAACAGGTAACGGTGATGGTCGCACAACATGACAGACAAAATTAATGCCACGGAACTGTACATGCAAAGAATGCTAACGTGGCAAAAGTTTTGTTACATATGTATATTCAATAATAAAAAAAGAAACTAACAAAGGGGAGACAACAAAAACTAAAAATACTTAGTGGTGTAAAACAACACAAATTTATTTCCTTTCAATTGTGTAGGTTAGAAGTCCAACAGGGTTCTCACTAGGCTAAAACCAAGGTGTCGGCTGGGCTGTGTTCCTTTCTGAAGGACCTAGAGGAGAATCTTTTTCCTTGCCCTTTCCAGCTTCTAAATGCTGCTACATCCCTCGGCTTATGGCCTCCTTACTCTTTTCCAGCAATGTAGCATCTCTCCGACCCTGCTTCCATAATCATAGTTCTTTCTCTGACTCTCTCCTTTTCTTTTTTCAGTTGTGCTTTAGGTTAAAGTTTACAGCTCAAGTTAATTTCTCATTCAAAAATTTATGCACATATTGTTTTGTGACATTAGTTGCAATCCCCACAATGTGACAACACTCTCCCCCTTTCCACCCTGGGTTCCCTGTGTCCATTCGTCCAGTTCCTGTCCCTTCCTGCCTTCTCATCCTGCTTTTAGACGGGAGCTGCCAATTGATTGAACTAAGAAGCACGTTCCTCACTTGTGTTATTTTTTGTTTTATAGGCCTGTCTAATCTTTGTCTGAAAAGTGAGGCTGGGGAATGGTTTCAGTTCTGGGTTAGTAGAGCATCTGGAGGCCACAGTTTTGGGGGTTCCTCCAGTCTCTGTCAGACCCGTAAGTCCAGTCTTTTTGTGTGAATTTGAATTCTGTTCTACATTTTTCTCCTGCTCTGTGTGGGACTCTTCGTTATGATCCCTGTCAGGGTAGTTATTGTTGGTAGCCAGGCACCATCTAGTTCTTCTGGTCTCAGGCTGAAGGAGTCTCTAGTTCAAGTGGTCCTTTAGTCCTCTGGGCTAGTATTTTGCTTGTATCTTTGGTTTTCTTCATTGTCCTTTGCTCCAGTTGGTATGGAATCAAAAGAAGCATCTTAGATGGCCGCTCGCAGGCTTTTAAGACCCCAGATCTGACTCTCTCTTTTGCCTGCCTCTTACACTTTTAAGGCCCCTGTGGTTACATTGGGCTCACCTGGATAATCCAGGATAATCTCCCCTATTTTAAGGTCAGCTGATTAGCAACCTAGGTCCCTAGATGGCACAAATGGTTTGCACTTGACTGCTAACCTAAACGTTGGCAGTTCGAACCCACTCAACAATGCCACAGAAGAAAGACCTGGTGATTTGCTTCTGTAAAGGTTATAGCCAAGAAAACCCTATGGAGCACAGTTTAACTCTGTAACACATGGGGTCGCCATGAGTCAGAGTTGACTTGATGGTGACAAGTTTTGGTTTTTTGATTACAACCTTAATTCCATCTGTACCCTTAATTCTCCTTTTCCGTGTAACATTCACAGGTTCCATGATCAAAGCGGGAGAATGAACAAGACACTGACATGAAGCAGCTTTTAAAAATTCTCACTTTGGCTTAGAAAACTTTGGTGCTAAATGCATAAACTTCCAAGTTTTCCTCCCCTGACTGGCACAGTAAGATCTTCCAAATCCACACTTTATGGTAAAAGCATATGGGCTAGCTAGTCAACCAGGCTGGGTTCAGCCTTACTAGGTCTATCTATAATTGTTGTGACTTAGGATACATTTAACTTCTCTGTACTTCAGTTTCCTCATTCATAAAATGCAGATAATAATAGTATTGTTTTAAGGATAAAACGAAATAAATTTTTAAAATTGTTAAATGCCCATTTTCTTGCTTTTCTTCTTTTCCTCCCAGATCTAGACAGCCTGGAACCAGGATCTGAATACAACAAGAATGCTTCCAAGTGATGGATGACTTGCCACGTCTTGGCAGCAGAAGTGAATGGAGTGCCAAGAACCTGAAACTAGCATTATGCCAGGGTTATAACCCACAATTTTTTCTCACTTCTTCTGCCCCGTATTCTGGGTCTTTTTACCTGTGGGGCTGGGAACTACCCCAGGGTTCTTCTTGTCTTTCTTTTCTTGCAGCATAAAATGACAAGAATCAGGGAGCTAAGAATGGGATGTTTTGGGGATTGCCAAGTAGGAGCTTCCAGGACAGTGATCTTTGGGGCCTGTCTGCATGGTGAGAGGGATTAGAGAATTGCCAGTGGACCGCATCTTGGCCATTGTCTAGAGGAAGCTTTGTCCCTGTCCCTTTGGGCAGTGTATATTTCTTTTTTAAATTTTTTTTTTATTGTGCTTTAGGTGAAGATTTACAGAACAAATAGTTTCTCATTAAACAGTCAATACACATATTTTTTATGACATTGGTTAACAACCCCACAACATGTCAACACCCTCCCTTCTTGAACTTGGAGGACCTTTTTTTTTTTTTTTTTGGTGAAAATATACATAGCCAAAGATACAGTATTTCAGAAATTTCTACATGTACAATTCAGTGACATCGATTACATTCTTCCAGTTGTGCTTCTATTCTCACTATCCTCTTCCAAATTACTCCATCACCATTATCTTCAACTCACTGGGCAGTGTATATTTCTTTAAAGAATTCACTACCTACAAATGTGGGTGAGCTCTGTGTACTGCTGCGAACTTAGTCATGGGCTCCCAACAGGAAATTTTTTTTCCTTTTATGTTTGAAAACAGCTTGCCAGCCTTAGTGATCTGGGATGGGATTAAGTGAAGGAGCTGTTAAGCTGGTTTGTAGTAGGAAGACTCAGTCTGGTTGGATTTAAATGGTATCACAATGGAAATCAATCAGTTCAGCTATCAGACCCTCTTTGCAAAGCATTCTAGAAGGTTACTCTTATTTGAGCTGAAAAAGCAGTCTGCCAATTGGCAAGTATGGTTCCCCAGCTTCCATTTTTGTTTCAGGTACAGCACGATACCTTGTCGACAGCTCACAAAGCATCTTCACATACATCAGCACATATCTTGGCTCTTAGGTTCCGAGTAGAGTGTCTCAGAGTCAGATAGGCCAGTGTTCAAATCCAAGGGCTCTCGAAACTAACAGTTTCCTAAGCTTCCTGACTTTCACTTCTCTCAACTGTAAAATGGGCATAATAGTAGCTATTTCATAGGATTGTTGTGCCAGTTAAAATCCCCTAGCACAGTTGTTATTATTGTCATTGTTGTTAGTTGCCATTGAGTTGGCTCCTACTCCTGGCAGCCTTGGGTACAACAGAGGGAAATGTTGCCCGGTCCCGTGCTGTCTTCACGATCTTTGTTTTGGTCCATTGATGAGGCTATTGTGTCAATTCATCTCACTGAGGGTTTCCTTTGTTTTTGTTGGCCCCCTACTTTACCAAACATGATATCCTTTTCTAGTGATTGGTTTTTCCTGACGACATGTCCCAAGTCGGTGAGTCCAAGTCTCCCCATCCTTGCTTCTTAGGACCATTACAGTTGTATTTCTTGTAAGACTGATTTGTTCTTTCTTCTGGTAGTCCACGGTATATTCAATATTCTTTGCCAACAGCACAGTAAACCAAACCAAAATCAAAACAGTTGCCATCGAGTTGATTCTGACTCATAACAACCACATGTGTTTCGGAGTAGAACTGTGCTCCATAGTGTTTTCAAATGACTGGTTTTTCAGAAGTAGATCACCAGGCGTTTCTTCTGGGGTGCATCTGGGTGGGTCCAAACCACTAACCTTTCGGTTAGTAGTCAAGCACTTAACCATTTGGGCCACCCAGGGACTCCTAACAGCACAGTACCAGGCCCTTATTAAGCCCTTGGGAGGTAATACCCATTCCTTCCTTTTTAGGTTCTCTGCATACAATAGTTCCATGTGCATTAACTAAAACTGCTCTCCCCTCCTTTAAATCTAAGATTCAAGTCAGAAGTTTCTTCACAGACCAAGACTGCTCCTACCTTTCCCTCAGTCATCCTTCCTTGCGTGCAGTAGATACTTGCCTTTCCAGATTTGGAAATGAAGGAAGTAAGATTACCCTCTGGGAGTTAAGCTGTAGGATAACACAATGGATCACAGTGAAGATATACAAAGTCAGCTGAAGGAGAAAGCACAGTTCCCAGATGGAAAAGACGCCAGTCACCAGATTGAATCCATTGGTATGAAGAAAGAATGCGTCCATCAAAGGAAGAACTCATCGACTCTAAAAGCACAAAGAAGCAGTAGTACCAGAGGCCAATACTGGCAGGCTCCATCCCAGCACGTTCCAGGGAAGAGGGAGTCCTGGTTAATGAATGGAAGGGCTCTGGTTCCATAGGCACGTGGAGTAGAGTCCACACACTGTAAATGTCTCCAATCCCCTCAGCAAGAGCTTCTCCCTGTAAAATGGAAGCATCAGGCTAGCTCAGTGGAATGCCTTAAGCGTGGGTTTATCAGATTCCTCTGGTTCTGATTCCAGGCTCAGCAGAAACTTGCAGATTGTGATTTGGCTTCTCATGGAAGTCTGCCTAAGGAGAGAGAAGGGGCTGATCCTATGGAATTTGAGTTTTTAGGTTTCCTTGTAAGGGGCAGTGGTGATTCAGTGGTAGAACTCGCACCTTCCATGCAGGAGACCTGGGTTCGATTCCCAGTCAGTGTGCCTGGAGCGCAATCAGACTTGTCTGTAGGTGTAGGCTTGCGTGTTGCTATGATGCTGAACAGGTTTCAGTGGAGCTTCCAGACTATGATGGACTAGAAGAATGGCCTGGCCATCTCCTTCCAAAAATCAGCCAAAGGATTTTATATATCACAGCAGTCTGATCTGCAGCTAATCAGGGGGATGATGCAGAACTGGGCAGCGTTTCGTTCTGTTGTACATGCGGTTGCTGTGAGTCAGGGGTCAGCTCAACAGCAGCTAACAACAACAGTTTCTCCCCATAAATAAAGAATAGGCATTCTGGTATTCTGTGCTTGGTTAAAGCATCTCCACCGAGAAATGGTCTGGATTCAGATTTTGTGGTAGCCAAGACCCACACCTAGTCATGGAAAATTTCCCAAGGTAAGTAACACCAGCGTATGAGACATCTACTGGTCTTTCCTCTTGGTGATAAACATCTGGCATTTCAAAAGAGAGAGCGTTTCAGATTTTGATCCCAACTATACTCTCCATCTCAGTAACATCCAATGGTGGCTGTGTCACACGGTGGAAAGAACCTGGGATTTGGAAGCAAACAGACCTGGGTTTGATTTCTATCTATTGCCACTTTCTATCAATATCATCTTGGGCATGCCATTTAAAATTTTTGAACACCAGTTTCTCTGTTTGCAGATGGGGATAACTCTAGGGCTGTTGCAAGGATGAAAGTGACTAGGCTCAATAAATGCAGTTGTTATTATTATGTGCACTGGAAGGGACTGATCAGACGTAGAAAGACAATAAAGTATTAATCTTTCCATTGGATATTTTTATTAAAAAACTAGTGGCCATAGAGCTGACTCCAACTTATAGTGACCCCACGTGTGTCAGAGTAGAACTGTGCTTCACAGGGTTTTCAATGGCTGATTTTTTAGAAGTAGATCACCAGGTCTTTCTTCCGAGGTGCCTCTGGGGGGGGGGGGACTCAAACCTCCACCTTTCAGTTAGCAGTCAAGCATGTTAACCATTTTTGCTACCCAGGGACTTCCATCTAATATTTACTAAGAACCTATTAGGGGCAGCTCCTGCTTAGTATTTTTCAAAGATATATTAGCCTCTGGGAAATCTACTTCCAGTGGGGTCCTGTCCTTCAGAAAGCCTCATGGACTTCTGTGTCTAAGAGCTCAGGGACTGTAAATGAATCCTTATTTTCCTCACAAACAGAGTTTCAACACTTCAGTCTGGTTTCACTATTTTGGGGGCTGCCGAAATTAGGGTTGGCTCCCCTCTCTGGGCAAGTAGGGCTTTGATACTTTTGTTCATAATGGGAGAGTGTTTTAGGACACCTAGAGACAGAAGGGGCAGTGATGGTTCCATGGTAGATTCTCATCTTTCATGCGGGAGACCCGGGTTCTATTCCTGGCCAATGCCCCTCATGTACCGCCTCCACCCGCCTGTCAGTGGAGGCTTGCATGTTGCTATGACACTGAATAGGTTTCGGTGGAGCTTCCAGACTCAGATAGACTAGGAAGAAAGGCCTGGCAATCTACTTCAGAAAATCAGATAGTAAAAACCCTATGGATCACGACAGTCCGATATGCAACCAATCACAGGGATGGTGTGGGAGCAGGCAGTGTTTCATTCTGTTGTGCATGGTGTTGCCATGAGTCTGGGGGCCAACTTGATGGCAGCTAACAACAGAGATAGAAACCAATCAAAAGGTTTCACCCTCCCTTCCGTCCTGACTTCACTGCCAAGCAACAGCCAGATGACCTGCCTTGCTTTCATCCTTCTGCTCAAGGTGGAATCTTTTTTTTGTTTTTCAGTATACTAAAATCAATTTTATTCTTGTACACTGGGAATGAAAAATCAGAAGAAAGAAATTAAAAAACAAATCCATTTACAATAGTATCCAAAAGAATAAAATAGGAATACATTTTACAAAAGAAATGTACAACTTGTACAGCGAAAACTGTAAACTCATTGGAAGAAAGACCTAAGTGAAAATAAAATCATTCATATTGATAGATTTGAAAAATTAGTATAGTTAGGATGGCAGTACTCCAATAAACTTGAAGATAGTGCAAGACCAGGCAACGTTTCTTCTTGTTATACGTAAGGTCACCATGAGTCAGAGCGGTCTTGATGGCAACTAACAAGAACAGTATCTAGAATATACAAAGAACTCTTCCAGCTCTGCAATGAAGGCAGGTAACCCAGATTAAAAGTGGGCAAGGAATTTGAACAGGCATTTCTCCAAAAAGATACACAAGTGGTCAATAAGCACCATGACAAGATGTTTAATAGTTATTAGAGAAATGCAAATCATGGCCACAATGAAATAACCATTTTCACACCCACTACAAAGCCCATTGGAGCCCTGGTGGCACGGTGCTTAAGAGCTACAGTGAGCTATCAAGGTGACATTTTTCTCCATGGTCTTAACAGTCTTGGAGTCCCATAGCATGCTTGGTTATGGGAGTGGGCTTTGCCCAGGGCCTCAAGTTAAGCTCCTCAAGACATAAAGAAGTGACTCTTCCAGAAAAGCATATTTGTGTGTGTGTGTGTGCAAGAGTCTGAGCTTGTAGGTGTATGGTGTCTTGTCTCTTTGTGAGTCTCCTTCAAGCAGGAATTGTGGTCTCTTGGTGCCATTAATGAGAACTTTCAGAGAGAAAGTTCAACCTCTTATGGATCTTGGCTACCTCCACACAGCCCGGAGATGGAAGGTGACTTAATGAAGGCAGAACTGGTTTTGGCAACCCCCTTCACCAGGCCTGCAAAGATGGTCCAGCACCTAGGTGTGGACCCACATCTGGGCCAGGCTCTGGACCAAATGCTTTATGTCAACTGTCATACAGAGAGGACCTCTAGGGCCTACCAGTCACCCCTGGTCCCTTTCCCAAGGAGAAGATCCACCTGGGTGCACTTACAAGTTCCAGTGTTGGGGCCTCAGCTGAAACTCTAAGACTGGAATAGTCTCACTTTAGTACCTTGTTCCACCTCCCTTTGCTTTTTTGGGGATACAAAGAGATTAATTTCTCCCCACTATATTTACAGAGACCTACTTGTCAAGAGCTCTCTAAACGCCAAGGCAGAAAGCAGAGGGCCATGGGTGGTATGGGTGTGCCTCCCCCAGGAGGGTAGGCCATGCATCTTTTGGAAGGTGTGGAGATCCTTTTTGTTACTTTGTCTAAGAACATCAGACAGTGGCTGCAGAAATTAATCCCACGTGTCTGAGAAGAAGGAAGTATCACAAGCACCATGAACGTTTATTGAAGACCCACCATGTACCAGGCACTGTAGCAAGAAGGGATGCTACAGTGGCAGCTGAGAAGGCCTACTTAGCAGCTCTCATGATCTCTCAGGCCAGGTAACAGGATGGCAACCTGGAAAACCAGGTGGACATGAACAGGCAGCCATAAGGCCTGCCTTCGTTGGCATTCTTTAGGAAGGAGTAGGGGTAGGGTAGGACAGAGTGAAGCTGAACAGCTCTCCACAGAAGCCAGGTATGCCACCTATGCCAAGATCCTCCCATCATTAGAGGTCACCAGCATCAGGATTGCCTCCCTTCAAACTTGCCAAAATGAAGATGAACCCGTTGCTATCAAGTTGACTTTGACTCATGGTGACCCCACATGTGTCAGAGTAGAACTCTGCTCTAATAGGGTTTTCAGTGGCTAATTTTTCAGAAGTAGAACACCAGGCCTTCCTTCCAAAGCATCTCTGGGTGGACTTAAACCTCCAACATCTCAGTTTGCAGCTGAGTGCTTTAACTGTTTACTCTAACCAGGAACTCCAGGACTATGAAAGGGACCAAGATTTTATTCTGAGAGTAAAGGTACACCACAGGCATCTAAATGAATCTTTACCACTTTTGTGCTGTGTCTCCATTTAGCACTTATGAACCAACTATTCACACGCCTACCTTTCCTTCAGGCCTGTAAATTTGTTACAGCGAAGGCCGCATTTAGCCGTTTTTATATCTTCTGCACACTCTCCCAGTTACACAGCACAGTGCTTGAATATATTAACATTTAGTACATGTTTATTGAATGAAATTAAAGGGGGAATGGGTTCTTAATTATCTTGAAAAATATCATTTTCCCACAGCTCAATTAATTTCAAAGAGACTCAGGTATTTGCACAGTATCACAGCAATAATAATGATGATATTAATGATTGCAGCTGCTATGCGCTGAGCGTCTGGGCCAGGTTCTGGGCCAAATGCTTTATATCCATTATCATACAGAGAGGAACCCTTTTCTCAAGAAGTCCCACCTGGGTGGACATACAAATCCAAGAGGTGGGGAATACGGTTTCTCAGGATGGCCACTAGGTGGCGCTGCCACACCGCCGTCGCCTCTGTACCTCGCGGTGGGATACTGAGCCCCTCGGACAGATTCTGAGAAGCTAGGCAGGGTGGCAGTGAGGCTCCAAGGCTGGTGGGGGTCCGTGCTCCAAGCTCCGTGGTTGGATTGTAGTGCTTTCCAGCTTATGCCTACAACGGGGTCTTTGAGAGGATCCTTACTAAGCAAGAGTGCATTTTCTCCATGTTGGCATCTGAAAGTTATTCACTTAATTCAGTTTAACAAGGAATTATGGAATCGCCACTCTGGCCAACATTCCCTCTCTCTTCACACCCTTTATTTTAGACGAGGGCCTTTTGGGGTTGGAGTGCAGCTTGGTGGACAGGAACACCATTAAGCCCAGTGCTCACATTCATGAAGGGCATGTTGAGACATTTAATGTTACAACCAAATAAAGCTACACACAGGATTGTTGTATTTCTCCTGGCGTTGAAACTGTTCACTTGTTCAACAAAAAGTACTTAAATTATACTACTATTTTTATCCTCTTTTAACATTTGTCATTTTTTAAATAGATCAGCATCTTCAAAAACTAGAAATGTCCAGGGCTCCTCTCTGGACTTTGTCAGACTCTGGTCAAAGCAAAATGTTTGCGGTCTCACCCAAACCACCAGCCGCCATGTTTTCTCTCATGTTTCCTTGTGTTTGCTAATCCCCACTCCTGGAATCCTTTCCTTCCCCTTCCACCTTCAGTTGACTAACCCCTGCCTATTCTTCAGGTCTTACATTGGATGTCATTTCCTCTCGAAACCCAGACCTTATTAGAAGTCCTTAAAGCACCACTTTACCCCATTGTAGTGCTTTACACACCATGCCCTAATTCCTGTTTTCTTCACTGTGTCTCCTGAATGACCAAAGCTTCTATACCTGGGCTTGAGAACTACAGACCTTTAGGCTATCCATGAAGCCCTTCATTTCTGTATTATTTACTGCCACAAATATACTGGATAAAACCAGCCACAGGACCTCAGTGGCCCCCCATAATAAGCAACTATTACTCAAGTGTCTGGATTCAGCTAGGGAATGGTCAGGGGTTCTGCTCATCTTGGCTGGGCTTGTTTATA
The DNA here is from genome assembly GCA_030035585.1 of Dugong dugon. NCBI lineage: Eukaryota > Metazoa > Chordata > Mammalia > Sirenia > Dugongidae > Dugong > Dugong dugon. Next base: position 61,535,473 of record CM057470.1, read on the forward strand.
TATCTGGGGTTACCTGGCTGTTAGCTGATCTAGAGTGGCCTTTGCTGGGGCAACTGGGCTCTATGCCACATGTTTCCTATGTTTCTTCCGGACTAGCGGGCTAGCCCAGGCTTGTCTTCATGGTGGTGGCAGAAGTGCAAGATCCAATCCAAAGTGCAAACCCATTTCAAGCTTCCATTGTGTCATTTCCACTAACACCTATTGGTCAAAGCAAGTTACACGCATGAGCTTAAAGTCAATGGTGGGATGGTTCACCCCATGCATGGTGGGAAGGCCCTGGAAACTACGTAAAATGGAAGAGTGAAGCCTCGGGCCATTGCTTGTATCTACCACAGGCAGTATGCCAAAATACTGTGTGTTTTCTGGAAAGGTGATCTAAGGCTTTCACTAGTTTCTCACTGAGACCTAGAACCCCCAAAGTTCAAAAGCTTCTGATACAGACTCATCCTTGAGTTCAGGAATGGAATCTTCTTTATTCTTATATCTTCAAAGCCTACAGCAGGGCCTGGCTTGAAGGAATGAATCAGTGCCTTCTGTATAGGTAGTATGTTAGGTGCTGGGGATGCAGAACTGAACCCCGTGAAGTCTCTACCCTCAAGGAGCTTCTACTGGATGAGCTTGCTGAGCAAGTGGCTGTTCTGGGATGGAGGCTTGGGAGGTAGCGAACATCCTTCAGCATCAGCCAGAAAAAAGTTTGCATCATTGTAAGATCTTGGGGGTGAAAGTCAAGAAAGGACAAGCTTTAGAGGAGAAACGATAAATGAATGAGCTCAACTTCTGTGGTTCCCAGTGTGGGTTATCACACAGAAACCATATGCTGGAAAAAATAAACGTACATACAGGTTTCCAAAATGCAAGTGGAGACCACATCTCCGCTGGTGTCACAAAATGAATAATGAATTTTCTTAGCAGCTAGTTCCAGAATCCCTCTCACAGAAGGAAATTGCTTGTGTCCAGGAAAACATCTTGATAAGCTGCTCAGGGCAGGAGGTGAGACCCCGAAGGCGTGGGTGACCGATGGAACGAATTGTTTATTTTGTTTTCTCCTCACAAGGCAAGGGAGGGCAAGAGGAGAGAAGAAGATGGTGTGAGAGAGGAGACAGACCTGGGGAGGTCCACAGAGCTGAGACCCATGCAGGAGACAAGAGCAAGAAGTCCCTGTAAGACAACCAGGAAGAGGTCCCTGAGCCTTTGAAGAAAACGTCTCATAGGTGGTTTTCAGCTGATTGCAGAGAGGTGTTCTGTGGGACCCTCCTTGTGACCCCAGCTTACCACACTCACAAATGCATCAAGCATTTTGTTTGTTTGTTTGCTGTGGAGCTGCTTTGGTGGGAATTGCAAAAAAGGCTGATTGACTCATCTAGATCGATAGGGTCTCAACAGATCCAGCAAACTTGGAAGCAGGAACCTGGAGAGGTGCCCAAGCTGACTTGGTTGAAGGCTTTGCATTTATGGAGGCTGTGGAACCAGGGGCTGGGCCAAGCTCATTTAGACCCATGTCAGGTGGTCTGTGTCTGACACGCTGCTGCTCCACCGGTTTCTACTTGAGTAACTTTGGGCTGGTGTCTTCAATTCTCTCTGCCTCTGTTTTTTCACCTCTAAAGTGGGATTAATAGTAATGCCTCCCTTATGGGGCCCTTGGGAGAATTTAATGAGTTAATAGGTACAGCTGCCACCCGTCTGTCAGTTTGTCACACTGTGGTTGATGGCTTGTGTGTTGCTGGGATGCTGGAAGCAATGCCACCGGTATTTCAAATACCAGCAGGGTCATCCATGGTGGACAGGTTTCCGCAGAGCTTCCAGACTAAGACAGACTAGGGAGAAAGCCCTGGTGATTGACTTCTGAAAATTAGCCAATGAAAACCTTATGGATCACAACAGAATAAATGACAACGTTTCCTTCTGTTACACATAAGGTTGCCGACTCGATGGTAAGTAACCACATGTGCAAAGTGTGTAGTAAAGCCCCTGGCACATGGCACACACTGAGACACACTATTTATGATTGTTTTAGTTGTCATTGTTATTATTATTGTTTTTCTTGTTCTTCATAGCTGGTGGACTGGAAGTAACAGAGGACCGAGAACGAGGAAGCTGGAGTTCATGTATTAGCGCTGCCCCTAACATGCTACCCAACCGTGAGAAAGTCACTTTGCCTTTCAAAGCCTCAGGCTTCCCTGTCCCCTATTAAATGAGGGTGTTTGACAGGGCTCTCTCCAGGGGCTGGTTTTCTTCTCTCAACCTGCAGGAGGCGCCATGGCCCTGCAGCTCTGCCTGCAGCCTTCTGGCCCCAGGAAGCCTATCTTGTCATTGGAGGAAGGAGCCCCGGGTTGCAGTCCACTCAGAAATCCATTTTCCCCACTCAGCATAACACAGAAGTGAGACTGACTCGGTGTGTTTGTTTACACCCTTGGGAAGTTAGTTCCCTTTTCACTTAATTACCTGATACCCAGCAATTGCTGTGCAAAATTCGCCCCAAATACATTTTGTAAAGTCATCTAGACTCGCTCATTTGGTGCTTTGATTAAAATGTGCAATCTTCCCCAGGCTTCGGCACCTCATTAAATAATTGCACCTCCAGTGAGAAAGTAAACAGCGCACTTCGGAGAACAAGATAAATGTGTGCGCTCCCAGTGACTCATTTGCACTCCAGCCCTCAGACAAACCCAGAGCCTTGAGGTCAGGTGATAGGCCCAGTGCTGGCTGGTGCTGCTTCCTTCCTGCTCTCCTGTTGGGAATGAGCCTGACAGAGAAGCAGAGCAGAATCTCCTCTGCCCGCTCTTCCATGGCTCCATGTCTGCATGACTTGGGTCTGGTCCTGGGGAAAGACTGGCCAAGGTTTGGTTGCCCACTGGGACCTTAGCTCAGCCCCAGGCAGCATCAAAGGCAAAAAGGGAAGAAGACCCCCTTAACTGCTTTACCACAGAGGCAGAGCTTTCTGAGCAAGGGCATGCCTGAGAATATGGAAATTAATTTGGACATATTTGTGTTATGCTCTTTTTACAGAGGTAAGACATAAATCTCATCCTTAAGGAGTTAACATAACTTGGGGGCTGGAAGCCATGTTCCTTCCTACCGCAGGACCCTGAACGTGCTACTTATACACTCTTAATTTACTCTGTACTTATCCTTCAGAGCACTTAATTAGAAATATGATTAATTATGTGTCATTAATTGGTCAATGTTTGTCTCCCATATTGGAGTGTAAGCTCCATGAGGACCGGGATCACCCATACCAAAAAATAACTGCAAGTTACTGCAGTGGTTAAAGCGAGCAACTGTTAACCGAAAGGTCAGTGGTTCGAAACCACATCAGCTTCCAGGGAGACAGATGGGGCAGTCTGCTTCTGTACAGATCTATAGTCAGAATTGACTCCATGGCAGTGGGTTTGGTTTGGTTATCTGCACACATTCCAGGTACTTTTCAGAGTCCTGCAGATATAGTCTGGCCTCACAGAACTTCCATTCTAGATGGCGTGGGGTGGGAATAAGAGGAAGTACTATTTTATATAGTGGTTAGGGAAGTTCTCTCTAATAAGGTGGAACTCAGAGACCAGAAGGAAGTGAGGGACTATGCCATGAGGATATCTGGGGGAAGAGAATTTCAGGAAGAAGAACCAGAAAATGCAAAGACTGTGAGGCTGGAACACGCTTGGCACGTTCAAGGAACAGCAAGGAGATCCCTGTGCTGATGTAGAATGATCCAGCGCGAGACTGGTGGTAGAAGAAATCAGAGAGGCAGTAGGTGGCTTACTCTGAGTGAGATGGGAACCTACTGGAGAGTTTCAGGCAGAAGGGTGGCATGCTCTGACTTACATTTCAGAGAATCTTCTGGATGCCATGTAGAGAACAGACTCTTGTGGGGCACGGGTAGAAGCAGGGAATTAGGATTCTACTGCACAATCCGGGTAGAGTGGCTTGAACTAGGGTAGTAAGAAGAAGATGCTTTACATATTTTGAAGGCAGAATTTAGGATTTGTTGTTTGGGTGCTGGGTATGAGGGAAAGAGAGGAGGCGAGACTGACTCCAAGGTTGTGAATGGAAGAATTGAGGTACCAGATTGTGGGAGGAGCAGAGTGTGTGTTTGTGTGTGTGTTGGGGGTGAATCAGGAGATGCAGGGTTTAAACAGCGGGATTGGTCTTAAAGAAGAAACTTTCAGTTTATCCACGATAATGGGAGGAAATGGGGCAGTGGTGGTTCGGTAGTAGAATTCTTGCCTTCTGTGTGGAAGATCCAGGTCAATTCCTGACCAATGCTTATGTGTTGCTGTGATGCTGAACAGGTTTCAGGGGAGCTTCCAGACTGCGATGGACTAGGAAGAAAGTCCTAGTGATCTACTTCTGAAAAACCAACCATAGAAAATCCTGGGGAGCACAGTTCTGTTTTGACACACATGGGGTCACCATGAGTCAGAGGCGACTCTATGGCAACTGGTTTTGAGAAGATGGCAGGAGAAGCTGTGTCTTCAGGGGAAGCTTTGAAAAATTTTAAGGACTGGTTCTAGACCCAAACAGACATGGAGCCCTCCCAGTGCAGCCTCCCTGTTGCCCATCTTCTTCCTTCTTGTAGCTGTCTTCTCTTTGATCACTGGCTGTTCCACACTGTAACATACCACAGTGGTTACAAGCATAGGCTTTGGAGTCAAACTGCCTTGATTTGAATCCTCTATTCCTGCTCCACTACTTATTAACTCTGTGACCTCGGGCTATTTGATCAACCTCTCTGTGCCTCAGTTTCCTCATCAGACAACAGGGATGGTAGTAGACTTTCCTTATGGGTTATTGTGAGGATTAAGAGAATCAGTATAAGTACAGTGCTTGGAACAGTGCCTAGAACATCATAAGTGTACATGTGTTGTTGTGGTTTGCCAATGAATCCACTCTGATTCATGAGGACCCCATGATCAACAGGGTGAAACATTGCCTGGTACACTTGAGTTGCAGCCACTGTATATTTTGAGTGCCTTCCATTCCAGGGGGCTCATCTTCCAGCACCATATCAGATAATATTCTACTGTAATCCACAGAGTTTTCATTGGCTAATTTTTGGCAATAGATTGCCAGGCCTATCTTTCTAGTCTGTCTTAGTCTAGAAGCTTCTCTGAAACCTGTCCACCATGAGCGATCGTGCTGGTATTTGAAATGCCCGTGGCACACCTTTCAGCATCATAGCGACATGCAAGCTACTATAGTACGACAGACTGACAGACGGGTGGCAGTAGTATGCACGTAAGTGTTTGCTATTCTTTTTTCCTTTTTTAAAATTGATATTCTGCTCTTGATGGGCTCCCCATTCTGTTAGGACATAATGGTGAAGGAAATATTTAGAGATGCTGCTGAGGTTACAGAAAATTGGCTGATAATAGACCATGAGTTTCAGAGGACCCAGTGGGAGGGTTTGGGGAGTTGGGGTAGTCACATTAGGAGGTGTACTTAAAGGGGGCTTAAAGGGATGAGAAGTCAGGGACCCTTATGGGATGATTCAAGAGTCCCAAGCTTCCTATGCAGAGATGAACAGAGATGAAGAGCAGGGTGGTGTGAATCCTGATGGTGTCTCAGATAGGGCTCTGGAGATGGAAGGATGGGAAGAAGGGGTGGTATGTGCAGGAGCACGGAGCTCTGCTCTGGGGTTCCCTTCAGGCCTGCTGCTGGAGGGTCGAGGCTGGGTGAAGGGTGATCTTACCAGGACCATGCAAAGCTCAGGCAGATATCATCATTGTCGTTCACTGCTATATCCCTGGTGTCTCGTGCAGTGCTTAGCACATGGTAAGCCCTTGCTCCAGCCTTGCTGACTAAAACAAGATGCTTCTGAAGCGTTGTCATGACTTTTGCCATCAGCTCAGCTTCTTCCGACGCCTCTTGCTGCCCTTTTGGAAATCTGTTTCAGCTCTTGGTCAGATTCCCTCTGAATTGCACCAGGCACCTTGGCAAGCCTCTGTACCCATGATTGTCTTGCTTGTAAATAGTTGTAGCTCACCTCACTCAGAGCTGAGATAAAGTTGACGTACAGTGTTCCCAAAGCTGCATCTTGTATTGCCTGAGCAGATGCTGCTGCTCTAGCGATAACCAAAGATGTTAAAACCGAGACCCCAAGGACATGCTTAGCGTTATAATTTTCTTACGGGGCAGATAGTTGTTTTCATTCTTGGCTCAAGGCTCGAGACTTCCTTCCCACTGCTCCCCACCCCACCATGGCTTCCTATCCTTGCCTGCTGGGGGCTGCCTGCTCTCAGGCTGTGGGCTGTTCTATTCAGCTCTCTGGCCAGCTCATCAAAGGCCTGATCTCCAGGGAGCAGCACTGTTGCAAACAGTTACCTAGCCACGTCACAGCCTGAACAGGATATTGTTACGTGCTGTTGAGCCGGTTCCAACTCATAGCGACCATATAGGACAGAGCAGAATGGCCCCATAGGGTTTCCAAGGAGTGGTTGGTGGGTTTGAACTGCCGACCTTTTGATTAGCAGCCAAGTGCTTAACCATTGCGCCACCAGGGCTCTGGATAGGATATTGCTCACAGGAATATGCCATTTGTGTCGTGGGTGATGCAAATGGTTAAGTGCTGGGCCACTAATCAAAAGGTGGGTAGTTCGAATCCACCCAGAGTCACTTCAGAAGAAATGCCTGGCAATCTGGTTCCAAAATGCCACAGCCATGAAAATCCTACAGAGCACAGGTCTACTCTGAAGCACACGGGGTTGGCATGAGTAAAAATCGACTCGGTGGTAACTGGTCTCTATATGCTGTTTGGCTCACACAGTATTTTATGAATGAAGGAATTTCATGTACAATCCCAGATTTCTGGCTTTTCTGTGAAAATCAAAAGACCTAGCCACATGGCAACCATTGGCTGGAGTTGGGTCATGGCTGCCACCTTCTGACAGAGCACGTATTCTCCAGTCACTACAGACCCCTCCACCTAAGCTCCCTGGGACTCCACCATTTCTATCACACTCTGCTTCCCATACCATTGGAGTCTGTAACTTGAGCCACCTAACCGGGGTATAGGGACAACTGAGGGCATGTGCAGAGTATACAGTCATCTGTGAACAATTAATGACTACATGGAATATTGCTCCGTAGGCCACTGAACAACACCCCAACTCTTCCCGGATATTATAGGAGTAAACAACTTACATAATCTCTTTAAAAAAACAAAAAGGCAAGAAAAGACCTACCTAATTGACACATTCTGCTCTTCTTGGATAATTTAAACTTAAATCAGAAGCATGGGACTATTGCTCACATCCTTACCTTATCCTTGAGAATACCGTAGTTATCAAAGTAGAAAATGCCTGATTCTTTCCCAGGATTGTGGAGAATTTCAAAGTTCTGTTTATGCTTTCATGCTGTAGCAGCACCAATTATCACCTGCTGGACTCTTAACGGTGTGTGTGTGTGTGTGTATGTGTGTGTGTGTGTGTGTGTGTGTGTGTGTGTGTGGTCACCCAGAGCTTTGGAAACAGTCAATGGAGCACTGAAGTGTTTTGACAGCCGTGTGAAAAACTGAACAGTCTTATGACCAAGGGTTATTTCCCCCAGAAGGACAACTCAGCCCTTGACTAGCTATGATCTGGGGACAGTTGTTTAACTTCTCTGAGCCTCAATTTTCGCCTCTGTGAATTGGAAAGTAACGATTTCATGTCACGATGCTTTGGGGAAGATTATATCAGCTACTCTGAGAGGCACAGCACCTCCTGCTTAGAAGGTTCCCAGTAAGTCTTTCTGTTCTGGGCAGTCACAGGAAAAGACTCAAAACAGAGAGGGAGCCCCAAGGGCTGCCCACACAGTCAACCCCAAAACTCAGACTCTGATGCTGAGGTTCTGTCTCATGGAAACAACACAACCAGACCCTAGAAAAAAGGTAACTGTTCAGTTGCTGATTTAACTACCCTGGGAGATTTTCCTCCCTCCAAGAACCAGGCTTACAATGTTGCTGTTCAAATGTTGAGTCATTTCCCCTGGGGATCAAGTGAAGAAAAATTATTTGGCTACTACTCTCTGATTCTGATGTCTATCTGCTTGGGGCCATTTCTCTTAGGAAGGAAGGCCAATTGGCACTAATTTTCTAAAATAGTCCAGGCCACAGCTATCCTTTCCCCCATAAGTCATTAGCCTATTGAAGTAGCAAGTACTTGAGGAGCATCTTCTAATTCCCAGGCAGGGTCTGGGGATACAGTGATAATTAAGACATCTCCTGCCCTCCAGGAGCTTAAAGTCTAGTGAGAAACATGGACAAGTAAACAGACAATTAAATACAGTGTGATAAGTGTTGCAACTGGAATATTAGCTTGCTCAGGGTGTCATGGAAGTCATCAGAAGACCAACAACAAACCCACTTTTGGAAAGTTAGGGAAGGACTTCTGGAAGAGGTATGTTCATGTTGAGACTTGAAGGATAAGTAGGAGTACCAGTTGCTATCGAGTTAATTTTGACTTATGGCAACCTCATGTGTGTCAGAGTAGAACAGTGCTCCATAAGGTTTTTAGTGGCTGTTTTTTTTCAGAAGTAGATTGCCAGGTCTTTCTTCCAAGGTGCCTCTGCATGGACTTGAACCTCCAACCTCTCAGTTAGCAGCCAAGCATGTTAACCATTTGCACCACCCAGGGACTCCTATGGCCTAGAACAAAAAACCGAACCAAACCCGTTGCGGTTGAGTCGATTCTAACTCATAGCAATCCTACAGGAAAGAGTAGAACTGCCCCATAGGGTTTCCAAGGCCGTAAACTTTACAGAAGCAGACTGACACATCTTTCTCCAGTAGAGCAGCTGGTGGGTTGGAATCACAGACCTTTCACTTAGCAGCCGAGCACTTAACCACTGTGCCACAAGGGCTCCTCATGGCCTAAAATATTAGGTTTAAATGGCCCTTTACTTTCTCTTCTACCCAAGGGACATATCAGAATGCAAGTGAGTAATAGAAATGTTATGTTAGCAAAAACATCCACTCTAATCTCTGTCTCTCTATCTGTATTTGCCTACAAGCGTGTGTACCCAGGAGAATGTGATAGCTCTTGCTTACTGTGCCCTCCGTGTACAAAAGAATGAGGATCTAACTTCCGTCCCTTGAACTCACTGCAAAGTTAGACTAAAGCACGCCAGCAACTTCCTGGTTTCTTTCTCAGCTTGGTGCTTGGAACTGGGTGGATTCTAGCCACCAGGGATCCTAGAACCATGATACAGCAAACAGCGCAGAGGAGAAATCTCCTGATCCTTGTTCTCTGTGTTTGTAAAGGTCCCTATGAGTCGGAATCTACTCAAAGGCAGTGGGTTTTGGTTTTGTTAATGGGATAGCAGGAGCCCTCGTGGTGCAGTGGTTAAGCGCACGGCTGCTAACCGAAATGTTGGTTTGAACCCACCAGCTACTCTGTGGGAGAAAGATGTGGCAGTCTACTTCCATAAAGATTTACAGTCTTGGAAACCCTATGGGGCAGTTCTACTCTGTCCTATAGGGTCACTATCAGCTGGAATCGACTCAACGGCAATGGGTTTTAATGGAGTATCAGGGGAGTTCCTGGGTGATGCAAACAGTTAAGCGCTCAACTACTAACAGAACAGTTGGCAGTTTGAACCCACTCAAAGGTGCCTTGGAAGAAAAGCCTGGTGACCTGCTTCTGGAAGGTCACAGCCTTGAAAACCCTATGGAGTGCAGCTCTACTTTGCCAACTCATGGGGTTGCCATGAGGTGGAATCAACTCTATAGCAACTTTATTTTTTTTTTAATGGGTGTCAGGAACTTCTGAACTCTTTTCCTGAGACTGAGCATTAGAGTTGTCTGTTTATATATTTGTTTACTTGCTTGTTTTAATGCTAACTGGGAGAGTGGAACATAGAAATGGTTTAAAATACGAAAGTCCTTGGATTAGCCTCAGAGCTTGAGCTCATCCTGAGCCCCAAACTCAAAGGATGGCATTCTAGCTTTAAATGAAAGGCTTACCCTCAATTGACCAGGTCATTACCGGACTCTGGAGATCTCTGTGGAGTCTGGGTCAGAGTGGGTCTCAGGTACCACAGATCTGGTTCATTCAGGTCTCTGGCACTGGTGTGCAGTAAAAGGTTAACTCAGAGAGCTTGGGTTGCTTAAAATCCTGCACATTCCAAAGAAAGGATTGGTTCTTCACTGGAATCTCTAAGCCACTGCAGTATAAAGCCTGATAAGAATGTCTTTGTATACCTGGATCTTTGAGCCACACTAGATAGTTTATTCTAACAGTGTGATTTATGGTGAAAGCCTACTTTTGTTTACCTGACACATGCTGTATCAGTTCAACTTTTGAAGGGACTGGAGACTGAGTAGGTAAGGTCAGTCACGTGAGTGCTCCATGTATAGGTGACTGACCCCCAACAAAAACCCTGGGCACCAGGGCTTGGGTGAGCTTTCGTGGTTGGCAATATTTTGTATGTGTTATCACACACAGTTACTGGGAGAATTAAGTGTTGTTCATGATACTGCACTGGGAAAGGACAAGTGGAAGGTCATGCCTGGTTTCGCCTGGACTCAGCCCTACGCGCCTTTTTTATTTGCTGACTTTAGTCTCTATCATTACACTGTAATAAACCATAACTACAAGTACAGCAGCTTCTCTAAGGTCTGTGAGTCCCTATAGTGAATCGTTGAACCTGAGAGTGGTCTTGGGGGTCCCTGACACAACTGGGAACCCTTCAGGGAGAGGAATCCACCTCTTGCCAAGTTTCAGGGTCTCCACAGCCTTACCACTTTTGCCAGTTGGCTTTAGGTTGATTCTGGATACTTCTGGGCAATTATATTTTCATTGAGGTCTCTGAGTCCCTGACTTCTGGCCCTCTGAGGCAACTTCACATCGTTGTTGTTGAACTATTCAGCTCTTTCGCCACAGGCTACTCAGACTTTCTCAGCATCAGTAACTCAACTTCCATTCACTTAACCAAACCACTCCAGCTGACCCCTTTTATATCTTGTTTATCAGTCGGGATGGTTCAGCCCACAAAACCATATGCTCAGAAATGTAACTCTACAGCCCCTTTGGGCTGGATGTTTAACAGCATGAGTCTTGGAGTCAGACAGTTTAATTTCTCTGAACCATAGTTACTCTTCTGTCAAATGAGAGAATACTAAATTAGACCATGAGACCATACATGTAAAGCTCTCAGCATAATGCTTGGTGCATACATAACAAGTGTTATAATAAAAGCTACTATCATCAAGCCTTATACCTAAATCCGTGCTCTGATATAATTGGCACCTGCTTTTTCAGGCTGTCAGAGCCTTCTTGGCTTTCCCTTTCTCCCCTTCCCAGGCTGGATTTAATCACCAGTCCTTTCGAGGGCACTGTTATCGATGCCCTCAATCCCCCTCATGACCTTGTCGTACTTCCACAGCTGCGCCTCCCTTCCATCCCAATGCAATGTCAATCCAACTGCTTGTTTTCTGCTTTCCTGCTCTGGGGCTGCTGGTGATGCTACAGAAAAATCATATAACCATGCCAAATTGGTTCCATTACAAATTTACGAGCTTCCCAGCCTCAGCTGAACCACCAGTGCTGCTCAGCCATCTTTTAATTATCTCTAGATGACTTTCTCTCACATTCCCCTCAGTAGCTTCCCCTGATCTCTGCTCAGTCCACCCAATCCATCATCACCCTCATGGCCCACTGAGGCACTATAGAGAAAACAGAGACCATCAGATGTGATCTGTATCATGTATGCCCCTTGTACTTCTAAATTCGTCTGTTTTGATCTATCTTTACTTTCTTTATGATTATATCTGAGAAAGTTATTACTTATTGCTAAAGTTAACCCCTCCATCAGTACTGCTAACACCTTTGCTTCCTATTTTTCTTCTCTAGGAAAGTTTAAATCCTTCTCTCATACCTTTATTCTCTCTCTGAAGGCTTTCTCGCCCATATAAAAATATGTCCACATTTCCTCTTCTGCATACCTTTTTTCTTTTCTTTCTACTTTGTTTCTCTGTAAAGATATGCCATGTATATCCCTGTCTTTCTATGGGTACCATAACAAAGTACCACAAAATGGGTGGCTTTAAACAACAGAAATTTATTGCTTCATAATTCTGGAGGCTAGAAGTTCAAATAAATGTGTTGGCCAGGCCATGCTTCCTCTAAAGTCTCTAGGAGAAGAGCCTTTCTAATTTCTTCCAACTACTGGTAGCACCAAGCATTCCTTGGCTTGTAGATTTTTTATAAGGTCATCACACAGATTGGATTAGGATCCAACCTACTCCAGTATGACTTCTTGTTAGCTTAATTGACAACACTTTAAAGACCCTATTTCCAAACAAGTTCATGTTCACAGGTACCGGGAGTTAGGACTTCAACATATCTTTTTGGAGGACACAGTTCAATCCATAACACTGCACAGTTAGTCTGTACTTGCTCTAGTCTGTTTGTCCTCAACCTTTGCTGCCCAGTGGAATCCTATGGAGAGCTTTTAAAAACCCTTATGCTTAGTCCGCAATGCAGATCAATTCAATGAGAATGCCTGGGGATGGGACCCAGGCATCAACATTTTTCAAAGCTTCCAAGACAGCTCTAATATACAGCCAAGACTGAGAAGCAATACCCTATTCCCTCACCTCCTATTCAAATCTCAGTGTACTGCAATCCAGCTTCTTTTTGTTACATCTGTACTCAAATTGAACTTCCTTTGGTCACAAAAGACTCCTGTCATGGATTGAATTGTGTCCTCCAAAAATATGTGTCAACTTGGCTAGGCCATGATTCCCAGTATTGTGTGGTTGTCCACCATTTTGTCATCTGATACGATTTTCCTATGTGTTGTACATCCTACCTCTATGATGTTAATGAGGCAGGATTAGAGGTAGTTGTGTTAATGAGGCAGGACTAGAGGTAGTTGTGTTAATGAGGCAGGACTCAATCTACAAGATTAGGTTGTATCCTGAGCCAATCTCTTTTGAGGTATAAGAGAGACAATCGAGTAGAGAGACATAGGGACCTCACACCACCAAGAAAGCAGTGCTGGGAGCAGAGTGCATCCTTTGGACCCGGGGTTCCTAGACCAGGAGAAGATCGATGACAGGGACCTTCTCCCACAGTTGACGGAGAGAGAGGGCCTTACCCTGGAGGTGATGTCCTGAGTTCAGGCTTCTAGCCTACTAGACTGTGAGAGAATAACCTTCTGTTTGTTGAAGCCATCCACTTGTGGTAATTCTGTCATAGCAGCAATAGATAACCAAGACAACTCCCTAATTCCCAAATTCCGTCATCACCTTTCAGGCCTCAGGTTATTCAACATCTATGGAGCATGTGACTCTGGATGCCCATATTTCCTTCTGGATGTCCATGGCCCTGCTATCTCCCAGCTCTCTTCCACTCAGATTTCTTCTTCATTGCCCTTTTGACCTTCTTTTCCTCTGTTAATGTTTCCATGTCTCTGCCCTTACCTATTTTTTTAACTCTATACATCCTTCAAGGAGTCCTGGTGGTGCAGTGAGTAAGCACTAGGCTGCTAACTGAAAGGTTGGCATTTGAGCCCACCAGCCACTCCGCAGGAGAAACATGTGGCAGTCCACTTCTGTAAAGATTTCAGCCTTGGAAATCCTATGGGGCTGTTCTACTCTCTGTTCTATAGGGTCACTATGAGTTGGAATCCACTTGATGATTTTTTTTTTTTTGTTTATACTTTTGTTTTGTATTGAATTATGTCCCCCAAAAGTATATGTTGTAAATCCTAACCTTTAGGCCTATGGTTATAATCCCATTTGGGAACAGGTTGTCTTTGTTATGTTAATGAGGCAGGATTAGTGTAGGATGTATCTTGAGTCAATCTCTTTTGAGATATAAAAGAGGCTAAACAAGCAAGCAGAGAAGAGATGGGGGAAGAGAGATGCCAGGCAACAAGAAGATAACCCAGGAGCAGAAGCTGAGAAGAGACAAGGACCTTCCCCCAAAGCCAACAGAGAGAGAAAGCCTTCCCCTAGAGCTGGCACCCTGAATTCAGACATCTAGCCTCCTAAACGGTGAGAAAATAAATTTTTGTTTGTTAAAGGCATTCACTTGTGATATTTTTGTTATGGCAGCACTAGATAACTAAGACAACATTCTTTAGGGGTAGTATTATCCACTCCCATCTCTCTCCTCTTGCTTTCTCTGTTCCTTTTCTATCAATGTGCTTAACACCCTCTCACCCCCACCGAATTGTCCAAGCTACATAAACTCAACAGTATCATTGACCATCTCCTTCCTCCATGCCTTCATCTAATTGATGACTGTTGCCATTGTTGTTATTTGCTGTGGAATCAGCTCTCACTCATGGCGAATGTTGTGGATTGAATTGTGTCCCTCCACAAAATGTGTCAACTTAGCTAGGCCACGATTCCCGGTATTGTATGATTGTCCATCATTTTGTCATCTGATGTGATTTTCCTATGTTTTGTAAATCCTACCTCTATGACGTTAATGAGGCCAGATTAGGGGTAGTTATGTTAATGAGGCAGGACCCAATATACAAGGTTAGGTTGTATTTTGAGCCAATCTCTTTTGAGATATAAAGGAGAGAAGCGAGCAGAAAGACAGAGAACCTCATTACCACCAAGCAAGAAGAGCCAGGAGCACATGTGTCCTTTGTACCCCGGGTCCCTGCACTGAGAAACTCCTAGACGAGGGGAAGATTGATGACAAGGACCTTCCCCCAGAGCTAATAGAGACAGAAAACCTTCTCCTGGAGCTGGCACCCTGAATTTGGACTTCTACCCTCCTAAACGGTGAGAGAATAAATTTCTCTTTGTTGAAGTCAACCAGTTGTAATATTTCTATTATAGTAGTACTGGAGAACTAAGACAGAATTTTGTATGAGAGTAAGGTGCTGCTCTAACAGGTACCTAAAATGTGGAATCAGTTTTGAAAATGTTAATGAGAAGAGGCTGGAAGAGTTTTAAATTGCCTAATAGTAAAAGCCTAGATTGCCTTGAAGAGACTGTTGGTGGAATTATGGACATCAAAGACAATCTGGTGAGGGCTCAGAAGGAAGTAAGCATAGCTATAACATCAGAATGGTGAGAAGCAGCAGCAGAACCAGAAGACCAGCATGAGATGTCGTGGGAGCCAACCCACGGACCTAGAGAGCGGAGTGCCTTCGTGCTGGAGGACTCCTGGCAGAGCAGGGTGCCTCTAGGCATTTATCAGTGGAGCTGGAGAACTCTGGAACACTTGCCCCAGCAGGGCGGATGCAGGCGGCTAGGCCTGAGGGGCTAAGAGGCCAAGGAACCAGGAAGCAGAAGCTGAAGAGACAAGGAACACAGGAAGCAAAGCTGCCTCAGTCTCAAAGGGTAGGGCCACGACCTCTGGGGTCTCAAAGGGTGGAGCCACGGCCTCTGGGATTTTAAAGGGTGGGGCCACTGCCTCCTAGGTTTCAAAGAATCAGATCTTCGCCAGCTCTGTTCTGGAGTGTGGAGCTGCCGTTCACTAGTGCCGGGAGGATGGGGCCAGATCTGCTGCCCAAAGCTGAGGGGGCAGGGCTGCCATGTTCAAGGGGGCAGAAGAACTGGGCCTACAAGGCCGAGTGAGTAGGGTCACCACTCAGATGGACTAGGAGAATGGGGCTGACAAATCCGAGGGAGCAGAGTTGCCATTCCAGTGGGCCTGGAAGTGGGAGCTGAAGCCTAGGGCCGAGGGGCCTCCACCCAGAATCTGGACAATGTGGCTAATACCTAGGGTCTGGAGGGCAGGGCCATTGCCTAAATGGTCTCAGAGAACAGAGGATTATTTTCAAGCCTTGAGAGCTAATGTAATGTGATCTGTTGACTTGCTTGGTGCCACTTGTGGTATTTCTATTATAGCAGCACTAGAGAACTAAGACAGTGACCTTACATATAGCAGAACAAAATTGTGCCTGGTCCTGTGCCATCCTTATGATCATTGGTATGTTTGGGTCCCTTGTTGCAACTATTGTGCAGTGCCTTCCAGTGCAGGAGGCTCATCTTCCAGCACTATATTGGACAAAATTCTGTTGTGATGCATAGGAATTTCGTTAGTTAATTTTGGAAGTGGATTGCTGGGCCTTTCTTCTTACTCTGTCTTAGTCTGGAAGCTCCACTGAAACCTGTCCACCATGAGTGACCCTGCTGGTATTAGAAATACTGGTGGCATAGCTTCCAGCATCACAGCAACATGCACGTCACCAAAGTATAACAAATAGACAGATGGATGGTAGGATTGGTGAATAACTCTTGCTAATTCACTCTCAGTCCTTCCTGAAAGCCTGTTAGATCTCCAATTGCAACAAGGTAAAGTCCAAACCCCTCAGCCTGCACTAGAATGCTCTTCACAATTTGGTTTCAACCCTCCTTTCTGTCCCCATTTCCAGACCTTCTTCCTTCTCATGCCACATTTTATTTATTTATTTATTTATATTGTGATTTTGGTGAAAGTTTACAGAGCAAATTAGTTTCTCACGAAACAGTTAATACACAAATTGTTCTGTGATATTGGTTGC
Source organism: Dugong dugon (assembly GCA_030035585.1). Taxonomy (NCBI): domain Eukaryota; kingdom Metazoa; phylum Chordata; class Mammalia; order Sirenia; family Dugongidae; genus Dugong; species Dugong dugon. The sequence continues at coordinate 61,551,919 of CM057470.1, forward strand.
CAGCCCCAAGATTTGTCAATACTCTGTCCTTCTCCACTCCAATTTCCTTGCCTCCATTCCTCCAGTTTTTCTGTCCCTTCCTGCCTTCTCGTCTTGTTCTTGGCTGGTGAGCCCATTAGTCTTGTATACATGAATGAACCACAACCCTCACAGGTTGTTCTTGGCCCTGTAAAACCAAAAAACCAAACCTGTTGCTGTTGGGTCGATTCCGACCTGTAGCAACACTATAGACTTGTCTAATCTTTAGCTGAAGGGTGAATCTCAGGAGTGACTTCAGTGCAGAGTTAAAAGGGTGTCTGGGGGCCATAACTTCAGTGCAGAGTTAAAAGGGTGTCCGGGGGCCATAACTTCAGTGCTGAGTTAAAAGGGTGTCTGGGGGCCATAACTTCAGTCCTGAGTTAAAAGGGTGTCTGGGGGCCATACTCTTCAGTCTTTGGGGTTTCTCCAGTCTCTGTCAGACCAGCAAGCCTGTTTTTTTTTGTGTGAATTTGAATTTTTTTCTACGTCTTTCTCCTGCTCTGTCCAGGACCTTCTATTGTGATCCTTACCAGAGCAGTTGGTGGTGTAATCGGGCACTATCAGCTGTATCAGGTTTCCTCAACATTCATTTATATTCTTGTAGAGCTTTATAATAAATTCTATTTAAGTACTTACCAGGGGGCATTGGTGATTCAGTGGTAGAATTCTTGCCTTCTTTGCTGGGGACCCGGGTTTGATTTTTGGCCAATGCACTTCATGTGCAGCCATCACCCCTCTGTCAATGGAGGCTTGCAAGTTGCTATCGTGCTGAAGAGGTTTCAGTGGAGCTTCCAGACTAAGACAGACTAGGAAGAAAGGCCTGGCAATCTACTTTCAAAAATCAGCCAATGATAACTCTACAGATCCCAATGGTCTCATCTGCAACCAATCATGGGGATGGAGCAGGACCGGGCAGTGTTTCCTTCTGTTGTGCATGAGGTCACCATGAGCTGGGGACTGACTCTACTGGCAGCTAACAACAACAACAACAGGCACTCACCAAAGTGTCTTATGGTTACTCATTGATTTTTTCTCTCCTGCTTGGTGGGTAATTCCTTGAGGACAGGGGCCATGACCCATCTATCTTTTTATCTCTAGTTCTAGATCCTGTAGGAGGTCAGTAAGCACATGCTGAATGGAACCAGTCATGATGGGTAGGTGGCCCAGAGAGGAAGGGAGGGGAGCAAGTAGGGGACTTTGTGGAGAGAGAAAGACTTGGCATCAGTGTCACATGGAGCAAGGCCTATAGTTTCTCACAACCTATTCCTTACTCTGGCATCAGGACAGAACAGTTAGCTGGAAAGAGCCTGTGTCTGACATAATATGTTATGGAATACGGTTTTGTGCCTGTGCTCTGGGAAGGAGCAGAATTGGATTATCTCCTGGCCCCAGGAAATAGCCATGTAATGGCAGTAATGGGATCAACATGCATGGACTGAAACTCTCTGCAATCCCTGGGGGAGGAGATTATTGGGAGGAAGTCTCTTTCTGGGAGTAGGTATGGGGTCTCTTGCTTGGGGATTAAAGAGAAACCTGCCAAGTCAGAAGCTGCTTAGTTAGTGGCCAGGGCAGAGGTGGCACTGACCTCCCAGGTTGGATTGCTTTCCCATATGTCTCTCTGGCCAATTGTGCTAAATGCAACTCTCTTCTTCATATAGGAGGGTCATTAGCAGCCCTTTCTTCAGGGCATGTTGTTGTTGTGTGCTGTCGAGTCAATTCTGACTCATAGTGATGCTGTAGGACAGAGTAGAACTGCCCCATAGGGCTTCTAAGGCTGTAATCTTCATGGGAGTAGATTGCCACGTCTTTTCTCCCTGCTGGCAGTTGTTTAAACGGCAGACCTTTCAGTTAACAACTGAGTGCTTAACCATTGAACCACCAGGGCTCCTTCTTCAGGAAGTAGAGCTATGCAAAGCTTCTTTCCCTTACCCTTCCCACTTCTTTTTCTTACTTTGCATCTCTGTGTCCTGGATCTTTTGCCCGTATTGCCATTACAGCAACTTTCCACCATATAATGCAGTAGATCCCTGCCGTTGAGGATTTAACATTTTTGATTTCTACTTTATGTGACAGACCCCAAAGGCCAATGACGTGTAGGAATCTGTCATTTTGCTAAGGGATGAATTTGCATAACTTGCTCTGTGTAACAGATAGGCAAGGATGAGTTATCTAGCATGTCACTGAGCCAGGTGACCTGCCCAGTCTCTGTATCTCATTATTTCCATTCATTCATTCAGCAAATATTTTTTGAGCACCTACTATGTCCCAGGCCCTATGCTAGGATCCTAGGCTGGAGATACGGTGGTGAATAAAAAGGTTCTCTCTTCCCAAGGAAGGTACCTTTGGGAGGAAGGAAAAATGAACAAGTAATTTAATTCCATGGGGTGATCTGTTTTATGAAGAAAGTAAAACAGGGTGATGTGATGGAATGTGGGAGAGGGATCAGCATTATAAGGGAGACTGCAATGACAACAAGGAGCAGCCATGTGAGGATGTGTGTGGAGGCAGGCAGGTATTTCTGGCAGAGGGAACAGCAAGTGCAAGGACTCAAAAGGAGGAATGAGCCTGGATTATTTTGTGGGTCTCTATTGCTGGTGGCACAGTGGTTAAGAGCTCAAGCTGCTAAGCAAAAGGTCGGCAATTTAAATCCACCAGCTGCTCCTTGGAAATCCTATGGGGCGTTCTACTCTGTCCTATAGGGTTGCTATGAGTTGGAATCAACTCGACAGCAATGGGTTTGGTTTTATTCCTCGGTGTGAGTTCCTTTGTGGTGCAAATGGTTCTAAGCTACTAACTCAAAGATTGGCAGTTTGAATCCACCTGGAAGCACCTCAGAAGAAAGGCCTGGTGATCTACTTCCAAAAGATCACAGCCGTTGAAACCTGTGGGGAATGCAATTCCATTTTGACACACATGGCGTTGCTATGAGTTGGAATCAACTCAATGGCAACCGGCTTGTTTGTTTTGTATTGCTCTGTGCACAGTAACTACCGTGAAGTGTTAAAAATATGTTTCTTTGAAAAAAAAAAGTCTTGAGAAATGAAGTCAATTGTTAGTGTCGGTGGGAGGAGTGAAGAGGTCTAAAGGCAATGGTATGTTTAAGTCTAGGGATTTTTAAAGATCTTTGAATGCATCCCTCAGAAAGGCCCAGGGTGCTCTGTAGTTGATAGTTTGCGTGTCCAGCATGGAAACCACGCCAGCTGTGAACATCTTGATGCCACCAGAGATTGCTGTGCAATATCCGTGTTCTCTTGCATCTGTATTTCATGAGTAACAGGAACATAAGTAGATGCTGTATGGCCATATACTTATGGGACAACGAGCTATGGTTAACAGCATTAAACCAGCAAGCAGGAGACATGAATTCCAATTCTATCTTCACCATTAACTAATTTTATGTTTGTGGATAAATAGCTCAGTGTTATGAGCTTCAGTTTCCTCGTACTAAGACGTAGAATTTGGAGGAGATTAGAGACAATAAATGTTATGCGTGTTCCCTCTCACACACCAGGCTGCAGGCAGCAGGACTGCATGGTGACACATGGACCCCTAGGCTTAACTGGCCCCCATCCAGGCTGATATTCTTTACATATTTGTTCAGTATTTAATTAGTGTGGGTGAGGGGTGTTGAAAGAAAGAGAAAAAGCCTAAGTTTTTATTAATAAAAATTGTGTTTGCTAATTTACTTCAACAGACCAAAGCAGAATCACTGAAAAAATTTCCCCAAAATATCCCCCCCTTTTTTGTTCTTGTTCTCCAAGTTTTTTTAGTCCACTTCTTGAAAGTCATATTAAAACTTTTAAATATAGATAATAAAATAAATCTCTTGTTCTGAGCAAAAAGCACTACAGCATGAAATATTTAGATTGAGAATTTTCGCTGACTGGGACTGCGTGAGCAAGTTGCAAAAGGCCTTGGCAGAAATGGGTCCTGCCAGCAAGAAGTGCTTTTCAAATTTTCATTTGTAGGTGCTCTTTGCTTTGGTGGGAGTGGGATAAGTTCCATTTGCCCGGTTTCTCTCTGTAGCATTTCGGTGTTTGTTTTGGATCAGCATTTCCACGCCCCAAAGGCCTTTCCTTCCCCAGCTTACCAGGGCAGACATTGCTAATGGATCACGCATGCCTCCCTGCAGAGCCCGGATGTAACTCCAGCTTCTTCTGCACCATGAACCATGCAACCATGTCCAGTTAACAGACCAGAGCTGGCTCAGGAATTGGGACCTAGTGGCCATCCCTGGGCTGGATGGACTCTGTGATTCCTTCCAACTGCAGTGTTTTAGGACTCTGTGATCCTAAATTTTACATGACTTAAGGGTAATCCGCATTTATCTGGGTCTTGAGTAACTGACATGTGACTTGCTTTTAGACATGTTGACATTTATGTGCATGTTTGTGCAGCAGAAAATTATGTGGAAAACTAGAGAAACATCTTTTAGACATTTTCCCTGGTTTTACATCATTTGAAAGAAGCAACAACTGAAGAAAATTTTATGGGACTATCCATGGCAACCATAAACTGTACTGAGAGCAGTTTAAGAACTAGAACGCAGGGGGTAGATCTAGAACCTGGATGGGAAGAGAGACCCTGCTTTTCAGGATTGCGTAGCCTTAATGTTGGCTTGGGGATGGAAGATGTGCTAAGAAGCAGATCTGTAAAATAAACCAGTTGCCGTCAAGGCGACCCCAACTCATGACGACCATAAGGTTTTTAATGGCTGATTTTTCGGAAGTAGATCACGAGATGTTTCTTCTGAAGTGTCTCTGTTTGGACTCAAACCTCCAACCTTTTGGTTAGCAGCCAGATGCTATTTGCACTATCCAGGTACTCAGCAGATCTGTAGACAACTGTAAAAGCTTGATTTATGTGAACATGTCAAGCTATATAAAGTATGAACTTGAATTTAGTTGAACTTTCAAATAGCCAGTGCTGTAGCAGAGCAGCTTTCTCACTCAAAGTCTGACAGTGAGTGTACTGATGGGAGATGAGCAGACTTTAGAAATCAGCAGTCTTGGTTTTGAATCCTGGCTCCTGCAATTATTTGCTGTGAGACATTGAAATATGTAGTTTATCACCTCTGAGCCTGTTTGCTTCTTTAGGTAACAAGGATATCGGCACACACCTTTCAGGCACGTAATGAAGCTTGAGTAAATTATTGTTTGTGAGTCTCCTAATCGAGCCCAGAGCAGGTATTACATACATATTGGGTGATTGAATCATACTTGTTTGAGGAGTTCTTCACGACCCTTTGCAGGAAGGACTTTGTGGGTGAGAGACTACCACAGCGAGACTAATGAACTTGGAATCAGAAACTTGGCTTGTGAAAAAGAAGTATTAATCAACTGGATGGTGGGGAAGAAAAGCAACCCCAGAGTTGGAAACATCAATGGAATCTTGGGTTTAGGGGCTGTTCTGATCATCAGGGTTTTTTGTATTTTTTTTTTCCACAAGTGCCCCCTCACTTTCTAAATTAGGGCAAAAGAGGTTTATCTAATGGAACTTCACCTTGCGGGGAGAGATGGGCAATGTATCTGGGGAATTTGAAACATTTAGCCTGTAGAGCAGAAGCCCGCGGGTAGCACAAATGGTTAAGTGCTTGGCTACTAACTGAAAGGTTGGTGATTCGAATCTACCCAGAGTCACTTCAGAAGAAAGTTCTAGCAATCTACTTCTGAAAGGTCACAGCCATTGAATACCCTATGGAGCACAGTTCTACTCTAATACACATGGGCTCACCATGAGTTAGAATTAACTCAATGGCAACTGGTTTGGTCTTTTGGTTTAGTCTGGAGAGCAGGTTAGAATATGGGAAAGATGGAGACAAATCTGGGAACAGCAGACCAGTTGAGGCAGGGCTGCCTCAAACACCACCTGGGGAGTTGATGGGGGAGGCTGGGGGGCTGATGGGGCATGGGTGGAGAATGTGCGTTGGCCCCTGCAGCGGCCTCACTCTCTACTCAGGGTGTGGCTTTTTCCTGTCTCTCCGAAGGCTCCACACTCCCTTTAAATGAAGCCGTTTTCCCTGTCTGGTTATCTGGAGACTCAGCCTAGCTATCCAGCCTCCCACCAATGTGTGCCTTTGGGCCTTCCCTTCTCTGTGTGTCCATTGGCCAACCAGGCTTCCTTCTGATGGACGCAGCTGTCACATACATGCAGTAAGTGACTTTCAAGCCTTCCCAGCCTGGGAGAACCCAGCCTCTTGAAGGCATACTGATATGTTTTAAGGTCAGGGTTTAGAGCTTCCAGAGCGACTGTATGCCCCTCACATCCAAGTCCTTGGGGGATATCAACTTTGCTCAATGAACCAAACTCTGTTGACTCTGCTCACTGTGCAAAACTGTTGAGCCAAGGTCCAAGGTTGCCAAGAAAGACATGACTTAAAACACACAGGCTTTGGGTGGAACAATGCTTTACTGATACAGACATACAGAGCAAGATCAGCTTCAACAGTGGGCGTCAGTCCCCATGGCCAGCAGGACCCATTGCACAGTGGGCAAAGTGTTGGTGGTCTGCACACACCCCTCTTGTGCTGCAAGTAAAAGACCTCATTCCCTTTCCACTGGGAAAAGACATAGAAGTGGGGCTGGCCAGGTGCCATGTGGTATACACACATAAGCAATAAGCAGACAGTCCAGAACATGGAATTATTTTCTCTGATAAGGAAAAAGAAGAAATGAGGACAGAAGGAGGTTCAGTTCTCAGCCTCCATTATGAGAGAACGTTTCAGGCCCAAGGACTCTAATTAGGCAGTCCAGGCGAGGGCCTCAAGCCTGCGTGGCAGAATGTCCTTCCAAGTGAACTCACCTCGCATTTCTGGTGTATTCCTGCACCCCTGTTTCACAGATAAAGGGACTAATGTCCACTGAGGCCAGAAGTCATGTCCAAGGCCACAGAGCTTCCTAATCTGAGAAGTTGTGGCTGGAGCTAAGCAGGTGGCAGAAGATGGCATTTTCCATCTGCCTCTCCTTTTATAATGTTTCTTTTGTCTTATCTCTGTTCTGGGAGACAAACATGTCTAGCCAAGCTGGAAAAGTCAGCCTAGGTAGCTGGGATGAGCTCTGGGAGCTGGGAAACCCAGGTTCCAGTCCTGGCTCTGTCATCAAATAGTATTTGATCTTGGATAAACATCCTCCTGGGCCCCAGTTTCTCATCTGCAAAGAGATGTTACTTCCACTTGTCCCAGTCTGGGCTTTTGCTTTTCCAGCCTCTGGTCCTAGGTTTCCTTGGAGTCATCAAGTTCATTATTCTTAATCAATGAATGGTCTCATTGTTTGACTTTCTAATGACTTTTTCTTGAATCCATGAGGCCATATAGATCCCTTCTCTCCATCTTTTCTCTTTTGCCAATGCTATAATTGTTGTGTCCTTGGCTCTTAGTACCTCTGGCTCATAACAGAGGGTGCAGTGGAGAAAGAAATCAATAGTTTGACGTCAGCTCAGCTACCAATGGCAATAGCCACAGTGATGACAACTTAAATGGTAAAATACTTTATAGAATGGAGGGATTTACTGATTCTTACCTTCTAATACATTGTCTTGTAGCCCTTCCCATTGCTGTCAAGTTGATTCTGACTCATAGCAATCCTATAGGACAGAGTAGAACTGCCCCATAGGGTTTCCACGGCTGTAATTTTTACAGGAGCAGATTGCCACATCTTTCTCCCACAGAGCAGCTGCTGGGTTTGAACCTCTGACCTTTCGGTTAGCAGCCAAGTGCCTAACCACTGTACCACCAGTGCTCCTTAGCCCTCTTCAATTCAGTTCTCAAGGTTTTTTTGGATCGTGATGATAAAGTAGAAAGTAGAGGTAAAGTCTCATTCTGGCTTTTGAAATTTAAAGGAGACCCATCCTCAGGATAAGACATTCGGTTTCCAACTTCTTGGGTTATAAGAAGACTTTCTGGGCCATGGGAGGGGCAGAGAAAGGTGAGTCAGAACAGAAGCAATGAGAGTATGGGTGTGGTGGGGCACTGAGAGTAGTTCCTGAGTCAGCCTGCTGGGCTGAGTTCTGGAGAGGCGTCAAGTGCCCCAGAAGTGGTGTGTGGGCTCTGAGAGCTGTGGATACCTATGGTATAGCCAACTAGGTAGATCTAGGGAGATGGCAAGACTCACAAAAGAAATGACTCTTCATTGTTTCAAGAAGATGGAGTCTCAGACATCCTCACTGCATTTTACAGGCCCCAGAGTGGCAGAGTCACAGCAAAATGGTATCATTGCCATGGAAGCAGAAGATAAAGCCCATGGACCTTAAGGTCATTTGCCTGAGAACGAAGGTCATTTCAATGTTCAAAAGGAATATTGAATGGGAATTTGAAGGTCTCCCCATCCATGGTGACCTGCATGGACCAGGGGTGAGGACCAATCAGGACAGGCATCCTTAGGATGAAGGCCATCTCAGCAGATACCAGTGTGGGTAGGTGACATAATTAATCAGATATGCTTAGCACTATACAAACCAAGAGCTTAGACACAACCTCGATGAGAGGGGGAAATCCTTGCTCTGAGTTATTTATTCTTTATAAGCTATAAATTCCTGTCATACGATGTATTTATTCATTTTTGGTTTATCATCTGTCTCACCTATTGGAATATAAGCTCAGTGAGGTCAAGGACTTTGTCCCTCATGTTCATAGTCACATTATCATGAAATTCAGAGCATAAGTAGATAGGAAAGATCCCACAAATTTCCAGAGAGAATGAAAAAGCAAAACTTTCATATGAAGGACAATGTTTATTAGTTACCAATAGGTGCTGTAACAAATTACCACAAACTTGGTGGCTTAAAACAACATAAATTGATTCTCTCATAGTTCTGGAGACCAGAAGTTCAAAATCTGTATCACTGGGCCAAAATCAAAGTGTCAGCAGGACATCCCCTGGATGCTCTAGGGGAGAATCAGTTCCTTGCCTCTTCCAGCTTCTGGAGGCTGCCAGCATTCCTTTGCTTGTGGTTGATCACTCCAGTCTTCAACACAAGCATCTTCAAATTGCTCTTTGCTCCACCTTCACATTGCCTTCTCCTTTGTGTGTGTCAACTCTCCTTCTGCCTCTGTCTTATAACTATGCATGTGACTGCATTTAGGATCCATCTGAATAATCCAGAGTAATCTTCCCATCTCAAGATCCTTTATTTACTCACATCTGTGAAGTTTTTACCATATAATGTAACATTTACAGGTCTCAGGTATTAACATCTGATCTCTTTGGAGGCCATTACTGAGCCTACGACAGAGAGAGAATCAGAAAATATTTCTTATTAAATTATACATAAATTACATCCTACTGTATGCATTGTTCTGCAGCTTGCTTTTTTTCTCAATAGTTAATTTAGAGGTCTAGCCATATTGGTTCTTATAGATCTAGCACATTCTGCTATATACACATATATACACAATCTACTATATAGACATTTGTGTATATGCTTTATTATGAATGTATGTACATGCCTATTTTGGGATTTTGACAACCATTGAAAACTGTCTTTCCAAAGGGCTGTTGTTGTTAGTTGCTGTGAAGAAGATGCTGATTATAATCCCACCAACAGTAAGATTATAGATTTATCTTCTCCCCATTTGATAGGTGAAAAACATTGCATCAGTTTTCATTTACCTGATTAATTTGTGACTTTCCTTCTGATATTCCTTGCCCATTTTTCTTTTGGGTTGTCTTTACTTTTTCTCTTTCTGGAATTTGCACTAATTGGATATTGGGATATCAAGCTCTATCTACTATTATATCTCACCAATTTCAAGATGCATGTTTTCCATATATTAGCATTTTTGTATAGGATGCAATTTACAATTAATCAGTGGTGCTTTAGTATTGTACATAGTTTAATTCAAAGCGTTTTTTTTTTTTTTTTTTCCCCTTAGTGCTCCATAAGTAATGTGTCTCACAATTGATGGGATCTTACAGTCAACGAAATTCAGTACGTCTCAACTTTTCTTTTTAAGTGTTTGTTCTTTTGCACTGCTTTCTGAGAGAATTCTTCAGCCTAATCTTGTGGTTCACTAATTCATTCTTTGTCCATCTACATTAAAAAAAATTAATGACCATAAATTTAATATCCAATATTTATAATAGATTATTTTCTATAATAGCATATCATTATTTCATGGATATGACATGTTCTCTTATACCTCTGAGGCCATTAATTAAAATTTTTAATAGTGTGCATGTATGCGTGTATGTGGTTGTGTGTGTGTGTGTGTGTGTGATACTAATCTTATTTCCTTGAGTGCACTTTTTTTGTTGCATTTAGTGTGTTCCCGTTTTCCTTAACTGTTTGGTGATTCCTGATAGTGTGCTTTCCATGCATTTGAGAGCCCCTGTTTTTTCTAGATGCTGTTTCTGTTTATTCTAGCCTGCCTCCAAGGATTTGGGGGAAACAAAACAAAACAAGTTGCCATCAAACTGATCCTGACTCATCGTGACCCCATGTGTTATAGACTAGAACTGAGCTCTACAGAGGTTTTTTTTTTGGTTATAATTTTTACAGAAGAAGATTACCAGGCCTTTCTTCTGCAGGCCACCGTGTGGTGGGCTCGAACCTCCAACCTTTAGGTTCACAGCAGAGCACAAACATTTTGCACCACTCAGGGATCTCTAGGACTTGGAGGAAGGGCAGGATATTCTGCCAGATGTCTTCTGCCAATAGCTTATCTTCTGAGTGTGAAGATGCCTTATGCCTCCTGAAGTTTGCCACTCACAGTAGATACTTCCCTGTCTCCCTAGTCCAAGCATCCATGTTCACTTCTCCTGCAGACAATATAATATATCTGGTTGCTTGGCAAAAGCAGAGGGGGGAGGAGCCAACCCATCCAGTTGTTTCTAATGGTTTCCCATCCAGTCACGTTGATGGCTCATCCAGAGTCCCTTCTGCTTCTCATGCTTAACTCTTGGCTTGACCAAAACAAAAACCAGTTGTCTTTGGGTCAATTCTGACTCCTGGTGACCCCATGTGTGTCAGAGTAGAACTGTGCTCAATAGAGTTTTCACTGGATGGTTTTTTGGAAGTAGATTGCCAGGCCTTTCTTCTGAGATGCCTCTGGTGGATTGAAATCACCAACCTTTCGTTTAGCCCCCAAGCGTTTTAACATTTGCACCACCTAGGGACTCCTCTTGGTTTGAAGCTCCTTTTAAATGATTCCCACCTTTCACAGCAGCCTTTCACTATGCATTTATGGGTTATAATTTCCCCAGTTTTCTAGTCTCTTCTGTTTCCTACCTTTCCGAGTTCCATCAAAATTTCTAGTCCATTGACTGCATTCTTTCTTACTTTTCAATGCTATTCTGGATTAACTCTTTTAGATATTTCTACCGTCATTTCCGAGGAACTGGAGTGTAAAAGAGAAGGCAACTATCTATATTTAAATCACTATTTTGATCCAACCTTGATTCCTAAGTGGTGAATTTTATTTCATCTCCTTGTTAGAATGGGATATTTCTTTCATAACTTCATTGGAGAAAAACACTGGTAAACTTTCTGAGTTCTTTGCTGTCTAAGCTACCTTTCTGTTGCTTCTCATATGAATTATATATAACCTGGTTAGATATATGACTTTTGCACTGCAAACCTTTTCCCTTCTGATTCTGTATTCATTGCTCTATTTCAAGAGTTGTTAGTTGCCATTGAATCAGCTCCAACTCATAGCAACCTGATGTATAACAGAATGAAACATTGCCCAGTTCTGCACCATCTTCATGATCATTGGTATGTTTGAGTCCATTGTTGCAGCCACTGTGTATTTTGAGTGCTTTCCAACTTGGAGGCTTATCCTCCAGCACAAAATCACACCATACTCTGTTGTGATCATAAGGTTTGCATTGGCTGATTTTCAGAAGCAGATCCCCAGGCATTTCTTCCTAGTCTTTCTTAGTCCAGAAGCTCCTCCGAAACCTGTCCGTGTGAGTGACCCAGCTGGTATTTGAAATACTGGTGGCAAAACGTTCAGTGCCATAGCCACACACAAGCCACCACAGTACAGCAAATTGACAGATGGGTGGTGGTAACAGCCTCAGATTCTACAAGGGCAACCCAGAAGGAAGACGTATCATAAGCAAATATTATGCCTGCCTAATTACATAGTCACTTAACTGTATGTGCCAAATAAAATCACCAAACAAAACACATATCTGGGCTATATTTTGCCTCAGAACTAGCAGTTCGTGAACTTTGTCTTCTCATATTAAGTGTTATGGGTAACCTTGTGTGGGTAACTGTTGGTATTTTAAGTTTCTTCCTCTTTCCCTCCCAAATTCGGGACTAACTGAGAAACACTAGTTCCTGTCAAGTCAATTCCTATTCATAGTGACCCTATAGGACATAGTAGAACTGCCCCATAGGGTTTCCAAGGCTGTAATCTTTGCTGATGCAGACTGCCACACCTTTCTCCTGTGGAGCAGTGGTGGGTTCAAAGGGCTGATCTTTCAGTTACCAGCTGAGTGCTTAATCACTGTGCCACCAGGGATCCCTGTTGAGAAACACAGGAGATGGAAAAACGAAAGTCAAAAAGTCATTTGTATTACCTTACCTTAAAGCTGACTGGGGAAAGCAGTTCTAGATCTGTGACTAAAGGGGCTTGCTAGTGCCCCCCTCCCAAACTTGACAGACTTACAGGCAAAGTCATGGGTACACCTTGAGAGCTGGGCTCTTAACACCTGGCAGGTAAGGAGACAGAATACATACTTTCTACAGCTTGATGGAGCTAACCAGGGACACAGGGACAGGGCTGAATCCAAGCAAGCTCACTTCCTTCTCCCAAATGCAAATATCAACTCATGGAACTCACAGTGGGCGAATGAGTGTCCCCTCCACTCCCAGAAAGAGGCATATGACATCTCAAAGACACACCCATCAAGCTCATGTTTTCTCCTCCAGATCAGGCAGAAATATCTGGACATTTACTGTCTACAGCATATCACCTAGTACAGTGCCTGGAACTTGCTGAATAAATGGCGTGTGGTGACATTCCTTCTCAGCTTCCAGACATATCTTCTCTTCTGTAGCTATCTATCTATCTTTCTGTTTGTCTACCTGTCTGTCTGGCTGTCTGTCTCTCTGTCTGTCTGCCTATCTATTTATCTATCTATCTTGATAATTTTAGGTGTGATCTGGGAAGGTCTGGAATGGAAGAAGGGGCTGTTTTTGCTCAAATTGCCTTGATATCTGGAAGTTCTTCTGTCCCCTTTGTCAGCCCTAGGAACAGAGACCAGCCACTTACAAGACTGTGTAGATAGTTCAGGAATAACCAAAATGATGGCTTCATCTGGATGTGTCATGGAGATGCATAGAGAACATGAAGGTGGATGTGGGAGACAGAGGACTGAGAAGGAACAGGTCTTAGGGAGACTGGGATTCTTGCTGCGGGATAGCCCCTTATCTTCCTTTTTCGGATACTCCGCTCTGGCCTTTTCAGCAAGCAAGCTCAGCAATTCAAAAAAACCAAACCAGTTGCCAACGAGTTAATTCTGACTCATGGAGACCCCATGTGTTTCAGAGAAGAGCTGTGCTCCATAGGGTTTGTGTGGCTGTGACCTTTGGAAGCAGATCACCAGGACTTCCTTCCAAGGCACCTCTGGGTAGGTTTGAACCTCCAACCTTTCCATTAGCAGCAGAGCGCTTAACTGTGTGTGCCACCAGGGCTGCCTTACCCAATTCAGTAGGTTTCATATGAAAAAGTTCACTTTCGTATTTTTATTTCAATAGTCTTGTCTTTCTTTTTTTTTTTTTTTTTTGGTAAGTAAGGATAACTTCCATTTGCGCTTTTCTGCCAGGGTCATGGTATCATCATCTCAATTCCAGCTTTTGAGCAAAGCACACGGATGAGGACAGGAGCGGATAGCAGGGGCTGAGCAGCTGGTGCTTGTCTCTGCTCTTCCTGAGCCGCCTCAGAGCCTTCAAAGAATAGGAATAAGCCATCGCCATTCCCGGCACGGCCTCAGCGCAGGCGGGGCTGTGCTGTGCGGATGCCGAGTTAATCTTTGCAGTGGCTTTTAAATGATGCTCTTCCTTCTAATCTCACTTTGCTGCTGCTGGGGAATTTATGTAGAATCAATGCATGTCTACTGAAGTTTTGCTGCCCTCGATGCTATTGTTATTCTTTTATTTACTTTACAAATTCCTGGATGGATTATGTACGATTTGTCTGTTTCCGTCTTGAAGTCTTGCGCTTTTATCAGCAAAACTCCATCTGCTGTCATTACAGAGTGGTGATTGTGGATGTCTCAGGAATTGGTTGATGTCCTATGAACCTGATTTTCATAAGCCTCTGCAGCCTCTGCTAATGAGCAGAAGATGGTCACCAGTACCCGCTATAAATTAGAGTGATCGTTAAGCATACGCTATGCAGACAGGCAGAACGCTTTTGACTGGGTCCCTGCCTCCATCTTTCTCTGTAACCAACTAGAAATCTGACATTATCCAAGAAAAGTTTTTTTCCTCCACGTATCATTCTTTTACAAATCTTTCTTTAAACGTTTTTTTCTTTACTGAGATAAAGTTACGTACAGTGAATGTACAAAGTGTGACTACACACTTTGATGAGTTTTGACACACAGACTCAAACATACCAACGAAGATGATGGTGAAGATGGTGCAGGACTGGGCAATGGTGCATTCTGTTATACATAAAAATCTCCATGAGTCGGAGCCGACTGGTCGACAACTGATAACAACAACCATCTGTGCATGTAATCAACATCCCATCAAGATAGACATAGAACATTACCTTCACCCCAGCAAGTTCCTGTGTGCCCCATGCCAATCAATCCCCAGCCCTCACAAGCAATTATTGCTCTGGTTTCTATCACCATAGATTAGTTTTGCCGCCTCTAGAACTTCACATGAATGCAATCATACATAATAATCATGCACCCTGCATTCTTTTGCGTCTGGCTTATTTTGCTGATCCATGTCATTGTGTATATTGGTTATTTGTTCCTTTTTATTGCTGATTAGTATTCCATGGTATGAATACTTCACAATATATTTTTTTCCTATTGTTGGACATTTGAGTTGTTTCCATTTCAGACTTCTTATGAATGAAGCTGCAGTAAACATATTTATACAAATCTTTTTTGTGGATTCATATTTCTGTCTTTCTTGGGTAAAAACCTAAGAGCTGAATAGCTGTGTCATAAGGTAGGTGTATGTTCACAATTCTTGTTAGGTTCATTTCTAATTGTTTTATAATCATTACCATTATAAATGGGATTTTTTTTTCCCATTCTGGTTTCTAAATGTTTACTTCTGGTTTATAAAAGAAAGAAAATGATTTAATATATATATATTTGGTAAATAGTGCCTGTCAATCATTTTTATTAGTTCTTTTTAATTGTATTTTATTTTATCAAGTAATGCATGAATAGTCTCATCATAAAAGATTCAAACACTAAAAACACATCTAGAAATTAAAATGTGAATGTCTCCCCTTACCTTCACCCCCCTCCCTCCCCACTTCTTCCCACAGAGATACAGAATGACAGTGGTCCAGTGGGCTGCTCTCAGACTTTTTTCTAAACATTTAAACGTGTGATGTTGCAGGGAGCCACATCTAGAAAATGCAGATTTCTATGGTTATCATGACAGGTTTTTTTTTAGCAGACGGCAGTAAAATGTTCTAACAAAATCAGAATAGTATTATAATTTTATGACAGCGGAAACTATCTTGAGGAAGGGACACCTTTTTGTAACTAGTGCGAAGGTCTCACATGGGCTATCCGTGGGCTTAGATTTAGTATACCATGTTGTTGTTGTTAGTTGCTGTCAAGTCGACTCCAACTCATAGTGACGTTACCTGGTCCTGCACCATCTTCATGATCACTGGTCTGCTCAAGTCCATTATTGCAGCCACTGTGTGTTTGGAGTGCCTTCCAACCTAGGGGGCTCATCTTCCAACACTATATCGGACAATATTCTTTTCAGATCCAGAGGGCTTTCACCGGCTAATTTTCAGAAGTAGATCTCCAGGACTTTCTTCTCAGTCTGTCTCAGTCTGGAAGCTCCACTGAAACCTGTCCACCGTGGTTGACCTTGCTGGTATTTGAAATATCAGTGACATAGTTTCCAGCGTCATAGTAACACGCAAGCCACCACAGTATGACAAACTGACAGATGGGTGGCGGATGTATAATATACATATACAGACGTATCTTTTTTATAAAAACATATCCACATAGATCTTTTTTAAAAAATGCAAATTTAACATGCATTGCTGTATGACTTATTTTTCAGTTATCATATATCTTAAAATATCTTTGCGTATCAGTACATATTTTAGCTCATTTTTAAAAAACTCCTGCAGATATTTCATAACATCAGTGCACTAACATTTATTTAAGCTGGGCATTTACATTGTTTTCAAATTTTACTGTTTCCAACATTCTTAAGCATACTTACTTGTACACATATGCAACTAGTTATTTAGGGAAGATTCCTAAAACAAGAATTTCTGAATTTGAAGGTATTTACATTTAAGATTGTTTAGAAACTACCATTTCTGCTTCCAACAAACTTTACCAAAAAACGCTTCTATCACCAAGGTAAATGTCTATTTCTATCTATTTTCTATAATGTTATTGTTGTTTGCTGCCGAGCAGATTCCAACTTATAGTGATCCTACATGACAGAGCAGAACTGCCCCATAGAGTATCCTTGGATGTAATCTTTATGGGAGCAGATTGCCAAATTCGTTTTCCCTCAGAGCCACTAGTGGGTTTGAACTGCTGACCTTTCAGTTAGCAGCTGAGTGCTTAACCATTGGGCTACCATAATGCAGGGCCTTATTGATCATTTTTAATTTTCTGTAAGACATGTTTATCTCTTTAACTTTCGATCAAAGAATGATACCGCATTATTGTTTTAATTTACATTTTATTCAGTCCTTAAAGGATGAGTATCTTTTCATATGTTAATGGGCTATTGTTTATATTTTTCTTCATGAATGTCCCTCTCATATTTTCTGCTTATTTCTGTTCTGGGTTTTTTGCCTTTTTTCTTATTGATTTTGAGAGCTTTTTTATTTATTCTGGATATTAGTCAAGTCTACTGTGTTGAAAATATTTTTCCCAGTCTGTTGCTTGGGACTTTTCTGTGTGGAGAGTTAAAAATATATATATATCTCCATATTAGTTACATTTTATTTGCTAAGCTCAAGATTTTTTTTTTTTTTTTTGTCTTGCTCAAGGAAGGTCTTTACCAATTCAAAGTTCTAAGAATAGCATTTTGTTCACATTACTTTCTACTGACTTAATTCATCATCTACCTAGGACTTATTTTGTGGATGGTGTGAGGTAGGGGTTCAAATTTATTTTTCCCTAATGGATACCTAATTCGCCATGCAAGATACATTACCAAGTATCTACTATGCGTTAGGAACTGTTCTATTTGCCAGGGAAATAGTAGTGAACAAAAGAAGACAGGGTTCCTGTTCTCATGTAACTTGTGTTCTAATGGGGAGGCTGGCTGTAACGAAGTAAACATTTAAACAAATAATTTTTTGTTGAATTAACTGTTAAGTAGAAAATAAGTAGGCTCTTATAGTGGTGAATAACTTTTTCAATTGAGTATTTAGGGAAGGCCTCTTTGAGGAAGTGACATTTGAGCTAAGTTCTAAAAGATAAGAAAGAGCTGGCTGGCAGATGCCGTGAGTTTCTGGAGCAACGATGAAGCAGGTATAAACAATCAAAACACGTTCCTAGCTCTTTTTCAGGCATTTTCATAATATGAAAACAGGGGATACTCTGAGCTGAAGCCCAGGGAAGCTTTTCTCCATCCAGTTCCATCTGATGTATAATAAGCCCCAATTCTCTGTCTTGGCAGTTCTTTATTGATCAGTCTTAGTTTTAAAGGTTGTGAGTTTCCACCTTGTCTCCATCTTCATGGGACTTTGAGTGACAATCTTGAAGAGGCTATACTCGGGGCTGCTGGCCGACAGCATTTGGAACAAAAAATCTCAACTATGCTTTTGTTACGTGTTGAGCAACGTGTCTTTTCACAGTATACTCTCTGATGGGTATCTTTTGTGCAGTTATCCTGTTTGGCTAATTAAGGGCAGAGCAATGTGAATTGTACATTTATTTCATAAGAGCTGAATAGATTAAGACAAAATATGCCTGAATATGAGTCCACCCCACCACTACACATCACACCCCCTGGCATCGTTTAGAATGACTTTTTCTAGTTTCTTCCTTTCTTTCAGAGCTAATGTATTCCTAAAAAAAATAAATTTGGACTGATTTCAGCACAGGAATGAATAAATGATCGAGGCTCCAAGATTCTAAGCCATGGAATGTAGCTGCGAACATTTTACTCTGAAGGCCTTTTAAAGAAGTTGCTGTCTAGTGTCCGTATGGGTTATAAAAAATACCAGAGTGAAGCACTTCTAAAATGTCTAATATTGAGAAATAGGACTTCTGGTGTTCTTTACAAAATAACCATTTGTGAAAAGTAATTGTCAAAGGGAGTGCTACATTGCTTTTTGGAAGACCTAGCAACTTAGCAAAAAACATCGAAAAGCAACTTTAGCCATCCCTTGAAAGGACTCGGCAGGAGCTCACCATGTAAAGAAGTGTGTTGCATATGTGGGAGTTGGGGTTAGAAGGACATCTTGGGGGATAACAGAGAGGTAGAGGGTGGGGAAGTCCTTTCTAGTGGGTGGAGGAAAAAGGGCAAAAGTGGGGAGGTGGGAGAGGACATAGCAAAAGTAGAACAGCATCTACAAGATGATTAGAATTAGGACGTGGTGAGATTGTAAACACCATTAGATTGGAACTTTGTTTTATCTAATTCCGGGAATGGAGGTCATCAAACTATGCCCCAGGGGCGAAGTGTTTTTTAAATAAAGTTTTGTTGGAAGATAGACATGCCCATTTGATTACACATTATCTGTGGTCACTATGAGTCAGAGTCGACTCCACGGCAATGGGTCTGATTTTGGTTTATGGTTGCTTTTGTACTACAATGGCAGAGTTGAGTAGTTGTCACTGACGTATGCCTGCAAAGCCTAGAATATTTACTATCTGACCCTTTCCAAAAAAGTTTTGTTGACTCCTAATGTAGTTAATTATCTTATCCCCAATATGTAGATTCTACTGTAATGCTAGTACATAGTGTTGTTGTTAGGTGCTGTCAAATCGGTTCTGACTCATGGAGACCCTACGCACAACAGAACAAAGCCCCCTGCCCGGTCCAACAACTTTCTCACAATGATTGCTATGTTTGAGCCCATGGTTGCAGCCACTGTGTCAATCCATCCCATCGAGGGTCTTCCTCTTTTCTGCTGACCATCTACTTTACCAAGCATGATGTCCTTCTCCAGGGACTGGTCCCTCCTGGTAACATGTCCCAAGTACATGAGATGAAGTCTCACCATCCTCACTTCTAAGGAGCTATACTTCTTCCAAGACAGATTTGTTCACTCTTCTGGCAGTCCATGGTATATTCAATATTCTTCACCAGCACCATAACCAAAAGCATCAATTCTTCTTCAGTCTTCTTACTTGTTGTCCAGCTTTCGCATGCATATGAGGTGATTGAAAACACCAAGGCTTGGATCAGGTGCACCTCAGTCCTCAAAGTGACATCTTTGCTTTTTAACACTTTAAACGAGTCTTTTGCAGCAGATTTGCCCAATGTAATACGTCATTTGATTTCTTGTCTCCTGCTTCCATGGGTGTTGATTGTTGATCCAGGTAAAATAAAACCATTGACAACTTCAGTATTTTCTCCGTTTATCATGATGTAGCTTATTGGTCCAGTTGTGAGGATTTTTGTTTTCTTTATGTTGAAGTGTAATCTGTTTTTGAAGGCTGTAGTTTTTGATCTTCACCAATAAGTGCTTCAAGTCCTTAGCACAAAGTAGGTGCTCAATATACAGCAATTTACATTGAATTGAAGAGTTAACTGGCATTCAGGCGATGAAGGGGTCTATTTTGGTTCTTCTTGAAAAGAAGCTCGACCATTATCTTAAAAGTAAAATATTTTTGAGTCATTCATTCATTCATACATTCTCATTCCTCAATGCTCACTTCAAGTCTGGACTGGTCTCCTTCCAGTGTGTTTCCATAGCAAACTGGGCAAAGCACTTATTACAGTTTTGTATTTACTTACTGATTTTCTCCATTAGACTGTGATCTACTTGAAAGTTGAGAATGTCTTCTTTGTCCTCATAACCACAATATATAACACAATGCCTGGTACATTGTAAACCCTTGCTTAATACTTTTTGAATGAGTTAAACAAACATTTATCAAGCACTATGTTGAAAGATTCAAGAAATCTGGAAATAATGCTGATTTGAGGAGACTCTTGCATTCATAAGAATTATGTGGAAGTGCTTTGTAATCTGAACAGAACTATAAAAATGGAAAACTCTTTAATTGCTTAAAACTCTTTCCACTTGTACACATATATTAAGTGTATTAGCTCCTTCAGGGTTTGCTGACAAGAAAATACATGGAGTTTGGAGGCAGGTAGATCTGAATTTAAGTCCCAGCTTTTCTTTATTAATTTCTACAGTGATAAACAGCTTGTTTGCACAAGCCCAAGCCTGGAGCCACACTTTTAGTAAAGCAATTAAAAATGAAAGCTTTTATTGAGTCCCATGGAGAAACACCCATTCTTACAATCTGGACGACCCACATTATTCAACAGAAGAATGTCCCTGAGAAAACTGGCTCGCTTTAGCCACTAGAATGTTAATATGTGGGCATATTTGAGAAGCAGCAACACAATATTTTGTCTTGGATTTATGTAGCGCTCTTTGAGTTTGTGGACATACCTCATTCCATTATCAAAGTATGCAGCGAGGTATTTTCAAAACTATTACCTCAGTTAATTTAAACATTGTTGCTGTTGTTAGCTGCCATTCCAGTTGGACACTGACTCATGGCTACCCCGTGCACAACAGAATGAAACACTGCTCGGACCTGCACCATTCCCATCATCGGTTGCAGACTGGTCCTTTGTGATCCATAGGATTTTCTTGGACTGATTCTTGGAAGTAGATTTTCAGGCCTTTCTTACTTGTCTGTTTTAGTGTAGAAGTTCTGTTGAAATCTCTTCAGCATTGCAGCAACACACAAGCCTCCACTGTCAGATGGGTGGTGGCTGTGCATGAAGTGCATTGGTCTGGAGTCAAACCTGGGTCTTCCATGTGGAAGATGAGAATTCTACCATATTACCTAGTAATTCCACTCTAGGTATATACCCTAAAGAATTGAAAACAGGTGTTCGAGAAAAAGCTTGTACACAAAGTTTATAGCAGCACTATTCAGAATTTCCAAAAGGTGAAAACTACCCAAATATCCCTCAACTGATGAATGAATAAATAAAATGTGGTATATCCATACAATGGTATATCATTCAACCATAAAAAAGAAATGAAGTGCTGATACATACTACGACATGGATGAACTTGGCAACATTATAGTAAGTGAAAGAAGCCAGACACCAAGGTCTACATATTGGATTATTCCATTGATACGAAATATGCAGAATAGGCAAATCCATAGAGACAGGAAGTAGATTAGTAGTTGCCAGGGGCTGGGGGAAGGGGGAAATGGGGAGTGATTGTTTAATGTGTGTGGGGTTTCCTTTTGGGTTTTGGAACTAGATAGTGAAGTCTTGTAAGGCTATAAATAACTGTGAACCCTTCCCTGGGAAAGGGAACAAAGAGAAGGCAGCTAGAGTGAATCTTTATCAAGTCTCAAAAATCAAAAAATCAACCCCACTGCTGTTGAATCGATTCTGACTCATAGTGACAGTACAGGGCAGCGTTGCCCCATGGGGTTTCCAAGGCTGTAACCTTTACAGAAGCAGACCGCCACATCTTTCTCCCACAGAGCCCCCGGGTGAGTTTGAACTGCCAAATACTTAACCACTGTGCTACCAGAGCTCCTTCATCAAGTCCCATCCTCAATTTAATCCTAATGCATTTTCCTCTTACTTATTTATATTTTTTTGTGACACTAATTTTGCTTATCATGTTGTTCAGCCATCATTATTATCAGTTTCCAAAGTTTTCCATCACCCTTAACAGAAGCTCAGTATCTCCTAAGCAATGACTCTGTTTCCTCCCTCCCTTCTGCCCCCCCGTAACAACTAATAAACTTTGTACTTTGACCTCTGTACCCTTGTCTATTCTAGATATTTCATATAAATGGTATCATACAATATTGTCCTGTTGTAACTGACTTATTTCACTCAGCACAATGATTTTGAGGTTCACTCATGGTGTAGCACATATCAGGACTTCATTTGTCCTTATGACTGAGTAATATTCCATTGTATGGATGTACCACATTTTGTTTATCCATTGATGGACATTTAGGTTGTTTTCACCTTTTGGCTATGTTGAATAATGCTGCAATGAACATTGGTGTGCTAGTATCTCTTTGAGTTCCTGCTTTCAATTCTCTTGGGTGTATACCTAGGAGTGGAATTGTTGGATCATATGGTAATTCTTATGTTTAACTTTCTGAGCAACTGTCAGCTTATCCCCAGTCGCTGTGCCATTTTATATCCCCTCAGCAATGGGTGAGGGTTCTGATTTCTTCACTTCCTCACCAACACTTGTTTTCCATTTTTTAAAATCATAGCCATCATAGCAGGTATGGGGTGATAGTTTGCTCTTAATGAGTTTGTTGCTTTTCCATGGTGGGTATCCTTCCCTCCATCTAGACCTCTGGTCTTATAAAGAAGTCTTCAGGGGCAGGACTCAGCATGATAAAGGATGGAGTTAGACTTACAAGTAACCATCCTACAATTGAAGGTCAAGGAGGCTTTCAACTGGGAAAAAGAGACAAGAGTTTAGAGACAGGTTCTGTTTTGTGCTTGGGTTCTAGGTTCCTTCTCGCCTATGGGAAGGGTCTCATTTGCAGCCCCCTGGTGTGTACCATTCTCATCCTTTACCATGAACTTGCACACAGTCAAACAGAAATCTTCCTACAGCAGTTTTCACTGCACACCCGCAAGAGGATGTCCAGTGGGGAAGACGTTTTTATAACTCTACTATTCTAGATATTGGGTGAGGGGTTAGTGGCTCAGTGGTAGAATTCTTGCCTCCCATGTGGGAGACCTGGGTTCAATTCCCAACCAATGCACTTCAGGTGCAGCCACCAAGCATCTGTGAGTGGTGGCTTACATGTTGTTATGATATTGGACAGGTTTCAGCAGAGCTTCCAGACTAAGATAAGTTAGAAAGGAAGGTCTGGTGATCTATTCCCCCAAATCAGCCAGTGAAAACCCTATGGATCACAACAGTCCAATTTGCAAACAATCTTGGAGATGGCACCAGGACTGGGCAGCTTTTCATAGCGTTGTGCACGGGGTCTCCATGAGTTAGGGCCAAGTCTATGGCTTCTAACAACAATAACTAGATATTTAAAAAACCCCAAACTCATTGCTGTCAAGTCAATTCTGACTCATAGCGACCCTATAGGACAGAATAGAACTGCCCCAAAGGGTTTCCAAGGAGCCACTGGTGGATTCGAACTGCTGACCTTTTGCTTAGCAGATGAATGCTTAACCACTGGTGCCACTAGGGCTCCAACTAAATATTAGACTCACTGTAATTATGGCAGAGGACCTGGATATGTTCTCTCTGGTCAGATAAACCAGAGCAATCTGAGGAGATGAAATAAGGGGTTTACTGAGTTTTACAGGAGGAGAAGGGTGAGATTGTTCTAGTTTTATAGATTGATGCACAGACCAAACCTGATAGAAGGTAAGTGAAAGTGTCCCTCTGAGTCCTAGCCCTTAGTTCACGCTCAATAGTAGTGGTCCCTTATTTATTTCTCAGTGAGTTTATTGATCTTACCTATACTCAGTAGACAGAAGCTGGCTCTGCTCAGGGGAGAATCCTCTGGGTAAATTGATTTCCCCCTGACCCCTGTTGTTAGTTGCTGTCAAGTTGGTTCCATCTCATGCTGACCCCGTGTGTGTCTGAGCAGAACTGTGCTCTACAGGTTTTCAAGGCTGTGACCTTTCAGAAGAAGATCGCCAGGCCTGTCTTCTGAAGTACTTCTGAGTGGATTCGAACCACCAACCTTTCAGTTAGTAGTCGAGCGCTTAACCATTTGTGCCACCCAGTGACTGCTCATCCTGACCCTAGATAGAAGGAATTTCCAAAGCCGTGTGCAGGGTTTTGCACGTTCTAATTTCCCAGCTCCAGAAGTCCAAAGACCCACTGAGTCCTTTCTGAAGGTGACTTTTTTGCTCTTTCTCAAAATGCCCAAGACACACTGAGTCCTGTGTGCCTCTCAGGTTTCTAAGTGAGGGCTGAGCTGCTCTGGGTATGAGCCTAGGCACCCCATGCAGCCCATGAAAATTTGATGTCTGCAATAAAGCCTGTTTTGCTTAATGCAGTCAGTCTCTTTGTCCACAGGAGCTAATACCCTTTTGGGAAATGCTGTGATTTAAGCAGAAATGTCAGGGAAGGGGAGGGCATCGCGGGGATGAGGGACTTTGCTATACAACCCCCTATCTCTAACCACTTAATAACTTGGCTGAAAGCCACAATCAATACATAGCCATCAGCTGGGCTCCAGCCCCTCGCTGCCTTCCCAATCAATCAACAAGATTTAGTAAGCTACCAGTTGGAATTCATGTCACTTAAAAAGTGTGGGTTCCTAGATCCATTCTACAGAGGCTGATTAATTCCTCCTGGGCACTTTGATTAGCTTCCATTTGGAGAACAGTAGACTGGTGATGGAGGTCCAGCTGTTAGGCCTTCCAAATGTATACATAGGAAAAGCAGGCATTGAGCGCACCACCCACTCATCTCTACATTTCCTCACCAAACAGAACTCTTCCATCAATTAATAGCCCCTTTTCTTTTTCTTTTTTTTTTTGGATGTAGATGTGGTCAGGAGGAAACAGAACCATTGAAGGCTTTATAATATGCCAAGCTTTTTACATCCATTCTTTTTGCGTTTATTCTTATAACAACTTTACGAGATAATTATGCCTCAATTTTCATATGAGAACACTGAGGTAAGGCCACCCTTTTCTCTCAGCCAGAGTCAAGAGTGAGCCCCATGCACTGGGAGTAAAACCCCACCTCCCTGGGAAACCTATCCGCCATTGACCTGTGGACTCTGGAGCTTCCCCAGCCTCTTCACCTCCAATGACAGAATCCAGAGTAAACCACAGTCCCTCACCTTCTCTAGGCTTCAACGTTATGTATATATATATATATGTATGTATATAGTGCTTTAAGTGGAAGTTTACTGCTCAAGTTAGTTTCTCATACAAAAATTTATATACACATTGTTATGTGACCCTAGTTGCTCTCCCTGTAATGTGACAGCACACTCCTCTTTTTCACCCAGGATTTCCCGTGTCCATTCAACCAGCTCCTCACCCTCTCTTCCTTCTCATCTCACCTCTGGACAGGAGCTGCCCACTTAGTCTCGTGTATCTACTTAAACTAAGAAGTGAACTCTTCACGAGTATCATTTTATGTCTTACAGTCCAGTCTAATCTGTGTCTAAAGAGTTGGCTTCAGGAGTGGTTTTAGTTCTGGGTTAACAGAAAGTCTGAGGGCCAAGTCTTCTGGAATTCCTCCAATCTCAGTCAGACCATTAAGTCTGGTCTTTTTATTAGAATCTGAGTTCTGCACCCCACTTTTCTCCTGCTCTGTCAGGGAGTCTCTGTTGTGTTCCTTGTCAGGGTGGTCCTTGGCGATAGCCAGGCACCATCTAGTTCTTCTGGTCTCAGGCTGATGGAGTCTCTGATTTATGTGGCCCTTTTTGTCTCATGGGCTAATATTATCCTTGTGTCTTTGGTGTTCTTCATCCTCCTTTGCTTCAGGTGGGTTGGGACCAACTGATGCATCTTAGATGGCCGCTCGCTAGCTTTTAAGACCCCAGGTGCCACTCACCAAAGGCTTCAACATTTTTGATCCCAATACTACTAATTGTCTTGAGTCCTTCACAACTCATCTTATTTGTCCCTTTATCTCCATTCAAGTCCACCACCATAGGAAGACCAAGACTCTCAGGTCTCCTTATGTCTAGCCCACTAACCCCCAGAGGCACTCCACATCCCTGTTGTAGCTCCCACCTCTCCCTGACTTGTGGAAACCGTCTACTCTGGCCTGTAGAATGCCCAGTCCATCATCAGCAAAATCATCTATGTCCTCAACCTCTTCTCTGATGTTCCCTTTTTTTCTTGCTATAATGGAAACCTGGTTCTTCCCTGAGGACTGTCTCCTCTGCACCCTCTAAGTGATGGCCGTCTTCTCTCGCATATCCCTCCTTCATACCTGTGGACCTCCCCCTCCTCATTTTATTAGTCTTCCTCTCACCTTCATGAATACCCCCAGTTTTATCCTCCATGTTATCAGGTTGTATCAGTCAGCCTCTACCCTATAATGTTGCTTTCCTCTATCAACCCTTCAGGTCTCTCCTCTCATTTCTTGCCAGTTTTGCATCCTGGAAGACTATCTCAGTCTCTCTGATACCACTACCATCTTAATTCTTGGTGATTTCCACATATACCTGGGTACTTTTCTCAGTTCTTGAATTCCTTTGCTCCATTGAGGTTATATCTCACCCTCCCTTGGCCATTCACTCTCATGGCCAAACCAATTGGAAACTTATGTCCACACAAAAATCTGCACACAAATGTTTATAGCAGCTTCATTCATAATTGCCCCAAATTGGAAACAACCAAGATCTCTTTCAGTAGGTGAATGGTTAAGGAAACTAGTGGCATCCATATAATGGACTATTATTCAGTGATAAGTATAAGGGCACTATCAAGCCAGGGAAATGCTTGGAGGAAACTTGAATGCATATTGCTAAGTGAAAGAGGCTCCGCAGGTAGCCCACAGGGTTAAGCACTTGACTACTAACCGGAAGGTTGACAGTTCAAATCCACCCAGAGGCATCTCAGAAGAAAGGCCTGCCGATCTGCTTCTGAAAGGTCACAGCCATGTCACAGCACAATTCTACTCTGAAATACATGGATTCACCATGAGTCCAAATTGACTCAATGACAACTGGTAAGTGAAAGAAGCCAATCCAAAAAAGCTGCAAATTATGTGATCCAAACTGTATGACGTTCTGGAAAAGGCAAAACTATAAACCAAAAAACCTGTTGCTGTTGAGTTGATTCTGACTCATGGTGACCCCATGTGTTACAGAGTAGAACTGCTCCATAGGGTTTTCTCGGCTCTAATCTTTGTGGAAGCAGATTGCCAGGCCTTTCTTCCACAGTGCCTCTGGGTGGGTTCAAACTTCCAACCTTTAGGTTAGCAGTCTAGTGGTTGCCAGAGGCTTGGGGGAAGAGCAGAGGGATGAAGAGATGGAACACAGGGCAACGAAACTACTGTGTATAATACTGTAATGGTGGATGTGTGACGTGATGCACTTGTTGAAACCCATAGAACTATAACCACAAAGAGTGAGCCCTAATGTAAACTATGGACCTACATTAATAGTAATGTATCAATATTAGTTTGTCAACTGTAACTAATGTACCACATCAGTGCAAGATATTAGTAATAGAAGAAACTGTGCACAGGGGAGAGAGGGGGTACATGGGAACTCTGTACTTTCTGCACCATTTTTCTCTAAACCGAAAACTGCTCTAAAAGTAAAGTCTATTAAGCAAATAGACAAACAAATTACAAAATATAACTGGAAGCTGGCCCATGGGCAGACATTCTGCCAACTCTGTTCTCATACCTCTGGGTCTTTGTGGTCCCAGGATGGCCTCCTTCCAGTCTGTCCAGTCTCTACCTGAGTCCCCACCCAGCTTCCCCACCAGCTGAGTCTTTCAGCTCCACGCCCATAGTACTAATTTTCAGCATGAGCCCTGGCTGTCTGCCATGCCTGGGAGGGGAGGGGCTCGTGCATTGCCAGGAGGTGGGAGATGTGAGAAGAGGGCAAAGTTGGTGTTTTTTACAATTAATACCCTAATGGATCACTGTCTAATGAGGAACGTGGCAGAGGATTCGCAGTGACATTTCCAGGGCACCGGGAAACAAACTTGTGAGGAGCTGGCTGGGCTGATTATTTGAGTTCTGGGTTTTCTTGTGATCAGGGTGCAGGCTGCTGTGGCAGCTGTGTCAGCATGCTCTCTCCAGTTGTGGGGACACCAGCCAGCTTGGCCTTGGGCTTGGTGCTATTAGAGAGTCAACTGGCCTGCAGATAGACAGGAGGGAGGAAAGGTGGAGGGGGAAATGTGCCCAGGGAGGCAGGGAGCCCACCTGCCAGCTTCATCCAAGGTCTCAGGTCCCATTACCAGGTGTCACAGGGATAGAGAATGGGGTAGGGGGCCTTTGGAGAGGGTGGTTTACGGCCCTCCAGCACCTTCACCACCCTTATGGCACATCAGCTGGGACTGTGACTCAGCATGCACGTGAGCTTTTTCTCCTTGTGAGAGGAGGCGGTTTGTGTGTGTGTTTGTGGTTGGGGTGGGGGTGCACACAGGCTGAGGCGGAGCAGTCCTCCAGTTCTCTAGGTTCTGACAAGAGAACACCCTCCACCACCATGCCCACCCAGCCTTCGCGTGCTGCCTGCAGGAGGGTGTGTCTGGTGCTGAGGACGGTGGGAATGACCCTCGCTCGCTCGCTCACTCACTCATTTACTCATTCATTCATTTATTCACTCACTCGCTTATTCACTCACTTCCTCACTCATTTACAAATATTTATAAAACATCTTTTATGTGCCAACCCTTTTCTAGACAGTAGGATTTCAGCAGGGGAAAAACATAGTCAAGAACCTGTCCTCCTGGGACATAGGTTTTGGAGGGAGGGGCAGACAATAAACAAGTCGCTAGATATGTACTGTGTATCTGGAGACAGTAAGTGCTCTCAAGAACAATAAGGCAGACCAAAGACTTACAGGGACATGGAGTGCTATTTTAGATAGGGTGAAGGGAGGAGAAAACTCCTCTGCAGAGGTGCCATTTCAGCAAAGTTCTGGAGGAAGTAGGGAGCCAAGCTTGCAAACATCTGAGGGAAGAGCAGTTCAGCAGAAGGAGCAGCAAGCTGGGAAGTGCTGTGTGGGAATGTGTTTGGCATTCTAGGGAACAGCATGAAAGCCAGTGTGGCTGGGAAGACACCAGTGAGATGTCGGAAGAGGCTGGAGATGGCAGAGAGGGAGCCAGGGGCCAGGCGTGTGGGATCTTGCAGGCCTTGGTGTGATGAGACGCCCCTGAGGATTTTGAGCAGAGAGGTGAAGTGATCTAATGTCTGTTTTAGAAGGATCCCTCTGGCTGTTGTTTTGAGAATAGATATGGAGGGTAATATAAGTTGAATCGTATCCCCCCAAAAGATATACTTAAGTCTTACCTCAGATACCTGTGAATTATTTGGAGATAGTCTTCTCAGATATGATTAGTTAAGTCAATATGAGATCATACTGAAGTAGTGTGGGCCCTAATCCAATATGACTTCTGTCCTTATAAAAAGAGACAGATATGTTAAGATGGAGTTACACTGTCACGAGTCAAGGAACACCAAGGATGGTAGAAACCACCAGAGGGTTGGGAGAGACAGGAAGGATCTTCCCCTCAAGCCTCCAAAGAGAGTGTGGCCCTGATGACATGCTGAATTCAGATTTCTAGCCTTCAAAACTATGAGATGATAAATTTTGGCTGTTGTGTTGGGAATAGACTATGGAGGGGCTGGCATGGAAGCATCTGAGTAGAAGGGGCTGCTGAGGGAGTCCAGGCCTAAACTCATGGCAACCTACACTTGGGTAGAAAAGATGGAGGTGATGTAGAGTGGGTGGATTTGGAATATATTTTAAGTAACATCAATAGATGTTGCTTTGGTTCTCTGAGAGCCCAGGAGGAGTGTAGGAGTGGAGGTTTGCACATGCACACTCATGCGCACTTGTGCTGGGGGGCAGGGCTCCCTGGCCATGTGGTGGAACTTGGATACACGCTCTGGGACTCCAGTTTTCACCCATTCTAAGGGCAGGGGAGGCATGTCTCTGTTCTCTGGAGCTTTTTCTGTCTCCATCTGCTTTCTGCAATCTCAGAAGCACCCCTCTGCCCACGTTTCCATCATTTGTCCTGGATGCAAAGGCTGGGCTACTGTGTCCTGCTTCTTCCAGTCCTTTCAATACCTTGAAATGCTCTGGGAAGTATCTACTCTCTTACTGCCACTCAGGAGTCCCTGGGGGGTTGCAAACAGTTTGTGCTGGACTACTCACTGAGAGGTTGGTGGTTCAAATCATTGTGAAAGAAAGGCCTGGAAATCTACTTCTGTAATATTACAGCCACTGAAAGATCTATGGAGCAGTTCTATTCTGAAACACATGGGGTTGCCGTGGGTTGGAATCAACTCTATCTCAATGGATTAACCCCACTCAGGAAGGTTAGGGGTGAACACCCATCTCACACTTTCTCTCTGCTCTCAAGTTGGGCTAGTCAATGGTGGGCATGTTTGCAGGCTCTTTTTCATGCATCTAGAACCAGAAGGAGCAGAAAATAATGGGAGGTTGGATCAAATAGAAACTAAAAGAGGCATGTGGATATGAGTCCTCTTCAGGGCAGTGTTACTGATTAGAGCCCAGTTCTCTGTTCTTTTTCTTCAGTCCTCAATCCTTTAGTGAGTTCAGCCCCTCTTACAACTTCAAAACTCTTGGCTATCTGGATGACTCTAGTTGGATCCTCTGGCTTGTGGGCAGACTTCACAGGACACATCCTTTTGATAGGCTCAAAGATGGAACAGAATGCTCTTCTGACTTTTTCTAAGTCTAGTTTCTTGGATCAAGGGAAGCTCTGCTTACAAATTTTCTGAAGTTCGCATAGCGTCTGTACAGTCTGAAGGTCACAACTGGTACTCGAAAAATGTATTTTTTCCTCCATTTCTTCCTCCCTCCCTTCACCCCTTTGTTTCTCCCTTTTTTCAGTCTTACCTAGAGGAAGGCATGTGACCTGTTGGAATAAGCAAGGGTTTGGAGATGCACAACTTTGAGTTAAAAATCTAGGACTCGGGGGACCTCATACCATCAAGAAAGCAGTGCCGGGAGCAGAGCACGTCCTGTGGACCTGGGGTCCCTGCGCAGAGATGCTCCTAGTCCAGGGGAACACTGAAGAGAAGAAGGCCAACAGAGAGAAAAAGCCTTCCCCTGGAGCTGATGCCCTGAATTTGGACTTTTAGCCTATTTTGACTATGAGGAAATAAACTTCTCTTCATTAAAACCATCCACTTGTGGTATTTCTGTTGTAGCAGCACTAGATGACTAAGACAGAATTTGGTACCGAGAGAATGGGGTGCTGCTCTAACAGATACCTAAAATGTGGAAGCGGTTTTAAAACTGTGAATGGATAGATGTACGGCAGTGACAGAGGACCAGCAGCATCAGAGAAGTGGCAGCAGCAGAGAATCAACAGCAGGACAAGGAGACCAGTGAAAGACGGCGCTGGAGCCGCCCCACGGAGTGAGAGAGCTGAGTGCCTGTGAGCAGGAGGCTTCCTGGCCGAGTGGGGTGCCTCTGGGCACTTATCGGTGGAGCTAGGCTTGCCGACCCACGGAGCGAGGGAGCTGAGTGCCTGTGCACAGAAGGTTTCCTGGCAGAGTGGGGTGCCTCCGGGCACTTACCGGTGGAGCTACTGAGCTTTGGAACACTTGCCCCAGCAGGGCAGATGCGGGCGTGAGGCCCAAGGGCTGAGAGGCCATAAGAAGCAGAAGCCAAAGAAACAAGGGAACGAGAAGCCAAGCTGCTTCAGTCTCAAAAGGTATGGCCATGACCTCAGGGGTTTCAAAGGGTGGAGCCATGGCCCCTGGTGTTTCTAAGGGTGGAGTTGTCACTCGGATGGACTAGGAGAATGGTGCACCTGAAGCCAAGGGAAGCAGAGTTGCTGTCCCAGTGGGCCTGGAAGGCAGAGCTGAAGCCCAGGGCCGAGGGGCCTCCACTCAAAATCCAGAGACTGTGGCGAATACCTAGAGTCTGGAGGGCAGGGCTATTGTGTAAATTGTCTCAGAGAACAGAGGATTATTTTCAAAGCCTTGAGGGCTAATGTAATGTGTTCTGCTAACTTGCTTGGTGCCTGTTACGCCTTCTTTCCCGGCAGTTTCTCCCATTTGTAATGGAAATGTCTAGCTTGTGCCTGTTCTGCCATTGTACCTTTGGAAGCAGATAACTTGTATTCTAGATTTCACAGATGAAGAGGAATTTTTGGATTTTGGACTTGGAGTTAAGATTTTTGCTATGATATGATGGGGTGAATATGTTTTCCATGTTGCAAGGATGTGATTTTGGGGGGGGGGGCCAAAGGATGGAATGTCATGGTTTGAATCATGTCCCCCCAGAAATGTGTGTATCAATTTGGCTAGGCCATGATTCCTGGCACTGTGTGATTTTCCTGTATGTTGTAAACCTGCCTCTATGATGTTAATGAGAGAGGATGGGTGGCAGTTGTGTTAGTAAGGCAGGACCTCATCTACAAACTGGATTGTGTCCTGAGGCAATCTCTTGAGATATAAAAGACAGAAGTGAGCAGAGGGACAGGGGGACCTCATACCATCAAGAAAGCAGTGCTGGGAGCAGAGCACGTCCTTTGGACCAGGGTCCCTGTGCAGAGATTCTCCTAGTCCGGGGGAACACTGAAGTGAAGAAGGCGGACAGAGAGAAAAAGCCTTCCCCTGGAGCTGATGCCCTGAATTTGGACTTTTAGCTTACTTTGACTGTAAGGAAATAAACTTCTCTTCATTAAAACAAACAAACAAACAAAAAAAAATCTAGGACTCGGTTTATTTTACTGATTTTAAAACAAAACAAAACAAAAATTAAAAAAAAAAAGATTGTGCTTGAGGGAAAAAAAAACAACTCCACTCTTCAACTAACTAGCTGTATGATTTGAAATCTTATTGTTGTTAACTGCTGTTGAGTTGGCCCCCGATTCATGGCAACCCAATGCACAGTGGAAAGAAATGTTGTTTGGTCCTGTGCCATCCCCATTTAGGTGGAGGGAGGAGAAAGGCTTCTCTGTGGAGATGCCATTTCAGCAAAGGAGTCCCTCATTTTGGGTTACTGCTATGGATTGAATTGTGTGCCCCCAAAATATATGTTGGAATTCCAACACCTATGCTTGTAGATGTAATCCTATTTGGAATACAGGTTTCTTTGTTATGTTAATGAGACCATGTCAGCATAGGATGTGTCCCAAATCTCATCACTTCTGAGTTGTAAAGAGAACAGATTAATATACATACAGTCAAACATTACACAATCATAAAGAGTAATACAGTTCTGATGCATGAGACAACATGAATGAACCTTGAAAACATTATGCTGAACACAATAATTCAGTCTTAAAAAGACAAATACTGTATGATCTCACTTACATGAATAAGCAAATATATAGAAACCAAAGATTATTAATGGTTACCAAAGGGTGGGAGGGAGGGGGAAAGGAAGAATTTTTGTCTTGGGGAGCAATGAGTTTATGTTAATAGTGATGGACTATTTTGAAAAAGGATAGCAATAATGGTGGCACAACATGAAAAATGTAATCAATGTCATTGAATTGTAAATGGGGAAGTTGTCTTGCAAATGTTGGTGTGTATATTTTCACCATGTTCAAGCATGGACTAGTAACTTGAATTTGCCTCCAGAACTGGAGGGTGCTGAGAGACCAAAGAAAGAGATAGGCATCTCCAGGGTGGTGGTGAAGGAGCTTTATGGGGGAGATTTACATACCAAGGCTGTAGTCCCCAGTGGCAGGAGGACCAAAGCAGATCTCCGCACCCAGCCGTAGGGGAACAGAGGTTTTATAGTGGTCAAGGAGAAAAGTGGCTCCATGCCAGAGGGTTACATAAGACTGCCCTAGCAAGATCACATAACCGGGGTTTCGAAAACAGCAGTGAACTGACAGAGACAGCAGTGAACCAACAGAAAGCACGAGGGCAGCCATGTTCAACCTCACAAAACCTGTTTTCCCCTTCACACCACAATTAAAAAAAAGAAAAAAAGCAGATTACACACAAAGACACATGAGCACAGACAAGTGAGGATCCTCTATAAATCAAGAAACTAAGGAAGGAATCGACATGGTTGAGACCCTGATTTGAACTTTTAGCCTCCAGAACTATGAGAAAATAAATTTCTGTTCTTTAAAGCCACCCGCTTGTGTTATTTATGTTACAGCAGTGCTAGGAAACTAAGATGATTTCAGATTGAGCAGATGTGATCCAGTGCTTTCATTAGCTGATTTTCAGAAGTAGATTACCAGGCCTTCCTTCCTAGTTCATCATAGTCTGGAAGCTCCACTGAAACCTGTTCAACATCATAGCAACATGCAAGTCTCAGCTGACAGATGAGTGGTGGCCAGCCATGAGGTGCATTGGCCAGGATTCAAACCTGGGTCTACTACATGAAAGGCAAGAATTGTATCACTGAGCCACCACTACTGTCTTCCATGATTTGGACTAGAAACCTATATTTTCCTCATCATAAATAGGAAAGGGGGAAATATCTTTTTGTGTGTGTGTGTGAAAATCACACGAGATTAAGTTTTACAGGAGGGCCTACTGAGGTGACATATGTTAGGATCCCATGAAAGAGCAATTGTTCTTCAAATTGCCCTTCTGTTTTAAGGAAAGAGAGAACAGCCCAGTGTTCATGAATTTGCTGAGAAGTCGAATTTCCATGCGGTCAAGGAATATTCTCTGTTCAATCACTGGGTCCAGCACAGTGACTGGCTCATAATAGGTGCTCAGAAAATATTGTTGAATGGCTAGGAGGAGGGAAGGAAAGAAGGAGGGAAGGAAAGAAGGAAGAGAGGGAGGGAGAGAGGGAGAGTAGAAGGGAGGAGAAAGGGTATCTGTGGTAGTTGACTCTATGTGAGATCGGAGGGACTAAGTGAACTCTTTGAAGCCTCTAGGGATGTACAATAAAGACATTATTTTATTCTTGGGAGGATGGGGTATTGAGTATAAAGTCAGACCAACAATACAGAGAAAGGGAGAAGGGAACACCTGCACAAGATTATATTTTACCTCCAGACAATTAGGCAGTTTCCCTTCTGTTAAAATCCAAAGCTTTCCTTCCCATCTGGAGAAGGAAAGTTTTAGCAATGTGGCAGGTTCACTTTTAAGCCAGGGAAGTAATTTATGAACAGAAAAATGAAACATTTCTTTAAGAATGACCATATAATTTAAAGCCTCAAATGGTTATACTAAAGATTTAGTTAATGTTATGTCTGCTTTGAAACAGGGAGAAAAAGCAAAAGGACTGACATGTGGTCATATTGAATAGTCAAACAGTGGGTGCTGTGGAGTCTGCTTTCTCTTTATTGCAGTGGACATTGGTTCCTGAGAGTTGCTGCAGCTACCAATGCTGATATTGCTGGAGTTGAATGACTAGAGGGCATGCGTTTCCCTGGCTACTGAACTCAAATCACAGTGCAGACCAGGTTCTCTCCACTTCATCCCACCAACAGGTATACCATTTCCAGAAACATTAATGCATGGTTTAGGAGCAAGTGTAATGCATTCTCTCCATGTAGAGAAGGCAACACCACTGTGTCCTTTTTTTCTCATGCAAACCTCTTAGCAATATGTCCTTTCTATTTATCCAGTGAACTTTTAGGGGCCATCTTCTACATGCCAAGCAGTCTTCTGGTCATACCAGTAAGAACATAATGCCTGCTATGGAGGGAACTGTTTTTTCTCTCTTCTCACGGAAAGAAAACTTCCACCCTTCCTTCCAATCCTATTGCTATTTCTTCTCCAGGAAGGAGGAGTTACTTATCTGACAGCTAAAACTGGAGAAAGGAGCATTAGCCTGTGTAAATCCAGCCCTCTGATGGCTTCTCTTTTGAATTCAGGGTGCTTTTGTTCTTATTTCCCCCGCGTGTAAATGCCTTGTCCTGCCTCCTTCCCCGACATGTGTGGTGGATGGGTAGGGCAGAACTAAAGTTGAACTAGATGGTAATTTCCAGTAGAAGGGGAGGTAATTACTTTGGACAATGGATTAAGCTTCTTTGTCTAATACAATTTACCAATAATAAAGTTAATGTTGTGATTCCATCTAATTTCTGTTTCAGTTGAGTCAGACCTTGCTTTATTAGCACCCTTGAACTCTAGCATCTGACTTCAAGGAGCTTACAATCTATTTAGGAAGAGAGACAAGTAAATTGGCAATTAAATAGTGACAAATGTAGAAATAAAGGGAGTACAGAGTCCTTTGGTAGGCCATATAAGTGGCATCTGACTAGGGAAGCCTTGAGGGATGAATAAGAATTAGCTAGACGAAGCAAAATACAAGCAGTCAGTATGGCTGGAATATGTAGTGTGAGGTAGGGAGTAATATGTTATAAGGCTTCAGAGATCAAGTAATGGGTTTGGTTGGCTTTTGGATAGGCCTTTGTTGAAGAGTTTGGATCTTCTCTTGAGGACAATGAGAGCCAGTCTAGGGTTTTAAGGAAGGGAATGAATTGATCAGATTTAGAAAGATTGCTTTGATCGTAGCATGGAGAAGAGATTGGAAGAAGGCAAGTTTGGAACTGGGAATCTTTTAGGAGACTGTTGAAATTATTTCACATGAGTGGAGGGTGGCCTGAGCTAGAGTTCTGACATAAAAAAAAAGTGGTTGGATTTAAGAGATATTTCGGAGGTAA
Organism: Dugong dugon; assembly: GCA_030035585.1. Taxonomy (NCBI): domain Eukaryota; kingdom Metazoa; phylum Chordata; class Mammalia; order Sirenia; family Dugongidae; genus Dugong; species Dugong dugon. Next base: position 61,588,522 of record CM057470.1, read on the forward strand.
AATCAAGACAATGTGGTGATTAGTTAACTAGGCAGGGGAAGCCAGAGAAACTAGTGCTTGATGACTCCCAGATTTTCAGGAAGATTTGTGAGGTGCCATTGAGTGAGTTCTGACTTATGAAGACCTCATGCACAATGGAACAAAATGCTGCTCAGTCCTGCACCATCTGCATGATCAGTTGTGGACTGACTGTTGTGATCCATAGGGTGCTCATTGGCTGATTTTTAGAAGTAGATCACTAGGCCTTTCTTCCTAGTTTGACCTAGTCTGGAAGCTCCACTGAAACCTGTTCAACATGATAGGCAGATTTACCTTTAGCTAAAGTAGGGAACCCAGGAGAAGAAACAAGTTTTGAGAGGAAGATGATGAGTTCCACTTTGCACTATTGAATTTAGGTATCTGTGGACTATCCAAGTGAGGATGTTGGTAGATAGCTAAGAGGGTATGAGTCTCAGGAGGGAGATCTGGGCTGGACATAATGGATGTGGGAGTCATCAGCTTGCAAAGGACAGTTGAGGTCTCCAGGTAGAAAGCATAGAATGGGAAGAGAAGTGGGTAGAAGACATAACTCTAAGGAACACAACATTTAAGATGGAGACAGAGAAAAAGGAGCCAACAGAGTCTCAGAAAACATAGCCAAGGGAGTAGAAGGAAAATCAGGAGAGGATGTTCAAAATAGTCTATGTGGAGAAAAGGAGAAAGTATTGCCTAGGGGAGCATGGAAGAGTAAGTATTGAGGAACCATGTGTATTTTGAGTCCATTAGTTCAGTGGTAGAATTCTTGCCTTCCACATGGGAGTCCTAGGTTCTATTCCCGGCCAGTGCATCTAATGCACAGCCACCACCCATCTGTCAGTGGAGGCTTGTATATTGCTATGACGATGAACAGGTTTCAGTAGAGCTTCTAGACTAAAATGGACTAGGAAGAAAGACGTGGTGATCTGATGCAGGACAGGGTAGCATTTCATTTTGTTGTTCACGGCGTCACTGTGAGTTGGGGGCCAACCTGACAGCTGCTAACAACAACAACAAGGTAGCTGTGGGTGGAGGTGAGCAGGGGTCTAATTACTGAATCACCCCAACATTGAAGTCTATAGCATTCCTTTCTGACGTTCCTCCATATTCAGTCTTTATTGCAGGCTGTACTCATAAAGTAGCGCCAGTTAGTTCTGACTGAGTAGATGGGGACAATCAAGGTCTACAAATAAAAATTTTAGGAAAGATCTACTTCGTTAGGTCTACTTCATTAGCTGCAAAATAAAATGATTCCCCTGACTCTGCAGTTCAGGGACTACTGGGCTGGTATTTATAAGCGTGGAGAGAAACACTTCCCTCCTGTCCCTCCAAAGGCACTCAATCACCCTTGCACTTTCTGTAGCCAGTGGTTCTGACCCAGGATGCACTTTAGAAACACCAGGGAACTGTCAAAACCTATGGATGCCCCAGGCCCACCCGAGTCCATCTAAATTAGAATCTCCAGGGTGGAGCACAGACATTGACATTTTTTAAAAGCTCCCCAGTGGTTTCTAATGGGCAGTCAGGCGTGTGAACTACTGATCTAGGCAGACTCAATCTTTCACCAAGTAATTAACCTTCACCAAGTTAAATACCCAAATCCTCCACAAACAGGAAATTCCTGCAAATTTGCAGAGGTTGTCAATAGGTATTATATAAAGTGATTTATTTATTTATTTTTTTAAAATCCCAGCGACTTCTAGCTGTGGATAATCTGAAGTATTCTTTATTGGCATGGACAAATTTGGGGAGGGTTGGGCACAATGAAATCTAGTTTTGTCTGCCGGGCCCCCTTCAGGTTCTGGCTGCTTGGACAATACATCCTCCTTATTGTTGTTAGTTGATGTTGAGTTGGCTAAAACTCATGGTGACCTTATGCACAACAAAATGGAACATTGCCCATTCCTGCTCCATCTTCATGATCGTTGGTGTGTTTGAGTCTGTTGTCATGACTATTGCATCTGTCCATCTCAAAGGGGGTTTCTCTCATTTTTGCTGACTTTAGCAACTGTGATGTCCTTTTCTAGTGATTGGTCTTTCCTGATGGTTTGCCCAACGTAAGCAAGCCGAAGTCTCACCATTCTTGCTTCTAAGGAGCATTCTGGTTGTATTTCTTCTAAGACTGATTCATTCATTCTTTTGGCAGTCCACAATACATTCAATAGTCTTTGAATATATAGATTTCAAATGTATCCATTTTTCTCGTCTTCCTTTTTTCATTGTCCAAGTTTCGCGTACGTATGAGGTGGTTGAAAAGGTCATGGCTTGGATCAGGTGCGCCTTAGTCATCAGAGTGACTCCCTAAAGGGGGCTGTATTTCTTCCTAAAGAATCAGGGCAGATATTTCAACAAATGTTTGGCAATGAGGTCCCAGACAATCAGGTTCTGCTATGTGCACACCACTATAAAGACTCCATTGAGCCAGTAGACTCCAATGGCCCATGCCTGCCTGGGTTCTGGTTCTCACATTCTTAGACCCAATTTGCATCAGGAGAGAGGTGGAAGGTGATGTGCTGGGAATTTTAAATCTGCTTCAATCATAGCAGGTTAAATTTCCCAGGGACATTTTAGGGTTCAGCAAGATTCTATACAACTTAGCAATTCTAAGTCCCAATGAATCAAAGAATTGTTAAGCTCTGCCAATGGACTAGGCCCCAGTCAAAGTCAAGGATCCAGCACTTGGTCTCTTCATTCCTTCTGCTCAAACAGGACATTCCCCACTCTCCAGTCCTGTGGGCCCCTGCTCAGTTGAGTACTGGAGCAGACAGGCAGGGTCCTTATGGGTTTGCAGGGCAAGAGGACGTGTCCATCTTTTCCCTAAGCTACACCAGCATTTTCACCCACAGGAGCTGCCAATTTTCTGCTTTTGCCACAACTAAATGAGCTTTGTCCTATGCCCAAGACAAGTTGTAATTCATCAAATCCACGCATACTCTTTTCCCTTGCTTTTTACCCAGACAAAGAATGTAGCAGAGAGGTTATTAAATCCTTTTCTAAGGGTGAAATGCATAGAAACGCTGTGTGATTCAGTAATGCACTCCAAGATTTTAAGTAAATTTGCTATGCTTGACCTCACTGTTATGAAGCCAAATTTGCTGCTTTTTACAAGATAATACACAAAAAATACAATCAGCACACACAGCCCCTAATACTCCCTGCTGCTCCCGACAATAGGAGCTGAGCTTCCTGCTTTAGCTCATTTTTTTTGAATAAGAGGAAATGTATGGACAATTTTCTGTCCCTTCCTCCTGGGCCTAGAATTTCAACCACATCCCCAGAAAGCTTTTCAGTGTTTCTCCCCCATAGCTCAACGTTTCTGTTGGGCCATCATAGTTATCCACACTTAATCTTGCTGCAGGAAGCCCACTTTCAGACACAATGCAGGTTTGGAGACTGTCTTAGAAGTGAGTTGCCTTTACATGAGATTAACTACATGATTTGTAATTTTACCTTTGCTTATTTGATAGTCAAAGAGATACTCATAATAGCTTTTGTATTATTGAATATCTAATATGTGCCAAGCTCTGTGTAGGACCCTGCACTATATCAGCTCATGTAGTTCTCACAATAACCTTGCAAGATAAGTATCATTATCTCAGTTTACAGATGATAGATCTGTGTTAAGAGAGGTTAAGTCTTCTGTTCAAGGTCAAAATTGAAATCTAGTTGATCAATTTATTTATTTGATTGGAAAATTCATATGGGAAAATAAACAGGAAGAGCCAAGTGGACTCCACAAAAGAAAAGTAGCACCAGATATTAAACTATATTATAAAGCCTTGGTAATCAAATCAGTATGGTATTGGCCCTTGAATATATTCTCTCACTTAAGTGGTTTCCCTACTTGAGGTCTCTGGGTCTGTCCCTGCTTCCGACTGTGTCTTTCTCTCTTCTGCCTTCCTCCATTGCTTCTCTCCTAAACGCTCCTTCTTCCTACCCTTCAGCTCTCAGCGTTTCTCAACCTCGACATTATTGGCATTTGGGCCGCATATATTCTCCTACCAGCAAATGCGCTTTCCTTTATTCAGGTTATGTTTTATTAAGCATGGATGCAAAACAAATCTTCCTCCTACAAAGTTATTCATCTGACTGGATGGGAAGAATTTTCCACAGAAACCTCTCAAGTCTTGTTTTTCTTCCCTATCTTTGCACTTACTATGCTGAGAGTTGTAAGCCTTGTTCACGTGGTGACACAGCTCTGGCCCTGCACCTTCACATCAAGACCCTGGGCAACTGACACAGTGGGCAGTAGGAGTCTTCCTGGAAGCCGCTCCCATGTCAAGATGACTAGCAACAATTTAACTATGTACAGAAGTGACTGTGAACCACATAATATATCCCACTGAACCAAAAGTAAATGTATTCCCAACTCAACTTATCCCTAGATTTATCCCAACAATGCCCAGAGCCCTGCAGCAGAAACATGCAAGGTGGAGGTAGCTAGTCAGATGGAAAATATGGAAGGTGCCCCAGAATCTCTCAGGGGGGGTCCTCTGAGGCTCTAGCCCTGAAGATGCTCTTGGGAACTAATGTTCCCAGGAGTATCTATGACTTTCAGTGTCCAGACCTCTGGCCAGTACTAGGGGTACAGACTAAGAGGGCACAGGCAGTGTGACAGCAAGGGACCAGCTCTCAGGCAACAAGGTAGACCTCTCCCTCTCAGCCCCACTGGAGTTAGGCCAGTCACAAAGACCTCTCCATGATTGTGGCTGCTCTCAGGTGTGGCTGGCATGGCCACTCAATGCCCAGGATGTTTAGAGTTGGTTGGGGAAAATGGAAGGAAAGTACAGAGAGCAGTAACTTTGTTTCAAATTTTAAATTAGATCGAGAAAGCATTAATGATTGTATATTTAATTTTTAAAAGCCAGATTGAATATTAAAAGAACAGACTGTATTATTTTATCTACTCCAGGGCAGATTGGGGGCTTAGATTCAGAAATTAAAATCAGCCCTAGAAATTAAGAAAGCTAGTTTTTTTTTTTGCATATTGAAGCCTAGGCTTCTTGAAATATTTATTATACCTGTAAAATCAGTATTTGAGCTGCCGCTGCAGCATAGGTGTTTCTTAATTAGTGCCCTTGGCCTGCTCTCCCTGGCCCTTAGCTGATCTTTTCCCTGGAGATTGAGGGGTGGGGGAGGCAGGAGAGGTGATGCTGAGGCTCTGTGGGTGCTGGCTCAAAGACAGCAAATGTGGTGAGTGTCTCAGTGGGCAGCTCCAGAGAACTGAATTTGTGTACTGGTACCCAGAGTGGGGTGGAGGTGTTTTTGTGACATTGTCACCTAACGCTGAGGTCTGCTGAGAGCAGAACCTTTTCCCCTTTGTCACCAGTCAGCCCAAGCCCTGCCCTAAAACAAATCGGGGCAAATTTGATCTGAAGGCTCTTGTCCTCAGAGGAGGTGCCTAGAGTCTCTTGCTCTTCCCCCAGGAGGGGGAGTTGCCTCTGGGGGTGAAAGGGTAGACCTGAAACACTTACTAATGAAGATCAAAGACTACAGCCTTTAGTATAGATTGCACCTCAACATAAAGAAAATAAAAATCCTCACAACTGGACCAATAAGCAACCACTTCTAAGTAGAAAATGGATTTTTCATACAGTGATTCATGTTATGCACTATTCACTATCACACAGCATTTCTGCTCAGCTTTCATGGGAGTGTTTTAAAAGATTTTGTCCCCTTGCACCTTATGAAAAATATGAATGGGCAGCACACACATACACACACACACACACACCCCAAAACAGTTGCCTTCAAGTCGACTCCAACTCATGCCGACCCCACGTGTGTCAGAGTAGAACTGTGTTCCATAGGGTTTTCAATGGCTGGTTTTTCAGAACTAGATTGCCAGACATTTCTTCCGAGGTGCCTCTTTGTGGACTCGAAGCTCCAGCCTTTCTGTTAGCAGCTGAGCGAGTTAACCATTTACACCACTCAGGAACTCCAAGTGGGTAGCACAAGAGCCTTCAACGCTGAGGAGCTCAGATTCTGCCTACAGGAGAACCACATTTTCTTTGGCCGTGCTCAGACAGAGTTGAGTCAGCTTTGAGAGGGAACAGAAAAGAAGGATTCCTGTAGGCAGAATGATCATCCCTCAGTGGACTCTGGTTTTCACCTGAGGGACTGGGAGTCTGCCACAACCAGAGCTTCTGGTCCAGAAACAGAACACTTCCATTCTGCTCACTGCCTGGAGATCAGAGGCCAGAGGAAGGTGGGAGGGAAGTTTTTATTTTATTGAATGAATATGCTTTCTAATATCCTGTTGCTCTGGGCTCTTGTGCACATTGCAAGCAGCCAGAGGGCATCCTATGGAGTTTGGGAGCATTGCATGCTATAAGGATGAGTCACAGAGGCAGGCAGCCCTTTGCTAGGAGCAGGGAGGAACAGCTGATGCCCTGGCATTTGTCCACTGAGGGGTTTGGGAACACTCATGCTTTACACATGAGTCTGAAGTCAGCAGAGCGGGTGTGCCTCATGCCTGTTGAGGGTTTCAACGGAGAAGTCCGGCTGGCAGTTCCTGAGGCAGCAGCCTGGGGAATCAGTACCGTGTGGTGGAACAGCTGAGATCAGGGATGAGGAGATATAGGCTTTATTACCAGCCCTCCCCTCCTGTGTTCTGTGAGCAGGCACCAGTGACTACACCTCTTGCCCCTCAGTTTTCTTATCCGTGTATTTCACCTTTCAACAAGTATGTATTGAGCCCTGCTGTGTGCAAGGCCTTGCCAAGTGTTAGGGACACCGAGACCAAAGGCCCCGTTCTTGGCTTCAAGTGGCTCGGCCCCCGGTGGGCAGATGATGCAGCCTCCGAGACCTTTCTAGTCATACTGTTTGCTATGTTCTAAGATTTAAAAACTTGCCAGAGACTCTCTTAAGATATGGCAGGTATGGCCAGTGCCCTGGGTGCCACTTGTGGAGGGGGCGGGGGGTGGTGCCACTGAGCAGTTTCTATTAACCTGGTGTGACCCAACATCTTTCCTCAAACACGGTTGACACAGAGGGGTAGCAAGGGTTGGGGGAGGCAGACAGGGGCACTTGCCCCCAGGCGCAAGTCCAAGGAGGCACAGACCAGGAGTTGAATGACATTCCGAGGCAACACAAATATGAAAAGTGACTGACTTGGGCAGCTGGACAAGAGGGGAAGTCTATTCATCTTGATACTGGGGGTGGGGGGGTGCAACTTAGAGATTGCCCCTGGGTGCTCAAATGGGGGAGGGGCGCAATTTAGAGATTGTCACTGGGTAGGCTTTACCACCCTGCAGGGGCCATACTTCAGTGCTTGCCATAGGCACTTATCTTAGTCATCTAGTGCTACTGTAACAGAAATACCACAAGTGGATGGCTTCAACAAACAAGAGGCTTATTCTCTCAGTCTACTAGACTAGAAGTCCACTTGTCAACTCCAGGGGAAGGTTTTCTCTGTCAGCTCTGGAGGAAGGTCCTTGTCATCAATCTTCCCCTGGACTAGGAGCTTCTCAGGGCAGGAACCCCAGGTCCAAAGGACAGCCTCTCCTCCTGGCACTACTTTCTTGGTGGTATGAGGTCCCCATGTCTCTCTGCTCGATTCTCTTTTTTATACCTCTAAAGAAATTGATTTAGGACACAGCCTAATCTTATGGATTGAGTGCTGCCTCATTAACATAACTGCCTCTAATCCCACCTCATTAATATCATAGAGGTAGGAGTTACAACACATAGGGTAATTACATTAGAAGACAAAATGGTGGACAGTCACACAATTCTAGGAATCATGGCCCAACCAAGTTGACGTATATTTTGGGGGGATACAATTCAATCCAGGACAGTGCCATTTTCCTCAGATAAGCCTCTGCAATAGTCTCTTCTATGTAAATCTCCCTTCTAAGTGCTTAACAGAATTTGTGCATAGCCTTCTGATATGGGTTGAATCGTGTCCCCTGCAAAGATATGTTGAAGTCCTAACTCCTAGTACCTGTGTACGTGACCTTACTTGGAAATAGCATCTTTGCAGACATAATTAGTTCAGTTCACATAAGATCATATTGGAGTACAATGGGCCCTATAGGACTGATGTTTTTATTAAAAAAAAATAAAATAAAAAGGAGAAGTGACATAGAGAGGCATAGAGGGAGGACAGCCATGTGAAGACACAGTCAGAGATTGGAGTCATGCTGTCACAAGCCGAAGCATGCAGCCTGAGGCTACTAGAAACCAGAAGAGACAAGAGAGGCTCTTCCACTGGTGCATGGCCCTGTGGGCACCCTGAACCTGGACTACTGACCTCCAGAACTGTGAGAGAACAAATTTCTGTTGTTTTAAGCCACCTAGTTTGTGGTATTGTGTTACAGCAGCACTAGGAAACTAGGACACCCTCTATCCTCGTTATTAGTCATTTTGAAGCCCCATGCTAACTACCTGCCATATGAGATCCCCAGGGCCAGGGGCTATGACTCTTCCCCACTCCCACCCATTGGTTTCCTTCACACCATTGATGAATCTGTTGGGGCCAACGGGACAACTAATTGAAGCCAAGATATTTGTTATTGATTTGCATGCTTACACATTTAATCTGCTACTCCTTTCAGGTAACATTTGCCTATTAACAGCAATTTCCAGCATATTGATCCAAAGAGTGATCTTAAGAAGGATTTGCTAGTGCTTGAAAACTCATTGATTACAGAGAAGCGATAACAGGGAAGGGAAGTGTCAGAGACTAATACTATGGATTTGAGTCTGGGTGATTAAAAGAAGAACAGCAGTATTAGCAGAAATGGAAATTGAGTGAGAGAACCAAGTTTGCTTAACATTAAATTTTATTACTCAAATAATATATGTAAATATTATCCTAAGTAAAAGACAAAGACTTTACAGTCATTATTGATTACCTCCCAACAAGCCCAATTTCCTTCTTAGAGGTAAACACTGCTATTATTTTGATATGTATTTTTCTACACATTTAAGAATTCAGAACAGTGCTCCCAATATAGTAAACACTACACCAGTTAGCAGTTATTGTTCTTTTTAATTGCGTGGGATTCCTCATGGGGATGTACCATAGTTTATTTCTACATTACCTTCTGCGTTACTTTCTTAGGGCTGCAGTAGCAAAGTATCACAAAATGAGGAGCTTAAGACAACAGAAATGTATTATTTCATAGTTCTGGAGGCTAGCAGTCTGAAATCAAGACGTCATCTGGGCCATGTTCTCTCTGACATGCTCTCTTTTCTAGGGGAAGGACTTCGCTTGCCGCTGCTTAACTTCTGATACTAGTACTAGTTGCCATCTAGTCGATTCCAACTCATGGAGACCCCACATGTGTCGGAGTAGAACTGTGCACCATAGGGTTTTCAATGGCTGATTTTTTAAAGCAGATCATCATGCCTTTCTTCCAAGGCACCTCTGGGTAGATCAAACCGCCAACCTTTTAGTTAGCAGCTGAGCATGTGAACCACTCAGGGACTCCTAGCTTCTGATAATTCCTAGCAATCCTTGGTGTTCCGTGGCTGGTAGATGCATCACTCCAATGTCTGCCTCTGTTTTCACATGGCTGTCTTCCCTCTGTGTCTGGGTTTCTTCTCTTTTTATAAAGACGTCAGTCACATTGGATTAGGACTCATGCTACTCTAGTATGACCCCATAAGAACTTAACTGACAGCATCTTCAAAGACCCTGTTTCCAAACAGTCATGTTCACAGGTACCAGGGCTTAGAACTTCAACATATCTTTGGGGGATACAATTCAATAACACTCTCCATGAATATGCTGTTGAGTAGTTTCCATTTTTATTATAACAAATAATGGTCTAATGAACATTCTTGTATCTACTTCCTTTACAGACACGCAAGTGCTTCTCTAGGGTAGATAGGCATGCATGGTTTAAATTCCAGTATTTATTATCACATTGCCATTTGTATGTGTTGCCTCCAGTGTGGCAGTGCCCATCTACACAGGGACCAGTGTTTGTGGGAGAGAATGAATTTATTTTGGGATATGCTGAGTCTACAGTGTCAACAGAGCACATCTACTTGAATACCTTAGAGGTTTTTGGAGAAAAAGTGGGGTGTGGTTTAAATCTGGAGGTGTTGAGTCATTTAGCAACAGACCCCATAAACTCTTTGAGGGTGTGAGAAGGAAGGGGTGATCAGAGCAAAAGATTGAATGATTAGTTGGGGGGTTGGGGCACTTCCACTACCATGCAGAAAGAGATGGAATAAAAGCTCTAAGTTAGGGTGATCAGCTGTCCCGGTTGACCTGTTACTGAGAGCGTTCCCAGGATGTGGGACTTACAGTGCTAAAACCAGGTAAGCCCGAGGCAACCCTGGATGAGTTGGCCACTCTACTGAGTAGAGAAATCAGTTTCAAAGAGGAGGGACACTGTTTCCACTAAAACTGTATGAAAGAAACCCAAACCAAACCCATTGCCATGGAGTCGATTCTGACTCATAGCGACCCTACAGGACAGAGTAGAACTGCCCTCATAGGGTTTCCAAGGAGTGGCTGCTGGATTCGAACCGCCGACCTTTTGGTTTGCAGCCAAGCACTTAACCACTGCGCCATCAGGGCTCCAAAACTATAGGAAAGGAGATCCCAATTAGGTGACTGAAAACAGCTAGAAAATGCACACATATTGGAGGCAGCAAGTCTTAGTTTCTTTGCCAGAGGCATTCCTGGAAACACAATGTAGGGGATCAAAGTCTAGTATGGTGATCAGTTGGTTACAAGTAACAGAAAATGGCTTTAGCAAAAGGAAGTGTACTGAATGTACTGAAAGACTATTAGAGATTCACCAAAAGAGGAAAGGCTGAGGAATTGGCCTTGGCAAGCCTGGCAGTCAGGAAGCAGAAACACAGCTATGATTTTGCGACAGAGAGAGCCTGGTCCAGAGATAGTCTGGTCAAGACAGTGTTACATGGATGGAATGGAATTCCAAACACTTTCAGTCAAATGTGGCATGGGAATACCCAATTGGCCTTGCCCCAAACCTAAGGGGGCCCTGATTATAGTCCCACATGATGAATCCAAGAGAAATAAGGTGACTCCTCAAATGAAAATTAGAGCGCTTTCAGGAAGTGGAAATTGATACCAGTCAGTCAAAAACGTTAACAAAGTTCCACTATTGGTCCCTAAAGATGAGACTTCATTTCATGAATATTCCATGTGCCTCAGTTATATATATATACATGAATAGATTGTGTACATGGAGTACTGGGTGGTACAAACGGTTGACACACTCAGCTGCTAACTGAAAGGTTAGAGGTTCGAGTCTACCTAGAGGCACCTCAGAAGAAAAGCCTGGTAATTTACTTCTGAAAAAATCAGCCACTGAAAACCCTATGGAGCACAGTTTTACTCTGACACACAAGGGGTCGCCATGAGTCAGAATTGATTCGGTGGCAACTGGTTGGTTATTATGTGCATAGTATGTCCTCAGTACAATCTTGGTGGATATATAAATGAATGAATACACCCATAGAGTCAAACACACTCCAGTTAGCAGCAGGAGGATCTGTTGTTATTCTCATGCAAAGCAGGGGCAAGGGCTTCCGAAGCCAAGCCACAGACTTGTTTTTATACCAGGGCTAGTCCTGCAAGGAGGCACATTAGATGTCCCAAACTTGCTGACATAAATCTTCCCCATAGATATGGGTCATTTTATATAACTGACATCCTCCTAAGAAGTTATCCTTAAGTCTATTTTTTGGAACGAGTCAAACTTTAGATTCAGTAGAGAAACTTACTGTTTATAGGAATAGTAAACAAATCTTTTATTTTTATAGTATATTATTTTTTTTATAGATTCAGATTTTCTTTCAAGATTGGATTTGTTTAAAGCAGAATAAATCCCCCTGTTGGGGATTGGCTAATCTGAGTTATTTTTTGTAAAGCCTTTAACTTCTTATACTGGGTTTCGGATACACACAACCCCACTAATTGCTGGCGAAGTGTTTCTGAGTAGAGGCCCTGGAGGACCACTTTGGAAACTCTCTGAACCCCATTGGTAATTGGCTGTATCCATCTTTATTTCAACAATTAATGTGCTAAAGTCCTTAATATCAGTGAGTCTCGTAATTCCCTTAAATAGGAATTATGCAATCTATTTCACTTTGCAAACCCTTTTGTTGCAGAGAATGCAAGTATGAACTTTACTCCCAATTAACAGGTGTAATTTCAGTAGCAATCCATGAGAAGTTCTTAACTCTCTAGTCACTAGGTCTGTACTTCTTGGGGATTACAGTCTGAGTTGGGATGAGCCACACTGAGCTTCCATTAAGGAGTGTTGCTGTTGTTAGTTGCCACTGAGTCAGTTTCGACTCATAGTGGCCCTATGTACAACAGAACAGAACACTGCCTGATCCTACGCCATCCTCACAATCGTTGCTATGTTTGAGCTCATTGTTGCAGCCACTGTGTCAATCTATCTCGTTGAGGATCTTCCTCTTTTTTGCTGACCCTCTACTTTATCAAGTATGATGTCCTTCTCCAGGGACTGGTCATTCCTGGTAACAGGTCCAAAGTACGTGAGACAAAGTCTTGCCATACTCTTTCTAAGGACCATTCTTGCTGTGCTTCTTCTAAGACAAATTTGTTTTTTCTTCTTGCAGTCCATGGTATCTTCAATATTCTTCGATAACACAATAATTCTAATGCATCAATTCTTCAGTCTTCTTTATTCATTGTTCAGTTTTCACATACATATGAGGTGATTGAAAATACCATGTGCTTGGCTCAGGTGCACTTTAGCCCTCAAGGTGACATCTTTGCTTTTTAACACTTTAAAGAGGTCTTTTCTAGCAGATATGCCCAATGCATATTTGATTTCTTGACTGCTGCTTCCATGGACCTTGATTGTTGATCCAAGTAAAACAAAATCTTTTACAACCTCAATATTTTCTCTTTTTATCATGAGGTTGCTCATTGGTCCAGTTGTGAGGATTTTTGTTTGTTTATGTTGAGGTGTAATCCATATGGAAGGCTGTAGCCTTGGATCTTCTTCAGTAAGTACTTCAAGTCTTCTTCACTTTCAGCAAGCAAGGCTATGTCAGCTGCATATCACAGGTTGTTAATGAGTCTTCCTAATCCTGATGCCACATTCTTCTTCATATAGCCAGCTTCTCAGATTATTTGCTCAGCATACAGATTGAATAAGTATAGTGAAATGATGGAACTCTGACACATACCTTTCCTGATTTTAAACCACGCAGTATTCTCTTGTTGTATGTACAGGTTCTGCATGAGCACAATCAAGTGTTCTGGAATTCTTGTTCTTCAAATGTTTATCCATAATTTGTAATGATTCACACAGTCGAATGCCTTTGCATAGTCAATAAAACACAGGTAAACATCTTTCTGGTATTCTCTGCTTTCTGCCAAGATCCATCTGACATCAGCAATGATATCCCACGTTCCACGTCCTCTTCTGAATCTGGCTTGAATTTCTGGCAGTTCCCTGTTGATGTACTGCTGCAGTAATTCAAAACTTATCTTCAGCAAAATTTTACTTGCATGTGATATTAGTGATATTGTTCAATAATTTTCGCATTCCGTCAAATACATTTCTTTTGAATGGGAACATGTATGGATCTCTTCCAGTTGGAATAGAGGTCTTTAAGTCAAGCTTCCCTTGGCTAGTATCTCACTTCTCTTTGTTCTCTAGGTGAGTTCCTGGTGCTGCTCAAGAAAATCTTGCATTTCCCTAAGTACAGTTGAGCCATTTAGTGACTTTAGCATGCCTTCCTTTTGGTGTCAAATATTTGCTTTCACTGTCTGCCCAGTGGATCCAGGGTGGTGCAGATGGCTAAGCACTTAACTACTAATTGAAAGGTTGGCAGTTCAAATCTACCCAGATGCACTTTGGAAGAAAGGCATGGCTGCCTGCTTCCAAAAGATCACAGTCATGAAAACTCTATGGAGCTCAGTTCTGCTCTACAACTCTTGGGGTCACCATGAGTCTGTATCAAGTCAACAGCATTAGGTCCTCCTAATAAGTAAGATTTATGTCATTTTCATATTTGTTTTGTCTTTTGTTGCTTGTTATCAAGGATTATATATGGATCCAGGAAATAGCCTTAATACCAAGATTCTGGATCCATCTAGAGTTTTCTAGTGTTTACAGTTGGGTGCTGCCATATATAACAAGGTGCTTAACCCCCCAATAAGAAAGAGAGACTATTAGATGTGATCTCTAAGGAAAAATAAATCCAAATTTGGGGCAGAGAGGTATCTCATTACCTATTTCCAAGTTGCTGGCCAAGGAGCTCACTGCTAACCAGTTGCTGTCGAGTCTTTTCTGACTCATGGCAACCCCATGTGTGTCAGAGTAGAATTGTGCTCCACAGGTTTTCAATGGCTGTGATCTTTCAGCAGCAGATCACCAGGACTTTCTTCAGAGGTACTTCTGGGTAGATTTGAACTGCCAACCTTTTCGTTATGAACCTAGCATTTAACCGTTTGCATCACTGGGGGACTCCAGCCAAGGGGCCATCAAAGCCTTAGAAATTCTCCATTCAGGCTGGTTTCTGTCTTTCAGGTATCATTGCAGTGGCTCCAGGGGCCAGGCCTGTTTAGCAGGAAGAGGCCTTATAATCAGCAATACTCCTGACAGTGGAACTCAGATATAGCAAATCCCTTGCACAAGCACTGCTACTTCTCCATTGTCAAACATCACACAACACTTTTGATGAACCCAAATGTGGCCTCACAAACCTCAGCAACAGGAAACCACCCCTGATTATGGATGGGCCTATGAATTGAAACCTAATTAAAACGCTGGCTTAAATCATGGGGGCTTAGGGAAAGGACACCAACACTGGCAGAAGATAGGTTCTGATGACCTTGGGTATTTCTTTGAATTCTAAGTACCTGTAATTCTATGACTTGGTGGGGAGCAGCATCTGTGTTAGCCTCCCACCCCCGTCATAGTGCTGCTGTGACAGAAATACCTCAAGTAGGTGACTTTAAAGAACAGAAATGTATTTTCTCACAGTTCAGGAGGCTAGAAGTCTGAATTCAGGGCTCTGGCTCTAGGGGAAGGCTCTCTATTCTTCGGCTCTGGGCGAAAATCCTTGTCTCCTTCAGCTTCTGTTTCTCAGTTCCTTGGCAATCTCCACATGGCGTCTATCTTTCCCTATTCGTGCTCGCTTGTCTCTGTGTCTATGCTGCTCCTTATAACTCAGAAGTGATTAGGTTTAGGGCACACCCTACATTGGTATTGCCTCATTAACATAGCAAAGAAAACTCTATTCCAAATAGGATTATATCCACAGGTACAGGGGTTAAGATGTTGTCTCAGTTATCTAGTGCTGCTGTAACAGAAATACCACAAGTGGATGACTTTAACAAAGAGAAGTCTATTCTCTCACAGTCTAGGAGGCTAGAAGTCCAAATTCAGGGTACCAGCTCTAGGGGAAGTCTCTCTCTCTCTGTTGTGTCTGGAGGAAAGTCTTTGTCATCAATCTTCCCCTGGTCTAGGAGCTTCTCAGCACAGGGACCCTGGGTCCAAAGGATGTGCTCTGCTCCTAGAGCTGCTTTCTTGGTGGTATAAGGTCCTCCTGTTTCTCTTTTATATCTCAAGAGATTGGCTTAAGACACAACCTGATCTTGTAGATTGAGTCCTGCCTCATTAATATCATAGAGGTAGGATTTACAACACATAGGAAAATCACCTCAGATGACAAAATGGTGGACAATCACACAATACTGGGGATTATGGCCTAGCCAAATTGACATACATGTTTGGGGAGACACAATTCAATCCATGACAGAGGCCAAAATATATTTTGAGGGGCACAACTTAATCCATAACACTCCCTTTAGATGAAAGGAAGACATATACAGTTGTATGTGATAGATACCAGGCTTTGCCCGAAGCCTGCTGTTTTTTCAGCTGTCTTAGAGAAGCTGTGTAGCGCCCAAGGTGACCTTGCTCAGGTTGGCTCTTCTGTGTTAGGTGTTCATTCTAGAGACCCATCTGCTACTGGCAGCAGCTGTCAGCACAAACTCACCAGCTGATTAAAGCCCTCTTCTTCTGTAACACAAAATGAAATCTGAAGAGCAAAGCCATGTTGCTAACACCTTTTGGGCAAAGCCTTTTAGGAGGTAGAGATGTCTGCATTGGTGGGTCCTCTCTTCATCTCCTGCCTGAGCTCTGGCAGTCCAGCTGTCAGCTGCCAGCCTGTGAGAGGCCCCAGGAGTGAGGAAAATCAAAGCTCTCCCTTGCCACCAGAGAGTTAAACCCCAAAGGGCCTGTATGGAATGATTACTTGAAATGCTGCAAGGAGCTTTTTATTCTCTTTCAGGTCAGCTTTGCTGATATCCAGGGGCTAAGTATAACTATAAGCATGTGAATTTCAATAAATATGTTTCCTTCAATTACCCAGCTGGACAGTTTAGTTCACCAGAGCCTGCAATCATACAAAGGCTGCTGGGGAATTGTTGTGATTTAGATAATTTCTGATCTCCTCTCTGCTTAACCTGCAGGGCTATGGACAGCCTTGGAGACCAGGGGGTGGAGAGAGGGAGGAGGGGAAAGCCTGTTCTCATCAACCCAGAGATGCAAGTTTTTGGCTCAACCTCAAAGACCGATGCTGTAACAACCAGAGAGGCTGAGAAATATTGCAGAGGGTGGAGGAGCCGGGAGGAAAGCAGAAGGGAAAGTCGATGTGGAGCAGCCAGAAGGATGACAGACTGGAGCTGCTGCTGTTTAGCTTAGGGGCTAAGAGGCAGAAAACCCCCACTGGGGACTCAGAGTTTAGCCTCTGCTCTTATACCAATACCCCTTCTGCAAATTCAGGAGGCAGAAACCACCATTTTAATGGCCTGATTGTAAATGCAGTTGGGTTGACCATTTCTCACCCTAGTATTACTGCATGTGATGTCTGCTTAGCTGAGCTCTTTAAATTATGCAGAAGAATTCTACTTAAGTTACTTGGTAGGTGGCTAATGACCAAGGTGGCTCTGGCTGCCTGGAAAAGTTGCAAAGGACAGTGGAAAGTCAGGTAGTGTTAGAGCTACTATTTGGGAGCTGAGTTCACCTGCTGTGACCTTACACCTTCTCATTGGGTTCACCTGGGTCCAGGTCTGTTGGGATTCTAGAGCTGTGGCAGGGAGGCACCCTATATAATGACATCATTTGTTTTTCCTCTTTCACTAATGTTTTCTGTATGTTTGGCATCTGTTTCCATTCTGAAGGGTCCTCTGATTTCTGTTGAGGCATTGCTTCTTCCTTGTTAGATAGGTAGATAAATAGCTTCCATTGAATCAATTCCAATGGATAGTGGCCTTATATACAACACAATGAAATGTCACCTGGTCCGATGTCCTCCTGGCATGTTTGAATCCATTGTTGCCACTCTTATGTCAACTGTGCTAATCCATCTCACTAAGGGTCTCCCTCCCCCTCTACTTCACCAAACAAAATGTCCTCCTCTAGCAATTGATCCCTGCTATGATATGTCCAAAGCAAGCAAGTTTGACAATGTTCTGTTGAGATCCATAGGATTTTCATTGGCTAATATTCAGAAGTAGGTTACAGGCCTATCTTCCTAGCCTGTCTTAGTCCGGAAGCTCTGCTGAAACTTTTCCACCATGGATGACCTTGCTGGCATTTGAAATACTGGCAGCATAGCTTCCAGCCTCACAGTAACCAGCAAGCAACCACAGTACAACAAGCTGATAGATGAATGGTGGTTTTCCTCATTAGGTACAACCTTATGGAAAGATCATGAGGGTCTAGCCCTTCCAAGACTCCACCTAAACCAAGCAGGTGAGTCCTCCTTGGGAAAGAGACAGAGTGCCTGAAAATTGTTGGTGTTCCATCCACCCCAGCAGAGGGGTCCTGGCCAGACTGCTCCTGCTACCAGACAAGTATGGTGCCTACATACCTGCATCTGCTTTTGTTCCTGTCCTTTCCAAACCTGGCTCTCCAAACTTTCTTCAGCCCTTTGAAAAAACAAACAAAACTGGTTGCCGTCAAGACGATTCCAACTCATGCGACCCTATAGGACAGAGTAGAACTGCCATGTAGGGTTTCCAGGGAGCAGCTGGTGATTTCAGCTGTTGCCCTTTTGGTTAGCAGTCGAGCTCTTAACCACTACACCACCAGGGTTCCTTCAGTCCTATAAGACCCCAATGTTCCTGATGCTTAATTTAGCCAGAATTGGATTCTGTTGCCTGCATCCTGGAGACTAACATCCAGGAGACCTGGCACTGTCAGCAAGTGCTTTTATTCATTTACTGAAGTTTTTATTAACTCCAGAGCAGGGACTTCAGAGATCCCAGAATCCTCCACGTTCCTGTTTTCATTTTTACCAGATGCGGAAACTGAGGTGAGGTGTGGGCTGACTTCCCAAGATCCCATGGCTGGTGAGTGGCCTAGCAGACACTGGAACTCAGTACTTCAGTCGAGTCCACTGCTCTTCCTGCTGCAATACACAGAGTCTTCTGCCTGAACATCTGACAACTTTGGGTTGTAGCCGGGAGCAGTGTACGGGGCTATGGGGACAAAAATCACAGAATCCATCCCTGGGGGATGTGGGCTGGGGATGTGTGTGTGTGTGTGTGTCTGTGTGTGAGAACTAGATTTCAGAAAGCACCTTCATCTGCCCTTTTTCTTGGTAATAGTTAGAAGTTGCCCATAATACGGTACATTAATATAAATGGGAAATAAATAAGCAATAACCACAACATGTACACTTTAGGATCACTTTGGAAGAAAGTCCTGCAGGATCCCAGGGGGACTGTGGGGGAGGTAGGGCTGCTATCTGTCCTAAAGGTGCTCTTCCTCCACCTACCTTGTGCCCCCATTTTCCATTCAACTCCCCCACCCATCCTCAAAACCCTAGAGATACCTCCTCTGGCACTCGCTTCAGGCTCTTGGCAGGAACCTGCCCTCTGACACTCCCCAGGGCCCTGGGTGGGCCTTTCCTCCTGTGAGTGGTCCCCCTCCTCTTGGCTCAGCCAAGCTGCAGCATCCAGGTTTGGTCTCCTGGGATACCTAATTAAAGGGCCGGCAGTGCTTTTGCCAATAGTCCTGTTTGGAGCTGAGTTTTGTATCTCTGTAGAAAAAAATAGCATCTTTGGATCTTTCTGACATGAATTTTCAAACAGAAGCCTATAATTCACATAGTACTGTGAGAGCGGGAACTCAACAAGACTGCTTTGTTTTTCCAGGTCTCACAAGTTTTCTGTCTTTGACAGGGTGCTGTCTTACCACTTTTCTATTGCTCTCTGTTAGTGGAAAATATTTGAGTTTTCCTTCTCTGACAGGAAAACTGACAGGTTTTCGCCTTACACAGGTTCTGGCTTTCACAGGTTTTACTGTAATAGTAACATAGTTCACATCCAGCACATTGTAGGCATTTAGTGTCAGGAAGGGACACCATGTCTGTAGTCTTGGAGCACATCATGCATTATGGCACAGGGTAATAATGGTTTTAATGATAACCCTGAGTGCATTCATTCATTCACCCACATGATCCATTAAACGTGAACTGCCTTCTACGTGCTTGGTGCTGTGTTAGGTAATGAAGACACGCGGATGGGCAAGAGGGCAAGGTCCCTGCTCTCCAGGGTCTGGTTGTCCTGGACATCTGTTTGTGGCACGCAGAATGTTCACCTCTCCTTTTCCTCATAATCACCCTCCAACCTCCCTTTGAGGGTTCCCCCCGCCCTTTTCTACCCACAGGGATTTGCAGGTGATCTATACCACTCCCTGACAAAGGCTCAGCAGATAAACAAGGCCAATCAGAGTATGTTTTCACCTTTTCCTAGCCATGATGATCGGTTCAGGGATAGGGACATAGCCCAAGTCAGTCCCCAAAAGAGTCAGCCCTGGGACGTTTGCTAGAACTCTTAAACTGAGGACTTCTGCTTCTACCAGTGTTGCTAAGATGCAGGAAGGAAACCTGGAGATGCTAGGAGTCATTCTTGGATCACATGGGGAGAGCCTGCTTGAGAACAAAGCCAGAACAAAGGAGAGTGGAACTGAGAGTTAGGGTGAGTCTGATTTCGGATGGCATCATTTGAGCACCTAGGTCCAGTGGGGCCAAATCTACCTATACATTTTTCAATTACACAAGCTAATAAATTCCCTTTTTTCCCCTTAAACCAATTTGAGATGAGTTTCTATTTTTTGAAATAACCATAGTTCTTACTATTTTAATCGTCCTTACTAAACACAACAGTAAAGCAGAAGAGCAAGATGAGGATCACTTGTTATAACATGCTGTGAGGACAGATACACACAGAGATGCTGCGCAAGTACAGAACGGGACCCTCATCTGACTTGAGGGATCTGGGAAAAGATTACAAGACGAGGGACCACCTGGGCTTAGCCGTACAAATTTAGTGGGAATTGTCCAGGCACATGGGACATTTCAGAAAGAGGGAACACAAGTAAAAACATGCTAAAATTCATTTAGTGCACTATTTTTAAAGAAAATGGTATTAAACTTCAGAAAGATTTGGATCTGAAATGATTCACTTAAAAATATCTCGGTGTTCAAAAGGTACACTTCAATTTAACGGGAAATTAATGAATATGAGCTTATTCCTTTATGATGCTACATAAATGCTGCTACATTGCTCAGCTAACTCTTCCTAGATACATCCTTCCAGCTAGTTTAGAATTCTAGAAGGGAAACATGCCCAAATAAGAGGATAGGAGCTACAGCAATGGTCCATGAATTTGTATGTTCATCACAATCACCCAGGAGAGTCCAAATACAGACAGGTGAGCTCCACCTGTGACAGACTGAAACTCAAAGTGGGGTCTAGTTTGTTTGTTTGTTTGCTTTTAAGTTCCACAGGTGATTCTGGTGTGTAGCCAGGTTAGGGGTGCACCGAATCTAAATAGAGGAAAATAATGTAATGATAGAAATGACAGATTTGGAAGTCAGGCATAACTAGGAGCCCATTTTATCATTTATTAGCCTTGATATAGTTTTATTTCACCACCTGTTTGTCATTTATACTCTGGTGGCTTGCATGTCGCTATGATGCCACCAGTATTTCAAATACCAGCAGGGTAACCATGGTGCACAGGTTTCAGAGGAGCGTCGAGACTAAGACAGACTAGGAAGAAAGGTTTGGTAATCTATTTCCAAAAATTAGCCAGTGACAACCCTATGGATCACAACAGAACATTGTCTGATATAATGCTGGAAGATGAGCCCCTTAGGTTGAAAGCCATTCAAAATCCACAGTAGCCACAACAATGGACTTGAGCATACCAACAATTGAGAATATGGTGCAGGACTGGACAAAGTTTTGTTCTGTTGTACAAATGGGATCACCGTGAGTGGCACTGACTCAACAGCAACTAACAACAACAGTTCTATTACCTCATTTGTACACAAGAAATAATTGCATTCATTTAGCATTCGTATGTATTTGTGAGATGCTTCTTATGTGCCAGCCTATGTATTAGTAATATGAACTGAAGCAGACAGGTCTTCAGTGTGTGGTTGTATGCTGATCCGGCTAGGAGTTGGGCTCGGAGTTGGGTTGTAGTTATAGGTATCAGATGCTTTATCTCCTTTGGCATTCTTGTTTTCCTTGCCCCTGGCTTTGGACGTCCCTAAGAACTCTTCCTCAGATTGTCTATGTCTCACAGTTCTTTCAGCTATAACCTAGTATTATACTGCAGTGTTGGTGTGGTAATAAGGTGTGGGGAAGGGGAAACAGTCTATAATATAATGTTTAAATCTCAGTTTTTCAGTGAGCCTGTGTCCCTGGCTTGTGAACTTCACCACTTTGGTGGTTCGAACCCACCTATGGAAGAAAGGCCTGGTGATCTGCTTCTGAAAGGTCACAGCCATGAAAACCATACAGAGCAGTTATACTCTGAAACACCTGGGGTCTCCATGAGTTGGAACTGACTCCATGCAAGTGGTTTGGTTTGGTATGTTGAGACTAGAGGGTTGGAGAAGGGAAATGCTTTCTGCTGGGTCAGCTAAGGCTCTCCTGAAATCCTTTTTCCTGGAGAGTGGGCCTTTTTATGGAGAATGTCCTGGCCTATTTCACAACGGTTATTCTTTCCCGCCCCCCTGCTAGATCCATGGGGGGATCTTTTTTGGCTTTTCACTGTGAGAAAGTGGTGAGGTTCCTGAAGATAATGCCCAAGAAAGTGTGTCCCCCGCTCACCCCATAACCGCCTTCCCAAGACTGTGGCCTTTAGGAGTTCTTCCTTCTCAAGCTAATCCTCACTCAGTCTCCAGCAACTCATGAAAATTACCATTTAAGTCTGTCTTCTGAAGAATGCTCCTCTTGGTTCAGTCAAATACAGGAGACCAAATGGAAGCGCCTCGCCAAAAGCAAGACGAGAAGACAGGAAGGAACAGGAGTCGAAAGAATGGACGCAGGGAATGCAGGGTGGAAAGGGGGAGCGGGCTGTCACACTGTGGGGATTGCAACCAATGTCACAAAACGATATGTGTATAAATTTTTTAATGAGAAATTAGCTTGAACTGTAAACTTTCACCTAAAGCACACACACACACACAGACACACAAATAATCAGAGCACAAATAAGCTAAAGCCTGTATCTTTATCTTGTATGCATACAGGGAGACAATTTTGTTTCTAACGGACGAATGGCTCCATGCAGGCTAGTTACAATCACACTTTCAGAGAGATGAGGACGAAACAAAGTAAAAAATTAACTATTGGCCTTCTCAACATGATTGATTGAAATCATGGCCTTCTTTCTGAGATCAACTGACATCGGGTCACTAGGTGGTCTCTGGGGCCCCCTTCACCTGAAGCCAAGCTCTCTGCACAAGATAAACTCCAAACGGCTTCATGGCTATCACAGTGAGGCCGATAGCACGCCAGCCATCTTGAATAAGCAAGCCATCCTATATGATATGAGAAGTAACACCTTGCATGTAAGCGATCTCATTAGGTAATGTAACGCACTGTCATTAAGATATCTCCTTATGTAGGTATCCTTCTGGTTCTGACTCAGTTAAGAAAAAGAAGGGGCTGAGGTCTCAAGACCAGTCGAAACTGATCTGGAACCAGGTTTAGCCCCCCTGACATGCGCACTACTGACAACCATGTCCCTTGGATGACCTATTGACGTCAGAGGTCGGAAAACACACCCCTGTCTACAGCTCCGAGGTGGGTAAAACGCCATCTTTGTGGCCCCCTCCCTTAGACTGAGCAGGCGCAGAAGATCAGACTGGCCCAGGAACACCTTTATGGGCCAAACCAAGCAGCAGGCTGACTCCACCTTGGGACGTCCCTGAGGACCCCAGACCCAATTTTACTTTACCCATACCCCTCGGGCCATTGTTTAGGGAGCCACCTTGGCACACAAGACCCGGTAGGCTCCTTTACTTGGCCAACTAAATAAAGCTGCTTCTTTCGCTTTCACTGCTTCGTGTCTTTCTAGACGCGTGAAGCAGACCTGGAAGCGTCCGGTTACAACAGCTGTCCACCCCAGAGGGGATTTGGAGTTTATGATTACCTGTCTCCACTGTATTTCCCTTTATCTGATCTTGGATGCATTTCACGTTTGTCAGTGACCTTTTGGGACTGTTCCTATATACTCAGAAGAATCGTCAATTTGGGCCTCAGTTTCTCTCTTTTAACAATTCTGCCAGTTTATGACCCCAACGGCTTCTGCTTCGGGAAAGCAGATCCAGTCATGACCTTTTGGATTCACCTGTCTTTTCAGATTTTGGGGTGGCAGTTTGCCCTGTGACCTCAGTTCTCTGATGAGTATGAGAAATATCCTTGATTGTCAGTTTATTCAGCTTTTTCTTATTGTAAGGATGGAAATGGTGACTGCGAAGGTTAGATCTGAAACGGCAAGTCGTGTAATTTATATTTTTAAAGGGCACGTTCTTGTCCTCTGAGGTAGCTTTTGTCAATCATATTGGGAGACTGAGGCTCAGTGTCAACTGACTTACCCGAGATCCTTTGACTAGTAATCCGCGGCTAGCAAGCCCAGCCTAATTCTTGCTCTTTTCCCACTCTATCGCAGCGACGACCATTCCCTCTTGGTTCTGAAAATCTTTGCGTATAAATGGAAGGAACTTTACCTGTCATGTAGTTCAGCCTGCTACCCAGAGGACTCTAACTACCCGTTAACAATAGATTATTAGTGGCTCTGCTTTTAACAGCTAAAAGAAATATATATATATATATATAAAGTAACACTAACTTTTATACATAGAATTTGTTGTCTATGAGTCCAAGAAAAATTCCATTCTTCATCTTTTCCAATTTACATTAATTTGATGATTGTGACAGATACTCTCACTGGGGCACTCTGCTGACATGGAGGTTTCCCTGGATTCACTAGACTCTCAGGCAGGAGAAGGAGTGAAGGGGAGGTGATGTGATTTGAATCCCTCCTTTGCCCCTTGCTATTTGTGTGACCTTGGGAAGTAACTTAACTTCTCCAAGACTCAACATTCTCATCTGTAAAGTAATTCAACCTACTCATGGGATGGCTGTCAGGATCAAATAAAATGATTTATATAAAACGAACAGTGCTGTGGCTGGAACATGATAAAATCCATTATTGTCATTAGTTGTGATTGATCTGTTATCATTCCAGGCCCCAACCTTGTGAGTTCTGGTGAATGGGATTCTGCCAGCAAAACCTGCTTCATGCAAATAGGAGCCCTGGGAAACCTCATTTTGCCCCTTGATCTACTAATTCAGGTACTTTTTCCCCTTATTTTATTTATTCCTGTAGTGAATAATACTGTAGGATTTTTCGGGATGATTGCTGTTGTTAGTTGCCTTTGAGTTAATTCCAACTCCTGGTGACCCCACATGACAGAAGGAAAATTTGCCTTATCTTGCACCATCTTGACAATCATTGGTACGCAGGAGTCCATTGTTGTGGCCACTGTTTATTTTGAATGCCTTCCAACCTAGGGGCTCGTCTTACAGCACTATATCAGACAATGCTCTCTTGTAATCCATAGGTTTTCATCAAGTAATTTTTGGAAGTAGATTTCCAGGCTTTTCTTCCCAGTCTGTCTTGGTCTGGAAGCTGCACTGAAATGTGTCCCCCATAGGTGACCCTGCTGGTATTTGAAATATCAGTGGCATAGCTACTAGCATCACAGCAAAGTACAAGTCACTACAGTACGACAAACTGACAGATGGATAGTGGTCAGAATGATTACCTTACCAATGACTTCTCTCCTCTGCTACTTCTACCCCATTTTGTTCTTGGCCAATACTGTTGAGTTTGAGAAATCTCCAAATACCCTGTACAATTTAGTCACCAGTTCCATGCACCTTTCCCTTTTCCAAAGCTTAACTTGGTTGATTCCCTACCATTGAGCTGTCATTACCATTTCTGACTCCTTCTATTGGGGGGAAATTCTGTCACTAGATGGATGTTTTCTTGTGCTTACTGTGTTTTTCTTGACTTTAGAAGGAATTCCAAAAATAATCCTCCATAACCTTTAATTTTACCACTATGTTGTCTTTTGTTTTGCTCCACATTGCTGGAACTATGCCAGAAGATTCTCAGAGTAATTCTGATTAGCGTATATTCATGACAGTTTTGTAAAGGGTATTTTTACTCTTGGGCAGACGTATCTGTAACTTTGCATCTCGCAGTACTCGTGGCTTCCAGCTTCATAGCAAAAGTCACTTTGGATGTAACAGGGAATTCGTATATAAAATGAACTTTGGAACACTATATATATATCTATCCATGCTTAAATGTTTTGTTTAATTCATTTCAACTCAACAGATATTGAACACCTACTATGCTTCAAAATGTGACCCTGTGCTGATATTTATATTTCTTCATATATATATATATATATATGTGCCTGGAGCGTTCTGTTGAAGGATTCTGCATGAGGCTCTGTCTTCCCTCGGAGTGAAAAATAATGCCATGATTGATTAGCATTGTCCATTGTAGATGTATAGAGGAGAGGCAGCACATATACAGAATATTTTCTCTGTTGTCCTAGGCCTAGAGTGAGGTTGACTTACTTAATAAATAATTATGGAAAATCTACTCAATATTGAAGCAGATGCTGAACAAAGATTTTTCCCCCCATTATTTTTTATTTAGGCACTCTTTCCAAACACTAAAATCCATACTTCTTAGGGTAGAGTTTTGAGACATTTGACAATGCATACAGTAGTATAACCGCTACATCCCAATCAAGTTACAGAGGAGTTACATTACCTCCCAAAATTCCTCTGTGCCCTTTTGTAGTCAACTCTTTCTTCACCCTGAGTCATTGGAAACTACTAATTTGTTTTCTGTCCCCATACTGTTGCCTTTGCAAGAATGTCATATAAACGGAATAAAGAATATGTAGCCTTTAGAGTCTGGCTTCTTTAACTCAGCATAATGCATCTGAGAGTTATCTGTGTTCAATCATGTGGACAGAGTTTTAATGAAAGATTAGTCAAGAAATCAATCAATGAAATAGATTTTTATTTACCTGTTTAAATAAATATTCATTGAACTATTATGTATTCAGAGCCCTGATGGCGCAGTGGTTGAGAACTCAGTTGCTAACCAAAAGGTCAGCAGTTCAAATCCACCAGCCGCTCCTTGGAAACCCTATGGGGAAGTTCTACTCTATTCTATAGGGTTGCTGTGAATCGGAATCTACTCGACGGCAATGTGTGTGTGTATTATGTATGCATAATATCCGTAGGAATACGAAGAAATATCCGTAAGTGTAGTCTTTTCCAAATATAGATCTATATTTCAAGGTAAGCATCTTAGGTTCCTAGGGCTGCAACAAAATACCACAAAGTAGGTGGCTTTAAACAACAGAAAATTATTGTCTCATAGTTCTGGAAGCTAGAAGTCTAAATCAGGGAATTGCCTGTGTTGATTTCTTCTGAGGACTCTCAAGCGGAATCTGTCTCCTTACTTACCCAGCAATCCTTTGCGCCCTCTTGCAGCTGCATCTGCCCCATGGCCATATGGCCGTACTTCCTCTGTCTAACTCTCTGTGTAGGCTCTCCTCTGTTACAAAACACCACTCAGATAGGATTAGGAACCACCCGTCTCCAGTATGATCTCATGTTAACTGGTAACGTCTTCAAAGATCTTATTTCCAAACAAAGCCAAGTTCATAGGTACCAGGGATTAGGACTTCAACATATCTTTTGGGATGACACGGTTCAATCCATAATAATAAGTTACCATGAAACCAATTCTAAATGAGTGCTTAGAGACAGTAGATTCTAAAAAAGTTGAGAGGAGTGAGAGACCTTTCTTTGTTTATAACTGGGGATGTTTTCATAAAGTAGATGGCATTTGAGTGAGCCTTGAAAAGTTGCTACAATAGTCCTTCAAGAAATGCTGGCCATGGCTCAAAAGTTATCGAAGTATTCTCTCTCTTTTTTTTTTTCAAATTTTATTGTGTTTTAGGTGAAAGTTTACAAAACAAATTAGTTTCTCATTCAACAATTTATGCACAAATTATTTTGTGAATTTGGCTGCAGTTCCCACAATGTGTCAGCACTCTCCCCTTTCCCTTTCCATCCTGGGTTCTCCGGGTCCATTATTCCAGGTTTCCTGTCACTTCTTGCCTTCTCCTCTTTGCTTTTGGGCAAGTGTTTTGGTGTTGTATACTTGATTGAACTAAGAAGCACGTTCCTCATGTGGGTTATTGTTTGTTTTACAGGTCTAACCTTTGGCTGAAAGGCGGACTTCGAGATTGGCTTCAGTTCTGAGTTAGCAGGCTGTCCTGGGGCCATAGTCTCAGGGGTTCCTCCAGTCTCTGTCAGACCAGTAAGTCTGGTCCTTTTTTGTGAATTTGAATTTTGTTCTGCCTTTTTCTCCCACTCTATCTGGGACCCTCTATTGTGATCCGTCTCAGAGGGGTCAGTGGTGGTAGCTGGGCACCATCCAGTTCTTCTGGACTCAGGCAGGTGGAGGCTCTGGTTCGTGTGGTTCATTAGTCCTTTAGACTAATCTTTCCCTTGTGTCTTTGGTTTTCTTCATTCTCCTTTGCTGCAAACATGATGAGACCAGTAGATGGCAGCTCACAAGCTTTTAAGACTCCAGATGTTACTCACCAAAGCAGGATGTAGAACAATTTCTTTGTGAACTATGCTATGCCAACTGACCTAGAGATCCCTCAAGACCATGGTCCCCAGCCCTTGGCCCCAGTAACTCTGTCCTTCAAGGTGTTTAGATGTGTCTAGGAAGTTTCCGTGCCTTTGTCTTGGTCAAGTTGTGCTAACATCTCCTATATTGTGTGTTGTCTTTCCCTTCACTAGAGTTAATACTTGTCTACTATCTAGTTAGTGATTTCCCCTTCCCACCCCTTTTCTCCCTCGTAACAATCGAAGATTGTTTTTTTCTGGGTGTAAACCTTTTCTTGGGTTTTTGTAATAGTAGTCTCATACAATATTTATCCTTTTGTATTTGATTTATTTCACTCAGCATAATGCCATCCAGATTCATCCATGTTGGGAGATATTTTGCGGATTCGTCATTGTTCTTTATCGTTGCTTAGTATTCCATTGTGTGTATGTACCGTAGTTTGTTTATCCATTCATCTGTTGATGGGCAGTTAGGTTGTTTTCATCTTTTTGCTATTGTGAATAATGCTGCA
Organism: Dugong dugon; assembly: GCA_030035585.1. Classification (NCBI taxonomy): domain Eukaryota; kingdom Metazoa; phylum Chordata; class Mammalia; order Sirenia; family Dugongidae; genus Dugong; species Dugong dugon. The sequence goes on from CM057470.1 coordinate 61,617,079, forward strand.
GTGAGCATGGGTATGCATATGTCTATTCGTGTGGCAGTTTTTATTTCTCCAGGATATATTCCTAGGAGTGGGATTGCTGGTTCATATAATATTTCTATTTCTAGTTTTTTAAGGAAGCACCATATCATTTTTCAAAATGGTTGTACTATTTTACATTCCCACCAGCAGTGCATAAGAGTTTCGATCTCCCTGCAGCCTCTCCAACATTTGTTATTTTCTGTTTTTTTGATTAGTGTCAGTAATGTCGGGATGAGGTGGTATCTCATTGTAGTTTTAATTTGCATTTCTCTAATGGCTAATGAATGTGAGCATATCCTCATGTGTCTGTTAGCTGCCTGAATGTTTTCTTTGGTGAAGTGTCTGTTCATATTCTTTGCTTGTTTTTTTAGTTGGACTATTTGCCTTTTGTTTCCCAGGGGTTTATCAGGTCTTTCTTATGTCTAGCTCAAACTTATGACCTTATACAAGCAGGAAATTGTATGGTATGGAAGCTGAGAGATGTAATTTTTTTTTATGTGTGTGGTAGCAAACACTAACTAACCGTCTGCTCATTATAATGTCCAATAAAAGGTGCTCTGTGGAATCCAAGAGTAAGTAAGACATAGGTGTATCTCCTTTAGTTATTACTTATTTATATTCCACTTTTCTTTATTCTGTCCTCATTTTCCCCTTTCTCTCCTATCTTGTTTCATAAAGGATTTAAAGCAGCTTCCAAAAAATACATGGAATAAATCGTTGAAAATGTTGTGAAAAAGAAATAATATGGTTACAGGGGAAATTTTACCTGCCTCTCACGAATGTATGTACAATAGTTTTATAGAGATGCTAGAGATGGGTCACAGGTTGGGCTTTAAGTTTTCTGGAGACTAAAGTAAGTAGGGAAATATGCTCAGTTAAAAGATTCATTGTGTTCACCAGATAAAGACAAGCCAACAACTGTTCAAGGTTTTCATCTTGCTGAGCTGAGAAAAATCTCTCCCTTGGCTCTTCATAAAGAATATGCTTGTTGATTCAGAGAATAGCATCCTGGACTCCCTTCCAGCAATAAATTCAAGAGCAAAGTTTGCTTGGTTGCTTCTTACAGCATCCCTCAATGTGAGCCAATATTGGAACAGCAAAATTCAGTTCCATCAAGTAAATTTGACAACAGTCAGAATAAAGCCATCCACATATGCAACTCTCAGATGATTGGTTTGATCCAAAGGTACAATTTATCATTACCAGAGAATAGATGAATAGCATGTCTTTCCTGCAATCCTTCATAAATATCTATTCTCATAAACAAGATTTTGATAGGTTTTGGACAACAGAGAGATATCGCTGACAGATACCTAGAGTGCATCTATTTAGTGTTTCCATTAAAGGCTGATACATATATTTTAACAAGTGATCAGGCAGAAGGTAGGATAGGATTATTTATTAAAAATAAAGGAAGCTAAGTGAAATGTGTTTAAACAGAAGTTATTCCTCTTTGGCACAAAGATGCACTTATTCTGGGCCAGGCAATATGCTAAGAGCTTTAAGTGTATTCTGTCATTTCAATATCTGACAGTATCCCTATGCAGTAGCTTCTGTATTGATCCCCATTTTACAGAAAAGCAAACTAACATTCAGAGGAACTCAGTGATTTGCTCAGCATTTCACAGTTGGTAACAGAGCCATGAAATCCTGTGCTAGGATTTGTTTTGTTTTAAAAATGTTTTAGACATCCTGAGAGATATAAGAAATAAGAAATAATGCATGAACACCCACATTCCTGTTGCCCAGCTCATGATATAAATCATTGAAATGAAGCTTACACCCTGGCACACTCTTCCCTGATCTCATTCCCCTCTTGCTCCTCTTCCCTCAGAAATAACCACTTGTCTTAGTCATCTAGTGCTGCTGTAACAGAAATACAAGTGGATGGCTTCAACAAGAAGTTTATTCTCTCACAACCCAGTAGGCTAGAAGTCTGAATTCAGGGCTCTGGCTCCAAGGGAAGGCTTCCTCTCTCTGTTGGCTCTGGAGGAAGGTCCTTGTGATGCATTAGTCCTCCCTTGGTCTGGGAGCATCTCAGTACAGGAACCTCACATCCAAAGGACACGCTCTGCTCCTGGCACTGTACTCTTGGTGATGTAAGGTCTCCGACCTCTGCTTTCTTCCCTTTCCTTTTATCTCTTGTAAGATAAAAGGTGGTGCAGGCCACACCCCAGGGACACTCCTTTTACTTTGGATCAGGGAAGTGACCTTAGTAAAGGTGTTACAATCCCATCCTAATCCTCTTTAACATAAAATTACAATCACAAAATGGAGGACAATGACACAACACAATACTGGGAATCATGGTCCAGTCAAATTGATACATACATTTTTGGGGGGACATAATTCAATCTATGACACCACTTCTTGAATTTGGCCTTTATCATTCCCATGTAAGTCTTTGCAATTATATGTCTATATGTGTAGTCCTCCTCGACGTGTCTGTCAGATTGTCGTACCGTGGGGCTCGCATGTTGCTGCAATGCTGGAAACTATGCCACCAGTATTCAGATACCAGCAGGGTCACCCGTGGCAGACAGGTTTCAGCTGAGCTTCCAGCTAAGACCGACTAGGAAGAAGGACCAAGCAGTCTACTTCTGAAAAGAATTAGCCAGTGAAAACCTTAGGAATAGCAGTGGAACACTGTCTGATATAGTGCCAGTAGATGAGCCCCTCAGGTTGGAAGGCACTCAAACGATGACTGGGGAAGAGGTGCCTTCTCAAAGTAAAGTCTACCTTAATGACATGGATGGAGTAAAGCTTTCAGGACCTTCATTTGCTGATGTGGCATGGCTCAAAATGAGAAGAAACAGCTGCAAACATCCACTAATAATCGGAATGTATGTAGTATGAATCTAGGAAAATTGGAAATAATCAAAAATGAAGTGGAATGCATAAACATTGATACCCTAGGCATTAGTGAGCTGAAATGGACTGGTATTGGCCATTTTGAATCAGACAATCATATGTTATATTATGCCAGGAATGGAAACTTAAAGAGGAATGGTGTTGCATTCATTGTCAAAAAGAACATTTCAAGATCTATCCTGAAGTACAATGCTGTCAGTGATAGGATAATATCTATATGCCTACAAGGAAGACTAGTGAATACAACTGTTATTCAAATTTATGCACCAACCTAAGGCCAAAGATGAAGAAACTGAAGATTTTTAACAGCTTCTGCAGTCTGAAATCGATTGAACCTGCAATCAGGATGCGTTGATAATTACTGGTGATTAGAATGTGACAGTTGGAAATGAAGAAGGATCAGTAGTTGGAAAATATGACCTTGGTGACAGAAACAATGCCGGAGATCGCATGATAGAACTTTGTAAGACTAATGACTTCTTCATTGCAAATACCTTTTTTCACCAACATAAATGGCACCTCTACACATGGACCTCACCAGATGGAGTACACAAGAATCAAATCGACTACATCTGTGGAAAGAGACGATAGAAAAGCTCAATATCATCAGTCAGAACAAGACCAGGGGCTGACTGAGGAACAGACCATCAATTGCTCATGTGCAAGTTCAAGCTGAAACTGAAGAAAATCACAGCAAGTCTACAAGAGCCAAAGTACGACCTTGAGTATATCCCATACGAATTTAGAGACCATCTCAAGAATAGATTTGACGCATTGAACACTAACGACCGAAGACCAGACGAGTTGTGGAATGACATCAAGGACATCATACATGAAGAAAGCAAGAGGACATTAAAAAGACAGGAAAGAAAAAAAAGACCAAAATTGTTGTCAGAAGACTCTGAAACTTGCTCTTGAATGTCGAGTAACTAAAGCAGAAGGAAGAAATGATGATGTAAAAGAACTGAACAGAAGATTTCAAAGGGCAGCTCGAGAAGACAAAGTAAAGTATTATAACGACATCTGCAAAGAGCTGGAGATAGAAAACCAAAAGGGAAGAACATGCTCGGCATTTCTCAAGCTGAAAGAACTGAAGAAAGTATTCAAGCCTCAAGTTGCAATACTGAAGGATTCTATGGGGAAAATATTAAATGATGCAGGAAGTGTCAAAAGAAGATGGAAGGAATACAGTCATTATACCAAAAAGAATTGGTCAACGTTCAAACATTTCAAAAGGTAGCATATGATCAGGAACCAGTGGTACTGAAGGAAGGAGTCCAAGCTGCACTGAAGGCACTGGTGAAAAACAAGGCTCCAGGAATTGACGGAATATCATTTGAGACGTTTCAACAGATGGCTGCAGCGCTAAAAGTGCTCACTCATCTATGCCAAGAAATTTGGAAGACAGCCAACTGTAAGAGATCCGTATTTATGCCTGTTCCCAAGAAAGGTGATCCAACCGAATGAGGAAATTATCGATTAACATCATTAATATCACACGCAAGTAAAATTTTGCTGAAGATCATTCACAAGCGGCTGCAGCAGTATATTGACCCAGAACTGCCAGAAATTCAGGCCGGATTTAAAAGAGGACGTGGAACCAGGGATATCATTGCTGATGTCAGATGGATACAGGCTGAAAGCAGAGAATACCAGAAAGATGTTTATCTGTGTTTTATTGACTATGCAAAGGCATTCAACTGTATGGATCATAACAAATTATGGATAACATTTTGAAGTATGGGAAGTCCAGAACCCTTAAGTGTGCTCATGAGGAATCTGTACATAGATCAAGAGGCAGTTGTTCGAACACAACAAGGGGATACTGCGTGCTTTAAAGTCAGAAAATGTGTGCATCAGGGTTGTATCCTTTCACCATACCTATTCAGTCTGTATGCTAAGCAAATAATCCGAGAAGCCAGACTATATGAAGAACATGGCATCACGACTGGAGGAAGACTGATGAACAACGTGTGTTACACAATTGACCCAACCTTGCTTGCTGAAAGTGAAAAAGACTTGAAACACTTACTGATGAAAATCAAAGACCACAGCCTTCAATATGGATTATACCTCAACAAAAAGAAAACAAAAATCCTCACAACTGGACCAATAAGGAACATCATGATAAATGGAGAAAATATTGAAGTTGACAAGGATTTTATTTTACTTGGATCCACAATCAACACCCATGGATGTAGCAGTCAAGAAATTAAAAGACGCATTGCATTGGGCAAATCTGCTGCAAAAGACCTCTTTAAAGTGGTGAAAAGCAAAGATGTCACCTTGAAGACTAAGGTGTGCCTGACTCAAGCCATGATGTTTTCAATCGCCTCATATGCATGTGAAAGCTGAATGATGAATAAGGAAGACCGAAGAAAAATTGACGCCTTTGAATTGTTGTGTTGACGAAGAATATTGAATATACCATGAACTGCCAAAAGAATCAACAAATCTGTCTTGGAAGAAGTACATTCAGAATGCTCCTTAGAAGCAAGGATGGTGAGACTACATCTCACATACTTTGGACATGTTATCGGGGGGACCAGTCCCTGGAGAAGGAGGTCATGCTTGGTAAAGTAGAGGGTCAGCGAAAAAAAGGAAGACCCTCAATAAGACGGATTTACACAGCGACTGCAACAAAGGATTGTGAGGATGGCACGGGACTGGGCATTGTTTCGTTCTGTTGTACATAGGGTCGCTATGATCTGCCCCATAGGGTTTCTAAGGAGTGGCTAGTGGATTAGAACTGCCGACCTTTTGGTTAGCAGCAGAACACTTAACCACTGTGCAACCAGGGCTCCCTTAGGTTGAAAGGCACTCAAAATGCAGTGTCTGCAACAATGGACCTGAGTACACCAATGGTTGTGAAGATGCTGCAAGACAAGACAGCATTTTGTTCTACTGTATATGGGGTCACCGTAAGTAGGAGCTGACTCAATGGCAACTAACAGCAACAACAACAAATAAGAATACATAGTATTTTTTACATATTTCAAAGAGTTTGATTAATGATATCACATTATATATGTATCTTTCTTTAACTTCCTTTTTCGTTCAACATTATGCATTTTAAATTAATCTACCTTGATGGATAAAGTTCACATTTATTCATTTTCACTACTGGACACCATTCCATTGTAAGCATTGCATTCTTTAGGTGGCTATTTGGGTATTTTCAATAGTTTGCTATTACAACAATGTCACTCTGAACATTCTTGTACATGTTTTCCGGTGACCAAGTTTAGAAGTGTCTCTAAAGCAGTGATTCTCAGTGGGGTATTTTGGAACTTTTCGTCACATTGACTGTGAGGGACTCGACAGCACACAACAGCAGCAACAACAACTGGCATTTACTGGGTGAGTCAAGAGAAGTTAGATACACTGCAATGTATGATACGATGTTATAAACAAAGACTTGTCCTGATACCCCGTGAGATTTTGGAGTGTCCTACTGAATATTCAGGTGAAAAACTAGTTTATAATATCAGAGTGGAGAACATAAATATTTTACATAAAAACATAAAGTATTTCTGCATAGTTTTAATCTATATAAGTTTTCTAAAATTGTTTAACTCCCATGTAAATTTTTTAAAAAGCACTTTGTTCGGCTCAGAACTCTACCAAATGGTCATCATTTTGGAAAATCACATCACCAAAAGCAATTCCACTGGTGGCGCTGGAATTGCTAATTCAACATACCCGTATCAATCTGCCTTAGTAACTGCTGTATTTATGGTAATTGTACACAAAGGTGTGTCTTAGTTTAGTCAAGACTAAGCACTTACATATTGAAATAATATTATTTTATTATAATTTATTTCCTTATGTAAAATTGCAGTTATATTGCAGCTCTTAGTTTTGGTCTGGCAATGAATAGATTACCAAATTGTCCATTGAAACCATTTCTAGTAGTTGACATTATAACAAGATTAATGTGTAGAGAAGTACCTTTAACTGTTTGTGCTCATTAGTGGGTAGACATTCATCCAACTTATCTATATATGTAGATAAAAATGAATAAGAATCACATCCCTATTTTCAATGTTTGAAATAGTTATCTAATCTTCTCAGAACCCATTTATCCTAATTGCTCTGAGTGAAGTCCATTCACTCATATTGTTCCCCTGTGCCACCAATCCAATCAGAACCACAAATAATCAGCTGTATCAATTGTTTTCTGGGAGAATGAATTATAAAAAGATTCTTCTTCCTTCAAGTTGACATATCCTCTGGCTCACAGCTTGGTAAACAGAGAGGTGGGACTAGCTTTCAACTTCTACTTACTCATACTGTCCATTGCGTAAAGAGCACCACTTGAGAATGAAGAACCAGATCACACATCTAAGCAGACAATGTCTAACATAATGACTGGGTGTGTTTTTATCAAGACAAATATAACCACAAACAACCCAATCATAAAATGGGCAAAGGATTTGAATAGACAGTTCACCAAAGAGGACATTCAAATGGCCACCAAACACATGAAAAGATACTCTGCATCATTAGCCATCAGAGAAATGCCCATCAAAGCCACAATGAGATACCATTTCTCTCTCACCTAGGAGGGCTAAGAGTAAAAAAAAAAAAAAAATCCAGAAAATAACAAGTGTTGGCGAGGATATGGGGAAACTGGAACCCTTATCCATCGCTGGTCGAAATGCAAAACAGTACAGCCATTGTGGAAAATAGTGTGGCGATTCCTCAAAAAAATAAAAACAGAACTACCATATCATCCAGCAATTCCACTCCTAGGTATATACCCAAAAGATTTTAAAGCAGAGACTCAGAAAGAGACTCCTACACCAATGTTCATTGTGGCACTATTCACAATAGTCAAAAGGTGGAAACAACCTAAATGCCTGTCAGCAGATGAAAGGATAAACAACATGTGGTACATACATACAATGGAATACTACTCAGCCAGTAGGATAAATGAAGTCTTGATACATGCTACAGTATGGATGGAGCTTGAAGACATCGTGCTGAGTGAAATAAGCCCATCACAAAAGGACAAATATTGTATGACCTCACTTATATAAAAAGACAAGAAAAGACAAATGTACAAAGACGAAAGTTTATTAGCGATTACCAGGGGTTATGGCTGCACAGCCAATTATTGTAATTGCTGTTAATAAGTTGTATACTTGTAAAAAGTTGAACTGGCAAAAGTTGTGTGATAGATATATTTACAGCAATGACGAAAGAGTAGCTTCTGAGGCAGCTTATGTACAACCAAACCCCTCATGGGATTTGGTTCCTTGGTTTGGAGGTTTAGGGTCATGGTTACATGGGACATCCCAGTTAATCAGCCTAATAACGTGTTTAGTGCTTCTGTGCTACTTCCTGGTTCATTGTGTAGTGCCTGGGGTCTGAAGAGCTTACAAGTAGCCATCCAAGGCACAACAATTGGTCTCTATTCACCTGGAGCAACAGAGGAAGAAGGAGAGTCAGCAGTAGGAAGAGAATATGAAATGTGTGGCTAATTTCCTCCACAAACAACTGCTTTCTTTGCCATGCGACCAGAAGAACTGGATGGTGCCTGGCTACCATTACTGAAAATTTTGATCAAAGATTCCATGGAAGAATCTTGATCAAAAGGGGGGAAATAGAAATTCTCATGGACTCTACATTTTCTGGAGCCATGGAGGCTGGATGAACCCTTGAAACTATTACCCTGATATAATCTTTAAACCCTGAACCAAAAATATCCCCTGAAGTCATCTTAAACTCAAACAGTAGTTTAGCTTAACTGGTAAAAAAGGCCTACCTTGAGCATTATGCTTTTTAAAGAACTATCTATATGGGATCAAATTGACAACAGCAACTCCAAAGATTAGGTAGGAACCTTAGGGGGCAGTGAGTTTATGTTGTTGAGGGAGGAACAACTCAGAAAAGGGGGATGAGAATGGTTGCATAACTTAAAGAATGTAATCAATGCCACTAAATTGTACATGTAGAAACTGTTGAATTAATGAATGTCTTGTTGTGTATATTCTCAACAACAACAAAATAAATAAAATTTAGAGAAAAAAAAGGCAAATGTAATCAAACTTCTCAGTGAACCAAATCAGGAGAAAAAGATCTCTGTCATATTAATAGGCAAGCTTGACAGTGCATTCCCAAAAGAGATTTGTGATGTGTGAAGATTTGTGTTGTAAGAAGCAGTCAAATCCCATCTCTGAGGTTGAGAGCCAGAGAAAAAGAGATTTATACCAGTAACATTATTATAAAACTAGAGGGAAGAAGATTTGAATGTGAAGTAAGGATAGAAATAGAGCTTCTGAAGCAAGTAAGTGGCTTTGAAAGTTCCCCACTCTTATTGAGCAAGGAGTAGCCAACGCAATGCTAACCAATGATCAAGGATTCCATTTCTCTGCTGCTCTCAGAAGTCATTTGAGCCCAGTCTTATCCCAAGTAGATTAATAACCCTTTTTCCTGTGTAGTCAGATAGGGAATTGAGGAGGTGACCATGTTCTGATTCTGTCATATTACATGTAATTCCTGCAAGTGGTGGTAAGGAGACATGCTGATGATGAGCGGCATCTGGGCCATTATAATCAGTTAATTTGCCATTATTGGCATAATTATCATAGCTTGTTGATGCTTAACCAGAGAGTTGATCCTGTTTGGATGCAAAGGGAATGCTTATTTGACCCGTGAAGAACAAATGTATTCCCTCTACTGTGAGCCTTACACATATGGAAAGTGTCACCTCTTCAAGGTGCAGTGCCTCTCAAAAAAGAGTATATATTTAAGCCTTAGGGTGTTTGTCATATATTATACTTAATAACCACCACTCGTCTGTCAGTTTGTTTTCCTGTGGTGGTCTGGGTGTTGCTGTGAGGCTAGAAGCTATGTCACTGGTATTTCAAATCTAGCAGGGTCACCCATGGTGGACAGGTTTCAGCAAAGCTTCCAAATTAAGACAGACTATGAAGAAAGGCCTGGCAGTCTAGTTCCAAAAATTAACCAGTGAACACCCTATGGATCCAAACACAATATTGTCCAATATAGTGCTAGAAGATGAGGCCCCTAGGTTGGAAGGCACTCAAAATACACCTTGGCTAAAACAATGAAATCAAGCATACCAGTGACTGTGAGAATGGCACAGGACTGGGCAATATTTCGTTCTGTTGTGTATGGGGTCACCATAAGGCAGAACTGACTTGATGGCAACTGTCAACAATTTTTACTAAGGACATAGTAAATGAAAGAATACATGAATGAATGAACACCTGCTTCTCCATGACCCTGCTCCTTGGACCCACACCTTAATGCTGTCTTCTCTTAGAAGACATCACACTTTAAGGGAAAACCGAAACAACTGCCTAGTGAAGAGTTTCTCAAAGTGCATCTCCCAGGATTTTATCAGGTTGTCCATGGCATTTTGGCAATTTCAAAGAAAATCATAATAAACTTTTTATTTGTGAAAAACATGCATTTCACAAATGGAAAAGGTATGATGTATGATTTTTCTTAGAAATCCTGTTACTTTATAAATCGTTACTATCTTGAAGACTGCATGAACACCACAGGATGCCCTCCTCAGTCTCTGTTCATAGCCCTCAGCAGCTCTCTCAGCCAACCCACCATCTCACCACTGTAGCTTTGAGGTCTTCGTGATTATTTATGTTCATTACATTTGCTTTTCTGTGGTCATATTTTGTTGTTGTATCCCAAATGTACAAAAATGGATTAATGACTCATAGTGATTCATTACAGTGCAAAAATAAGTATGAGGAGACTTCTGCTTTCAGCTCTGACATGTAAAGACCTTGGAAATTGTCACTGTCCTTCTTAAAACGAGAAAAGACTGGACAAAATGAGAATTAATGAATTTTCAAGGACTCATAAGAGAATTGAGGCCACAGGATAAAGTGCCATTCTGAAATCTGGAGACAAGGAACATACAGAGAGATACATTAACCAAGATCTGTTTATCTGGAGCAGGAACCACTGGAACCACAAACTGACAAAACAAATAAACCATTTGCCATCAAGTTGATTCAGACTCATGGCGACCCCATGTATGTCAGAGTAGAACTGTGCTCCGTATGGTTTTCATGGCTGGTTTTTTGGAATTAGATCACTAAACATTTCTTCCAAGGTGCCTCTGAGTGACTCAAACCTCCAACCTTTTGGTTAGCATCCAAGTGTGTTAACCAGTTGTACCATCCAGGGATAGGAACATTTAAAAAGTATATTTGATGCATTGTTGGGGGCTGAGTTCAGACCAGTGTGAACTCCTGGGGGCCACAATTTTAGGAAGGTCTCCATATTTTATGGGCATCCCTTCAGAACCCTCAACAGGATCTCATGATAAGGATCTGAGACCCTCTGGTGGCCCTGGCAGGGGCAGGGGAAGAGCAGTCATTATTAAACATATGAAACATACTGAGCTTTCTTAATAACAAAGGTCCTCTCTCCAGGGAAAAGGGCTTTGCCTAAGGACAATTTTGAAAACTTTTCCCACCTGGATAAAAAGAATTCCTCCCTTTTCTAGTCTCCTAAGGGGGAAAAACATGTCAACAGAGGAGAGGACCCCAGGGAAATAGATTGGGGATATTGTAGCCAGGGAAAGGAGTAGAGGCAGAGGGCAAATGTTATGTCACTGGAAGAGGAATAGAAAGACTTGTGAAGGCCACAGGCCCAACACATAGGTCCGATAAAAAGCTAAGATATAATTGGAAGATTACAGAATGCCCCTCTCTCCCTCACACCCTGCCACCACACCAATAGGGCTATAGTATAACAGTGGATTATAACAGCAAGACACAGACTCTATGAGGAGCCTACATAGGAAGCCCGAGAACTAAAGAGGCGATACAAGCACAGACACTAGAGAAGTTTGAAGCCTCTGGCACATAAAACTCCTGGGTGGTTCAAATGGTTAACGTGCTCAGCTGCTAACTGAAAGTTTGGAGGTTTAAGTTCACTCATAGGCAACTTGGAAGAAAGGTCTGCTAATCCACTTCTGAAAAATCAGCCATGAAAAACCCTATGGAGCACAGTTCTACTCTGGCACATTTGGGGTTACCATGAGTTGGAATCAACTCCATGGCAACTGATTTTTTTGGTACCTAAAACTATTGGGGCAATTCTGTCACATGGGGTTGTTCTGAGTCAAAAATGACTCGATGGCACCTAACAGCAACAATAACAACAACGAGACTACAAGCATCAAACACAACTCAACTCCTAGCCAGATTAACATGAAACCTCACACTGACTATCTATTTACCTCAGTTCATATTATCTGATACAACATGTCTAATTTCAAAGGAAGATTATAAGACATGTCAAAAGGAAAGAAGAAACACAATATGAAAAGACAAAGCAATTATCAGAATCAGACACAGATATGTGACAGATTTTGTAATTATTAGATAACCAAAACCCAAACCAAACCTGTTGCCATTGAGTCAATTGTGACTCATAGCAACCTTATAGAACAGAGTGGAACTGTCCCATAGGGTTTCCAAGGAGCAGCTGGTGGATTTGAACTGTCCACCTTTTGGTTAGCAGCGAAACTCTTAACCACTGTGCCACCAGGGCCCCAATTATCAGATAGGGAATTTAAATAGCTATGATTAATATGTTAGAAGTTCTAATAGAGAAGGTAGACAACATTGAAGAAGAAATGAGTAATGTAACCACAGAAATGGAAACTTAAAGGAAAAATCAAAAGAAAATGTTAGAAAAAAAAAAAAACATAGTAACAGAAATGAAGAATGTCTTGATGGACTCATCAGTAGACTGGACATGGCCAAGCAAAAATTTCGTGAACTTTAGGGTAGATTAATAGAAACTCCCCAAACTGAAATGTAAAGAGAAAAGAGAATTAAAAAACAAAACAAAAAACAGAGCTGCCAAGAAGTGTGGGACAATATCAAAAGGTGTAAAATATGTGTAACTGAAATTCTAGATGGAATTGAGCAGGAAGAACAGAAAAAAAATTAAATATTTGAAGTAATAATGGCTGATAATTCTCCAAAAATCAGTTGACTATATTTGTAGGTCTATTTTTGGTGGCTGTATATTTACATGGGGATACTGTGTGGTTTAAAGTCAGGAAAGGTGTGTGCTGGCATTGTATTCTTTCACCATGCTTATTCAATCTGTATGCTGAGCAAATAATCTGAGAAGCTGGACTGTATGAAGAATAGGGCATCAGGAATGGAAGAAGACTCATTGACAAATTGTGTTATGTGGATGACACAACCTTGCTTGCTGAAAGTGAAGAGGACTTGAAGCACTTACTGATGAAGATCGAAGACTACAGCCTTCAGAATGGATTACACCTCAACATAACAAAAACAGAAATCCACACAACTGGATGATGAGTAAGCAACATCATGATAAATGGAGAAAAGATTGAAGTTGTCAAGGATTTCATTTTACTTGGATACACAATCAACCCCCATGGAAGTAGCAGTCAAGAAATCAAACAATGCATTGCACTGGGCAAATCTGCTGCAAAAGATCTCTTTAAAATGTTAAAAAGCAAAGATGTCACCTTGGGGACCAAGGTGCGCTTGACTCAAGCCATGGTGTTTTCAAACACATCATATGCATGCGAAAGCTGGACAATTAATAAGGAAGACCAAAGAAGAATTGATGCCTTTGAATTATGGTGTTGGTGAAGAATATTGAGTATACCATGGACTGCCAAAAGAACGAACAAATCTGTTTTGGAAGAAATACAGCTAGAGTGCTCCTTAGAACCAAGGATGGTGAGATTTTGTCTCACATAGTTTGGACATGTTATCAGGAGGTACCAGTCCCTAGAGAAGGACATCATGCTTGGTAAAGTATAGGGTCAGTGAAAAAGAGAAAGACCCACAATGAGATGGATTGACACAGTGCCTGCAACAGTGGGCTCAAGCATAATAAGGATTGTGAGGATGGCACAGGACTAGGCAGTGTTTTGTTCTGTTATATATAGGGTGGCTATGAGTCGGAACCAACTCGATGGCACCTAACAAAAACAATACCCGCTTCTCACTTATCAACATGGTTAGTTTCCAAACACTGGGTCATTGTGTGAAAATCGGTATTATGCAAAAATAGAGGATGACCACATCAGATCACAAAATATTATTGGGACACAAACGTCCCTCTGGACTTGAGAGGCATAAAATGTAGGTGGGCGCTGTATGTCCCACTGGTCGCAAAGGGCTAATACCAGATGTACGTTGTTAATGTGAAAAATAGTCAGATAATAGATTTTTTACTATTGTCATAAATGCAAAATATCAGATAACAACATAGTCCATAAGTGAGGAGTAGATGTATTCTGTTTCATTTATCTATGTGTCCATACTTTTGCCAAAACCACATTGTCTTGATTACTGTAACTTTATATTAAGTCTTAAAATCAGTGAGTATGAATCATCCACTGTTCTTCTTTGGTATCGTGTTGGCTATTCTAGGTCCTTTGCTTTTCCATACGAATTTTAGAGTCAGTTTGTCAATATCACCAAAATAGCTTCCTGGAATTTTGACTGAGAGAGAATAGCACTTTACCTCTGCGGTCTTCCACCCCAAAAAACGTAACGCCAAAGAAATCAGACAAACTCCAGTAGAGGAAGCCTGTGAGAGCCGGAACTCACTGCCTTGTTTTTCTGGGTCTTCTGCTTTGACAGGGTGCAGTCACCACTTTTCTATCACTCTCTGTTTAGTGAAAAATATTCGAGCTTTCCTTCTCTGATAGGTCTCCGCCTTACACAAGTTCCAGCTTTCACAGGTTTTACTGTATCCTATCAGTACCCTTCAAAGCTTCAAGGTGCTCAAAATCAAGGAAAGTCTGAGAAACTATCACAGACAAGAAAAGCTTAAGGAGACGTGATGACAAAAGGTAACATGGTGTCCTGGATAGGCTTCTGGAATAGAAAAAGGACATTTGGTAAAAACTAAGAAATTTGAGTATAGTATGGACTTTAGTTAATACTAAGGAATCAGCACTGGGGTATTAGTTGTGACAAACGTAGCCTACTAATGTAGGATGTTAATAGTCGGAGAAACTCAGTGTGGGGTATAAGAGAACTCTCTGTAGTATCTTCACAACTTTTCCGTTTATCTAAAACTATCTTAAAAATGTTATTGAAAATAGTAAGTAAAATAAAAATAGAAATGCTACAACTCAGAGAAACATCACAAAAATAAATAATGAACGGGACTCTATAAATCTGTTAATTTTGGACAAGCAGTTAAAAAAGGGTGAACAGTCGACCACTCTGACAGGGATCATATAGAGGGTCCCAGAGAGAACAGGAGGAAAATGTAGATAATTCAAATTCACAAAAAAAGACTAGGCTTACTGGTCTGACAGAGACTGGAGGAACCCCTGAGATTATGGCCCCTGGGCATACTGCTAACTCAGAACTGAATCTACTCCCCAAGTCCACCTTTCAGCCATAGATTAGACAGGCCTGTAAAACAAACAATAACACACGTGCTTCTCAGTTCAGTCAAGTATACAAGATCAAATGGGCAACGCCTGCCCAAAATCAAAGACAAGAAGGCAGGAAGAGACAGGAAAACTGGATGAATAGACAAGGAGAACTCAGGGTAGAAAGGGGGAGAATGCTGCAGCATTGCAGGGATAGCAACCAATGTCACAAAACAATTTGTGTATGAATTTTTGAATGAGAAACTAATTTGCACTGTAACTGAAACACAATAAAATTAAAAAAGAAAGTTGAACAGAAAATATAATGGTCATTTTGTGAAAATTGGATTTTATTGGACTGGTGCTGCATTGGGCTCTAAGTCCCTGTGTTCCACCTGCTGTCTGTTACAAGTTGTGGTGTGAAGTCGTCGAAGTCATCTGTAAACAAAGTCCATGACCTTCCCCTAAATCAACAGAATTCTTAAAGAACGAGCACTAACTGTTTTCCAGTTTGATGGTGTGTGGGTTTTATTTCTAAAGGCAGAAAAAAGGCTAAAGTTACAGAGGCATCATTCAAGGTTACGTCTCTGATAGCAAAAACAGGTACAAGTCACACCATTGCTGAGAATCTTGTCAAACCAGATGCAAAGGTAATGACAAATCTTATGCTTAGGGAGAAAAAGCAGAACAAACCACTGACAATATTCCCTCATCGGAAGATGCTCCTGGCTGTCATATGGTCTCAGTAGGTACCACATGGAATCACCATTATTATCTCACCTGTAAGCCACTGACACTTACCTTATAGTTGCACAAAACCACCAATGCGAGTGTAAATTAGCTGTTGGCCTGTGTTATTACATATATGAGGCAGACGCGCTCAACTTTTTTTCTTATTAGTCACTGAAAACTTCTGCTGTGGAAGAAATGATTTTTCTTTCATTAATCGTTATTTTGTGACTTTTGCTAAAGACTGGCAGAGCTTATGGGAGTCAGCACCAAGGAGCATCATAGTGGGTGCAGCCAGGCAGAGCATCGCTCTTCACGAAGACACACCTGGATGCCAAATCAGTGCTTCAGCCACTGACAGCATCAGTGACATTTCTCCTGAACTTGATTCAGTGTTAAAGGAAATTGTGAAAATCAAGCATATAAGAAAATCTTGATGACTTTATGTCTTCGTTGCAAGTTGTGTGATGGGATGGGTGGTGACTATGATCCTCTCCTCTTCCACAATGTATGCTAGCCATGGAGCCCCTGGGTGGTGCAAATGGTCAATGCACTCGGCTGGTAACCAAAGACTGGAGGTTGGAGTCCTTCGAGAGGCACTTCAGAAGAAAGACCTGGTGATCTACTTTTGAAAAGAAGTCAGCCATTAAAAATCCTATGGAACACAGTTTTACTCTGGCACGCATGGGATTGCCGTGAGTTTGTGTCGATTCCATGGCAACTGGTGGTTATGCTAACTATACAAGGAAAGACGCTAACAGTAGGTTTTTGCTTTTGTTTTTGTTACATTGATTGATGAAGGAGCCTGGGTGGCGCAAGCAGTTTGCAACTGGCTGCTAACCCAAAGTTAGTGGTTGGAGCCCACCCAGTGGTTCTGCGGAAGAAAGGCCTGGCAAATTGCTCCCATAAAGTTTACAGCCAAGAAAACCCTATGGAGCAGTCCTACTCTGTAATGCATGGGTCACCATGAGTAGAGGGCTGTCTCAGTGGCAGCTAACAGCAACAACAACGACATATTGACTAATTAGGTTTGAAAAGGTAATTTTTGCACATCGAACAGAATATCAAAAGTTCAAAAGGATATATAGAGAAAACAAAGGACTCCTCTCATTCTTGTGTCTCTTCCCCAGGACAACCATTGCTCCCAGTTACTTCCGGTACATTGTTGACATGAAGGATGAGATAAAACCCTGATGCTTGTGACTTCTTGTTAAATCTTGTCAGGTGGAACTTATGCTTTTACCACAGTTTCCTCCTGAAACCCCTTAAAAGTAAAAATATAGGGATCAAAAAGGCATGAAGCCAAAGGACAAAGAAAAAAAAAATGTTTGGAAGCTGGAGGCCAGATAATTGGGTGGCAGCAAATTTGTCAGACCAGAGAAATCTGAAACCGAAGTTGACACTAGGGGAAGTCCAGGAGTAAGGCAACACCGAAAACTCCTGAATCTCATGAGCCAGGGAACCAGACTCATTTGAAAGTGGGAGTCAAGGGAAGCTGAAAATGGGACATGTAGCTGAAAGTTCTGTAAGACACGGATCAGACTCCTTCCCCAATTTCTACTGCCAGAGGACTGCCCTCCCACAGTCGGGCAGAAGATTCGGGATTTGCCCCTTGGAGAGGTATCTAGAGAGATTCTGGACTCAGGGAATCAGGTGAGTTGTGGATGAGGCACCTCACTGACAAGACCACCTAGCGTCCTTTCTCCCCTTGACTTCTGGAGGGCTGTCTGTCATGCTACCCCGCCAGGTAGGAGATTGCAAGATTCTGCTTTCAGGAATGTGGATCAACCAAGAGAAAAGAGAGACTGAGATTGACAATTAAATTGGGAAACTCTCAATAAAACAGTCTAACCAGAATGCTTTAGTCAAAAGCTCTACCCACATATTTTAGCAAAAAAAAAAAAAAGAAAGGAAAAAAGAGGAAGCAGAGACAACATTGGGAGACGAGAGAAGCTTAAAAAAAACCCTCTAATTAATATCTAATATCCACAGAGACCTAAGAGAAAATCTTGCATTGTGAAACAGAAACCCAATACTAAAAAATAATTATTAGATGAAAAAGAAGAAGCTTTTGGGAATTAAAAAATGTGATGGATGAAATAAAAAATTCAATGTAAATTTTGGAAGATGATCCCGAGAAACTCACCTACAAGTAGAGGAAAAATAAAAAAGAAACAAAAAACTAGGGAGCCTTTCGGTAGAGTTGAACAGCTGAATAATAGGAGAGTACAAAGAAAATGGATGGAGGAATTTTGCGAAGTATTTCAATAAAACTCCCCCCAACCAAAATGTATTTGTTTCCAGATTGAAAAGGCACACCAAGTATCTATTCCAATAGAATTTTTAAAAATGGTAAAAATAAAAGATTCTTCATTGTATAATTTCAGAACATTGGGAACAAGGAGAGGATGCTACAAGATGGAAGGGAAGGAGAAAGAGGGGAAGACAGAGACAGAGAAAGAGACAGGGAGGAGTCACATACAGAAGTTCAGGATGAAGACTAACATTACCTTATTCAACAAGAAGCTTGGACTAGATGACAAATTCTGAGATAAAATTTTCACTGACTTTTTTATAATGAGCCTAATTATTAATCAAATTGAATGTGAAATTAATATATCTTAGATCTGAAAAGTCTTATAAACTTTATCTCCTGTGCACACTTGGTCAGGAAGTTACTGGAAGATGAATTCCATCACAGCAAAGAAGTAAACCAAGTAAAAACCAATAAACATGGGATCTAGGAGAGCAGAGCATCCAACACAGGAGAAAGACAAAGGGCCCCGTGTTGGATGATGGAGAATGGAGATCTCAGGGCATAGGGCTAGAGAGCAACCAGTTCAGGTTGGAGCTGGAGAAGGGAGGACCCAGGAGGCAGGTCTCTGAGCGTTGGGGAGGGGCGGCAGTAAGGGGAATAAAAACCTCTCCAATGTGTTCAGTTTTTTCAATGGAAGCCCTGGTGGCGTAGCTCTTAAGAGCTACGGCTGCAAACCAAAAGGTTGACAGCTTGAATCCACTAGGCACTCCTTGGAAACCCTATGGGGCAGTTCTACTCTGTCCTGTAGGGTCACTATGAGTTGGAATCGACTTGGCAGCAATGGGTAATGTGTTCAGTGCACTGTGAGAGGCTGCATACAGCTGGTAGAGAGATTGAGGATGAATTGGTGGTGGACATTCAGAAAATGGAGCAAAACAGAGAATCAGAAACCACAAAATGGTATTCAAGAAGAAAAAAGTCACAGTAGACCAAATGGCTCAGCTGTCAATAATGTTCACATGGTAAAAATAAAATAAGCAACCCCGACAGTATGGCCCCCAGACAACCTTTTAGCTCAGTGGTGAAGTTACCTCCAAGGTTCACTGTTCAGCCTGGGAGTGGACAGCCCCGTAAAACCAAATGAAACTAACGAGGTCCAGTGACAAGGGCCAGAAGGCAGAAGGGGACAAGGAAGCTGGTGATAGGGAACCCAAGGTTGAGTAAGGATATTGTTGATGTGTTGTGAGATTGTTAACCATTGTCATAGGGCAACATTTGTAGTAACTGTTAAATGAGAAACTATTTTGTTCTGTAAGCCTTCATCTTAAGTGAGAATGACAGCACAATTGGAAGACTGTAGTCAATGTCACTGAACTGTGCATGTAGAAATTTTTGAAATGGTGTATCTTTGGCTATGTGTATTTTCACCAAAAAAAAAAAGGTTGAGAAGTTAGAGGGTTGATATGTTGTGGGGTTGTTAACCAATGTCATAAAGCAACATGTGTACTTCTGTTTCATGAGAAACTATTTGTTCTGTCAGCCTTCACCTGAAGTACAATAAAAACAATAAAAAATAAATAAATAAAATAAATAAAGTAAGCAATGCATATTCGTCTAACCAAAATATGATATTACTACATTTGGAAGGCTGGGGGTGGTGCAGTATCTGGGTCTGGACAGGTGGGGGATGCATGGGGGTGGCAGTGAAAGAGTTGGATTCTCATCATCCACAGTGGCAGTTCCATTGACAATATATAAAAACTGAAAAAATCAAAGATGCTGCTCATGTTACTTAGAAAGGTAGAGGTAAATACCAGGAAATGGGGAACAGTGGTGACTTAGGCTGGATGCTTTAGAGAAGCAAAACTAGTGAAACACACACACACACATACACACGTATCTATATGAAGCTCTGATGGTGCGGAGGTTAAGAGCTCAGCTGCTAACCAAAAGATCTGCAGTTAGAATCCACCAGCCACTCCTTGGAAACCCTGTGGGACAGTTCTACTCTGTCCTATAGAGTTGAGTTGCATTGCTATGAGTTGGAATCAACTTGACGGCAATAGATTTGGTTTTTTGGTTATATATATATATATATATATATATATATATATATATATATAGAGAGAGAGAGAGAGAGAGAGAGAGAGAGAGAGAGACAGAGAGAAACAGACACAGAGATTTGTCGTAAGGAAAAGGCTCACATGGTTGTAGATGCTGGCAAGTCCCAATTCCGTGGGTCAGGCGTCAGGTTGGAGGCTTATTCTGACTCGTGCAGCTGCAGGGGCTAATGAACCCAAGATAGACAGGTCAGATGGCGGGCCACTGACTCACAGACTGCAGAGGCTGACAAATCCAAGACAGACAGGTAAGATGGCAGACTGCTGGCTCATAAGCTGTGGAAGCTGATGAACCCAAGATGGGCAGGCAACATGGCAGGCAGCTGGCTCAAGTTCCAAGAATCGGAGGTCAGATGATGACAAGCCAGATGGAGGATCCAGAGCAAACAAGCAAGCTTTGCCAGAACATCCATATATATTGGATGCAGGCCACACCCCTGAGGAAACTCCTCTTACAACTGATTAGCTGATCACATGAAATCACATAACAGAGGATGATTACATCATTACATAACTGCCAAACCACTGAGAATCATGGCCCAGCCAAGTTGACACACAACCTTAACCATGACAAGTGGCTAAAGGAGTTGAAACTTGTTACCTGTAGGGAATGGGAATTCGGAATGTTGAGGACTAGTGTAGGGTACAACTCTTCTTGGTTTTGTTTTGTTTTAAGCTGTGTAAAACTATTTGTCTTTCTAAACACATACAAATAAATAAATAGATAAATAAATATCTTAGTTACCTACTGTTGATGTAACATAACTATCACAAGCAGGTGGCTTCAAAGAACAGAAATTTATTTTCTCGGTTCTGGAAATTAAGTCCAAATCAGGGTCTTGGCCATTCCTTCTGTGGATCTCTCTCCTAGTTCTGGGGCCTGCCGGCCATCCTTGATGTTCCTTTGCTTGTAGACTATTCTTACCTGTTGTCTGTCATCCCATGTATGTGTCTCTGTGTCTATTATGGTATTTTTATAACTCATAAATGATTAGGTTTACAATCCACCCTACACTGGTGAGCACTCAACTGATGGATTAATCACATTATATTAGATTACATTATGGCAGGTGAGTACATTATACAGGTAGTCCCCAGCTTACAATATATTGGAGTTACAAGGAACTGCCCTTACAACCATCCATTTTTGTTTTTTATTTTTTGGACATCATATTGTTAGTAATAGGTACTACATACAATGTTGCAGTGCTTAATTTGCTGATGGTATCATTCTCGGATGTAATGTTTCCAACCCCCCAAAACAAATAAAGATCCTGATAATTAAAGGCAATAATCATGAAAAAAAAGTATCTGACTTATGTTAGAATCGACTTTGATGGAATAGTCATTGGAAAAGAACCCTGTCTTAAGTCAGGGACTGTCTGTATTAGATTACATTGTGGAAAGTGATTGCATTCCATTACATTGCTGTTAGGTGCTGTCTTAGTTGTCTCGTGCTGCTATAACAGAAATACCACAAGTGGATGGCTTTAACAAACATAAATTTATTCTCTCATGGTTTAGGAGGCCATAAATCCAAATTCAGGGCACCAGCTCTAGAGGACGGCTTTCTCTCCATGTCAACTCTGAGGGAAGGTCTTCTTGTCTCCTTTCAACATCTGTGGACCCAGCTTTTCTTGGAAATCTCCATGTGTCTAGTTATCAATCCTCCCCTGGGTCTAGGAGGTTCTCAGTGCAGGGACCCCGGGTCCAAAGGACATGCTCTGCTCTTGGATTTTCTTTCTTGGTGGTAGTAGTTCCCTCTCTCTCTGCTTGCTTCTCTTTCCTTGTATCTCTTGTAAGGTAAAAGATGATGCAGTCCACACCCCAGGGAAACTCCCCTTACATTGGATAAGGGCTGTAACCTAAGTAAGGGTATTGCATCCCACCGTAATTCTCACAAACATGACCCAAATCTGCTTCATTAACATAGCGAACAGCTCACTCCCAAATGGGACCATAACCACAGGCACAGAGGCTAGGATTTACAACACATCATAAAATGGAGGATAATCAGATCACAAAATGGAGGACAACCACACAATACTGGGAATCATGGCCTAGCCAAATAGACGCATATTTTGGGGGATGGAGGCACAATTCAACCCATGACAGGCTGTCAAGTTGGTTTCGACTCATAGCGACCCTATGTACAAGAGAATGAAACGCTCCCTGGTCCTGCGCTATATTCATAATATTTGCTATATTTGAGCCCATTGTTGCAGCCACTGTGTCAATCCATCTTATTGAGGGTCTTCCTCTTTTTCACTGACCTTCTACTTTACCAAGCATGATGTCCTTCTCCAGGGACTGGTCTCTCCCAATAACGTGTCCAAAGTTTGTGAGACAAAGTCTCACCATCCTTGCTTCTGAGACAGATTTGTTCATTCTTCTGGAAGTCCATGGTATATTCAGTATTCTTTGCCAACACCATAATTCAAAGGCATCAAATCAAGCTGCATTGTCCAGCTTTCACATACGTATGAGGCAATTGAAAATACCGTGGCTTGGGTCTGGCACGTAAGTCCTCAAGGTGACATCTTTGCTTTTTTAACACTTTGAAGAGGTCTTTTGCAGCATGTTTGCCCAATGCAATATGTCATTTGATTTCTTGACTGCTACTTCCATGGACATTAATAGTAGATCGAAGTAAAATGAAATCCTTGACAATTTCAATATTTTCTTCATTATCATGATGTTGCTTATTGGCCCAGTTGTGAGGATTTTTGTTTTCTTTATGTTAAAGTGTAATCCATACTGAAGGCTGTGGTCTTTTATCTTCATCAGTAAGTGCTTCAAATGCTCTTTACTTTCAGCAAGCAAGGGTGGGTCACCTGCATATCACAGGTTGTTAATGGGTCTTCTTCCAATCCTGATGCCATGTTGTTCTTCATATAGTCCTGCTTCTTGGATTATTTGCTCAGCATACAGACTCAATAAGTATGGTGAAAGGATACAACTCTGATGCCCATCTTTTCTGATTTTAAACCATGCAGTATCCTCTTGTTCTGTTCAAACAACTACCTCTTGGTCTATGTACAGATTCCACATGAGCACGATTAAATGTTCCAGAATTCCCATTCTTCACAATGTTATCCATCATTTGTTATGATCCACACAGTTGAATGCCTTTGTGTAGCTGATAAATGCTGGTAAACATCTTTCTGGTATTCTCTGCTTTCAGTCAAGAGTCACCTGATATCAGCAATGATATCCCTCATTCCATGTCCTCTTTTGAATCTGGCTTGAATTTCTGATAGTTCCTGTTGATGTACTGTTGCAATCGTTTTTGAATTATCTTCAGAAAAATTTTACTTGCATATGACATTAATGATATTGTTTGATAATTTCCTCTTTCCATTGGATTCCCTATCTTTGGAATGGACACACATATGTATCTCTTCCAGTCAGTTGGCCAGATAGCTGTCTTCCAAGTTTGCTGGCATAGATGGTGAGCATTTCCAGTGTTGCATCCATTTGTCAAAACATTTCAATTTGTATTCTGTCGATTCCTGAAGCTTATTTTTTTGTCAATGCCTTCTGTGCAGCTTGGACCTCTTCTTCAATACCATCAGTTCTTGATCATACACTGCCTCCTGAAATGGTTGAACATCAACCAATTCTTTTTGGTACAGTGACTCTGTATTCTTTCCATCTTCTTTCGATACTTCCTGTGTCATTCAGTATTTTGCCCACAGAATCCTTCAGTATTGCCAACTTGAGGCTTCAGTTTTTTCTTCATTTCTTTCAACTTGAGAATGCCAAGTGTGTTCTTCCTTTTTGGTTTTCTAACTCCAGGTCTTTGCATATTTCCTTATAATACTTTACTTTGTCTTCTTGAGCCACTTGTTGAAATCTTCTGTTTAGCTCTTTTACTTCATTATTTCTTCTATTCGCTTTAGTTACTCTACATTCAAGAGTAAATTTCAGAGTCTCTTCTGACATCCATTTTGGTCTTTTCTTTCTTTCTTGTATTTTTAATGACCTTTTGCTTTCTTCATATATTATGTCTTTGATGTCATCATACAACTTGTCTGATCTTTGGTCATTAGCGTTCAATGTGTCAAATCTATTCTTGAGATGGTTTCTAAATTCAGGTGGAATATACTCAAGGTCATACCTTGACTCTCATGGACTTGTTCTAATTTTGTTCAACTTCAGCTTGCATAAGAGTAACTGATGGTCTGTTCTGCAGTTGGCCCCGGCCTTTTTCTGATGATATTGAGCTTCTCCATTGTCTCTTTCACAGATGTAGTCCATTTGATTCCTATTTATTCCATCCAGCGAGGTCCACATGTATAGCTGTCATTTATGTTGTTGAAAAAGGTATTTCCAATGAATAAGTCATTGGTCTTACAAAATTCTATCATGTGATCTCTTGCATTGTTTTTGTCACCAAGACCATATTTTCCAACGACTGATCCTTTGTATCCAACTTTCACATTTCAATCACCAGTAATTATCAATGCATCTTGATTGCATGTTTAATCAATTTCAGATTGCAGACGTTAGTAAAAATCTTTAATTTCTTCATATCTGTCAGTATGACAAACTGACAGACAAGTGGTGGTTTTACATTATGTTAGATGTAAGGTAACAACATTCAGTTACGTTATGGGTGGTAATCTGCTCTACCCAAAGGCAACTGATCTAATAACATGTAACTACTCCATGACAGCAACTAGACTAGTGTTTGGTCCAACTACTGGGATCCAAAACCTAGCCAGTTGACACATAAAATTAACCATCACAGTAAGTAAATAAATAAATTTTAAAATAAGGGAATATGACTAAGAGAAAAATTTATATGAATATTTTAGTAATTTCCAGAGGCTTACTTAAAGTGATATTTCTCAGTGACCTGTTTAGTACCTTGAGTAACGAACTATCATTTCAGGGATAAATATCACAATTTTAAATTGAGAAATAAGATACCGGCATTTCCCTAAAAGACCACACTTGGTACAAATGGCTCAGCCACCAAAAGATAACTCTTTTCCATCACTTGCTGATTTTCTTTTTAGTTTTCAAGAAGCTACTCAGTGGTATATTTTTTAAAATCATATACAAAGGCTGCAACAAACAAACTAACAAATATGGACCATTGAGTACAGTTGAAGAATAGCTCAGGAAATCACTTGCCAATTTCACCTGACTGAAACATTCAGCCTTTTCGTTTGGACTTTGTTGTCTTGATGACTAACAGAATGTGGAAAGTAGTTTTCAATGAGAAATCTCCCATGATTTCCCAGTCTACCTTTGATTCAAATATTCCGAAGTCAGTTAAGAACAAACAGTTGCCGTCACTTCTGATGATCTACCACTGAGAATAAGGGCTTTCCAATTCGGGGGAAATAAAGAGCGGGAAAAAAAACCTAATGGGATGAAGATCTCAACTGAGTCATAACTGAGATGGATATCTCTTGCTAAGCAAAAGATTATAAACCACATGATCTTATTCGGTGCTATAGAACATTATTATTATTAATTAAAAATATACTTTCTTTTTTATTGTGGTAGATATGTATGTAACAAAACATTTACCATTCCTTATATTCTTCAATGTGCAATTTAGTGACATTAATTGTGTTCATTCTGCACAACTATCACCATTATCCATTTCCAAATTTTTCTGTCACCCGTAACAGAAAGAAGCTCAGTGTTATACTTTCTTTTTATTGTTTGAAAAAGTTTTACAGTTTTTAAAAATGTATTGAACATTGTGAGTCCAAACGTAGACCAAACTTACCCATTAGAAGGTCTATGGTGGCTGACATTGAGTGCATATTATCAGCTAACATTCTGGAAAAAAATAAGCCCCTTCTGATTAAATACTGCATTGGTATTGTTTATTTTCCTTCACTTTCAGTTTTCTTCTAAGATCAGTATAAATGTAATTCCAACAGAGGGTTTCCACTAATAGATCAATGTTTATCAGCACTATCTGGCAATTTATAGTAGAACAACCACTCCCTTTCTTGTCAAGTGTCGGGGTTTACAGAGGTGATGTGGAAAATACAGATAGCAGTGCCTTCTTCCCTGCTTGGGAACTTTATAACGTTACTCCTTTCTTTCCTCACTTGGCAGTTATGTAAAGTCTGTGGGGGAAATAAAAGTTAGTGTTCTTTGAAAATCAGGTTGAGGAAGTTTTTTCCGATGCATCGGCTCATTTTGCCTCCCTTTCGGAACGATTTCAGGCCCCCTTAGTCCCTTGTTGAGTGTTTGGGTTTGGCAAGGGGGCAGGGAATAAAGCATCTGATTAGTCCTCTTGAGACCTGGACATTGGGGGCGGACTGTGAAATAATTGTAAATACGAAGACAAATGAGATCGTGCTGGTCAAACTCCACTTAGCTGTGAAGTAGTGAGGCTGAGATGTAGGGCTTGGTGTGTCAAGTACTTAGTGGCCTAGTGAAGCGACTAGAAGAAATCATGGAAGGAAGGAGGGTAATATAGAGAAAGGGATATAAGGAATGGTAGGAAGACCTGACAATGTTCAAACCTTTGAACACTTTGCATGCAGAGAGAGTGTCAAGCCCACTTGTTTGGTCTGGCCCCAGAAGGCAGAGTGGGTGTGATAGGTGGGACTATACTCAAAAGGCACAGGTTTCAGAGGAGGTTCCAGATTAAGACAGACTAGGAAGAAAGGTCTAGTGATCTACTTCTGAAAATTAGCTATGAAAACCTTATGGATCACAATAGAATATTGTCTGATATAATTCTGAAAGATGAGTCCTGAAGTTACTCAAAATACACAGTGGCTGCAACAATGAACTTGAACATACCAACAATCATGAAGACGGCATATGACCAGGCAGTGTTTCATTCTGTTGTACATGGGGTCACCATGAATTGAAGCCGACTTGATTGCAGCTAACAACAAGGAGCCCTGGTGGGGTAATCGTCAAGTGCCCGGTTGCTAACCAAAAGGTCAATGGTTTGAACTTACCAGTGGCTCTGTGGGAGAAAGACCTGGCAATCTGCTCCCGTCAAGATTACAGCCTAAGAAACCCTATGGGGAAGTTCTATTCTGTCATGTGGGGTCGCTGTGAGTTGGAATCAACTTGACAATACCCAACAGCAACAAGTGGTAATTGAAGAGAGGTAGAAATCAGCACAATTCATGAAAGATCTTCTGATATGTAACACTCTCTGAAGAGTTCATCATCACTGTAGAGCTCAAACAGTAGTTGGTTGACAGCTTCATGGACGTGAGGTTTTGTGCAAAGTGTCAGAAGCAGGATTAGATAACTTTCAAAGTCCTTTCCACTTCTGAGGTGCTCAGATCTGAACCACATGATCTCAAGATGATGAGCTGGGCTGAGAGCCCGGCTTTCAGTCTGTCCTACATTCAGAGTCACTTTTTGGAGTGCCACATGCAGCTACTCCTCACCTGCATGGCTGGAAGTGGGATCCAGTCCCTGGATGCTTTGCTTAATACATTTAGTAGGTAGAATGTAAAAAAAAAAAAAATCAACAACAATATTTTTCCTTTAGTGCACACTTGGAACAGAGCTTGCTGGTGTTTTTCGGGAAATGAGAAATCCAGCATTAAGGGATAAAATCCATAGTTAGAAAACAAAAACAAAACCTTTGAGTAAGTTGCACAAGAAGGAACTGGATGTCTCTCGGTGTCAGGAGGCACAAAGTTGGGAAGTACAGTGTGTTTGAAACAACTGACTCACAGGCATAAACCTCACCATCTGCTGGGCTGTGTCTCACACACTTCTGCTGCCTACAGATGGAAGATGCCCCCGAGGCAGAACAACAGGCCAGCTGCAGGGGCCGGGTCTGGGCCCACTGACCTCCAGTGCAAAGCCAAAGGGTGGCCAGGTTCAAGGGCAGTTCCTTAAATGTCCCATTCCACTGAAATAAGCATGTTATAATGGGGCGCGGGAGGGTTTAAATTGCAAAATCAATGTCACAATATTAGGAAAGTTTTTAGAACAGAAGAAAAAACATCTCATGAAATATCAACCACTCATACAATTTGTCTAATTTGTCTGTATTCTTTGTATTTTTCTGTTTGTGTATTTTTGCATAGTTTTAACAAGTCTTTTGACTTAAAATTATAAGTATTTTCACAAGTCACATCTTAGTCTTATTCAAAGTTTTAAAAATAGCTACACAACACTACTTTATATGCAGTCCGTCACCACCACCATCAGTTGCCCTCAAGTTGAGTCTACGTGTGTCAGAGTAGAACTGTGCTCCATAGCATTTTCAATGGCTGATTTTTTGGAAGTGGATTGCCAGGCCTTTCTTCCGAGGTGCCTCTGGGTAGATTTGAACTCGCAACCTTTCAGTTAGCAGCTGAGCATGTTAACTCTTTGCACCACCCAGGGACTCCACTATCTTTTCAGTTGAATTTTCAATTCAATAATCATGTACTGTTGGACACTTAAGTTGCTACTCATTGTGGTAATATTCGTCGTTTTAGATCTTTTCTGCTTTTTTTTTTTTTTTAAATTATTTGCTTACATGAAATGAGATCCCTTGGCTAAAGTATATGAATATTTTTATGACTCTTGTTTTTTACTTAGATAAAATGCAATGCTCTTCCAGTTCAATATGGTGGATTAACTACATGTGTTTATCTCTTTTTCTCTTGGGGTCCCACTAAAATGGCAGAGGATAAAGGAGGACAATAAATGTTTGGAAGGCCCAAGGTAGAGATAAAATTGAATGGAATGAGCCATAAGCCTGCTGGAGAGACTGCGTGTAGTGGGGTTCAGAGACAACACACAGGGAGTGGGCAGCTAGGCCCCGTCTTCCAGTCATTCCCACTCGGCCGCCAGCTGTGTGAGGAAAGCTGTTTTGGACCTTCCAGCCCAGCCCAAATGGCAGCTGAATATAACCCATCATGTCCTAGTCCGTGTCACGTGGAGTGGTATATTTGCCCAGTGAAACCAACTGAAATTTCTGATCCTCAAATCATGAGATACAATAAAATGGTTGTTGTTTTAAGCCACAAAAATTTTGGGGTAGCTCAATATGCAGCTGTGCGTAAGTGAGACAGAAGGGAGAAATGTAGTAGAGATCATAGACAACTATGAAAATGAGAAAGAAGAGGTGATGATGAATTCCAGGAAAAGCAGAATGTTGAAAAGAAAAAGTGGTCATCATAAAACACTGCTCGGCCTCTTGTGAATGTACCATGAGCTACTTAACCTTTCCCCAACACCGAACACTTTTTATTTTTACTATTGTTTTATAAACAATGTTCCAGAGACTCTCCATGGACATGCCAACTTCCTGGGCAGATCCCTGGAGGTGGGCTCATGGCCATGCTGACTGAAGATCTTGTAAGCTTCTTGGTTCATGCTGTCAGACTGCTTTTTAGAAGAACCATGCAGACTTATTCTCTTGTGTGCCGGGAGGCTGGTCTGTGTCTCTCTGTGAAATATTTATACCATTCTCAGAAAGTCCTCCTCTCGTCCTCCTTCTCAAAATTCATTTTACCAGGAGTCTATACCCACTTCTTAAATTCCAGACTAGTTGCTGTCAAGTCAGTTTCAACTCATGGCAACCCCATGTGTGTCAGAGTAGAACTGTGCTCCATATGCTTTTCAATAGCTGATTTTTCAGCAGCAGATCGCCAGGTCTTTCTTCCAACGTGCCTCTGGGTGAACTCAAACTGTCAAACTTTCAGTTAGCAGCTGAGCACATTAACCTTTTGTACCACCGAAGGATTCCAGCTCTTAAATTATCTGGTTATATAATTTTGAATAAATCACTTAAATTCACGGTATTACTTTTGAGGGCTGCCGTAACAAAATACCACAAACCGGGTGACTTATAAGAACATAAGTGTATTGTCTCAAAGTTCTAGAGACCAGAAGTCTGAAATCAGGGTGTGGGCCACGTTGATTCCTTCTGAGGGCTCTGAGAGACAATCTGGTCCACGCCCCTCTCCTAGCTGCTGGTGATGGCCAGCGACCCTTGGAGTTCCTTGGCTTGTAGATACATTTTCATACGACCATCCTCTCTCTGTCTCTGTGTATCTTCTCTTCTTTCATAAGGACATCACTCATACAGGATTAGGACCCACCCTCATCTAGTATGACCTCCTGTGACATCTTCAAAGACCCTATTTTCAAGCAGGGTACATTCACAAACACAGGAAGTTAGGACTTCAGTGTAACTTTTTGAGGGACACTATTCAATCCATAACATTCACTGAAGCCCAGTACCCTCATTTGTAAAGTGAGGAGCTTTTTCCACGTAATCGCTAAATTATTTTCAGTTTCTGCTTTATTTTTAGTATTGTATAATTGGAAATAATCTAAATGTCCAACAACGGGGTTTAGTTAAATAAATTGTGCTATAGCTAGCTGATGAAGTACCAAGCAGCAATAAAAACAAACTTGTTTTCTAGTAATAATTGCCTGGGGACAAACTCATGATATGATGCTAAGTGGAAGCACCAAGGCACTGTATGATTCCAAATTTATACATGCAAATCTTAAAATACAAAATTAAAAAGTTAACAAAGTTAACAGAGGTTCTCCCTGTGATTGTATTATGGGTAATATATAGTCAGCAAAATGCCTTTTCTTTAATTATGAAAATCAGACAGCAAAGTAGGATTAGCACAAGCTTCTTGGCCTCTGTGAAGCCTCCCCTGACTCCCCAAGCAGGATGAGGCCCTTTCTCTGGCTCCCACCATACCTAAAAGAAGCCTCCATTAGAGCAAACGTCATAATGCACTGCAATTTTCAGTTGACACATCTGCTTTCCCCTGAATCCCACTGTCCCTCCTGACAGCTGAGTCCTTGTCTTGTTTATTGATATATCTGTAGCACAAGGTCCAGCACCTAGAACAATCCAGACAAATGCTTGCTGAACGTTTAATAAATCAGTTGGTGACGCAGTTAATCGGATTTAAGTCTGAAGCTTGATATTGCTTCCTCCTTTTCAGTTTTTAAAGGTAATACTATGAGCAGCCCAGATAATATTTTCTCCTTAATGCTTTGTCTACTACCGGAGTAGATTGCCACCAAGAGATAAGTGCTGCCTGGGTGTGTGGGTAGGAAAACTCCTTTGGGGAGATGGAGCCATCAAACATACCTCACTTCTCTGCATAGACATCTGTCTCGAATTGCTGCACTTCTTTGCTCACCCAGCAACTTTCCAGTTGTAATTTGGTCCCTTGCTGAGATATCAAAACAGAGTAAATGTACTAGCTGGGCCTGAGGACATGAGGAGCTATCCTCTCTGGCAGTTATGTTTTTCACGGTAAATGAATGAATTGGCATATTTTGTGAGCTCTGTCTTTCTGAAATCAGTTAACTTGGGAACACTGAGAAGGTTGGGTTTGGGGATCTGCAAAGCTGAGAGTGATATTTTGAACTCTGGTGACCCAAAGGAGGTACTGCCATCCTTGCGGCCTCTCAGCATGCTTTATTCTTGGGATTCCATCTATTTCATCTCCACCACCCACGTCAGCCTCTGCTTGAATCAGTGCGGGAGGGCTCATTGCCAGGACTGCTATAGACAGAATATGTACAATAGAAGGGACATGCCTAGTAGGGCTTGGGACACATTGGCAGAGCTTGGACAAACCATCAGGTTTTAGTACAAGACAGTTTTGGTGTGGATTAATTCTACATATGCTTAGGAAAAGACAGGGTTAAATTAAGCAATGATTTATCATAGTTACATATTAGTGGAAAAGGGACAAAATTGTACCTAGGCATTTGTATTTCTTGCATTCCGACTCTAAATTGTACATTGTTTTTATCTGTAACCAACATAATCGATATTCAAGTTTAGCTGTTTTAAATATGTATTTTGTTTTTGTAGAAAATTCCTTAGTCATCAGTAAAGGTGTGCCACTCTCCTAGTTAATGGCCCACCATTTCTTCCATCCCCGCTCTTACAGCTGATGGCATCACCCCACTGCTATAGTAATCTCTGGCTGGTATTGCCATGTCTGCTTTTTATGTGGTCTATCCTCAGCCTTCTCTGGCCTCTGTAGTCTCCAGGCAGAAATAGACCAAAGGGTAATCACCAGTTGCTGTCAATCAGCTCCGACTCATGGCAGCCTCTTGTCAGAGCAGAACTGTGAACACAGGCACAGGCTTTGAAACGTAGGCACAGAACATTGAAACATAGGATTTTCGATGGCTGGTTTTTCAGAAGTAGATTGCCAGGCCTTTCTTCCAAGGTGCCTTTGGGTAGACTCATACCTCTAACCTTTTGTTAACAGCGAAACACATTAACTGTTAAGACCAAAGAGTATCTTCCTAAAAAGCAAATAGAATCATGGTACCCTCATGAGTTAAAATCTCATTTGACTCTCTGTGTGTACCAGATCAAGTCCAAATTCCTGAGCTTGGTATAGAAGGCCCTTTACAATCTGAGACTATTTTCCACCACCTAGCCAATGCTCTAGTCACACTGTGATGCTCACATTTCTCATGCTTATCTGCCTCATCATGCTTCTGTGTCTTTGCACACATTATTACTTCTGCCTGGAATGCTCTTCCTGGCTCTTAGGACATTTTGTTTGCATCCTTCAAAACTAAGATGACCCATCATATACTCAGGGTCTCAGCCCCCCTGCTCCCGGCATGCTTCCTTGCTCCGTCCGTTGGGTTTTCACAGTACTTTAAACAAACCTATTCTCTAGGAATTACCCCATGATATTATAAGTATCTGTTTGCACATTATAAGACTACGGACTTCTTGAGAGCAGATTGCTGTCATTCATCTCTGTAGAGCCAGTGCTTAGCAGTGTCTGACTCATCAGAGAGCGTTAATTTATGTTTATTGAATTTATTAATTAAGCCATAACTAAGGCATCACCATCCATTTAATTGCAAATGAGGTCCTGAAGATGAAATTAACAACCTCATTTCTATCAGCCTTGCCAATAAAGTGATGACAAACACTGAGTGCTGCACACGGAAGCAGCCAACATGGAGCAGAGAAATCATTCAAGGGCACGGGCCCTGCCCTTGAGGCGCTTACAATATTCTGGGAAAGATAAGATTTTCATTCACAAAACAAATTGAGGACAACACTGGGAGTGTTTTAAAGACATGTTTGTTGCAGCAAATATCTGAGTTGTCTAGGGCCTGAGACCAGAAGAAATGAAAGTAGATTCCCTCCCCAACAATCCACTACCCCATGTCAGTATGTTTGGAAGGTGGACTTACTTGGAATCCAGTGTGGAAGGGGCAGTGGAACACTGCGTTTAGCTTGTTCAGAAAAAGTCTCTATATGAAGGTGGATCAAGGCTGCTATTCTGCCCAGGCTAAGGCAGAAAAACACTCCTCCATGCTCTAAAGGCACCCCCAGCTTCCCTCTGTCCTGGCACGTTCCCACGTCCCATGTGTTCATTGGCCTGCTCCTGGGGAAAGTAGGCTCCACGTCTTATCTGAACATAGGCGCTCAGTAAATGCTTGTTGCATGAATGATTGAAAGGAAGATCAAAGAAGAATTGATACCTTCGAATTGCGGTATTGGTGAAGAATACTGAATATACCATGGACTGCCAGAAGAATGAACAAGCTTGTCTTGGAAGAAATGCAGCCAGAGTGCTCCTTGAAAACAAGGATGGCAAGACTTCATCTCACATACTTTGGACATGTTATCAGGAAGCACCAGTCCCTGGAGAAGGGACTTGGTAAGGTAGTGGGTCAGCAAAAAAGAGAAAGACCCTGGACGAGATGGATTGACACAGCGGCTGCAACAGTGGGCTCAAACATACAACAATTAACAGGCAGTGTTTTTTTCTGTTGTACATCGGGTCGCTATGAGTCCAAACCAATAGGACAGCATCTAACAACAAGATGATGTGTGACAATCCTACTTGCCATCATTCTGTATCAAATGTCTCATTGTCCATATGAGTTTGCAGGCTGCTCACTGAGTCCCTAGCAGTGAACCCCAAGACTCATCCCATCTCAGAATCCCCAGGCCACCAAACATCAAATGGACAGGGTTGCACAGTGATCAGCAGAACCCATCCCTCCTCCAGGCTTGGAGTTGCTAAAGGTTGGATAATAAAGATAATGAAGCTTCGAGCCTGGCATGGCGTGCCTGCCGGAGCAGACATGACCCAGCAGCCCGAGGCTCGGCTGATAACAAAGGCTTTTTGAGCAATGTCCCTTCAAAGCAACAAATCAAGACAGACAGCCTGCCGAAAACATGCCGACCCAGCAGACTCAGAATCCCTTACCCTCCGAGAAACAGCCCTCCCAGCCCATCCATCACTTAGGCAACTCAAATTAGATGGCTAGAACATCAAAGAAGCAGAGTCTGCCTTCGTGGCTGCAGGCAAGCTCCCCGGTTCCTTGGACAACCCTGCCCATCTCCCACTCTTCCACTTCTCAGTAAGTCTAAGGAATAAATATCCTTATCTGCATGTCAGAGTTCTAGTCGCCCTTTAAGACTCAGCTCAAATGCCTCCTCTGTGACACCCTCACTTACCTTGGAACAGACTTCTTTCTCTTTATATACACATCGTTAAGTCAAGGGTATATTTTAATAGTATTCTGGGCCAGTTTCTCAGGACTGCTCAAATCCTGACCTTCTAACCACCTCTTTCCCTAAAGCAATATAGACAAGGAGAAGCTACATGGAGAATAAAGAACCCCTTTTCACCCAACAAGCCAATGAAGAGCTCCTTGAAAGAGCCAAACTGGATTATGAAACTTATCTTTTATTTATTTATTTTAATTTCTCATACAAAAATTTATACACACATTTTATGTGAGACTAGTTGGAATCCCTATAATGTGACCGCACACTCCCCCTTTCCACCTCAAGTTTCCCGTGTCCATCCAACCAGCTCCTGTCTCTGTCTGTCTTCTCATCCTGCCTCTGGACAGGAGCCGCCCATTTGGTCTTGTGTATCTGTTTGAACTAAGAAGCACACTCTTCACGAGTATTATTTTATGTTTTATAGTCCAGTCTAATCTTTGTCTGAAGAATGGGCTTAGGGAATGGTTTTAGTTCTGTGTTAACAGAGCGTCCAGGGGCCATGGCTTCAAGGGTTCCTCCAGTCTCAGTCAGACCATTAAGTCTGGTCTTTTTATGTGAATTTGAGTTCTGCACCCCACTTTTCTCCTGCTCCATCAGGGACTCTCTGTTGTATTTCCTGTCAGAGCACTCATTGGTGGTAGCCGGGTACCATATAGTTCTTCTGGTTTCAGGCTGTTGGAGTCTCTAGTTTATGTGGCCCTTTGTCTCTTGGGCTAATATTTTCCTTGTGTCTTTGGTGTTCTTCATTCTCCTTTGCTCCAAGTGGGTTGCAAGCTTTTAAGACCCCAGATGCCACTCACCAAAGAGGGATGCAGAATATTTTCTTAGTAAACTTTGTTATGCCATTTGACCTAGATGTTCCCCAAAACCATGGTCCTCAAACCCCAGCTCCTGCTACTTTGTCCCTTGAAGTGTTTGGTTATGTTCAGGAAACTTCTTAGCTTTTGGTTTAGGTCCAGTTGTGCTGACTTCCCCTGTACTGTGTGTTGGCCTTCCCTTCACCTAAGATGATTCTTGTCTACTCTCTAGTTAGTGAATTCCCCTCTCCTTCCCTCCCCACCCTCATAACCATCAAAGAATGTTTTCTTCTGTGTTTAAACCTTTTCTTGAGTTATTATAATAGTGGTCTCATACAATATTTGTCCTTTTGTGACTGACTAATTTCACTCAGTGTGCCTTCCACATTCATCTATGTTGTGAGATGTTTCTCGGATTCATCATTGTTCTTTATTGTTGTGTAGTATTCCATTGTGTGGATATACCATAATTTGTTTACCTATTCATCCATCGATGGGCACCTAGGTTGTTTCCATCTTTTTGCTATAGTGAACAGTGCTGAAAGGAACATGGGTGTGCATATATCTATTCGTGTGACGGCTCTTATTTCTCTAGGATATTTTCCATGGAGTGGGATTGCTGGATCGTATGGTACTTCTATTTCTAGCTTTTTAAGGAAGCACCAAATCAATGTCCAAAGTGGTTGTGCCATTTTATACTCCCACCACCAGTGTATAAGTGTTCTAGTCTCTCCACAACCTCTCCAACACCTATTATTTTGTGTTTTTTGGATTAGTTCTAGCCTTATTGGAGTGAGATGGTATCTCATTGTAGTTTTGATTTGCATTTCTCTAATGGGTAACGATCATGAGCATTTCCTCCTATGTCTGTTAGCCAGCTACATGTCTTCTTTGGTGAAGTATCTGTTCATATTCTTTGCCCATTTAACTGGGTTATTTTTCTTTTTGTTGTTGAGGTTTTGCAGTATCTTGTAGATTTTAGAGATTAGACCCTGATTGGATATGTCATAGCCAAAAACTTTTCCCCAGTCTGTAGGTTGTCTTTTTACTCTTTTGGTGAAGTCTTTTGATGGGCATAAGTGTTTGATTTTTAGGAGCTCCCAGTTATCTAGTTTCTCTTCAGGCATTTGTGCATTGTTATTTATGTTTTGTGTTCTGTTTACGTCATGTATTAGGGCTCCTAGTGTTGTCCCTATTTTTTCTTCCATGATGTTTATCATTTTCGATTTTATATTTAGGTCTTTGATCCATTTTCAGTTAGTTTTTGTACATGGTGTGTGGTATGGGTCTTGTTTCATTTTTTTGCATATGGACATCCAGTTACGCCAGCACCATTTGTTAAAGAGACTGTCTTTTCCCCACTTAACCAACTTTTAGCCTTTGTCAAATATCAACTGCTCATAGGGGGATGAATTTACTTCTGGATTCTCAATTCTGTTCCATTGGTCTGTGTATCTGTTGTTGTACCAGTACCAGGCTGTTTTGACTATCTTGGCTGTATAATAGGTTCTAAAATCAGGTAGTGTGAGGGCATCCCGCTTTGTTCTTCTTTAGTAATGCTTTACTTATCCGAGGCCTCTTCCCTTTACTTATGAAGCTGGTGAATTTTTTCTCCATTTCATTAAAAAATGTTGTTCGAATTTGGATCAGGATCGCATTGTATCTGAAGATCACTTTGGGTAGAATTGACATTTTCACAGTGTTGAGTCTACCTATCCATGAGCAAGGTAAGTTCTTCCACTTGTGTAGGTCTCTTGGTTTCTTGCAGTAACGTCTTGTAGTTTTCTTTGTATAAGTCTTTTACGTCTCTGGTTAGATTTATTCTTAAGTATTTTATCTTCTTGGGGGCTATTGTAAATGGTATTAATTTGGTGATTTCCTCTTGGAAGTTCCCTTTGTTGGCATAGACGAATCTAACTGATTTTTGTATATTTATCTTGTATCCTGAAACTTTGCTGAAATCTTCTGTTAGTTCCAGTAGTTTTCTTGTGGATTCTTTGGGGTTTTCTGTGGATAAGATCATATCATCTGAAAATAGAGATACTTTTACTTTTCCCTACAAATTTGGATGCCCTTTATTTCTTTTTCTAGCCTAATTGCTCTGGCTAGGACCTCCAACACAATGTTGAATAAGAGTGGTGATAAAGGGCATCCTTGTCTGGTTCCTGTTCTCAAGGGAAATGCTTGGATTCTCTCTGTTTAGGATGATGTTGGCTGTTGGATTTGTATAAATGCCCTTAATTATATTGAGGATTTTCCCTTCTACTCCTATTTTGCTGAGAGTTTTTTTACCATGAATGGGTGTTAGACTTTGTCAATGCCTTTTCTGCATCGATTGATAAGATCACGTGGTTCTTGTCTTTTGTTTTATTGATATGATGGATTACATTGATTGTTTTTCTAATGTTGAACTATCCCTGCATACCTGGTATGAATCCCTCTTGGTCATGGTGAATTTTTTTTTTTTTTTTGATTTGTTGTTCAATTCCTTTGGCTAGAATTTTGTTGAGGATTTTTGCATCAATTTTCATTAGGGTTATTGGTCTGTAATTTTCTTTTTTTGTGATATCTTTACCTGGTTTTCATATCAGGGTTATGCTGGCTTCGTAGAATGAGTCTGAGAGTATTCTGTCCTTTTCTATGCTCTGAAATACCTTTAGTAGTACTAGTGTTAAATCTTCTCTGAAAGAAATCTCCAGTGAAGCCATCAGGGCCAGGATTTTTTTTTTTTTTTTTTTTTGGTTGAGAGTTTTTTTTAATTATCTCTTCAATCTCTTCTTTTGTTATAGGTCTGTTTAGTTTTCTACATCTGTTCATGTTAGTTTAGGTAGGTAGTGTGTTTCTGGAAATTTGTCCATTTCCTCTAGGTTTTCAAATTTGTTGGAATACAGTTTTTCATAGTATTCTTTTATGATTCTTTTAATTTCAGTTTGGTCTATTGTGATATTATCCATCTCATTTCTTACTCAGGTTATTTTCTTTCTTTCCTTTTTTTTTTTTTTAAATCAGTTTGGCCAGTGGTTTGTTGGTTTTGTTGATCTTTTCCAAGAACCAGCTTTTGGTCTTTATTAACTCTTTCAGTTGTTTTTCTATTCTCTATTTCATTTATTTCTGCTCTAATTTTTATTATTTCCTTTCTTTTTGTGCCCAAGGGCTTCTTTTGCTCTTTTTATACTTGTTCAAATTGTAGATTTAGTGCTTTGATTTTGACCCTTTCTTATTTTTGTATGTGTGCATTTATTTCTATAAATTGACCTTTGAGCACTGCTTTTGCTGTGTCCCAAGGGTTCTGGTAGGATATGTTTTCATTCTCATTTGATTCTGTGAATTTCTTTATTCTGTCCTTGATTTCTTCTGTAACCCAGTAGTTTTTGAGCAAAGTGTTGTTCAGTTTCCATGTATTTGACTTTTTTTCCTTGCTGTTTCTGTTACTGATTTCTACTTTTATGACTTTATGATCAGAAAAGATGTTTTGTAATATTTTGATGTATTGGATTCTGTTAAGACTTTTTTTTGTGGCCTAATATGTGGTCTATTCTGGAGACTGTTGCACGTGCATTGGAAAAGAAAGTATACTTGGCTGCTCTTAGGTGGAGTGTTCAGTGTATGTCTATGAGATCAGGTTGGTTGAATGTGGCATTTCAATCTTCCATGTCTTCACTGAGCTTCTTTCTAGATGTTCTATCTCTAACCAAAAGTGGTGTGTTGAAGTCTCCTGCTACTTTTGTGGAGCTGTCTATTTTCTTTTCAGTGCTGTTAGAATTTGTTTTATGTATTTTGGAGCCCTGTCATTGGGTGCATAAATATTTTTTATGGTTATGTTCTCCTGGTGTATTGACCCTTTAATCATTATATAGTGTCCTTCTTTATCCTTTGTGGTGGATTTTGCTTTAAAGTTTATTTTGTCAGAGATTACTATTGCCACTACTGCTCTCTTTTCATTGCTGTTTGCTTGATATATTTTTTCCATTCTTTGAGTTTTAGTTTGTGTTTTTGAGTCTAAGGTGTGTCTCTTGTAGGCAGCATATAAATGGATGGTGTTTTTTTAATCCTTTTGTCATTCTCTGTCTCTTTATTGGTGCATTTAGTCCATTTACATTCAGTGTAATTATTGATAGGTATGAGTTTAGTGCTGTCATTTTGATTTTTGTGTGTGTGTTGTTGCAATTTCTTTGTTCCACTTAATTTTCTTTGCCGAGTTTTTTTTCTTTATGTATTTTCTTTTCATCTTTTTCATTGTTGATTTTGTATTTGCTGAGTCTTTGTGTTTTTCTTCTTTTTTATTTTGATGTGTAGGTTTGTTAGTTTCCTTTGTGGTTACCTTAAAATTTACCTCTGTTTTTCTAAGTTTAAAACAAAGTTTTATTTCTTGATATTGCCTTAACTTCCTATCCATATGAAAGTTCTGTGACTGCATTATTTAGTCCCTGTTTTTTGTTTTAATGTTGTTGTCTTTTACATATTTGATGTCTCTGTTTCCCTATTTTCAGTATTTTAGCTTTGACTTATTTTTTGACTTCCCTATCTGGGTTTACTCTGTCCTGTGTTCTAGTCTTTGGTTGTTATCTGATATTATTGATTCTCTTACCAGAGGAGTCCCTTTAATACTTCTTGTAATTTTGGTTTGTTTTTTTCAAATTCCCTTAACTTGTGTTTATCTGGAAATGCCCTAATTTTGCCTTCATATTTGTGAGAAAGTTTTGATGAATATAAAATTCTTGGCTTGCAGTTTTTTCCTTCAAATCTTTGTATATGTTATCCCATTATCTTCTTTCCTGTGTAGTTTCTGCTGAGTAGTCAGAGATTAGTCTTAATGACTCTCCTTTGTAGATGACTTTTCATTTATCCCTAGCTGCTCTTAAAATCCTCTCTTTATCTTTGATTTTGGCAAGTTTGATTATACTATGTCTTAGTGACTTTCTTTTGGACTCTACCCTGTGTGGGGTTCGATGAAATTGTCTTGGATAGATATCTTCTCGTCTATTCAAGGTAACAGGGAAGTTTTCTGCCAACAAGTCTTTAACAATTCTGTCTGTATTTTCTGTTATCCCCCCGTGTTCTGGTACTCTCATCACCCATAGGTTATTCCTCTTGATAGAATCCCACAGAATTCTTAGGGTTTCTTCATTTTTTAAAATTCTTTTATATGATTTTTCCTCAAATAAATTGGTATCAAGTGCTTTATCTTTAGTCTCACTAATTCTGACTTCCATTTCTTCAATTCTGCTCCTGTGACTTTCTACTGAGTTGTCTAATTCTGAAATTTTATTGTTAATCTTTTGGATTTCTGCTTACTGTCTCTCTATGGATTCTTGCAGCCTGTTAAGTTTGTCATTTTGGTTTTGTATAACCTTCCTAAATTCCTCTATTGTTTTGTCTGTGTGTTCCCTCACTTGGTCTGTGTTTTGACTGATGTCCTTCCTGATATCTTGAAGAGCTCTATATATTAATCTTTTGAATTCTGCCTCTGATAATTCCAAGACGTTCTCTTCCTCTGTGAGGTTTCCTGGGTTCTGTGTTTTGGTCACTTGCTGAAGCCATCATGGTCTACCTCTTTATGTGATTTGATATTGACTGTTGTCTCCGAGCCATCAATAAGTTATTATATTTATTTATTTTATGATTACTTAGTGTATCCTAGCTTCTTGTTTTGTTTTGTTTTGTTTTGATATGTCCAAATAGGCTAGTTGTGTGAACTACTTTGATTATTGGCATCTTTGAAGTTTTCACATCCTGTCACCAGGTGGCTAGAGCTGCTACTAGGTATGTGAGTCCAGGAGTCCATTTACTTTTCTTGTGTTGATTCAGCCAGGTATCTAGGTCATTGGTCACTGAGTTTGTAGTGCAGGCTTTCACCTACAGTCGTAGATGGGCAAGGCTACGTAGGGGTGATTGGAGCAGGCACAAGTATCTGGGTGAAGGTAGGGGATTATGTGCTGAGCAAGGTAGGGGGGCTGTTGGCTGCTCCTGAGTGCTTGAGTGAAAGATGTGTCCCTGTTCCCTTAGTGTGCATAGGTGGGTGGGTTTTGCAGCCAAACTTTGAGCACCCAATGCTGTTGGCTGTAAAGACTGAGAGGCATCACTTCTCAGACCCCTGTCATGGGTGGCAAGGTCGAGTGAGTGGAGCCACTAGCCCTTAGGCCCCTGATGTGGGTAGGTGAGGACCCTGTTTAATGGGCAGAATGGTGTCAAATATCATGAATCTGCCACTCCCGCATAGCTGCTGCAGTTGAAAACAGGCTTCGGGTATATACCCTGTTGTACTATGCTAATGAGGGCCTACGCTGTTGAAAGGGACCCACACAGGTCTAGGCGGAGGTGAAAGGCATTCGAAGTCCATGGACCCCTTATGCATGTGCCTAGGCAAAAGGGCAGTGCCTGCCCTGAGGACCCAGTGTAGGGGAGCTGGCAGACTCTTTTTTCCTGTTTGTTCATTTGTTTATTTGTTCCCTCTCCAAAGCTGGGAGACTGGCTCAGGCGCGTGCAATGGGTCACACTTCCAGCCCAGGGGGCATAGCAATCACTGAAGCTGGAGCAGAGCAGGGAGTGGGCAGGTAAGGGGGAGAGAGGCATTTCCTAGATAAGGAAGGGTTATTTTGATCCTGCGTGGTAGGTTAGATGCTTGCACTTAACTTTCACAGGTCCAGCGCTGCTTCCTCCTGGCTCCGGAGGTTTGTGCAGACTCTCCGCCGCTCAGTTTCTCCTGACGTGGAAAACTGTGTCCCGAACACTACTGCTTGCCTCAGCCCTCAGGTGCCAGCTGATCCAGCCTGCAGGGTGCTGGCCAGGTCAGGTCTGGCAAATCCTCGCTGTTTCTGAACTGTCTCTCCCTCCCCCTGCCACTCAGTTTGACTCCTCAACTTTGTCTTTGATGTTCAGGGCTCCTAAATTGTCATAGTTAATTGACTCACTTGTTTTTTTGGGTCTTTGTTGTAAGATGGACCACAAGAAGTGTCTGACTATTCCGCCATCTTGGCCCCACGTCTATAAAACTTATCTTGAGATCCAAGGTGGGCTTCTATCTCCTCCTAAAGCCGGAAT
This sequence comes from Dugong dugon, assembly GCA_030035585.1. NCBI lineage: Eukaryota > Metazoa > Chordata > Mammalia > Sirenia > Dugongidae > Dugong > Dugong dugon. The sequence continues at coordinate 61,659,797 of CM057470.1, forward strand.
CCAAGTCCTGGGGTCTTAGCCCCTCACCATGGCAATGATGAATGTACCCAGAGAAGAGAGATTTTGTCAGGGTGGCCTGATGAGATGAGCTCTGAGTTCACCCATCAATCCTACCACAATGAAGAGGGGACCTGAAGGGAAGGAGAGAGAGAAAGAGAGAGATTAATGGATGGGTTATTTTCTATCCTTTTCGAATAGAGTGATCCCACTCATGAACAAATATGGCTGAGTTAATGGCTTGGACTCTGACCAATCATATTAACAGAGGGCAAACAGGCCATCTTCCTTTCAAATGTGACTTTAAATCTCTTACCCCTGACCACACACCTATGGGAACAGTTTTTTCTTTCTTTCTTTTTTTTGGCTTTAAAGAACAAAAATTTATTCTCTCAGTTAAGGAGGCTAGAAATCTGATTTCAGGGAGGCTGTTCTAGGGGAAGATCCTTGTCTCTTTCAGCTTCTGTAAACCAACCTTTCCTTGGTTCCTTGGCGATCCCTACCACATTAGATCTGTCTTCCTCATTTGTGCTTACGTCTGTGTCAAATCTTTTTTTTTTAAATAATTAATTTTTTTTGTTGAAAATATACACAGCAGAACATACACCAGTTCAACCACTTCTACATGTACAGTTCATTGACATTGGTTACATTCTTCAAGTTGAGCAAACATTCATTCAAGTTGTACAAAACAGAATGTTTTGTCTTCCAAATTGTTCTTCCACCTTAGTGTAAACTCACTGCCCCCAAGCTTCCTTTCTAACCTTTTGAGTTACTGTTGTCAATTTGATCCCGTATAGATAGTCAGAAATTTTTAATGTGACTCTTCCACATTCAACATACATGTTCTAATTTGGAACCCAAAAGACTGACTCGTTTCATTTTCGAGTGCCACTTACCAATCACCTATGTGCCTTGTACATGTAATTAATATCAGCAAGAGAAAAGGTGCAGGTGCCCCATTTTAAAGAATCAGAAATATTTAACCCTTCTATGGTGGGCTTGTATGCCATTAAGAGTCAGCCCTGCCACTTCAGAACAGAGTCAGGGAAAATGCTCAGGACAGAATAGCCTGTGGAGTTTCTCCAGGTTGAGCCTGGGGCACTGGGGTGGGAAGAGGGAGGTAGAGGTGAAGGAAAAAAAAAATTGGATGATCACAGAAGGAGGAAAGAGGATGAGCTGGAGGAGATCAGGGAGGGAAGGAACTTTTGGCATCCCTCCAACGAGGACACTAGGGAATGAATGGAGACTCAATGGAAAAGTAAAAGAATGTCTTGAATCATCTTTGGACTCTGTATGAGTTCATGGTTGTCTGATAATAAAATGATTTCTTCCTGCAATTCTCTATACCCACATAGCTTCCTGAACATTGTGGAAAGCTCTGGAACTCTAGCAACACTCCCATCTTTCCGATCCCCAATTCTCGGTGCTGATTTCAACTCTGGCCATTCAAGTCTCAGTTGACCTGTACCATGATCTCTGACCTAAATTTTGGCCCAGATATCAACGCTATTGTAAGCTCTTTCAAGGACAAGGGAATAGTTTGAAAAATCTGGTACATTCACATGTGGGAATGCTCTGTGTGGCATACTGTTCATCAATAATGGGTCCCCTTTGCTTTTTAGAAGGTCCCTGGGTGGCACAAATGATTTGCACTTGGCTACTAACTGGAAGATGGGTTGTTTGAATCCAGCCAGCAGCACTGTGGAAGAAAGACCTGGTGATCTGCTTCCGTAAGATTACAGCCATTGAAATTCCTATAGAGCACAGTTCTACTCTGACACACATGGGGTCACCCACCATAAGTCAGAAACAACTCATCAGCAATGGGTTTGGTTTCTGGGCTTTCTATCTTAGGCACAGGGAAGCATTGTATTTCCCAGCCCCCTTGATGATGGGTCTAGCCATGTGACTGGCTTTGGCCTGTGAAGTAGGAGCTAAAGTAACTTCCAGGCAGCAGCATTTAATGGCCAGTGTTCAGCTTTCTACTCCTTTCTTCCTTTTCTGGGGAAAACATTGAAGCATTGTGTTAGATAGAGGCATAATGAGTTGATGTAGAGTGGTTACGTGGAGCACAGCCCCCTGCCAAACCATGGGGCTTGCAGCATGAACACTAAGTAGGTATTTGTTGAGTTTAGCGATCAAGATTTTGTTGTTGTTTGTTACCATAGCATAGCCTAATGAAGCCTGACTGAAATACACTTCAGTCAGTAAAGTAGCATGGTTGTGAAGAATTTTTTTTTTCCGTTGGTGGTGATCATGTTTAATCTTTCTATATAGTTCGTACATGTTTGAATTTCTTTGCCACGAGCATGTATTACTTCAGTTAGTAAGAAATACTTTGAAGATTTTCAGTTACATAATTTCAAACTTTTCACAGACTTCTCTCAATTACCTTTCTTTTTCTTTCTTTTTTTTTTATATTTTATTGTACTTCAGGTGAAGGCTTACAGAACAAATAGTTTCTCATGAAACAGTAGTACACATGTTGTTTTATGACATTGGTTAACAACCCCACAACATATTAACCCTCTAACTTCTCAACCCTTTGTTTTTTGGTGAAAATACACATAGCCAAAGATACGCCGTTTCAAAAATTTCTACATGCACAGTTCAGTGACATTGACTACGCTCTTCCAATTGTGCTGTTATTCTCACTTAAGATGAAGGCTTACAGAACAAAATAGTTTCTCATTTAACAGTTACTACAAATGTTGCCCTATGACAATGGTTAACAATCTCACAACACATCAACAATATCCTTACTCAATCTTGGGTTCCCTATCACCAGCTCCCTTGTCCCCTTCTGCCTTCTGGCCATTGTCACTGGACTCCTGTACCTCGTTAGTCTCATTTGGTTTTACGGGGCTGTCCACTCCCAGGCTGAAGGGTGAACCTTGGAGGTAACTTCACCACTGAGCTAAAAGGGTGTCTGGGAGCTATACTCTTGGGGTTTCTTCAGTCTCCTTTAGGCCAGTAAATCTGGTCTTTTTTTTTGTGAGTTAGAATTATGCTCTACATCCTTCTCCAGCTTGTCCAGAACCCTCTGTTGTGATCCTGGTCAGAGCAGTCAGTGGTGGTAGCCAGGCACCATCTAGCTGTACTAGACTCAGTCCGGTGGAGGCCTTGGTAGCTGTGGACAGTTAGTCCTTCAGACTAATCTTTTCCTTGTATCCTGTTCTCTTCATTCTCCCTTGCTTCCGAAGGGATGAGACCAGTGGAGTATCTTAGATGGCCGCTCACAGGCTTTTAAGACCCCAGACACTACTCACCAAGGTAGAATGTGGAGCATTGTCTTTATAAGCTGCATCAAGCCAATTGAGCTGGGTGTTCCCCGAGACCATGTTCCCCAGAGCCCTCCGCCCAGCAATTCAGTCCCTCAGGGAGTTTGGATGTGTCTATGGGGCTTCCGTGACCTTTCCTTGTACAAGTTGTGCTAGTTTCCCCTGTATTGTGTACTGTCTCACCCTTCACCCAAGATACCACTTATCTGTTGCCTATTTAGTATTTCCCCCCAACCCCTCCCATCCCTGGTAACCAACAAAGGTTGTTACATTTTGTGTGTGAACTTTTTCATGAGTTTTTGCAATAGAGGTCTCATACAATATTTGTCCTTTTGTGATTGACTTATTTCACTCAGCATAATATCCTCCAGTTTCATCCATGTTATGAGATGCTTCACAGATTCATTGTTGTTCTTTCTCGTTGCATAGTACTCCATTGTGTGTATGTACCATAGTTTGTTTATCCATTCACCTGTTGATGGGCATCTAGGTTGTTTCCATCGTTTTGCTATTGTGAACAATGCTGCCATGAACATAGGTGTGCATATGTCTATTCGAGTGACGACTCTTATTTCTCTAGGATATATTCCTAGGAGTGGGATTGCTGGATCGAATGGTATGTCTATTTCTAGCATTCTGAGGAAGCGCCATATCATTTTCCAAAATGGTTGTACCATTTTGCATTCCCACCAGCAGTGCATAAGTGTTCCAATCTCCCCGCAGCCCCTCCAGCATTTGTTATTTCCAGTGTTTTTGATTTGTGCCAGTAATGCCGGGGTGAGATGGTATCTCATTGTGGTTTTAATTTGCATTTCTCTAATGGCTGGTGATCGCGAGCATTTCCTCATGTGTCTGTTGGCCATTTGAATGTCTTCTTTGGTGAAGTGTTTGTTCATTTCCTTTGCCCATTTTTTAATAGGATTATTTGTCTTTTTGTTGTACAGGTGTTGGATTTTCTTGTAGATTATGGAGATTAGACTTTGTCTGACTTGTACTGTCCAAAATTTTTTTCCCAGTCTGTAGGTTCTCTTTTTACTCTTTTGGTGAAGTCTTTTGAAGAGCATAGGTGTTTGATTTTTAGAAGATCCCAGTTATCTAGCTTATCTGTTGGGGTTTGTGCATTGATGGTTATGGTTTGTATCCTGTTAATGCCATGTATTAAAGCCTGAAGTGTTGGTCCTATTTTTTCTTCTATGAACTTGATAGTTTTAAGCTTTATATTCCGGTCTTTGATCCATTTTGAAGTAGTTTTTGTATACGGTGTGAGGTATGGGTCTTGTTTCATTTTTTTGCAGATGGATATCCAGTTTTGCCAGCACCATTTGTTAAAAAGACTGTCTTTTCCCCATTTGATGGACTTTGGGCCCTTGTCGAAGATCAGGTTACCGTAGGTGGATGGATTTACATCTGGGTTCTCAATTCTGTTCCATTGGTCAATGTATCTGTCATTGTACCAGTACCAGGCTGTTTTGACTACTGTAGCTGTATAGTAGGTTCTGAAGTCAGGTAGTGTGAGTCATCCAACTTTATTCTTCTTCTTGTGAAGAATTTTTAATGGCATGAGAACATGGGAATATGCTGATGATATGATGTTAGATTCAAAAAACTCTGAATGGTAAGATTGCTTATTTTTTCAGCATTTTACTATTTTTTCATAACTACTATGTGTTATTCTTACAGAGATGAAAGTGCTATTGTCAACAAATCATTGCACTTGCTCTGTTTCTATCACTTGTGCCCACCTGAGTGGGCTGTTTGAAAGGCTGCCACTTCTCAAAGACATGAGTTTTTCTTTTTATTTGTCTCATGCAGAGTTACATGTACACATAAATGGTGCTCAGTGAATGTGTGTTAAATGAATGAATGATTTAGATGGAGACACTCTCCTCTTTAGTGGTCAGAGAAGCTCAGAAAAGCAGCAACTTAGACCATGAGTGGAGACAGAGTGGAAGAAAATGCTGAATTCTTGATGAGTGTTATGGATTGAATTGTGGCCTCCCACCAAAAAAAAAAAAAAAAATATATGTTGAAGTTCTAACCCCTATATACCTGTTAGTTAAGAGCTCGGCTGCTAACCAACAAGTTGGCAGTTCAAATTCACCAGCTGTTCCTTGGAAATCCTATGGGGCAGTTCTATTCTGTCCCGTAAGGTTGCTAGAATTGGAATTGACTCAATGGTAAAGGGTTTGATTTTCTTTTCTTTTTTGGTATACCTGTTAATAAGAAGCCCTGGTTACACACAACAGTTACGCTCTAGGCTGCTAACCAAAAGTGACTGAACCCATTCAGTGACTCAGCAGGAGAAAGACTTGACAACCTGCTCCCATAAAGATTAGTCTAGAAAACCCTATGGGGCAGTTCTGCTCTGTCACATGGGGTGACTATGAGTCAAAACTGACTTGACAGCACCTAACAACAAGATCTGTAATATGATCTTATTTGGAAATAGGGTTCTCTTGGTTATGTTAATTAGGTCATGCCTGATTAGTAAACCTAATCACATCTGAGTTATAAAAAGAGCAGAGTAGACACAGATATACACCCATGGGGGAACACAGATGCCTTATAAGGATTGTCTACAAGCCAAGGAATGCCAAGGAACCAAGCAATGCCTGGGGCTACCAACAAGGAGGAAATCGACATAGCCAAGACTCCAGTTTGTACTTTTAGCCTCCAAAACTGTGAGAAAATAAATTTTTGCTCATTAATGCTACCAACTTGTGGTATTTCTGTTACGACAGCAGTAGGTAACTAACACAGGGAACCAAGAAGAAATGAGAATAATCCGGACATAGGGAGTGGATGGAAAAGTACAGAGTAAAGGCTTTTCCAAAGCATCTATCTGATACCAGTGCCTTGGAAACCTTCTTGCCTACCACATACAACCCAACCTTAAAGGATTAGTTCAGATGCCACTTCTTCCATGAAGCTCTCCTTGACTCCTTCAGTCCTCAGGATCTTCCTCTTCTTCTAACTCTTATAGCACTCACAGTCTAGACCCCCATGTGTCAGAGTAGAACTGTGATCCATAGGGTTTTCAGTGGCTGATTATTCAGAAGTAGTTAGCCAAGACTTTCTTCTGAGGTGCCTCTGGATAAACTTGAACCTCCAACCTTTCGGTTAGCAGCCAAGTGCAGTAACTGTTTGCACACCCCAGGGACTCCTCTGTATGAAATCTATTGCTGGAGCCACATTCCTCCTCTTCCTGTTGATCTCTAACATTTCAAAACTCAAAAGAAAGGCTTGACTATTTGTTATTCTTCTCCCAAGACCTCGACATAGACTAGCTGCCTGAATGGTGAAGGGTCATTGAATAAAGTTATGTATGAGAAAAAACATACCCAAAATAGCATATCAGAATCTCTCTCCACCACAGATGCTTTGTCATTGTGGAGAGCCCAGGATTGCAAGGAATGGCTACACCTATAAATGTAACACCATTGGGATTTACAAAGAGTGTCCATGTGCATAATCTCATTTCATCTTGACATCAGCACTGTGAATTGGCTATGGATGCTGTATATATTTTTTATACATGATAAAAGCTGCTTAGGGTTAGGAATAAATGCAGAGTTCCTGCCTGAGTTTAGTGCATATTTTATTCCAAGGTGAAAATTCTGGCATTGATGATCACCAATTTTATTGATAGAGCTCCAGTCTGGGCCTTTGGCCCAGATGCCCAGTCTTTCTCCATCTGAATTTCCTGCAAACAGCAAACTTAAAGCAATTTCTCCCTCCCTCCCAGGTTTGAGCAACTCATTGCCGGGGGCATAAGTTAGGCTTACTGCCCTTAGTGACTGCTCTTGAGTGAGTCCTGTCCTGTTGGTCCCCCCATTTCCTGGAAGTAATGGTGTGATTTAGAGTCAAGGCCAGTTGCAGGAAGATGAGCACTTAGAAAGTGGTGAGAAAAAGCAAGCAGATTACAAGTAACTTTGGTGAGAGGATGGGAGAGAGTTGCATGCTTTTGGAGCTTTAAGGAACAAACAACAAACATGAAGAATTCAAAACATGAGCAGCATGAAAGCAATGGTACTGATTATTTTTCCTAATTTGTTTTCATTTTATGTTTTTCCTAATTTGTTTTTAATTAGGCACTTTCCAAGTAGGTAAAGGGAGCTTGCACTTCTTCTAGGAAAATCTGAATTTCCACCCACGTGTCGGGAGCCATGTAAGTGAGACTGTTGGCTTCTGTCTATCTCATTGTGGTGGAGGGGTGAAGGTGTTTTGGAAGAAGCTCATTCTTTTTCAAACAGGAATGGAGAGGAGGGGACTCTGGAGCAGACCTTGTCAGCTTTTAGAGGAGAGAAGCCACTTTCTGTTTTTCTTCACCACAGGATGGTAGGGGGCAAGGGGCAGGGGCAGAGACAGGTTTTGCAGGGACCTGAAGCTTATATAAATTGGGGAACTCTTTAGGAAAAAAAAAAAGGTATAAAAGTAAGTATTTATTTAGAATGAGAAAAAAAGTCAAAACAAATGGCTGAAACCTCAGGAATTCAATTGCCTTCTTTTCAGATCTCTTCAGACAATTTACAATAACAAAAACAAATAGTGCTTATTTAGCAACACGTCCTGATTGTAACCTGGCTTCCCCACTCCCCACTCCCCACTCCCTCTGGAAACTCTGCAGCTCCCAGCAAAGCCCATCTTGACAGGGTCTGTGCAAGTTAGTGTTGTTGTTAGTTGTCCTGGAGTCAGTTGCCCAAGTGTGTTAACCATTTGCAGCACTGGCTCCCGATAGAACATCTCAACTTTTCTCATACAAGGATCTCTAAGAATATAGACTCTTTCCCCATTTTTACAATGCAACCTTCTCTTACAGTGATTCTGCTTCAGTCCACAGAATGGGGACTTCTGCTCCCTCTACCTATCTCAGGTAGAGCTGTTGTTGTTGTTGTTAGGTGCCGTCAAGTCAGTTCTGACTCATAGAGACCCTATGAACAACAGTTCTGTGCTGTCCTCACAATTGTTGTTATGCTTGAGCCCATTGTTGCGGCTACTGTGTCACTCCATCTTACTGAGGGTCTTCCTCTTTTTTGCTGACCTTCCACTTTACTAAGCATAATGTCCTTCTCCAGGGACTGATCCCTCCTGATAACATGTCCTAAGTATGTAAGATGCAGTCTCGCCATCCTTGCTTCTAAGGAACATTCTGGCTGTACTTCTTCCAAGACAGGTTTGTTCGTACTTTTGGCTGTCCATGGTATATTTCATATTCTTCCCCAATACCATAATTCAAAGGCGTCAATTCTTCCTTATTCATTGTCCAGCTTTTGCACGCATATGAGGCAAATGAAAACACTGTGACTTGGGTCAAGCTCACTTAGTTTTCAAGGTGACATCTTTGCTTTTTAACACTTTAAAGTGGTCTTTTGAAGCAGATTCGCCTAACACAATGTGTCCTTTGATTTCTTGACTGCTGCTTCCATGGGTGTTGACTGTGGATCCAAGGAAAATAAAAACCTTGCCAACTTCAATCTTTTCTCTGTTTATCATGATGTTGCTTATTTGTCCAGCTGTGAGAATTTTTGTTTCCTTTTATTGTGGTGTAATCCATACTGAAGGCTGTGGTCTTTGATCTTCATCAGTAAGTGCTTCAAGCCCCCTTCACTTTCAGCAAGCAAGGTTGTGTCATCTGCATAACGCAGGTTGTCAATGAGTCTTCCTCCAATCCTGATGCCACGGTCTTCTTCATATAGTCCAGCTTCTCGGATTATTTGCTCAGCAGACAGATTGAATAAGTAGGTGAAAGGATACAACCCTGATGCACACCCTTCCTGATTTTAAACCATGCAGTATCCCCTTATTTGTTCGAACAACTGCCTTTTGATCTACGTACAAGTTGCCCATGAGCACAGTTAAGTATTCTGGAATTCCCATTCTTTACAATGTTATCCATAATTTGTTATTATCCGCACAGTGGAATGCCTTGCATAGTCAATAAAACACACCCAGGTAGAGCTGGGTGAGGGAATTTCCATCCCTCTGCCAACCCCATCTACCGGTTTCTCACACACAGAAGAGGAGCTGTGAATCTGACAGGCCCACATTCTCCCAGTGTGTTTAATGACTGTAGTCCAATGATAGGAACCAAGATTCACCATCTTTTTTCACTTTTGGTGCCCAGCACGGCATGTTCCCTTCTACTCTGTATCTGTCCCCGTGAGTAAGGCCCAGCCTGCCTTTCTGGGCTGGCCAGCCAGGCCCTTCATATTTGTTCCAGTAGCTCCAGCTGCACCTGGGAGGGTGAGGCCAACTGGCCATCATTGCTCATGTGGCTGGGGGATAAAGGTCTTGGTCTGCCCCATTGACCCAGACACTCTATATATCCCTACTCAGGTCTCTGGGCTTTGAGTCTTGTGTACCAGCCTCCATTAAGCAGGTACTGGCAAGAATCAGATGCTCAGATGTTATGGTTTATAGCTTCTTTTCTGTACTGAGTTCCGTGTTTGTCTATTTTTTCTTGACTATCTTTCCCTCATTTAAGAACCCATAAGGAAGGAGAAACGAGTGACAAGATTCAGATACTGGAACCCCATTTGTGCCCTAAACACTGATAAGTGTTGTTGTGGTTAGTTGCCATTGAGGTGGCTCCAACTCATGCCAACCTTAAGTATAACAGAACAAAATGTTGCCCCATTTTGTGCCATCTTCATGATCATGGGTGTGTTTGAGTCCATTTTTGTGGCTGTTGTGTCGGTCCATCTCACTGGAGATTTTCATTGGCCCTCTGCTTAACCAAACATGATGTCGTTTTCTAGTGATTGGTCTTGTAAGTAGCAAAGACTGATCACTGCTCTTAAGTAATATTGCGTATAATTTTGGCGATATCATAGATCATTCTAACAAAACCAAGGAACTCCTCTAAAGCAGCACTTCTCAAACATGAATGTGCAAGTAAATCACCCAAGGATCTTGTTAGAATGCAGAGCCTGTGTCTTAGTTATCTAGTGCTGCTATAACAGAAATACCACAAGTGGATGGCTCTAACAAATAGAAATTTATTCTCTCACAGTCTAGGAGGCTAGAAGTCTGAATTAAGGGCACCAGCTCCAGGGGAAGGCTTGCTTTCTCTGTCAGCTCTGGGGGAAGGTTCTTGTTATCAATCTCCCCCTGGTCTAGGAGCTTCTCAGTGCAAGGACCCCAGGTCCAGAGGACATGCTGTGCTCCTGGCTTTTCTTTCTTGGTGGCAGGAGGTCTCTCTCCTCTCTGCTGGACTCTCTCTTTTATATCTCAAAAGATTGACTCAAGATACAACCTAATCCTGTAGATTGAGTCCTGCATCATTAACATAACTGCCTCTAATCCTGCCTCATTAACATCACAGAGGTTAGGATTTATAAAACATAGGAAAATCACATCAGATCATAAAATGGAGGGCAACCACACAATATCAGGAATCATGGCCTAGCCGAGTTGAATATCTTGGGGGGACACAATTCAATCCATGACATTTTGAATCAGTAGGCCTGGGGAGGGGCTTGAGGTCTGCATTTGTAACAAGCTCCCAAGTGATGCCAGTGCTGCTGGTCCACAACATCTAGATCCTCGCTACTCAGAAGTGGTCCATGGCTCAGCACCATCAGCATCCCCTGCGAGCTTGTTAAAAATGCAGAATCTCAGACCCTACCCCAGACTTAAGCAAACAGAAACCTTGGCCCCTGTTAGGTATCATGTCATCTTCCCTTTTTTTTTCCCCATCATCTCCTTCAGAGTTATAGTATATAAATAGTCAGTTACAGATTCTCTGAGAGCATTGGTGGTTCAGTGGTAGAGTTCTCACCTTTTATGTGGGAGACCTGAGTTCAATTCCCAGCCAATGCACTTCGTGTGCAGCCACCACCAGTTTGTCAGTGGAGGCTTGCATGTTGCTTTGATGTTGAACGGGTTTCACCGGAGCTTCCAGACTAAGATGGACTAGGAAGAAAGGCATAGTGATGTACTTTTGAAAATAAGTCAGTGAAAACCCCATGGATCAAAATGGTTTGATCCACAACTGATCATGCAGATGATGCAGGACTGGGCAGCATTTTATTTCCTTGTGCATGGGATTGCCCTAAGTCGGGCGCCGATCTGACAGCAGCTATCCACAACAACAATAGCTGCTCCGGACAGGACTTGGTTAGCTTAGGGCCTGGTCATGTAGGAGAACCTCTGCTCTCCCCAAGGAGCCACAGAGATGCTGCAGGCAGCTGACACTCTTCTCTTCTTGGAAGTTACAAATGGGACCTTGTGCAAAGTTTGTGGAGAGTAGTGCAGCTGAATTAATGATGATGCAGGAGCCTTCACAGAGGTACTTCTTGACATCTTTAATTGCACCATTTCTCAACCTTAATGTTGCTCACTGCCATTTCTGATATATCTAAGCACATACAGAGACACCCATATCTTAGATTAATTCTCCTGCTCAAACTGATAAACTACCTAACACGTAATTTATACTCATTTATCTTTGCTCTAATCTAGCCCCTCTTTTCCTTCTACTTTGTCTGTGAGAATTTGCTTTGAGGAAATTAGTCTCTAGGCTACATCCTGTTTACACTGTTCACTCAAATACATTCAGAAGCTACATAAGGAAATCAGGGCTGGTAAAGTTCTAGGCTCTTTCTTACCTTTCTGACTTAACCCTGATAATTACTGAACCACCAGGATGGTTCACGACTTGACATGCTGAAGGTTGTATTTTGTTCCATCACACACAAAGCACATTTCCACAAAACAGTCTCTCCTCTTCCACCTTCTCCCCCAATTGCCAGTAGCCCCAGCAGCCCAGACTATACATCCTGACTCTTTTTTTTTTTTTCTCTCTGTTAACTTTATTAGTTCCCGAGCCTGGGAAGAGGGATGGGGTGGGAGGGAATGAGGTCTTGGGTCCTTCCATGGCTTCCAGATGGAGGAGCTGAGAAGAGAGGAGCAAGATCCCCTCCCTGTTAACAACAAGCTGTCTTTTTCGCCTTCCTAGTCTTAGTTTATCAAACACCTCACGGACTACAAGAGACCTAGAGCTTTCTCCTCCCCTGGCTTCCTCCAGCACAAGGAGACAAGACCCACAGCTTTGCTTGCAGGAGAAGAATTCTGCCCCAGGCATTCCACCCATTGTTACTCGTGCCACCTCCCTGATTTCATGTACTTGGAGTCTTGTCCAGGCTTGTGGCACCCTGCAGGACACTTCCTGCCCAGCATATATTTGAGGACTTGTCTGCCTTTCCCACCCAGAACTACAGTGCCCCTAGATCCTTCCAGGCTCATTGTGTCCTCTTGAAACTCACATTCTTGCATTCAAAACACTACCTCAATACTTGTCAGCCTCCTGCCTAGCTGGACTTCCAGCCTTGGTTTCACCCCTACCAACCAGCCCTGTCCTACTCTGGTTTGGGAACTGGCAGGACTCAGACTCCCATCAGAACCAGGCAAGAGCTCCTTCTCCAGTTAAGCCTCCTCCAAGAACTTCTTCACCAAGTGAAACTAAGGAACACGGGGAATGCAAGGAGCCCTGTTCATGACAATCCAGTGAGGGGCCCAGAGATCTCCTATGGTAAAACAGTAAACTTTCTCAGTTTGGGCTTGTGGTTGTGGAAAGAGAGGGAGGGACAATCTCTCTTTTCAAAGACACCGTGGTTGAAGACTTAAGAATCCTCACAATGTTCCATATTAAGAATTGGCCCAAATATGGAACCAAACAGATATAATTTTAATTCTTGACCCCTTGTGTTTGAACACAGCCAAACACTGGGTGTTGATAACCTCCCAAACTGTGGTGATTCATGGGAGAGAGCTAGCTGTTAGCTTAGGACTATGTCAGGGGAGCTGGGGAAGAAGAGCGAGGAATGAGTTTCCAAAAGGAGTTGGTGGTCAGTTTGTTCTGTTACGGAGCCCTAAGTTCATACTCAACGATTTCAACACTGAGTGCAAAACTCCCATGAAATTCTTCATCTCCTTGACCACTGTTCTGCCAAGCCCCAGCTCTGAATACATTGCACTGTCATATTTTTCCACTCCTGGCTACCACTATTTCTAGAGAGGCTTATAAAGCAGTGCTGGTGGATTGCCCTAAAGATCTTTGCTATTGAATCTCAACAGGGGCTTCACTAACACTCATCAAGACTTCCCTTCCCATGGGATGATGGTCTCACTCACCACATGCCTGAAATCCCTGACTCAGTCCAATCCCTCATTCTCTGCAGTTGACCACCTCCTATTTACAAAGATGAAGTCATTTTGAGTAGGGCAGAGGGATAAGGATTTAAAATGCAAGTGGAAAAGAATAAAGAAAGAATGTGGAGAGGAAAGGGCTGAGAGGTGAAAAGTTTGGCAGCATGGAGGTGGATGAGAATGAACTTCCCCATCTCAGGGCATCAGAGAAGAAGGGCAATGCCAGCAGCATATTGAAGCTCAGCAGCTGCCTGACCCAGCCTCGTGAAGCTTCCTTCAGCCCCACTAGCTTTCCTCAGTGCTCTCACACCCTCTGCAGCCCCAAGGTTCCAGTTGGGAATGAAGAAGACTCCTGCTACAAAAGCTTGGATTTTGTTTTAAATTCTTTTATTGTGGTAAAAATATACATATAATTAAACAATTGTCAGTTCAACATTTTTTACATGTACAGTTCAGTGATATTAATTAGGTTCATTATGTTGTACAGCCATGACCATTATCTGTTTCCAAATTATTCCACCACCATTAACAGAAGCTCAGTGTCCCCTAGCAATGATTTCCTCTTTCGCCTCTCCCACCTACCCCTGGTAACCACTAATAGACTTTGCTCTCTATGCGTTTGCCTATTCTAGATATTTCAAAGAAGTGGGATCATGTGATGTATGTCCTTTTGTGACTGACTTATTTGACTCAGCATAATGTTTTTAAGGATCATCCATGCTGTCGCACGTGCCAGAACTTCATTTTTATTTATAGTTAATAACATTCCATTGTATGTAGATACCACATTTTGCTTATTTGTTAATGGGCATTTACGTTGTTTCCACCTTTTGGCTATTGTGAATAGTGCTGCAATGAACATTGGTGTACAGAAGCTTGACTTTTCACATTAAAGATACAGTTTCTTCATTAGTTTTTATTTACAGGAAGAGCCAATAATCGAAGGTATTACAAGGCCAGGAAAGCCTGTGAGGAGTGACTGGTACCTCTCACAACACACAGAGTAAAGAACTAAATACCTGGTTTCAGAGTTGAATAAGTTTAATAAGTGGTAGCTGAGCACTCCTTTCAAATGGGAAGCCAATGCAAGAGTTTGAGGCAGCCTCAGAGAACTTTTTGCCTGGTGGTGGGAGAGCTTATAGGATCCTTGAGGAAACTTGGGGGAGGGGGAGATGGAAAGTTCAAACCACAAGGCATCTGTTATAAATTGAATTATGTCCCCCCAAAAGTTATGTTGAAATCCTAATCCTTATACCTGTGAATATGACCCTATTTGGAAATAGGGACTTTCTTTTGTGACATCAGTAAGTCATATCAAAGTAGGGTGGGTCCTAAACCAAATACCTTCTCAGTGGTGTCTTAAAAGGGAGAGTACAGACACAGAGAGACACACACAGGGAGAGATGCCATGTGACAATGGAGGCAGATGAATCTACAAGTCCAGAAATGCCAAGGATTCCAGCAGCTCCCAGAGGCTGAAAGAGACAAAGGAGGACCTTCCCTTAGAGCCAACACCCTGACTGTGGACTTTTGGCCTACAGAACTGGGAGTCAATAAATTCCTGTTCTTTAAAGCTACCCACTTTGTGGTATGTTTCGTTACAGCAGTGCCAGCAAACTAAGACAGTATCTTTCAAGGGAGGATGGTTTTATTCGTTTCAAACCTTGCTCTGGGTGGGAGATCCTGAGATGAAAGACAGATGCCTTCTGAATTCATTTATATTTTTCATCAACACTCACCTCTGCTTCTGGTCATGCCACACATTTCTTCCTTCTTTCACCTTTTCCCTCATTTTTGGCTCTCTTTTCTGGCCTTTGTCCCTTATCAGTCAGAGTTCAGCCAGAAAAACAGAAACCATGCTATTTCAAACATAGGGGAATCACTACATGGAGCAAGTTACAAAAGTATTGGAAGGACTGAAAAGAGAAACAGAGGAAGATGAACTATCCCAGAGGTTAGAAATTTCTGGAAGCCACTGTCACCCCTGTGGCTGGAGGAACCCGAGTGAAGTATGGTACTAGCAGAGCCCAGAAGCACACTGGGGGCTGGTACTGCTGAAAGCTGCTGCTGGTGCTCAGGCTAGGCACAGACATCCCCCACGCTCTGCAGAAACCACCGAGGGCCTGCTGGAGGTCACAGCTGCCTGTTGCTGCTGCTGCTGCTTCTGGAACCATGGCCATCCCTGGGAAGTTCAGGTATCATCTGCTTCTGGCTGCCCTGGCACTGCTGGGACAAGGGAGAGCATGAAAGGGCAGGACTAACTCTAAGGGCAAATAAGCAAGTGACCAGCACATTCCCTACCTTCTCCCATCTCTCAGTCCTTCTTCTCTTAATCCTTTTACTTTTCTCCTTTTCTTCCCTCACTTCATTCATCTGACCAGCATTCATTGAGTATCTACCTATGCCAGGAATCATGCCTCAGCTGAGGAGCTGACAGAGGGTGTGGATTCAGAAATATAAAGACAGCAGCCATCTCCTCAAGGAGCTATGAGACCAGAAATACCCACCCCCAATTTTTTGGCAGAGGGAAGAGTAAGAATTACTTCTGGAAATGGGTCTTTCCAGTCTCCTTCATCTTTCCCTTACTTGGGTACTTTTTGTTTAAAAATCTTAGGGTAACCTCTGACTGATTTGCAGTGAATACATACTGAGAATCTGTATGGTACACTGAATCTATAATGTACACTGAGCTTTAGGAGGAGTAAGGGGTAAAACAACATGTTACACAGAGTCTTTATCACTGAGAACCTTACAATCCAGGGTGGAGATATTTATGGTGTGTGACACAGTGAACAGAATCTTGTTGCAACAAGTTGAGGGATTAACTCTTAAGACTACTCACAGGACAGAGAGGAGAACTGTAAGGTTGAGCAGGAACCAGGGATGGCTCCATGGGGAAAGAGACTTTGCTTAGATATAAGTGTGGGCATGCATGCCAGGAGGGGCATGTATGGCAAACCTAGTCAGATGTGCACACAAGCCACTCACCTGCCTCTTGCCCCAAGGCTGCTACCATCTTAACCCTCTTGGCTATGGAAACATCCAACATTAAGATGCAGAAATACAGGGTCATAGATAGAAACTGTATGGGGAAGCCCTACTCTGTCCTATAGAGTTTCTATGAGTGGGAATCGACTTGATGGCAATAGGTTTTTGGTTAGACAGATACCTAGCTGCCATCAAGTTGGCTCCAACTTGTGGCCACCTTTTGTACAACAGAATGAAATGTTGCCTGGTCCTGCATCATCCTCATGTTCCCTGGCATATTTGAGTCCTTCTCACTCAGGGTCTCCCTCACACTTCACCAAGCATGACAGCCTCCTCTAGCGATTGATCCCTCCTGATGGTGTGTCCAAAGCAAGCAAGTCAGACAGTGTTGTTTTGTGATCTGTAAAGTTTTCATTGGCTAATTTTGGAAATAGATCACCAAGCCTTTCTTCCTAGTCTGTCTTAGTTTGGAAGTTCTGTTGAAGCCTGTTCACAAAGGGTGACCCTGCTGGTGTTTGAAATACCGGTGGCATAGCTTCCAGCATCAGAGCAACACGCCAGCCACCATAGTAAGACAAACTGACAGACAGGTGGTAGAAATAGAGTCCTAGTTTCCCCCTTTTCCATGCAGTTTTTGGTGAAATAAGCTTGGGGGTGTCATTTGACTCCTTGGGGGCCTCATCTGTGTCTCTATACCTGATTGCAGGGATCTGGAATTGATCAGATCATGTGGTTCCATCTGCTCTCATCTGAGACATGGGGGTTCCGATTTACTGGAGGAAGGTAGGACTCTCATGAGGGCCAGCACCACAGCCTGCACTCTACTTTCTCCTCTTTCTAGTAGCACCTGCCTTGGAGCTGCTGGGGCAGTCAGAGACACCCAGCCTCATTCTCTGTTTGGCTGGTGTGTAGCCGTGTCTGGCCCATGGTCCCCTGTGCCAGCCAGCAGTGCCCAGGAAGCAAACCTAAGCATTAGAGAAGCTTTTCCTCATGGCCTTTGTGAGCAAAAGCTGCTGAGCCGACACACAGGGCACAGGCTGCTCTTGGTCCCCAGCCCCCCTTCCCTAGGCCCTCTTCCGCCAGCACAGCCCCTCTCTGCTGCTCCCACAGGCATCTCCAGACCAATCAGCTATCCCTGTAATGAACAGTGACAGCTCATCATATTACCAGCTTGCTTCTCTGGCAGGGAGGTTAAGGGTTCGTGAGGCTCATTAGCATCTGCCTGGAAGGGGACCAGGAAGTCCTGCTCTTCCTCCTCCCAGAACAATCACCTCCCTTCCCAGGTTCCGCAGTGGCAGTTCTCAGCTCTGTGTCTCACTCCACTGGGGTGTAGCCAGCAGTCATGAAGAGGATCCCAAGTCATTCATTGCTCGATACTTGTGATAGGAGGAAGTATGCCCATGATTTATTTTTGAAAATACATCATTTCACTCACTAGAATTCCAAGAAGTTTTCTTGAGTAAGAGAGAAAAGGGTGGAGCTACAGGGAGCTGGACTAGCACACTGTGGGTTTGTCCCTGGGAACATGAGTGTGAATGCCATCCAGGACGTCTGTTGGGAGTAAAGGAAGGTTGAGAACAGGACTGCTGACTGCCCTCCTGGCCCCAACTGTTGGCTGGTGGTAAGAAGAGATGAAGTGGGATACAATGGATCTTCCTAAGGAACTCAAGTTTAGAACCCTTGACCAAGGGGATCATCTGAAACAGCGCATCTTGAACATGGATATACATATGAATCACCCTTGCCCACCAAAAAAAACCACATTGCTGTTGGGCTGGTTCTGACTCACATCAACCCTGTGTGTGCAGAGTAGAACTGCTCCATAGGGTTTTCCAGGCTGTGACCTTCTGGAAGCAGGTTGCTAGGTGTTTCTTCCAAGGTGCCTCTGGGTGGATTCAAACTGCCAACCTTTCAGCTAGTAATCAAGCACTTAACTGTTCACAAAAGTCTGTCGGACTTCTGGAATGAAACTATTCGTATGTCTTCAGGGTTTTGGAGATTGGATGTTTACTTAGGTGGTCTCTCTTTTCCTGGGGTTACCAAAATGAGGCTCCCAAACCCAGATCCTAAGGGGAGAGGCCAGGTTGGACCAGCCTAAAGTGATAGCCAGTGGCCAGGATGGGGTGGTTACATATGCATAGATTCATGGACACCATTTTGTAATGACAGGCCTATTCATGGGATATAGGGCCGTCACTCTTGTCCAGAGTTAACTGAAATCACAGAAAGATGAAAACTTAAAGCTGTAGGGAACTGTAGAATTTCTAGTCCAGTTCTATTATTTTCTGGGTGATGCTTAAATTACTGGCTTAGTGCCTAACAGAGTGCCTGGCACATAAATACTGGTTGACCCAGTTAATGAAATGCCTAGTGTATAACCTTATTAAGTCCATGAGAACAAGAGTCTTTTTGCTGTTTTTTTTTTTTTTTCCTTCCGGCTGTCTACTTTGAGAGCTGCAATCCCTTGTTTCTGGGGCCACAGGCCTAATGCAGCCCACGGGAGTATGCTGACTGAGGACCACAGGGAGATGGGTGACTCTTGATCTTTTCAGAGAAGTAAGAAGTTTAGAGTTTTATCTGAAATCTTATTTTTAAATATTGGCCAACCAATTTAAATTTAAGGAGCCTTGGCAGCACGGTGGTTAAACGCTCAGCTGTTAACTGAAAGGTTGGCGGTTCAAACCCACCAGCCACTCCTAGGGAGAAAGATGCAGCAGCCTGCTTCTGTAAAGATTACAGCCTTGGAAACCCTATGGGGCAGTTCTACACAGTCCTATAGAGTCATCATGAGTTGGAATCGACTCAACAGCAGTGGGAAATTTAAATTTAAAATAGAATACCTGGTAGTCAAAGCAGACTAGTTATCCATGAAGATCTACCTGCTTATCTTCAGCCTCTGATCTTCATGGATGTCAGGGATGGAAAAGTGATTTAGTCCACACGTCTTTCTGGATGCCACAATGCAGAGTCAAGGCTCAGGGAATCCTCTTCCCATAGCCTTAGTCAGAAGGAGAACTTCATATTGAAATAAAGGAAGCTTGCTGACAGTTGGGACATAGGCAAGGTATCAGGTGGGAGAATTCTCTCTCCATGTAACCAGAATAAGATGTTTGCAGGGTTTGACTCATCTTGGATCATGCTTGGAGATTGCCTTCAGAATGGGTCTCTTTGTTACTCCAAACCTGGTGGTCAGAATTTTTCTGAGTTTAACTGCTCACTTGACGATAAATCCATATATGGCTCCCAGAGGTACTTGCACATTGCGTTAGGGAATCTGAGCATGCTGTGACATCATGACAGTCAAATCAGTTACAAACTGTAGTCTGTCTAATAGAGTTTTTAAAGAAATATTTTAGTGAAGTATAATGTATATACAGAAAAATGCCCGTAAGAATACTATACAACAAATTTTTGTAAATTGAACATGCCCATGTAACCAGCACTCAGCTCAGGATACAACATGATCAGTACTCCAGGAGCCCTTCATAACCCCTTCCAGTCACTAGCACCTTCTCCTTCCACCAGGATAACCATCATACTGACCTCTAACAGCATAGATTTTATATATATATATATAATCTATACTATACATGATAGATTATATAATACACATATATTCTCTTTTGTGTCTGGCTTTTTTTGTTTGTAAGATTCATTCATCACATTGTTGTGTGTAGTTGTGTTGCTGTAGCATGCCACTGCTGTATAGTATTCCACTGTGTGTGTACAATGCTATTTTTTTCTCATATTGATGGGCATTTGGGTGGTTTCCACTTTGGAGCTCTTACAATTAATGTGTTCAAACTGTGTTGTTGGCAAAGACTATACCATGGACTGCCAGAACAAACCAATCAGTCTTAGATGAAATACAACTGGAATGTTTCTTAGAAGCAAGGATGGTGAGACTTTGACTTGCTCACTTTGGGCAGGTCATCAGGAAAGACCAGTCGCTAGAAACGAATATCATGGTCAGCAAAGTGGAGGGCTGAGGGAGACCCTCAATGAGGTGGATTGACTCAATGGCTGTCACAATGTACTCCAGCATACCGACAATCATGAAGACGGCATAAAGATGTTTTGTTCTGTTATACGTAACGTCGCCATGAGCAGGAGCTGACTTGATGGCAACTAAAAACAACACAAATGGTGCTGCTGTGGGCATTCTGGTACATATCTTCTGGTGAACATACATAAGCATTTCTTTGGAGTATATGCCTAGGAATGGAGTTGCTAGGTCATACAGTATGCTTATGTTAAGCTCTAGCAGATGCTGCAAACAGTGTTCCTAAGGGGTCTTATAAAATTCAAGCATCAAATTGCAATTTTGAAGGATTCTATGAGCAAAATATTAAACAACGCAGGAACATCAAATGAAGATGGAAGGAATACACAGAGTCATGTACCAGAAAGAACTGGTAGACATTCAGCCATTTCAAGAGGTTGCATATGATCAGGAATCATGGGGTTGAAGGAAAAAAAATCCACGCTTCACTGAATGCATTGGTGAAAAACAAGGCTCCAGGAATTGACAGAATACCAATTGAGATGTTTCATCAAAAGGATGCAGCACCGGAGGTGCTCACTCATCTATGCTAAGAAATTTGGAAGACAGCTACCTGGACAACCAACTGGAAGAGATTCATATTTGTGCCCATTCCAAAGAAAGGTGGTCCAATCAAATGTGGAAATTATAACAATATCATTAATATCACACACAAGTAAAATTTTTCTGAAGATAATTCAAAAACTGTTGCAGCAGTATATTGACCCAGAACTGCCAGAAATTCAAGCTGGATTTAGAAGCAGACATGGAACGAGGGATGTCGTTACTGATGTCAGATGGATCTTAGCTGAAAGCAGAGACTACCGGAAAGATGGTTACCTGTGTTTTATTGACTATGCAAAGGTATTTGACTGTGTGGATCATAACAAATTATGGATAACATTATAAAGAGTGGGAATTCCAGAACATGTAATTGTGCTCATGTGGATCCTGTACATAGACAAAGAGGCAGTCGTTTGAACAGGACAAGGGGACACTGCATGGTTTAAAATCAGGAAAGGTGTGTGTCAGGGTTGTGTCCTTTCATCATACTTATTCAATCTGTATGCTGAGTAAATAATCTGAGAATCTGGACTATATGAAGAAGAAAACGGCATAAGGATTTGTGGAAGACTCATCAACAACCTGTGATATGCAGATGACAGAACCTTCCTTGCTGAAAGTGAAGAGGACTTGAAGCACTTACTGATGAAGATCAGAGACCACAGCCTTCAGTATGGATTACACCTCAACGTAAAGAAAACAAAAATCCTCACGACTGGACCAATAAGCAACATCATGACAAACAGAAAAAAGATTAAAGTTGTCAAGGACTTCGTTTTACTTGGATCCACAATCAATGCCCATGGAAGCAGCAGTCAAGAAATCAGAAGACATATTGCATCAGGCAAATCTGCTGCAAAAGACCTCTTTAAAGTGTTGAAAAACAAATGTATCACTTTGTGGACTAAAGGGAGACTGACCCAAGCCATAATATTTTCAATCACCTCATATGCATGAGAAAGCTGGACTATGAATAAGGAAGACCAAAGAAGAATTGATGCCTTTTTTTTTTTAATGGTGTTGACAAGGAATATTGAATATACCATGGACTGCCAGAAGAACAAACAAGTCTGTCTTGAAAGAAATACTTCCAGGGTGCTCCTTGGAAGTGAGGATGATGAGATATCGTCTCATGTACTTTGGACATGTTAGGAGGAACTAGTGCCTGGAGAAGGACCTCATGCTTGGTAAAGTAGAGGGTCATCGAAAAAGACGAAGGCCCTCAATAAGATGGACTGACACAGTGGCTGCAACAGTGGGCTCAAACATAGCAATGATTGTGAGGATGGCACAGGACTGAGCAGTGTTTCGTTCTGGGATCACTATGAGTGGGAATCAACGCGATGATACCTAACAAAACAACCAGCAGTGGATGAGATTGCTCACATTTTAGCCAACATTTGACAGTTGAAAGACAAAAGTTTTGTTTTTCATTTGGTGGCAGTGTTGTGTATCACATCACTGTTTTAATTTACATTTTCCTGATGACTAATAAAGGAAAGCACTTTTTTGTATGTTTCATGGCTGTCTGGATATCTTCTTTAATGAAAAGATTGTTCAAATATTTTCCAGTTTAAAAAAAAATGGGTTGTTTTTTCGGTTACTTAATGGCGTCTTTGGAGCCCTGGTGGACAGTGGCTAGGAGCCACGGCTGCTAACCAAGAGGTCAGCAGTTCGAATCCACCAGCCACTCCTTGGAAACCCTATGGGGCAGTTTTATCCTGTCCTATAGGGTCACTATGAGTTGGAATCAACTCAGCGGCTATGGGTTTGGCTTTTTGGTTTTTAATGGCATCTTGTGATAAGTAGACTTTTTTAGTTTTAATGTTGACCAGTGTATCATTTTCTTTGTCTTTGTGGTTATCTCTTTCGTGCTCTGTTTAAGAAATTTTTGTCTACTTCTAGGTCACAAAGAAGTTTTCCTTGAAAAGCTTTATTAAGTTTTACCTTCCATTTTCCTAATAGAAATTTGAGTAAGCTTCTGCTCATCTGCTAGATATAACATTTTCCTAGGCCCAGGGAATCTGCAGTGTGACTGAAGGGCAACACCCTACAATGTTTAGGAGTCAGGTTCAGGAATCAGGCTACCAGGGTCTTCCAGTTACCAGCCGTGTGACCCTGGACAATTGTTTCACCTGTCTGTGTCTCCATTTCTTTGGGGTAGTAATCCTCTCTCCCTAATGGTTTTTTGTGAGGACTAATTGTGTCCATACACGTACAAAGTTGAGAACAGTGCCTGGCACAAAGTAAGCATTAGGTAAGGGCTAATTATTATGGGATTAAATTTAACAAACTAAGAAGGAGAGGGAGGGAGGGAGGAGGGGGAGGAGTGGAGGGCCAGCATGTTGCAAATGTTGGAGGGGATGGAGAGGAAGAGGTCATAGGCTGTCAGAGTATAAAACCCAGGAGGTCCCCAGAAGTTCACTGCAGGAGCACAGGGCAAGGAAGCCCAGATGGCCATGAAGCACACTGGTCAGTCACACTTGCCTCCTACCCTGGGATTGGGGGAGGCCGCCCAAATCCCTCCAGTTATTGTAAGCAGTGAGTGAATGATGCTCTGTTAAGAGCAGCTGTGGTTTGGAGGGACCAGCTATGCTGACAACCCAACAACTCAGTTCCCCATCCCAGATGTTCCTCTGGGACCTGAGATAGTTTTCCCAGAGATGGGTCCTGGGAAGAGTGGGCACTTTACCCTGAAGCAGAAGGCCAGGTCATTTAATGAGTCAAGGAAGTCCTCAAGAGAATTGCTGGGATCAAGTATCTCTTCTCTTCAGCTAATGCTTAGGCACATTTAGAACAGTATCATACCCCTTAGTCCAGAACACCCCGGGTGGCACAAATGGTTAACCTACTTGGCTGCTAATCAAAAAGTTAGAGGTTCTAGTCCATCCACAGGTGCAGAGACCAGAACCCAACTCCCCTGAAAGGATGACAGCTCACTGAGCTGCTTTGTGCCCTAAAACATGGGTCTGCTTCCTGAGCCAGGGGCGTCCTGGTTCCTGTAAGATTCCTGGTCCTGTGTGAGTTCTGCCAGTAGACAAGGCTAGAGTCTCTGTTTCTTGTACTTCAAGAGTAGAAACCCAGTTTCCGTTGACTCATGGCGACCCCATGTGTGTCAGAGTAGAACTGTGCTTCATAGGGTTTTCAACGGTTGATTTTTTGGAAGTAGATTGCCAGGCCTTTCTTCCGAGGTGCCTCTGGGTGAACCTTTTGGTTAGCATACAAGCACATTAACTGCTTACACCACCCAGGAACAGAGCACCCCAGCCTCATCAGCGAGCTGAGGCTTTCCTTAACAACCACATAGCATTTCTCTGCTCAGGCTGCTGTCCCTCCCCTGCCTTCCTCCATGCACCTCAATCTCCTTTTCAAGACCTCACTCAAGGGAACTTCCCCAGCAAAGTCTTCCTTGATTCTCCTGCTCATCCTCCCTGCTGGGCTAATCTGTCTTTCCTTCACGCCCAGAATCGTTTCCTGATATCCCTCTTCATGTCTGTGTTTAAAAGTTACATACTAACAGTCTGCTCTAGGTTCCTGGTGGTGCAAACGGTTTGAGCTTGGCTGCTACCCTAAAGGTTGGCAGTTCAAACCCACTTAGTGGCATTCTGCTTCCATAAAGATTATAGCTAAGAAAATCCTAGGGAGCTTAATTCTACTCTGTAACACATGAGTTCGCCATGAAGCAAAATCGATTTGATGGCATCGGGTTTGGTTTTTAATGATCTGCTCAAGTGACTTAAGTCACAGGCAGCTTTACATCCCTGCCATTCCCACAAGGTCAAACTTCCATCCAAGTTGGAGGAGATCAAAGCAGTTCCAGTCATTCTGCTTCCGACACAACCTCCTCACCCCCACCACCTGTGGCCATTTTACAGATCAGGAAACCGAGGTCTGGTTAGCTGAGCAGACTCTGGGACTGGAAAGACCAGACGTCCCTGGTAGATGCCCCTCTCTCAGCCCCAGTCTCCTTCATACTTCTAAATCCCTTCTCCACACTTCAGCTGAGGGGACCTGAGTTAATTTCCAGGGCTTTCAATGACCATTTGCAATTAACTGTACAGGAAATATCTCCAGTCAATTAGTGTTGGCACATTTCCAGAGCTGTCACCACCCCCACACTGGAGCAATAAGACTTAATTATCTTGTTGTCTTTCTTTCTCTCTATTTTTTTTTCAATGTTAATCTCATTTGTGAAGATTTCTGTAAACGATTAGGTAAACAGAGACTTTTCATTTGAATGAGCAAATGTGAATAAAGCAACCCTATTTTACAAACAACTTGAAACCTTTAAAAGCCTTAGTTGAGTTCTGTAGTAAACATAGTGCCCGGATCTCCTCCTGGAAGTCACGAGAATGTTGCTTCCAGGGAACAAATGCTTGGACAGCCCTGGAAGGAAGCTCTTTTTTTTTTTTTGACCATCTCGGAGCACAAAACAGGAGCTAAGGAGGGACAACCATGTCTTGTTTGGGTTTGACTTCTACCGGTATCAGTTGCCATTTAGTTGATTCACACTCATGGCAACTCCATGTGTGTCAAAGTAGAAATGTGCTCCATAGGGTTTTCAATGGCTGATTTTTCAGAAGTAGATCTCCAGGCCTGCCTTCTAAGGCACCTTTTGATGAATGCCAACCTCCAATCTTTCCGTTAGCAGCTGAGTGTGTTAACCATTTGCACCACCCAGAAGCACCTCGACCTCTACGGACCAAACCATAAACTCAGTAAATAAAACATAAATAGTCATGTAATCGCCGTAACTGATAGTTACTCCGTAGGAAGCAAGATGCAGTACAGCATTTCAAAAACTAGTTCCATGGAAGGTTAGTAGGTAGTGAAATGAGTAGGTGTTGAAATCTTTCTGCCTGTTTACCATCCATTCTCTCTCTGGAGTGGCATTCCAATTTCATTTAGGATTCACTCCTGTACCCTTCTCAATCCCTGTGTATGAAGGAGGCTGAGCTCAGCACCACCCAGCCCCAGGGGTGGGTGGGTGGTCAATGGTACTGCATTGCCTAGCCACAGCTATTGGCTTGGATGGACAAATGACCTTGATCAGGCCAAGGAGAGGTTGTCAGGGGGCTTCTTTTGGAACTATGGGGAAGAGCAGATCTCTTTCTGCTGGTTATGCTGGGTTGTGAGAATGAATGTCCTGTCAGCAACTATTGCCACTTCATGAGAAGAGTCAGCTGAGAATGAAAGCAAAACAAATTAAAGCAGAGCTGAGAGGGAGAGAGAGACAGAGACAGAGACACCGAGAGAGAGATTGAGAGAGATGGTGACCGAGAGAGAGACATTGAGATTGAGAGAGAAAGATATTGATTGAGAGAGAGATTGAGACACACACGTGCACACACACACACACACACAGAAAGAGAGATGGAAAGAAATATTGATTGATTGATGTCTGATGTCATTAGGTGAGTTGATATCCAGATTAAGTTACATCCTTGACTTTTGGCCAAAAATTCACTAATTATCGCTTTAATTCACTTTAAGTTGGATGTGTCACTAACAACCCAAAGAGTCCTTCCCAATATAGTATTAGAGGAAGAAAAGTTTTCAAGGTCAAAATTACAACCCCAGTTCCAAACAAAGTTCTCTGGATAACCTGGATGATAAATCAAGGTAAAATTCATTTTATCAAAGGAACAACTTGTTCCTTTATGGACCTGGGAACCTGTAGCCTTTTCCTTCAGAATCCGCAAGAATTTGAGCAATGGTCTCTCCACTGCGTCCCTTTCTGGTACTCCTCTGATAACAGTCCAGAGATGATTTAGCTGTGTCTTGGCTGCCTAGAGTCTACAGCCATCTCTTTTTCCATCTGACATGCCTGCAAAGGGCACAGGGCTGGGGTCCTTAGATCTTGCCCCTATTTGGCTGTAATCTTGGCCAAGAAATACTGCTCCTCTGTATCTCAGTTTCCCCATAGCAGGCTGCTGGGCTAGCTTTGGCATGGTTCCCAGGGGTCCAGTCCATGATGCCAGCTTGTCCCTGTGTGAGCCCTTTTAAACCACACCCCCCTCCCCGAGTCCTTATAAAGATCTTGACCAGTGGCACCCTCCCCTTCCAGGGATCTCACACCCCTGACTCAAACAAGATCTCAGCAGCTTCCAGACCTCCCCACTGCAGCCTGGGTTCTCCAGAGCTCCTGTTTCTCCTTCCCAAAGCCAGCATGGCCTTGGGACTCCATACCCTACCATATGAATTTAATTGTTTTGTTCACACTTCTGTTTCCCTCCACCCTTGACATTGGCTCAGAAAGAAGAAAGAATTCCTTGCAGGACTTTTCCTAGATTGTGGTTCTGGTCCCCAGGTGGCTCTGTGGAAGGTCTGAGAGTGATGGGAGTATAGAGGGAGACTGGAGTTGGCATGTGCCCTTGGGCTCTGGGGAAGTGCACTGGGTAGAAGATTTTGTACCTGCTAATGTCAACATTCATCACACACCTGAAAAGTGAGCAAGAAAAGAAACCCTCAGTGTGAACCTGAAGAAAAACAAGAGAAAAACTAAGATAGTCATATGCTCATCCTCTGGGCTAGTGCAGCCTGGCCTTCACGCAGAGAGGGCTGAAACTTAAGGCCTCACACGTGTCCTTCAGGAACACAGAAGATGTTGTGTCCTTGGCAGGCTGGGCTCCAGGGCATCTGTCAGCCCCACTCTGTACAGAGCAGCTGGTCATCTTGGCTCTTTGCCCAGCCTCAGCATCTCTTGGGGCCTGTCCAGCACACAAAGGGATCCATACACATTTAGATGCCATGCTTCCAGGAGCCATCTGTCATGGTAAATGTTGTTGCTCAATAAATGTCACCACAGTGTAGCAAACTCTCCCAAAGAGGACACTTTAGCTACTACTTCCTCTCTTGACCCTCATGTTGGGATCATCACAGGGCCTCTTCCGGCTTCAAATGTAATAGGAGAGAATGAGGGGCACGGTGCTAGACTGAATAATGGCTCCCCAAAGATGTCCACATTTTAACCCCTGGAACCTATGACTCTGTTACCTTACCTGGCAAAAGGGACTTTGCAGGTGTGATTAAGGCAGATATTGAGATTATCCTGGAGTGTCTGGGTGGGGCCGCTATCATTACATAAGGGTCCTTATAAGAAAGAAGCAAGGGGGTCAAAATCATAGAAGGGATGTGATGATGAAAGCAGAGGGAAAAAGGCAATGTGATGTGAGGTTATGAGCCAAGAATGGGAACAGCCTCTAGAAGCTGAAAAGGCAAGAAAATGGATTCTCCTCTACAGCGTCCAGAAGGAACATAGCCCTGATACACCTGGAATTTTAGTCCAGTGGAACTAGTATGGGACTTCTAACCTGCAAAACTGTAAAATAACCAATTAGTGTTGTTTTAAGTCACTAAGTGTGTAGCCATTTGTTAGAGAAGCAATAGGAAACAGATTGCTTCTCAGCTACAAGCAAAGGAAGGTCTTCCTTTCTGGAGAGCTAGCCCTCAGTACCTGAATTCCTAACCCCATGGACTTTGTGGTAGTCATTAGCACTGTTTGTCAAATATTCTTGTTCTCTCACTTCTGTTATGTGGTAGGATTGCACTTCCTGACTGTCTTAGGCTGGATTCTCTAGAGAAAAAAATACCAGTGAAGTGTGTATATACATACATACATACATATACATACAGCAGGCAGATGGCTCAAGTCCCAAGAACCGGAAGTCAGGTGATGATGAGCTGGATGCAGGATCCCAAGCAAGCAAGCTAGCTTTGCCAGAACATCCATATATATTGGATGCAGGCCACACCCCCGAGAAAACTCACCTTACAACTGATTGACTGAACATATGAGATCCCATCATGGAGGTGATTACATTATATCACAAATGGAGGATAATTACATTATTACATAACTGCCAAACTATATCATTACATAACTGCCAAAGCACTGAGAATCACGGCCAGGCCAAGTTGACACACAACCTTAACCATCACAGTTCACCCCTTACCAACTTAGCACCTGTGTGCATCTCCTTAAAGCATACAAAATCTCTAAATAAAGACAAAGTCACACTTGCACCTAACATGATACAAGTAACATGCATGCAAACAAAAATGCACTTACCCTGTTTACATCTTATATTTTATAAGTGAAGAAAACAAAAATATTTGATTCCTACATATAAGGAACAACTATAGTCCTCATTTGTGCAGCTGGTCATGTGGTCGTAACTGGTATTGATTTATTTATTTTTTATTGTACTTTAGGTGGAAGTTTACAGAACAAATATTTTCTCATTAAACAGTCAGTACACGTTGTTTTATGACATTGGTTAATAACCCCACGACATGTCAACACTCTCACTTCTTGGCCTTGGAGGACTTTTTTTTTTTTTTGGTGAAAATATGCATAGCCAAAGATACACCATTTGAAAAATTTCTACATGTACAACTCAGTGACATCGATTACGTTCTTCCAGTTGTGCTGCTATTCTCACTTTAGATGAAGGTTTACAGAACAAAATAGTTTCTCATTAAACAGTTAGTACACATATTGCCCTATGACAATAGTTAAGAACCCCACTACATGTCAACACTGTCTTTACTCAACCTTGGGTTCCCTATCACCAGCTTTCCTGTCCCCTCCTGCCTTCTAGTCCTTGTCCCTGGACTGCTGTGACTCATTAGTCCTGTTTCATTTTATGGGGTTTTCCAATCCCCACCTGAACTGTGAACCTCAGGAGTGACTTCACCACTCAGCTAAAAGGGTGTCTGTGGGCCATACTCTCTGGGTTTCTCCAGTCTCTGTCAGACCAGTAAATCTGGTCTTTTTTTGTGTGTTAGAATTTTGTTCTACATCCTTCTCCAGCTCTGTCCAGAACCCTCTGTTGTGATCCTGGTCAGAGCAGTCAGTGGTGGTAGCTGGGCACCATCTAGCTGTACTGGACTCAGTCTGGCGGAGGCCTTGGTAGTTGTGGTCCATTAGTCCTTTGGACTAATCTTTTCCTTGTATCCTGTTCTCTTCATTCTCCCTTGCTCCCGAAGGGGTGAGATCAATGAAGTATCTTAGATGGCCGCTCACAGGCTTTTAAGACCCCAGACACTACTCACCGAGGTAGAATGTAGAACACTGTCTTTATAAACTGTGTTATACTAATTGAGCTAGATGTTCCCCAAGACCATGGTCCCCACAGCCCTCCACCCAGCAATTTAGTCTCTCAGAGAGTTTGGACATGTCTATGCAGCTTCCATGACCTTTCCTTGTACAAGATGTGCTGGCTTCCCCAGTATTCTGTACTGTCTCACCCTTCACCAAAGTTACCACTTACCTTTTGTCTGTTTAGTATTTCCCCCCCACCCCTCCCATCCCTCGTAACCAACAAAGATTGTTACTTTTTGTGTGTGAACTTTTTCATAGGTTTTTACAATAGAGGTCTCATACAATATTTTTCCTTTTGTGATTGACTTATTTCACTCATCATAATGTCCTCCAGTTTCTTCCACGTTATGAGATGCTTCACAGAGTCATCATTGTTCTTTATCGTTGCATAATACTCCATTGTGTGTATGTACCATCGTTTGTTTATCCATTCATCTGTTGATGGGCATCTAGGTTGTTTCCATCTTTTTCCTACTGTGAACAATGCTGCCATGAACATGGGTGTGCATATGTCTATTTGTGTGATGGCTCTTATTTCTCTAGGATCTATTCCTAGGAGTGGGATGTAACTGGTATGTAGAACTACTTTCTTCCACCACTCATTCCGCATTCCCTTTACCCTTAGCAAGCACTTCAGCTGGTCGTGGTTCTTTGCCTGGTGGGGTGACCCAACCCTTCATTCCTGAAGGGTCTGGGCCATTAGTAGTTATGTCAGAATTTCCATTGACTTTAATCACGTGGCATGATAGTACTAAGAGACATCCTAAAGGATCTCCTGTATTCTAGACATACTCTTCTTTACCTCCATTATGTAATATCAGTCCGATTTGCTTTTGGTAATTGGGATCAATCACAGCAGCTAATATGGTAACTCCCTTCTTTGCCTGTGGATAAGTCATTCTGTGAGTCCATGGATGGTAGTTTTGGCAGAAGCATTGTGTGCAGGAAAGGTAAATCCATATGTAGAGTATGTGTCTATCCCAGTAAGAATGAAAAGCTGCCCTTTCTATTATGGAAAGTTTCCAGTGTAATCAACCTGCCACCAGGTTGCTGGCTGATCACCTGAAGGAATGGTGCCATATTGGGACACAGTGTAGGGCTCTGCGGCTGGCAGACTGGGCACTCAACAGTGGCTGTAGTCTAGCTGGCCTTGGTGATGGAAGTCTGTGTTGCTGAGTCCGTGCATAAACTCCATCCCTGCCACCATGGCCACTTTTTTCAGGATCCCATTAAGCAATGGTGGGAGTGGCTGGGGTAAGAAGTTGACTGGTTTCCAGAGAACGTGTCATCCTATTCACTTGATTGTTAAAATCCTCTTCTGCTGAGTGACCCTTTGGAGAGCATTCACATGAGACATAAGTATCTTCATTTCTTTGGCCCACTCTGATATCTATCCACATACTTCTTTCCCATGCCTCCTTGTCACCAGATTTTCAGTCATGTTCCTTCCACATCCCTGACCATCCAGCCAAACCATTGGCCACAACCCATGAATCAGTAAACAACTGCACATCTGGCCATTTCTCCTTCCAAGCAAAGTGAACAGTCAGGTGCATTGCTCAAATTCCTGCCCGTCGGGAGGAATTCCCCTTCACCATTGTCCTTCAGGGAGGCCCTAGAAAGGGCCTGTACTGCTGCCACTGTCTGCTTTTGAGTAGTGCCTGCATATCATGCAGAATCATCTGGAAACAATGCATGAGTTTTCGCTTCCTCACTCAACTGATCATGAGAACTCCATCCACATGAGGCCATAGGTGCAGACTGGGAGAGGGCTGATAATGTGAGAGGAGTGGAGACCATGGACATTTGGGCCACTTCCTCATGCAACTTACTTGTGCCTTCAGATCCTGCTCAGTACTGATCTCATACAAACCACTTCCATTTAATGATGAAGTGCTGCTTGCATGTCCAACTTTATGGCTCTGTGGGTCAGACAACAACCAGTTCATGATGGGCAGCTCAGGCCGCATTGTGACTTGGTGGCCCATGGTTAAGAGTTCAGTCTCTATTAAGGCCCAGTAACAAGTCAAAAACTATTTCTCAAAAGGAGAGTAGTTATCTGTAGAGGATGGCAAGGCTTTGCTCCAAAATTCTTAGGATCTGCACTGTGATTACCCAGGAGGGGCCTGCCAGAGACTCAAAACACTATCTCTATCTGCCACTGACACTTCAAGGACCATTGGATCAGCCAGATCATATGGCCCAAATGGCAGAGTAGCTTTCACAGCAGCCTGAACCAGTTGTTTGTTCTGGGCTCCATTCAAAACTAGCAGCTTTTTGAGTCACTTGATAAATAGGCTGGAGTAGCACACCCAGAAAAAGGGTATGTTGTCTCCAAAATCCAAAGAGGCCCACCAGGCATTGTGCCTCCTGTTTAGTCCTGGGAGGGGCCAGATGCAATAACTTATCCTTCACTTTAGAACTTGTAAGTTCTAAAAGGAAGTTATAAGTTATCTAGACATGCCCCCACACCACTGGACCCCTGGAAAATTCACTGAGATGGAAGGTGCCTCAATTTTTGTCAGATTAATTGCCTACCATCTAGCACAAAAATATTTTACCAGTAAGTTCAGACTCATTGACATTTCTTCTTTGCTAGGTCCAATCAGCATAATGTCATCAGTGTAATGGAGCAGTGTGACATCTTGTGGAAGGGAAAGGCAATCAAGTTCCATGCAAATTAAATTATGACATAGGACTGGAGAGTGGATATACCTATGAGGTAAGACAATGAAGGTGTATTGCTGGCTTTGTCAGCTGAAGGCAAACTGTTTCTGGTGTTCCTTCAAAACCAGAATCAAGAAAAAGGCATTGACATGGTCAATAGCTGCATACCAGGCACCAGGAGATGTATTAATTTGCTCAAGCAATGAAACTACATCTGGAACAGCAGCTGCAATTGTAGTCACCACCTAGTTTACTATAATCCAGTGTCATTCTCCAAGATCCATCTATTTTTTTCACAGGCCAAATAGGTGAGTTTAATGGGGATGTGGTGAGAATCACCACTCCTACATCCTTCAAGTTCTTAATGGTGGCAGTAATCTCTGCCATCCTTCCAGGAATGCAGTATTACTTTTGGTTTACTATTTTCCTGGGTAGGGGCAGTTCTGATGGCTTCCACTTGGTTTATCCTACCGTAAGAACCTTTACTCCACTTGTCGGGGGTGCAGTGTGTGGGTTCTGCCAGTTGCTGAGTATATCTATTCCAATTATGCACTTTGGAACTGGGGAAATCTACAGAATGTGTTCAGGGACACACTGGACCCAGAGTGAAATGAACCTGAGCTAAGACACCATTAATAACCTGACCTCCATACGTCCCCACTCTGACTGGTGGGCCACATTGATGTTTTGGGTCTCCTTGAATTAGTGTCAGTTCAGAGCCAGTATCCAGTAATCCCTGAAAAGTCTGATTATTTCCTTTTCCCCAATGAACAGTCACTCTTGAAAAAGGCCATAAATCTCTTTAGGGAAGGCTGGGAGAAAGATTAACAGTATAAATTTTTGGCAGTGTAGTGGGGTCCTTTCTCAAGGGGACCTGGCTTCCCCTTCATTCAAGGGGTTTTGGGTCTGTAAACTGGCTCAAGTCTGGGAATTGATTGAGGGGCCATGACTATTCTGGCTATTTGAGTTACACTGCTCTTTACTTGACCTAGAATTCTTCTGCTTGTACAGATCAAGTAAACATTTAGTAGATTTCCCATCTATTTCACTCCTAGGGACACCATGACTGAGTAGCCAATGTCTTAAATCCACAAGAGTCAGACTATTATGATTACTGCTTTGACTCCACTCTCCTTTACAGTAACCACGCCCACTTTATCTTTGTTGATTGAGTGCTGCCACTTGGTCCAATCAGCCCCACTGTAGTTAGGTGTCTTAATTCAGTTAGGGCAGTTCCCACTGTCAAATCTGACTTACATAAGATAGCTATCTTAGTCATCTAGTGCCGCTGTAAAAGAAATGCCACAAGTGGATGACTTTAACAAACAGAAGTTTATTCTCTCACAGTCTAGTAGGCTAGAAGTCCAAATTCAGGGTGTCAGCTCCAGGGGCAGGCTTTCTCTGTCAGTTCTGGAGGAAGGTTCTTGTCATCAATCTTCCCCTGGACTAGGAGATTCTCTGCCCAGGAACCCTGGGTCCAAAGGACACACTTTACTCCCAACGCTGCTTTCTTAGTGGTATGAGGTCCCCCGTTTCTCTGCTCATTTCTGTCTTTTATATCTCAAAAGAGACTGTCTCAAGACACAATCCAGTCTTGTAGATTGATTCCTGCCTCATTAACATAACTGCCGCCTATCCCAGCTCATTAACATCATAGAGGTAGGATTTACAACACATAGGAAGATCACATCAGATGACAAAATGGTGGACAATCACACAACACTGGAAATCATGGCCTAGCCAAACTGATTCACATGTTTTTGGGGAACCATAATTCAATTCATGACAATAGTAGTTACAGCAGTCTTCAAGGATGCTTGGGCTGCCTTCACAAATTTGTTCCTCACCATTGTGGTAAAAGGTGTGCCCTCTGGGCACTCCATGTGTAGGTCTGTGGGTCTAACCTGATAAATCCACTCTTACATGCCAACTTCCCTAACCTTTGGATACCTTCTTCTACAGTATAACAAGACAGGTCTAGTACTTCAACTTGATTTAGGGTAGGCCACTGCATAACCCGTGCTTCAACAAACCAACCAAATAAACTATTAGATCCTTTCTTAACCTCTCACACAGAAACATTGAATGAAGGATCTGTGTTTAGTGGGCTCATATCAATAAGCTCAGACTGATCCAATTTTATGGTCCTCGCACCATTGTCTCACACCCTTAATAGCTGTTCCCACACATATTACCCAGGTTTCTGTTTGTACATATTAGAAGAGTCAAGCAGTTCTCTTGAGGTGTAGTATACCTCCTCCTGGGTTACACTTTGTAATTCATCTTTTGGGGTTTGCTGAGACTTAAGTCTAGCTATAGGTCTAGAAGCAGAAATGAGTGGTGGAGTGTGTTCTGAGAACATTCAGCAATGTCTTGTAAGGCATCTGCCTCAGATGATGGTCCAGGCAATGACTCAGACTCCTCCCCTGCAATTTATTCAGATGAAGCCTCAGACAAAGGCTCTTCAAAAACAGCTGCATTAATTTCATCACATGGGAGGGAAAGGGCTGATTTTGTTGGCAGGAGTGATTCAACAGAATTTAGAGGCTCAGTGTTCCTAGGTTCCTAATTATCTACCCATATGTCCCCACCCCAGCTTACAAGATCCCATTTCTTCCAGATCAGTGCCCTCACTTTAAATTCAGACACAATTTGAAGCTGACTTTGTAATTCAGCCACTCTTACAATAAGACTATGGGTTTGGTTTTCAGCAGTATCAGCTCTGTTACCACAAGAAATAAGGTTTTCTTTCAGAGTCCAAGTGGCAACTTTGACATCATTTGTGCAGCGCTTGAGGTGTGACTTTGAAGCCCCGAGTTCATCTTTTTCTTTCACTACTTTTTCTAGAGAATGTGGGACCAACCAACCAGCTTCCTTATACTTCTCATTATGATAAAATTGTACAAAAGTATCAAACATGCCATCATCCAGAGCCTCACCTCTCACCAATACTTGATCTGTTGGTGGCAATATTTTACATATTTCTATTGTCACCTCATGCCATAGATTAGCAGTTCCCTCTTAACTATTGGAAGCAGAGTCATCAACTTCGTTAAGACTAACCAGACTTGAGAACCGATTTAGAAAACTCTTCCTTACAATTATGTTTCTCTAGAACCACTCTTGGTACCAGGTGTCTTAGGTTGGGTTCTCTAGAAAAGTAAAACCAGTGAAGTATATATATGTATGTATGTGTATAAAGAGAGATTTATCTCAAGGAAATGGCTCAAGCAGTTGTAGAGACTGGCAAGTCCCAAGTTCATGGATCAGGCCTCAGGCCGAAGTCTCCTCCTGAGTCACGTAGCTGCAAGGGCTGACAAACCCAAGATTGGCAGGTCAGATGGCAGGCTACTGGCTCATGGGTTGTGGATGCTGACAAATCCGAGATCAGCAGACAATATGGCAGGCCATTGGCTCAAGTCCCCAGAACTGGAGGTCAGATGATGACAAGCCAGATGCAAGTTCCAGAGGGAGTAAAAGCCAGTGAGCTTTGCCAGATGTCCATATATATTGGAAGCTAGGCCACACCCCAGAGGAAAATCTCCTTACAACTGATTGGCTGATCACATCAGATCACATCATGGAGGTGATTACATTATATCACAAACTGGAGGATAACTACATCATTACATAACTGCCAAACTACATTGTTACATAACTGCCAAACCACTGAGCATCATGGTCCAGCCAAGTTGACACACAACCTTAACCATCACATTGACCAACGAGTTATGAACAGAAGTGACATTTGTCATTTTTGCATTGGAGCATTTAGTGAGACCCTCTTTAATCTTCTCTCTCTCTGATATGGTGACTCAGAGTATACAATATGGTGGTTCCTGCATCACTCTGTGTCCCTGAGTGACTACAATAAGCAGAATCTTCTTCCACCTTTCGTGAGCATGTAGCATAAGCAAGAAATACACTCTGTTGTTCTAACCTACTGATATTTGGGAGGGTCATTTTTTACTGCAGCATAACCTAGTCTGTTCTAACTCATGTTGTTGTTAGCTGCTGTCAAGTCAGTCCCCAATTCATGGTGACCCCATGCACAGTGGAATAAAATGCCGCCCAGTCTTGCGCCACCCCCATGATTGGTTGCAGATTGGACCATTGTAATTCATAGGGTTTCCATTGGCCAATTTATCAGAAGTAGACTGCCAGGCCTTTCTTTCTAGTCCATTTTTGTTTGGAAGCTCCACTGAAATCTGTTCAGCATCACAGAAACACATAAGCCTCCACTGACAGGTGGTGACTGTGCATGAGGTGCGTTGGCTGGGAATTGAATCCAGGTCTCCCCCATGGAAGCAAGAATTCTACCACTGAACCACCACTGTCCTCATTCTGACTGATACAGGCTCCAAACTGCTGACAAATTTGAGAGAAAGGGGCAGATACCAGCCTGACCCTTCCCCTCATTTACCCTAGACGTCTAAAAGGATTATATAAACCTTGCAGGAGAATTAAAGCTGTCATCCTTTAGTCTAAGAACAGCTGTTTTTGCAGTGCTGGGGAGAATTTCAGTTATGTCTCAAGGAGACTATGTGTCCCACTATGCAGAGAAAGGGGGTATCCTCCTGGGTCCACTGGTGCCCTCTTTGCAAGCAGAGCTTACTCAGGAGGCTTCTGTTCTTGGGGTAGAAGGTGCAGAGAGGAAGTTGTAAGTATTGTAGAGGTGTGACTGCTGTTTCATTTGCTCATCCTAGAAACATGTCTAGAAGAGGTGTCATGCTTGGAAAAGTGACAATGTGGTGAGGCTGCGCTGCAGCGTTGGCTCAGAGAGTTTGAATGAAGACACAAACTTGACCTTTGTTCCTATCATCTAGGAAGGTGGTGTGCATGGCTCTTATGGCCAGGCTCTGCTTGCTGAGCCTGCCCAAGCTGCAGGAAGGGAGTGGGTGCTTGTGTCTGGGCATGTGGCAAGGGACGAAGAGGAAGCAGGGCATCATTCATGTCTGGGTGAGAAGCTGCCCAGGGCACTGCTTCCAAGACACAAGAGGAATAAAAGTACCAGCCAATGGCAGGGGCTGGGCTTGTTCTGCTTGCCCTACCCTGGTGCCTGGCGCCCACTTGGGTGCCTGGCAGGGAGCATCCTAAAGGCCACTTGTTGGGGTGAGAGAGGAGCTTCTTTCCTCCAGCACAGAGAGTATCAGGACTGGTGTTTCTGGCCCAGCTCTAAAGATGCACAGGCTGGACAAGGGGGTAGGAATTACTGATCCCCGCACTGCAGGATTTCAGAACCAGCTTCAAAGAACTAAGAAGTTACTGTAGAGTTGACTCTGATTCATGGCAACTCCACATGTGTCAATGCAGAACTGTAATCCATAGGGTGTTTAATGGCTGATTTTTTGGAAGTAGATTGCCAAGCCTTTCTTCCGAGGCACCTCTGGGTGCACTCGAACCTCCAACCCTTCAATTAGCAGCCTAGAGTGTTAACCTTTGCATCCCAAGGACTCCAAGTGTTGTCTAGAGGGTGCAATTACTCATCACCCCCTCTTGGTTGTCACTCTTCCCGCTGGCAGCAACTCCATGGGCGAGTCAGCATGGGCTGCTTCACCTGTTTGCAAACTGGAGTCCTGGCTTTGCTTGTGGCCTTGGATTCTGGGCCACTTGGAATTCTGAGCAGGTTCTACAAAGTTAACTCTCACATCCTAGCAGCAGCGCTTCATATTCTTTTCTTGACAATACCTTTCATTTGCAGAATTCTTTATACTTTCACATCTATTATTGCATTCACTTCTCATGGGCTTTTTAAAACCTGCAAAATAAATTTCTGCAGTGTACATACAGTATTCACAGCTCCTTTCCCACCATCAGGAAAACTGAAACCATTTACACAAACACTCAGTTAAGGACATCGCAGCTTTTTGTAAACACAACAGAGTCACATTTTCATTCTTTTCACCTCTCCTTTCTCCTGTTATCCCATAATGAGTTTTATTCTTTTAGAATGCCTCTCTCCTGATTATATTATACACATTCCCACTTCAGGGTTTCTCTGTTCTTAGGAAGTGTTTAATAAAAAACATCCTTATTCTTTATTCTTGTTTTACCCTCTTTCCTTCAACAAAGAACTGCAAATCATGTTTTTTTTTTAAATTGTTTTTCCTCCCCAATCTGCTCCCTCTCTCTACTTTTTCTAAGCTTG
The DNA here is from genome assembly GCA_030035585.1 of Dugong dugon. Classification (NCBI taxonomy): domain Eukaryota; kingdom Metazoa; phylum Chordata; class Mammalia; order Sirenia; family Dugongidae; genus Dugong; species Dugong dugon. The sequence goes on from CM057470.1 coordinate 61,698,742, forward strand.
CTCCAAAACTAATGTAACATTTTCAGATGGTAGCTGTGTTCCTGTGTACTCTCTCTTTGACTCCTTAACCTTATTTTCTTCCTTAACCTTCTTGAAATAGGACTAGGCACTTCTTCATTCATTTACCCATTCAGCAAATGTTTTCTGAGCACCTACTAAGTGATAGACACTGTTCTAGGCACTGGAGATACAGCAGTGAATGAAATAAACATAGTCCCTGCTCTCATGATCTTATAGTTTTATGGGGGAGAATATTAAAGATTTCAATGAATAAAAATCATGATGCCATAATACATGCTCTAAAGGAAATAAAGTAGAATTTATTAGGCTGGGTTCTCTAGAGAAACAAAACCATGTATATAGAGAGAGAGAGAAAGAGAGAGAGATTTATCTCAAGGAAATGGCTCATGAGGTTATAGAGTGTGGCAAGTCAAGTCCATGGGTCAGGCATCAGGCTGGAGGTTTTTCCTGACTCAAGTAGCTGCAGGGGCTAAAGAATCCAAGATGCATAGGTCAGACAAAAGGCTGCTGGCTCACAGGGTTTGAAGGCTGACAAATCCAAGATCAGCAGGTAAAATGGCAGGCTGCTGGCTCAAGTTCCAAGAACCGGATGTCAGATGTTGATGAGCTGAATGCAGGTCTAGAGTAGAGCAAAAGCTAGCAAGCTTTGCCAGAAAGTCCACAGATATTGAATGCAGGCCACATCCCCAAGGAAACTTCTTTTCAACTGATTGGCTGCTCATAGCAGATCTCATCATGGAAGTGATTACATCGTCGCAAAACTGCCAAACTACATCATAATTTCCAAACCACTGAGAATCATGGTCACACAAGTTGACACACAGCCTTAACCATCACAGTCCACCCCTTGTAAACTTGGCACCTGTACACATCTCTGTAATCATACATAATCTCTACATAAACACAATTATAAAGTCATGCTTTCACCTAACATGATACCACCTAATGTGTACAACTGAAAATGCACTAGCCCTGTTTACATCTTATATTTTATAAGTGAAGAAAACAAAAAATATTTGATGCACGCATACAAGGAATAAATAACAACTACAGTCCTCATTTCTACAACTGATCACTGGGTCATAAGTGGTATTTAGAACCATGATGGTGGATGAAGCAGTCTATAAATCCACAAATGGTAGTTTTGGCAGAAGCATTGCATGCAGGGAAAGCATATCCATATCCAGAATAACTATCTATTCCAGTAAGAACAAAATGCTGCCCTTTCCATGATGGAAGCAGTCCAATGTAATTAACCTGCCACCTGGTTTCTGGCTGATCACCTTAAGGAATGGTATCATACTGGGAACTCGGTGTTGGTCTCTGCTGCTGGCAAATTGGGCACTCAGCAGTGGCTGTAGTCAAGTCGGCCTTGATGAGTGGAAGTTGCTGAGCCCATGCATAACCTCCCTCCCTGCCACCATGGCCACTTTGTTCATGAAATCATTGGGCAATGATAAGAGTGACTGGGGAAAGAAGATGACTGGTTTCCACAGAATGCATCATCCTATCCACTCGATTGTAAAAATCATCCTCTGCTGAGGTCACCCTTTGGTGAGCATTCACATGAGACACAAATATCTTCACTGCTTTAGCCCACTCTGAGAGGTCTATCCACATACCTCTTCACTATACTTCCTTGTCTCCAATTTCCAATCATGTTCTTTCTAAGTCTCTAACCAATCAACCAAATCATGGGCCACAGCCTGTGAACCAGTATACAATCACATATCTGGTCATTTCTCCTTCCAAAAAAAGTAAACAACCAGATGCACTGCTCAAAGTTCTGCCCATTGAGAGGATTTCCCTTCACAACTGTCCTTCAAGGAGGTCCCAGAAGGGGGTGTAGTGCTGCCTTTGTCCACTTTTGAGGGGTGCCTGCATATCGCATAGAACCATCTATAAACCAGGCATGACTTTTCTCTTCCTCAGTCAACTAATCACAAGGAACTCCACATGAAGCCATACGTACAGACTGGGAGATGGAAGGTAATGTGATAGGAGTGGAGATCATAGTCATTTGGGCCACTTTCTCATGCAATTTACTTGTGCCTTCAGGTCCTGCTCAATACCTGATCTCATATATTCCACTTCTATTTAATGATGGAGTGCTGTTGTGCATGTCCTACTTTATGGCTCTGTGGGTCAGACAACACCCAGTTCATAATGGGCAGCTCAGGCCACATGGTGATTTGGTGGCCCATGGTTAAATGTTGGGTCTCTACTAAGGCCCAGTAACAAGCCAAAAGTGGTTTCTCAAAAGGAGAGTAGTTAACTGCAGACAATGGCATGGCTTTGCTCTGAAATCCTAAGGGTCTGCACTGTATACCCCAATAGAGGCCTGCAAAGGCTCCAAACAGCATCTGTATCTGCCACTGTACTTCAAACCCCATTGGATCAGTTGGATGATATGGCCCTGGTGGCATAGCAGCTTGCATGGCAGCCTGAAGCAGTTACAGAGCCTCTTGTTCCAAGTCCTAGTAAAAACTAGTAGCTTTTCTAGTCACTTGATAAATAGGCCGGAAAGCATACCAAAGTGAGGGATACATTGCCTCCAAAATCCAAAGAGGCCCACCAGGCGTTGTACCTCCTTTTTAGTTGTGGGAGGGGCCAGATGCAGTAACTTATCCTTCATTTTAGAAGGAATATCTAGACATGCCCCACACCACTGGACCCTTAGAAATTTCACTGAAGTGGAAGGTGCCTGAATTTTTGTCAGATTAATTTCCTACCCTCTAGCACCCACATGTTTTACCAATAAGTCCAGAGTCATTGACATTTCTTCCTTACTAGGTCCAATCAGCATAATATCATCAGTGTAATGCACCACGATGACATCTTGTGAAGAGAAAGGCAATCAAGGTCCCTGTGGACTAAATTATGACAGGGCTGGAGAGTTGATATACCCATGAGGTAAGACAGTGAAGGTACATTGCTGGCTTTGCCAGCTGAAGGCAAACTATTTCTGGTGTTCCTTTGAAACCAGAATCAAGAAAAATGCATTGACATGATCAATAGCTGCATACCAGGTACCAGGAAATGTATTAAGTTGCTCAAACAATGAAACCACATCTGGAGCAGTAGCTGCATTTACAGTCACCACCTGGTTAAGTTTAAAATAATTCACTGTCATTCTCCAAGATCTATCTGTTTTTTGCACAGGCCAAATAGGTGAGTTACTTACTCCACTTGTCAGGGATGCAACGTGTGGGTTCCGCCAGTTGCTGAGTGTATCTATTCCAATTATGCACTGTGGAACTGGGGAAATCTACAAAATGGGTTCAGGGACACACTGGACCCAGTGTTAGATGAACCTGAGCTAAGACACCATTAATAACCTGACCTCCATACACTCCCATTCTGACTGGTGGGCTGCATTGATGTTTTGAGTCTCCTTGAATTAGTGTCAGTTCAGAGCTGGTAGCCAGTAATCCCTGAAAAGTCTGATTATTTCCTTTTCCCCAATGAACAGTCACTCTTGCAAAAGGCCATAGATCCCTTCGGGGAAGGCTGGGAGAAAGATTAACAGTATAAGTTTTGGGCAGTGTTTTGGAGTCCTTCAGGCCTCCCCTTCATTCAAGGGGTTTGGGGTCTGTAAACTGGCTCAAGTCTGGGAATTGATTGAGGGGCCATGACTCTCTATTCTGGGGATTAAAGTAAGACTACCTTTCACTTGACCTAAAATTCTTCCGCTTGTGCAGATCAAGTAAATAGATTTCCCTTCTCTTTCACTCTTAGGGACACCATGACAAAGTAGCCAATGCCTTAAGTCCACAAGAATCAAACTACTCTGATTATTGCTTTGACTCTGCTGTCCATTATTGTAACCATGCTAACCTTGTCTTTGTTGATTGAGTGGTGCCACTTGGCCCCTCCCACCACAGAGTACAGTCAGCGCCATTGTAGTTAGGTGTCTTAATTCAGTTAGGGTGGTTTCCACTGTCAAATCTGACTTACATAAAATAACAATTACAGCAGTCTTCAAGGATGCTGGGGCTCCCTTCACAGATTTGTTCCTCACTGTTGTGGTAAAAGATGTGTCCTCTGGGCACTCCATGTGTGCATCTGTGGGTCTAACCTGATAAATCCACTCTAACATGCCAATTTCCCTAACCTTTGGATATCTTCTTCTACAGTATATACCAAGGCAGTTCAGGTACTTCAACTTGATTTAGTGTAGGCCACAGTGTAGTCCATGCTTCAGCAACCCAACCAAATAAACAAAGAGCAAAAGCCAGCCAGCTTTGCCAAAACTTCCACATATACTGGATGCAGGTCACACCCCCAAGGAAATGCCCTTTCAACTGATTGGCTACCTATAGCAGATCTCATCATGGAAGTGATTACATTATATTACATCTCATCATGGAGGTGACTACATCATTACATGACTACCAAACTACACCATAACTGCCAAACCACTGGGAATCGTGGCCCATCCAAGTTGACACACAACCTTAACCATTACACAGAGTAAGGTGATAAAGAGTGATAGGTTGTTTTTTTTTTTTTAATAGTTAAAAGATCTCTTTAAGGAAGTGATGTTGAAGCAAAAACATGAATAAAGCAAGGGAGGCAGCCACACGTTATAGGAGGAGAAGACACAACATGTGAAAGCTCTAAGGCCAGAGTGTGCTTAGCATGGTCAAGGAACATCAAGGAGGTCAGTGCAGTTGAATTTGGTGAGTGAAGGGGAGAAGAGTAGGAGATGACGTGGGGAGAGGGGCTTCTAGGTCATAGTCAGGCTTTGGAGTTGATCTAAAAAGAATGAGACATACTGGAGGGTGAAGAGCAGGGGACATGGCATAATATGGTTTATGTCTTAGAAGGACCACTCTGACTGCTGAGCAAAGTGTCAAGAGTACATAAGAATGGACACAGGGAATCTATTTAAGAAGCCATTGCAGAGCAATAAAGGTAATGGTCTCTTGGCCAAGGATAGTGCTGATGGAGATCTGGAGGCATGATTGGATTTAAGATATACCTTGAGGTAGAGTTGCTGGTACTTTCTCATAGACTGCATTTAAGGATGAGGGAAAGGGAACATCATGGACTCCTCACATGTCTTTTGTGAATGGTGTTACCATGAACTATGGTCAGGAGACCATTGAAGGAACAATAAATGGGAGAGACAGGACATCAAGGGTTTGGGTTTGAACATATTAAGCTTGACACACAAATGGAGATGTGTGAAGAAAGCAACTAGATAATTAAATCTTGAGTTTCAGAGAGATATTAATGCTGGAGATATAGACCAGAAAACCTTCTGGGTATAAACAATGTTTAAAGCCATAGGACCGGGTGGGACCACAAGGGAGTAAGGAAAGCAGGTGAAGAAAAGTAGTCCAAGGGCTTGGCCTTAGGGAACTTCAAAATTTAAAGGTCAAGAAGAGGGGGAGAAACCAGCAGAGAAGATTTAGAAAAAGGAACCAGTGATATAGGAGGACACTCAATAGAGTAACGGTTCCCAGAGGCCAAGTGGGGAAAATATTCCAAGACGGAAGATAAAATTAATGGGGTCAACTATTTTGCACCTTATGACAAACTAAAAGGCACAAAGAATGGTCTCCCATTTTATAAACAGGGAAACTAGTACTTAAAGCAGTGAGACAGGCTTCCCAGGGTTGTGCAACTTGTTGGAACCACATGGCAGTGCTCTTTCCCTTAACTCACACCACACATCTCATCTGCATTCTTAAGAGGGTCAGCAATAGAAACATTAGAGAGCAGAGCCAGTACAATTCTGCTTTCTTCTGTTGAAGTCAAGTGGGGACTTTAACACCCTTAAAAGAAACAGACAGACTTAGGTGCTGGCTTAGCTTTCCCTGCTGGACCATCTTTCAGAAGGCAAGGGGACAATGATGAAGTCAAGGGCTAGGAGTCTCTCCCATGTAAACAATTATTTGTGTCTTCCCAGGAGGTGTGGAGATGGCCTTCCAAATCATCACTGCCTGGGACTAAGTCATGGCTGAGCAGAATTAGGGTCTCCCTTTCATTAACTAGAAAGTCTGAGCCTCCAAGGAAATCCCTCGGCAAGACGATTCCCCTTCCTTTATGTTTTAATTAATTGCAGGAGTCAGGAGATGCAGTTTAGGGGCTATCAGTGAGGATGTACCAAGAAAGTGCAAAGATGTGGTGGATGAATTATCTCTCTCTTGATTTGAGTGTTGCTAGCTTGCCTATTTTGAACCTCTAAATGGAAATAGTATCATAAGGGATGGGAATCATCTGGTATTTTGTTGATATTAGCCTTACCCACCTCTGTTTGCACCACCATCCATCCCATTACATTAGCTAGAAACCTAGGAAACTTCATTCTCCCTCAGCCTCCACATTGGATCTATCACCAAATCCTGCCAGCTTTGTTGTTGTTAGTTGCCTTCGAATCAGTCTGACTCAAGGAGACCCCATGTAGAACAGAAGGAAATGTTGCCCAGTCCAGTGTCTTTCCATGATCATTGGTCTGCTAGAGTCCATTGTTGTGGACACTGTGTATTTTCAGCCTAAGGGGCTCATCTTCCAGCACTATATCAGACAATATTCTGTTGGGACCCATAGTGTTTTCAGTGGCTGATTTTTGGAAGTAGATCACCAGACCTTTCTTCATAGCCTGTGTTAGTCTGGAAGGCCCATTGAAACCTGTCCACCTTAGGTGACCCTGCTGGTATTTGAAATACTGGTGGCATAGCTTCCAGCATCATAGCAACACACAAGCCACCCCAGTATGACAAACTGTTGGGCAATTACACTCTAAGTATCTCTTGAACCCAATTACATCTTCCCATCTCCACTGCTACTGCTGGGATCCAAGCCATCGTCAACCTTGACTGGACTACTGAAAGAGACTCCTAATTAGTCTGTCCAACCTTCTCTGAGCCCTCCCACCTTCTCTCCATACTGCAGTGATTTTTTTCTCCTCTACTTAGAAACCTTCAATGGCTCCCCATTGTCCTGTGATGAAGACCAAACTCCACAGCATGACACCACCACTACCTTTGTCCTGATCTCAACTAAAGCATCACTCTATCGTGAAGACCTTCTCTGACCACTTTGTCCCTTATGGATTCCTTTGTTATCTGCTCTCACAAAACTACATTCCTTCCCTTCATAGAGCTTACCTCCATTTGTAATTATAAACTTAATACTGTGATTATTTGATTAATATCTGTCCCTGACACCAAACACTGACCCTGTGTGGTTTTTCTTTCCACTCTATCCCCAGCCCTGTCTCAGTGGCTGCCACATGATTGAATAAATGAATAATGGTGTGAAGGCGCTGTGTAGAGCTGAGATTAGCTTATTCAGAGAGAAAACAAGGAATAAGGCAGTATCACTTGAGGATCCTTTGCCCTTGGAGATCTGGGGCCATTGCCATGGCCACCAGTCAGTTGTGCTCTCCTCCTAAAGCAGCTCTGCAGGTCCTGGCCTAGGCTCCTCTCAGAGTCCAATAATTTTGTCTGCAGATGTTATCCCTGTTTGCTCTACGTCCCTGTGATTGTAAATCTCAGCAACTGTAGGTCTCCACAAGAAATCCACTCACACCAGCCACACTGTATATTTCAGTAAAATGTGGGGCTTATGTAGACGAGTCACACCACAGATAGCCCTGCTATCTCCATTTTCTCCCATTTCTGTTCTTCCCCTTATCCCTTTCTGAATTGCCTCTCCACCTGTCTCATGCCCCAAAGAATCTGAATTCTTCCTCTGTTATGTGGAGCACGTTCCCCTTTTCTTTGCAGCCTTGATGACAGGCAACACTCAGACTAGGGCAGGGCCTCAGTTTCTATCCCTAAACTTGCACACACAAGCCCACTGAGACTCTGAGGAGCAAAGAGCCCTTATCCTTACCTGTTGCTGTGAAGTCAATTCCGACTCATAGCGACCCTATAGGACAGAGTAGAACTGCCCCATAGAGTTTCCAAGGAGCGCCTGGTGGATTTGAACTGCCTGCCTTTTGGTTAGCAGCCATAGCACTTAACCATTACACCACCATGATCTTACTCCTTAAAGAACATTCAGGATTATAAAGAGGAAAAGACACCCCCCCCACCACCACCATTTGAGTCATAAAGAGAAGCTACAACATAGAGATGAGACAGTAGAATCTAGGATGCTTTAATAAAAACAAAGCGAGAGCTAGTTCTTAGCCTTTTTTGGGACATAGCCCAGATTGTGACTTCAGTGAAAACATGGACCCTGATTAGCATCACCTGGGAAGACTGGACCCCATCGCTGGAGATGCTGGTTCAGTTGGTTTGGATGGGGCAGCAGGGTTGAGAACCTCTGATAGCCCATCTGATTCACGTTAGAGATGGGCAAATTGAGGCTCAGAGAGCAAATCTATTTTTAAAAGATTTGAAAGCTCGAAGCTTGTCCTTTTATATATCTACATCCCATTCTTAAATTCTTTACTTTTATTTATCTCTCAGATGACTGGAACTCTTTGAATTTCTTCTTTCAGGGACAATGTTATTGCTGTTGTTAGGTGCTGTCAAGTCAGTTCCAACTCATAGCGACTCTATGTACAGCATAACAAAACACTTCCTGGTCCTGCGCCATCCTTATAATCGCTGTGACGCTTGAGCCCAATGTTGCAGCCACTGTGTCAGTCTATCTCATTGAGGATCTTCCTCTCTTTCAATGACCCTCTACTTTACCAAGCATGACAATAGATGGTATTATACTTTATAAATTTTGGCATAGAAATGTTTTTCCATCACATTCTCACATGGATGGCCACTTGAGTGGTAATAATGCAACACTTCCCAGATTGTAATGCGCACATGAATCACTTAGGGAATTTGTTAAGTGCAGGTTCTGATTGAAAAGATCTGGCATGGAGCCTGAGAAGCTGCATTTCTAAAAGCTCTTGGGTGATGCCGATGCTGCTGGTCCATGGACTACACACATTTTGAGTAGCGAGGGTGGGAGGGTGGAGTGTTAAGTTTCTGTTTGCCCCAGCCTTTTCCACTCCTTTGTCAAACGTCTTTAGGGAATTTCTCCTGCCATTCCTTCACTTATGACCTAATTCCTAGCCACAGGAATCGCTATGTGGTTACTGAAGGAGAGAAATTCTATTTCTCAAGAGGTAGTTATATTGATAGTGTGTGAGTAGAGGCAACAAGTAGGCATTGTGCCTGCTATGTGGGGAGACCCTGCCTGCTGAAGCCAAGGAGAGGCAACTTGAGAGATGGCCGGAGTGTTCTGATGCCATTACCTGAACCTCTGAATTTAACTGTACTAACGATGTATTGCACTGGGAAAATCTGCTGCAAAAGACCTCTTTAAAGTGTTAAAAAGCAAGGATGTCACTTTGAGGACGAAGATGTGCCTGCCCAACCCATGGCATTTTCAGTTGGCTCATATGTACATGAAAGCTGGACGATGAATACAGAAGACCGAAGAATTGATGCCTTTGAATTACGGTGTTGGCGAAGAATATTGAATATACCGTGGACTTCCAGAAGAACACATAAATCTGTCTTGGAAGAAGTACAGCCAGAATGCTCATTAGAAGCGAGGATGGCGAGACTTCATCTCACGTACTTTGGACATGTTATCAGGAGGGACCAGTCCCTGGAGAAGGACATCATGCTTGGTAAAGTAGAGGGTCAGTGAAAGAGAGGGAGACCGTCAATGAGATGGTTGACATAGTGGCTGCAACAACTGCCTCAAGCATAACAATGATTGTGAGGACGGTGCAGGACCGGGCAGTGTTTCGTTCTGTTGTACATAGTGTCATTATGAGTTGGAACCAACTCCATGGCACTTAACAACAAAACCATAAAGACATATTCATGCATACAGTCACTATGAGTCAGAATCGACTCTGAGATAACTGAGTTTTACTTGGTGGCATAGTGGTTAAAGCAATTGGCTGCTAACCAAAAGGTCAGTGGTTCAAACTCACCAACTGCCCCATGGGAGAAAGATGTGGCAGTTTGCTTCTGTAAAGATTTACAGCCTTGGAAACCCTATGGGGCAGTTCTACTCTGTCCTACAGGGTTGCTATGAGTTGTAATTGAATCCACAGCAAAGGGTTTCGTTTTGGTGTGAAAGACTTATTCACAGCATTTCCCAGTTATCTAAGTTAATAAATTCCCTTTTTTTCTTCCTTAAACTCATTGCCATCAAGTTGATTCTGATTCATGGCAACCCCATGTGTGTCAGAGTAGAACTGCCTCCTTAGGGTTTTTAATGGCTGTGATCTTATGGAAGGAGATCACCAGGCCTTTCTTCTGTAGTGCCGCTGGGTGGATTTGAACCACCAACCTTTTAGTTAGTAGTTGAGCTCAAACTGTTTGTGCCACCCAGGGAATTTTTTTCTCCTTAGTCTAGTCTAAGTTAGATTTCTGTCACCTGTATTTATACATATATACATATATACAGAAAATGGTACCAAGAATAGTGTGATGGGAAACTGGCTAAATTGAGGTGGTGTCCAAGGTGGTGAGGGATTTGGCAATATTTATTATGTGACAGTGAAGCAGCTGGTTAAACTGTTACTTGTAGAACTGGAGCCTATTCTATCTTAGGAATCATTCCAAGTGCCTACTGAAACTGGAGCTTTAGGTCTATAGAAAAATGTAAGGGTGTTGAAGTAGGCTGGCTTTGTAAATTTTTTGGTAGACTAGTAAGTTCTTTCAAGAAGGGATGGATCAACTTTCAGCCTAGCTACTATCTGAAAGTAGGAACAGAATATCATACAACTGAGATAAGTGAAGCCCCTTCTGCTGTGGCCAACTTCTCAAGACAGTGGCCAGTCAGATCATTATATATTCTGACAAATTCTTTGCATCAAGCTTAAGTTAATATAAGGTGGGGTAAGGGGGTGAGAAACTGTATTAGCTATCTATTATTGCATAACAAATTAGTCTCAAACTAAGCAGCTTAAACAACAGACATTTGTTATGTCACAGTTTCTGTGGTCAGGAATCCCAATGCGTCATAGCTGGGCGCCTCTGACTTAGGGTCTCTTACAAGGCTACAGTCAAGGAGTCAGCAGCACTGTGGTCTCATCTGAAGGCTTGACTTGGGGTAGCAGGTATATATACCTCCAGGCTCTCTCACATGGTTGTCAGGACTGGATCCCTTGCTACACGGGCCTCTCTAAAAGGCTACCTCATGATATGGCAGCTATCTTCACCCAGGATAAACAGTTCAGAAGAGAGCAATAAATAAGTGCTCAAGACAGAAGCTGCAGTTTCTTTCTGACCTAACCTCTTACAAGTGAGACAATAAATCCAGCCCCCATTTAATAGGAGACCATGAATATCAGGAAGTGGCAATCATTGTGGACCATCTTGGAAGCTATCTACCAGAGAAACTCACTGAGAAACAGTATGGTAACCCTTGAGGGTATGCCAGGTCCCACCCAAATGCCTTCTGTTGCCTACTCTTTATCAAAGGGAAATATCCTCCCTTCACTGAGGTGGATGCACATGAGGACATGGAGCACTTTAGTTCTGCCGCAGCAATTAGTGATGATAAGAGGAAATGGCCGAAAGTGAAGTTACAAGGTTTGGTACTAAGCCATAATGAGAAGAGGACTTTGGCCTATTGCTAAGAGTCAGAAGGCGTAAAGGTGGAGTCCAGATTCAGAAACCATAGAACTCGCTAAGTTTCTGGTGTTGGTTGTCCAGAGTTTTCAGAAATCAAATTGGTCAACAGTTAACTAGTTTTAATGGAATTGTACCATGAGAGAAACTCCAAGCCTGGTTAAGAGGGTCCTGTGTTTGTTCGACCCTATAAAATCCCCAGGCTGGTATCACCTGGTCTATAGGGAATAGTCTGCTAAATGCTTGTTGCCACCAATTCTCCTTTGTTCCCCTCTCAGGTCTGGCCATGGAAGATGATGGCTAAGAGAATAGAAACCACGCAACCAGACTGGCTGGCTGAAGAACTTGTTCCACCATTAGACTCAAGGTCTTTCTCTTCCCCTCCAGCAGGAGGTGCTATGCTCCAGTGACCCAGGAAGTCAATTCCCCTCTTTCCCTTTTCTAGATCTGAGTAATTACTGTATTAATCTTATTTTCTATCATATCTAACATTAAGCTTGTTGGAAGTGGTTAAATTTATCATTTAGTCTTAGTTTGTAGGGGTTTGGAGAACCACATGTGGCTTTGAATGAGAGCAACGCAAACCTTTCAGAGGTACTGGACTTGCAGGTGGGTGGAGTAACTAGATAGGATGCTGAGTTGTCTTCCTTTGGGGAAAAGGTGTGTGGGTGTTTTGATTATATCTTGGATTGTAGCACCATGTTAGGTGGGGGCATTTTGGGGACATGAATATAAGGGAAGAAGGGCATTTGTGTGTAAAGTCACAGGGTAGAATATAGTACAGCATGGCAGCTATGGTGCTAGTCTTTCCAGCAAGATTTCCTATGTCCTTTTTCCCTAGTTCTTTGGGGGAGCTTCTCTCCAATTCCATGGAATAGTTGTGAGACTGCCAATCAGAATACCTTGCCCTTCCTCCTTAGGGTTTCTGTCTCTTGCAGTGGGATGGAATTTAATTAAAAAAGGGGCACGTGGAATATTGCGGTCTCACCCCTTTTCCCCACAAACTTTGTTGATGGCTTTTGGCATTTAATATTATGCTGAATAATTTTGAAGTTAATCTTTTTTTTTAATAGAAAGGTAAATAACTTGTTAAATCTGTCATATTTTATCCTTAAGTTCGAGATACATCTGTATCTAGCAGGAACTTGTCTGATACACACTGAGTCCGACTGATCTGCAGATTCAGGTCTTCAGTTTAAGGAGATTTTTAATTTTATTATATAGTTGGTATTTACTTCTACTCTTTTTCTCTTCCAATATATAACTAATCTTTATTTTGGATCTCTTTTTCCTGCTATCTATCTATAGATCACCTCCTTCATGATTTTATTTTATTTATTCTTTTCCTTTTGATTTTGGGTGAATTCCTCAAGAGTGTCTTCCACACTGCTGATGTGATACTTTTACACTGTTGATTCTTTTCTTTACTGTTTTTATGCATTAAAAAAATCTCTTTTCAAATGTTTAATATAACATTCTCTGCTTACATCTAGTTTCCTTTTTATAACTCCCTCTTAGCAGCTGCCTTTTGATCTCATTGTGTTGTTTTTATTCTAATATTGTTGACAATACAAAGCAGTTGTCTAAAATTTATGTTTCCTGCAGTAAATCTTTTAAAAAGAATGCTCTTCTATTGCTTTGTAAGTACTATACTATCCATCTGTGTTTAGAATCTTTTCATAGGCCCCATATTATTTTGTTTCTATTTTTTCAGCTTTGAACAATAAAGTTTTTATCTGTGTCTAAGATTTGTTCCCCAGACTGGTTGGCTGGATTCTTCTGAGACATTCTCACTGAGGTCTTAAGCTCTAGGGTAGCCTGAGGACTGGAGAGATATCTACAGCCGCGGACAATGGGCAATGTCTTTTCTGTGACAAAGTCACTGAGTTGGGCACTAGTCCTGATTGCCAAATGGCCCTGTTTCTGGCCCACCACATCTGATGAGCCATACTGTTCTGTGAGACGGTGGGACACTTTCTGCCATCTCCAGCTCATTGTTTAGTGTAGCTTCCCATGCCCTTGTCTACCAGTATGGTTGCCCTTAAGATTTCCATTGCTCTTTCTGACACTGCTACCCTGCACATCAAGAAGAAGCTCCCCACTCCTCATAACTGCCACCACTGGTCTTACATTTGAACTTGCTAGTTTTCATCAAATTTTCATGCTTCATGTGTTAACTCGATGCTCTTCCCTGTGCCTGGAATATATCAACATATCTTCTTTTTTTATGTGGATCGCACTTTGGATCTAAAAACTCATTGCCAAACTCAAGGTCACCTAGATTTTCTCCTTGTTTTTTCTAGAAGTTGTATGGTTTTGCATTTTACATTTAGGCTTGTGATCTATTTTGAATTTATTTTTGGGAAAGGTATAAAAATCTGTGTCTAGATTCAATTTTTGCGTGTGAATATCCAATTGTTCTAGCGCCATTTGTTGAAAAGACTATCCCCATTGAATTGACTTTGTTCCTTTGTCAATGATCAGTTGACTATATTGAGTGGGTCTATTTCTGGGCTCTTTATTCTGTTACGTTGACCTATTTGTGTTTTCGTTTGCCAGTACTACACTGTCTTGATCACTTTCACCATTATAATAAGTCTTGAAGTTAGGTTCAATATATCTTCTTTACTCTTCTAACATTGTTGTTGTTGCTGTTAGGTGTTGTCTTAGGCTGGGTTCTCTAGAGAAGCAAAATCAATAAAGCGTATAAATATATATAGAGAGAGATTTATATCTAGGATATGGCTCATGTGACTGTAGAGTCTGGAACATCCCAAGTCCATGGATCAGGATAGAGGCTTCTACTGATTCACACAGCCACAGGGGCTGGCAAACCCAAGATTGGCGGGTTAGAGAACAGAGCTCATGCTCACAGGCTGTGAAGATCGACAAATCCCAAGACTGACAGATAAGCTGATAGCTCAAGTCCCAAGAACTAGAGGTCAGACAAACAGGAGGCAGTTGTTGCAGGATCCAGAGTGAGCAAAAAGCTAGAACATCTGCTTATATTCAGATGGAGGCCACAGCCCTGAGGAAACTCCCTTTCAACTGATTGACTACTCACAGCAGATTCCATCATAGGAGTGATCACATATAAACACTAAGAATTATGGCCCAGACAAGTTGACACACAATCTTAACCATTACAGCTGTCATCAAGTCAGTTCCAACTCATAGCAACCCTAAGTATAACAGACTGAAACACTGCCCAGTCCTGCATCCTGCTTACAATCTTTGCTATATTTGAGCCCATTACTCCTCCTTAACACCTAGCCCAATCATCCTCTTCCATGCAGAGCACTTTTGGATTTCTCTAGCCAGAGTTAGTACCTTTATTGTACCTTATAATCCATTGCCATTAAGTCGATTCTGACTCATAGTGACCCCATGTGTTACAGAGTAGAACTGAGCTCTTTAGGGTTTTCTCAACTGTAATTTTAATGGAGGTGGACCACCAGGTCCCTCTTCTGTGGTGCTGCTAGGTGGAATTGAACTGACAACCTTTAGGTTAGTAGTCATGTGTAAACCATTTGCACCACCCAGGGACCTTATTGTATTTTATACATATTTTTCTTTCAACATTTGGTAAGTTGTGATTTAATTGCTTATTCTCCTGTCTCCCCAGTTAA
Source organism: Dugong dugon (assembly GCA_030035585.1). Classification (NCBI taxonomy): domain Eukaryota; kingdom Metazoa; phylum Chordata; class Mammalia; order Sirenia; family Dugongidae; genus Dugong; species Dugong dugon. The sequence continues at coordinate 61,713,950 of CM057470.1, forward strand.
CACGAGGTCTGCATTGTCAAGGATGTGGTTTTTTTTTTCATCTCTATTATCCCTCCTATGTTCTTGTCATTTAACAGACAGTTCAGTGAATGTTTATAAATGAATTAATTGAGTGAGGAGAATTAACACCTGGAAACAGCATTTTAAACCATATGGTGCTCTCTTAACCTTCAGTTTGAGAAAGAGTACAGTGATTCACTTGGATGCTGTTTTAACTGTACATTGGGACTGAGATTTTTTGGAGCTCTCCTTTCTGTGCTGACTTGCCTGTGATAGCCGTCCTGACTTTGAAACCATGGAACAGTCCCCAACCTCCAAACACAGCACATTGTCATCCACCCATCACAGGTACACGGTGTCTGCAACCATTCCCCAAGCCCAATTCTTCAAAAACAAGCCCTGTTCTCTGCTAATTAGAAGAGGCTTTTAACTTAAAAAAGAAGACAACGTACTTCCTCGTGTTCTTGGTGCTATAAATCACACTACCTTTACAGTGAGATAACTGTCTTTCTCTCCTGACAGAAATGCAGACTTGAATATGCCAAGTCCTCTCTGCTAGATATACTTTATTTTCAATATTTCAACCAAATGTCAAATAGACAGGAAGCTTTCTTTCCATTAAGACAATTCTAACAGTTTCAGATGGAGAACTTAAGATGAGGCCTGGTGCAAGTTAAAGTCTAGTTTTTTCTAGAATTGGGTAGCGCTCTCAAAACCTGTTGCTGTTGAGTCAATTCCAACTCACAGTGACCCTATAGGACAGAATAGAACTGCTCCATAGGGTTTTCAAGTAGCATATGGTGAATTCGAACTGCTGACCTTTTGGTTAGCAGCCAAATTCTTAACAACTATGCCACCAGGGTTTGGCAGTGGTTAAAGATATGGCTGTTAACCAAAAGGTTGGCAGTTCGAATCCACCAGCTGCTCCTATGAAACATTATGGGGCAGTTCTACTCTGTCCTCTAGGATCACTACAAGTCAGAATTGACTTGATGGCAATGTGTTTGGTTTGGGGTAGTACTCTCAGCAACCATCAAATGATAGGGACTGTATGTATTTACATCTTTAGATGCAGAAAGTACCAATAAACAAAAGATGATTCATTTTTTGTTCAAACCTTGTGGCTTTTTCTTTTTTGCTTTTTTGTGTCCTTATAGAAGTATAATTATTAGAAATACTACACATATTTAAAGTGTACAATTTGACAAATTTTGACATATATATACACCTGACAAACCATTACCACAATCAAAATAACGTACATGGTGTCTTAGGCTGGGTTTTCTAGAGAAGCAAAACCAATTAAGAGTGTATATGTGTATATACATATATGGAGAGAGATTTATATCAAGGAAATGGGTCATGCAGTTGTAGAGGCTGGAAAATCCCAAGTCTGTGGGTCAAGCTGGAAGCTTCTCCTGACTCACGACTCACGTAGCTTCAGGGGCTGGCGAACCCAAGATCAGTAGGTCACACAACAGCCCTCTGGCTCATAGGCTGTGGAGGCTGATGAATCCAAGATCGGCAAGGAAGATGGCAGGCCGCTGGCTTACAGGCTGCAAAGGCTGATGAATTCCAAGATTGGCAGGTAAACTGCTAGCTTAAGTCCCAAAAACTGGAGGTCAGATGAGGATCCAGAGTGAGCAAAAGTCAGCAAGTCTTGCCAGGAAGTCCACATATACATGGATATAGGCCACACCCCCAAGGAGACTCTCTTTCAACTGATTGGCTACCCATAGCAGGTGCCATCATGGAAGTGATTACATTATATCAGATCTCATTACATAGCTGCCAAACTACATCATAACTGCCAAACCACTGAGAATCAAGGCCCAGGCAAATTGACACACAACCTTAACCACCACATGTGGGCATGTACAAGCTTTGTGTTTTTATAAGCCATCAGGATCAAGGGTTCTACATTCATCAGGGTAATGAATTTTGCCAATTTTTACCTATTGCAGACATTGGTTTGTTGCCATTTGCCCTTTAAGCTCTTCTCAGATTTCATTCTCTCTATTATCGTGTCAGTTCCCTCTTGGATGTTAGAGTGATTTTTGTTTTTCCTTGAAACTGACACTGGTTAATCTGTAGCTACTGACATATTGCATGTGAGTCTGTGTGTCTGGGACCTAGGGAGGCCCTGCCTTTCCTCTCATGGAATCACAGTTCTCTGAGCAGCCAAGTCTTCTCACCAAACTCTTAGAGATCCCTTCTCTCCCATCCTGACCACAACTCCAACCATGTTGATGGAAGTATTTCTATCACTTCTCTCCCTCCAATACCCACTGAATCATTTGCCTGGCTTCAAGACCCTTGGCACATGTTGACTGAACTCTGCTTGCCTCTTAATCATAATTTCATCACAATCAGCCAGTGATAACTGTGGTGACTTCAGGTCTCAGCTAACATGCTAGCAGTCTTTTCAGGTGATCTTGATTTAATCTAAGCTTTTTCATCTTTTGATGCACACTAAGGTGGTAAACATTGTATACGTGGAAAGGAAAGGGGGAAAAAAGTGGTTTGAATGATATTAGGTCATCATATAGTTTTAATTTGAGTGCATAACTGAAAGCATCCTACCTCTGAACAGAAAGTTGCCACTCGTATTCCCCCCTCACAAGGGCTAATTCATTCAATTTTCCCATACAGAACACTGGAAGGTAGGAAGAATCACAGAGTCTCTAAATTACCTGTGATCACTTGTTTAATAAATAGGACAGAGTCATTTGTCCACAGGACTGTAAATTGTTTTACAAATACTGCTTGAAACAAGCAGATAGTCCACTGAGCTTGGAAATATTTTTGCCATGGGTAGACTCTTGTAAGTGCAATAATTATAGTGTGATTTAATCTGTGTTTTGTTCCTGTGACGTGTTAGCTGTTTAGTCTGGCAAATGCTGGAAAAAGGTAATGGGATCTAGTAAAGTTTGGGGAGAACTATGTGAATTTGAAGAGGAAGGTGGTTGTCAAGAAGGAGAGGTTGATTACAGGGTACAAATGGAAGTAGAAAATGATTGAAGGTAGGGATTTAGAAAAGATATGAGAAAACTCTCTGATTCTAGCTTAAAATGATGAGAATCAATGAAGACAGACATGGTTGTGTGTTTTTTCTTTTGTTACTCTTACCGTATAACAAACTACTCAAAACTTAGTGGTATAAAACAACTATTTTATTATGCTCACAGATTCTGTGAATCCAGAATTTGCACAAGACCCAGCAGGAATAGCACATCTCTGCCTGGGGACTCAGCTAGGAAGATTCAATGGCTGGGGGCTGGAATTATCTGGAACTGTTTTCACTTAGAGGTCTGGCAGTTAATGTTGCTATAGGCTAGGACCTCAGTCGGGACTACGTCAACTGGAATACCTACACTGTATTTTACATGTAGCCTGGACTTCCGCACAACATGGCTGCTTCCAGGTACAAACTTCTTAAATGGGACTCAGCCTCCAGTACAAATGTTACAGTGAACAAAGTGGAAGCTGCACTAATTTTTATTACACAGCTTTGGAAGACACATAACAGCACTTCTGCTGTCCTCTTTTGGTCAAAGCTGTAACAAGCCTATCAAGATTAGGGAGGGGGGAATAGACTCCCACCTCCTGATGGTAGGCGTGTCAAAGAATTTTAGGAGTATGTTATCAAACCATCACCATTTGTAGCTCATCTCACCAGTCATAGTCTAAGCTCCTGAAAGATTTCTCCAGGGATATTTCCACAAATTTTCATTTCACTCCTGAGTGGATCTATATATATCTCAATAAGTAATTGTTGAATAAATGAATGAGGGAGTTCACATAAGAAAGCCTGAATCTTTTAGGTAAAATAATGGTAAGATGTTGGGAAGAATTGAATTATAAGATGATAAAGTGTGTATGTTCCGCAAGAGAGGAGTGAAAGGTCAAGAAGAACACTAAAGCATATTCAGTTCTTCTCATGAGAATGTGCACCATATGCAGGTTGAGACAGAGTTTTTCTAAGCTCTATCCAATCCTTGCACAGTGCTTGGCATGTAGAAAGTTCTCAGTGAATATTTTTGGATTGATGAAATAATTAACTTTAGTCTGAGTCTACCCCCAAATTCCTGTGAGTTTAGGAATAAGGGTGAAGACGTAGCCAGTGGTGATAAACCTAGAGAAGAGAGGGCTTGATATATCTATGGGAGGACATGATCACTGTCTTTGAAAATTGAAACAATTTCTAAGTAGCAGAGGGTAAAGACTTGATCTGTGATGCTCCAAAGGGAACTAGAACAAATGGAGAGGTATGTTTGGAATTCACTTTGGAAAAAGCTATCCAACCATAGTATGGCCTGTGAACTCTCCCTCACTAGAGTGCTTAAGCATGGTAGATATTGGTCTGACTCATGCTAGAAAGAGTCACAAGGTAGGAAAGATGGTGGTTCAATCCTAACTTAATCAAACCCTTAAAATGAACAACTCAATGTTTGAAGCAATGTAGGAACCTTATCAATTTTGACTCAACTCAATAGGAAATTTAAAGGCTGAAATTATCAGAAATAAAGCCCCTGTGGGAAAATTGTTAATAAAAATCACTATTTATTTTTGGTATTCCAGTAGGTGGTTTCTTGAAAAGCTTTTAGGGGCTTAGGGTCAGACTGGAAAACCACATGTTGCAGTACTGGAATGTACACATTCTCCATTAGAGACCCCTGGATCACGGTTGGGAAGCCTGCTAGATTGGTGGTTCTCAAAGTATAGTCCCTGGACCAGCAGCATCAGCATTACCTGGTATATTGTTAGAAATGTAATTTCTTGAGTTTCTCTCCAGATCTGCTGAATCAGAAACTCAGGGGTGGGACCCACCAAGCTGTGCCTTAGTGAGACCTCCAGATAATTCTGATGTAGGCTAAAGTTTGAGAACCTCTGGATTAGACCATTTCTAAGGCTCCTTCTAACTTTAAGATACTGCTTCATCAATACAAATATTTTGTATGATCATAAGCTCCTTGAAGCTAGGTGATATACCTCATATTTCTCTTGGTTCTAGCACATATTAGATTTGTGATAAAAACATCTGCCGTAACAAATTACCACAAACTTGATGGCTTAAAATAACAGAATTTATTCTCTCACAGTTCTGGAGGCCAGAAGTCTAAAATTAAGGTGTCAGCAGCGCTGCACTTCCTCTGAGACTCTGTGGGAGAACCCTTTCTTGCCTCCTCTAGATTCTGTTGGTTGTCAGCATTTCTTGTGGCTGTTTCACTCCAGTCTCTGCTTCCATCTTCCCATGACCTTCTCTGTATGTCTGTGTGTTCTCTTCTTCTCTTATAAGGACACTTGTTATTGGACTTAGTGCCCACCTGGAAAGTCCAGGATGATCTTACATGGAGATCCTTAACTTAAATACATCTGCAAATATTCCTTTTCCAAATATCACATTCACAGGTTGCGGGAGTTAGGACATGGACATGTATTTTTGAGGGCCACCATTCAACCCACTACAAGATAATTCTAGATGTTGGACAATCTCAAAAGACTTGAAATCATATCTTCAAATTACAGAGACAGGCATCTCCTTTTACTTCCCAGTTTTCCTGCCCTTTCTGGGCCTTCCTTGAGGTTCAAGAGTTAATCAGATGGGATCTTGTTCAGTTTCCAGAAAGGGATCCTCCAAAGTTGGTTAGGGAGTAGCTGTCAGGGGTTCAGACCCATGTGAAGAGCTCATATTCTTACCAGCTTGGGGTTGCATTTAGATATGATGGAGCCCTGGTGGTACAGTGGTTAAAAGCTACAGGCTGCTAAACAAAAGGTCAGCAGTTTGAATCCACCAGCCTCTCCTTGGAAACCCTATGGGGCAGTTCTACTCTGTCCTATAGAGTTGCTATGAGCCAGAACCAACTCGACCGCAATGAGTTTGGTTAACTTGCTTTTATTACATTTTCACTTATTTTCCAGAGAAAACATATGGTATGAAACTTTGTACTCAAATTTTATTGCTCTATACCTTTGTGGAAAATACTAGTGATCATTCAAATTGGAAGATGCGACGAACAATCAGAAAGGCCTGTAGAGATTATGTAGACACCGCTCCTTTTATAGATGTGGAAATTAAGGCCCAGAGAAGTGAAGTGCTTTGTCCTGGTTTGCACAGCTGTTAACATTACATCCAGAATTAGACCCCAGGTGTCTGACTTCCAAATTGCAGCATTTACCCTGCCATTAGAAATTCCCAAAGCAGGATGAGTGAGGTATCTCTCCATTTAAAAATCCTAAATAAAAGTAAATGTCATGTTGTTTTTTAGAGTTTAGCAACATTGGTGTATGTAAATTGCATGCCTCTATTCAGAGGACATGGCGTGTCTGGATTAATCTTCTCTCTTGTTACCCTAAGTAGAAATGACTGGTCATGTATTTCAGTAACTGAGACACATTGAATAGAAAATAAAATTGCTGCCCTAGAGCCCTTTCTGACACTAATGTATGCGTGTTTGTCTTTGCCTTCACATTCCACTAGACAGTTATATCTGTGAGGATGTGTCTATAAGTGTTTTCAAAGGAGGAGAAAGCACTGTTTATAGCTCTAGTTAGATTTGACTGGTGACTGTTTAGTCATAGTTGGGATGGAAAGGGCCTGTGCTAAGAGTTCATAAATTGGATTCCAGAATGGCTGGTGTACCAAATGCCAGGATCGGCATCTCTGGGTACCAAGTAGGTACTCAAGAAATTGAAATGACTTCCTGAATGTTCAGCTTCTACCATTTCAGATGTTATATTTATGTGAATTCACTCATTTAATATATTTCTATTAGAGAGGCTGTATTAGGAGTAAAAACATGAGTGCTTGAGTCAGATTGAGTTCTAAGCCTGGCTCTCCCTTCACTTGCTTTGAGACTACAGACAAGTTGCTTATCCTCCCTGAGCAACACTTCCCTCATCTGTAAAATGGGGTGTATCAGTCAGATTCGGTCAGAGAAGCTAACAATTAGGATCCACCGACCGACCAACCTACCTACCTATTTATTGGCCATCTCTCTATCAGCTGTCTATCTATCTAACTCAGGGAGTTAGCCTGACACTATTGTAGGAGCTGATTGTCCAGGCTCAGCACTTATCAAATCTTCGTAGCAAGCCTACAGAGTTGTCCAGTTATTAGTCCCATTTGGTGGCTTTAAAATGTGTCAATTTGTCAAGGAAAACTAAGAACTACCTTTCCCAGAGTTCCCTCCCCTGCATGTTTCCTGTTTAATATTTTCACGCCAGATCTGCAGAAAGCAAGTGAAGCACCTGCCGTTTTGTTTTTAAGCTCCTACTCGTTGCTACTAGCTATAAGGCTATACAGCTGACTCTAAGGCTCTTGTCTTTGTGTCTAATTCTGGAACTTGAAGTCTGCAGGGTAGGCAGTTGGGAAGAAAAGATGAATGGAAAGTGGGTAAGAGCAAGGACAAGCGGAAACCTGTGGGGATGACTGGGAGCCAGTAAGACAGACAGAAACCTGTGCTAGTTCTCACTGCCTCTAACTTCGATAAAGTGGGTTTCCTGCAGAAGAAACTGGTACCCTTCATCACAGAGCTAAACACATGTCTGGCCCGGGAGATGGCGAAGCTGAAGGAGGATCCAGGGGAATGTCGACAGGTGCAGGTCCCATCGTTGCTGACCCACAACAAACAAGATGAGTCAGCCAATCAGTAGCAAAAAGTAAGAGTGTAAAAACAAAATGGCAGGTGCTTCACTTGCTTTCTCCAGAGCTGGTGTGAAAATATCTAACGGGAAACGCACAGGGGAGGGAATTCTGGGAAATGTAGTTCTTAGTTCTCCTCACCAAGTCGACACGTTTTAAAGCCACCACTTGGGGCTAATAACAGAACCACTCCGTAGGCTTGCTGTGAGGATTTGGTAAGCGCTGAACCTGGACAATATGCAGTGATTATGATGACGACGTGTGGTTCCCACCATGAGTAATAGTCTTTATTTTAGATATCGCAGAGGCTAGAAATAAATACTCAGTCCTTGTTCTCAAGTTCCATACATTCTAATATGAGAGAACATATGCAGACGAGACATTATAATTTTAACAATTCTCCACAATTTGAATGTCTCAGGAACTGGGCTGTTCCCGGCAGGCTAGTTTGGGTGGCTTACCCTTTAAACATCAAAACCTTTTCTTATTTTAACCATTTTCAATGAACATCTTTCAAAAATGCATTTCACATTTTCTGACATTTTATGTAGCATGAATGGAACCATTTAAGTGTTCTTTTGTGACTCAGAGTCATTACTGGGAGCGTCAGCAACTGTATTGTTCCATAATGGGACCGGTTGTATTTGGGGCTATTTGGTCTGACCCTAAGTGACAGCATGATTGATATTGTTCTCAGCTGACATTTCTCACCATTTTCACTCTTCTTGTCTACGGCTGTATTTCTCCTTCTAATTTGCTGCTTTCAGTCTGCTATAGATTGGGAAACCAGATAACTAAGCTTGTTAAAACTGCGAGCCAAGCATGATAAAATAAACCCTGATGAGAACCTGAATGTTATGGATTGAATTGTGTCCCCCCAAAATATCTGTCAGCTTGGCTAGTCCATGATTCCCACTATTGTGTGATTGTCCACCATTTTGTCATCTGATGCACCTGTGTTGTAAATCCTACCTCTATGATGTTAATGAGGTGGGATCAGCAGCAGTTATGTTAATGAAGCAGGACTCAATCTATGAGATTCAGCTGTGTCTTAAATCCACGTCTTTTGAGAAATAAAAGACAGAAGCAAGCAGAAAGATAGGGGACGTCAAACTACCAAGAAAGCAGCACTGGGAGCAGAGTGCGTCCTTTGGACCTGGAGTTCCTGTGCAGAGGATCTCCTAGACCAAGGGAGATTGATGGCAAAGACCTTCCTCCCCAGCCAACAGAGAGAGAAAGCCTTCCCCTGGAGCTGGCACCCCGAATGTGGACTTCTAGTCTAAAAGACTGTGAGAGAGTAAACTTCTGTTTGTTGAAGCCATCCACTTGTGGTAGTTCTGTTACAGCAGCACTAGATAACTCAGACACTGAACAAAATGCATTTTGTTACGTTTGCTTTCCCTTTCTCCCGAGCAGTGCAATTTCAGTGCCCCCTAAATAGTACTTCTTTCATTGTGCAGGTTACTAAGTAAAGAACAGCAGTGTACTTCATATAAAAAGGGAACCAGTCACTGCAAGTGAGGCCATGTAGTACCCCGGATCCATGTCAACACAGGTTTCACAGAGGCCTGTGTTGAGAGAACTGGTAGGGGGATGGAGTAATACATGGTACAAAGTAATCTAGATGTGTGGGCTCAACAGGACCTTCCTGTAGCAGTTGGGACCATTATCACACTGGGTTCAGCAATTTAGTTTCACCAAGGCATCACCTAGATGATGATATTTATATTAGTAATTTGAATTTATTAATTTTATATTTTATTGGTATTTGATTTCTAAATTTTATAATTTTAGAAGACCTATAAACATGGAACGTTTCCACATAGGCTTACATAGTATATTAAATTGCAGTAAGCACATGTATATGTGGGCAAGCATTTTCTTTTGACAAAGGATTTCCTCACTAAGCTTCAGCCTTATCTGTCAAATTATTCTAATTTTAGTTTTCCACTCGTATTAAGGAGAAATCTTTCAATTTTGTCTGTCTGGGGCCACTTTACTCTTCAATCATCACATTGGCAGAGTTTACTTTAGCTTCCTGAGGCAATGTAGCATAATAGCCAAGAAACGGGCTCTGGGAACAGGCGGTGTGAGTTTGAATCCCAGCTCTGCCAGCTTACTAGTTGTATGGCCTCAAGGAAGTTAACCTTTTTGTGCCTCAGCTTCTTCATCCCTTAAACAGAGACAATCCAGTATATACCCACTAGGGTTGATGTGGGGGTTCAATTATAGAACCAATATTTGGTAAATGTTAAGAACAGCGCCTGGTGAAGAATGAGTGCTTCTTAAATGTTGGCTATAGATGTTTTGGCTTTTCTGTCACTTCAAAACCCCAAAGCATAAAATGATGTTGAAATGAAATAAAATGAAAGGAAGAAGAGGCAAACCATGAGAGTTAATACTAGTATTATAAAAAATATTGTTATAAATCAAATTTTTTAATTATAAGCATTTTTAATTAATTTCAAAGAAGGATAGCCACCCCTATCAGTGTTTGGCAGAACGCCTGCGTTTGTGGATGAAGAAAACGTTGTGTATGTATATGTGTGTGTGATGCTTTTATGATTAAAAAAAGCAAGTAGTTCAGTCATCAGTTCAAAATCCTGTTCAGAGTAGAATCACATCTGCATGACAAACAACTCAGCATCTACCAATTAGATTCATGTTTGTATGGCAAAAAGCAGAGCATTCCTGGAGCCAAACACCAGTGTCCTAACCATGGAGGAGGATTGCATCTCATTTGCCTCTTCAGTTCCAGCGTGATTCCTGCAATATAAACAGAATCAAACTGGTGTCTAAGGAAGAAGGAAGAAAGGGAGGAAGGATGGGAGAGAGGGAGGGAGGGAGGGAGGAAGAAGGAAAGAAGAGAGGAAGGGAGAAAAAACAGATAGGAGCTGTCTGCAGAAGGTGAGAATAAGCATCAAAAAGGAATATATAAAAGAAGATAACAAAAAGAGAGGATTGGTAAAATCCATACTACTCTCAAGTTGCATGTATAAATTGGTCCAAGTGTGTGGGTTTCACCTCGTTTGGCCCTCCATGGTAACTGTAATAGCTAGGGTGGTGAGAGTGATGGTGCACCTGTACATATGTGGGGTGTGTGTGTATGAATGCATGTGTATGTGGTATGTAAATGTATGTATGTGGCATATGTATGTGAATGTGTGCAAGTGCTGTATGTATGTAGATGTGTGGATGTGTGTAGGCGTGTGGATGTGGTATGCGAATGTGTCTATGTGGTATATGTGTGGGCGTCTATATGTGTTTAAATTGACATTGTCTGATTGTCCCAACTTCTTCCGCTTCTTCAAAATAATAAAGGCAAAGTTAAAGGCCCTTCATTATCTGTCACTCATATCAGAAAGCATCTGCTAATTGCCCCTTGAAATTCAGTTCAGTCTTTTTCTAACTGGGACTATTCTCTCGTCCTTTAATCTCTAGTTGTGAAGCGGGTGGTGGCAGATTCTGATTTCCCTCTTCTGTGTGACTACTTGCTTCTTACCCTCAGTAGAGTCAGAACATAAAAGAAGTGGAAGATTCCAGAAACGTAACCTCTTGGAGTCTTCACCAGTAGCTCACCAGTAGCTACAGCAGATTTCTTGTACTTTCAACTTAGTTCCTTCCTTAGGGACTCTCTTCAGCTCCTCTAAGCCTGGCTTCTACCCACATGAACCACAGAAAGCCCCAGACAAAAGGCAAGAGATTTTCCCAATAGCATAAACCTGCTGCCATCAAGTTGCTTCTTACTCACAGAGATCCTATACATGGGGCAGTTCTACTTTGCCCCCATATGGTTTCCAAGGACTGGCTGATTTGAACTGCCGACCTTTTGGTTAGCAGCCAAACACTTAACCACTGCACCATCAGGGCCCCTCCCAATGGTATGGGTCCTGGATATTTCTTACCTTCAAGTTGTTTCACTCTAACACACTGTTGGCCCCTTTAGTGATTTGCTTGGATTTATGAGCATTAATGTCAGTTCTTGCTGCTGTTTTTGGTGCTCACTCTTGGCTTCCTCTGGCTTCTTGCTCTTCAGGCTTGTCTGAGCTATTGTACACTTCATCATGTACACAGCCCCAGTGCTGACATGGGCAGTCCATAGTATAAAGATGGTAGAGTGAAGGACCTGGGTTTGAATCCCAACTCTACCCAGCTACGTAACTGTGGGCAAGTTACTTAGCCTATCTAAGCCTAACATCTTGTTGCAGGATGGAAACATGAGGCTCTAATCCCAGCGTTATTAGGAGGATCAAAAGAGATAGCAGACGTGAGCCTCCCAGCCAGCACTGGACCCAACACACAGAAAGCCTGATCCAGAGTGGATGCTTAATAATTGTTAGTTCAGTCCCATGACAGTCCCTTATAGCAATGCTTATCACCCTTTTTTCACATCCTGGCTCCCAGAGAAAATAACTTTGTAATTTTTGTTTAGAAAATTCAGCAGGCATATCTGGGTCTACATTTTGTGTGGCGGTGGGGTCTTGCACAGTAGAAACCCTGCATAGCTCATTGACTTGACTACTCAAGACGCTTTGAGTTAGAAGTGTCAGAAACCAGCTTAAGCAATAAGAAGAAAATGATTGATTCACTGAACTGAGGAAGTCTTGGGATGGCTCTAGCTTCTGGCTGGAATGGATCCAGAAGTTCAAACAACATCTTCAGAATTTTCTCTCTTTATTTCCAACTGTCTGGTATCATTTCTCTCACTCAGTGGTTTGTCTTTGCTTGGCTTTAAGTTAGGCTTTGCCAATGGGGTAATAGCATTTTGGCCTCATCTTATTTCCACGACCCCCATCATTGCAGCCTCAATTCACATTGTCTTTAGAACTCTTGCTTTCTGAAAGAAAAGTAACATTTTTTTCTTGAAACCCATGTTAATTCCCCAAAATGCTCTGACTGGTCTTCCTTGGATCTGTTTCCAAATCTAAACCAATCATGGTGTCCAGATTGTGAGAATGAGGCCACTGGTGGCCCATTTTGCTAATGTGTCTAATCCCATGGTAACCAGTAAACCAGTCACCATCAAGTCGATTCCAACTCATGGCAATTCAGAAGTAGATCACCAGACCTTTCTCCTAAGGTGACTTGGGGTAGACTCAAATCTTTAACCTTTCATTTAGCAGCCAAGTGCTTTAACTGTTTCACCATCCAAGGACTTTCAATCCTAAGGTGGGGGAGGCAAATGGCTTGATCAGTAGCCCTACCAGAATCACATGAAGAGAAGAGTCAGTTACCAAAGGAAGTGATGCAGAGCACACAAAAAGGAACACATGTCTTATATGCTGACCTTTCATACAATTGGGATGGTTGGGCATGTGAGAGATTGGGGTTGGATTAATTGAATTAATTTTAGAACTGCCAAGGAAATAAGAAACCTGTGGTCCAACCAAGAATTTGGAATGAAACCCTTTTGCCTGAAACTCAACATAAAGTGCAGTTGGGGAAGAGAGAATTTTCATTACAATTTTGGGAGATTTTTATTTCTAGATGAGAAAGAGGTTTTGATTTTCAGACCTTAATTTTTTTTGGTTTTCTGTTGTTAAAATTTAGGCATTCATATTTTGTTACTTGGGCTCACTGTGCAAACTCATATAGATTATATTGGTCAAGGTGGTTGCACACATTTTGAGATGGAAATTAGACTAGAATTTGAATATTTGGCATGCTGGGCCTTATGACTTTGGAATGAGTTTGATTAAAGAAGCCCCAGGGTGGTGCAAACGGTTAACACACTTGGCTGCTAACCGAAAGGATGGAGGTTCTAGTCCAAAAGGCACCTTAGAAGAAAGGCCTGTCAATCTACTTCCAAAAAATCAGTTATTGAAAACCCTATGGAGTACAGTTCTACTTTGACACACATGGGGTTGCCATGTGTCTGAGTCGACTTGAAAAAAATGTATTGTCATCGTTTTTTAATTCTACTGTGCGTTAGGTGAAAGTTCGCAGCACAAATTAGTCTTTCACATTCAAGAATTTACACACAAATTGTTCTGTGACATTGGTTGCAATCCCCGCAATACATCAGCACTCTCCCGTTTCCACCCTGGGTTCCCCGGGTCCGTTTGTCCAGGTTTCCTTTCCCTTCCTGCCTTCTTGTCTTTGCTTTTGGGCAGGTGTTCCCCATTTGGTCTCATATGCTTGATTGAACTAAGAAGAGCATGTTCCTCATGTGTGCTGTCATTTGTTTTATAAGCCTGTCTAACCTTTGGCTGAAAGGTTGACTTAGGGAGTAGCTTCAGTTCTGAGTTATCAGGGTGTCCGGGTGCCATAGTCTCGGGGGTTCCTCCAGTAAGACTAGTAAGTCTGGTCTTTTTTTGTGAATTTGAATTTTGTTCTACATTTTTGTCCCACTCTGTCCAGGACCTTCTATTGTGATCTATGTTAGAGCGGTCAGTAGTAGTAGCAGGGCACCATCTAGTTCTTCAGAGCTCAGGTTGTGGTTCATATGGTCCATTAGTACTTTTGGCTAATATTTTCCTTGTGTCATTGATTTCCTTCATTCTTCTTTGCTCCAGATGGGGTAGGACCAGTAGATGTGTCTAAGATAGCTGCTCACAAGTTTTTAAGACCTTAGATACTACGGTAGGATGTAGAACATTTTCTTTATAAACTACATTATGCTGATTGAGCTAGATATCCCCCAAGATCATGGTACCCAGCACTCAGCCCAGGAACTTGGTCCCTCAGGGAGTTTGGATGTATTTATGAAACGTCTATGACTTTGTCTTAGTCAAGTTGTGCTGACTTCCCCAGTATTGGTATTGTGTACTATCTTATCCTTCACCAAACTTACCACTTATCTACTGTCTAGTTAGTGTTTTCCTCCCTACCGCTCCCCTCCCTAGTAACCATCAAAAGTTGTTTCTTTCTGTGTGTAAACGTTTTCCTGAGTTTTTATAATAGTGGTCTCATACAATATTTGCCCTTTTGTGATTGACTTATTTCACTCAACACAGTGCCTTCCAGATTCATCCATGTTGTTAAATGTTTTGCAGATTCATCATTGATCTTTATTGTTTCATAGTATTCATTGTGTATATGTCCCATAATATGTTCATCCATTTGTCTATTGATGGGCAGCTAGGTTGCTTCCATCTTTTGGCTATTGTGAATAATGCTGCAGTGAACATGGGTCTGCGTATGTCCCTTCATGTAATGGCCCTTATTTCTCGAGGATATATGCCTAGGAGTGGGATTTCTGGATCATATGGTATTTCTATTTCTAGCTTTTACGAAAGCGCCATATCCGTTTCCATAGTGGTTGTACCATTTTACATTCCCACTAGGAGTACATAAGAGTTCCGATCTCCTCACAGCCTCTCCAGTGTTTGTTTTTTTTAATTAGTGCCAGTAATGTTGGTACTAATAAACTGCAGAAATTATCAAACAGTATCGTTATATCACATGCAAGTAAAATTTTGTTGAAGATCATTCAAAAGTGGCTGCAGCAGTATATTGACAGGGAACTGCAAGAAATTCAAGCCTGATTCAGAAGAGGGTGTGGAACCAGGGATATCATAGCTGACATCCGATGGATCCTGGCTGAAAGCAGAGAATACCAGAAAGATGTTTACCTGTGTTTTATTGACTGTGCAAACGCATTTGACTGTGTGGATCATAAAAAATTATGGATAACTTTGCAAAGAGTGGGAATTCTGGAATACTTAATTGTGCTCATGCAGAACCTGTACATAGCTCAAGAGGCAGTCATTCGAACAGAACGGAGGATACCACATGGTTTAAGGTCAGGAAAGGTATGCATCAAGGTTGTATCCTTTCACCATACTTATTCAGTCTGTATGTTGAGCAAATAATCTGAGAAGCTGGACTATATGAAGAAGAATGGGGCATCAGAATTGAAGGAAGACTCATTAACAACCTCCGTTATGCAGATGACAGAACCTTGCTTTCTGAAAGTGAAGGGGGCTTGAAGCACTTACTGATGAAGATCAAAGACCACAGCCTTCACTGTGGATTACACCTCAACATAAAGCAAACAACAATCCTCACAACAGGACCAGTAAACAACATCATGACAAACAGAGAAAAGATTGAAGTTGTCAAGGATTTCATTTTTATTGGATCCACAATCAACACCCATGGTTAGCAAGAGTCAGGAAATCAAAGGATGCATTGCATTAGGCAAATCTACTGCAAAAGACCTCTTTAAAGTGTTAAAAAGCAAAGGTGTCACTTTAAGGACTCAGGTGTGCCTGACCCAAGACATGGTGTTTTCAATCACCTCATATGCATGTGAAAGCTGGACAATGAATAAGAAAGACAAAAAAAGAATTGATGTCTTTGAATTACGGTGTTGGCAAGAATATTGAATATACCATGGACTGCCAGAAGAACGAACAAATCTGTCTTAGAAGAATCACAGCCAGATTGTTCTTTAGAAGCAAGGATGGTGAGACTTAGTCTCACATGCTTCGACCATGTTATCAGGAGGGTCCAGTCCCTGGAGAAGGACATCATGCTTGGTAAAGTAGAAGGTCAGCGTAAAGGAGGAAGACCCTTAAAGAGATAGATTGACACAGTGACTGTATAGCAATTGTGGGGGTGGCACAGGACCAGGTAGTGTTTCACTCTGTGGTATGTAGGGTTGCTATGAGCCAGAACTGATTCAACAACACCTAACAACATAGTTGTCCTATTTTAAGTTTTTTGAGGAACCACCAAAATTTTTCCACAATGACTATACCATATTGCATTCCCACCAGCAAATGAATAAGCGTTCCATGTTCCCCACATCACATTTGTTATTTTCTGCTTGTTTTTTTTTTTTTTTTTTTTCCTTTTCATCTTAGCTATCCTAGTGGGAGTGAAATGGTATCTCACTGAGGTTTTGATTTGGATCTCTCTGATGGCTAATGATGTTGAGCATCTTTTCATGTATTTCATGGCTATTTGAATGTCCTCTTTGGTAAAATGTCTATTCAAGTCCTTTTCCCATTTCATGATTGAGGTATTTGTCTTTTTGTTGTTAAGTTGTTGAAGTTTTGTATTTATTTTACTTATTAGATTCTTATAGGCTATATGCTTTCCGAAGATATTCTCCCAGACAGTAGCTTATGATTTCACTTTTTTGGTACAGTCTTATTTTTTTTGTTGTTGTTGTTGTTATTGTTCTTTTTTTTATTGTACTTTAAAAAAAAATTTGTTTTATTTTTATTGTACTTTAGATGAAGGTTTACAGAACAAATAGTTTCTCACTGAACAGTACAAGTATTGTTTTATGACAATGGCTAACAACCCCACAACATGTCAACACTGTCCCTTCTCAACCTTGGGTTCCCTATTACCAGCTTTCCTGTCCCCTCCTGCCTCCTAGTCCTTGTCCCTGGACTCTTGTGCCCTGTTAGTCTAGTTTTGTTTTATGGGGCTATCTAATCTTTGGCTGAACAGTGAACCTTGGGAGTGACTTCATTACTGAGCTAAAAGGGTGTCTGGGGGCCATACTCTCGGGATTTCTCCAGTCTGTCAGGCCAGTAAATATGGTCTTTTTTTGTGAGTTAGAATTTTGTTCTACATTTTTCTCCAGCTCTATCTGGGACTCTCTGTTGTGATCCCTATCAGAGCAGTCAGTGGTGGTAGCCAGGCACCATCTAGTTGTACTGGATTCAGTCTGGTGGAGGCCGTGGTAGTTGTGGTCCATTAGTCCTCTGGACTAATCTCTTCCTTATATCTTGTTTTCTTCATTCTCCCTTACTCCTGAAGTGGAGTATCTCAGATGGCTGCTCACAGGCTTTTAAGACCCCAGACACTACTCACCAAGGGAGAATGTAGAACATTGTCTTTATAAACTGTATTATGCCAGTTGAGCTAGATGTTCCCTGAGACCATGGTCCCCACAGCCCTCTGCCCAGCAATTCAGTTCCTCAGGGAGTTTGGATGTGTCTATGAAGCTTCCATGACCTTGCCTTGGTCAAGTTGTGCTGACTTCCCCAGTATTGTATAGTGTCTTACCCTTCACCAAAGTTACCATTTATCTATTGTCTAGTTAGCATTTTTCCCTTCCCACCCCTCTCTTCCCTCATAACCATCAAAGATTGTTTCTTTCTGTATGTAAACCTTTTCATGAGTTTTTAGAATAGTGATCTCATACAGTATTTGACCTTTCATGATTGACTTATTTCACTCAGCATAATGCCCTCCTGATTCATCCATTTTGTGAGATATTTCACAGATTCATCATTGTTCTTTATTGTTGTGTAGTATTCCATTGTGTGTATGTACCATAGTTTATCCATTCATCTGTTGATGGGCACTTAAGTTTCTATTTCTAGTTTTTAAAGGAAGTACCATATCATTTTCCAAAATGGTAGTGCCATTTTACATTCCCACAAGCAAAGCATAACAGGTCCAAGCTCCCAGCAGCAACTCCAACATTTGTTATTTTCTATTTGAATCATGGCAGTAAAATCTGGGTGAGAGGGTATCTCATTGTAGTTTAGATTTGCGTTTCTCTAATGGCTAGAGATTGCGAGCATTTCCTCATGTGTCTGTTAGTGCATGAATTTTTTTTTTTTTTTGGTGAAGTGTCTGTTCATGTCCTTTGCCCATTTTTTAATTTGATTATTTGTCTTTTTGTGTAGAGATGTTGGATTTCCCTATAGATTTTAGAGATTAGACCTGTGTCGGATTTGTTATAGCCAAATTTTTTTCTCAATCTGTAGGTTCTCTTTTTATTCTTTTGGTGTAGTCTTTTGATGAGCATAAGTGTTTAATTTTTAGAAGATCCCAGTTATCTAGCTTATCTTCTGGTGTCTGTGTATTGTTAGTTATGGTTTGTATCCTGTTTATGGCATGTATCAGGGTCTGTAGCATTGACCCTATTTTTTTCTTCTATGATCTTTATAGTTTTTGGTCTTATATTTAGGTCTTTGATCCATTTTGAATTAGTTTTTGTGTATGGTGTGAGGTATGGGTCCTGTTTCATTTTTTGTTTACATATGGACATCCAGTTTTGTCAGCACCATTTGTTAAAAAGACTGTCTTTTCCCCATTTAATGGACTTTTGGCCATTGTCAAAGATCAGGTGACTGTAGGTGGATGGAGTTACACCTGGGTTCTGGATTCTGTTCCATTTGTCAATGCATCTGTAATTGTACCAGTACCAGGCTGTTTAGACTACCATAGCTGTATGGTAGGTTCTGAGGTCAGGTAGTGCGAGTCCCCCTACTTTATTCTTCTTCTTCAATAGTGCTTTACTTATCCGGGGCCTCTTTCCTTTCCATATAAAGTTAATGATTAGTTTTTCCATCTCGTTAAAGGATGCTGTTTGTATTTGGATCAGGATTGCATTGTATTTGTAGATTGCTTCTGGTAGAATTGACATGTTCACGATGTTAAGTCTACCTATCCGTGAGCATGGTATGTTTTTCCATTTATGTAGGTCTCGTTTGGTTATTTTCAGTAGTATTTCGTAGTTTTCTTTGTATAGACCTTTTATGTCCCCGGTTAGATTATTCATAAGTTGTTTATTATTTTAGGGGCTGTTATAAATTGTATTGATTTCCTGATTTCTTTTTTGTAGTTCTGTTTGTTGGTGTATAGGAAACCAACTGATTTTTGTATGTTAATCTTGTATCCTGCTACTCTCCCGAATATTTCTATTAGGTCCTGTAGTTTTCTTGTGGGGTCCTTTGTGTTCTCTATGTATAGTAACATATCATCCACAAATAGGGACTGTTTTACTTCTTCCTTACCAATTTGGATGCCCTTTATTTCTTTTTCTTGCCTTATTGCTCTAGCTAGGACTTCCAGCACAGTGTTAAATAGAAGTGGTCATAAAGGGCATCTTGTCTTGTTCCTGTTCTCAGGAGGAATGTCTTCATCCTGTCTTCATTGAGGATGATGTTGGCTATTGGTTTTGTATAGATGCCCTTTATTATGTTGAGGAATTTCCTTTTTATACCGGTTTTATTGAGAGTTTTTATAAGGAATGAGTGTTGGACTTTATCAAATGCCTTTTCTTCATTGATTGAGATGATCATGTGATTCTTTTCTTTTGTTTTATTCACGTGGTAGATGACGTTTGATTTTCTAATGCTGAACCATCCTTGCATACCTGGTATGAATCCCACTTGGTTGTGGTGTATTATTTTTTCTAATAAATGTTGAATTCTATTGGCTAGAATTTTGTTGACAATTTTTTCATCAATATAGAATATACATAAGAGACTTTGGTCTGTAATTTTCTTTTTTGTGTGTGTTGTCTTTACCTGGTTTTGGTATCAGGGTAATGCTGCCTTCACAGAATGAATTTGGAAGTATCCCTTCCTTTTCTGTGTTCTGAAATTGAGTAGTTCTGGTGCAAGATCATCCCTGAATGTTTGGTAGAATTCTCCAGTGAAGTCATCTGGGCCAGACTTCTTTCTGTTGGGAGTTTTTTTGTATCTTTTCAATCTCTTCTCTTGTTATGGGTCTGTTCAGATTTTCAACCTCACTCTGTGTTAGTTTAGGTAGGTAGTGTGTTTCTAGAAATTTGTCCATTTCCTCTAGGTTTTTCAAATTTGTTTGAGTGTAGTTTTTCATAGCACTTTGTTATGATCCTTTTTTATTTCAGTTGGTTCTGTTATAATGTCCCCCATTTCATTTCTTATTTGGGTTATTTGTGTCCTCTCCAGTTTTTCTTTTGTCAGTTTGGCCAATGTTTTGTCAATTTTGTTGATCTTTTCAAAGAACCAACTTTTGGTTTTATTGATTCTTTCTATTGTTTGTCTATTCTCGATTCATTTATTTCTGCTCTGATCTTTATTATTTTCTTTCTTCTCGTGGCTTTGGGCTTCTTTTGCTGTTCTCTATTTGTTTGATTTGTATAGCTAATTTTTTTTGACGTGTGCATCTATTGCTATAAATTGACTTCTGAGCACTGCCTTTGCTGTTTTGGTATGATGTGTTTTCATTCTCATTTGATTCTAGGAATTTTTTTATCCTATCTTTGATTTCTTCTATTACCCAGTGGTTTTTAAGCAAGGTATTATTCAGTTTCCATGTGTTTTTTTTTTTTTCCCCCTTGCTCTTCCTATTATTAATTTCTGCTTTGATGGTGTTGTGATCGGAGAAGATGCTTTGTATTATCATAATATTTTGAATCTTGTTGAGTGTTGCTTAGTGGCCTAAGATATGGTCTATTCTGGAGAACATTACATGTGTATTGGAAGAGAATGACTACTTTGCTGCTTTTGGGTGGAGTGTTCTATATATGTCTATGAGGTCAAGTTGGTTTACTGTGGCCTTTAGATCTTTGGTATCCTTGTTGAGTTTCTTTCTAGATGTTCTGTCCTTTACTGAGAGTGATGTGTTGAAGTCTCCTACTATTATTGTGGAACTGTCAATTTCTCTTTTCAGTGCTGTTAGAGTTTGTTTTATATATTCTGGATCCCTGTCATTGGGTGCATAGATATTTATTATGGTTATGTCCTCATGGTGGATTGTTACTTTAATCATTATATAATGTCCTTCCTTGTCTTTTATGGTGGATTTTGTTTTAAAGTCTACTCTATCTGAGCTTAGTATTGCCACTCCTGGTCTTTTTTGGTAGCTATTTGCTTGATATATATTTTTTCCATCCTTTGGTTTTTAATATATTTATGTCTTTGTTTCTAAGGTATGTATCTTGTAGACACCATATTCATGGGTCCTGTGTATTTGTGTTCAGTGTGATTATTGACAGGTGTGAGTTTATTGCTGTCATTTTGTAGTGTTTTTTTTTGTGGTGCTGATGTTTTCTGTGTTCCTCTTACTCTTCTGTGCTGAATTCCTTTTGTTTGTGGATTTTTTTTCATTTCTTTCATTTTTGTAGATTTTGTGTTCACTCAGACTTTATGTTTTTCTTCTTTATTTTCATGAGTAGGTTTGTTAACTTTCTTCGTGGTTACCTTGAAATTTACCCCTATCTTCCTAAGTTTAAACCAGTCTTTTATTGCTTGATATAGCCTTGACTTCCTTTCCATTTGAAAGTTCTATACTTACACCATTTATTCTCTTTTATTGTTCTGATGTTGTTGTCATTTACAGACTGACCTCTCTGATTACCTGTTGTAAATCTGTTAGTTTTGTTTTATCCTTGAGAGTTCATTACCTAGGTTGGTGTCTGGCTGATGCTGTCTTGTGTCCTAGATTCAGGTTGTTGTCTGAAATTGTTTATTCTCTAATTGAAGAACTGCTTTTAATAATTTTTGTAAGTTTGGTTTGGTTTTTACATATTTCCTTATAATTTTTATTTATCTGGAAATGTCCTAATTTCACCATCATATTTGAGTGAGAGTTTTGCAGGATATATCATTCTTAGTTGGCAATTTTTTTCTTTCATGGTTTTATATATGTCCTCTCATTGCCTTCTTGCCTGCATGTTTTCTGTTGAGTAATCAGAGCTTAGACTTATTGTTTCCCCCTTTTTATGTGACTTTACTCTTTCTCAAGCTGCTCTCAGGATTCTTTCTTTGTCTTTGGTTTTTATCGAGTGTGATTATGATATGTCTTGGTGATTTTCTTTTTATTTCTATGCTATATGGGGTTAGCTGAGTTTCTTGGATAGATGGCTTTTCGTATTTCATGATATTAGGGAAGTTTTATGTCAGCAAATCTTCAAGGATCCTCTCTGTGTTTTCCATTTTCTCCCCCATTCTGGAACTCCTATCACAGGCAAATTTTTGCTTTTGATTGTATCCCACATCATTCTCAGGGTTTCTTCAAACTTTTCTCTGATTTTTCCTCAAACAAAGTGGTATCCAAGGATTTGCCTTCAATGTCACTGATCCTGTCTTCTGTTGTTTCAGATTTGCTCCTAAAACCTTCTATAGCACTGCCATTTGTGAAATCTTTCTATCTTTTAAATTTCTAATTTGCTATTTTGTATTATTTCTAGTTGTTTGTTTATTTTGACATTTTGTTCCTATATTATTTTCCTGAATTCTTCCATTTCTTTGTCTGTGTTTTCCCTGATTTTTTGTATTTTCTATGAGTCTGTCTATTTTTTCCTTATTTTTGTCTGCATTTTCTTTCATCTCTTGGCGAACCCTGAATTTTGAATTCCCTATCAGGTAGTTCCAGTGCCTTTTCTTCTACCAGAAGGTCATCTGGTGCTTTATTTTGGTCACTTTCTGTGGCCATCCCGTCCTGCTGTTCTTATATGTTTTGGTATTTTCTGCTGTCTCAGGGACATTCTGGAATTATTTTCTTCATTTATTGACTGTAGATTTATTTGTTTTGTACTGCTGTTTTTTGTTTTATTTGGTTATGTCTGGAAAGGAAGGCTAGGTGTGCTTTGCTGCTTGCTTGTCTGTGGGCACGATAATTTTCGCCACTTTGTCCAGGTAAGCAGGGCCAGTTACTCAGCTATGGTGCAGCAGACCAGGTCCAGCAGGGGTGGAGGGGTGGGGATGGGTAGTTTGGGGCAGAAACTGGTGCTAACAGGGCAGGGCCAGAGGGCGGTGCAGGACAGAGCCTGGGGGACAGCATCAGTGCTGCTTCAGGGCACAGTGCTCTGTGCATGGTGCATAAAAGCAGGAGGAAAGGGAGATGATGTGATGTTTGGAGCTAAGTGGGTGAGTGAAAGAAGAGAGAGAAAAAAAGTGAAAAAAGAAGGGAAAAAGGAAAAAAAGTAAATAAAATGGTGATGCAGTAGGATTCAGTGAAACAGTGTGCTGGCGGCTCTCTAGCAGGCTGGTGTGGTTCAGCCTGTCAAAATGGGGACTAAGGGCTAGGTTGGTGGAAGAAAAGAAAGGAAAAAGGGGAAAGAGAGAGAAGAAACAAACAAACAAAAAATAAAAAAGTGCAAAAAACAACAATAAATAAATATGGTGGTGGGGGAGCCTGCCATTGGGGTGAGGTGAAATTGGAGTGACATCGAGCTGATCTCTCTCTCCCTGGGCAGTATGGTACGGCCCATTAAGAAGGGGTGGAGGCAGTGCAGGGCTTAGGTGGGAGGGAGAAGGAAAAGGGAGAAGGGGAAAGATAAAGAAAAATTAAAAATATGGTGTTGAGGGAGCCAGCCTGTGGTGGTGGCACAGACCTGGGGAGGCCATGTGTCAGAAGTTCTTCAGCCAAGTAGTACAGCACAGCCCACCCAGAAGGGGAGGGTGGCACATGGGGCTAGCTGGGTGGGAGAAGGGAAAGGAAGGGAGGAAGGGAGAGAGAGAAAAACAACAACAAAAAAGAAAAAAACAAAAATAACAAATAAATAAAATGGCGTTGATAGAGCCAGTCTGTGACGGTGGCGCAGACTCGGGGAGGCTGCACACCAGTGACTCTCCAGCCAACCAGTGCAGCATGGATCCTCAAGAAGGGGCAGGTGCAGTGCACAGGGCTATCTGTGCAGGAGAAAGGAAAGGAAGGAAAGAGTGAGAAAGAAGAAACAGAATAAAAGGAACAGAGCAAATGAACCAAAAAATATGGTGCTGAGCAAGCCTGTTGGTGTGGTTAACACAGAACTGGGGAGGCCATGTGTTGGTGGCCCCCCAGCCAAGTGGTGCAGCAATACCTGTCGAGAAGGTATGGGGACAGCACATGGGGCAGGGTGGACAGGAGAAAGGAAAGGAAAGAAGGGATAGAGAGAGAAGAAACAAAGAGAAAAAACAACAATACCAACAAAGAAAAAATATGGCCCATAAGAAGCCACCCCTTGGGGACAGCCCGGACCAAGGGAAACCATGCGCCAGTGGCTCTCCAGCCATGTGGTGCAACACTGCCCATTGAGAAGGGGTGGGGGCAGCTCATGGGGCTAGGTGGGTGGGAGAAGGAAAAGGAAATCAGGGAGAGAGAGAGAGAGAAGAAACCAGAAAAGAAAAGATAAGATAAAAAAAGGGCACTGAGGGAGCCTGCTAGAGGGTTGCAGCATGGATCCAGGGAGGCTGTGCACCGGTGGCTCTCTAGCAGAGTGGTGTGGCACAGCCCGCCAAGAAGGGGCAAGGATGTCACATGGAGCTAGGTGGGTGGGAGAAAGGAAAAGAAGGAAGGAAGAGAGAGAGAAGAAACTGGAAAAAAATAATAATAGAGTAAAAAATGGCACTGAGAGAGCCTGCCAACAGGGGCTGTGCAGACCCGGGATGGCTGTGCACTGGTGGCTCTCTAGCTGAGTGATGTGGCACAGCCCGTCAAGAAGGAGAGGGGACTGCATGTGGGGCTAGCGGGGTGGGAGAAAGGAAAGGAAAGAAGGGAGAAAGAGAGAAGCAAAAACAAACAAACAAACAAAAAAAAAAAAAAATGGTGCTGCAGGGGCTAGCCTGTGAGGGCAGGGTGAACCTGGGCAGCAGTGAGTTGGTGTCTCTCTGGCCAAGCAACCTTTGCCTGTTGGAAAGCGGTGGAGGCCTTGTACAGGGAAGAAGGGTGGGAGGTGGAAAAACGTGTATCCCTGGTTGCTCGGCGCTCTGTCTCCTGTTAGGAGCTCCATGAAGTTGCCTTCCTGTACTTCCCATCTGCATTCCTTGGTGGCTGTAGTCAAAGATGGTGAATCTGTGCCACATTAGCTGGTAGGGGACCTCCACTTGTAGCTCTCTTCGTTCTCTGTTCTCTGTTAGTTTCTTATTCCATTCGGTGTTTGATCGAGTTCTTTATTCTCTCATTTGATGCTTAGGACTGACGGTTGTATTTGTTTAACTGAGTTTTTCGGGTCTTTGCTGCAGAGGGACGGCGTGGTGCTTCTGTCTGTAGCGCCATGTTGTCTCCATTTCCTAAAATGAAATTCTTGACATCAGTCTTTTCTCCATTTATCGTAATGTTACTTACTTGTCCAGTTGTGAGAATTTTTGTTTTCTTTATGTTGAGGTGTAGTCCATAGTGAAGGCTGGTCTTCTATCTTCATCAGTAAGTGCTTCAAGTCCTCTTCACTTTTAGCAAACAAGGTTGTGTCATCATCATATTGCAGGCTGTTAATGAATCTTCCACCAATCCTGATGCCAAGTTCTTCTTCATAATAGTCCAGCTTCTCTGATTATTTGCTCAGCATACAGATTAAATAAGTATGGTGAAAGGATACAACCCTGATGTTCACCTTTCTTGATTTTAAACCATGTAGTCCCCTTGCTCTGTTCGAAGGACTGCCTCTTGGTCTATGTACAGGTTCCTCATGAGCACAATTAAGTGTACTGGAATTCCCATTCTTTACAATGTTATCCATAATTTGCTATGATCCACATATGTTTCGATATTGTCTCCTGTGTCCTAGACATTCAGGTATTAATTAATTAATTAATTTGGTATAGGTTTGTTTATTTAATTCTGCTTTTTTGTTTTCTTTGGTTATGTCTGGGCAGACAGGCTGGGTGTGTTTTGTTGTTTGTGGGCATGATAGTTCTCGCCACCTTGTCTGTGTGTGCAGAGCTGGTCATTCAGCTATGGTACAGCAGGGCAGATACGGCAGGGGGGAAGGGGTGGAGTTGGGTCATTTGTCTGCAGCGTGAATTAGCTGGGGGCTGGTGTGGGGCTGTGGTGGCCTGCAGGCCGGGGTCCCCCGTGGTGGAGAGGGGCCTGGGGTCTGGGCCAGGTCCCCTCGGGGCCAAGGCCGTTGGGGTGGAAGACAGAGGTAGGAGGGAGGTTGAAGGCAGGGGCAGAAGGAGCTATATGGAGGAGGGCAATAGGGGGGGTTGGTACTGTGAATCCTAGCAGTCGTGGTTGCCAGGATGCAGCAATTATAGCCCCTGTTCACCAGAGAGGTGGGGGTCGTAGGAGCATACTACTGTGGTTACCAGGAGAGAAAGTGTGGGCTTCTGCTTGCATTGCAGCCAGTAAACGTGGTCTTACTTAGCCCTGGATATCTTTGTGCCATACCTCTATCTCCTATTGGGTATTCTGTGGAGGTGCCCTTCTGTGTGCGGCGTTGTTGATTTTATTCCAAGATGGCCGTGCTGAGTCATGCAGTTTGTTTTTTCGTTTGGGAACCCCTATTCCGTATTTCCTCCTCGTTTTCTATCAGTGTCTTCTTCTCCTCTGTGACTTCTGACCTATTGTTACCTCTTTATTTAAGGTTCAGTGTTCCAGGATTGACATCTGTATCTGTTTTACTTGTTTTTTCTGGTCTTGTTGCAGTGGGATGGCTTAGTAGGTCTGACTAGTCCGCCATCTTCAGTTGTGGAGTAATTTGGAAAAGGATAGCAATAATGGTTGTACAACACGAAGAATGTAGTTAATGTCACTGAATTATACACATAGAAATTGTTGAATTGGTGAATGTTGTGTTGTGCATATTTTCACCACAATAAAAAAAAAAGTAATGGGATGTCACTTCCAGTATTAGGGTACAAAAAGACCGCAGTTTCTCTCTTACTCATCCTCTCTTGTTCTCCTCCTGGCTTACCTTAAGTTGGGTTGCCAGATTTAACAAATAAAAATAAAGGATAGCCAGGTAAATTTGAATTTCAGATAAACAGTGAATAATCTTCTCATATAAATATGTCCCATGCAGTATTGAGGCATACGTATACTAGAAAATTATTGGACGTCTGTTGTAGATTCAATTATGTCCTCCAAAAAGATCTGTTGAAGCCCTAGCTCCTGGTACTTGTGAACATAACCTTGTTTGGAAATAGGGTCTTTGAAGATGTTACAAGTTAACATGAGGTCATACTGGTGTAGGGTGAGTCCTAATTCAATCATGGTAGTGCCCTTATAAAAGAAGAGAGACAGAAGGAAAGCAGCCATATGATGATGGAATTATGCTGCAGCTGCAAGCCAAGTAATACCCAGGACTACGAGAAGCTGAGGGAGACAAGAAAGGATCTTCCCATAGAGACTTCAGAGAGAAGCTGATCCTCCTGACACCCTAAATTCAAACTCATAGCCAGCAGAACTGTGAGACAATGACTTTCTATTCTTATAAGCCACCCAGTTTGTGGAAATGTGTTACGGCAGCCTTAGGAAATGAACACAATGTTTGTCTGAAATTCAAATAATTGAGCAGCCTGTATTTTATCTGGCAATTCTAGCTCTGAGACAAGCCAGATATATGCTTGTGAGCTGTCCTCTGGAGAGGCCCACGTGGCCAAGATCTGAGGACAGTCTCCAGCCAACAACCATGATTACAGTGTCATAAGAGACCCTAAGCTAGAGGACCCAGCAAAACCACACTTGGATGCCTGACCCACAGAGCCTGTGAGATAATTTGTGTTGTTTTACACCAAGTTTTGGGGTAATTTGTTACGCTGCAACAGATACCTAATACAGGGTGTCTAAGTAGCATCCTTTCTTAATCAGAATTCTTCATTAAACTCCTCTACCTTTATTAGGATAATCTCTGGTGTTGGTAGTAATTCATTAATCTCTTTTTGTCTTCATCCGAGGGGTGGGAGGGGGAGGTGGGGTTTGTCCATAGATTCAGCATCGTATCTTTGAATAGCTTTCCTGGTCTATTTGTTTTTATCATTTTTAGCTTCTTTCTTTTAAACTCTTTATTCTTTTCAAATTTATTTTTACTCCATTTCCTCCATCCCATCCTCTATATTCCTGGCTGTTTGTGCATTTAAAAAAGAAAAGTTTGCCAGTAAGTCGATTCCAACTCCTGGCAACCCCACATGTGTCAGAGTAGAATTGTGCTCCATAGGGTTTTCAATGGCTGGTTTTTTGGAAGTAGATCACCAGACCTTCCTTTTCAGGTGCCTCTGGGTGAACTTGAACCTCCACCCTTTCAGTTAGCAGCCGAGCACGTTAAGTGTTGGCACCACCCATGGAGTCCTTTTTACTGCTTCTGGGGTTACCTTCAATTTTGAAATGGTTTGATTTTTCTTTTCCATTTATTTCCCGAGCTTTGTAGGCACGCTTTTCATCTCCTTGTATTGTCCAATCATTTTTATCTTGAGGCTTTGTATCTCTTCTTTGAGTTTTAGTTCATGTAGAACTTTATATCTTTTATTTCATATGGAACTCTGGTCATAATTTTCACTTGCTTGTGGTACAGTATTTCTGAGGTGTGTCATTTGCTAGGTTCCTTTCTCCTTCTCATCTGTCTCTTACACCCACATTTTTTGTTTTTCTTTAGAGGCATTTTTTTTATTGAAATAGAGTCCATTCTTCCAGAATTAGCTCATATGACAGATAGTAAGAGGAAGTGATTGAGCCGGGGTGGCGAATTTTGCATTTTGGTCTGCTATCTCCAAGTGCTTTTTCACCAACCTTTCCTCCTCCTTGTGGTGGGGGGAATGGTTGACTATGCCACAAACGAGCAGGAAGTTTCCCTGACTGACACAGAAGCTCTGGATATCACAGCTGTATTTGGTAGGGATGGTTTAGCCTTTAATTTTCTTCAGCAGATCAGAGTGGCGGCTTTAAGCTTGCTGACACCTCTTGCATGCTCCTCCATGATGGCCTAGCCTTAGCCTAACTTTTACAAAAGTGCCAGCTTTCGTGGAAAGTTCCCTCAGCAATTCATACAGCTCAAATATACTTTTCCAAACTAAGGGTCCTAGATTCTACTTACTTGAAGAATTCTGTACTGTTGTTGTTGTTAGCTGCTGTCTAGTCAGCCCCTAACTCGTGGCAATCCCTTGCACAACACAACAAAATGCTGCCTAGTCTTGCACCATCCCCATCGCCATCTCTAATGGGTTGTGGATCAAATCATTGTGATCTGTAGGGTTTCGTTGGCTGATTTTAGAAGTACATCACTAGGCTTTTGTTCCTAGTCTGTTTTAGTATGGAATTTTCACAAAAACCTGTTCAGCATCATAGCAACATGCAAGCCTCCACTGAGGGACTCTGTTTACTCCATCCAAATCCTTCAGTAGCAGGAGCCCTCTCTCACCATCATCCCTCACCCTGCTCCAGTTTTCACCGCATATGTGAGTCCTTCTTCATAAACTGTGGTTTGAAGTTATGAGTGTTTCTTAGTTTCACCAAAATCAAATGTTCTGTTCTGTTTCTCATTCTCTTTGTTGTCTTCAGACAGCTTCAAGGAGAAAAGAGGGGCAGAGATTTTTCTTTTTCTGATTATAGAAAGAATACATACGCATTGTAAAAAATTCAAACTACTAAAAAATGTATAAAGATGAAAGTTAAAATGCGTAATGAACTTATATCTATAACACACAGCTTCCGTGTGTATAGACATATTAATTATTTTTCACAAATATGCTTTTAATACACATGTAAACCAGTTGCCATCAAGTTAGCGCCAACTCATAGCAACTGCATGAGAGTCAGCACAGAACTGTGATTCACAGGGTTTTCAATGGCTGATTTTTCAGAAATAGATCACCAGGCCTTTTTTCTGAGGCTCCTGGGTGGACTTGAACCTCCAAACGTTTGGTTAGCAGCTGAGCGTGTTAACCATTTGCATGACCCAGGGACTCCTTAATACACAAATACACATATTAAACCTTATCTTGGACCACTTTCCGTGTCAGCATATATATACATAGAACACTACCATGAGTGAACACACACACACTCAATTTAGTGCAGGGGACATTTTTCTGGAAAAGGAAGTGCTGACTTCATTCTTACTACTTGGAATCACCATAGCATATGCTCTTAGAAAATGTGCTCCTGATACTCAGTCTATTGGCAACACCTTTTCCTCTCCTTTCACATTCCCTGAAGTCGGGATATGCCTCTGACTCTACATTCTTGCAGTATACAGTGATGTTTGTAATACCTTCCTAATGTCAAAGCCTCTAATTTCCTGCTGAAATTTATAACACTCTATTGCCCCCTCTATTTCCTTAAGGCACCTGAAGCCATCTTAACATCTGCAGAAAACATACACTATGATGCTCCTCTTGGCACTTCTGAGACACTGCCAATTCTCTTTCTTGTACGTCTTTTGTCAGCCATTATGGATCAAAGCCATTTGCTGTAGCATGAAACAGCAGCAGAAAGAGAGAGCAAGTGACACAGAGATATTGGTAAGCAACACTGAACTTGAGAAGAGCTAGTATCTCCTTTTAGCACTTACAGTGAAAACATAGCCTAGTGCTCAGTCTACTGTTCTGGCTGATATACTATGAGAAAAACGATTCTGCATTATTTTGAACTTTGAGTGGATACATATCTATATTTTAAATATTATGTAATTCTGAGATGAACATCACCTTTATGAACTAATTTCCTCCAAGGAAATGTTTAAAAGGTATGTATCTTAGAGTGAGTTCTCCCAGAATCAGATTCTGAGACAAAGACTTCAGTATAAGTGGTCTGTTTGGCGGATGGTCCCAGAAAGCACTGGTAGGGGAGGGTGTGAGATAACAGAGAGGAAGAAATTAATGCAGGGTCACTAATGAGCAGATTTCTGGTGTGGGCAACAAGGACTCCATCCCACTTAGGATGTCGGGGAGATGGTGTGGAACATGCCTCAGAATTGTGCCACCTAAAAGCAAGGAAGTTGTTAGCTGCAATTGAGTCTGCCCCCAACTCATGGTGACTCTATATCCAACAGAAGGAAATGCTGCCCGGTCCTGCACCATCTACATGATCAGTTGTGATTGGACCATTGTGATCCATAGGGTTTTCATGGGCTGAGTTTCAGAAATCTATTGCTAGGCCTTTTTTCCTAGTGCATCTTAGTCTGGAAGCGTCACTGAAACCTGTTCAGCATCATAGCAACATGCAAGCCTCCAGGGACAGACGGAGGCTGCACATAAGTGCATTGGTGAGAAATTGAACCCTGGTGTCTTTGTTATCTAGTGCTTCTATAACAGGTATACCACACTTGGATGGCTATAACAAACATAAATTTATTTTCTCACAGTTTAGGAGGCGAGGAGTCTGAATTCAGGGTGCTGGACCTAGAGGAAGGCTTTCTCTCTCTCTGTTGACTCTAGAGGAAGGTCCTTGTCTCTTTTGAGCTTCTGCTCCTGGGTGATCTTCATGTGGCTTGGCATCTCTGTTCCCCCATCTCTGCTTCTTTTGCTTGCTTGTTTAATCTCTTATATATCTCAAAAGAGATTGACTTAAGACATATCCTATTCTAATAGTGACTCATTAACATAACAAAGAAAACCCATTCCCAAATGGGATTATAACCACAGGTATAGAGATTAGAATTTACAACAAATATTTTTTGGGGACACAATCCATAATATTCCACTCTTTAAAAACCAAACCTATTGCCTTTGAGTCGATTCCAACTCATAGTGACCCTATAGGACAGAGTAGAACTGTCCCATAGGGTTTCCAAGGAGCTGCTGGTGGATTCAAACTGCTGACCTTTTGGTTAGAAGCTGAGCTCTTAACCCCTGGACCACCAGGGCTCTAAAAGAAATCCATAAAATCCTAATTAAAATAAAGTAGTAAACAAAAGTAATGTTGTAAAACCAATCCTCAACTTTATATGGGATGGAAAGAGGCCCCAAATAGCTAAAGCTGTTTTGAAGGAGAAGAACAAAGCACATGGGCTCACTATGAGTCAGAACTAATGGCACCTAGCACAACAACAATTCTGCTTTTAACGTAACAAAGACAATTCATTCCCAAATGGGATTATAACCACAGACATAGAGGTTAGGATTTATAGCACATATTTTGGGGGGACATAATTCAATCTATAACATCCCACCCCAGAATCCATGTCCGTCCCACAGGCAAAACACACCCCACCACATCATCCAAAAAATCTTAAATCAACTCCAAGTCCAAAATCTTATTTCCTGAATCATCTAAATCAAATATGGGTCAGATGTTAGGTGTATTCCATCCTGGGGAAAAATTCCTCTTCATCTGTGAACCTGTGAAATCTAGAATATAAATTATCTGCTTCCAAAGTACAATGGTGAAACAGGTAAAAGGTAGTCATTTCCATTACACATGGGAGAAATTAGAAAGAAAGAAGGGTTAATTAAAAACCAAGCAAGTCCAAAACCCAGCAGAACACAGTTTACATTAGCTCTCAAGGCTTGAAAATAATCCTCTGATCTTTGGAACCATCTGGGCAAGAGTCCTGCCCTCCAAATTCTAGGTGTTGGCCATACTCTCTAGATTCTGGATGAAGGCCCCTTGTCCCTGGGCTTCAGTTCTACCTTCTGGGCCCATTGGGATGGCAACTCTGCTCCCTTGGCTTTGGGTAGCCCCATTCTCCTAGTTCGTCTGATTGGTGATCCAACCCCCTCAGCTCCAGCAGGACCCTTTCTTCTGTACCTCGAGCATAGAAGCCCCACGCCACCCCCAGCTTTGGGCATTGGTCGCATTCCCTTGGCACTCGTGAATGGCAGCCCCACACTCTGG
Source organism: Dugong dugon (assembly GCA_030035585.1). Taxonomy (NCBI): domain Eukaryota; kingdom Metazoa; phylum Chordata; class Mammalia; order Sirenia; family Dugongidae; genus Dugong; species Dugong dugon. The sequence goes on from CM057470.1 coordinate 61,746,750, forward strand.
AACCAAGTTGGTGAAGCTCTCTCTTTGAAACTTAGGAGGCCATGGCCCCACACTTTCAAACTGAAGCAGCAACTCTTTCCGTGCCCCTTCCAACAGTTCTGCTGATTTATGAGTTGCTCCAGGGATGGTCCTTTTCTTTTCCTGGAGAACAACAAATGTAGCTCCTTTGGCCTGTTTCCTACCTGTAGAATTCCAAGAGGCAGGCAGCTTTCTTTCCTTTTGTCCTGTCTCTATGCCCTTTAGTCTAAGCTGATGGGTTTTCTGCTGTGGTAGTTGGTTAGATCCATCAATCACAGGCTTAATCTCTTTAACAAAAGATTGTGAGCTAAGTATCCTTGGTGAAAATTTTAGGACACATGTCCTTAGTTTGTACAACAGAATTTTCAAAATCTTTACGTTTTGTTTTCATTTTGCACAGTTCATTTTTAAGCCATCTCTTGTCTCTCACATTTTGTTATAAGCAGCAAGGAGAAACCATACAGCTCTTTTAAAATCTTGCTTAAAAATCCTCTCAGCCAAACATCCAAGTTCATCACTTACAAGTTCTACTTCCCACCAAACAGTTGAATATGATTTAGACAAGTTCTTTGCCATTGCATAAAAGCATTGCCCTTCCTCCATTGTCCAAACACATGTTCATCATTTTCTTTTAAAGCTTCACCAAAGGCACATTTAATGTCACATGTCTACAAACATTCTGTTGATGGTGCCATATGTATTCTCTAAGATAACAGAGACCTTCTGTATAGCTCTCCTCACTTCCTTCTGAGCTCTCACCAGAATTGCCTTTGGCGTCTATAATTCTACCAACAGTCTCTTTAAGGCAATCTAGGCTTTTACTATTAGGCACCTTAAAACTCTTCCAGCCTCCACCCATTACCCAATTCCAAAACCACTTCCACGTTGTAGGTATTGTTAGAGCAGTGCTCCCACTTCTCGCTACCAAATTCTATCTTAGTTATCTAGTGCTTCTGTAGCAGAAATATGACAAATGGGTGGCTTTAACAAACATAAATTTATTTTCTCAGTTTAGGAGGTTAGAAGTCTGAATTCAGGGTGCTGGACCTAGGGGAGGTCTTTCTCTCTTTGTCAGCTCTGGAGCTTCTGCTCCTGGGTGATCTTCATGTGGCTTGGCATCTCTCTTCCCCCATCTCTGCTTCTCTTGCTTGTTTAATCTCTTTTATATCTCAAAAGAGATTGACTTAAGACATATCCAATTCTAATACTGTCTCATTAATATAACAAAGAAAACCCATTCCCAAATGGGCTTATAACCACAGATGTAGAGGTTAGAATTTACAACAAATATTTTTGGGGGACACAATTCAATGTAGAACACCAGGTCTCCCACATAGAAGGTACAAATTCTGCCGTGAACCACCATTACCAAACGGTATTTACTCTACAACTCCCATCTGTCATTGACTGAGGGCTGCTCCTGGAAGTGGTGACTCCCCATACTCTGACCTGCCATGAGTGGGTTAAGAATAAGCCCTTAGGTGGAGAATTGCCAGTGCTTGCTATACGACACCATTGGAAAAGCAAGTGCCAAGAGGACATGGGCTAGAAAACAAGAGTATCTTCTATAATTTACCCCTGGCACCACCCACATCCTCTTGTTCATTCTGTCTTGGCACTACCTTTCAAGGAAGTTGTGATCACAATTTTTAAAAACAGACATACAACAAGAGGGTTGGTAGGGCAGTTGATGTGCTGCTGTGGTTAGTTCTGATTCAGCGTCTCCTCCCTCTACCTTTTATTCCAGATAAAAGATAGCACCCTCAGCCTCAGCCAGCACTTCATCCCTGAGGAATCAGAGATTTATTGGGCCCTTTTAAAGCCTTGGCTGCTGCATTTGCCCAGGTCATGATCATCACCAGGTATTAAAGCACCAAAAGGTGTACCAGTGAATCCCCTGAGTTTCAAACAATTCTTCCTGCCTTCTATCTCCTCATTATAATCAGGATCAATTACCCTTGCCAGTATAATAAATCCTCTCTTTGTCTGATGACCTACTGACATGAGGAGCCCAAAATAACCATATATTAGCCATAGCTTTAGTTCCAGTGGAATACTTACTGTGTCTCCTGGGGGAACTATCCCTTCAGCACTAGTAACCAGTACTTCTAGTCCAGAAGACCCAGGAAGCACTGGGTCACTAGAAGTGCTGTTGAGAGAAGCCATTCCTACTTCCACTCCTTGACTCCTGGGCCCAAGTATATATAACATCTTGAAGGACAGCACTTGAACTCTTCAAAGTATTGTCGTTAAACTGGTCTTTTAGCAGTCATTCCAATGTTCTATCAGATCGGCCACTTCTGGATGAAGCAGAATATAATAAACCAGTGGGTCCCATGATCATTTGCCCATTTTCAAAACTCCTTTGCCTCAGAGTGGGTCCCTTTTACCTTCTAAGTCACTTGACAAATGTGTCAGTGCAGTGTTCTTAAGTGAGGCATTTGTCATCTCCAGCATCAAAAAAATCTCAACAAGTTCTGTGTCTCTTAGTGGCAGGAAGTGTTGAGTCCAATAATTTTTCTCTTTGGAGGGGCATGTCACAGCATGGTCCTGGAATAGTACTTCACAAACTTTAGCAGACAAGGAAATCACCAGGGGAATTTGTTAAAACTTGTATTCCTGGCTACCCGCCCCCCAGAGATTTTGATTCAGTAGGTCTTAGATGAAGCCCAAGGATTTGAATTCTTAATAAGCTCCAAAGCGTGCTGATGCTTCCATCAGATCACACAGTGAGTAGCATCATCTGGACCACTGGATCTCTAAAGTGGTGACCAATGTGGCAGGCCCTGAATCTTTACAGGGTCTAGCTACCACCAGCTAGCATGTATTTATCTTACTAGGGCATCCACAGTACTTTTTAATTCTTGCCTACCAAGTATGATAATAATATCATTAATATAGTTGCTCTGCAGAATTCCCAAATAATCGAAGTCCCTTTGTGTTATATTGTGACAGAGATAAGAGATAACACAGTCCTTGGGCAACCTCCCCCAGAGGTTGTCGTGGGGCAAAACTATGAATGCATACTTCCCACTCATCCCAGGTGAATGCAGACTGCTTTTGATTTTCCCTTTTGATGAATACTGAAAAGAATGCATTTGCGAGATCAATAGCCACATACCAAGTAGCTAAGCTTGTGTTGATCTGTTTTATTAAAGATACCACATCTAACACAGTATCAGCAGTTGGGAAAACTGTTAGTTGGATTTACAGTGGTTTACCTCCATCCTCTATGATCCACTTGGTTTTTTCAATGGCTGTATTAGTGAATTAAATGGAGATATGACACCACCACCCCTGCAACCTTTAAGTCTTTGAAGGTGGTACTATTTATGCAGTTTCACCTGGGATAAGTTTCTGCTTTTAATTTACTCCCTTGGTTGGAATTGTGAGCAGCTTCAGGGGCTTCCGTTTGGTCTTTTATAATAGCTCTTACCCTAAAGGCCAGGAACCAATGTAAGGGTTGTCCCAGCTGCTAAGTATATCAAACCAAATTAAACAATCAGAAACCATGATCATAGAGTGAGATGGATGACCCTGTGGGCATCTATGAGATGGACTTGGATCAAGATGCAATTTATCACCTGGCTTTCACACATTCACTTTAACAAGGGCATCTGATAATTTTGGTTTCTCTGGTATCAATGTCAGCTTAAACCCTGGATCCAACAGCCCTTGAAATATCTAGGTATTTCTGCAGTGTAGGGAAGGATTGGGGAAATAAGTACTGTATATTCTCGTTGAAGCCTTGTAGGATTCTCCTGCAAGGGGATCTAGAACCTCCAGCATAGGGTTCTGAATCTTAGAACTCGCTCAGATCTGGAAACTGGATGAGGGATTATTGTTTTTCACTTGGCAGCTGACATCAGAATTCTGATTACCTACTCTAGGTCTATTTTGTTTATATGAGCAAAGCAATATATCCTTATTGGCTCCACAACTAGCTGCCCCTATCAATACCATGGTCTAGTAGTCTTTGACACAGAACTCTGCACTTTTTATGCCTCCTAGTTGCTATTCTAACATTGATGCTATTATGATAATTAAATCCACTTTAGCTCTGATGGTTAAGGACTACAACCTTGCATCTGTTATTCTGGAATTCTATCATTCCCATCAATACTATGGGACCTAGTTCTATGACAACATCTCCAACTATCAACCTTGGGCTACAAATGAATTCCTCAGTCTTTCCAGTACGTATTAGCCAAGCTCTGTAGATCTTTTGGGAAATAATTGCTTTCTTCTCATGGTAGGGATAACACTTCTCTGTGTGAGCCATACTGAATGTTGACTCTTACTATTGATCTTGAAACAATGAGGGAAAGCAGAAGCAAATCTTGAAGACAAGATTACTATTTTGAGGCATGATTCTTGGGTGCCCCCATTTGCATGATCCTCTAGGAAGGAGAAGAAGCCCACCTCTGTTGGCCCACAGACCTCAGCAGACTCTGCTGGTTCAAGGCTCTCAAGAACCAGCATAGAAGGCCCACTGAACTGTGCATGCATCCTCCTTTGTAACTCTGCCACTCTTACAAAGAAATCTTGGGCTTGATTTTCAGCACAGTCTTCCCTCTACCTGCAGGAGATGAGAGTCTCTTTAAATAGATACTTTCTAACATTCTCATCATGCCCTGATTTGATAACTGATTTACTTGAATCTGTTATTTAATTCCTTTAGAGCTTCTATGGCATAAACAACAGCCAACTGATAATCCATATATTGCTACTGCACTAATATCTGTGTCCCCTTCCACCTGTTATTCCATCCAAATCCACCATAGATGAGAATCTTAGTAAATGTGATTCTATAGCATGCTAGAGGTTTAACATTAGAACACATTTAACATTAGAAATGGAAATAAAATCTCTTGTGGATTGAATTGTGTCCCCAAAATATATCTTAAATTCCTGGCTCTCGTGCCTGTGGATATGATCCTGTTTGGAAATAGATTTTTCTTTTGCTATGTTAATGATATTATGCAGGTGTAGGGTGATCCTAAACCTAATCACTCTGAGTTATAAAAAGAACAGAATAGATACAGAGATACACGCACTGGGGGAGACACCATATTAACACAGACACACATGGCAGATACCTCTACAAGTCCAGGAACATGAAAGATTGCTGGCAGCTATTGGAAGCTGAAATAGACAAAGAAGAGCCTCCCCCTAGGACCACACCCTGAATTCAGACTTCTAGCCTCCTGAACTGTGAGAAAGTAAGTTTCCTTTCTTTTTTTTTTTTTTTTTTTGTACTTTAGGTGAAGGCTTACAGAGGAAATTAGTTTCTCATTAAACAATACACATACTGTTTTGTGAGACTGGTTGCCAAACCCACAACGTTTCAACACTCTCCTTCTCAACCTTAGGTTCCCCTCCTGCCTTCTTGTCCTTGCCCCTAGGCTGGTGGGCCCATTTAGTCTCATTTTGTTTTATGGGGCTGTCTAATCTTTGACTGAAGGGTGAATGAACCTCAGGAGTAACTTTAGTACCGAGTTAAAAGTGTGCCCGGGGGCATACTCTCAGAGTTTCTCCAGTGTCTGTCAGACCAGTCAGTAAGTCTGATCTTTTTTTGTGAGTTAGAATATTGTTCTACATTTTTCTCCAGCTCTGTCCAGGACCCTCTGTTGTGATCCCTGTCAGAGCAGTTAGCGGTGGTAGCAGGGCACCATCTAGTTGTTCTGTGCTCAGTCTGGTGGAAGCGGTGGTATTCGTGGTCCATTAGTCCTTTGGACTAATCTTTCCCTTGTGTCTTTGGTTTTCTTCATTCTCCCTTGCTCCATACAGGGTGGGACCAATGGAGTATCTTAGCCGGCCGTTCACAAGCTTTTAAGACCCCAGACACTACTCACCAAAGTAGGATGTAGAACATTTTCTTTATAAATTATGTTATGCCAGTTGAGCTAGATGTCCCCCAAGACCATGGTCCCCAGCCCTCAGTCCAGTAATTCAGTCCCTCAGGGAGTTTGGGTGTGTCTATGAAACTTCCATGACCTTGCTTTGGTCAAGTTGGGCTGGTTTCCTCAGTATTGTGCATTGTCTTACCCTTCATCAGAGTTACCACTTGTCTATTGTCTAGTTAATGTTTTTCCCTCCATACCCTGCCCCTCCCTAGTAACCATCAAAGATTGTTTCTTTCTGTGTGTAAACCTTTTCATGAGTTTTTATAATAGGGATCTCATACAATATTTGTCATTTTGTGATTGACTTATTTCACTCAGCATAATGCCCTCCAGATTTATCTGTGTTGTGAGATGTTTCACAGATTCATCATTGTTCTTTACTGTTGCATACTATTCCATTGGGTGTATGTACCATAGTTTGTTTATCCATTTATCTATTGATGGACATCTAGGTTGTTTCCATCTTTTTGCTATTGTGAATAATGCTGTAACGAACATAGGTGTGCATGTGTCTATTCCTGTGATGTCTTTTATTTCTCCTGGATATACTCCTAGGAGTGGGATTGCTGGATCATATGGTATTTCTATTTCTAGCTTTTTAAGGAAGCACCATATCATTTTTCAAAGTGGTTGTACCATTTTACATTCCCACCAGCAGTGCATAAGAGTTCCAATCTTCCTGCAGCCTCTCCAACTTTTGTTATTTTCTGTTTTTTTGATTCGTGCCAGTAATGTCGGGGTGAGATGTTATCCTATTGTAGTTTTGATTTGCATTTCTCTAATGACTAGCGATCGCCAGCATTTCCTTATGTGTCTGTTAACAGCCTGAATGTCTTCTTTGGTGAAGTGTCTGTTCATATCCTTTGCCCATTTTTTAAATGGATTATTTTTTTGTTGTAGAGGTGTTGGATTTTCCTATTGAGTTTAGAGATTAGACCTTTGTTGGATCTGACATAGCCAAAAATTTTTTCCCAGGCTGTAGGTTCTCTTTTTACTCTTTTGGTGAAGTCTTTTGATGAGCATAAGTGTTTAATTTTCAGAAGATCCCAGTTATCTAGCTTATCTTCTGGTGTTTGTGTATTGTTAGTTATGGTTTGTATCCTATTTATGCCACTGACTCTACTTTTTCTTCTGTGATCTTTGTAGTTTTATATTAAGTCTTTGATCCATTTTAAATTAGTTTTTGTGTATGGTGTGAGGTATGGGTCCTGTTTCATTTTTTTACAGAGGACATTCAGTTTTTCCAGTACTGTGTGTTAAAAAGACTGCCTTTTTCCCTTTTAATGGACAATAGGCCTTTTTCAAAGATCAGGTGACCATAGGTAGATGGATTTACATTTGGGTTCTCACTTCTGTTCCATTGGTCAATGTATCTGTCATTGTACCAATACTAGGCTGTACTGACTACCATAGCTGTATAGTAGGTTCTGAGGTCAGGTAGTGCAAGTCCTCCTACTTTATTCTTCCTCTTCAGTAGTGCTTTACTTACCCAGGGCCTCTTTTCTTTCTATATAAAGTTAATGATTAGTTTATCCATCTGGTTAAAAAATGCTATTGGTATTTGGATTGGGATTGTGTTGTATTTATAGATTACTTTGGGTAGAATTGACATTTTCACAATGTTGAGTTATCTATGTATAGGTCTTTTACATCCCTGGTTAGATTTATTCCTAAGTATTTTATTTTTTAAGGGGCTATTATATTCCTGATTTCTTTTTTGTAGTTCTCTTTATTGGTGTATAAGAATCAGAATGATTTTTATACGTTTATCTTGTATCCTGTTACTCTGCTGAATCTTTCTATTAGTTCCACTAGTTTTCTTGTGGAGTCCCTTGGGTTCTGTATGTATAGTATCATATTATCCACAAATAGGGACAGTTTTACCTCTTCCTTACCAATCTGGGTGCCCTTTATTTCTTTTTCTTGCCTTATTGCTCTAGCTAGAACTTCCAGCACAATGTCAAATAGGAGTGGTGATAATGGGCAACCTTGTCTTGTTGCTGTTCTCAAGGGGAATATTTTCAGCCTCCCTCCATTGCAAATGATGTTGGCAGCTGACTTGGTAAAGATGCCCTTTATTATGTTGAGAAATTGCCCTTCTATGCCTATTTTATTGAGAGTTTTTATCAGGAATGGGTGTTGAACTTTATCGAATGCCTTTTCTGCATTGATTGAGATGATCACATGATTCTTTTAAATATGCAGTGGATTACACTGGTTGATTTCCCAATGTTGTTGAATCATCCTTGCTTATCTAGTATGAATCCCACTTGGTCATGGTGTATTATTTTTTTGATATGATGCTGAATTCTATTAGCTAGAATTTTGTAGAGAATTTTTGCATCTATGTTCATGAGAGATACTGGTGTGTAATTTTCTTTCTTTGTGGTGTCTTTCCCTGGTTTTGATACCAGGATTATGCTGGCTTCATAGAATGAATTTTGAAGTATCCTTTCCTTTTCTATGTTCTGAAATAGTTTGCGTAGTACTGGTGTAAACTCTTCTCTAAATGTTTGGTAGAATACTCCAGTGAAGCCATCTGGGCCAAGGCTTTCTTTTGTTGGGAATTTTTTTTATTACCTTTTCAATCTCTTCTGTTGTTATAGGTATTCAGATTTTCAATTTCAGTTTGTGTTAGTTTAGGTAGGTAGTGTGTTTCTAGAAATTTGTCCATTTCCGCTAGGTTTTTATATTTGTTGGAGTATAGTTTTTCATAGTACTCTGCTATGATCCTTTTTATTTCAGTCTGGGTCTGTGGTAATGTCTCCCTTTTTGTTTCTTATTTGGGTTATTTGTGTCCTCTCCTGTGTTTTTTTTTTTTTTTTGTTGTTGTTGTTGTTTGTTTGTTTTTGTTTTTTTTGTCAATTTGGCCTATGGTTTGTCAATTTTGTTGGTCTTTTCAAAGAACCAACTGTTCGTTTTGTTGATTCTTTCTATTGTTTTTTATATTCTCTATTTCATTTATTTCAGCTCTGGTCTTTATTATTTCGTCTCTTCTGGTGGCTGTGGGCTTCTTTTGCTGTTCTCTTTCTATCTGTTTGAGCTGTGTAGCTAATGTATTGATTTTATCCCTTTCTTCTTTTTTGATATGTGCATCTATTGCTATAAACTGACCTCTGAGCACTGCCTTTGCTATGTCCCAAAGGTTTTGGTATGATGTGTTTTCATTCTCATTTGATTCTAGGAATTGTTTTATTCCATCTTTGATTTCCTCTATTACCCTGTGGTTTTTAAGCAAGGTGTTATTCAGTTTCCATGTATCTGACTTTTTTTCATTGATCTTTCTGTTACTAATTTCTACTTTTATGGCCTTGTGATCAGAGAAGATGCTTTATATTATCTCAGTGCTTTGGATTTTGTTGAGTGTTGCTTTGTGGCCTAAGATGGGGTCTATTCTGGGGAACATTCCATGTGCGTTGCAAAAGAATATGTACTTCACTGCTGTTGAGTGGAGTATTCTATGTATGTCTATAATGTCAAGTTGGTTGACAGGCCTGTTGGATGGCAGCCAATGCCACGTAGAGGGAGGAAGGGTTGGGGGTGGGAAAGTGTGTATCCCTGGTTACTGCATACTTTGTCTCCTGTTGGGAGCTCTGTGAAGTGCCTTCCCATACTCCTGTCTGCTGTTCTTGGTGGCTGAGGTCCAAGATGGTGAGTCCATGCTGCATTAACTGGTAGGGGACTTCTATTCTGTAGCTTTTCTCATTCTCTGTTCTCTGTTTCTTATTCCATTCAGTGTTTGGTTGAGTTTGTTATCCTTCCATTTGACGCTTAGTGTTCCAGGTTGATGTTTGTAGCTGTTGTACTTAGTTTTTCAGGTCTTTGCTGTAGAGGGATGGCATGGTGTTTCTGTTATAGCAACACGTTGGCTCAGTGCCCCCCATCACAAAACAATTTGTGCATAAATTTTTGAATGAGAAACTAATTTGCACTGTATACTTTCACCTAAAGCACAATAAAATAAAGAAAACCCTGTGGAGCACAGTTTTACTCTGACACACATGGGATCACCATGAGTCGGAATTGACTCAATAGCAACTTTTTTTTTTTAATGTGCATGGCCATTTCCATGAGTTTGCCCACAGCACCAAGGAAGGCAGGCCAGGAGAAGTTCTAGCATGAAGCTACATGTATTAGACACTCAACTGTTGCAGTTCTCAGAATCAGCCCTCCATTTTTATAACTGACTCCCTGTCTGGATCATCAGCCCAGTTTGTCCCCATGCCTGATTGTGAACTGTGATCTCAGGAGCCATCTGCTGTCTTCCTCCTGTCTGGTGTTCGCCATTTCAACCCAAGATCATCGGACATGTTTCAATAACACTGAAAGAGAAGGCTTTGGGGTTGTGGCTCTATCACTTCTCTCTCAGAAAGATGTTTTGGTTTAAAAACCAATTTACCTCAAGGTAAAGCCGGATCCCCAAGAAGCGGTCGTTCATACATAACAAGGGGATACTGAGTGGTTTAATATTAGGAAAGGTGTGTGTCACGGTTGTATCCTTTCACCATATTTATTCAATCTGTATGCTGAGAAAATAATCTGAAAATCTGGGTTATACAAAGAAAAACAGGGCATCAGGATTGGAGGAAGACTCCTTATGAACCTGCTTTATGCAGATAACACAACCTTGTTTGCTGAAAGTGAAGAGGACTTGAAACACTTACTGATGAAGATCAAAGACTACAGCCTTCATTATGGATTACACCTCAATATAAAGAAAACAAAAATCCTCACAACTGGACCAATAAACAACATCATGATAAATGGAGAAAAAATTGAATCCACAATCATCACCCTTGGAAGCACCAGTCAAAAAATCCAATGATGCATTGCATTGGGCAAATCTGCTGCAAAAGACCTCTTTAAAGGGTTGAAAAGCAAAGATGTCATCTTGAAGATTAATGTGTGCCTGACCCAAGCCATGGTGTTTTCAATCACCTCATCTGCATGCAAAAGCTGCATGATGAATAAAGAAGACCGAAGAAGAATTGATGCCTTTGAATTGTGGTGTTGGCAAAGAATATTGAATATACGATGGACTGCCAGAAGAATGAACAAATATGTGTTGGAAGAAGTGCAGCCAGAATGCTCTTTGGAAGCAAGGATGATGAGACTTCTTACATACTTTGGGCATGTTATCAGAATGGAGCAGTCCCTGGAGAAGAACATCATGCTTGGTGAAGTGGAGAGTCAGCAAAAAAGAGGAGATGAGATGGATTGACACGGTGCCTGCAACAATGGGCTCAAGCATAGCAACAATCATGAGGATGGTGCAGAACTGGGCAGTGCTTCATTCTGTTGTACCTAGGGTCACTACTAGTCATAACCAACTCAACGACACCTAACAACAACAAAAACAATGCTGGATCCAAGCCCCTGGCTCAGTCAAAATACAAGATTTCTTCCCTCCCCACCCCACTCTGCAGTATGATAGGATTTATTTTTGTCCATCTGAAACCTCATCTTGGTCATTTTAGAACAAGAAAATCATCTGAGTAAGAAGGTGGCTTTCCTGTGCCTGGTTGAGAGACCTCCTCCCACTCAATCCCTGCTTCCTATCATGGGTCTAGCAGTTCATCAGAGAAGCTGACCACTGACTCCCTTTGAATGAAGAGTAAGCAGGGCCCTGCCAGACCAGCCCTCGTGTGTCTACTCCCCTCTGAGGTGTCCTGGATGCCCCTCCACCTCTCTCCCTCCTCACACACGTCTACCAAAGCAGCACCAGTACTGTCTGAGCCTAGTATCTACAGGTGGTTCTTCTTGCAACTGACTCTTCCCCTGCCCATTCCCTGACTTTCTTGCATTTCCCAACCCTCTCCAGGTACTCTGCCTTCCACGTCACCAGAGCCATATTGTAGTCATGATTTTAGACTTCAAAACAGCCAAATTCTCCATCCCCATAGCAAAAAAGAGGGAGGGGTATGTTACGCCATTTTCCTAAATCTTTATCAATTTCCACCAAAACACTTGCATTTCAAAATTAACCCTTTAAAACATGCAAAGGAGCAAGGTTCTGAGTTACACAGTCATTGGAATTCTATCCTGACCCTCTCCTTCACTTTTTTTCCTCCTCCAGGAAGCCTTCCTCAGCATCTCCCTCCTCTGGGCATCCAGGATCCCTTGTGCACACTGGAATGGGTGAGTTCATCTAACTGTTTTGTAATTACTCATTAACTTGTCTTTCCTCTACTAAATTTTGAATTCTTGAGGATGGAAGATGTTATAAAAATAATTTGTAACCTTATTGTTGTTGTAGGCTGCTTTTGAGTTGGTCCTTACTCATGGTGACCCCACGCACAATGGGATGAAACGCTGCTCAACCCTGTGTCATCCCCATGCACAATGGGATCCAACTGCTGTAATCCACTGAGTTTTCAGTGGCTGATTTTTCAGAGGTAAATCACCAGGCTTTCTTTCTAGTCCGTCTTAGTCTGGAAACTCCGCTGAAAACTATTTAGCATTATATCAAAACACAAGCTTCCACTGACAGACAGGTGGTGGGTGCACATGACGTGCATTGCCTGGGAATTGAACCCAGGTCTTACTCATGAAAGGTGAGAATTCTACCTCTGAATGCCAGTGCTCCATAATTTATAATCTTAGTGCCTAGAATTTGTCTGGCAAAGAACAGATATTCTATAAATACTTGTTGAATGAAATTGTTAGATGGATGGATGGATGGACGGATGGATGGATGGATGGATGGATGGAAGGATGGATGGATGGATGGATGGAGTAAGAATTTTCAGAAAAGGGAAAAGCCTCAATGCCCTTGAGTACTTCCACCTGCCCATGTCTACTGATTCTCTTACCCGTGGAGCTAAGCCAGTAATGCACATTACCTATTTTGAACATTATTTCTACCAGGCATGTGTTACATTATAATTTCAAATTGTACAAAATAGTGTGCAAAGGATTATATGCCTCCCTCCCACTCCTGTCTATAAGTCCCCTAATTACCCTCCTAAGAAGGCAGTTCCATTAACTCCTTTCTTTTGGATCTTTTCAGAGCTGTTCTCTGCAAGTAGCCACGTGTGGTAATCCCATAGCCCTTTGCTCTTCAGGGACCTGCCTTAGATCCCTGGGACACCCAGCATGGCCTTTGGCTACCTGAATCATCCTTGGAGTAGGAGGGGAAGAGTGCTACACTCCCTGTGCACACAGGGAAACTGAGGCACTGGAGAGGGACAGTACCAGGAGACGGAAAACAAAATCACCTGCTGCCAAGGTCAGGGTAAAGCAAAGTCTGTAGAAATTGCTGGCCTCCCTGGGTGGTGCAAATGGTTAATCACTGGGCTGCTCACCGAATGATTGGCAGTTCGAGTTCACCCAGAGGCACCTCAGAAGAAAGGCCTGGCGATCTACTTCTGAAAAATCAGCCACTGAAAACCCTGTGGAGCAAAGCTCTACTCTGATACACAAGAGGTCGCCATGAGTCAGAATCAACTCCATGGCAACTGGTTATAGAAACTGCTCTGTGAGATGGAACTTGATGTTAATATTCTGAACTTCACAACCCCACCTCACCCCACTCATCATATGTTCACCAACCTTCGCTTTTCCTCCCTGTGATCAGATCCAGTTCTGAAGCAGCTGACCCCTGGGACCATCCTACAAGTACCACCCCTCTGCTTAGCCCAGAAACCCATCCTGGTAGCCCCAGGGAAACCCTCACCACACGCTCTCCTTCACCATTGCTGGCACAAGACAGGTGCCTTGATTTGTCTGAGTCCCAGTACAGTTTGCAAAAGGCTGTGATTTTGTAGAAGTTGAGACTGTGAGGCAGCCATTGTTGACTGGGTTCCAGCCTCGACTTTCCTAATCACACCAGCCTCGGGCTTCAGGAGCGTGAAGAAACCCTATATACTAGCATTCAGTGGGCCTCTGAGTGTTATTTCAGATGCAGAATAATTAGCAATATGTCCAAGAAGCGACAAAGCCTTGAATGGTATTTAGTGACAATTATTCAGCCACACCATTGCTTACTATTATAGGGGCTTATTAGCACCAAATTGTTTCGATAGGAAGTGGCATCGGCAATCAAAATAATGGTTGCAGCTTGCTGTGCATTCCCAGAGTCAGCAGAAAGGGGCTGGGATGTGTGCGTGTCTCTTTTACATCCCTCAGAAATTCGGGGGACCCGCTGGGATGTGTTGGCAGCCACAGGAACTGATTCAGGTCGCTCTGGGTAGCAGGCGGGTGGGGCTCTCATTTCCCAACCAATCATTCCTTCCTTTTGGCTTGTATTTAAATGTGGAGAGGACGGGGTGAGGAGGAGGCTCCCCCATACACCCTGGTCCCATTCCCATTTGAGGCAGGCTATAGGAGTCCCTGGGTGGTGCAAGTAGTTAATGTGCTCGCTGCTAACCAAAAGGTGAGAGGTTTGAGTCCACCCAGAAGTGTCTTGGAAGAAAAGCCTGGTGATGTACTTTGGAAAAATCAGTCACTGAAAATTCTATGGAGCACAGTTCTAATCTGACATCCATGGGGTTAGAATCAACTGGATGACAACTTTTTTTTTTTTTTATTTTAATAAGACGACAGGGAACATCCTGGCATTCCCTGTCGAATGGTTTTTTACGTCTGTGCATCTGAAACCTAGAACATGGGAGCTGGAAGGGACTCCAGAGCAACAGCCTACATTTTACAGACCAAAAGAAAAAAAATCCACATTCAGTTCAGAAATGTTTACTTTACATAAGGCCACACAGCATGGCTGAGATGAGAATCTGGGTAGGCTGTTGTTGTTATGTGCTGTCAAGTTGATTATGATTCATAGTGACGCTATAAGGAAGAATATAACTGCCCCATAGGGTTTCCTAGGCTGTAATCTTTACAAGAGCAGATCACCAGGTCTCTTCTCCCACAGAGTGGCTGGCAGGTTCAAACAGCCAGTCTTTAGGTTAACAGCTGAGTATTTAACCATTACGCCACCAGGGCTCCTTTGGGTAGGCGAGGTCAGTCCTTCTACTACACCATTTATGCGTTTGAATCACTCCCCCTTAGTACAGTCGAGTGCACATAGTTAGGCTGGTAAATCACCTCTAAAGACCAAACAACCAAAAAACCAAACCAGTTCCCATCAAGTGATTCCTACTTACAGCAACCCCATGTGTCACAGAGCAGAACTGCTCCACAGGGTTTTCTGGGCTGTAATCTATGCAGATTATCAGACCTTTCTACATCAGTGCCGTTGGGTGGGTTTGAAGTGCCAACCTTTAGGTTTAGTAACTGCAAACCATTTTTGCCACCCAGAGACCTTATCCTGAGGCTGCAGATGACTTGAAGTCTTTGTGCTAAAATTTCAGTGGATGAACTCTATGCAGAATCAGTAACTTGCAGTTATACACGTTTCTCAGTGAACTTGTCTTGTCTTCAACTATTTCTGCCCCCGCATCTGCATTTTATCCCCCAATTTGGAGTTGTTAGGCAGACCTCAGTGTTCATGTCCAATGCAACACTGCACCTGTGTCAGCCTTTGGGGTTACCCAGGAACCCCGGCCCCTCCGTCTGCTCTCTACCTTATGAGACTCACAATGGGAGTAATGAAAAAATGTGCTAATAAACACATTTAAGGTTTATATAAATAAAGATTCAATTAAAAGATTAATTAGGGACAAATATAGATCTTCAAGTTTGGTTTTAAAAAGTCAGTGCAAGCATAAGTGGGAAGCTATAGTGCTAAGTATCTGGGAGTGTTGGTGATGAGTGCCATATGAGTCAGTATTTCCAAATAAAGTAAAATGTAAAGAAGGCCCAGTGTAAACTTTGTTAAATCCAAAGGAGTCTAGTGTAGAAAACAAAGGAAGTGGTAGGCCACTTCAAACTTTGTGGGTCAAATGGGAACTGGAGTAAATGGCTCCCTCACTTTAAGAGATCAGACCCCAAAAAGTCAGTTATGCAGGTCAGCTTACGTAGGCTCCAAAGTATTTTAGAAATAAAATAAAATAACATTTTATTTAAGAGAAGAACTTGTGAATTAAAAGATAAATGGTAAAGGAGTTTTGAAATTTTTCCCCAAACTAGCAATTGATCTACAGAGGAGGAGGAGTTTAACTCTGGAAGCTGTACCACCACTGTCATTAGTGTTAGGTGCCATTGAGTCAGCCCCACCTCATGGCAACCCCATGCACAAGGGAACAAAGCCCTGCCTGGTCCTGCACCATCCCCATGATTGGCTGCAGATTGGACAAGGTTCCATTGCATTCTCTAGTGTTTTCGTTGGCTGAATTTTGGAAGGAGATCTCCAGGTTGTTCATCTTACTCTGAAGTACCACTGATACCTGTTTAGCATCATAGCAACACACAAGCCTCCACTGAGAGACGTCTGCATATGAGGTACATTAGCTAGGAATTGAACTCAGGTCTCCTGCCTGGAAGGCAGGATTCTACCATTAAACCACCAGTACCACCACTAAATGTCTCCATACACAGGTTCCAGGGCTTTCAATATAAAGCTACAATGGCTGACCTTGGATTACAGATGTCAAGGGCAAGCCAGGCCCAAAACCTGGGACAGCTTAAGGAAAACTTAGACCATCTCACTTGAACTGAGAGTCAAGTTTCAGTCAAGCAATGATTTTGAAATACTGACTTACTGAGACAGTTACCATCTTGACTAAGCTTGTATTCTATTTCTATTAATCTTGCTTTACTCTTAACTGATTTTTGTATGTTTTAAGTAGAAATGAGCAGTATTTCATGTTTCAACCAATTAATTTAATAAAGAGCTTTCTTTATAGAAAATAAAGTTTTCTTCGCAAGGCAGAGTACAACAGACTAATAAACACACTAAATTAAACACACACACACACACACACACACACACACACACACACACACACTCGCACATTGCCATCAATTCCAACTCATGGAGACCCCATGTGTTACAGAGTAAAACTGCTCCATAGGGTTTTCTTGGCTGTAAGCTTTGCAGAAGTAGATCACCAGAACTTTCTTCCACTGTGCTACTGGGTGGGTTCAAACCACCAACATTTAGGTTAGTAGCACCACCAATGCCTGGTGGTAGTGACCAACATCACAGACCTATCGCCAAGGAGGAAAGACTGAGCTTAGGACACACCCTTCAAATTCACTCCATTATTTCTTTCAAAGGATATTCATTTTCTTCTGGGGTAAAAGTGAAAAGTTTTGGGGGGATCATAAATTCTACCCCCTAAACTTATTATAATGGATAAACAATAAAAATAAAATATCCTCCCACCAGCAATAAAAGGAAACAAGACAACTTCAAGCCATATCCTTTGAAAAATATCAGTCCTAGAAAGAGAGAGACAGAAGATTCCAAGAATCTGGCAGCTTGGTGCAGCACAGCTGAATGTAACCCCCTTCATTCACCTCCGTCCCCCCATAAATGCTATCTGGGCCTGGGAGGTGGAGTGAAGGGGAAGGTAAGTGAAACAATACTGCAAAATAAATCACCTCCAATATGAGGTGAGTAGATTGCAGACTGGTATACAGTCACCCAAGAATGTACGTACAGAAACTCTTCCCACCACCTTGGTCTACCAGAGACAGGAAAAAACAGGCAGGAAAAGTGGAATGATTGTAATCACATGGAGCTAACTATCCCCAGGAATAAACAAGGATTTAGAAAAACAGAAGACAAAGAGAAAATATACAAGACAAGGTCCTCTGAGAAAACTGAAAACTGGAAAGGAAGAAAAGGCAAAAGCAGAGACTCTGGGGAGTCTCTGGGTGGTGCAAGTAGTCAAGTGCTCAGCTACTAACCAAAAGGTTAGAGGTTCGAGTCCACCAAGAGGTGCTTCAGAAGAAAGGCCTAGCATTCTACTTCCGAAAGGTCACAGCCATTGAAAACCCTGTGGAGTACAGTTGCACAGTTCTCCGCTGACACACATGGGGTGTCATGAGTCAGAATCAACTTGATGGCAACTGGTTTTCTTTTTTTGTTTGGTTTTTGGTTTTACAGACTTTAGAAGGACGAACAGACTATAAACCCTGTAAAACCAGGACAACACACACACACCCCTAAAACAAAACAAAAAAAACAGAGAATATATAGGGAAAGAGAAAAAATGGAAAACACTTTTTTAAAAAATGATAGAATCAATGTTTTCTTATTTTTAATGTTTATTAACTAAATCTTTTGAATAAATATAAGTTCATGTAGAAATTTGTCTATTAAAAAGAAAAAAATTAGGTTGGGGGAATCTAATTGTTCACCTTATGCAAGAAACTCATTCATATAGAAGAAAGTGAATTTTGAATATAGACTTGCTAGAAGTGAGGGAGTGAGCCACTTGGGTGTGTAGGAAAGAGCAGATGTGGGGAGCCTGAGGCAGGAGGCTGCCAGGTGTGTGAGGAACAGCCTGGAGGCAAGTGTAGCTTGAGTGGAGTAAATGAGGGAGAAAGGAGTGGGAGAAGAGCGAGAGTCAATGGTTGTAGAGCACAGTGAAGGCTTTAGCTTTTACTATGACATGGTGAGTCCCTGGAGGCTCTTTGTCATGGCATGCCATGCTCAAATTCAGTTTTAACAGCACTACTTTGTCTGTTGCTTTGAGAATACACTCTGAGGGATAAGGGCGAAACCATGAACTAATTAGGGAGCTCTTGGAATAAACCAGAGTCCCCGGGTGGTGCAAATGGTTAACCCGCTCATCTACTAACCGAGAGGCTGGAGGTTCGAGTCCACCAGGGGCACCTTGAAAAAAAGGCCTGACATTCTACTTCTAAAAAATCAGCCATAGAAAATCCAACACCTCTACAACAAAAAGACAAATAATCCTATTTAAAAATGGGCAAAGGAAATGAACAGACCCTCCTCCAAAGAAGACATTCAAGTGGCCAACAGACACATGAGGAAATGCTTGCAATCACTAGCCATTAGAGAAATGCAAATTAAAACCACAGTGAGATACCATACTGGCATGAATCAAAAACACTGGAAATAGCAAATGTTGGAGGGGCTGCGGGGAGATCGGAACTCTTATGCGCTACTGGTGGGAATGCAAAATGGTACAACCATTTTGGAAAATGATATGGCGCTTCCTTAGAAAGCTAGAAACAGACATACAGTACGATCCAGCAATCCCACCCCTAGGAATATATCCTAGAGAAATAAGAGTCGTCACTCGAATAGACATATGCACACCTATGTTCATGGCAGCATTGTTCACAATTGCAAAAAGATGGAAACAACCTAGATGCCCATTGACAGATGAATGGATAAACAAACTGGTACATACACACAGTGGAGTACTATGCAACGAGAAAGAACAATGATGAATCTGTGAAGCATCTCATAACATGGATGAAACTGGAGGACATTACACTGAGTGAAATAAGTCAATCACAAAAGGACAAATATTGTATGAGACCTCTACTGTAAAAACCCATGAAAAAGTTCACACACAAAATGTAACAATCTTTGTTGGTTACCAGGGATGGGAGGGGTTGGGGGGAAATACTAAATAGGCAACAGATAAGTGGTATCTTGGGTGAAGGGTGAGACAGTACACAATACAGGGGAAACTAGCACAACTTGTACAAGGAAAGGTCATGGAAGCCCCATAGACACATCCAAACTCCCTGAGGGACTGAAATGCTGGGCGGAGGGCTGTGGGGACCATGGTCTCAGGGGACATCTAGCTCAATTGGCATAACAGTTTATAAAGGCAATGTTCTACATTCTACCTTGGTGAGTAGTGTCTGGGATCTTAAAAGCCTGTGAGCAGCCATCTAAGATACTCCACTGGTCTCATCCCTTCAGGAGCAAGGGAGAATGAAGAGAACAGGATACAAGGGAAAGATTAGTCCAAAGGCCTAATGGACCACAGCTACCACAGCCTCCACCAGACTGAGTCCAGTACAGCTAGATGGTGACCAGCTACAACCACTGACTGCTCTGGCCAGGATCACAATAGAGGGTTCTGGACAGAGCTGGAGAAGGATGTAGAACAAAATTCTAACTCACAAAAAAAAGACCAGATTTACTGGCCTAAAGGAGACTGGAGAAACCCCGAGAGTGTGGCCCCCAGACACCCTTTTAGCTCAGTGGTGAAGTCACTTCCGAGGTTCACCATTCAGCCGGGGAGTGGACAACCCCATAAAACCAAATGGGACTAATGACGCACAGCAGTCCAGGGACAAGGACTAGAAGGCAGAAGGGGACAGGAAAGCTGGTGATAGGGAACCCAAGGTTGAGTAAGGATAGTGTTGATGTGTTGTGAGGTTGTTAACCATTATCATAGGGCAACATGTGTACTAACTGTTTAATGAGAAACTATTTTGTTCTGTAAACCTTCATCTGAAGTGAGAATAGCAGCAAAATTGGAAGAGCGTAGTCGATGTCACTGAACTGTACATGTAGAAATTTTTGAAATGGTGTATCTTTGGCTATGTATATTTTCACCAAAAAAAAAAAAAAAAAAAAAAAGGTCGAGAAGGAAGAGGGTTGACATGTTGTGGGGTTGTTAACCAATGTCATAAAACAATAAGTATACTACTGTTTCATGAGAAACTATCTGTTCTGTAAACCTTCACCTGAAGTACAATAAAAAAAAAAATCAGCCATTGAGAACCCTGTGGAGCATAATTCTACTCTGACACACATGGGTTGCCATGAATTGAAGTTGACTCCATGGCAACTGGGTTTTGCAATAAACGATTACGGTGGCTTGGGCCAAGGTGGTGGCAGTGAAGGTGGTGAGAAATAGATTCTAAATATATGTTGTTGTTGTTGTTAGGTGCTGTTCAGTCACTTCCGACTCATAGCAACCCTATATACCACAGAATGAAATAATGCCAAGGTCCTGCGCCACCCTCACAATCATTGTTATGCTTAAGCCCATTGTTACAGCCACTGTGTCAATCCATCTCATTGAGGGTCTTCCTCTTTTTGGCTGACCCTCTACTTTATCAAGCATGATGTCCTTCTCCAGGGATGATCCCTCCTGATAACATGTCCAAAGTATGTAACATGTAGTCTCACCACCCTTGATTCTAGGGAGCGTTCTCGTTGTACTTCTTCCAAGACAGATTTGTTTGTTCTTTTGGAAGTCCGTGGTATATTCAATATTCTTTGCCAACACCATAATTCAAAAGCATCAACTCTTCTTCGATCTTCCTTATTCATCCTCCAGCTTTCCCATGCATATGAAGCAATTGAAAACACCATGGCTTGGGTCCAGGCACAGCTTAATCTTCAAGGTGACATCTTTGCATATATATATACAGTGAATAGATCGTGAAATATATAGTGAAGTTATAGCCAAGAGGATTTTTACATGTGAAAGAGTTGGACTTAGTCAATGAACAGACAGTTTACCCATAATAACTGGAGAAAAGGTAAGTTATGGGGACAGCAGCCCAGAGACTTGTAGAAGCAGAGTTAGTGGGAGAATGTGGAAATTCTATTCTGAGTGGTGCTATTTCCTCAGTGGGATAGGAATCAAGATCACCCACCAACAGTAGGATGGGGAATGAGGTGGTAGAGTTTTGAGAAGAGAGGAAAATATTTGAAATAGTCATCTAAGGGAATGGGGAGGATGAATGAACTAGGAAAATATAGCACAGTGGCTGGTCAGCAATAAGGGCCTACTTGAGGCTCATGATCATTAATTTTAAAAGAGACTAATCAACATCGTTCTGTGCCTTATTTCAACCACATTCAGCTCTATGAAAGCAGGCATGAAGTGGATGGAGAGTTAAGCCAAGGGCTATGGTTTAGCCAAGAATATGATGAAGCAAGAGAGGAATAAGTGAGCTAAGGAGGTATGCAAGGGAAAGATTATAATGATAAAACATGGAATTAAGGCTGTGTAGAGAAGATAGTGAGGACTGCAGGGGTATGAAATAGTGGAAAGGTGGTAGATGGATGGATAGACAGTCTCAAAAGAGTTAAAGGGTCTTCAAGTTAGGTACTAGAAAGAAGGATCTGGAAGGATCAGAGGCAGTGGTGATTGAATAGGATGTTGGAAAATTAGTTTGTGGATATTTCACATTCTGCCCATCAGACTGGCAAAATCTAGAATCTCAGAAAATGCCAAGGGCTAGTGAGAATATGGATAATTAGGAATCTTCATACTTTGCTTGTAGAAGTGTACAATGGTGCAGCAATTCTTCAAAGCAAACTGGCAGCACTTAGTGAACTTAAGTAAGCTTATATCCCAAGATCCAGCATCCCGTCCATACCCATGAGAAGCTTCCCATGAATTCATATGGAAATACATACAAGAGAGTTCATGACAGTATTGTCTGTAAGAGCACAGGGTTGGTTGGAGACAACCTAGGTGCCCATCACTAGGGGAATAAAACAAAAAGTGGACTATGTATAAAATATGGGTGGAAGCCAAAAGAGAGAAAGTTGCAAGCAACAAAAAAAGGAGAAAGCTAAAGAAATTTCAGAATAATAACTGCAGCAGGCAACGGTGGTTCAGTGGCAGAATTCTTACCTTCCATGCGGGAAGGTTCACTTCCTGGCCAGTGCATTCATGTGCTGCCACCACCTGTCTGTCAGTGGAGGCTTGCATGTTGCTCTGATGCTGAACAGGTTTCAGCGGAGCTTCCAGACTAATTCGGCCTGGCGATCTACTTTCGAAAATCAGCCAGTGAAACCTCTATGGTTTACAATGGTCTGATCCACAACCCACCATGAAATGGCACAGGACTGAGCAGTGTTTCATTCCGTTGCTCATGGGTTTGCCATGAGTCAGCAGCCAACTTAACAGCAGCTAACAACAACAACAACAACAGACTCCCAGAACAGGAATGGAAAGTATTCAAGCATTAGAATGATTAAGTCCCTGGATGATTATAACAACATGATAAAGCATATGTTTCTCTCTCAATAAGAGAAAAGAAAATCAACTGGAGACTTTAGGAAAAGCAAACATGTATAAAAAGTCATGATCCAAATATGAAGCAAAATAAAATGTGGCATGATTTTAAGCAATTGATGAAGTAAAACAAAAGATAATGCACTAGACCTGGATGCTAGAATTAAGTCACCACTGAGTGGCACAAGCGTTGTGACACTGGGTCTATGTATCAGGCAGGTTCAACCAGAGCAACAAAACCAACAGAAGATACATATTAGGAGCTCTGGTGGCGCAGTGGTTAAGAGCTCGGCCGCTAACCAAAAGGTCAGCAACTTGAATCCACCAGCCACTCCTTGGAAACCTTATGGAGCAGTTTTACTCTGTCCTATAGGATGTTTATGAGTCAGAATCGACGCGATGGCAATGGGTTTGGTTTGGGTTTTATTGCAAAGAGCTGACTGACATGAATAGGAAGCCTGGCTAGGCAAGTCTGAAATCTATAGAGCAGCCCATTAGAAAAGGCAGGCTGGAATTCTCTGGAATTAGCTGAAACTACCATTCATGGGTTGAATACATTCTTCTTAGGGAAGTCTTAGCTCTGCTCTTAAGGCCTTTCAACTGATTGAATCAGGCTCGCCCAGATTATCTTGGATAGTCTCCCTTACTTAAAGTCAACTGATTATGGACTCCAATCATATTTACAAAATACCTTCAAAGCAACACCCAGGTTAGTGTTTGAATAACTATAGACTGCAGCCTAGCCAAGCTGACACAAAAAACTAAACATCACAGCCTAGACTGCTGCTTGGCTGTACAATAAACAACAGGTGCACAGTCATAATATTGTAAATGCTATTGATTGTTTTTTCAATTTCAGAAAATTTTTTTAGAGAAAACATTATCAGTAATTTTCGGGGAAGAATATAACTCTTGTCAACTTTGTCAATGTAAAGATATGGATAAAATACAAAAGATCATCAAGATGCTTAGAGAAGGATGGTTACTGTAGAAATAGCTGGGGGGTATAAACAATCTAAACATTCAATAGTTGGGAAAGGGATAAATAAATTATGGAATATTCATATAATGGAATACTATACAATGTATATTACAATGTGCAATGTATCCCCACACGTCAGTTTGTCATACTATGGTGGCTTGCATGTTGCTGTGATACTGGAAGCTATGTCACTGGTATTTCAAATACCAGCAGGGTCACCCATAGTGGACAAGCTTCAGCTGAGCTTCCAGACTAAGACAGACTAGGAAGAAGGACCTGGCAGTCTACTTTTGAAAAAATTAGCCAGTG
Organism: Dugong dugon; assembly: GCA_030035585.1. Classification (NCBI taxonomy): domain Eukaryota; kingdom Metazoa; phylum Chordata; class Mammalia; order Sirenia; family Dugongidae; genus Dugong; species Dugong dugon. Next base: position 61,770,782 of record CM057470.1, read on the forward strand.
AAAACCTTATAAATAACAGCAGAACATTGTCTGATATAGTGCCAGAAAATGAGCCCGTTAGGCTGGAAGGCACCCAAATATGACTGGAGAAGAGCTGCCTCCTCAAAGTAGAGTTGACCTTAATGACGTGGATGGAGGCAAGCTTTTGGGACCTTCATTTGTTGATGTGGCACAACTCAAAATGAGAAGAAACAGTTGCAAATATCCATTAATAATAGAAAAGTGGAATGTATGAAGTATGAATCTAGGAAAATTGGAAGTTCCAGAAAAGGAAATGGAACCCATAAACATCGATATCCTAGGCATTAGTGAGCTGAAATGGAAATTGGCCATTTCGAATCGGATAATCACATGGTCTGCTCTGTTGGGAATGACAAATTTAAGAGGAAAGATGTTGCATTCATCATCAGAAAGACCATTCCAAGATCTATCCTGAAGTACAACACTGTCAGTGATAGAATAATATCCATACACCTACAAGGAAGACCAGTTAATATGTCCATTATTCAAATTTATGCACCAATCACTAAAGCCAAAGATGAAGAAATTGAAGATTTTTACCAACTTCTGCAGTCTGAAATTGATGAAACATGCAATCAAGATGCATTGATAATTAACTGGTGATTGGAATGTGAAGGCTGGAAACAAAGAAGGAACAGTAACTGGAAAATATGACCTTGGTGATTGAAACAATGCAGGAGATCTCATGACAGAATTTTGTAAGACCAACGACTTCTTCATTGCAAATACATTTTTTCAACAACGTGAATGGTGACTGTACACATGGACCTCACCATATGGAACACACAGGCATCAAATTGGGTATCTCTGTGGAAAGAGACAATGGAGAAGCTTAATATCACCAGTCAGAACAAGGCCAGGCGCTGACTGTGGAACCAAACATCGATTGCTCATATGTAAGTTCAAGTTGAAGCTGAAGAAAATTATAACAAGTCCACAAGAGCCAAAATACAACCTTGAGTATATCTCACCTGAATTTAGAGACCCCCTCAAGAATAGACTTGACACATGACGGGTATTTGATACTAATGACAGAAGACCAGACGAATTGTGGAATGACATCAAGGAAGTCATACACGAAGAAAGCCAAGAGGTCATTAAAAAGACAGGAAAGAAAGAAAAGACCAAAATGGATGTCAGAAGAGACTCTGAAACTTACTTTTGAACGTAGAGTAGCTAAAGCAAAAGGAAGAAATGATGAAGTAAGAGCTGAACACAAGATTTCAAAGCACAGCTGGAGAAGACAAAGTATTACTGAAATGTGCAAAGACCTGGAGTTAGAAAACCAGAAGGGAAGAACACACTGAGCATTTCTTAAGTAGAAAGAATTGAAGAAAAAATTCACATCTCAAGTTGCAATACTGAAGGATTCTGTGGGCAAAATATTAAATGACGCAGGAAGCATCAAAAGAAGATGGAAGGAGTCTGGCAAGATGGCGCTCTAGGCAGAAGCACCACGCCGTCCCTCCACAGCAAAGATCCGAAAAACTAAGCCAAACAGAGAATCAACAATCCTGAAACCCTAGAACATCAAATGAAGAGTTAAAGAACTCAGCCAAACACCAAACGGAGTGAGAATACTGAAAGAGAACGGAGAGCGAGGGGAGATTCATGCAGAGGTCCCCTACCAGCTAACGCAGCGTGGATCCACCATCTTGGACTCCTATCGGAGACCAGCAAACAGGAGAACGGGAGAGCAGCCCCGCAGAGCGTCCAGTGGGAGACGGAACGGCCGGTAATTTGCGGTGTGCACTTTCCCACCCCCCACCCCTCTTTGCCTCGGCTGGGGCTTCCCTGCTTCCCGTGGCCAGGGTCCCCAGGCCGGGGGTCGCTGGTGCTTGGATTCCACACGCCCGAACCGGCGGCTCTCTGGGAGCCATTTGTTGGCTGCTGGCATTGCTTTTTCTGCCGCCTCCCCCTCATTTTGCTTGGGTGCCTGGTTCTGAGCGCCGTCTTTGCTCTCTCCTGCGGGGCTGTGGGGCTGCGTTTGGGTGTGTGGCTGCTTCCAGGTCTTGGCTACCATGCTGGTGAGATCCCAGGGCCTTTGTTCGTTCACCCCTCTGCTTCCTGTGGCCACAGTCTCTTGACCTGGGACCGCCGGCTGCTTCGATTCCGCGCGCCTGTGTGGGGGGCTCTCTGGTGCCGTTTGTGCTGCTGGTGTTGCTTTTTCTGCTTCTTTTGGTTTCTCACTTGCCTCTCACTGCCTCCCCCTCCTTTTGCTCGGGTGCCTGGTTCCGAGCACCGTCTTTGCTCTTTCCTGAGGGTCTGTGGGGCTGCGTTCGGGTGTGTGGCTGCTTCCAGGTCTGGGTTGCCACGCTGGTGAGATCCCAGGGCTTTTGTTCATTTGCTCCTCTGCTTCCTGTGGCCACGATCTCTTCACCGGGGTCCGTCAGCTGCTTCGATTCCGCGCGCCCAGGCGGGCAGCTCTCTGGATGCTGTTTGTTGGCTGCTGGTGCTGCCGTTTTTGTTTTTTGTTTTTTTTCCTTTCTTTTCTTCTGCTTCTTTTGGTTTCTCGCTTGCCTCTCGCCTCCTCCCCCTCCTTTCACTCGGGTGCCTGGCTCCTTGCACCCTCTTAGCTCCTTTCTGAGGGTCCCCAGAGCGCAGGCAATTTGTGATATATGCTTTCCACTCTCCACCCTTCTTCACTCACACTCGGCCTCCTCTGTTTCCCACAGACACAGTCTCTTGTCCAGAAACACCAGCCGGCACTGGCTGGCTCTCTGCATGCCATTCATTGACTGCTGATGTTGCTTTTTTTTTTTTTTAATTTTATTTTTTTTCTTTTTTGATTAGTTTTGTTTTCTTTTCCCTCTTTTTCCCTTTTGTCTTTCTTCATTGCTCAATTTCTCATCTCTCTATCTCTTCCTTCTCTTTCTCATTCCTGAATACCAGGTGTTGTATGCCTCTGCGCCTTCTGGTCAGGCTATGCTATGAAACTTGAGACCGACTTCCCCAGACCTCATAGCCACATCGGTGGGATCCCTGGGAACTTTGCAGTTCTTTAACTTTTCTGATTTATATTTGTTCATTCTTTTCTTTTCTTTCTCTTCCCCTTTCTGGTTTTCTCCATCCCATAGTCTCTCATCTGTACATTCCAACGGCAAGCTCCCCTAGCATTCTTTTATGTTTGCATGTTTTTCACTCCTGCTCCTCTCTCCTCTCTCCCATATCCAGCTTAGCTTCACACATAACCATCTCCCTGATGCATCCTGCCTACCTGCACCGTGCACTTGACATCACACCACCAAGCTGTGCAGGCACGCCCTATTGGAACCTGCCCAGCACTGACTACCGACCATCCTGGTGGCTGCGGTGAGTGCCACAAACAACCCGTCCCAGTGGCTCCTCTTCAGCTAGACCTGCCCAGCTGTACCACAAGGATGAAACAAAAAAATCTACAGTCAGTAAATGAGAGAAATATCTACTGAATGCCCCGAAAACAGCAAACAATATCAAAACGTTTACAAAAACAAGACAAGATGGCTCTAATAGGCTTCCGAATTAAAACACCAGATAACACTCCTGTGGAACAAAATGCACTAGAAGTACCTGATAGGGAACTCAAATCACTAATACTCAGAATTTTCCAAGAACTGAGGCAAAAAGCTGACAAACATGAGGAAAAAATAGACAAATTTATGCAAAATACAGACAAAAAATTGGAAGAATTCAGGAAGATGATGCAGGAACATAATGCCAAAATAAATTCACAACTCGAAATTATACAAAAACAACAATTAGAAATCCAAAAGATAAACAACAAGATTTCAGAAATGGATGATGTCATAGAAGGGCTGAGAAGTAGATTTGAAACCGTGGAAGACAGGATCAGTGGAACTGAAGACAAACACTTGGATACAACTCTTTCAGGAAAACTCAGAAAAATGAAGAGACCCTGAGAGTTATGTGGGACACAATTAAAAGCAAAAACTTAGGAGTGATTGGCATCCCAGAACAGGGGGAGAAAACAGAAAACACAGAGAGGATCATTGAGGAACTGCTGACAGAAAACTTTCCCAATATCATGAAAGATGAAAAGATGGCCATCCAAGAAGCTCAACGAACCCTATATAGAAGAGACCCCAAAAGAAAATCACCAAGGCATATCATATTCACACTCGCCAAAACTAAAGACAAACAAAGAATCCTGAGAGCAGCTGGTAAAAACCAAGAAGTCACATACAGAGGAGAAACAATAAGACAGCTCAGATTATTCGGCAGAAACCATGCAGGCAAGAAGGCAGTGGGATGACGTATATAAAATCTTGGAAGAAAAAAATTGTCAGCCAAAAATAATATATCTGGCAAAACTCTCGTTCAAATTTGATGGTGAAATTAGGTCATTACCAGATAAACAGAAACTAAGGGAATATGCAAAAGTCAAACCAAACTTACAAGAATTATTAAAGGGAGTTCTTCAATCTGAGGACTAACAGCTTCAGCCCTCAGGCAGGACCTAGGATGCAGGTTCATACAAACCAGATACCATTCTAGGAAATGAACTATCGAGGACTATCCAAAACCAAAAGAAATACAACAGGGAATCAGAGCAATCAATCAAAGGATGACAACAACATCAAAACAATGAAAGAGGGAATAAACAGCATAGGTATAGAACCTTCTAACAGAGAGGAAGGCAAGGCGATAGCAAGTAAGGGTAGACTGCTTCAAACTTATAAAGATAAGGGTAAAATTCATGGTAACCACAAAGAAAGTTAACAAACACACTCATAAAAATAAAGACGAAAAACATAAAGTCTCAGCAAAAACAAAATCTACAAAAACAAAAGAAATGAACACAAAATCCACAAACAAAAGTAACTCAGCACAAGAGAGTAAGAAGAACAAAGAAAACTTCAGCACCACAAAAAAAAGCACTACAAAATGAAAGCAACAAACTCACATCTATCAATAATTACAGTGAATGTAAATGGACTCAATGCACCCATAAAGAGACGGAGAGTGGCAGAATGGATAAGAAAACAGGATCCATCAATATGCTGTCTACAAGAGACACACCTTAGAAACAAAGATGTGAATTTATTAAAAATCAAAGGTTGGAAAAAAATATATCAAGCTAACAACTACCAAAAAAGATCAGGAGTGGCAATTCTAATCTCAGATAAAATAGACTTTAAAACAAAATCTACCATAAAAGACAAATAAGGACACTATATAATGATTAAGGGTACGGTCCATCATGAAGACATAACCATAATAAACATCTACACACCCAATGACAGGGCTCCAAAATACATTAAAAAAACTCTAACAGCACTGAAAAGAGAAATTGACAGTTCCACAATAATAGTAGGAGACTTCAACACACCACTCTCAGTAAAGGACAGAACAACTAAGAAGAAACTCAGCAAAGATACAGAAGACCTAAAGGACACAATCAGCCAACTGGACCTCATAGACATATATAGAACAATCCATCCAACCGCTGCAAAGTACACATTCTTTTCCAATGCACATGGAACATTCTCTAGAATAGACCACATCTTAGGCCACAGAGCAATCCTCAACAAGATCCAAAACGTTGAGATAATTCACAGTATCTTCTCTGACCACAATGCCATCAAGGTAGAAATTAACACTAGAAAGATCAAGGAAAAAAAAATCAACTACATGGAAACTGAATAATACTCAGCTTACACATCAATGGGTAATAGAAGAAATCAGAGATGGAATCAAAAAATTCCTAGAATCACATGAAAATGAAAACACATCATACCAAAACCTTTGGGACATAGCAAAGGCAGTCCTCAGAGGACAATTTATAGCAATAGATGCACATATCAAAAAAGAAGAAAGGGACAAAATCAAAACATTAACTACAGAACTCAAACAAATAGAAAGAGAACAGCAAAAAAAACCTACAACCACTGGAAGAAAGGAGATAGTAAAGATCAGAGCAGAAATAAATGAAATAGAGAACAGAAAAACAATAGAAAGAATCAACAAAACCAAAAGTTGGTTCTTTGAAAGAATCAACAAAATCGACAAACCACTGGCCAGACTGACAAAAGAAAAACAGCAGAGGACACAAATAACCCAAATAAGAAATGAAATTGGGGACATTATAACAGACCCAACTGAAATAAAAAGGATTATAACAGAATATTATGAAAAACTATATTCCAACAAATTTGAAAACCTAGAGGAAATGGATAAATTTCTAGAAACACACGGCCTATCCAAACTACAACTAAGTGATATTGAAAATCTGAACAGACCCATAACAGGAGAAGAGATTGAAAAGGTAATAAAAAAACTCCCAACCAAAAAAACCCCTGGCCCAGATGGCTTCACTGGAGAATTCTACAAAACATTTACAGAAGAGCTTGTACCAGTTCCACTCAAGCTATTTCAGAGCATAGAAGAGGAAGCAACACTTCCAAATTCATTCTATGAAACCAGCATAACGCTGATACTAAAACCAGGCAAAGACATCACAAAAAAAGAAAATTACAGACCAATATCTCTGATGAATATAGATGCAAAAATTCTGAACAAAATTCTAGCCAATAGAATTCAGTATCGTATCAAAAAAATAATACACCACGACCAAGTAGGATTCATACCAGGTATGCAAGGATGGTTTAACATTAGAAAATCCATCAACGTAATTCACCACATAAATAAAAGGAAAGAAAAAAATTACATGATCATCTCAATTGACGCAGAAAAGGCATTTGACAAAGTCCAACACCCATTCCTGATAAACACTCTCAATAAAATAGGTAGAGAAGGGAAATTTCTGAACATAATAAAGGACATCTATGCAAAACCAACGGCCAACATGATTCTTAATGGAGAGAGGCTGAAAACATTCCCCTTGAAAACAGAAACAAGACAAGGATGCCCTTTATCACCACTCCTATTTAACATTGTGCTGGAAGTTCTAGCTAGAGCAATAAGGCAAGAGAAAGAAATAAAGGGCATCCAGATTGGTAATGAAGAAGTTAAACTCTCCCTGTTTGCAGATGATATGATACTATACATAGAAAACCCTAAAGACTCCACGAGAAATCTACTGGAACTAATAGAAAGATTCAGCAGAGTAGCAGGATACAAGATAAACATTCAAAAATCAGTTGGATTCCTATACAGCAGTAAAGAGAACGATGAAAAGGAGATCAGGAAATCAATACCATTATCAATAACCCCTAAACAGATAAAATACTTAGGAATAAATCTGACCAGGAATGTAAAAGACCTATACAAAGAAAACTACAAAACACTGCTGCATGAAACCCAAAGGGATCTACATAAATGGAAAAACATACCATGCTCATGGATAGGCAGACTCAACATTGTGAAAATGGCAATTCTACCTAAAGCAATTTACAAATACAATGCAATCCCGATCCAAATACCAGCAACATTCTTCAAAGAGATGGAAAAACTAATTATTAACTTTATATGGAAAGGGAAGAAGCCCCGAATAAGTAAAGCACTACTGAAGAAGAATAAAGTTGGAGGACTCACACTACCTGACTTGAGAACTACTATACAGCTACAGTAGTCAAAACAGCCTGGTACTGGTACAACAGAGACATTGACCAATGGAACGGAATTGAGAACCCAGATGTAAATCCATCCACCTATGGTAACATGATTTTCGACAAGGGCCCAAAGTCCATCAAATGGGGAAAAGACAGTCTTTTTAACAAATGGTGCTGGCAAAACTGGATATCCATCTGCAAAAAAATGAAACAAGACCCATACCTCACACCGTATACAAAAACTACTTCAAAATGGATCAAAGACCTGCATATAAAGCTTAAAACTATCAAGTTCATAGAAAAAAAAATAGGACCAACACTTCAGGCTTTAATACATGGCATTAACAGGATACAAACCATAACCATCAATGCACAAACCCCAACAGATAAGCTAGATAACTGGGATCTTCTAAAAATCAAACACCTATGCTCTTCAAAAGACTTCACCAAAAGAGTAAAAAGAGAACCTACAGACTGGGAAAAAATTTTTGGATAGTACAAGTCAGACAAAGGTCTAATCTCCATAATCTACAAGAAAATCCAACACCTCTACAACAAAAAGACAAACAATCCTATCAAAAAATGGGCAAAGGAAATGAACAGACACTTCACCAAAGAAGACATTCAAATGGCCAACAGACACATGAGGAAATGCTCGCATTCACTAGCCATTAGAGAAATGCAAATTAAAACCACAATGAGATACCATCTCACCCCGGCATTACTGGCATGAATCAAAAATACAGGAAATAACAAATGTTGGAGGGGCTGCGGGGAGATGAGAACTCTTATACACTGCTGGTGGGAATGCAAAATGATACAACCATTTTGGAAAATGATATGGCGTTTCCTCAGAAAGCTAGAAATAGACATACCATTCGATCCAGCAATCCCACTCCTAGGAATATATCCTAGAGAAATAAGAGTCGTCACTCAAATAGACATATGCACACCTATGTTCATGGCAGCATTGTTCACAATAGCAAAACGATGGAAACAACCTAGATACCCATCAACAGATGAATGGATGAACAGACTATGGTACATACACACAATGGAGTACTATGCAACGAGAAAGAACAACAATGAATCTGTGAAGCATCTCATAACATGGATGAAACTGGAGGACATTATGCTGAGTGAAATAAGTCAATCACAAAAGGACAAATATTGTATGAGACCTCTATTGTAAAAACCCATGAAAAAATTCACATGCAAAATGTAACAATCCTTGTTGGTTACCAGGGATGGGAGGGGAGGGGGGGAAAATACTAAATAGGCAATAGATAAGTGGTATCTTGGGTGAAGGGTGAGACAGTACACAATACAAGGGAAACTAACACAACCTGCACAAGGAAATGTCATGGAGGCCCCATGGACACATCCAAACTCCCCGAGGGACTGAGTTGTTGGACGGAGGGCTCTGGGGACCATGGTCTTGGGGAACATCTAGCTCGATTGTCATGACACTACTTATAAAGATAATGCTCTACATTCTACCTTGGTGAGTAGTGTCTCGGGTCTTAAAAGCCTGTGAGCGGCCATCTAAGATATTACACTGGTCTCATCCCTTCGGGAGCAAGGGAGAATGAAGAGAACAGGATACAATGAAAAGATTAGTCCAAAGGACTAATTGTCCACAGCTACCAAGACCTCCACCAGACTGAGTCCAGTACAGCTAGATGGTGCCCGGCTACCACCGCTGACTGCTCTGACCAGGATCACAACAGAGGGTTCTGGACAGAGCTGGAGAAGGATGTAGAGCATAATTCTAACTCACAAAAAAAAAAAAAAGACCAGATTTACTGGCCTAAAGGAGACTGGAGAAACCTCAAGAGTATGGCCCCCAGACACCCTTTCAGCTCAGAGGTGAAGTTACCTTCGAGGTTCACTGTTCAGCCTGGGAGTGGACAGCCCAGTAAAACTAAATGAGACTAATGAGGTACAGGAGTCCAGTGACAAGGGCCAGAAGGCAGAGGGGGAGTAGGAAGCTGATGATAGGGAACACAAATTTGAGTAAGGGTACTGTTGATGTGTTGTGAGATTGTTAACCATTGTTATAGGGCAACATTTGTAGTAACTGTTAAATGGGAGGCTATTTTGTCCTGTAAGCCTTCATCCTGGGTGAGAATGGCAGCACAATTGGAAGAGCATAGTCAATGTCACTTAAATGTATACGTAAAAAGTTTTGAAATCATGTATCTTTGGCTATGTGTATTTTCACCAAAAAAAAAAAAAAAAAAGCTGAGAACTCAGAGGGTTAAAATGTTGTGGGGTTGTTAACCAAAGTCATAAAACAGCATGTGTACTACTGTTACATGATAAACTGTTTGTTCTGTAAGCCTTCACCTGAAGTACAATAAAATATTAAAAAAAAAAAAAAAGAAGAAGATGGAAGGCATACTGTACCAAAAAGAATTAGTCGATGTTCAACCATTTCAGGAGGTAGCATGTGATCAAGAAATGATGGTACTGAAGGAAGAAGTCCAAGCTGCACTGAAGGCATTGGTGAAAAACAAGGCTCCAGGAATACCAATTGAGATGCCTCAACAAATGGATGTGGCACTGGAAGTGCTCACTCGTCTATGCCAAAAAATTTGGAAAACAGCTACCTGGCCAACCGACTGGAAGAGATCCACATTTGTACCCATTCCAAAGAAAGGTGATCCAACAGAATGCAGAACTATCAAACAATATCGTTTATATCACACACAAGTAAAATTTTGCTGAAGATCATTCAAAAGCGGTTGCAGCAGTACATCGACAGGGAACTGCCAGAAATTCAAGCCAGATTCAGAAGAAGACATGGAACATGGGATATCATTACTGATGTCAGATGGATCTTGGCTGAAAGCAGAGAATACCAGAAAGATGTGTACCTGTGTTTTATTGACTATGCAAAGCATTCGACTCTGTGGATCATAACAAATTATGGATAACATTAGGATAAATGGGAATTCCAGAACACTTAATTGTGCTCATGAGGAACCTGTACACAGACCAAGAGGCAGTCATTTGAACAGAACAAGGGAATACCGTGTGGTTTAAAATGAGGAAAGGTGTGCATCAGGGTTGTATTCTTTCACCGTATTTATTCAGTCTGTTTGCTGAACAAATAATCTCAGAAAGCGGACTGTATGAAGAAGAATGGGGCATGAGGATTGAAGGAAAACTCATTAACAACCTGAGTTATGCAGATGACACAACCTTGCTTTCTAAAAGTGAAGAGGACTTGAAGCACTTACTGATGAAAATCAAAGATTATAGCCTTCAGTATGGATTACACCTCAACATAAAGAAAACAAGAATCCTCACAGCTGGACCAATAAGCAACATCATGATAAACAGAGAAAAGGTTGAAGCTGTCAAATCTGTTGCAGAAGACCTCTCTAAAGTGTTAAAAAAAAAAAAAAAAAAACCAAAGATGTCACTTTAAGGACTAAGGTGTGACTGACTCAAGCCATGGTGTTTTCAATCACCTCATATGCACGTGTAAGCTGGACAATGAATAAGGTGACTAAAGAAGCATTGACGTCTTTGGATTATGGTGTTGGCAAAGAATGCTGAATATACCATGGACTGCCAGAAGAACAAACAAATCTGTCTTAGAAGAGGTAGAGCCAGAATGCTCCTTAGAAACAAGGATGGCAAGACTTCATCTCACATACTTTGGACATGTTAAAAGAAAGGACCAGTCCCTGGAGAAGGACTTGTCATTCTTGGTAAAGTAGAGGGTCAGTTAAAAAGAGGAAGGAAGACCCTCAAATAGAATGGACACAGTGGCTGCAACAATGGGCTCAAGCATAGTAATGATTGTGAGGATGGCAGTGTTTCTTTCTGTTGTAAATGGGTCGCTATGAGTCAGAAACTAAGAATAACAACAAATAGACAATGAAAATCTTATGGATCACAACTGTTGGCCTCTAGGATGACTCAAACCTCCAACCTTTTGGTTAGCAGCTGAGCACTTTAACCATTTGTACCATCCAGGAACTTCCAAGATACCTTAAGAGCTCTTAAATTCTCAAGGAATTCTGAGAGTAGGAGCTGATGAAATAATTAGCACTGCGTTTCTGAAGGGCGACCACAGACACACTACACCTAGGAGCCAGCTGGGTATCTGACGAGCTAAGTAGACAAAAGAGGCTCCTCAAATACTTCTTGCTGATCAGCTAAATTACAGATTAGAGAGGAGTTCCAAATGAATTCTAGGTAAATGTTACTGTGCTTTACTGTTGCTCTATATAAGAGAATAGGGCTAAAACTACCTGTACCCCTTATTAAGCAAAATGACTATTTCTTTTAATAAAAAGCAAGTGAAGACTATGGGATATTTTGGCTCTCTGCAGGTCTCTGAGCCTGAAGAAAATGTAACTCCTGGGGTGGGCTGTCACAGACATCATCTCGTGGAGTGCTTAGGGGATTACTTCATTACACTGTTCCCTGAACTGGCACCAATTATACAGTTACATTCACAAGTCAAAGAAAAGTTGAACCTTGTGCCTCTTAAATTATATCTTCCCAGAGTCTCTTGATCCAAGAAATCTCTGATCTCTGATTATTCCTGAATCAGCTAGTGACATATCCTTTGTGATGCGTATTCCTTCCTGTTGTAGACATGATTTGCTGTAAATAAGAGGTTAGCTTCTTAATATACTTTGGGAGATCATATACTATGATCAGGAAATACGTATAAGCAATAACAGTAGGACTACTTACTGAGTACTTACTATGTACAAGGCACTTTTAGGATTGTTTTGCATGTATTAGTTCACCGAATCCTTTTAAGAACACTTTGGAGTAAGTGCTATTATTATTCTCATTTTACTTATAAGAAATTTAAGGCTTATAAACAACTTGCCCAGCTCACGGACATAGTATATTAGCTGTCTGTTGTTGCATAAGATCCCTGAGTAGTGCAAGTGATTTGCATTCAACTACTCACCTAAAGGTTGGTGGTCTGAACCCACCTGGCAGCACTGTAGAAGGAAGGCCTGGTAATCTGCTTCCATGAAGATTATAGCCAAGAAAACCCTGTGGAGCAATTCTACTCTGTAACGCATGGAGTCGCCATAGTAGGAACTGACTCGATGGCAACAGTTTTGGTGTTTTTGTTTATTATCCCATAACAATTTCTCCCACAACTTAGAGGCTTAAAACAATAATAAACATTCATTGTCTAACATAGTGTTCGAGTCAGAAGTTCAGGAGTTGCTTAGCTGGGTTATTCTGGCTCAGGGCCACACATGAGGTTGCAGTCAAAATGACATTTGGGGCTGCAGTTATGTGAAGGCTTGACTGAGGCTGGAGGATCTGCTGCCAAGATGGCTCACTCACATGGCTGGTGAGCTGGTGTTGGTCATGAGCAGGAGGCCTCAGTTCCTCACCATGTGAACTTCTCTATGTTGTTGCTGTTGTTGTTAGCTGCCTTCAAGGAGGCTCATGGTGACCCCATGCACAACAGAACCAGTCCTTTGCCATCCCCATGATCAGTTGCAGATGGGACTGTTGTGATCCATAAGGTTTTCATTGGCCAATTTTTGGAAGTACATCACCAGGCCTTTCTTCCTAGTCCATCTTGGCCTGGAAGCTCTGCTGAAACCTGTTCAGCATCATAGTGACACACAAGCCTCCACTGATAGATGGGTGGTAGCTGATGGCCACCCCTAGCTGAACGAGAACCTGGGCAGTTTTAGCAAGGCAGTATATACATAAGAGTTTTTTCTGTAGGAGGAATGGGAATAGGTATTGGTCAGGCAACTATCATGGTCTGCTCAGTCATGTCTCACAGAGAGGCCACTATCTCTTTCCTTTATTTGCTGCTGCCCTCACCCCCAATATCCATGAGTCATGCATTATGGGGACAGAGTGTGTTAGGAGCCACCAGTCAAACATTCCTACTAACAGCTTGTCAACATTTCACGTTGGTGATTCCTATGTCATGTGCCCCATGGAGTGTGGGGAGAGGTGGCAGCCATATAATCTACCATCTAAGCAACTGCCACCCTGCACAAATTTAGAGTTATATATTGCATTCATTGGAAAGAGCATGAAGATGGGTTGGCCATCATGTTGACAAACCAGGGAGAGAAGATGGGGCAAGAGGCCAGCTCGTCACCCCTTTTGCAACTTGACAGCCTGACATGTGGCATTACTCCTGGGTTGAATTGCTCCCTATAGCTAAGAGTCTACAAGAGTTGTCTTAGAGGCAGTGAAAACCAGAGGACAGCCATGGCCTCTCTCTTTTTTCCCCACTCTCTGCCTGACTTTCCCTAGAGAAGGAACCAGCAAGACTCCTGCAACTTGATTTTCTCTTTTCCAGAAACATCCAACACAGGAAAAGTGTGTAAAATGGAAATTCAGTCCTGTCTTATCCATTTTCCCCTGTTCTCATCCTTGTGGGCAAACAATCGTAGAGGCTGTTACCGCTAGTGGCCATGGTAACAGAATAATGGATGTACAGTCTGGAAGTAGTAAACTTAATAAAACTGTAGTTTTTATTGCATTTCACCCTCATCTCTGATTAAATCAGATCTGCATAATACAAAGATATTAAATTTCCATGTTTCTCATTTTCTCTCCCCTGCCAATAGGGAAGCTGTGTTTTGAAGAAGCCCTGGGAACATAACTGCTCTCAATTTTGCTGAAAAATGTTTTTTAATAAATGGTGCTGGCTGGCCCACAAAGCAAAGCTGACTTGTGAGAAATGGTTGTATCCTGGCTCCACGGAGATTCAGCTGCTTTCCTCTGGCAAGTGGAGATTTATTTTTGGGTGGGGGGGACATATGGAGGAGTAATGGGGGAGGAAACCAACGGCAAAGGAGGAGACAATACATCAAAGAGGCACATTGATTCAAGAACTATTATAGAACACTATGTCGAGGCCAGGCCTGTGTGAGATCTGGGATGATAGAGATGAATGAGATGGAATACCTGAGTGCAAGGTGCTCGTGGTCTAAATGAGAAGCTTACCTAGATCACTTATCCCTACTTGTCTGCTTCCAATACAAAACCAACAGGAACAGAGATTGGGGATGAAATCTGGGTTGGCAGAACAATAAATCCCTGCATGACTGTGTGTCAGGCACTATGCTAGGCTCTCCAGGGGATTTAAAGATTGATGATACTTGAACCCTATCCTCTAAGAGCTTCAACTCTAACAGGGGTAATGTATAAACCACTACAATATGAGAGGCAACGTGATGGGAGGGACAGAGATACTACAAAAATTTTCAGGGAGGAGTGCTTACTTCTAGCTGGGGTCTTCAAGAAGGTATCACCAGCTTCAGAGTACATGTTTTTATCTCCATGTAACCTCAAGTTATGACCACATGTGATACTGCTCTGGCCTTTCATGAATATGGATAACTAATAAAAACTATTCTGTATTATCCTCAAAACAAAAATTCAAATGTAATGAAAATAATACACAAAATGTTAATTAGCTATAACATTTTTTTAACATATTAGGAAAAATAAAACCCAGAACAAGATTTAAATACAAAAATATAGACATAAATTAAGATCTTCCTCACAAAGGGGAAGGCTTTCCTAATTGAATCTTGGGTTTTCTTACCATGGTTAGGTAACTAACTTGTATGAACCTTGTCCAGAAGACAGAACACTTTGGGAAGTTTAGAGCTCTCTCTTTTGGTTGTAACATTTGATAGCTTACAAGAAGCTTTGAGATTGGACCTTACCACTAAGCCAATTGCTGTTGAGTCAGCCCTGACTCATGGCAACCACATGTGTGTCAGAGTAGAAATGTACTTCATATGGTTTTCAATGGTTGATTTTTTAGAAGTAGATCACCAGGCCTTTCTTCCGAGACACTTCTGGGTGGGTTTGAACCACCGACTTTTTGGTTAGCAGCCAAGCACTTAGTAGTTTGAGCCACTCAGGGATTCCTGACTACTGTTGTTGTTGTTGTTGTTAAGTGTCGTCCAGTCAGTTCCGACTCATAGCAACCCTACGTACAACAGAACGAAATACTGCCCAGTCCTGTGCCATCCTCACAATCATTTTTATGCTTGGGCCCATTGTTGGAGCCACTGTGTCAATCCATCTTATTGAGGGTCTTCTTTTTCGCTGACCCTCTACTTTACCAAGCATGATGTCCTTCTCCTGGGACTGGTCCCTCCTAATAACATGTCCAAAGTATGTGAGACGAAATCTTATCATCCTGGCTTCTAAGGAACATTCTGGCTGTACTTTCTCCAAGACAGATTTGTTCATTCTTCTGACAGTCCATGATATATTCGATGTTATTTGCCAATACCATAATTCAAAGGCATCAATTCTTCCTCGGTCTTCCTTATTCACTGTCTAGCTTTCATATGCATATGAGGTGATTGAAAATACCGTGGCTTGGCTCAGGCGCACCTTAGTCCTCAAAGTGAATCTTTGCTTTCCAACACTTTAAAGAAGACTTTTGCAGCAGATTTGCCCTATGCAATGCGTCCTTTGATTTCTTGACTGCTGCTTCCATGGGCGTTGATTGTAGAGCAAAGTAAAATGAAATCCTTGACAACTTCAATCTTTTCTCCATTTATCATGATGTTGCTTATTGGTCCAGTTGTGAGGATTTTTGTTTTCTTTATGTTGAGGTGTAATCCGTACTGAAAGATGTACTCTTTGATCTTCATCAGTAAGTGCTTTAATTCCTCTTTGCTTTCAGCAAGCAAGATTGTGTCATCTGCATATCACAGGTTGTTAATGAGTCTTCCTCCAATCCTGATGGTGTGTTCTTCTTAATAAACACCACTAGTATTTATTAAACTTATCTCCTCTGATTAGTAAGAATCATTTGGGGGTGCTGGTTGAAAGCAGGAGCCTTTGTTAAGTGCTGAGCTTCTAACAGATAGGTCAGTAGTTTGAACACACCAGCTGTCTCTATGGTAGAAAGACGTAGCAGTCTGCTTCCGTAGAGATTTACAGCCTTGGAAACCCTATGGGGCAGTTTTACTCTGTCCTATAGGGTCACTATGAGTCAGAACCAACTCAATGGCACCTAACAACAACGACATAGTGTCTGCTATGAGTCAATTGACTTGATGGCAGAGGGTTTTGTTTTTCAGTTGATTAAAAGTACTGCTTCCAGACCTCAGTCTAGGTATACTGAATCAGAATCTTCAAGAAAGAGAAGGCCTAACTCAGTGGCTCTTGGCCATAGCTGCACCATGAAATTCTGATTCATTTGGTCTGGAACAGGATCAAAGCAAAAATTTGTAAAGCTTTTGTGTAATTATAATGAGCATCTGGGGTTCATAGTAATGGGCCCAACCTCTCTATATTGATCAAGGACTATCCCCTGGGTAGTGACCTTGCTTCCCATCACATGCCTACCACATGTTTTTCTGTCCCCAGAAAGAAGAATCTATAAGACTGAGGCACACACAGCTGCCTCCAGCCCTTGGATCAATAGTCAGAAATCTACTGGGTCATTATTAAGGCAGGCAAAGGTTTAATGAGAGACATGGAAGGAAGCAATGTCCAGAGGCCAGACCTAAAACTGCAGTGACATGAGGAAAAATGCAGGTCACAAAGTGGGAGATCAGTTTCACAGGGGGAGGAGTACTGAATACAGACAGGATGCAGGGAACGTTAACCAAAACTCTGAGCTTAGTCTCAGAGACAGAAGATAGGGCAGGTGACTAGCTGAGGTCAAAACACTGTGGGTGGTCTGCCACAGGAATCAAAGGTGAATGGGGCTCAGGTGCAGAAAATTCAGACCCTAGGAAGAGAGGGACGACAATCAGCAACTCCATCATAGGGAAATGGGTGAGGTTGGGGGCAGGAAAGCAGATGGAGGGGATTTAAATAAATGAAATAGTGATGAAGGAATTCCTCAATTCTCTCTCTTAACAGTTAAGCATATGACCACTAAGTGAAAGGTTACAGTTCTGAGTCTACCCAGAGGTACTGTGGAAGAGATACCTAGTAATCTGCTTCCAAAAAGGCACAGCCTTGAAAACCCTGTGGAGCACGGTTCTACTCTGCACACATGGGGTCCCCATGAGTCAGAATCGATTAGACAGCATCTGGTTTAGGGACAAGATTGGTTCCAGAACCTACACAGTAGATGAAAGTACTTTTACAAGTCATGGGATGGAAGAGATTTCGTTTCAAATTTTGTTTGTTGTTGTCATGGTGACCCTATGTACAATAGGACAAAATGCTGCCTGGTCCGTTGTCATCCTTACACTCATCATCATACTTGAGTTCATCATCATAGCTATTGAGACAATTCATCTCACTGAGGGTCTCCCACACACTCAGTGGTCCTTTACTTTGATGTCCTCCTCTAGCAATTGATCCCTCTTAATGACATGTCCAAAGCAGGTAAGTCAGGCAATGTTCTGTTGTGCTTCATAGGGTTTTCATTGGCTAATTTTCGGAAGCAGTTCACCAGGCCTTTTCCTAGACCGTCTTAGTCAGGAAGCTCCACTGAAACCTGTACACCATGGGTGACACTGCTGTGATTTGAAATACTGATGGCATAGCTTCCAGCATCACAGCAACACTTAAGCTAAAACAGTATGACAAAATGACAGACAGGTGGTGGATTTGGAACTTTAGAGATTCCAAAAGAAGCCGGCCTAACAGGATATCCCTTTGCCTGCCTGTTAATATCAAAATGCTGTCCCCAGCCTCCGTGCCAAAGACTGTCACTGAATCTTCCTTCCTGTTTCAGCTTGTCTTAATTATCTAGTGCTGCTATAACAGAAATACTACTACAAGTGGATGGCTTTAACAAAGAAATTTATTCTCTCACGGTGCAGTAGGCTAGAAGTCCAAATTCAAGGTGTCACCTCCAGGGAAGGCTTTCTCTCTCTGTCTGCTCTGGAGGAAGGTCCTTGTCATCAATCTTACCCTGGTCCAGGGGCTTCTCAGCACAGGGACCCTGGGTCCAAAGGACATGTACTCCCAGATCTTCTTGCTTGGTGGTAATGAGGTCCCCATCTCTCTCTGCTTGTTTCTGTCTTTTATATCTCAAAAGAGATTGAGTTAAGACACAACCTAATCTTGTAGATTGAGTCTTGCCTCTAATCCTGCCTCATTAACATCATAGAGGCAGGATTTACAACACACGGGAAAATCACATCAGATGACAAAATGGTGGACAACCACATAATACTAGGAATCATGGCCTAGCCAAGTTGACGTACATTTTGGGGGGACACAATTCAATCCATGACAAGCTGATCCCTCAGGATCTAACTTTGGGTGGCTATGTGTGGAAAAGGTGTTCCCAGCACACATAATCCATGTGTGCCAGTGGCCACGAGTCCCATATCTTCTTTTTTTTCTTTGGCTTTAACAAAGAGAAATTTATTTTCTCACGGTCTAGTAGGCTAGAAGTCCAAATTCCGGCTGTCACCTCCAGGGGAAGGCTGTCTCTTTCTGTTGGCTCTAGAGGACGGTCCTTCTCATCAATCTTCCCCTGGACTAGGAGCTTCTCTGTGCAGGTCAAAAGGATGTGCTCTGCTTCTGGTGCTTCTTTCTTGGTGGTATGAGGCCCCCCCACCTCTGCTCGCTTCCCTTCCCTTTTTATCTCTTGAGAGATAAAAGGTGGTGCAGGCCGCACCCCAGGGAAACTCCCTTTACATTAGGTCAGGGATGTGACCTTAGTAAGGGTGTTACAATTCCACCCTAATCCTCTTTAACATAAAATTACAATCACAAAATGGAGGACAACCACACAATACTGGGAATCACAGCCTAACCAAGTGGGCACATATGTTTGGGGGACACAATTCAATCCATAACATTCTACCCTTTGGCCCCCCCAAAATCACATCCTTGCAACATGCAAAACATATTCACCCCATCATTTCATAGCAAAAGTCTTAACTCTAAGTCCAAAATCCAAAAAAAATTCTTCATCTGTGAAATCTAGAATACAAGTTATCTACTTCCAAAGTACAATGGTAGAACAGGCAGGCTAGACATTTCCATTACAAATGCAAGAAACTGGAGGGAAAGAAGGCATAACAGGCACCAAGCAAGTCAGTAGAACACATTACATTAGTCCTTAAGGCTTTTAAAATAAACCTCTGTTCCCCAAGACAATTTACACAATGGCCCTGCCCTCCAGACTCTAGGTATTGGCCACAGTCTCCAGATTCTCAATGGAGGCCCCTCAGCCCTGGGCTTCAGCTCCACCTTCCAGGCCCACTGGGACAGCAACTCTGTTCCCTCGGCTTTAGGTGCACCATTCTCCCAGTCCATCTTTGTGGCAACTGCAGCCTTAGAAACCCCTGAGGACATGGCCACACCTTTTGAGACTGAGGCAGCTCGGCTTCTTGTATCCCTTGTCTCTTCATCCTCTGTTTCCTGGTTTCTTGGCCTCTCGGCTTCTTGGGCCTCACACCTGCATCTTCCCTGCTGGGGCAAGTGTTCCAAAGCTCTGTAGCTCCACTGATAAGTGCCTGGAGGCACCCCACGAGGCCAAGAAGTCTCCTGCGCACAGGCAGTCGGCTCTCTCCTTCCGTGGGTCGGCTCCAGTGCTGTCCGGTGCTGGTCTCCTGGTTCTGCTGCTGCTGGTTCTCTGCTGCTGCTGCTGCTCCTCTATCCATTCACAGTTTCAAAACCACTTCAACGTTTTAGGTATCTGTTAGAGCAGCACCCCGCTCTCTCGGTACCAAATTCTGTCTTAGTCATCTAGTGCTGCTGTAACAGAAGTACCACAAGTGAATGACTTTAACAAAGGGGAATTTATTTTCTCACCATCTAGTGGGCTAGAAGTCCAAATTCAGGGCATCAGCTCCAGGGGAAGGCTTTCTTTCTCTGTCAGCTCTGGGGGAAGTTCCTTCTCATTAGTTTTCCCCTGGACTAGGAGCTTCACTGCACAGAAACCCCAGGTCCAAAGGACACACTTTTCTCTCAGTGCTTCTTTCTTGGTGGTAAGAGGTCCCTCTGCTACATCTTCTTGTATCATTCTGATTTCCAAGTTACGGCAATGTCTGGTCTGAATCATGCCCACCAATCTAGCTTGATTCCTGGTCCAAGCCCAGCTCTCCTGGCTCCACTTGGCAGATGTCCAGAAGCTGGCACCTACTGAGGACAGCATTATAGATGCCAATGTCTTCATTTCTCTGATCCCCATTCACATGGGTCTGTTTTCTAAGGTGAACTTCTGGTGTCAGAGAATTTACACCCTGTGCAGAAGACATCAGAGTTCCCAGGTGGCATGAATGGTTAAGTACTCAACTCCTAACCAAACGGTTGACAGTTTGAGTCCACCCAGAGACACCTCAGAAGAAAGGGCTAGTGATGTGCTTCCGAAAGTTCACAGCCTTGAAAACCCTGTGAAGCACAGTTCTACTCTACACACGTGAGGTCGCCATGAGTTGGAATTGACTGTATGATGACTGGTTTGATATTTTGTTGGTAGAAGACACCAGAGTCCCTGGGTGGTACAGATGGTTAACATGCTCGGTTGCTAACTGAAAGGTTGGAGGTTCAAGCCTACCCAGAGGAACCTCAAGATAAAGGCCTGCGATCTGCTTCTGAAAAATCAGCCATTGAAAACCCTATGGAGCACAGGTCTACTCTGACACACATGTGGTCATCATGAGTTGGAGTCAACTTGACAGCAACTAGTCAATGACACACATAGCCTGTGACTGTTACTCATCATCATGACACAAGGAGACTATTTTCTCATGCAATATAGCAAAGCCATTTGGGGAGAAATTATTTTCCTGAAGCATGTTCCAGAAAGCCACTGAGGCAGACATTGCAATTAATTCCCTGAGCCCCAGACACACACAGGATCTGCCTTTTCCATTCTCTTTGGTTTTGTTCCATGGAATGCATTTCACTGTGCACCTTCTGGCCTTCTTCAGGTGTTTCGGGAAAAGGGCCCTTCCCCAGGAAGCCCCCCACACAGCCGTAGACCCACATGAGGATTCTGGCATGTGTTCAGGCACTAATGAAGTCTCCTTGTGCAGAACTGAGCACCAGTACAGATTGTACGTGGGAGGAGATGTTCTCTCAGTGTCTGCTCTAAATGTTGTTTCAGAGTTAATAGTTCCAAGAGAGGGAAATGAATGAGGATTGCCTGAACCACCCTTGAGGTAAGATAAATCAGTTAACCAGAATCAGGGGACTCTGCAGGAAAAGTTTTTCTCTTTCTTCTTTTATCCTTAAGTAAGATCTATGGGTTATTTAGAGTCTTTGGGTGATGCAAACAGTTAACATGCTTGGCTGCTAACCAGAAGGTTGGAAGTTTGTGTCCACCCAGACACACCTTGGAAGAAAGACCTGGTGATCTACTTCCAAAAAATCAACCATTGAAAGCTGTACAGCGCACAGTTCTACTCTGATACACATGGGGTCCCCAAGAGTCAGAATCAACTCTATGGCAAATGGTTTTGTATAGGCTAGTTATTGAGCTAGTCAACAATCTGTTTGCTGGGAGACCCTCTTCCCACCCTTCCCCGGTCTGCACCTATTGGGTGGCCCTTACTGTATCCCCAGATTTTGGGCTCTAGAAACATCTTCTCCTATTGCCTCTGCCCTAGGTCTTAGTGACATCTCACTGTTGTTTACTGTTGACTTCTCAGTATTTCCATCACCTGTGTGACCAATTCCCCTCATATAAAACTCCCTCTGTTTTAAAGACCTCTGGTTCTTCCTCATTCTTGGCTAATAAAGTTCTCAAATAATAGCTAACACTTTCATAGCATCAGTAAGTGCTTCACACAATTGACTCATTTAATCCTCATAACTTTCCCCATGATTTGTTTCTGTTGTTATACCCATTGTATGATGTGGAGGCTAAGTAAAGGAGAGATGATGCAGTAAATTAGTGGTGGAGCTGGGCTTCAAGATAAGCTCCAAAGTCCATGCTTTGAACCCAAAGTAAAAACACAAATACCACATCATCAACGCTACTCCATGATAACTCCCGGTCTACGTAATTCCTGGTAACCACATTTCCCTCAACATCCCGACTTTAAGGGTTCCACACTATGACCACCACTTCTAGGTTTTTTACTCTGTGTTCCCAATGCTATAATCCTTTGATTTCACTGGGATCTCCAAACCTCATCCTCGCTTCTCTAATTGCCCGTTTCATCTTTTTTTTTTTTTTTGCAAATACTCAGTCCCTTGACTCCCCCTCACCCATATCACAGTCTTGCTCACCTAGTAAAACCCAGCCCTGCTGAACTCAAATATACGCTCTCCCCAATGCCTTCACATGAGCAGCTGAGCCTTGTGTAGAAAATCACAGACTCCCATTAATCTCTTTGCTTTAAAAATCACCGCCATTATTCTCATGTGAGTGCTCCATACTGTCTGATACATCTGTTACCTTTTGTTCCTAATTTCCTTCTTCACACCCTGAGATGACGGTTTCACAGTTTCCTCCTTTCTCAGAACTTCCCCACTCTCTCCCCTCCCACACATACGGTTGGTCATCTCCCCTCATGCTTACTGAGAAATGTAAGTCATCAGATGGGAATGCTCTCAACTCTCCATCAGTATATCTGTACATCTTTCTTTTTCCATTTTTATACATCTTCTCATTTCTCTTCTTGTATAATGAAGAGAGTGTTTCATCACTAACCCAAATTTAATCCTTCCACTTCTATCCTGAGGGCCATTTCCTTTTGCTTACCTAAGCACTTGGTTGCTTTGTTGTTGTTTTTGTTGTTGTTGTGTTGTTTTGTTTTGTTTTTCTCTCGCCCGTGCCTTCATTATTGGTCTTTCCAGAAGGAAATTTATAGCTTAAAATTTTTATATTCGAAATGGAGAAAGGTATAAAATCAATTATTTAAATCTCTATTTTCAGAAATTAAATAAAGACTAGAAAAATAGACTGAGAGTTAGGAGAAGGAAAGAAATAATTGAGGTAAGAGCAGAAATCAAATAGAAAACAATTAACCAACACAAAAGTCTATTCTTTTAAAAGATCAACAAAACAGATAAACCCCAAGCAAGACTGATTAAGAAAAAAAGAGGGTGAGAGCATAAATTATTAGTATCAGAAATGAAAAAGGGATTATCAGTACAGATTGTATAATTATTGAAATTATAAAAAGGAAATACTCTGAATAACTTCATACCAATAAATCTGACCAAAAACCAAAACACCAAACCCACTGCTGTTGAGTTGATTCCAACTTACAGCAACCCTATAGGACAGAGTAGAACGGCCCCATAGGGTTTTCAAGGAGGAGCTGGTGGATTCGAACTTCAGACCTTTTGGTTAGCAGCTGAACGCTTAACCACAGTGTCACCGCAGCTCCAAAAATGTGGATAAAATGGGAAAATTTTTGAAAAGCTCAGATAACCAGAACTAACACAAGAATAGTCTTAGATCTACCCCCAAAGAATTCAACTTATTATCAAAAACCTTACCACAAAGAAAGCTTCAGGCACAGGTGATCTCACTGGTAAACTTTATCAAACATTCAAGGAAGAAAGAACACCAAATTCACAAACCTTTTCAGAAAATAAAGGAAGAATGAACTACAGATAGGGGCAACAACATGGATGAGTCCCATAGATTTTACGCTGAGCAAAAGAAGTCAGACACACAAAAAAGTATATATTTTACGATTCCATTGAAATGAAGTTTTAGAACAAGCAAAACTCATTTATTGTGGAAGAAATTCAGAACAGTGTTTGCCTCGGTTTGGGTAGGAGATTAACTGGAAAGGGATATTAGGGGACTTTATAGAATAATAAGAATGGGTTACATGGATGTCAAAACTGTACACTTAAGATTTGTGGTTTTCAACGTATGTACATTTAACAATAGATGTTCAAGAAGGGCGAGGAGGAGGTGGAGTTGAAGATGAAACTTGAGAAGCAGAATGTTTATGGTAGTTGAAGCTGAGTGATGGGTGCCTGGGAGTTTATTACCCTATCAGTTTGTGTCGTATGTGCTTCAAATTCTCCATAATAAAGAATTAAAAGTGGAATAGTTGTGATCATAAACTTGATTTATAAAGTGAGATGTTATATTTGTATATCACAACATTTCAAATTCGCATACTTCAAACTTGCATAAAATTGAGTGTATTTGTATTTCCTTCCACTCTTATTTTTTAAATTGTTCTAACCCTTACTAGATATGCAATTTTGCATCCTGTTTTTCCACTTAAGCATCTTCGCACATTTTTATAGTTCTTGTGATCATCACTTTTAATGGCTACCCCTCTGGCTTCTAATGCTGAAACTTAAATTTTATCTCATTATTTTACCTACCCTGAATATTAGTGATACTTAGGATAATACATCTCAGCTGCAACCCTCAGGTAGTCTCATCTAGTAAATAATTCTTTATAGCTACCTTATACTAGAGAGAATTTTAGGTGGCCTGGAAAGATACATACAATCCAACAAGATAGAATAAACTTAAAGCAAAATATAAGAAGAAAGAGAAACAAGGCTGAAGACAGAATTGAATCAAGGATATTTAAGGCAGAAAAAATCAGACACCCATCTTTGCCAAGGTAAATCCCAACAAAACAACCCTTAGAATATTCAACTTGAGCAATGATACTTGGGGTGTGTGTTGGCAGTGGTGCGGGGAGCAACCTCAAAGATTAACCAGAAAATGTATAACAAGGTGACTAAACAAAATAGCCTCTTATAAGGAAGAGTTATTTTTGTAATTATTGTTGGGGAGTATCGACAACATTGATAACTCCAGCTTTAGAACAGTTGAATAACTTCAGATACAGTTGAGAACAACTTTTACAGTAGCTGAGAGGCAGAATATATGAATGGTTTCAAATCTCAGCTCTGATGCTTCCTCGCTCAGTCATCTTGGGAATGGGACATCACCTCTGATTCTCCATTTTCTTATTTGTGAAATCAAGAGGGAAAACACCCACTTTATCAGATTTTTGTGACGATTGGTCATAGATTCATTCATTCATTCAACAAATATTTGCTGAGATTGCTGTGCAGTAAATTACTTAATATGGCACTTCTAGCCATAGTCTTTGTAACTGCCATGAAATGACTGGGTAGGACTATGCAAATGAGGTGCTGGTGGCCCACCAAGGGGATTGGATAGCTTGCTAATAATGTAAATAAGGTGTATGACACCCTCGTGGGGGGGATCATGCAAATAAGGTGTATGGAATCCTATCAAGGGGATTGGTCAGTTTTGTCATTCCACCAGGCTTAAAAGGGAGCCAATTCCAGACTAGAGAAGAGACCTGACTACCACCAAGGAGAAGAGACAGGAGTGGAGCACATCCTTTGGAACTGGCAACCTTGCACTGAGACCCTCCTAGACCCAGGAGACAGAGAGAGAGAACTGTAACACTGAAGATGGCAAGACAGCAAGATGGTGAAAAGCACTGACAGAGAAACAGCAGCAACAGAGGCAGCAGAACCAGGAGACCAGCAGGAGACAGAGCGATGGGTTTCCTACCCCCTGGAGCAAGAAAGCTGAGTGGCTTCCAGCAGGAGGCTTGCTGTGGAGTAGGGTGCCTCCAGGCACTTGGTGGAGCTACGTTTGCTGACCCACGGAAGGAGCAAGCTGAGCGTCTTTGGGCTTAATGGTGGAGTGGAGTGCCTTTGGGCACTTACCCACAGAGCTAAAAGAACTATTATAACACTTGCCTGAGCCGGGAAGAAGCCAAGCAGAGGGGCCAAGAAGCCAAGGGGCCAGAAGGAGGTATGCCTGTGGGCACAGCTGAAAGAAGCTGTCCTGATCTAAGAATTGGATCTTGAACATTCCTGAACCTGAATTGTGACCTGTTACTTCCCTAATAAACCCCATAATCATGAGTATGATCTGTGAGTTGTATGTGGACATTGCAACAAATTAGCGAACCAAGGAGAGACATAGAGAGTGCCGTGGGACAGACGGTTGGTGCCAGAATTGGTAAAAAGGTTGGAGGGTGGAGGCATGTCTGACCTCATAGGGATCAGCCTTGGGATGTGGATCTTAATTCTTCTTCTGTCTTGTAAAGTTAGAGAAGGAGGTCAGACATCCCTGCCACACCATTTTTACAAAGACACACTAGGTGCCAGGCACTGTTCTAGTCACACGTCAAAGAAATAGCAACTAATTCTCTTGCAGGCTACGATACAACTACTTCACCAGGGCTCCATGTGAGGGCCATATCTTGTGGCCGATCCTAACCAGAACCCCAAAGGAAAGGGAATTCTGGGAAATGTAGTTCAGTCTGGCCAAGAAGACAAAACTGTTCTTGTCTATAGAGTCAAAGATTAAGGAAAGGTCAACTGAAGCTATTAATCCTTCACTGCTTTTCTGGTAGCTTACTCTAGGGTTAGTAAATTGTAGCAATTATCTGTGAAAGACCAGCCATGTCTTAAACCTATCTGCACCTCTTATAAAACTTTAACCTGAGAAACCCACATTTGCAGTTTTTTAAGCAAATCACTAGAGTACAATATTGATGGATTGTACAAAAAAACTAATAGACTTACAATTTAAGGGGAATAAAGGTTTTCTTAGTTTGAAAATTATTCATTTCCCAGCATGTGAGGCGATTGAAAACACATGGCTTGTGTCAAGCGCCCCTTAGTCCTCAAAGTGACATCTTTGCTTTTCAACACTTTAAAGAGGTCTTTTGCAGTAGATTTGCCCAATGCAATACGTTGTTTGATTTCTTGACTGCTGCTTCCATGAGTGTTGATTGTGGATCCAAGTAAAATGAAATCCTTGACAACTTCAATCTTTTCACCTTATATCATGATACTGCTTATTGATCAGTTGTGAGTTTTATTTTCTTTATGTTGAGGTGCAATCCATACTGAAGGCTGTAGTCTTTGATCTTCATCGGTAAGTGCTTCAAGTCCTCTTCAATTTCAGAAAGCAAAATTGTGTTATCTGCATAGCGCAGGTTGTTAATGAGTCTTCCACAAATGCTGATGCCTCATTCTTCTTCATATAATCCAACTTCTTGGATTATTTGCTCAACATACAGATTGAATAAGTATGGTGAAAGGGTACAACCCTGACGCACACCTTTCCTGATTTTAAACCACACAGTATCCCTTGTTCTGTTTGCCTCTTGGTCTATGTACAGGTTCCTCATGAGCACAAGTAAGCGTTCTGGAATTCTCATTCTTTGCAATGTTATCCATAATTTATTATGATCCACACAGTCGAATGCCTTTGTATAGTCAATAAAACACAGGTAAATATCTTTCTGATATTAGAGAACATGCTTTCAGCCAGGATCCATCTGACATCAGCAATGATATCCCTCATTCCACGTCCTCTTCTGAATCCAGCTTGAATTTCTGAAAGTTCCCAATCAACATACTGTTGCAATTGTTTTGGAATTATCTTCAGCAAAATTTAACTCGTATGTGGTATTAATGATATTGTTCAATAATTTCTGCATTCTTTTGGATCACCTTTCTTTGGAATGGGTACAAATATGGTTCTCTTCCAGTTGGTTGGCCAGGTAGCTGTCTTCAAAACTTCTTGGCATAGACGAGTGAGAACCTCTAGTGCTGCATCCATTTGTTGAAACATCTCAGTTGGTATTCCATCAATTCCTGGAGCCTTGTTTTTCACCAATGCCTTCAGTGCAGCTTAGACTCTTCCTTCAGTGCCATTAGTTCTTGATCATATGCTACCTCCTAAAATGGTTGAACATCAACTAATTCTTTTTAGTGGAGTGACTCTGTGTATTCCCTCCATCTTCTTTTGATGCTTCCTGCATTGTTCAATATTTTGCCCACAGAATCCTTCAGTACTGCAACTTGAGGGTTGAATTTTTTCTTTAGTTCTTTCAGCTTGAGAAATGCCATTACAACACTTTACTTTGTCTTCTCAGACTGCCCTTTGAAATCTTATATCTTTGAATTATGCTATTATCAAAGAATACTGAATATACCATGAACTGTCAGAAAAATGAACAAGTTTTCCCTGGAAGAAATATAGCCAGAGTGCTCCTTGGAAGCAAAGATAGCGAGACTTCGTCTCATGTACTTTGGACACATTATCAGGAGGGACCAGTTTCTGGAGAAAGACATCATGCTTGGTAAGGTAGGTGTCAACCAAAAAGAGGAAGACCCTCAACGAGATGGTTTGACACAGTGGCTGCAACAATGGGCTGAAACATAGCAACAATTGTGAGGATGGCACAGGACCAGGCAATGTTTCATTCTGTTGTACATAGGGTTACTATGAGTCAGAATGAACTCAAAGGCACATAACAACAACAATTTTGAAAATAAACTGTAATGTGTTTCTAATTAGTTGAGGTCATATTTGAAAAACCAGTAAAGGCTAACAAGTCTGCAAAAATTGAAGTTTATTATTTTCTGAGGTCCTTGGATAACTTTGTTGGTGAAATTATCTTTGGCTTTTTTATTCACTGTAGGTTTTTAAATCAACTAAGACAGAAAGTGGCCTGGGATATACAAAGTTTAAGGCAGTCTATAGTTCTAGCAGAAGTGAGAATCCTTGGTGTAGAGTATGTATCTCTGTGAAAACCTCTCTTCACTGCCAATTTAAGAGTTTATTTTCCACACTTATTTTTTTGCTACGGGAGCACAGTTTTTTTTCGCCTTGGGGTTTTAGTGTACCTAGTCCAGACAATGAATGATGAATTAGATCTGCTTGAAAGGTTCTGGAAAAAGTTATTCCTTTGGTGATAAAAGAAGAAAACCATTAGAGGAAATAATTTGTTTGTTCGTTCTTCCACTCCACCTTTTCTCACCTCTCCCAGGTCCTGCCTTGTGCCTTTGAAAGAAGGCATGATACTCAGAGCTACGTAAACCATCTTACATCCATGAAAATGATACTTTAACATGCTGGAGTTGGCAGAACAGAAGCATGGAAATAGGTTAGGTCTTACTGAGACAGCAGAGCAGCCTCTGCAAGCTGGGAAATCTGTTACTTGAGCCAAACCCATTCCTTACTATAGGATTCCCTTTAAACTTACTTACCAGATTCATGCCTCCAGCAACTGCATTGCAGAATTTGACCTCACCAGTTCTGAAAGACGGACTCAGGTCTTCCTCAAGGAGTGTTTTGTTTGGCTGGGTTTTTTTCAATAAGAAAGTTATGTTAAGGTGTATATTTCATATATGCATTTGTTAAAGACATTTCCTGTATAAGTTACAGCATATTTGTCCTACAGGGAAGCAATCACTCTTCTTCAGTAACTCAAAGGAAAATGCCATCAGACCGCTGTTGAACCTAGCAATCATTTTCCAACAAATAATCAGTTCTTCCATGGTATAACTAGAAGACATAAAGGTTAAATGATCACAAAATGAGACCATATATCCAGCCATGCCAAATTCATTTTGGCAGGGGAATGTACATGTAAAGATAAGTTACGTCCAGCTTCTCAGGAACTAAATCAAAATGACCAAACAATAAAATACATATCATACAAATCAAGCCAACCCCAAAGATAAGAGTTGCCAATTTATCCTAATCTCTGCAGGAGTTCCACAGTTCATTTTTCTGACAGCTGGTGCGATAAAGATTTA
The DNA here is from genome assembly GCA_030035585.1 of Dugong dugon. Taxonomy (NCBI): domain Eukaryota; kingdom Metazoa; phylum Chordata; class Mammalia; order Sirenia; family Dugongidae; genus Dugong; species Dugong dugon. Next base: position 61,800,772 of record CM057470.1, read on the forward strand.
AAACTCTGCATAGGAGGGAGGAGGTGGCTACCATCTGTGGTCATTGCTGATCCTTCTGATCCCAACTACCAGGGCTAACTCCATGTGTTATGTATTTTTTATGTTTTCAATTTGTAAAACTAGTTTATTATAGTATATTTCAAAGACACAAGAAGACCATAGAAAATGAAATCGTATATATCCATGTCCTCATTGATGATATTTGACAAATGTTAACATTTTGCCATTTGCTTCAGATGTTTTAAAAATAAAACTTTACAGATCGTCTAAAGCTCCACACAATCTTGTCTTCTTATAATTTTAATTTGCATTTCATGGAGCATGTCTTCACAAATCTAGACCACCTGCACATCTAAAATTCCATCCATATTTAGGAAGTTGCTATGTAGAGGTCTATCTGCTAAACACGTTTTGGTTTGTAGAGGTAAACAATGATGCTGCTTGGCCTGTACGATTCCCTTGACTCCCTTCTAAATTGATAACCCACATTTTGCTCAACCACTCAAACTGGAATTGTAGTCCCTATCTTAAAAAATGTAAGGTTGGCATCCCATGACACAGCAGTGACTTGGCATTGATGAACCCCTTTACCACTGATGTCCACCATAAATCATCTGTTTCACTAGTCTAGAAATATGCACATTTGAGAGTCCTGAGATGGACTCATAGGACCCATGTTCTGTCCAGCCAAGGAGTCTGCATTATCCAGGACAATGGCTCTCTGGTATTGAAGTGGATGCCACTAGCCACCCACTAATCAAATATCCCCAACAATTGGAATTAATTAACTATTACTCATTTCTTATGCTTCTTGCATTTACCCATAAACATCCCCTCAAGACAGGGAGGAAAGTTATCCAAAGTTGGGTTTCTGCATTGTCCTGATGGTGGAAGAACTCATTAGCTCTACCCCTGTTCTGAGTCCCTGGGTGGCACAAATGGTTAAGCACTCCACTACTAACCAAAAGGTTAGAGGTTCGAAATCAGTCAGAGGTGCTTCAGAAGAAATACCTGGAGATCTGCTCCCAAAAGTTCACAACCATGAAAACCCTGTGGAGTGCAGCTCTACTCTGCAACACGTGGGTCACCGTGAGTCAGAATCAACTTGATGGCAACTGGTTACCCCAATTCTGGCTCACTCTAATCTAGTTCAACTCTATTCAACAGAATATTGTCTGCAGCATGGTGGAGGGGCCACCCCATCCTAAGAGAACCCCAGTTTCAGGAACTCCATCCTTTGAGCCTACTTCCCTGGGAAGTTTGCCCTAATCATGATCAACCACTCACCTTGGGAGTGGGAGTTACTTGCCATGAAAGTTGTTCTCAAAGTGTGAAAGTCTTATTGAAACGATAGCTTCATGTCCATGAAAATATGCTCAGACCAACTCTTCCTGAAGCAACAACAGCAAATTCATGCCGGGTTTGGAAGAGCATCTTTTAATATATCCAAGTCCTTGATTTCCTAAATAGTATGCAGCCAAAAACACTGGGTGGATGGTCATTCCAAGAAGCCTAGGTACCTAGGGATTAGGAGCTATACCACCTTCCCTTACACCCCAACCTTTCCTGGTCTGTGGCCACTTAGCTGCACCTGCTCCTGACTGAGGTGGTTTTCAGAAGATTACAAACAAATGCCTATATGCTTCAGTCACTCACTCCTAGAGTTCCTGGCCATGCAGAAATGACCCTGGAAGGGGCAGAAGGCAAAAGGAACCTTTTTACAAGGATGACCACCATCCATCTATCAGTTTATCATCCTGTGGTGGCTTGCGTGTTGCTGTGTTGCTGAAAGTTCTACTACCAGTACTTCAAATACCAGCAGGGTCACCAATGGTAGACAGATTTTAGCAAAGCTTCCAGAATAAGACTAGGAAGAAAAGCCTGGCAAGCTACTTCCAGAAATGAGCAATGAAAATCCTTTGGATCACAACAAAATATTGTCCAATACAGTCATACGTCATTTAACATCCATGATAAGTTCTGTGAAATAGGACTTCATGTGATTTGGATGTTGCGTGAACACCATATGATGTACACCACCTCCCCATGAGGGCACTGCTGAGGTTACACGGGAACGGGGAACTCTCCCTAGCCACCTTCAGCGATGAGCCCCGAGTCCTGCTGCATTCGCAGCAAGCTGCGGCCTCCAGGCTCCACATTCCCAAACAGCCCTGCAGACTTGTGCAGTGCCCCGCGCCCTTGTCCCCTTTGCAGCCACCATCCAGCACGGAGGTGACGAGGAGCAGCAACCACCAGCGCGTAGAGCACCAGCAGCAGCGAGGATTTGCAGTACTCTCGGTATCCCCGCCACTGGCACTTCATGGTTCATCAAGTCCACCAGAGTAGGTTGGGCACCCTTTCTCTCCCCTGCCTCAGAAATCCCATCCCCTGGCCGCTCCTCCAGCCTCTTTGGGCCCCTCTGTGCCCAGAGGAGTGAAACTGCCTGGGCTGTGCATGCACACGGGAAACTTGGGAGGTGGCAGGGAAGGACGGATACACAGGCAGTGGGACTTGCCTGAACTGACCTTCTGCAGCGCATGATTGTATAATGCTGGAAGATGAGTCCCCTAGGTTGGAAGGCATTACAATAGCCACATCTGCACATTCCTTGAGTTTGGAGTCTGCAATTTATGAGGCCTGGGTATGTATACTGGATTCATTAAGACTGAACTAACTAGCTTTCTTCCTGCTGGAGCTTTAGCCGTGTCATATTCATGGTTAGTCTAGCCTTCCTTATTAAAATATAATTTTCCTAACCGAGAAAAAAGGAATAAAACAGAAGTTCAATAGTGTTTTTTCCCATCATCTGTTAATATAATAGCCTTTGTCCCCAAGTAGTCTGATTAAATGTAATTAAAACAAACTTTGAATTCATTCATTCATGACTTTTATATTTTTGGCTATTTTTCATTTCTCATCTCTTTTTAAATACAGGCTTAGATTTGCCCCAGAAATTGGACAGAGAAAAATGAAAATGTGTTAGTAAGGGTATGAAAGAAACTGCTCACAAACGTAAAGGAAATTAATTCTCTGTGGACTGAAATTTGTGGTGTATATATATCAAGCCAAAACAAATGGTTTAAAGAAGAGGAATTCAGTTAATTAACAGATTTCTTTTCCTCCCTACATTCTGCTTATTGACTGGCTGAATGATTTTGGTTAGCACAAGGACAAACTGTCTGGACTTACCTGTTGGCTGTAGATTACCGCGTCAATTAGTCAGTTCTCCTGATCTGCTAATGGAAGGCTCCAGAGACAAGGGACAGATCAAGCATTCTTAAAAAGAGATTACTTGAGAAGGCTATTTCCTGCTTTCATATAGCTCTCTGCCCAATAGCATCATGCATTCCTCAATTAATTTAACCCAATGGAAGATATAGAGCATTCGATATGAATGCAGCCCTGTGTTATAGATTGAATTGTGTCCCCCAAAACTATGGGTTGTAAATCCTAACCTCTGTACATCTATGTGGAGCCCTGATGGCACACTGGTTAAGAGCCTGGCTGCTAACCAAAATATCAGCAGTTGGAATCCACCAGTCACTCCTTGGAAACCCTATGGGGCAGTTCTACTCTGTCCTATAGGATTGCTGTGAGTAGGAATCGACTCAACGGCAGGGGGATACCTCTATGTGGAACCTGTACATAGATCAAAAGGCAGTCGTTTGAACAGAGAACAAGGAGACACTGTGTGGTTTCAAATCAGGAAAGGTGTGTGTCAGGGTTGTATCTTTTCACCATACTTATTTGATCTGTATGCTAAGAAGCTGGACTATATGAAGAAGAATGTGGCATCAGGATTGGTGGAAGACTCATTAACCACCTGCGTAATGCAGATGACACAACCCTGAAAGCAAAGAGAGCTTGAAGCACTTATTGATGAAGATCAAAGACCACAGCCTTCAGTATGGATTACATCTCAACATAAAGATAACAAAAATCCTCACAACTGGACCAATAAGCAACATCATGATAAACGGAGAAAAGATTGAAGTTGACAAGGATTTCATTTTACTTGGATCCACAATCAACTCCCAGAGAAGTAGCAGTCAAGAAATCAAACAACATATTGCATTGGGCAAATCTGTTACAAAAACCTCTTTAAAGTGTTGAAAAAGCAAAGATGTCACTTTGAGGCCGAAGGTGCATCTGACCCAAACCATGATATTTTCAATTGCCTCATATGCATGTGAAGGCTGGACAATGAATAAAGACAAAAGAATAATTGATGCCTTTGAATTCACAGTGTTAGTGAAGAATATTGACTACACCACGGACTGCCAGAAGAACAAACGAATCTGTCTTGGAAGAAGTAAGGTCAGAGTGCTCCTTGGAAGCAAGGATGACGAGGCTTCATCTCACATACTTTGAACATGTTATCAGGAGGGACCAGTCCCTGGAAGAGGGCATCATGCTTGGTAAGGTAGAGGGTCAGCAAAAAAGAGGAAGACCCTCTGCAGGATGGATTGATACAGTGGCTGCAACAGTGGGCTCAAACATAGCAATGCAATCATTGTAAGGATGGCGCAGGACCCGGCAGTGTTTTGTTCTATTGTACGTAGGGTCACTATGAGTCAGAACCAACTCAATGGCACCTAACAACAACATACCTGTAAATGTAATCGCATTTGGGAATAGGGTTTTTTTTGTTATGTTAATGGGGCCATATTAGTGTAGGGTGTGTTTTAAGCCAACCACTTTTGAGATATAAAAAACGGCAGATTAGGTACAGAAGCAAGGAAACACAGATGGGGGAAGATAGATGCCCCCTACATAAAAATCAAGGATCTGAGGAACAGAAACTGAAATGAGACAAGGACCTTCCCCCAAGGCCAAGAGAGAGAGAAGGCTTTCCCTTCAAGCCTGTGCCCTGAATTCGGACTTCTAGTCTCCTCAACTGTGAGAAGATAAATTTGTTTGTTAAAGCCACCCACTTGTCATATTTCTGTTATAGCAACACCCTGTGTTTGGTATTATGGGTAAGTAGCATTGAATAAATTCCCTGGGTAGTGCAAATGGCTAACATGTTTGGCTGTCAACCGAAAGGTTGGAAGTTCAAGTCCACCAGAGGCACCTCCAAAAAAAGACTTGGTGATCTACTTCTGAAAAACTAGCCATTAAAAACCCTGTGAAGCACAGTTATTCTCTGACACACATGGAGTCACCATGAACTGGAATCAAATCCACAGCAACTGGTTCAGTGTTTAATAGAACAGGGTCCCTACCTTGAGATACTTACATTTTTATAAGGGAATTAAGGAAAGAATATGGGTAATTCCATAAAAAAAAAAGGATAAAATGAAAGGAGTAATTAATTAGCCAGGGGAATCAGGGAGGCCTCCTGGAACAAATATGATTTGCATAGATCTTGCCTTAGGTTATTCGGTAGAATTTTGATAGTTGGGGTGGTTCCCAAAAGGGCATTCCTGGTAGGAGAGCCTCCCGTGTGGCCAAAATCATTGATGCGGGGAGCTGCAGAGTATGTCTGTGTAGATGGAGAAGCCTAGCGTGTTGGAATCTGCTCTGAATGGGGTTTGCAGAGGTTAGGAGTGTATGGTCCCCGCTACTGTCATCTATATCCTTCCCCTCAAAGTGTGGGCTGAAGACCAGTAGCATGAGCATCACCTGGGAGCCTACTAGAAATGTAGAACCTCAGGTCCCAGCCTAGACCACTGAATCAGAATCTGCGTTTTAGCAAGATCCCCAGGTGATTGCATGCAGGTTAAAGTAGGAAACACTGCTCTACTTATAACCTGTGTTGTCCTTCAGGTCATATGGAAAGTGTATGGTCTATTTTAGCTCTACTGGTTGTTGTTGGCTGCTGTCCAGTCAGCCCCAATTCATGGGGACCCCATGCACAATTGGATCGGATCATGTGATTCCTAGGGTTTTCACTAGCTGATTTTCCAGAAGTAGATTGACAGGCCTTTCCTCCCAGTCTGTCTTAGTCTGGAAGCTCAGATGAAACCTGTTCAGCATAACAACATATAAGCCTCCACTGACAGATGGGTAGTGACTGCACTTGAGGTGCATTGGCTGGGAATAGAACCTGGGTCTGCCACATGGAAGGCAAGAATTCTATCACTGAACCATCAGTGTGCCACATAACATGGTCTTGCTTTGCCAGTGGACTCCTTGCTGGGCTCTGCCAACAGGGGGAGCTAGTGGAGCCATTAGGAGGGAGTGGGAACCTCTTTCCATCCCTTTACCCTGACAATGGCAGTTAGTTCCAGTTTCCAGCTTTTTCCTCATACTCCCCAAACCAGCCTCATCACATCCCTTCCTCCCTCAAGAGATATCAGCTCCAGCCAGCCAGGGCCCCCTCCCCATGGCTCTGGGTCCCAGCTCCATGGGGCACCAGCCAGGCAGCACCCTCTCCTCGGGGGTCTGGATTCAGCCCTGCAAGGCTTCCAGTACACTCAACCTCTTTCCTTCATTTCTCCAGCCTTGGGGGTGGTAGCCGCTTCCTGTAGCTGCAATAGCATGTTACCTCAGTGTTCCCCCTTCACCTTCTCAGTCCTCCAATGCTTATTTACCCAATTCCTTGTATCAAATACCTTCTATTAAAATTACTCGTGTCCCTGGGTGGTGCAAATGGTTAATGTGTTTGGCTACTAACCAAAAAGTTGGAGGTTTGAGTCCACCCAGAGACACCTTGAAAGAAAGGCCTGGCAATCTAATTCCAAAAAATCAGCCATCGAGAACCCTATGGAGCACAGTTCCACTCTGACACACACAGAGTCACCATGAGTCAGAAATGACTTGATGGCAACTGGATCTGGGTTGTTAAAATTACTAGTGTTGATTCTGTTTTCTTGACTAGACCCTGACTGAATCAAAGATAGAGCAATCTGTTATAGAGCTTGTCTGTACCAGTCCAGTAAAGGATAACAAAAAAAAAAAAAACAAAAAACCAAACCCACTGCCATCGAGTTGATTCCAACTCAAAGCAACCCCGTAGGGTTTCCAAGGCTGTAAATCTCTACAGAAGCTGACTGCTACATATTTCTGCCACAGAGCCACTGGTGTTTCAAACCACCAGCCTTTCAGTTAGCAGTCCATCACTTTAACCACAGCACTACCAGGGATACAGGCAAGTAAACCAGCAATTATAATACAGGATGACAAGTGGTATGGCAAAATAAACACGAGGTAGAACGGAAGCACAGAATAGGCACATCTAAGGTACACTTTGGGAAGCCAGGAGTTTCTTCACGAAAGTAGCATCTAGTTGAAACCTCAAGATAGATAGGAGTTAGTTAGTCAATGGAGAGAGGAATTAGGAGTGTTCTGGGTAAAGACCCAAGGCAAGAGAGACATGGTGTATTTGAGCCCCATGGGAAAGGAGAACATGGAGTATATGAGACCCAGAGGCAAGAGAGCATATGGCATAACTGAAAAAACTTTAGTCCATTGTATGAGGCTGAGAGGGGGAAGAGATAAGTTTGCAGATCAGACATGACCTTATTGTAAGCCATTTTAAGGAGTAGGAGGGCAGTGTGGAGCCACTGAAGAGACCAAAGCAAGGAAGTGACTTGATGTGCTTTGCGTTTTAGGAAGGTGGATTAGAAGGGCGGTGACAGAGACTAGAGAGAAGGTTGTTCCATTTACTCAAGTGAGAGATGTTGGTGGCCTGACTCAGAGTAGAAGCGATGAGCAGAAAAGAGGATAGATCTGAGAGACACAAAGAAGGTAGAAACAACAGGACTTAGATATTGTATGGATGAAGCAGTCAGGCAGAAAGAGTATCAGGGATTCATATATTCAATTAATATTTATTGAGCACCTACTATATATCTAGGCCAGACACAATAAGGATAGATTAGGGAACAGATGACACTTAGATTTTTGGCCTGGGTGACTTAGTGGATGATATGATGCTCTTCACTGAGTCAGGAGTGTGTCTGATATCAGCTGGCATCCTCTTGTGTAATTTGTTCCTACCTCTGCCAATTCCACAGCCTGTGAGACTCTAGAATGCTCCCCACAATTTATGCTAATTATCAGGGACGCACCAGGCCTGGTGAGCTGCTTCTGTAAAGATTACAGCTAAGAAAACCCTATGGAGCAGTTCTACTCTGTAACACATGGGGTCATCATGAGTCAGAATCGATTTGACGGTGATGGGTTTGGTTTTTGGTTTACCCACTGCTATCCTCAAGTTTTTTCAGCCTTAAGTGTTGTTGTCTCTGCTTTTCACCATGATGAACAAGATAAGAATTACAGTACCTCTGTGAATATCTATAAAATAATTCATCCTTTACTGAGCAAACTAGAGATTACTGAAGATTATGTAGACGAGTGCTTGACATCACTCACCCACAGCAAACAACTTTCAAATTCCTGTTAGGTATCTCAGTTCTATAGAATTCCACTCAGACAATGTTAACATGAAAGGATTTTTTTTATCTCTCATCCTTCCCCTCCTTTTCTCCTCACAATGCTTAGCCTCCTCCCCAAGGAGAAACACACACACATAAACATCTTTACTCTTACCTCTATAAAGAGAAATTCAGCTTTATCTCAGCTTCTACCCAACACTTGCATACACAATTCCATCAAGATGCTCACAAAAATATAGAGACCTCCAGTAAAGAGAGCTATCCTCCTTAGAACATACCTGACACAATGAATAACCAGGTTTTTCCATCATTACCCAAGAAACCCAAGAGGAGCAGTAGGTATGGTGAGGGCAATGGTGAGTTTGAAGGGCCTGTGAGAAACCCATCCAGCTGACTCCTACTCATGGCAACTCCATGTGTGTAAGATTAGAACTGTGCTCCATAGCATTTTCAGTGGTTGATTTTTCAGAAGTAGATTGCCAGGCTTTTCTTCTGAGGCATCTACTGGCTGGACTCAAAACTCCAATTTTTCAGTTATCAGCTGACTGGCTTAACAGTTTGTACCATGCCGGGTGACTCAAACGGTTTGCACTCTACTACTGACTGAAATATTGGTGGTTAGAACTCACCCAGTGACACCACAGAAGAAAGTCCTGGCAATCCACTTCTACAAAGTTTACAGCTCAAGAAAACCTTATGGAGCAGTACTACTCTGTAACACATGTGGTCGCCATGAGTTATAACTGACAGCAATGACTTTGGTTTTTTGGGTTTTGGATGGGAAACCCAAGTGGAGACATTAGTGTGTAATTGGATATGAGATCAAAAGCTCAAGAGAGTGGTCTAGGCTGACAAATAGACCTAGAAATCATTAATATAAAGATGGCAATTGAAACTCTTATACATCATTTTTCCATAGTATCCTCCACTACTCCCTCCCCACTTCTTTTCTCAATTCTCAATTCTGTTTGCCATTCTAAAAGCTTCACACAGACAAGCATGAGACTTTGAAAGTCACATGTTAAAGATGGTGGAGTCGCAACATGGAAAGAACCTGAGTGTTCTTACACTGAGAAGAGCCACCCGTCAACTAGGATCACCCATATTGGACTTTATATGAATGCAAAATAAACTTCTATTGTGTTAAATCACAGAGATCCTGTGGTTTATATACAGTTGCTCTTGAGTCATTTCTGACTCATGGCAACCATATCTGCATCAGATTAGAGCCATGTTCAATGGGGTTTCAATGGCTGTGACCTTTTGGAAGTAGATCACCAGGCCTTTCTTCCCAGGCACCTCTGGGTGAATTCGAACCGCCAACCTTTCAGTAAGTAGTAGAGTGCTTAACCATTTGTGCATCCAAGGACTCCTTACCTAATATAGGACATTACCTTAACTTATTGACCATATGAGCCAGATTATATTTGTCATTACAGTTATTTCTGTAACTGTGAGAACAAGACCTAGTTGAGACAAATTTCACTGGGTGTGAGAGGTTGTCACTGAAGGGAGAGAAACACCGCATTAACAAAACTTGATAGGAGACTAGCAGGGACAGGGCAGGACACTGAGTCTCAATAATTCATTTGTTATTTATTCATTCACCACATGTCTCATGAGTATCTATTATCTGCAAAGCACTATGTTAGATTCTATGGTAAATACAAAAAACTAAGGCTCAAATTATACTTCAAGCTAAATTAAAATCTAGTTGAGAAGACACAAATCTTAACAATGAATTAAAATAAATTATTAACCTAAAAATATATGTCATTGCATACATTTATCAAAGTATCATTTTAATGCGATTGCCAACTAGCTCTTGAACGTTAAACAGAACTTTGTCATCTAAGCCAATATTACTTTTTCTACAGCCTGCCTCTTCAAATAATTGAAAACAGCTATATTTTATTTCTCTCTAAAAATTTATTTTACCCTTCATACTTGCTATTAATCAGAAATCAAATAGACATTTAAATATATATATCTTTTAGGGACTTAGGTAATATCATTTAACTGCACAGATTCATAATTTATACCATTTCTACTTTCTGGTTGGGGATAAAAATGGGCAAAAAGAAAGGGAAAATATATTGCTACTGAGCAGCTATGATTCAATTTGTGGGTAAAGGGACATAAACCTGTTACCATAGAGTCGATTCTGACACATAGCGACCCTATAGAACAGAATAGAACTTCCCATAGGGTTTCCAAGGAGCAGCTGGTGGATTCAAACTGCAGACGTTTTTTGGTTAGCAGCCTGAGCTCTTAACAACTGGACCACCTCCAAAGGGACACAGACACAGATTTAAGTTTGAGATTTCTTCTAAGTCAAATATTGTGATGGCAACTTCACAGAAGAGTTGAGGGGCTTCAAAAAAACTAAAGGCAATAACCCTGCAAAATAGAACTAGTCAGGGAAGACCCCTTGTGCAAACAAGCTCTTGAAGGTCATCAGGATGGTGTAGAATATTATTGACAATGTCTAGAGCTCACCAGATGAGAACATTATCTCCCTGGGCCAATGGTATGTCCTATTCTTATTCCAAGCTCCATTACTCTTGTCTGTGAGGTTCCCAGGCAAGATATCCCTGGCTTCCTCTCAAGAGACTACAGTCTCCTGAAATAATGAAAACCACCTTATGGTAGGTGGGAGAACTGGGTTCTGATTGTCTCTTTACAACATCTCTGGCATGTGACCAGGGATAAATGATACAAAGAATCATGTGATGCTTAGTGTATAAGTGTGTTGGCATATATTCCAAACGGTAGGAGGCTGAACCTGATGCTTCATTAGGGAACTTTCCATCTCCATGACATCTAATTTAGTAATTCAGAATTTGAACAGCCCCTCACCAGTCCCCTGAGAAGGTAACTGCTACCATTAAAAATCCATGATGGTATTGGTTCCATTAAAGATAGCTGGTGGTCCAGGCTTTTGAAGAGTGGCTACTCTTCATGCCAGATAATGAATACATTTATTGACAGCACAGAGATTGAAAATGTAATGTGGAAGTAGTTTTATCCTCTTTAACAATTGCTATGAAAATTTGTCATAGGGAACTTCTTCTTGTTGAGAAAATGTTTGGAAACATCCTGGTTGGGAGTAGACACTGAGCCTATTGAGCCTATTGGATCGAGGTGCCCATCAACATTGCATGAGGTACTATGATGCTCCACCCAGGTCCCACTTCAGGGCTGAGACACCCATCCCCTAGCTGCTGGGAACATCATCTCTGACTCTACCTGAGAACATGGCTACAGAAAACTGCCTTGCCTGAGATTTCGTACTGTCCCAGGGAACACCTTGCAGTCATTGACTGGCTGATGTGGGGATACAAAGTCCCAGCCCCTTACTCAGTTTGAGACAACTCCTGAGGATCATCCCACCTTCAGGGTTCCCATGGGATCTTCTAAGGCCTTGGTTGCAACCATAATGAAAATCAGCTTCTCAGTTTGTCCAATCCTAATTTCTCACTTTTTTTTTTTTTCACCTAAGAACAATCCCTAATAAACTTGCATTCAACTCTCTGTCTCAGAATCAGTTTGCTGGGAACTCAATCTAAGGCAAGGCCTAAAGCTTCTTAAGAAGAGGGAAGGCACTCTGCTTTATGGAGAAATGTAAGCCTTTGGGGGGAGATTAATGTGGGGCAGTGGTTAAGCATTTGGCTGCTAACCAAAAGGTTGGCAAGCAGTTTGAATCCACCAGTCACTCCTTGGAAACCGTATGGGGCAATTCTACTCTGTAGGGTTGCTATGAGTTGGAATCTACTCAATGGCAACGGGTTTTGTTTTTGTTTTTGTTTGGGGCAGGGGGAATTGGGAAGAAGGGGTTGTGGAGAAGAAAGAAGAGAGCAGAAAGGAGAGTGAGTGAGAGGGAAAAATGCTGGGCATGTTGGGATGTTATTTTCTGTGATCCCTAAATTGGTGGTGGTGGTGTTAAGTGCTGTCAAGTTGGTTCCGACTCGTAGCAACCCTGTGTACAACAGAACAAAACACCGCCTAATCCTGCACCACCCTCACAATCATTGCTATGCTTGAGCCCATTGTTGCAGCCATTGTGTCAATCCATCTCATTAATGGTCTTCTTCTTTTTCAATGACCCTCTATTTTACCAAGCATGATGTCCTTCTCCAGGGACTGATCCCTCCTGATAACATGTCCAAAGTACGTGAGATGAAGTCTCATCAACCTTGCTTCTTAGTAGTATTCTGACTGTACTTCTTCCAAGACAGATTTGCTCATTCTTCTGGCGGTCCACTGTATATTCAATATCCTTCGCCAACACCACAGTTCAAAGGCATCAATTCTTCCTTGGTCTTCCTTATTCATCGTCCAGCTTTAACATGCATGTGAGGTGACTGAAAATATCATGGTTTGGGTCAGGCACACATTAGTCCTCAAAGTGACGTCTTTGCTTTTTAACACTTTGAAGAGGTCTTTTGCAGCAGATTTGCCCAATTAATATGTTGTTTGATTTCTTGACTGCTGCTTCCATGGGTGTTGATTGTGGATCCAAGTAAAGTGAAACCCTTGACAACTACAATATTCCTATGTTTATCATGATGTTGCTTATTAGTCCAACTGTGTGGATTTTTGTTTTCTTTGTGTTGAGGTGTAATCCATACTGAAGGCTGTGGTCTTTGATTTGCATCAGTAACTGTTCAAGTCCTCTACATTTTCCTCAAGCAATACTGTGTCATCTGCATATTGCAGGTTGTTAATGAGTCTTCCACCAATACTGATGCCATGTTGTTCTTCATATAGTCCAGCTTCTCGGATTATTTGCTCAGCATACAGATTGAATAAGTATGTTGAAAGGGTACAACACTGACACACAACTTTCCTGATTTTAAACATGCAGTATCCCTTGTTCTGCTTCAAGGACTGCTTCTTGGTCTATGTACAGGTTCTGCATGAGCACAATTAAGTGTTCTTGGATTCCATTCTTAGCAATTGCATAGGAGAGGAGGGTGGTCCCCAGTTGATATTTGAGTTACATTTTGGGGTACTGATCTGAATAGTTCACATTAAGGTTCAGCCTCCCACTTCTCAAATTAAATCCCCACTCTAGAAAAGACCAGAATTGCATCCCTACCATGGATGTTGAACTTTTGGACACATCACCCCAAACCCACTGCAACTGAGTCAATTCTGATTAATAGTGACCCTATAGAACAGAGTAGAACAAATCATCCAATTAAAAAATATGCAAAGGATATGAACAGATACTTCACCAAAGAAGATATTCAGGGAGCCGACAGACACATAAGGAAATGCTCGCGATTATTAGCCATTAGAGAAATGCAAATCAAAACTACAATGAGATACCCTCTCACCAGACATTACTGGAACTAATAATTTAAAAAAAAAAAAAAAAAAACAGAATAACAAACGTTAGAGAGCCTCTGGAGAGACTGGAACTCTTATGTACTGCTGGTGGGAATGCAAAATGGTACAGCCATTTTGGAAAACGATATGGCACTTACTTAAAAAGCTAGAAATAGTAATACCATACGATCCAGCAATCCCAGTCCTAGGAATATACCCTAAAGAAATGAGCTGTCACACGAATAGACATACACATACCCATGTTCATTGCAGCATTATTCACAATAGAAAAATGATGGAAACAACCTAAGTGCCCCTCAATAGATGAACAGATAAACAAACTGTGGTACATACACACAATGGAATACTATGCAACAATAAAGAATAATGACAAACCTACAAAACATCCCACAACATGTATGAATTTGGAGGACATAATGGTGAATGAAATAAATCAATCACAAAAGGACAAATATTGTTTGAGACCACTATCATAAACTAACAACAAAAGGTTTACACAGGGGAAAAAAAATTCTTTGACATTTACCAAGGCTGGGAGGGGAAGGGAGGGAAAATTACCAAATAGAATATACATGTTAACATTGTGAAGAGATAGGCAATACACAATATGGGAGAAGTCAGCACAACACGACCAAGGCCAGAGAGGACACCAGGAGGAACCCAAGAATAAAGGGTAACCACTGTAATTGTCTATACCGTAGACAATTGTGCAACAATAGTATTAACAAACAATAATGTATGAATGGATACATAGGTAGATAGATATGCCAAGAGATGTGGGAAGGTGTAAGGGAGCACACCCACAGGCAGATACAGGTGTGGTGGTTGATATTTCTGCATACATGACAGTAAGTGCTCCTCATAAAATAATATAGACAATAGAGCACACAAGGGGCACAGACAGGGAAACTGCTTAGACATAACCAAACATCTCAGTGGATGAAGTTCCTAGCTCAAAGGCAAAGGACCATAGACTTGGGGGACATCTTTATCAACTGGCACAATATAATTCATAAAGACAATATTCTGCATCCTATACTAAGAGAACCCAAAAGCCTCCACAAAAAAAATACTGGAACTAATAGAAAGATTCAGCAGAGTTGCAGGATACAAGATAAACATAAAAATTCAGTTGGATCCCTACACACCAATAAAGAGAACTATGAAAACAAAATCAGGAAAGCAATACCGCTTATAATATTCCTAAAAAAGATAACATACTTAGGAATAAATATAATCAGGGATGTGAAAGACCTATACAAAGAAAACTACAAAACACTACTGCAAGAAACAAAAAGACCTATATAAATGAAAAAATATACCATGCTCATGGATAGGTAGATGTAACATTGTGAAAATTTCAATTCTACCCAAAGCAATTGTCTTAGTCATCTAGTGCTGCTATAACAGAAATACCACAAGTGGATGGTTTTAATGAAGAGAAGTATATTTCCTCACAGTCAAAGTAGGCTAAAAGTCCAAATTCAAGGTGTCAGCTCCAGGGGAAGGCTTTCTCTCTCTCGGCCTTCTCATCAGTGTTCCCCCAGACTAGGAGCTTCTCGGCACAGAGACCCCGGTCCAAAGGACACGCTCTACTCCCGGCACTGCTTTCTTGATGGTATGAGGTCCCCCTGTCTCTCTGCTCACTTCTGTCTTTTATATCTCAAGAGATTGCCTCAGGACACAATCCAGTCTTATAGATCAGGTCCTGCCTTACTAACACAACTGCCACCCATTCTCCCTCATTAACATCATAGAGGCAGGTTTACAACATACAGGAAAATCACACGGTACCAGGAATCATGGCCTAGCCAAATTGATACACACATTTTTTGGGGGGACATAATGCAAACCATGACAGTAATCTACAAATACAATGCAATCCTGATCCAAATGCCAACAGCATTCTTTAACAAGATGGAAAAACTAATCATTAACTTTATATGGAAAGGAAAGAGGGCCCTGATAAGTAAAGTATTATAGAAGAAGAACAAAATAGGAGGACTTGCACACCTGACATCAGAACCTACTATACAACTACGGTAGTCAAAACAGCCTGGTATTGATAGAAGGACAGACACATTGACCAATGGAACAGAATCAAGAACCCAGAAGTAATTCCATCCACCTATGATCACCTATGGTCACCTGATCTTTGACAAAGCACAAAGTCCATTAAATGGGGAAAAGACAGTCTTTTTAACAAATGGTGCTGTCAAAACTGGATGTCCCATCTGTAAAAAAATGAAACAGGATCCATCCCTCACACCATATAAAAAAATGACATCAAAATGGATCAAAGACCTAAATATAAAACCAAAAATTATAAAGATCATGAATAAAAATTATGATCAAAGCAAGAGGCTCTAATAAGTGGCATAAATGGAATATAAACAGTAACTAACAATACACAGACCCCAAAAGTAAGCTAGATAACTGGGATCTTCTAAAAATTAAACACATATGCTCATCAAAGACTTCACCAAAAGAGTAAAAAGAGAACCTACAGGCTGGGAAAAAATTTTGGCTATGACAAATCAGACAAAGGCCTAATCTCTAAAATCTATAGGAAAATCCAACACATCTATAACAAAAAGACAAATAATCCAGTTAAAAAATGAGCAAAAGATATGAACAGACACCTTACCAAAGAAGACATTCAGGTGGCTAACAGTCACATGAGGAAATGCTCATGATCACTAGCTATTAGAGAAATGCAAATCAAAACTACAATGAGATACCATCTCATCCCAATATTATTGGCACTAATCAAAAAAACAGAAAATAATAAATGATGGAGAGGCTGCGGGGAACTCAGAACTCTTATGCACTGCTAGTGGGAATGCAAAATGGTACTACCATTTTGGAAAATGATATGGTGTTTCCTTAAAAAGCTAGAAATAGATATACCATACAATCCAGCAATACCACTTCTAGGAATATATCCTAGAGAAATAAGAGCCCTCACATGAATAGACATACACCCATGTTCACTGCAGCATTATTCACAATAGCAAAAAGATGGAAACAACTTAAGTGTCCATCAACAGATAAATGGATAAACAAACTGTGGTACATACACACAATGGAATACTACACAACGATAAAGAACAATGATGAATCTCCAAAACATCTCACAACATGGATGAATCTGGAGGGCATTATTCTGAATGAAATAAACCAGTCACAAAAGGACAAATGCTGTATGAAACCACTATTATAAAAACACGTAAAAATGTTTACACACGGAAAGAAAAAATCTTTGATGGTTACTGGGGGGAGAGAGGAGGGGGAAGGAAAAACACTAACTAGACAACAGATAAGTGGTAACTTTGGTGAAGGGTAAGACAGTACACAATACTGGTAAATCAGCACAACTTGACCAAGGCAAAGTCATAGAAGCTTCATAGATACATCCCAATTTCCTTAGGGACAAGGTTGCTGGGCTGAGGGCTGGGGACCATGGTGACAGGGCACATCTAGCTCAATTGGCACAACATAGTTTATAAGGAAAATTTTCTACTTCCTACTTTGATGACTAGTGTCTGGGGACTTAAAAGCTTGTGAGTAGCCATCTAAGATACTCCACTGGTCCCACCCCATCTGGAGCAAGGGAGAACGAAGAAAACCAAAGACACAAGGGAAAGACTAGTCCAAAGCACTAATGGAACACATCTACCACAGCCTCCACCAGACTGAGTCCAGCACTAGATGGTACCCAGCTACCACCACTGACTGCTCTGTCAGAGATCACAATAGAGGGTCCTGGACAGAGCTGGCGAAAAATGTAGAACAAAATTCAAACTCACAGGTCTTCTGGTAAAATAGTGCTCTAGGCAGAAGCACCACGCTGTCCCTCCACAGCAAAGATCCAAAAAACTAAGCCAAACAGAGAAAACAACAATCCTGAAACCCTAAAACATCAAATGAAGAGATAAAGAACTCGGCCAAGCACAAAAAGGAGTGAGAAAACTGACAGGGAACGGAGTGAGGAGAGATTCATGCAGAGGTCCCCTATGAGCTAACGCAGCACGGATCCACCATCTTGGAATCCTATCAGAGACCAGCAAACGGGATATGAGAAAGCAGCTTCAAGGAGCTTCCAGCAGG
Source organism: Dugong dugon (assembly GCA_030035585.1). Classification (NCBI taxonomy): domain Eukaryota; kingdom Metazoa; phylum Chordata; class Mammalia; order Sirenia; family Dugongidae; genus Dugong; species Dugong dugon. Next base: position 61,818,579 of record CM057470.1, read on the forward strand.
AGACAAAACAACCGGTAATTTGTGATATACACTTTCCCAACCCCCACACTTCTTCACCCCCACTTGGCCTCCTCTGCTTCCCACAGCCACAATCTCTTGCCTGGGAAACACTGTCTGCTTTGATTCCACACACCCGAACGGGCCGGCTCTCTGACTACAATTTGTTGGCTGTTGGTGTTGCTTTTTTCCATTTCTTTTGATTTCTTCCTTACCCCTCACTACCTCTCCCTCCTTTTGCTCAAATACCTGGCTCCGTGCGCCATCTTTGCTTCTTCCTGAGGGGCTGCAGAGCTCCGTTTGAGTGTACAGCTGCTTCCCGGTAGGGGCTGCCATGCTGGTGGGATCCGGGGCTTTTGTTCATTTGTTTGTTTTGAATTGTTTGTTTCTTTTATTTTCCTTTTCTTGAGTTGGGAGCCCGTTCTGGCCACCCGGTGCTGCGTGGTTTGAAAACTACCCCCTTGGCTTGCACAGACGTGCAGAGGGATCCCTGGGGGCACTTCTTTTTGTTGTTGTTGTTGTTTTTTGTTTTGGGGGGAGCTTTTCTTGTTCTTTTCTTTTTCTTTAAATTGGTTTTCTTTTCTTTTCCTGCTTTTTCCCTTTTTGTCTTTCTTCATTACTCAGTTTCTTGTCTCTCTATATCTTCCTTCTCTTTCTGTTCCCTGAATACTTGGTGTTGTAGACCTCTATGCCTTCTAGCCAGGCTGTACTGTAACACCTGAGAACAACTTCCCCAGAACTCATAGCCACACTGGTGGGATCCCTGGGAACTTTGCTGTTATTTAACCTTTCTGATTTTCATTTATTCATTCTTTTCTTTTCTTTTTTTCTTCCTCTTCCCCTTTTTGTTTTTCTCCATTTCATAGTCTCTCATCTCTCCACTCCAACGGCAAGCTCCCCTAGCATTCTTTTTTGTTTGTTTGTATGTTTTTGGTTCTCTGTCCTCTCTCCCATATCCATCTTAGCTCCACACATAATAATCTCCCCGCTACATCCTGCCCACCTGAACCGTGCACTTAACATCATACCACCAGGCAGCACAGGCACAGCCTACTGGAACCTGCCCTGCACTGATTACCGACCCGCCCTGGTGGCTATAGTAAGTGCCACAAACAACCCGTCCCAGTAACTCCTCTTCAGCTAGACCTGCCTTTCTGTACCATATCTGAGTGACTGACCCTGCCAATTGGAGAAGGAGGTGAAAAGTATTGTGCCCACAGACGAGCAAACAACAAAAAACAAACAGCCCACCTGCTCAGACATAGCCAAATTTTTTTAAAAAAAAGGATGAAACAAACAAATCTACAATCAATAAATGAGAAAAATAACCACTGAATGCACCGAAGACAGCAGACAATATCAAAACATTTACAAAAACAGGACAGGATGGTTCCAGCAGGCATCCAAAATAAAACACCAGATGACTTTCCAGTGGAAGAAAAGGCACTAGAACTACCTGATAGGGAATTCAAATCTCTAATACTCAGAATTCTCCAAGAGCTGAAGCAAAAAGCAGACAAAAATGAGGAAAAAATAGATAAATTCATGGAAAATACAGAAAAAAAATTGGAAGAATTCAGGAAAATAATGCAGGAACAAAATGCCAAAATAAATTCACAACTAGAAATTATGCAAAGACAACTATTAGAAATAAAAAAGATAACAAGATTTCAGAAACAGACGGTGTCATAGAAGGCCTGAGAAGCAGATTTGAAATGGTGGAAGACAGGATCAGTGGAATTTAAGACAATTACTTGGATACAACACTGTTTCAGGAAAACTCAGAAAAAAGAACAAAGAAAAATGAAGAGACCCTGAGAGTTATGTGGGATACAATCAAAAGCAAAAATTTTCAAGTGATTGGAGATCCAGAACAGGGGGAGAAAACAGAAAACACAGAGAGGATCATTGAAGAACTGCTCACAGAAAACTTCCCCAATATCATGAAAAATGAAAAGCTGGCCACCCAAGAAGATCAACGAACCCCAAATAGGAGAGACTCCAAAATAAAATCACCAAGGCATATCATAATCACACTCACCAAAACCAAAGACAAACAAAGAATCCTGAGAGCAGCTCATGACAAACAAGAAGTCACATACAGAGGAGAAACAATAAGACTAAGCTCAGATTATTCAGCAGAAACCATGCAGGCAAGAAGGCAATGGGATGACATATATAAAATCTTCAAAGAAAAAAAATTGCCAACCAAGAATAATATATCGTGCAAAACTCTCGTTCAAATATGATGGTGAAATTAGGTCATTTCCAGATAAACAGAAATTAAGGGAATATGTAAAAGCAAAACCAAACTTACAAGAATTATCAAAGGGAGTTCTTCGCTCTGAGGACAAACAAACTCAGCTCACAGGCAGAATCTAGGCCGCAGGATCATACCAGCCAGATACCAGTCTAGGAAATGAACTCTCAAGGACTATCCAAAACCAAAAGAAATATAACAGGGAATCAGAGCAGTTATTCAGTAAATGACAACAACATCAAAACAATAAAAGAGGGAATAAACGGCATAGGTATGGAACCTTCTAATGGAGAGGAAGGCAAGGTGATACCAAGTAATAGTAGACTGCTTCAAACTAAGAAAGATAAGGGTAAAATTCATGGTAACCACAAAGAAAGTTAACAAACATAAAAATAAAGAGGAAAAACATAAAGTCTCAGCAAAAACAGAACCTACAAAAACAAATGAAATGAAAAAAAATCCACTAACAAAAGTAACTCAGCACAAGACAGTAAGAAGAACAAAGAAAACTACACCACCACAAAAAAAAGCATTACAAAATGAAAGCAACAAACTCACATCTATCAGTAATTACAGTGAATGTAAATGCACTCAATGCACCCATAAAGAGATGGAGAGTGACAGAATGGATAAGAAAACAGGATCCATCAATATGCTGTCTACAAGAGACACACCTTAGAAACAAAGATGTGAATTTATTAAAAGTAAAAGGTTGGAAAAAATATATCAAGCTAACAACTAACAAAAAAGAGCAGGAGTGGCAATACTGATCTCAAATAAAATAGACTTTAAAACAAAATCCACCATAAAAGACAAAGAACACTATATAATGATTAAGGGGACGATCCATCATGAAGACATATCCATAATAAACAGCTACGCACCCAATGACAGGACTCAAAAATACATAAAACAAACTCTAACAACACTGAAAAGAGAAATTGACAGTTCCACAATAATAGTAGGAGACTTCAACCCACCACTCTCAGTAAAGGACAGAACAACTAAGAAGAAACTCAGCAAAGTTACAGAAGACCTAAAGGGCACAGTCAGCCAACTGGACCTCATAGACATATATAGAACACTCCATCCAACCACTGCAAAGTACACACTCTTTTCCAATGCACCTGGAATGTTCTCCAGAATAGACCACATCTTAGGCCACAGAGCAATCATCAACAAGATCCAAAACGTTGAGATATTTCAAAGTATCTTCTCTGACCACAATGCCATCAAGGTAGAAATTCACAACAGAAAGAGCAAGGAAAAAAAATCAACTACATGGAAACTGAATAATACTCTGCTTACACATCAATGGGTAATAGAAGAAATGAGAGATGGAATCAAAAAATTCCTAGAATCAAATGAGAATGAAAACACATCATACCAAAACCTTTGGGACACAGCAAAGGCAGTCCTCAGAGGACAATTTATAGGAATAGATGCACATAGCAAAAAAGAAGAAAGGGACAAAATCAAAACATTAACTACAGAACTCAAACAAATAGAAAGAGAACAGCAAAAAAAGCCCACAAGCAGCGGAAGAAAGGAAATAGTAAAGATCAGAGCAGAAATAAATGAAATAGAGAACAGAAAAACAATAGAAAGAATCAACAAAACCAAAAGTTGGTTCTTCTTTGAAAGAATCAGCAAAATCGACAAACCACTGGCCAGACTGACAAAAGAAAAACAGGAGAGGACACAAATAACCCAAATAAGAAACGAAATGGGGGACATTACAACAGACCCAACTGAAATAAAAAGGATTATAACAGAATATTATGAAAAACTATACTCCAACAAATTTGAAAACCTAGAGGAAATGGATAAATTTCTAGAAACACAATACCCACCCAAACTACAACAAAGTGATGTTGAAAATCTGAACAGACCCATACCAACAGAAGAGACTGAAAAGGTAATAAAAATACTCCCAACCAAAACAACCCCTGGCCCAGATGGCTTCACTGGAGAGTTCTACAAAACATTTACAGAAGAGTTTGTACCAGTACTACTCAAGCTATTTCAGAGCATAGAAGAGGAAGCAACACTTCCAAATTCATTCTATGAAGCCAGCATAACGCTGATACCAAAACCAGGTGAAGACATCATAAAAAAAGAAAATTACAGACCAATATCTCTCATGAATATAGATGCAAAAAATCTCAACAAAATTCTAGCCAACTGAATTCAGCATCATATCAAAAAAATAACAGACCACGACCAAGCAGGATTCATACCAGGTATGCAAGGATGGTTCAACATTAGAAAATCAATCAACGTAATCCACCACATAAATAAAAGGAAAGAAAAGAATCACATGATCATCTCAATTGACGCAGAAAAGGCATTTGACAAAGTCCAACACCCATTCCTGTTAAAAACTCTCAATAAAATAGGTAAAGAAGGGAAATGTCTCAACATAATAAAGGGCATCTATGCAAAACCAATGGCTAACATCATTCTTTTTTTTCTTTTTATTGTACTTTGGTGAAGGCTGACTGAACAAATAGTTTCTCATGAAGCAGTAGTACACATATTGTTTTATGACATTGATTAACAACCCCACAACACCAACATCATTCTTAATGGAGAGAGGCTGAAAACATTCCCCTTGAAAACAGGAACAAGACAAGGATGCCCCTTATCACCACTCCTATTCAACATTGTGCTGGAAGTTCTAGCTAGAGCAATAAGGCAAGAGAAAGAAATAAAGGGCATCCAAATTGGTAATGAAGAAGTTAAACTGTCTTTTCTTGCAGATGATATGATACTATATGTAGAAAACCCTAAAGACTTTACGAGAAATCCACTGGAACTAATAGAAAGATTCAGCAGAGTAGCAGGATACAAGATAAACATACAAAAATCAGTTGGCTTCCTATACACCAATAAGGAGAACGATGAAAAGGAAATCAGGAAAACAATACCATTTATAATAGCCCTTAAAAAGATAAAATACTTAGGAATAAATCTAACCAGGGATGTAAAAGACCTATACAAAGAAAACTATAAAACACTACTGCAAGAAACCCAAAGGGATCTACATAAATGGAAAAACATACCATGCTCATGGATAGATAGACTCAACATTGTGAAAATGACAATTCTACCCAAAGCAATTTACAAATACAATGAAATCCCAATCCAAATACCAACAACCTTCTTCAAAGAGATGGAAAAACTAATCATTAACTTTATATGGAAAGGGAAGAAGCCCCTAATAAGTAAAGCACTACTGAAGAAGAAGAAGAAAGTTGGAGGACTCACACTATCTGACTTCAGAACCTACTATACAGCTACAGTAGTCAAAACAGCCTGGTACTGGTACAACGACAGATACATTGACCAACGGAACAGAATTGAGAACCCAGATGTAAATCCATCCACCTATGGTCACCTGATCTTCGACAAGGGGCCAAAGTCCATCAAATGGGGAAAAGACAGTCTTTTTAACAAACGGTGCTGGCAAAACTGGATATCCACCTGCAAAAAAATGAAACAGGACCCATACCTCATGCCGTATACAAAAACTACTTCAAAATGATTCAAAGACCTGAATATGAAGCCTAGAACTATAAAGTTCATAGAAGAAAAATAGGACCAACACTACAGGCCTTAATACACAGCATTAACAGGATATAAACCATAACCACTGTGTCAGTCATCTAGTGCTGCTCTAACAGAGATACCACAATTGCATGGATTACCAAAGAGAAGTTTATTCTCTAACAGTCCAGTAGGCTACAAGTCCAAATTCAGTGCATCAGCTCCATGGGAATGCTTTCTCTGTTGGCCCTGGAGGAAGGTCTGTGTCATCAATCTTCCTCTGATCTGGGAGCTTCTCTGCTCAGGAACCTCAGGTCCAAAGGGCACACTCTGCTCCCGGCACTGCTTTCTTGGTGGTATGAGGTTCCCCTGTGTTTCTGCTCACTCCTCTCTTTTATATCTCAAAAGAGATTGCATTAAGACACTGATCTTGTCTACCTCATCAGCGTAACCTCATCACAGTGATAGAATTTAGAACACAGGAGATCACATATAATCTCATCATAGAGTTTACAACACATAAGGACATCACATCAGATAACACAATCATACAGTACTAGGAATCATGACCTAGCCAAGTTGCTACACACATTTTTTGGGGGACACAATTCAATCCATGACAACCATCAATGCACAAACCCCAAAAGATAAGCTAGATAACTGGGATCTTCTAAAAATCAAACACCTATGCTCTTCACCAAAAGAGTAAAAAGAGAACCTACAGACTGGGAAAAATTTTTGGACAGTACAAGTCAGACAAAGGTCTAATCTCCATAATCTACAAGAAAATCCAACACCTCTACAACAAAAAGACAAATAATCCTATTAAAAAATGGGCAAAGGAAATGAACAGACACTTCATCAAAGAAGACATTCAAATGGCCAACAGACACATGAGGAAATGCTCGCAATCACTAGCCATTAGAGAAATGCAAATTAAAACCACAATGAGATACCATCTCACCCTGGCATTACTGGCACGAATCAAAAACACTGGAAATAACAAATGTTGGAGGGGCTGCAGGGAGATTGGAACTCTTACACACTGCTGGTTCAAATGCAAAATGATGCAACCATTTTGGAAAATGATACGGCGCTTCCGCAGAAAGCTAGAAATAGACATACCATTCGATCCAGCAATCCCACTCCTAGGAATATATCCTAGAGAAATAAGAGTCGTCACTCGAATAGACATATGCACACCTATGTTCATGGCAGCATTGTTCACAATAGCAAAACGTTGGAAACAACCTAGATGCCCATCAACAGATGAATGGATAAACAAACTATGGTACATACACACAATGGAGTACTATGCAATGAGAAACAACAATGATGAATCTGTGAAGCATCTCATAACATGGATGAAACTGGAGGACGTTATGCTGAGTGAAATAAGTCAATCACAAAAGGACAAATATTGTATGAGACCTCTATTGTAAAAATCCATGAAAAAGTTCACACACAAAATGTAACAATCTTTGTTGGTTACCAGGAATGGGAGGGGTGGGGGGAAATACTAAACAGACAATAGATAAGTGGTATCTTGGGTGAAGGGTGAGACAGTACACAATACTGGGGAAACCAGCACAACTTGTACAAGGAAAGGTCACAGAAGCTCCATAGACTCATCCAAACTCCCTGAGGGACTGAATTGCTGGGGGGAGGGCTGTTGGGACCATGGTCTCAGGGAACATCTAGCTCAACTGGCATAACACAGTTTATAAAGACAATGTTCTACATTCTACCTTGGTGAGTAGCGTCTGGGGTCTTAAAAGCCTGTGAGCAGCCATCTAAGATGCTCCACTGGTCTCATCCCTTTGGGAGCAAGGGAGAAGGAAGAGAACAGGATACGAGGAAAAGATTAGTCCAAAGGACTAATGGACCACAGCTACCAAGGCCTCCACTGGACTGAGTCCAGTACAGCTAGATGGTGTCTGGCTACCACCACTGACTGCTCTGACCAGGATCACAATAGAGGGTTCTGGACAGAGCTGGAGAAGGATGTAGAACGAAATTCTAACTCACAAAAAAAAAACACCACATTTACTGGCCTAAAGGAGACTGGAGAAACCCCGAGAGTGTGGCCCCCAGACACCCTTTTAGCTCAGTGGTGAAGTCACTTCTGAGGTTCACCGTTCAGCCGGAGAGTGGACAACCCCATAAAACCAAATGGGACGAATGAGGTACAGCAGTCCTGGGACAATGGCCAGAAGGCAGAAGGGGACAAGGAAGCTGGTGATAGGGAACCCAAGGTTGAGTAAGGATAGTGTCGATGCGTTGTGAGGTTGTTAACCATTGTCATAGGGCAACATGTGTACTAACTGTTAAATGGAAACTATTTTGTTCTGTAAGCCTTCATCTAAAGTGAGAATAGCAGCACAATTTGAAGTGTGCAGTCGATGTCACTGAACTGTGCGTGTAGAAATTTTTGAAATGGTGTATCTTTGGGTATGTATATTTTCACCAAAAAAAAAAAAAAAAAACGTCAAGAAGGGAGAGGGTTGACATGTTGTGGGGTTGTTAACCAATGTCATAAAACAATATGTGTACTACTGCTTCATGAGAAACTATTTGTTCTGTCAGCCTTCACCTGAAGTACAATTAAAAAAAAAAATTCAAACTCACAAAAAAGTCTAGACTTACTCGTCTGATGGAGATTGGAGAAACCCTGAGAATATGACCTTTAACTGAGTACTGAAGTCACTTCTGAGGGTCACCTTTCAGCCAAAGATTAGATAGGCCTATAATACAAACAACAATACACATAGCTCAACCATGTATATGAGATTAAATGGACTCACCAGCCCAGAGGCAAGGATGAGAAGGCAGGAGGGGACAGGAAAGCTGGATGAATGGAAATGGGGAACCCAAGTTCAAGAAGAGGAGAGTGTTGACATGTCATGGGATTGGCAACCAATGTCACAAAACAATATGTGTATTAATTGTTTAATGAGAAACTAATTTGCTCTCTAAACTTTCACTTAAAGCACAATTTAAAAAAAGAATACAAATTTAAAAATATATATATTCTGCATCCTACTATGGTGAATAGCATCTGAGGTCTGAAAAGTTTGCAAATGGCCATCTAACATACAACTATTGGTCTCTTCCCATCCGTAGCAAAGAAGAGTGAAGAAAACAAAATACTCAAGGGAGGAATTAGTTCAAAGGACTATCGGACCACATGAATCACAGCCTACACAGCCCCAAGACCAGAAGAACTAGATGGTGCCTGGCTACCACTACAGACTGCCCTGACTGGGATCACAACAGAGAATCCTGGGAAGAGTGGGAGAAAAATGTAGAACAAAACATCAAAGTCCCAAAAAGCATCAGATCACCCGTCTGACAGACTGGGGGAACCCGAAGCTATGGCCCTAAGACACCCTTCTGATCTGAAGCCATTCCCAGAGACCACCTTCCAGCCAAACAATAGACAAGCCCATAAAATACACAAGGATACCCGAGAGGAACATGATCCTTAGAACAATCAATATACAAGATCAAAAGGGGAATATTTGCCCAAAAGCAAAGATGAGAAGGCAGGAAGTGGTAGAAAATCAGGATCAAAGGAAACGGGGAACCCAGTGCAGAAATAAGGAGAGTACTGACACGTTGTGGGGAATTAAGCCAAGGCTGTGAAACACTTTATGTACAAACTATCGAATGGGAATCTAATTTGCTCTGTAACCTTTCACTTAATGCACAATTTAAAAAAAAAGGGGGGGGGTGAGAATAAAGCGATAACGCTGGCCCTGTCAAAAAAAAAAAAAAGAATCTATGGCAACTGGTAACCTTTTAAAACAAACAGCTACAAATTTTAAAATAAAAACATTTCAAGTGCTTAAAAATAAAAAACCAAAAACTAGTGCGAGGCCAGTTCCTTAAGCCTTGGAAAAGATGTACAACTGTGGAATTGCAGCGTTTTGTTATCGTCGTTTAAGGTTTTAGAACAAACCCTTTTTGATGAAAGTCTAAAAGAAAACATGTTAATTCTAACATAAGTTAAAGCGCTATCCCATAGTTTTCATGTTGCTTACGTTCAATGCAATGGGAACCACCACAAACTATGCAGATGAGACACACTATTTACTGGAATTGTGCTTATGTCAATCAGAGTCCCAGCAGTAAAAGGGATTCACTCCCGATGATTCACAGGAAGAAAAATGCATCAGGTGACCACTTACAGAGAGGACGGCTGTGTCAGGGGTAAAGAAGGGATGAGGAGTCATCCGGAGAACAGCAACAGTGGGAAGTCGTTACCACCCCTAAGGCTGAAGCAACATGGGGAGGAAATATTGTTTGTGGAGCCCCATGGGAGGTGGAATAGTAGAGAAGGAGAGGGGGCACCTGGTGGGAATTACAGTCATGGAGGAAAGCCAAAGATACAGTGCCAACACTGGTATGGGAAGGGGGAGACATTTCTCTCTCCTCCACTTTCCAATGTCCTGCCAATATTTCCAACTGGCTGAACCCAACAAGAACTGTCTGGAAAGAGAGCCCAGAGTGTTAGAGCCCAAAACCTACAACAGAGTAGAGAAGGGTAGAGAACAGGTCAGTTGGGGGTTGGAGGACAGGAGTTGGAAAACAGAGAGTAATCACACAGGACTGCTATCTGGTGTGAGGTCTGTTTTTAAAAAGAAAAAAAAAAACAAAACTCAGTAATCTGTTATGTGTGAGTTTGATAAATTATTCCAGGAGGCACATGCCAGGAAAGATTGGTCGTCCGGAAGTCACAGCTCAGAAGGAGGTCCATGCAAGGTCCTTGGTCTGATCTAGGGGAGAATGAGCCAGTGTGGAATAGTATCCCTGATATGGTGCTTCTGGAAGAGGAGCCACAATGGATGTGTGGCCAGCCTTCCTACATCACATGTGACCTGTCCGCATCTAACATTTCCTTATCTTCAGGTTGACAGGAAACCTTGCTTCTCTGCTTGCCAGGACCATAAAGGATTCTCCTGGCATGCATCTATCTCTGGTCCACTTCCCTCATTATGACAGTTGAGGAAAGTTGGTGAGAGCAGGGGCTACTTGGAATAGGTTTGTAAGACTTGATTTTCTGTCTCACACTGGGAAATTCTCTTAATAGGTCATGCCCCTCACTGGACCACACAGACCTGTCCACGTTGTCAGGACTTAAGGAGAAGGAGATGCTCATTTTATCTGCATAGAGTAGACCATGGTTCTCTCTGGGAAAGTTTTAAGGGCTCACAGAGGTAGGCTATGATTCTCTTTATCCTTTGGCCATCTCTCCAAGAGAAAACTATGTGCTACTTTTGGGAGGTTAGGATCCTTTAAGGGTGTCTTTCCCCACCATCAGGATCCAGGATATAAAGCCATTTCTATCATTTTAATATCTCTCAAGGGTTTGTACTTCTTTCTGTCCATGATGCTACCATCATGACTTCTCTGAATCACTGCAGTAGCCTTGTCACTGGTCTTAATGTTTCTGGTGTGCCCACTCCAGCTTTCTCTATACTGCAACTGGGGAGATCGTTCCAAAATGCAAGTTTCATTCAATGAAGTCCTTGCTTAAAACCCTGAAATTGTTCCATATTATCTTCAGAAAAAGGTCCCTGGTTGATGCTAGTGGTTTCTAATCTGCCACTAATCCAGTGGTGGTTCAAACCCACCCAGTAGCTCCATAGAAGGAAAGTTTGGCGATCTGCTTCTGTAAAATTACAGCCAAGAAAACTGTATGGGGCACTTCTGCTCTGTAGTAAATGGGGTCATCATGTGTCAGAATCAACTCAATGGCAACAGGTTTGGTTTTTGGCTTTGATCTTTGGGAAAATGTTTAAAAATATCTTAGATGCTCTACCATCTGGCCACAACCTACCCTTATTCTCTTCATTCTCCAACATCAGCTCTGAACCCATCAATGCATACACATTATTAACCACCACACACCATCTACCTCTATTTTGAAGCTCTAGAGGACATCCCACACTCATCTATAAGATATATGGCCTCTTGCATTTCATTTTCTAACTTGGAGTATGAAGAAGTGGAGACTCATTTCATTCCTCCAGGTTTCCTTTACAAACATCTTGGAAGAAAACCGCCTGCCGTGTTTGCTACAAATGAAGTGTGTGATCTTGTCATTAGTTTCTTTCTTTCTTTTAATCATTATAAAAGTAGTCTCATAAGACATGCTTAGGATTTACTGGGGATGCATAATAATGAAGCCAGTCTCCTGATTCAGCAGCACTCCTGGGATTTTTGAGTTTCTCTATCTCTCATTGCAGCACACAGATGCTATGCCTGAGATCAGATGCCAGGGTAGAGGCCTGGAAGCCAGGGGCTGTCCTATTGATGACCTAAAGTGGGATAGAGAGGAGCAGAGCAATGAGGTATGTTCAGGGAGATTTCTTAAGTATTAACAAAGAAAGGAGGTCAGACTGTCAGGATTCTGGGTTAGTATTGACATTTTATTTGATCGATATTGAATAGGTAAGCAGGAAATGTGTGCTCTCCATTAAATAAAGAGGGGGGAGATTTTTTAAAAAATATATAATGAGGGTCTACTGAATCATAAAAGAAATTTATTTGGGAACCTCAAATTTTTTAAAATATTTTTTAAAAAGATAAATATAAAACTTTCGGGAGCCAGGTACTGTTCCAGTTTTGGGGGATAGAGAAGTAAACAAAAAGAGACAATGCCTGTACTGTTATGGGAGAAAATTGGGCTAAAATGAATAGATAGACAAATAACTATACAATGTTTAGCCAGTTAATGATAAGAGCTAGGATGGAAAAAATACAGCAGAAGTAAAATGATGGAGGAGGTCATGAAAGTATTTAGGTAAAGAGTATACCAGGAGAGGGAACAGCAAGCTCTAAGGCCCTGATATGTTCAAGGGACAACAAGGCGTCAGTGTGGCTGGGAAACAGGATCAGAGACATAACCAGAGCTCAGATCCTAGAGGTCTTGAGGGTGATGGTAAGGACTTTGGATGCTATTGGGTCATGGGAAGCCATTAGGGAATTGAGAGCAGAAAGTGACATGGTTGGTTGATGTTTGAAAAGGACTACTTTGGCTGCCATGTGTGGACTGTGGGGAGAAGAGGAGAAGAATAGCATCAGGGACACTAATGAAAAGGATATTGCAGTTGTTCATGCAAGATATTAATGTAGCATGGACTAGTATGTTAAGACAGGATAGGAAGAAAGGCCTGGCACTCTACTTTCAAAAATTAGTCATGAAAGCCCTATGTATCACAATAGAATATTGTACAATATAGTGTTGGAAGATGAACCCCTTAGGTTGGAAGGCACTGAAAAGACAGTGACCAAAATAGTGGACTTGAGCATACCAATGATTGTGAAGATGGCACAGGACCAGGCAATGTTTCATTCTGTTGCACGTGGGTTGCCCTGAGTCAGAGCTGATTCAACAGCAACTAGAGACAACTACAGTATGGTAATAGTGTAGAGTATGAGAAGTGTTTGGATCCAGAATGTATTTTGAAGATAGGTGGATAGGATTTTGTGTTGGATTGGATGAGGGGTATAAGAGAAAGAAACGAGCGAAAGATGAATCCAAGATATTTGTCCAACATTTTTGGGTAAATGATGTTGCCATTTACTGAGAGGGGAACGCATTAGGATCAGCAGAACTCAGGTGAAAATTAAGAATGGACTTTCGACATTTTAAGTCTTAGAAGCCTATTAGATAAGAAAGTGGAAATGTTGACAGGGCAATTATATGTTCAAACCTGGAGATTGGGGAAGAGAATGGGACTGGAGATTTTAATTTAAGTAAATTCAGGATATGTATCACTTAAAACTGGATTTTCATTTAAAAAAAAATCTTTAGAGCATAAGGGTAGATAGGGAAGTGATGAGTTCTGAAGTATTAGATCAGAAAAAGGGGGAGAAAAAGAGAAATATTTTCAGGAGAATGAATGGTCAGTCTGGTAGCAGGAAATACATGGCCATGTAGAGTTCTGAAAACCACATGAAAAAAATGTTTTAAGTATAACAGGATAGTCTTTTAAACAAACGTGCTGGGGCATTTGGATACCATATTAAAAACAAAAAGTTGAACTTAAATCCTTATTTCACACCATACACAAAAATCAACTCAAAATGGATGACAGTACAAGTAATGGAGCTAAAGGTATAAAACTGCTAGAATACATAGGAGAAAACCTTATGACTTTTGTTTAGGCAAAGATTTCTTAATTATGACAGCAAAAACACAATCCATAAGAGAAAAATCTATAAATTGAACTTTACCACAATTAAAAACTCCTGCTATTAAAAAGTCTCTGTTAAGAAAATATGAAAAAAGCCATATAATGAGAGAAAATATTTGTAAATCATCCTTCAGGGTGCCCAATATCTGAAAAGGTCCTATATCTAAAATATATAAGGAACTGCTATAACTCAATAATAAGATGACAACCCAATCAGAAATGGGTAAGGGGTCTAGATAGACATTTTATCAAAGAAAATATATTAATGAATGGTTAATGAACACATGAAAAGGCATTCAACATAATTGACCATTGTTGTTAGTTGCCTTCAAGTCAATTCCTCTTCATGGCGACCAAGAAATGCAAATTAAAATCACAATGAGATATCACTACAGACCTATTAGAATGGCTAAACTCCAAAACACTGCCAACACCCAGTGCTGCCAAGAATGTGGAGCAACAGGAACTCTCAATCATTGCTGGCGGGAATGCAAAATGGTACAGACACTTTGGAAGACAGTTTGGCAGTTTCTTACAAAGCTGAACATAGACATACCATCCAGTCCAGCAATCATGCTCCTGGTTATTTACCCGAATAAACTGAAAACGTTATGTCCGCACAAAAGTCTGCACGTGAATGTTTATCACAGCTTTACTCATAAATGCAATTTAGGGCAACTAAGATATTCTTCGATAGACGAATGATTAAACAAACGGTGGTACATCCTTAAGATGGAATATTATTCAGCAATAAAAAGAAATGAACTATTAAGCCAAGGGAAGATATGTAGGAAACTTAAATGCATATTGCTAAGTGGAAGAAGCCAGTTATGAACAGGCTTGAACATACTGCATTATTCTAACTATATGACATTCTGGAAAAGGTATCTTTTTATAGAGACAGTGAAAAGATTATTGGTTACCAGGGACTCAGATGGGGAGGAGATGAACAGGTGGAACACAGGGCACTTTTAGGGCAGTGAAACTATTTTGTTTCATACTATAATGGTGAATACATGACATTATACATTTGTCAAAACCCATAATCTGTACAACACAAAGAACAAACCATACACTATGGTCTTTAGTTAATAATAATGTATTAATATTCATTCATTAATTGTAAAAAGTGTACCACACTAATGCAGGATGTTGACAATAGAGGAAATTCTGTGTAGAGTAGAGAAAGAATATATGTGAAATCTCTGTACTTTCTGCATAATTGTTTCTGTAAACCTAAAACTGTTCTTAAAAAAAAAACATTTAAAAAGCAACATGATATTTAATACTTGACTTCTAACCAAAATATTTTAAAAAGAAAAAGAAAAGCACACATAACCCGAAGACAATCACTGTTAACATTTTATTTGACCAATACAATTCCAAATTTTTCCAACATTTTGGCTCACATATTTCTAATTTTTTATATTAAGCTATAGTGACAATTAATGCAATGAATATAGTGGTTTGTAATCTTCCTTGATTTTATCCACATATTGTGAACTTCACTTAATATCAACAAATTTATTCCTATAACATTGCTCTTAATTGTCATCTGTGTAAGGGAATTTTAAAAAAATAATTGAGGTACCTGGTAAGATCTGAAATGGCCAGTTAGAGAACTGGGTGCGATTCCTTGGTTGCAGGTTCTGTTTTCACCCTAGCAGCAGCCATCTTCCATGCTGTTTCTAAGACAGGAATGTCTGGTAATGATGACGCACCTACACTGCAACTCCCCTGAAGGAGAAATGTCTGGTAATAATGACGTAACTACACTTCAACTCCCCCTCACCCATCACATACCCTTGTAATTACCACTCTGTAACCAATCTAAGAAAGATACGTATATCCTTGTAAGCCAATTGCCTCATGAGCTTGCATTACAGGAAGTCCTACCTTAAGAGTTTCTGCTACAGGAATTCTGCTTTATGTCTGTCCTGTTGCCGTCAAGTTGATTCCAACTCATAGCGACTGTCCTAGTCATCTAGTGCTGCTATAAGAAATACCACAAGTGGATGGTTTTAACAAAGAGAAATTTATTCTCTCACAGTCCAGTAGGCTACGAGTCCAAATTCAGGGCATCAGCTCCAGGAGAAGGCTTTCTCTCTCTGTCAGCTCTGGAGGAAGGTCCATGTCATCAATCTTCCCTTGGTCTGGGAGATTCTCTGCTCAGGAACCTCAGGTCTGAAGGACATGCTGTGCTCCCAGCACTGCTTTCTTGATGGTGTGAGGTTCCCATGTGTCTCTGCTTGCTTCTGTCTTTTATATCTCAAAAGAGATTAGCTTAGGACACTATCCAATCTTGTATACCTCATCAGTATAACTGCCGCTAATCCATCTTATTAGATCATAGTGATTGAATTTACAACACATGAGGAAATCACATCAGATTACAAAATGATACATAATTATACAACACTGGGAATCATGACCCAGCCAAGTTGACAGATATTTTGGGAGGACACAATTCAGTCCATGACAGCGACCCTATATGACAGAGTAGAACTGCCCCCATAGGGTTTCCAAAGAGTGGCTGGTGGATTCAAACTGCCACAGCTGAGCTCTTATAATTATCTACTACCAATCAAGTAATATCTTTCAGTGATTAAGCCTGTAATTGCCTATCAAGTAATCTGTTTCAATGATCTAAATTTGTAAATACCAATCAAATAATGTGCTTCATATCCTTTGTTCCCCTCTTCCAAAATGTCACTGCTGAGTTGCCATTTTTGATTACTAGATTCCACTGCATGGGTTTCAGTCTTTCTCCTGCTCGAGCTCACAAGTTTTTAACAGTTACATATGGTCCCTCATATTGGAGGACTGTTTTAGATGATGAACAACCTTTTAACATGCTTGTAGAGAATCCTTCTAGGCCTGGAGGAATTGCCTTAAAGGATTTATTTTAATATCAAAAATCAGCCCCACATGATGAGGTTGAGAAATGGAAAAGACATGGTTGCTCCCAGTGCCCTACCTTGGGATATAAATGGGACTCAACAAGAAGTTAGTTCTCGCTAACCATCTGCAAGCCCCTGTACTGGAGGTATGGCACATGAATATCTATTTGGGAGGAGATAAGATGATATAAATTTTAAAGAAATATTGATGAGGGCATTTTTATGCAACCACCGAACAAGTGGCTTCCCAGTGTTCTATTTGCTCTCAGTTTAATTCAGGTAAGCCTTATAAAGCTCCACCTGGGAGATTTCCCTTGCTGTCAGGACCAGTGCTTGAATGGCAGATTGATTTTATCCAACTCCCTTCTCAAGTGGTTACAAGTTCTCACTGGGTAGAAGCTTTCTCCAGTTGTTGAGCTACTGCTGTGTTTGTGGCTAAGAAACTTCTTGAGAACATTATGCACATTCAGGGAGCCCCAAGGGTCCTTTACGGCTACCAAGTCACCCATTCTGCTGGACAAATAATTAAGGAAATATGTAAAATCTTCGTCATTTTTCAAAGACTTCATTGTCCTTATCAACCTCAATCCTCTGGTCTAGTTGAAAAAACTAATGGTATAATAAAAACTCAACTAGCCACACTTTCCAAATCTTTGCAATTGCCTTGGACTAAAGTGCAGCCTCAGGTCCTTTTAAATTTAAGAACTGCTCCATTTGGATCTCACAAATTGATTCCTCATGAAATTATCACTGGACAGCCAATGGCCCTCCCCTATTGGGTGACATGCCAATGATTCAAATTTGGTTCAGTCTGATTTGTTTCAGTATTGTAAATCTTTGATCCAATATTCTAAAGTATACTTTACACAAATTAAGGAAGTTTTTGATAATCAAAAGCAGAAATATCTAAATTACCTAATGTTCAACCTGGAGATCACGTTTACTGGAAAAGACAGCAGTTAAAAGATTGCTTTGAACTTCAATGGAAAGGAATTTATTTGGTCCTTATCACTAATCTTTGTGCCACTAAATTACAGATAGTTAAGGCTTGGATTCATTTATCCCAACTGAAGAAAGCCCTGACTCCTGAATGGACTGTTGAGCATCATAAAGGATCGAAATTAAAATTTAAACGTCACCAGGAAGAGAAGCAGATGATGGCTGGGTAGACTGTTTGCCCAAGATCTCTGGACCTGACCTGAAACTGCCTACGCAGCCCGCAGTAAAGGTTGGACTGTTGCCTTTTTCTTTATCATTGTTTATATCTTAGTATTGTTAGCTGTTATGCATGATTGCAGAATTATATCCTGGTAGTTTTGGCAATTATACTAATTTTTGTCTTTGAAATAAGTTGTTTAAATGAGGGCTTTAAGTCTTTTTGAATTTTTCTTGGTAACTGGGATCATAATTTTTAGTTGTGGGTATTTTGATGGCTTTAATGATCTAACTCATCTGTAGTACTACCTTCTGAACGTTATAGTCATTTTTGCTTAATTTGAATTTTTAACTTGCCATTGCTTTTGAAATAGCTTTTTGTTTTATAAACTCAAACTTTTAGGATGAAAAAATTTTGCTGTAGAGGTACTAAGAATTTGTTTTCTGGTTAGCCTAATCCTGTTTATTGTCACTGGGCTCCAATTGTGGGGTATTATTCCTTGTTTTAATAATCTTGTTCTTCCCCTGAAAACCCAAACCTCTTTTTATAACACCACTTTTAGAGAATAATTCTATTTCTTATGACCTGCCTGGGATTAGAATTAATATTAGTTCTTTGTTTTAAATCTTAATCACGTATTTATATTTGTTATCACCATTTATAGTCTATTAATCCCTTGCTACTGATGCTAGTCACAGATTAATAAGACACATGGATATTGGAGTGATATTGTATGTTTTTATTGTTAACATTCTAATTGTATTTGTCCTCTATTCGTTAGAGCCTTTTTATCCTCCTTCAGGCCTTTCATTGCTGAAGTTTATATTGTCATCACTGTTATTTGTATGTTAGTAGGCTTTGTTTATTTCTTTGGGGACTGTGTTTCTCCACTATGAAGCCCTTCTTAAACTTTCTGCCCATACTGCTGTTCATCACAGCATCCTGTTATTTCTTGGCATGAGAATACTTTTGTTAAGCTTGCTCAGGCAGTTGCACGATCCACAAATCTGACTGAATGCCAGATCTGTCATCCTTTACTCGAAATTGTACATGAGAAGTCAGACCCATTAGCTATTTCCACACTGAGCTATACCTTTTTTCCCCCTGCTACCATCAATTTTAACATCACCTCCAGGTGAGCCATGCCTGTTAAATTGTGGCATCCTCCTGTGATACCAACTCAACCCCGAGTCCCATGTTTCAATCTGACTCGGATTAGAGTTTAAGAGTGTTCCAAAATACTCTGGATCTCCTCTTCAGACTGTAAAAATGAGCCCTTAATTTCACATAATGCCCCTCGCAGATATTGGAACATGGCTTTTTCAGGAAATTTAACAGCCTGTCTACAAGGAAAAGCATCTTTTTGTGTCCAAATGTGGAATTGGCTATGGTTAGGAGGACTTTCTATTTGCAACAACTTCTTGACAGAGAATTGGCTTGAACAGATGAATCAAACCATACTTCTCTCAGTTAAAGATGCCAGGACTGCCATAATATGTGCTCCATATGAATATGCATTTTTATGTGGAGGATCAGGTTACCCCAACTTTGCCAATTCAAATCCAAATAATGAGTCCTGTACCTGGGCTTTATCCTGTTTGGATGGTTGGAATAGGACAGACCAATGTACCTTAGGCCATATAGACATTCATTCTTACAATGAGGGTTTGCATTGGATCGACCACCTGAAACTATTAGAAAGGAGGAGACACAAATGGCCAAGAGATGAGCAAGGGAGAAATGGAGGGAACATCTCAAAGGTGTTCCCTGGTTTAGATTATAGTTTTTTGGGGATATTCTTACCTTGGTACAGAGTAGGAGATTTAGAACACACCTTCCGTAGCATCTCCAGAATCAAGGAAGGAATAGCAGATTATGTTGCCAATGCTATGACCGCTCAAGAGAAATCACTGAACTCACTTGCCAAGGTAGTTTTGGATAATCTACTTGCCCTAGATTTCCTGTTAGCCCAGCAAGGAGGGGCCTGTGCTATAGCTAACACCTCTTACTGCACCTGGATTAACACTTCAGGAGTGGTGGAACAAGATATTAAACTAATCCACCAGAAGGCTACTTGGCTCCATAAACCTCCACCTTCAGACTTCCCTTTTCTAGATACTTTCTGCTGGCTACCCTCAGGCATTGGATCATGGATTAAGTCTATATTGCCAATCAGATTAATAATACTCATTGCCATTGTAATAATCATAGGGACTATTAAATGTTGCATGAAACTTTTGACAAATGCCATTACCAAAAAGACCCATTTGATGCCTATGAAAAGAATAATGTACATTGACAGTACTTATATTTCAGATGTACTCAAGCCCACACCTGAGTAAGCCATGAGATGTCAGGTGATTCCTCTACTGTTGTCTGCCCTGCACTAACTCTCAAATAGTAAAACCATAGAAACAAGAGGCTAAAGCTATGGCATGGTGAAGACATCAGATAGTGCCCAGCTACCTTTTCACAATGTTCTGCTGCTATTCATAGTTTGATTTCATTTTTTTTTTAATTTACAGTCAATAAGCCTGAAAGTGACAGTCAGGAGATCAGACAACGTGTTGCATTTGAATAGGTCTGCTGGAAAAGACCTTTTTGAAGTGTTGTAAAGGAAAGATGTCACACTGAGGACTGGGGTGCACTTGACCCAGACTAATATTTTTGATCACCTCATGTGCATGTGACAGTTGGGTGGTAAATGGAGAGGACTGACAAAGAATTGATGCCTTTGTGTTGGGGTGTTGGAAAAGAATGTTGAGTGTGCTGTGAACTGCCAGGAGAATGAACAAATCTGTCTTGAAAGAAGTACTGAGCAGGGGTTTGTTTCATTGTGCATGGA
The DNA here is from genome assembly GCA_030035585.1 of Dugong dugon. Classification (NCBI taxonomy): domain Eukaryota; kingdom Metazoa; phylum Chordata; class Mammalia; order Sirenia; family Dugongidae; genus Dugong; species Dugong dugon. Next base: position 61,839,490 of record CM057470.1, read on the forward strand.
GTCACTGTGGGTCAGAGCCAACTTGATGGCACCTAACAATAAAAACAAACTTTTCACATACATAGCACCCGAGGTCTTAAAGACTTATTAAATAAGCAACCATTCTGAATAAGCATATGCTCAAAGTCTATGCATAAGAAAGCCTTCTCTCAGAATAGTTGTCAGTGAACTGATCAAAGAATTTCCCTTAAAATCTTTGATCAAAAGGAGGGAATGTGTAAGGAAATTAAAAAAAAAAAAAAAAGAGGTACCTGATAAGATCTGAAATGGCCGATTTGAGGATTGTGTGCAATACCTTGTTTGCTGGTTCTCTTTTCACCCTAGCAGCAGCTATTTTCTGTGCTGTTTCTAAGAGAGGAACGTCCAGTAATGATGACATAACTACACTTCAACACCCTCATCACATATCCTTGTAATTATCACACAGTAATCAATCTAAGAAAGATACATATATTCTTTTAAGCCAATCACCTTATGAGCTTGTGTTACAGAAAGTCCTGCCTTACGAGTTCCCATCACAGGAAGTCCTGCCTTATAGTGATCTACTACATATCAAGTAATATCTCCCAATGATCTAAGCCTGTAATTACCAATCAAATAATGTGGTTTGATGATTTAAGTTTGTAAATACCAATCAAGTAATGTGCTTCATATCCTTTGTTCCTCTCTTATGAAACGTCATTGCTGAGTTGCCATTTTGGATTACTGGATTCCACCACATGGATTTCAGTCTATCCCCTGCTTGAGTTGATTCAATATTTTCAATAAATCTCTCAATTTTACATTAATCAGAGTACAAATGTTTACTCTATGACATATTAATTGTATGTAGAATCACTATATCTTTGACGTGATGTGTTTGTGGTAATTTCCTTTAAAATCCTTCAGTATGACCAGTGTGGTGGTCAATGAACCAACATCTTGGGTTTGATCAATTAGCATATGAAGTGTCCTAATAGCATATGAAGCAGAGGGCATTGGTGGTTCAGGTACAGTGGTAGGGTTCTCACCTTCCATGGGGGACTGGGGTTCAATTCCAGCCAGTGGAACCTCATGCACAGCCACCACATGTCTGTCAGTGGAGGCTTGCATGTTGCTGTGATACTGAAGAGATTTCAGTGCAACTTCCAGACTAAGATTAAAAAGAAAGGATTGGTGATCTACTTTTGAAATCAGCCAATGAAAACCCTGTGGAGCACAATGGTCCACTCCAATCCGTCATGGAGATTGCACAGGACCAGACAGTGTTTCACTCTGTTGTCCATTGGGTTCCCATGATTCAGGGCAAGCTCAACAGCGGCTAACAAAACAACAACATGGGACTTCCAGGCCACATGGCGCTATAGTCAGAAGTAGCACCCCGTCCCTCCACAGCAAAGATCAGAAAAACTAAGTCAAATAGAGTCTCACACATCAATCCTGAAACCCTAAGTATCAAATGAAGAGATAAAGAACTCAGCCAAGCACCGAATGGAATAAGAAACTGACTGAGAACATAGAGCAAGGAGAGATTCATGCAGAGGTCCCCTATCAGCTACCGCAGCACAGATCTGCCATCTTGGACTCCTATTGGAGATCAGTGAACAGGGGGTACAAGAAAACAGCTTCACAGAGCTTCCAGAAGGAGACAGAACAACCAGTAACCAGCGATATACGCTTTCCCACCCCCCCACCCTTCACCCCCAATCAGCCTCCTCTGCTTCCTGCAGCCACAGTCTCTTGGCTGGAAAGCACCAGCCTCACCCCAGTGTCGCTTTGATTCCACGCACCTGCACTGGCGGCTCCCTGAATGCCTTTTGTTGGCTGCTGGTGTTGCTTTTTTCTGCTTCTTTACATTTCACATTTCTTCCTTACCTCTCACCACCTCCCCCTCCTTCCTCTCAAATACCTGGCTCTGTCTGCCATCTTTGCTTCATCCTGAAAGGCTGCAAAACACTGCTCAAAGTGAAACTGCTTCCCAGCCCATGCAGCCACGCTGGTGGGAACGCTGGGGTTTATTTGTTTGCTCTGATTTGTTTGTTTGTTTTCTTTTTCTTTTCTCCGCTTGGGAGCCCCTTCTAGCCGGGCAGTACCATGTGGCTTGGAAGTTACTTCCTTACTCTGCGTAGATGCACAGGGATATCCCTGGGGGCATTTCTTTTTCTTGGTTTTTGTTTTTGTTTTTTGTTTCTTTGTTTTGTTTTCTTCTCTCTCTTATTCCCTTTTTGTCTTTCTTCATTTTCAGTTTTTTGATTTATTCATTTCTTTCTTTTACCTTTTTTCTTTTTTTTCATTTTTGTTTTTCCCTATTTCTCAGTCTCTCATTTCTCCACTCCAATATCAAGCTCCCTTAGCACTGTTTTTTGTACGTGTGTATGTTTTTGGCTCCTGTTCCTCTCTCCTCTATCTGATCTTTCCCATAACCATCTTAGCTCTACACATCACAATCTACCACCTACTTCCTGCCTACCTGCACCATGCGCTGAACATCACATTCCCAAGCAGCACAGGCACAGCCTACTGGAATCTGCCCTGCACTGATTCCCAGTCCACATCGTCAACCCTGGTATGTGCCACAAACAACCCATCCCAGCAAATCCCCTTCAGCTGGACCTGCCCTGCTGTACCATACCTGAGTGACTGACCCTGCCCATTGGAGAAGAAGGTGAGAAGTATCATGCCCACAGATGAGCAAACAACAAAGAACACACAGCCTGCCTGCTCAGACATAATCAAATAAAACAAAAAAGCAGGATGAAACAAACAAATCTACAATCAATAAATAAGGAAAATAACCACTAAATGCACAGAAGACAGCAGACAATATCAAAACATTTACAAAAACAGGACAGGATGGTTCCAGTAGGCGTCCAAAATAAAACACCACATAACTTTCCAGTAGAAGCAAGAGCACTAGACCTAACTGATAGGGAATTCAAATCTCTAATATTCAGAATTATCCAAGACTTGAAGTAAAAAGTGGACAAAAATGAGGAAAAAATAGACAAATTCATGGAAAAGGCAGAAAAATTCATGGAAAATATAGACAAAAAAAAGGAATAATTCAAGAAAATAATACGTGAAAAAAATGCTAAGATAAATCCACAACTATAAATCATATAAAAATAACAATTAGAAATCCAAAAGATAAACAATATTTCAGAAATGGACAGTGTCATAGAAGGGCTGAGGAGCAGGTTTGAAATGATGGAAGATAGGCTTAGCCAAATTGAAGACAAACACTTGGATACAACTCTGTTTGAGGAAAAATCAGAAAAAAGAACGAAGAAAAATGAAGAAACCCTGAGAATTATGTGGGATACAATCAAAAGCAAAAATTTGCGAGTGTTCGGAGTTCCAGAACAGGGTGAGAAAACAGAAAACAGAGACAATCATTGAAGGGTTGCTGACAGAAAACTTCCCCAATATCATGAAAGATGAAAAGCTGACCATCCAAGAAGCTCAACGAACCCCATATAGAAAAGACCCCAAAAGAAAATCACCAAGGCATATCATAATCACACTCACTAAAACCAAAGACAAACAAAGAATCTTGAAAGCAGCTCGAGAAAAACAAAAAGTCACATACAGAGGAGAAACAATAAGACTAAGCTCAGATTATTCGGCAGAAACCATGCAAGCAAGAAGGCAATGGGATGACATATATAAAACCTTGAAAGGAAAAAATTGCCAGCCAAGAATAATATATCCTACAAAACTCTCATTCAAATATGATGGTGAAATTAGTTCATTTCCAGATAAACAGAAATTAAGGGACTATGTAAAAACCAAACCAAAGTTTCAAGAATTATTAAAGGGAGTCCTTCGATCTGAGAACAAACAACATCAGACCACAGGCTGAATATAGGACACAGGATTGTACTAGCCAGATATGAACTTAGGAAATTAACTCTGGGACTATGCAAAACCAAAAGAATTACAACAGGGAACCAGAGAGGTTAATCTGTAAATGACAACAGCATCAGAACAATAAAAAAAGAGAATAAAAGGTGTACATATAGAACCTTGTAATGGAGAGGAAGACAAGGCGATACCACGTAATAATAGACTGGTTCAAATCTAGGAAGATAAGGATAAATTTCAAGGTAACCACAAAGAAAGTTAACAGACGTACTCATCAAAATAAAGAAGAAAAACATAAAGTCTCAGTAAAAACAAAACCTACAAAAACAAAAGAAATGAAAAAAAATCCACAAACAGAAGGAACTCAGCACAGGAGAGTAAAAGGAACAAAGAAAACGTCAGCACCACACACACAAAAAAAAAAAGCACTACAAATGCAATCCCACTCCTAGGAATATATCCTAGAGAAATAAGATCCATCACACAAATAGACATATGCACACCCATATTCACTGCAGCGCTGTTCACAGTAGCAAAAGGATGGAAACAACCTAGATGCTCATCAACAGATGAATGGATAAACAAACTATGCTACATACACACAATGGAGTATTTTGCAACAATAAAGAACTATGATGAATCTGTGAAGCATCTCATAACATGGATGAAACTGAAGGACATTATGCTGAGTGAAATAAGTCAATCACAAAAGGACAAAAATTGTATGAGACCTCTACGGTAAAAACTAATGTAAAAGTTTACACACAAAAAGAAATAATCTTTGCTGGTTACGAGGGATGGGAGGGATGGGGAGGGAACTAAACAGACAATAGATAAGTGGTAACTTTGGTGAAGGGTGAGACAGTACACAATACAGGGGAAGCCAGCACAACTTGTACAAGGAAAGGTCATGGAAGCTCCGTAGATACTTCCAAACTCCCTGAGGGACTGAATTGCTGGGTGGAGGGCTGTGGGGACCATGGTCTTGGGGAACATCTAGCTCAATTGGTATAGCACAGTTTATAAAGACAATGTTCTACGTTCTGCCTTGGTGAGTAGTGTCTGGGGTCTTAAAAACCTGTAATCAGCCATCTAAGATACTCCACTGGTCTCACCCCTTCGGGAGCAAGGGAGAATGAAGAGAACAAATTCAAGGAAAAGGTTAGTCCAAAGGACTAATTGACCACAGCTACCAAGGCCTCCATCAGGCTGAGTCCAGTACAGCTATATGGTGCCCAGCTACCACCACTGACTGCTCTGACCGGGATCACAATAGAGAGTTCTGGACAGAGCTGGAAAAGGATGTAGAAGAAAATTCTAATTCACAAAAAAAGACCAGATTTACTGGCCTGACAGAGACTGGAGAAACTCTGAGAGTATAGCCCCCAGACACCCTTTTAGCTCGCTGGTGAACTTACCCCAAAGTTCAACTTTCAGCCGGGATTGGACAGCCTCATAAAACAAAACGGGATGAATGAGTCACAGCAGTCCAGGGACAAGGACTAGAAGGCATGAGGGGACAGGAAAGCTGGTGATAGGGAACCCAAGGCTGAGAAGGGATAGTGTTGACATGTTGTGAGGTTGTTAACCACTGTCATAGGGCAATATGTGTACTAACTGTTCAATGAGAAACTATTTGTTCTGCAAACCTTCATCTAAGGTAAAAAAAAAAAAAAAAAGAATTATCTATGTGAGCTCAAATTGACAACAGCAACTCAAAATTTTGATGGGAAGTCTGGGGGCAGTGAGTTGAAGATAATGGTGATGGAATAATTTGGAAAAGGATAGTGAGAATAGCAGCCTAACTGGAAGAATGTAATTGAAGTCACTGAATTGTACATGTAAAAACATTTGAAATGGTGTAACTTTGGCTATGTATATTTTCACAAAAAAAAAAGTCCTCCAAGACCAAGAAGGGAGAGTGTTGACATGTCGTGGAGTTGTTAACCAATGTCATAAAACAATATGTGTACTGACTGTTGAATAAGAAACTATTTGTTCTGTAAACCTTCATCTAAAGTACAATAAAAAAATTTAAAAAAAAAACAAAAATATGAAGCAACACCTTCAGTTTGGCTAGTCATGGCAAGGAATGCTAGAATAAGTTTTCACTGAATAAGATTTGATCAGTAGTGCTTTGGGTATATGATTAGTTAGCAATGGTTAATAGGATCCATTGCTATGTATGAATATCGCACAAAACAGGCAAATCCAGCAGTTTATGCCAAAAGAGTGTAGCTCTTGAGATCTAGAGTCCACCGACTTGACTCACTGCTTTTCATAGAGGATCTTGCCTTGCATCCTACTCCAAAGCCAGCCCTAAGAACACAATTGCATCTACCTCCACATGAGCCTTTCAGGCAAGGTGCTGGTTGGGGCACTTAAGGGTTGAAAAAAAATCTTTCAAACCACAGAAAGGTTTTATGACTGTTTGCATCTTCTTACAAATAATATCTGTACATTTGGTGGAATTTGGTCTGAGATTTGGCTTTATTACTATGCCACCATTTAGTATCAAGTTTGCAGGAAATGGGACAGAGGATATAGTTATTTCTGTCCCAGTGAAACTTGCCTTTCACTACTAGAGGCTACCAAATTCATACATACGCACAAGCATACACATTCACCAAACAACCAAACTGGTGTGGGTTTGTTTACTACAGTCTTATTCATTGGCTTGTGTTTCAGATAATGTTGCTATACCTACTTGTCCAAAAATACACTTCAATAAAATTCTAACACAGATTATCAGGAAGCCTAATTTCATCTTCCCTCACCCACTTACTCAGTATTCCACTCAATGTTCTTTTCTGCTTCTAGTACCAAGAATCTGGAGATTGGGCAACTCCACAACCACTCACCTGGATACTGATTTATTAAGGCCACGTTGCTGCTGATGTCTGCAATGCCAGAAGGTTTGTGTTACTACCAGGGCATGACATCATCCCCTGATAAAACTGCAGAGCAAGTCACACATGCACACACACACACACACACACACACACACACACAGAGCCTTCTATGCACCAGTGCTGTCACACATAAAGATAGAGTCCAAGATTTCTATTAACTGACCTTGGAAGTCTGAAAGAATGGGCTTAGGCAGAGCATCCTTTAACTGCTACTCCTGTTGAAGTACACCTTTCCCCAGATGTTGTGAGTAGATAAAAAATAATTTGGTCATGCACAACCATTAGGTATTTTTGGTAGTTCTTGGTGATTCCAAGAGTTGAAGGGTAGATGAGAGGTGACTAATTCTCCACAGCCTTGCTCACTGATATGATGGGGACCTCATACCACCAAGAAAGCAGCCCTGGGAGCAGAGCGTGTCCTCTGGACCCAGGGTTCCTGAACAGAGAAGCTCCTAGTCCAGGGGAAGATTGATGACAAGGACCTTCCTCCAGAGCCAACAGAGAAAGCCTTCCCCTGCAGCTGATGCCCTGAATTTGGACTTCTAGCCTACTAGACTGTGAGAAATAAACTTCTGTTAGTGAAAGCCATCCACTTGTGGTGTTTCTTTTATAGCAGCACTAGATGACTAAGACTTGCACAACCATTCGGTTAATTTTGGTAGTTTTTGGCTATCTCCAAGAGTTGGCGGTAGGTAAGAGGTGACTAATTCTCCACAGCCTTGCTCACCAGGGCATAATAAAAGATCTTCAACCAAAATCTGACACGTTAGATGTTTACTAGACAAAAATATTTATTTACAGGAAGGCACAAAAGCAGTTCACCTTACCTGTCAGGTAATGTCAGTGTAGTTAGTGTTCCTCATGAGGCTCACTTGTTCAACAGGCTCAGTGGAGGCAGACACAATAACCCAGAAACAGAATTCAATCAATTTTAGGGCTGCCATCAAGCAATCAGAGTCCTCCAAAATCATGCACCATGTTCACAGGACCATTTCAGATGCGTGCCTTGAAAGGACATAAACTAAAATGCTTACTAGATGCTTACAGAATATTTATGCAAAGTTGGTGTCTTAGTCATCCAGTGCTACTCTAACAGAAATACCACAAGTGGATGGCTTTAACAAAGAGAAGTTTATGCTCTCATAGTCCAGTAGGCTACAAGTCCAAATTCAGGGTGTCAGCTCCAAGGGAAGGCTTCAAGTCCAAACTCAGGGCATCAGCTCCAGGGGAAGGCTTTCTCTGTCAGCTCTGGAGGAAGGTCCATGTCATCAATCTTCCCTTGGTCTGGGAGCATCTCAGCGCAGGAACCTCAGGTTCAAAAGACGTGCTCTGCTCCTGGCACTGCTTTCTTGGTGGTGTGAGGTTCCCCAATTCTCTGCTTGCTTCCCTTTCCTTTTATCTCTTGTAAGGTAAAAGGTGGTATAGGCCACACCCTAGGGAAACGCCCTTTACATTGGATCAGAGATGTGACCTGGGTGAGGGTTGTGTTACAATCCCACCCTAATCCTCTTTAACATAAAATTACAATCACAAAATGGAGGCCAACCACACAATTCTGGGAATCATGGCCCATCCAAACTGATACACACATTTTTGGGGGGACATAATTCAAACCATGACAGCTGGGAACAAAAAACCTACTGCCATCGAGTCAATTCTGACTCATAGTGGCCCTGTTAGGCAGAGTAGACCTGCCACATAGGATTTCCAAGGATATAAATCTTTACAGAAGCAGGCTGCCACATCTTTCTTCCAAAGAATGGCTGGCGGTTTCTAACCGCCTACCTCTCGGTTAGCAGCTGAGTGCTTTAACGACTGCACCACCAGGGATCCTCAAATTTGGGAAGTCCCTCTAAAATGTTTTAGCCAGTTTACATTTTTTGAACACCATTATTTCACCAATGAAAATCTGCTTCTAGCATTTGTGATGCTAATAAATATTGATAAAAGATATTGATCAGAGAGAAAGATAACTGAAGTGCTTCTAATGGCCCTTCTCTGGTGGACTTTCTGATTAAAATGCTAGCTCACCACTCCTGGGGTGTGGATTCTTGATTAAAGCAACTGAACACAGCTAAGGTGAAATAAAAAACACACATAAGTAATACCGGCCATCTTGAAGGACACTATTTTATGAATCTAAGACACCAATGGTTTTAAGAAGCACTATTATTTTATGCGTCACTGAGAAAAAAAAATGCTGCTAACTGTAATTCTAAGACAGTATTGATTGTAAATACTTCTCAGTATCAGAGATGTTAAAATGTGAAACAAGAATGTGTGTCTTAGAATTGAAGACATATTTAAAACTAAATTTTAAACATCATATCGGCAGACCACAGTGGCCCCATGTTATGCTGTACCCAGACATGCTTACATGGTGGTTCCCTCAAGGATGTAGATATGCCCTTTCCCCATTTAGCTTTTTGTCCTTCATGAAAAATTCGGCCCCCTGGTCCTCTCTGGGGAGAAGGATGTCGCAGTCTGCATCCATAAAGATTTATAGCCCTGGAAACACTATGCAGCAGTTCTACTCTGTCCTACAGGGTTGCTATGAGTCAGAACTGACTCGATGGCAGTGAATTTGATTTTCTTTTTTTTTTTGGTCCTCTCCGAGAGGCCCGATTTCATATGAGTTGTTTCAGTAAGTTTGAATTTCTAAAGCTGTACCTCAATAATGAGTTGTAGACTACTTGTATCAGAATCAATTTGGTTGCTTGCTAAAAACGTAGATGCCCTGACAGCACTCAGACCTACTAAATTAGAATCCTTGGAGACAGGATTAGGAATCTGCATTTTAACAAGCCCCTCCAGGTAATCCTAATGCTTGCCAGAGTTTAAGAATAACTATCTTGAGAGAAAAACATGGCAACTTCAATGAAAATGCTCTTTTGTGTAAAAAAGAAAAAGGAGATACCATAGACTGGTCACCAGTTTATAGCGTGTACCACACCTAGCAGGATAGGGATAATAAAGGGGAGCAGAGACTGGCTAGATGTCCGTCCAACCCATTTCTATCTTCTGGCAACCAGCTAAATAATATTTCCCAGCCTTCCTGGACGTGATAGAAGGGCATGATATTGAGGTCTGGCTGAAAAAATGTAGCTACAAGTGATGTTGGCTACTCAAAGGCTTTATCCTGACAATACTGAATTTTACCAGAGCCCTGTGATCCTAGATAACAGTGATGGTTAAGATGGTTAAAGAAATGTCTTCACTCTTTGTGCTCTGAAAAACAGCCAACCACAATGGCCTTAATATTATTCCCTTCACTTTGACTAAACTTTAGGCAGGCTTCTTTTTGACTCAAGACCCCTGACCACTCTCTCCCCCTCGCCCTTACAGAATTCAGATGGAACATGTTCCATCTGGCCTTAAGATTAAACTCAGGAAATAACTCCATGTGACCAGCTCACCCCATTACTTAACCTCTCCCCAATGTCCTTCGGAGCCCTGGTGGCACAGTGGTTAAGAACTCGGCTGCTAACCGAAAAGGTCGGCAGTTCAAATTCACCAGCCGCTCCTTGGAAACCCTATGGTGCAGTTCTGCTCTGTTCTATAGGGTTGCTATGAGTCATAACTAACTGGACAGCATCTAACAACAACAATGTCCTTCAGTACTTTAATCCTTTTCAACTAACTCACTTCAGTCTTTAAAAACCCTGCCCTCTACTTCAGCAGAGTTGAGATCAGACTTACTTCTGATCTTTCTCCCTATGGCAATAGTCCCTCCCCCCACCTCACAGTAATACTTTTTGAATAAAATTATTGTTATGGATTAAATTGTGCCCCCCCCCCCCAAATATATATTGAAATTCCAATCTCTATACCTGTGGATGTAATCCTGGTAATCCTGTTTGGAAATAGGGTTTTCTTTGTTATGTTAATTACATCAAACCCCGTAGGGTTTCCACGGGACAGCTCTACTCTGTCCTTTAGGTCACTATGGATGGCCACTCTGTTCAGCAATGGTGGAACTATTGACCTTCTCAGCCTATGTGCTCACTTCCTCCCAAGCATCATGGTGGAAGAATTAGATATACAGTTCTACAACACCAAATGCACACAGAGCAGTCAGCTAAGTGGGTTGAAGTATGGGAAGACCTCTTGGCTTTCAAAATAGCACAGCCATTTAAATCACCAAATTAAACCAAATTGTTTAATGCTGATTATTCTTTGGAATTCCTAGAAAGTAACCTTTGGTAGTATGCAAAGCTACCAAAATGGATTCTTTGACGAAGCCCCAGTAGTGGCACACTCTACCAGGAACTGTCAGCAACAACTAAAAGACTGAAATCATTAGTCTCTCTCTCTTTATTTCCAGATCATTTGCCAGTTTTTCCAACATCGTTTGTTGAATAATCTACCCTTTATCTACTAACTGAAATGTCAACTTAATCATGAAACACATTCTCACGAGTTCTTGGATCTATTACTGGGCTTTCTATTTTGTTCCTTTTTATTCTCTGTGAAGTATAGAATTTGAAACATATCTTTCAATAAAACTAATTAATTACATTATTCAGATCTTCAACCTCCTGATTTTTTGCCTACTGATCTGTCAAAGACTTAGAGAAGTATAATAACTTTCCCATCATCGTTCTAATTCTGTCAATTTCTCCATGAATATAAAGTATTTTGCTTTCATATATTTTGATGCAACATTATTCTCCAGATGAGAGTTTGTGTCAGTTATATATTCACTACGAATTGTAACTTTTATCATAACAAAATGAGGCTTCTAGTTTTAAAATCACAGAGAAAAGGTGTTTTGGCTTTCTTCTCTTCTCAAAACCATTCCAAAATAACAAGGGAAAACTGAAACCTAAATTCTATCTTTGATGAAACCAGAAGACTTCTATAACCCAAAGCAATAGTAATTGAAAAAGGAAATTGTATGCATGAATGCTAAGTGATTTAGCAACAGGAGACCTGGGGGTACTGATGAGAATCAAGTCGTTTTGCCTGGCTGAACCCTGGAATATCTTAGTAATTAGAGACTTCAAGTCCCAAAGAAGCCAGAGGTGAGGAAGGGCTGACAACTAGAGGATTATTTGAAAGCTTGTACGAGAAGCAGTAGATCAAGTCCCCCCTGCCCTGCCCAACACTATCCTACATTAAAAAACAAACAAACAAACAAAAACCCTAACTCCATTGCCAACGAGTCTGTTCCGACTCATAGCAACCCTATAGGACAGAGTAGAACTGCCTCATAGGGTTTCCAAGGCCGAAATATTTATGGAAGCAGACTGTCACATCCTTCTCCCGCAGAGTGGCTGGTGGGTTTGAACCGCCAACTTTTCTGTTAGTGGCCGAGCGCTTAACCAGCGTGCCTCTTTGCCTCCTTATCCTACACAGGCAGGCAATTACCTCAATATTTAAAACTAGGAACTTTGCAATTGCCCCTTATATTCAAAACTAGGAACTTGGCAACAGGAAAATGCTTAAAGAAATTGAACCTGACAGCCTTTAAACTCAGATACGTTAAGCATAGAGCTAGGCCAGGGTGATGGAAAAAGAAGACAAAAGAAAAAATTATGAATTCGGTATTGGTGAAGAATACTGAATATACCTGGGACTGGCAGAAGAACAAACAAATCAGTGTTAGATGAAACACAACCAGAATGTTCCTTAGAAGCAAGGATGATGAGACTTCATCTTGCTTCCTTTGGACCCATCATCAGGGAAAAACAAATTCCTAGAAAAGCACACTGTGATGTGTATTAGCTAGGCTATAATTCTCAGTGGTTTGGTAGACGCTATGTATCACCTCCCATTTTCTGATATGATGTGAGCAGCCAATCAGTTGGAAGAGGAGTTTCTTGAAGGTGTATCCTGCATCCATGATATAAACAGATGTTCTGGCAAAGCTCACTCTCTTTCCAATCCTGCTATCTTCTCAGCATCTGACTCTGGTTCCTAGGATGTAAGCCAGCAGAGGCCTCTAGCCTGTCACCTGACCTGCAGGTTTTGGGTTTGTCAGTCCCTGCAACCACATGAGCCAGTGGAGATCATCAACCTGTCATCTGACCCATGGATTTTGGATTTGCCAGCCCCCACAATCGTTTGAGCCATTTCCTTAAGAGAATCTCTCTCTATATATATCTATATACGTTTCACTGGTTTTGCTCCTCTAGAGAACTCGGATTAAGACATCATAGCTGGTAAAACAGAAGGTCAGCACAAATGAGGAAAACCCTTAATGAGATGGATTGACACAACATCCTCAACAATGGGCTCAAACATATCACAGATCATGGAGATGGTGCAGCACCAGGCAACATTTCATTTTGTTATATGGAAGGTTGCCATGGTTCGGAGCCAACTCAATGGCAACTAACAACAGGACCAGGATGAGATGTAGAACTGAAAACAGCGGAATCAGGTGAAATCTGTATACTGAGTGATAAGAACACCTCTTACTAGCTTCAAAATTCCAGGAGCTGGACTGGAGAAGCTCAGCGCTTCTACAGACAACCGAAGAAAAGACCTAACTACACTGACATTTGAGTTCTCAATGCAAAAGCTAGTTGGCCACTTGTCTGCCATACAATGAAGTCAACCACTTCCATTTATGTAGTTTTCAATTAGTTTGATAGTGCTTCACTCTTAACATGAATGGACAGCTGAGAATCACTAAACTTATGAAGGAATACTTCTGTTATGAAGGAGGGGAACCAAAACAAACAAAAAATCAGCAGAAGTGAAAACAACGCCGGAAGCAAAATAAACTTGAAAGAAATTTTAATTAATATCCTCAGAGATATTAAAATACAAGGCTCCATGAAACAAATAGAAAGCTGTTTTTAAAAAAGGAGGGGAGCAATCAGAGAACAATAAATATCCTCTGGAAATTAAAAATATGATAGCCATAATTAAAAGTTTAGTAAAGAGATTGGAAAATAAAATTGAAGAAACTGTCAAGAAATTAGAACTAAATAATTAAAGAAATAGACAAGAAGGGGAATCCAGCTCCTAATTTCATCCTAGTTTCAGAGAACAAAAAAATCAAGGAAATGTAGGGGAAGATATTATCAAAAGAACAATACAATTAATCATCCCAGAACTGAAGGATAAAAGGTTCCAGATCAGAGGTATTTACCAGGCGCCCAGCACAATGGATGATAAAATACTCACATCAATTCATATCATAGCAATATTTCAGAATATAGGGGTATTAAATGTTCAGGGTGGGGTGGGAAACAGGTCACAAACAAAGCAACAGTAGTCAGAATGGCATTTTGCTTCAGAATAGCAGGCGCTCAGGAGCAATGAGGCAAAGACTTCAAAAATCTGAGAGAGACTTATCCTCTTAGAATCCTATTACCTGCAAAAAATTTTCCATTAGGTTTTAGGGTAGAAATGCAAAAGTCTAAAAAAAAAGCACCATGCAGCTCTTTGTTTTTATTTTTCCCCTTCCAGACGACAACTAAAGGATGTGTTCCAACAAAATTAGATGGTAATTCAAGAAAAAGAAAGAAGACATAAGAAAGTGGGAGAGGAGGATTAAGGGAATTTCCAGAATGGTGACAAAGGTAAATCCTAAGCTGGCAGCAAGCCTAGAGATCCATTGCCTTCTGGTTGATTCTGACTATAATGACCTTATAGGACAGAGTAGAACTGCCCCATAGGGTTTCCAAGGAGCATCTGGTGGATTCGAACTGCCAACTTTCTGGTTAGCAGCCATAGCTCTTAACCACTATGCCATCAGGGTTTTGAGAAGAGAGTTAGGTAGAAGTAAACTAAAACCGAAATCCTTTGCTAGCATTATCAGAAAGCCAATATTATTGGTCAAGAGAGGTCAGTTTATATACATTAATTTTCACATGGAGCTACATGTAAGAAACAACTAAAAGAATTGAAAGATGTTGCCTCAGCCTTCTTTTCAGCCAAAGATTAGACAGGCCTATAAAACAACAGTAACACATGTGAGGAACATGCTTCTTAGTTCAATCAAGTATACAAGACCAAAAGGGGAACTCCTGCCCAAAGGCAAGAAGGGACAGGAAAAGTGGACGAATGGACACAGGGAACCTAGAGTGGAAAGGGGGAGATGCTGACGCATTTTGGGGATTGCAACCAATGTCACAAAACAATTCATGTATACATTTTTGGATGAGAAACTCATTTGCACTGTAAACGTTCACCTAAAGCACAATAATATGGAAAAAAAAAAGAAAAAGAAAGATGTTGCCTCTAGGATAGTCAATGGGGATAAGGGGGAAGGCAATATTTTTGCTATGTCTTCTTAGCATTACATAATTTTTAAACTAGGCACATCTTTAACTTTTTTGATAAAAATCATAAACTAGTCAAAATGTAAAACAATATAACCGTTTGTTTCATATAATCTTTTTTACTGTAGATCTTTCCTTTGTCTTCTATTAGTATGGCAACCTCTGTTTTTTATGTTATTCTCTTTTAAATGGTTCAGCTATGTCTTCGCCTGTTCTTTTGTCTTAATCTATTTGCATCATTTTATTTTTGGTGTGGAAATTGTAGATACCAGATAGTCAGTCTAGGCGGTTTGAGCCAATCTGTCTTTTAATCAAGAGTCTTGATTCATTTTCTTCTATTGATAGAACGGCTATGTTTAGTCTTTCTTCCATCTTTTGCCGTTTAAAGTTTCCTTTGCTTTCTGACTTTCGATAAATGGATTTAGTATTTTCAGAGACATGTTTCCTGTTTTAAGCCTACTGATTCTTATCTTAAAGTTTTTTTCAGAAAGCATTTCTTAAGCTGCGTGTCTCTAATTTGCCAGAATCAGAACAGGAACATTAATTCACCCGTTTCTTATGTCTACAGCAGTACATAGGATTCTCCTGTCCTCTTTCTTTTCTGGCTTTCTCTTCTTCTACATTTTTTTTCTTTCTCCTCAGGATCCACACTTACTTTCTTTTCACATCATATATTTGATATTTTGCATTCATTAATTCATTCCTACTTTTATTCATGTAACAAACCTTGCTCCATGCATTGTACTAGACAACACGTTTACAAAAAGGAACACATCTTTGCCCTCAAGGTATTTGAAGGCTAATAGGGAAGTAATTTTAGTCTAGGACAATAAGTGATATAGTAGTCGAGGTATGCCCATGTTATTGGGGAGCATCTAGGAGAGGCACGCAACCTGGACTGGCTTCTCAGGGAAGACTTCCTTGTGGGGGTGACACTTGAGCTGAGTCTTAAAGCATAGATGTTGATTACTCAGTCCAAAGAGGGGGGAGAGATCTTTCCAAGCTGAAGGCAAAACGTAAGTAAAGACAAGGAAGCAAGAGGATGCCTTGGGCTTAGTTAACTACAAATAGCTCGGTGCCGCAGGAATATAGAGGCTGGTGTAAGAGGACAGGGTGAGAGAAGCAGCAGGAGATCATTCCACT
This sequence comes from Dugong dugon, assembly GCA_030035585.1. NCBI lineage: Eukaryota > Metazoa > Chordata > Mammalia > Sirenia > Dugongidae > Dugong > Dugong dugon. The sequence continues at coordinate 61,855,625 of CM057470.1, forward strand.
AGGTCACAGACGGCTTTGGGTGTCGCTCTCAAGAAGTGGTACAAATAGGATGGGGCATGTAGGAATGAGGGTGGAAGGTGACAAGCATTTTATGAGAACATTCATAATAAAAGTGATTAAGGGGTCCATGGGTGGTACAAAAGCTTAATGCGCTTAGTTGCTAACCTGAAGTTTGGAGGTTTGAGTCCCTCCAGAGGTACATTGAAAGAAAGATCTGGTGATGTACTTCCAAAAATTAAGTCATTGAAAATCCTATAGAGGACAGTTCTACTCTGATATACTTGTGGTTGCCATGAATAGGGATCTTGACAGCAACTGGTGATTAAAATAAAGAGAAATGGATGTAACAGAAGAACCGTGTATAGTCTGGAGACTGCCAGACTATGTTCTTGGAGGTGCAGCAAGGAGGCTATCTCCTCACATGCTACTTCAGACTCTCCGTTCCAGTCTTTCTCCAGCTGAACCCAAAGTTCTGTTGGAAGTGGAATAAGACCTTCCAGTTTATACCATGGAGAAATATGAGCTCTGAGGTCTCACTGGTCACAGCCCAATGATTTGAAGAAGCTCTCTTTTGAGAAGTAGGGGAATTCAAAAGATGGGAGAGGGTGGAAGAAGCTTCACACAAACAATTAATGAGGGCTCTGAGATTATAGAGAGATTGGGTAAACCCTTTTTCCCCTCCTCAATTTGTCATCTGTTCCTTGGAAGTCTTTCCTCTTTTAAAGAGATAATTTAGTAAGGTTTGGCAACATTTGGAGTTTCTTAGTTCATCTCAGGGTTTTGCAGGGTAAGGAGGTAGAGTTGATGCAGATAGTGGTGGTTGAGGTAGGTGTGGGTAGAAGTTCTAAATTTGCAATTTTATTCACCAGGAGTTTATAAATAATAACGAGATAGGTTTTGGAATTTTAAAATGAAACATTTCGATTGCTTTCTTATTGAATGATGGAAATAACTAGGTTTTTACCTTCAAATGAGAATGTTTAGCAGAATACAGTCCTTTTTCTTATAAATACGGAATCTTAGAGGATTCTCCCTCCCATTTTTCTGATAAGCCACTGAGGCCCAGAGAGGTACAGTGATTTCCTTAAGATCACACAGCCAATGACAGATCTGGGGTCTGAATCCAGGTCTTCTAATGGTTAGGTCATATGTCTCTCTGGTACTTTTAACCATCAATGGGGGTCCTTTAAACTTTTTCACAGGGATAATAGTCATGAAAGCAAAGAATCTAGAGGAGAGGTGCGGGTGACCTCATCGGGAGTGGAAGGTACAGAGGGAATACAAGGATGATTCCGAGCCAAGAAGAAATATCCTGACTGTAGGAAGATATGTTTTGAAAAGGAAAAGGGACTTGGGGCTTTAGCAATCATGAGAGTCACATTGCTTCTTGCTCCCTGGAGCTCAGCACCCTGCCCAAACCCAGCAGTTGTCTGCACACTAATGCCCTCTAGTGGTGTGAAGAAAGAGAGCCTCTTTCCAAAACTTGACTACAGTGTGGGAACCTCAAGCCTGAGCCTCTGCGAGGGAAAGAAAGTGTCTTCTTCCATCTCTCTCTGGTTCAGAGACTTTTCTAACCAGGCTTTTCCTCCAGATATAAATTTAACTTCTTTTATTCAACAATTCAAGGATATTTAAAAACAGGAGTGAAGGAAAGCATTACCCCATGTGGAGAACCGTATCTGAGGGTGGGGGAGGGGAAGCCATAGAAACACAAACACACCAGGATGGGCACACGCAAAATACACCACTGATGTGAACCAAGGCTTTGCGGGGCCTGAGCTTATAAAATTTGAGAAGCTCTCTGATAAAGACAATATAAAAGTCCGCATACAAAATTTGGTACAGAGCCTTGGAAGGGTCCTGTTCATTAGCTTTGCAGTGAATGCTCCTTGCACATACCCATATGCTGTGCACATACGAGAAGAAACGAAGGTCTAAAGTGGAGCTTTTTAAATTTATTACTATTACCTCTCACACTGGTGCAACAGTGCCCCCCACCCCATACATTCGTGTCCTTCCCAGAACTTCAGAATGTGACCTTATTTGCAAATAGGGTCTTTGTAGATATCATTAGTAAAGTTAAGATGAGGACATACTGGAACAGAGTGGGCTCTAAATCCAATATGACTGGCGTCCTTATAAGAACTGAACAAGAGACACAGAGACAGAGACACACAGAGGGAAAAACATCATGTGCAGATAGAGGCAGAGGTTGGAGATATGCAGCTGCAATTCAAGTAATGCCAAGGATTGCCAGGAACCATTAGAGGCTGGAAGAGGCAGGGAAGGATCCTCCCTAAGAAGCTTCAGAGAGAGCATGCTCCTGCTGACATCGTGATTTCAGACTTCTAGACTCCAGAACTGTGAGAGGGTAAATTCCTGTTGTTTTAAGCAGCCCAAGTTTGTGGTCATTTGTCGCTGCAGCCCTAGGAAACTAATACAATTCCATATCCAACGGATGGCATGAACGGTTTGCACTTCTCTACTAACCAAAAGGTTGGCAGTTTGAACCCACCCAGTAGCACCACAGAAACCCTGGTGGTGTAGTGGTTAAGTGCTACAGCTGCTAACCAAAAGGTTGGTAGTTCAAATCCACCAGGTCCTCCTTAGAAACTCTATGGGGCAGTTCTACTCTGTCCTATAGGGTCGCTATGAGTCGGAATCGACTCGACGGCAACGGGTTTGGTGAAGTAGCACCACAAAAGAAAGGGCCGGTGATCTGCTGCTATAAAGATTACAACCAAGAAAACTCTGTGGAACTCAGTTCTACTCTGTAACACATGGAGTTGCCATGAGTTGCAATCAACTCAATGGTGACTGGTTTGCTTTTTGGTTTTATATCCAATGACAATGGTCTGCTTCCGTGAAATCACCTTGGGAAGCCATACATTTATTGCTATGATGTTACTATGGTTTAAATTACATCTGGGATAGCTCTTTGGAATTGCCTTCAGATTCTTTGGCATATTCCTTTGAATGCCACTCATGATGGTAACTTTGACCACTTAAGGCAGACTTATTTTTTTTTTAATAGCCAAAGCCAAATACAGCCAAACCTGATAAGTCCTAAGAAAGTTTGTCAAGCCAGAGGATACCATTCTTGGTCAAGAGTAAAGAATCATTTTAAAACCCATGGAATTTTTTTTTTTTTTTTTTTTTTTTTTTTTTTTTTTTTGCCCTTTCACTGCTTCTAGACTATCCTGTGAAGAAGTGTTGCTGGAAAGGTACTGCAAAATATTTTTAGCAACAGAAGAATCATTGGAATAAGTTTGTGGTGGCCATGAGGATGTACCTCACAGTTCTCCAACTACAGGAAGTATAGATGACCAGGGGGCCATCTGTTCATATTGAGGCCAGGACTCTCATGGGCTTCCCCAGCTCATGACTGACTGTAGCAGAGAACAAAGGGAGACCCATTCCTATGAGACAGGGCACTCTTCTGATGGCCAACTTTGGCTCAAGGACATCCCAAAACTTTACAGAACCTTCTGTAGACTACAAGGTAGTCCAGAATCTATCCATAAAAACTCCTCTTCCTCTCTTCTTCACGCAAGGTCATACTTGTATCACAGTCTGCCGGTTCTCCCAGCTTGCTTGGCACCCTTGTTATTTTCTCTCTTACAGGCATTTTCCCTAAAAAACCTTGGACATCTAATCCCATCTTGGCTTCTGCTTCTTGGAGGAGCTGGCCTAGCCTTCCAAACAACAGCACATCTTTGTTTTCTCCGATATCTATGTTACTGTGGTCCCCAGGTGGCACAAGCGGTTTGCCATCATCTGCTAACCTAAAGGTTGGCAGTTCAAACCCACCCAGTGGCTCTGCAGAAAAAAGACCTGGCAATCTGTTTCTGTAAAGATTACAGCCAAGAAAACCTTATGGAGCAGTTCTACTCCGTAACGCATAGAGCTGCCGTGAGTCGGAATCAACTCGATGGCAATCAGTTTCGTCTGGTTTTGGTTTTATATTATTGTAATAGAGTTTGACCCTATTTTTTGATGTTTGACTGCTGATAGTTTTTAAGCCTGACTCCTCCCACTTCCCCTTGTGCCCCACAACTGGAAAAGCTGATAAGAGAGCCTAGGGGGCTCCTTCCTTGGTGGTAGCAGGAGATTCAAGCCACGCAAGCTCCTGCCTGTGCATGGGAGCTCTTGTCCTGGCCCTATCCCCTAACCACAATGAAAACCCAGGCCAGCCTCCTTTCCTTGGTCTCAGATCATTTTGGATCGGCTTGAGAGGCCTGCTCTGCTCTCCCCAGAGATCTCAATTATGTGAGTTACAGATATTTTAATACTCTCTTGGGGAATGTGGGACATCATCAATCTTGACATCCAAACCAAATTTTGGGAGGCATCCATCCTGTTTTACCAAATAGCCACAACAGTAACAATTTTTTTTTTTCCAGTTGCTATTGAGTTGACTCCAACTCATGGTGACCCTGTGTGTGTCAGAGTAGAACTGTGCTCCATAGTGTTTTAGTAGTTGATTTTTTCGAAGTAGATGGCCAGGCCTTTCTACTGAGGCTCCTCTAGGTGGACTCGAACCTCCAACTTTTTGGTTAGCAGTCGAGTGCTTAACCATTTATGCCACCTAGGAGCCGTTAGTTACCAGCTTAGGTCTGAAACTGAAAGTTGCTAAGTAGCTCACGTTCTCACTTGAAAGGATCACCAGCTACTGTGGTCAGTTCCCTTCTTTCAGGGCATGTAGAGTGATACTACTGGGCAAACTTAGTAATCCCTGCCCACTCCCCGCACACAACTTCAACATAAAAGAAAGGCAGAGAGGTAGAGGAGGTGGCATCTCAGCTGAGTGTCATGCTCATGAAAAGTAGCTCCTCTCTTTTCTCCCCAAAACTAAGGGAGGGAGTCAACATAAAGTAGAGGGTTCCTAAGCCTCCTCCCCCTTCACTAAGTTGAGGACTAGAGGTCATGTCTGAAAGCTGACAAACTAATGGATTGGCAGAATGGCTACTGCTAGGGCATGTCAAAGTGGGGAGAAGAGAAGACGTGGCTGAAATAGGAATGCCAGTGGGGGAGGCAGAGTTCGGCACCATTTTGAACGATAAAGATGTTCAAGTTTGCTGAGAAGTATGGACCGTAAAAGGGTAATAGCTCTAGACACCCTGAAGATACTTCAGCTTGTAGGCTGCCAGCTTGAAGTGGGGGACCCAGAGAAAGACATGATGGGTAGACAGTCTGTAGTGGGCAGTGGGAGGAGGAGGAAGAGGAAGACATTGAAGCCAAGAGACCAATCCAAGGTAATGTGCAAGAAGCATTGCCCCCTAGAGCCCTCTGAAACATCAACAAACCCAAAACCCACTGCTGTCAAGTCGGTTTCTACTCAGAGCAACCCCATAGGACAGAGTAGAACTGCCCCCATGGGGTTTCCAAGCCTGTAAATCTTTATAGAAGCAGGCTGCCACATCTTTCTCCTGCAGAGCAGTTGATGAGTTAAAATCACCAACCTTTCGGTTAGCAGCTGAGTGCTTAATTAACCACTTGCAAGACCAGGGCTCCTTCATCAACAAACACTCTCTCTGAAATAACCAGCATTGTTTTGGACACCTGACACACAGGGAGAACCAATGGTTACTGGTTACTGAGTTAGAGAAGAAACAGCAGCCAACAGAGAGAAGCCACTTTACCACCCGACAGCCAGCGAGGAGATACATGCCACACCTCTGCCTCTCCTGGGACCCAACGTCACTGGGGTATGTTCCATCCTCCATAGTCCAATCCACAAGCCAGAAGTCTAACTCCCTGTAGTGGTGGGAAGCAGTTGGGGAAGTAGTGAGGAAGACTTTGAAATGAATATGAAGTAAACAACATAGAATAAACAGCACTGAGTCTAAGAGAAGGGGAGTAAGACTGATCTAATAACCGAAATTGATACATTCCAATTGTGGTGTTGACCAAGAATATCAGACTGCTGGAAGAACAAACAAATCTGTCTTAAAAGAAATACGTCCAAAATGCTCCTTAGACCCAAGGATGGCAAGACTTTGGTATCTCATCAGAAAAGACCAATCACTAGAAAAGAACATAATTTTTGGTGACAGAGGGTCACTGAAAATGAGGGGAGCTCTCAATGACGGAGTGACACAATAGCCAGAACAATGGACTCAGACATACCAATGATCAGGAAGATGGCGCAGGGCCAGGCAATGTTTCTTTCTGTTATACAGAAGGTCGCCACGAGTTGCTGCCCACTCAATGGCAAATAGCAACAACAATTACCAAAAGGGACTGAAGGGTAACATATTTCAGCTGCGATATCATGAACAGACTCCACCATCAAGTGTGGGTGGGGGGAGGTTGAATACAACACAAGTAATAACAGAGACTGGAAAAAAAATGATTTTTTGTTTCTAGTCCAGTGGGTTGATGTCCTTCACTAAATTAGGTACAGATAACCTTTTAAATACCAAACATCTTTAAAGACAATGAAATAAAATGATTAAACATCACCTATAATTTGGTACCCCCCCGACACACATATATACAGAGCCCTGGTGGTGCAGTGGTTAAAGTGCTCAGCTGCTAACTGAAAGGTCAACAATTCGAACCCACCAGCTGCTCCACGGAAGAAAGATGTGGCAGTCTGCTTCCGTAAAGATTTGCAGCCTTGGAAACCTACGGGACAGTTCTACTCTGTTGTGTTGGGTCGCTAGGAGTCAGAATCAATTCAATGGCAATGGGTTTGGTTTATATATATATAACCAAAAAACCAAACCTATTGCCATCAAGTCAATTCCAATTCCCAGTGACTCTACAGGACAGAGTAGAACTGCCCCATAGGGTTTCCAAGGAGCGGCTGGTGGATTCAAACTGCCGACCTTTTGGTTAGCAGCCTAATACTTAACCACTGCACCACCAGGGCTCCCATGTATGTGGCTTGGTTGCACAGTGGTTAAAGCACTCATCTGCTAACTGAAAGGTTGGCAGTTCAAACCCACCAGTTGCTCCACAGGAGAAAGATGTGGCAGTCTGCTTCCATAAAGATTATAGCCTCAGAAACCCTATAGGGCAGTTCTACTCTAAGCTATAGGGTTGCTGTGAGTCGGAATTAACTCAACAGCAGTATATACACACGCAATTAATTGCTTTCACATTTTTAAACAATGTTAATTTAATCTATAGGTTATGTTCATTATTTCAAACTTCTGTACTTATGCTCACCTTGTTCTCTCCACCTTCAATATCAACCAGTCCTCCAGCTTCCACTCATAGCTCTCACCTTAAAATCTTATGTTAGTAGAAAAACAAAACTATCCTTTCCCTCTCTCTTCAGAAAGGCTGGTGAAGAGAACAGCCCTTGGCTAAAAATTTAACCTAGCTCTTTCAAGAAGTAATTACAAAGCTTCTGCTAGGTCTTTGTGTAGTTACAAGAGCAGTTCTTAAGAGGCACAAAGCTGACAAATGGGCCCATTGCTTATTGCCAACAGGCCTAGGGGTCACAGTTTGAAAGGGTTGGAGCACCGACACTGTTGGATGGTAAATTATAATTTAAAAATAAAATTCGTTGTTGTTGAGTCGATTCCGACTCTACCCTATAGGACAGAATAGAACTGCCCCATAGAGTTTCCAAGGAGTGCCTGGTGGATTCGAAATGGCAACCTTTTGGTTAGCAGCCATAGCACTTAAGCACTACGCCACCAGGGTTTCCGTGGTAAATTATAGAAGGTGTTGATTAGATATAGAGAAGAGACTTTGCAGACTATGGGGACATTGGAAAAACATTTCTTTTACACTTTATAGGTTTAGACTGTAATACCTCTGATAATTAATATTTGTCCTCAGTAGGTATATATGTGTGTGTGATGTGTGGCAGGGGAGTCTTGGAGGCAGGGGGAGTATGCATGTGTATATGTATGTATGTAAAAGAACTGCAGTGAGCAATCAGAAAAAGAAGGAAGATTGTCTGCAACTCACTGCAGTGTGAAGCCCTCAAGGGGACTGGACTAGAAGTGTCCACACCAACCCTGGACAGCTCTGTGGGACTAGGGGTGTCCACACCAACCCTGGACAGCTCTGTGGGACTAGGGACGTCCACACCAACCCTGGACAGCTCTGTGGGACTAGGAATGTCCACACCTACCCTGGACAGCTCTGTGGGACTTGGGATGCCAAAGGCACCACTGACTCTCCTGCCTGGCTCCACTGGGCTGTCGTGTGAAACAGGATGTCTCTGCACTGGTAAGTGTTCTGCTGGCAGGGAGAGAGGTAGTAACTGGGTTGATACCAGTCCCTGAAGGAAGGCAGAAAGGCTTCCTGAAATATGAGCAAAGAGTTGCAGGAAGGAAGACAGAGGAAGGAGAGGCCTTCACAATAAGAAGCAGACCCCAAATCAGAAGCACATAGCTAAGATCTGGGGGAGCCTATAAAACACTGTCAGCGTTTTTCGCTTGGACTATGGTGAAAGTCATAATAGGTGTAGAGTTTTAAATATTTGAGCTCCCATAGTACAATTTCTTTCAGTTACTACATACAGTGGAAAAAGTACTCCTGAGAGGAGCTGCTTCCTGAGAGTTCCAGTGACCAGTGGGAAAACGTTCAGAGGCCAGAGATAGAGCTGGGAATGGTGGGAAAGAGACCTGGGTGGTGAGGCTTGGAAGGCCTGCACACAGAGACCTCCTATCACCCTGCATATATGAGAAAAAGGTGACTTTCCAAAGTGGGAAGAGGCTGCCTTGTAGGTTTCTCTATTCACTCATCAAGGCAGCTTCTCATATCTACCCCACCAAGCCTTTCCTGGTCTCATCCAAGCTAGAAAGACTCCCTCACTCCTCTGAAAGTCGACAGCCCTTGATTTGGACTTTCCTTATGGCACTTATTAATTTCTGCCTTAAATGAGTTATTTTGTGAAGTAGCTCCTTGTCCAGATACCTTCAGTTTGCCTCCACTTCTCCTCACCCCCATCTGCTCTTCATTCTTCTCCATCCTGCTTCCTGCAGTAGGAAGCTGACCTGGATGCAGGACACCAACACAATCCCATGCTCTCTGGCTTCTGTGGGGTTTGACCCATGATGAGCTCTTATAGGAGATGGGAGGGAGGTTCATATATTTAGCTCCCTCGTTCAGTGGTGGTTCAATGTAGAATTCTCACCTTTCATGCAGGAGACCCAGGTTTAATTCCTGGCCAATGCGTCTCATGTGCAGACACCACTCATCTGTCAGTGGAGGTTAGTGTGTTGCTGTGATGCTGAACAGGTTACAGTGAAGCTTCCAGACCAAGACAGGACTAGGAAGAAAGGCCTTGTGTTCTATTTCTAAAAATCATCCAGTGAAAAACCTATGGATCACAACAGTCTGATCGACGGCTGATCATGGGGATGGTGCAGGACAGGGCAGTGTTTCATTCCATTGTGCATGGGGTTGCCATGAGTTGGGGGCCAGCTGGACAGCAGCTAACAAAGCAACAGTTTTTTCCCTGAGAAGTCACCTCAAGTTAGCTATGTCTTTCAACCGAATGTAACTCCTCTCAAGGTGGCTGACACTATGAAACTCTTTCTCCTTCCAAGTTCCAGTATCCACTACGTGCCTCATTCCCTTAGGGCCTAGAGATGGCAACACCTCAGCTACTACCAGACCGGGCAACCTCATTATCCTTACACTGCCCTTATATCCATTTCTTCATAAATAGCTCTTCAACTCCTCTTACTTGGTGTATGTCAAATGTTTCCTGTTGGGACCTGCCATACTAGAAACAAATTGAGAGCATAATATAGGCTTGAATTACATTTATGTTTAAACCATGGCTAAAATAGTGTATTATGTATTATAGTTGCCCAGTAAACATTTCTTCAATTAATAATCTGTCTACCTCTTTCCTGTAGATCAGAGTCTCTCAACCTCAGCACTAGTGACATTTTGAGCTGAATAACTGTTGTGGCAGGCTGTCCTGTGCACTGTAGGATATTCAGCAGTATGTCTGGCCACCAGTAACTAGATGGCCAACTGCACACCTCCCCTCCCAGTTGTGACAACCAAAAATGTCTAGATAGACGTTGTCAAATGTTCCCTGTGTAGCAAAATCGCTCCCGATTGAGATCCACTGCTTGAGATGTTTGCAAATTTTGTGATTTGTGCATTAATGTTGCAAAAATATTAGTTCATAATAGAAACCTATAATACTAACCAAATCCATTGCCATCGAGTCAATTCCGACTCATAGCAACCCTATAGGACAGAGTAGAACTGCCCCCATAGCGTTTCCAAGGAGCACCTGGTGGATTTGAACTGCTGACCTGTTGGTTAGCAGCAAAACTCTTAACCACTATGCCACCAGGGTTTCTGACCATAATATACATGTAAGTATGTACAGAGGCACACATCCATGAATGCACACATCAGAATCCATAAGTGCAAAACACTCCAAGTTACCAAGTCTGAAATACATAAATATATATGCACACATGGAAAGTATATTTGAAAGGAGTTTTTAAAGTTTGGAAATCAAAGACATACTTCTTACTTTAAAACACAAAATCCTTATTATCAAATGAAGAAAATCACCCACAAATTATAGACACTAGGTGAGATTTCTTTGACCTTTACAGGAATTTGTGTGCTTTGATCTTCAAAAGATCGTAGGCATAAGTGGAAATGTGAAAGTGCTAAACATAGTACATGAAATAGAAAATGATCAAAAGAAACAAGGCTCTTCCAGATACAACGGTGAGAATGCAGGGGTCTAACTGTCATCCTCCCCCCACAGCCAGATATTCACTGAAACAACCAATGAGAAACCTATCATTGTGCCTTTATTTTGCTGCCTACAAATGGAGTGTGTTAGGGGTCTCAAAAGTCTAAAAGCTACCATGTGGGTCTTGGTAAATTGTCTCCGGCTTCATTGCTTCTTCTTCTGTCTTTTGCATCCATTCGCTTAATCTCCAGTTCGTTTTCTCTCCTAGCAGTGCAACCTGTTTCAGCACCATCATGTTGCACAAATCAGGGGACACCATCCACATGGTTTGGGAGAGTTCCTTTACTGGAGCACTCTCTCTTATTAACAAATCTGTATAGTGTCTCCCTCTCCCCCTACCAGAGGAGCAGGTGGTGTTGTGGGAGAGTTAGAAGGGGTGTTGTGGAGTCCAGGGTGGGTCACAGGAGATGGAGGACATATGCCTAGGGTTTGGGCTCATGGAACTGAGACACAAGGTAGTTTAAAATGAGGTCACCAATTCAAACAGGGCTGGGCATAGTGGAAGGGTCAATGTATGAAACCACTGATAACAGCAATGATGTGAAACAACAAAAAGAAAGGTCTGAAATTGGCAGGGAGGAGCATAGCCTAGGATAATTCTTGACGGCAAGTGAAAGAATCTGTAGAGACTGTTTATGTCATTCCTAAAGCAATTGACAAAACTGTGTTGGATTTTAAGGGACAATAATGTAGACTCAACAGTAATAGCCATCGACTTTAACTGAACTTCCATCACTCAGGTACACCCACGTGAGACATTGATTTGAAACCCAGTGAAGAGGCAGGAACGGATCATCCATTTACTGTGAAAAGTAGTGGCAACATCTTCCTAAACATGACAGAGGCAACTTGGTTCTTACTTCTGGCATCTCCATCAGGGATGCTCATTGTATCTGGGCCATAATTGTTCCTGGAAACATAACCTAAAGCCTGCTCCAAAGGCCTTTCCAAACATTTTGTAAGATACTGTTGTTGTTAGCTACCATCAGATCTGCCCGACTCATCGTGACTCCATGCGCAACAGAACAAAACACTCCCTGGTCCTGCACCATCCCCATTGTCTTAGGCTGGGTTCTGTAGAGAAGCAAAACCAGTGTAGCTTATAAATATATATAGGGAGATATTTGCATAAAGACAATGGCTCTCGCGATTGTAGAGGCAGGAAAGTCCCCAGTCCATGGGTCAGCCAGGGGGCTTCTTCTGACTCAAGTAGCTGCAGGTGCTGGTGATTCCAAGATCGGAAGGTCAGATAGGAGGCCTCTGGCTCACAGGTTGTGGAGGCTGATGAATCCCAAGATTAGCAGGTGAAACAGCAGGTAAGGTGCTAGCTCAAGTCCCAAGAACTGGAGGTCAGATGAACAGGAACCAGCTGCAGGATCCGGAGCAAGCAAAAGCCAGCAAGACTTGCCAGAAAGTCCACCTATATTGGATGCAGGCCACACCCTCAAGGAAACTCCCTTTCAGCTGATTGGCTACTTACAGCAGATCGCATCATGAAGGTGATCACATTATATCAGATCTAATTATGGAGGTGATGGCATTATTAAAAAGTCAGACTGTATCAATAACTGCCAAACTACTGAGGATCTTGGCCCAGCCAATTTGACACACAGCCTTAATCATCACACCCACAATCAGTTGTGACTGGACTGTTGTGATCCATAGGGTTTTTATTGGCTGATTTTTTGGAAGTAGATCACCAGGCCTTTCTTCCTAGTCCATCTTAGTCTGGAAGCTCCACTGAAACCTGTTTAGCAACATGAAAGCCTCCATTGATAGAGAGGTAGAGGCTGCACATGAGGTTCATTCACCAGGAATTGAAGCTCGGTCTCCCATATGGAAGGTGAGGATTCTACCACCGAACTCATCTAAGGTGGTAAATACCCTTTAATAAATGCCTTTCTGCTTAAATTATCTAAAGAGGATGTTATGCTCCATAACTAAAAAACTTGGTAAATACAGTAATCCTTGGATTTAGCTCACTTAATTTCAAAAGTACTATATGCTTATTAAAACATGTTAGAAAACACACAATTTTAAAAAATCAACTGTCATCCAATCACATGGAGATAGCCATTAATAAGAGTTTGGCACATTATTTTTCAAGTTTCTCTCTCTATATATATATATACATATGTGTATTTGTATGTTGTTGCTAGGTGCCATCGAGTCAGTTCTGACTCTTAGCAACCCTGTGTACAACAAAATGAAATAGCGCCTGGTCCTGTGCTGTCCTCACAATTGTTGCTATGTTTGAGCTCATTGTTGTAGCCGCTGTGTCAGTCCATCTCATTGAAGGTCTTCCTCTCTTTTTTTGGCCCTCTCCTTTACCAAGCATGATGTCCTTCTCCAGGGACTGGTCCCTCCTGATAACATGCCCAAAATATGTGAGATGAAGTCTTGCCATCCTTGCTTCTAATGAGCATTCTGGCTGTACTTCTTCCAAGACAGATTTGTTCGTTCTTCTGATAGTTCACGGTATATTCAACATTCTTTGCCAACACCATAATTCAAAGGCATCAATTCTTCTTTGATCTTCCTTATTCATTGTTCAGCTCTTGCATGCATATGAGGCAATTGAAAATACCATGACTTGGGTCAGGAGCACCTTAGTCCTCAAGGTGACATTTATATATATATATATGTATATGTGTATTGTGTATATATATATATATATACATATATATATATATATACACACACACACACACACACACACACACACACACACATATATATATATATATATATATATAGGGGCCCTAAAGGTGCAGTGGTTAAACGTTTGGCTGCAAACCAAAGGGTCACAGTTCGAATCCACCAGCCACTCCTATAGGGTCCCTATGAGTTGGAACCCATAGATATATACAACGGATTGCCATTGAGTCGATTCTAACTAATGAAGTCTCTGGGTACTGCAAATGGTTAACTGCTTGGTTGCTATCTAAAATGTTGACAAATTGAACCCACCCAGTGGTGTCTTGGAAGAAAGGTCTACCAATCTAGTTCCATTTAGATTACAGCCAAGAAAACCCTATGGAGCTGTTCTACTCTGTAACACGTGGGATCACCATATACATACATACATACATATACATATATATATATATATATATATATATATATATATATATATATATACATACACACACACTGTATTTTTAGGCAAATAATGTGCATCTTCTATGTTTGTTTGCCAGCTGCACCCTTCCCCCTCAAGGTATTTTTGTAAGCACTGCTATGACAATTTTTTTTATGTATTGCTATTAAAAAAAATTAACATAGCAAGTTTATGAAAATATCCCATGGGCAGAGGATATAATTGGCAAACAAACAGAATGCACTTATTGCTTGCATAAAAATACAGTACGCACATACACACACACACACATACATATATACTTATATATGTATATACATACGCACACACACACATATATAGTTGTTGTTAGTAGCCATCAAGTCAAGTCCGATTCATGGCGACCTCATCTGTACAGTGTAGAACTGCCCCACAGGGCTCTTAAGGCTGTGACCTTTCAGAAGCAGACTTCCAGGCCAATCTTCCATGGATCCTCTGGGTGGGTTTGGATCACCAACCTTTTGGCTAGAAGTCAAGCACTTAACTGTTTGCGCCACCCAGGGACTGTGTGTGTGTGTAACATATGCTAAAAAAATATGAATTTGGAAAAGACAAGGTTGGTGTTTGACTTCCATCAATTGGCTAGTTGCCATTTGGAAACAAGGATGGTGTCTTAGTTATCTACTGCTGCTAAAACAGAAATACCACAAGTCCATGGCTTTAACAAAGACAAATTTATTGTCTCACAGTCTAGGAGGCTAGAAGTCCCAATTCAGGGAGGGCTCTAGCTCCAGGGGAAGGTTTTCTTTCTCTGTCAGCTTTGGGGAAGATCCTTGTCATCAGTCTTCCCCAGTGGAGGAGCTTCTCAGCACGGGGATCCCGGGTCCAAAAGACGCGCTATGCTGTTTGTGCTTCTTTCCTGGTGGTATGAGGTACTCCTGTCTCTGTGCTCACTTCTCTGTTTTATATGTTTTATATATTTTATATCTTAAAAGAGTTTGGCTCAAGACGCAATCTATTCTAAATTGAGTCCTGCCTTATTAACATAACTGCCGCTAATCCCATATCATTAACGTCATAGAGATAGGATTTACAACACATAGGAAAATCACATCGGATGTCAAAATGTGGACAATCACACAATACTGGGAATCATGGCCCAGCCAAGTTGACAGATACTTTTGGGAGACACAGTGCAAACCATGACAGATGAGTTAACATTATTATCTTTTATTGGAGGAAGAGTAGGGTAAGAAGTGATAGTCTTGTGATCATTTGAGATTGTCTGATTTTGTTCTCAATCAGTAGTGTACAGTGTATAATGGTACAATGTTGTGAAAACGCAGCTTGACTAAAAAATATTGTTTTTCATTAACCTACATGTTATACAATTGAATTTTTAGTCCTCATTTATTGCTTTTGTAATTTAAGTTTTGTTACCATGAGAGTACAATTACCATATAATATTAAACTTGTATAAGTGTGGAATGAACAAAGTATGAATATAGGAAAATTGGAAATCATCAAACAAGAAATGGAGTGCATAAACATCAATATCCTAGGCATTAGTGAGCTGAAGCACACTGGCACTGGCCATTTTGAATCAGACAATCATATGATCTATCTACTATGCCTTGAATGACAAATTGAAAAGAAATGGCATTGCATTCATCATCAAAAAGAACATTTCAAGGTCTATCCTGAAATACAATGTTGTCAGTGATAGGACAATAACAATAAACCTACAAGGAAGACCAGTTAATACGACTATTATTCAAATTTACGCACAACCACTTAGGCCAAAGATGAAGAAACTGAAGATTTTTACCAACTTCTGTAGTCTGAAATTGATCAAACATGCAATCAGGATACAATGATAATTACTGGTGGTTGGAATGTAAAGCTGGAAACAAAGATTGGTAGTTGGAAAATATGTCCTTGGTGATAGAAAAGAAGATGGAGATCGCAGGATAGAATTTTGCAAGACCAATGACTTCTTCACTGCAAATACCTTTTTTCATCAACATAAACAGTAACTATACACGTGGACCTTAGAAGATGGAATACACAGGAATCAAATCGACTACATCTGTAGAGAGAGGCAATGGAAAAGCTCAGTATCATCATTCAGAACAAGGCCAGGGGCCGACTGCCGGACAGACCATCAATTGCTCCTATGCAAATTCAAGTTGAAACTGAAGAAAATTGAAACAAGTCCACGAAAGTCAAAGTACAACCTTGAGTATATCCTACCTGAATTTAGAGACTATCTCAAGGATAGATTTGATGCATTCAACACTAATGATTGAAGATCAGATGAGTTGTGGAATGACATCAAGGACATCATACATGAAGAAAGCAAGAGGTCATTAAAAACACAGGACAGAAAGAAAAGACCAAAATGGATGTCAGAAGACTCTGAAACTTGCTCTTGAATATACAGTAGCTAAAGCAAAAGGAAAAACTGATGAAGTAAAGTAGCTGAACAGAAGATTTCAAAGGGCAGCTCGAGAAGACAAAGTAAAGTATTATAATGACATGTGCAAAGAGCTGGAGGTAGAAAACCAAAAGCGAAGAACACACTCGGCATTTCTCAAGCTGAAAGAACTGAAGAAAAAAAATTCAAGACTCGAGCTGCAATATTGAAGGATTCTACAGGGAAAATATCAAACGATGCAGGAAGCGTCTAAAGAAGTTGGAAGGAATACACAGAATCACTATACCAAAAAGAATTAGTGGACAGTCAACCATTTCAGGAGGTAGCATATGATCAAGAACCTATAGTACTGAAGGAAGAGGTCCAAGCTGAGCTGAAGGCATTGGTGAAATACAAGGCTTCAAGAATTGGCGGAATATCCATTGAGATGTTTCAACAAATGGACACAGCACTGGAAGTACTCACTCGTCTATGCCAAGAAATTTGGAAAACTGCTAACTGGCTGTCTTAGTCATCTAGTGCTGCTATAACAGAAATAGCACAAGTCAATGGCTTTAACAACGAGAAATTTATTTTCTCACAGTCTAGTAGGTTAGAAGTCCAAATTCAGGGTGCCAGCTCCAGGAGAAGTCTTTCTTCTCCTTGTCAACTCTGAGGAAGGTCCTTGTCATCAATCTTCCCGTGGTCTAGGAGATCCTCTGCGCAGGAACCTCAGGTCCAAAGGACACGCTCTGCCCCCAGTGATGCTTTCTTGGTGCTATGAGGTCCCCATTTCTCTCAGTTTGCTTCTCTCTTTTATATCTCAAAAGAGATTGGCTGGGGGGTGGGGGACAAGACAACAGTGTAGTCAGATGCTTCCTATATCCCTCTTACAACAAAGATCTGGAAAAACAAGTGATTTGGTTGTATATGAATATCTAGGAGCCCTGAACAAGGCAAAGTTGAGGAATTGGACTGAGTGGTGGGGGGAGAGGGAGACGGTTCAGAAGAAGCCAGCAGCTCAAGAGCGGTGGCAGTGGGACTGCAACTCTTCAGCTGCGCCAGGTCCACAGTGAAGCAGGAAACAGCTGTGCATGCCCTCGGGAAGCAGTTTCCACATCAAGAGAGATCCAGCAGCAGAGATTCTGCTTGGACACTCTGAACCAGTGAAAAGCAGCTCCCAAGGGTCTAAAGATAAGTACATGCATGCAGCCTTTCGCAGGGATTAAAAAAAAAAAAAAAAAAGCCCATTTAGGAAAAACCTCTCTCCCTTTTACCTCCTCCCTCCCCACTCTGCGCCCTGAGTCCGCTGGGTTGGAAGTAGATCCCAAAAGGCACCCTGACCCATTCTTCTGGCCTTGGAGAGGGAACAAATAAGCTACTGGCTCCCCTAAGCCAGGAACACAAGGTCGGCACAGCTCCTTTGCTAGGCACAAGCATAAGGGTTTGCAAACTATGAGTGCCTTACACCCCTGTATAGACTTATGGGGACCATCTCAACAGAGTTAGCCCTCACTACCACAGGACAACAGGGCAAACATCTGAAGTTTAACTTCAACTGTTTCAGCTGTGAAGTGGCAGATTTGTGACCCTCGAAACAGCCTTGCCCTGTAAGTAGGCACTTTTATCAATCCACAACAGGGGCTTGAGGACTGGTGACATCACGTAAACCTCCTAGTCACCTGCTAGGAGTCCAGGAAAAAGTGGTGCCCTCGAGTCTTTATGGCCAATAGAGTGGGGTTCTCATAGTCCAGCTGCAAAACTCACCTACCTACTCACCCTAGGGGATAGGGACACGCTTTCCTTTCAGACTCTCAGGGGCAGCCATCAGCCCCTGCCTGGCTCAGCGTGTGATCCCCTACCACAGCCAGAGTCCAGTGCCTGCACCAATCACCCACGTGTCTCTAGGACTGTAGGTGAGAGCCTGCACCATACACTTGGTGACCAACTGCATGGACACCTGAGCTGAACCCATATAGGAAAATTTAACGGACTCCTGTGTGCACATACTTAGTTACAGAACTAACTACCTGGTGACAAGACTTTAGAGCTTCAAAGGTGCCAATAATCAAACTAGCACGCACGAGCAGCCTATTGGGGCATATCAAAACAAAACAAAACAAGAAGCTAGGACTCACTAAACAAATATAAAATAAAATTATAACAGCTTATTGATGGCTCGGAGACAACAATCAATATCAAATCACATAAAAAGGCAGTCCATGATGGCTTCAGAAAGCTCCAAAAATAAAGAATCAATAAATTCTCTGGAGGAAGAGAATTTCTTGGAATTACCAGAGGCAGATACAAAAGATTAATATACAGAACTCTTCTAGAAATTAGAAAGGAATGCAAAACTGCTAGGAAACATACAGACAAAGTAGGAGCGGAACTTAAAAAAGTTATTTAAGAAGATAATGACAAATGTAATAGGCTGCAAGAATCCATAGAGAGACAGCAATCAGAAATCCAGAAGATTAACAATAAAATTTCAGAATTAGACAACTCAACAGAAAGTCATAGGATCAGAATTGAAGAAGTAGAAGTTAGAATTAGTGACATTGAAAATAAAGCACTTGATGCAAACTTATCTGAGGAAAAATCAGATAAAAGAATTAAAAAGAATGAAGAAACTCTAAGAGTCATGTGGGACTCTATCAAGAGAAAGAACCTACGAGGGCTTGGAGTACCTGAACAGAGGGCGATAACAGAAAATACAGAGAAAATTGTTGAAGATTTGTTGACAGAAAACTTCCCTGACTTTGTGAAAGACGACAAGATATCTATCCAAAATGCTCCTCAAACCCCACATAATGTAGATCCCAAAAGAAAGTCACCAAGACATATTATAATTAAACTTACCAAAACCAAAGATAAAGAGAGAATTTTAAGAGTGGCTAGGGATAAAAGAAAAGTCATCTACAAAGGAGAGTCAATTAGAATAAGCTCGGATTACTCAGCAGAAACCATGCAGGCAAGAAGGCAATGGGATGACATACATAAAGACTTGAAGGAAAATAACTGCCAGCCAAGAATTATATATCCATTAAAACTGTCTCTCAAATATGATGGAGAAATAAATTAGGGCATTTCCAGATAAACAGAAGTTCAGGGAATTTGCAAAAACAAAACCAAAATTACAAGAAATACTAAAGGGAGTCCTACGGTTAGATAATCAATAACACCAGATAACAACGCAAGACTAGAAAACAGGACAGAGCGATCACATTGACTCAGACAGGGAAGTCAAAAATACATCAAAGCTAAAACACTGAAAATAGGGAAACAGAGATATCAATATGTAAAAAAGGACAACATTAGAACAAAAAAGGACTTAAAAATGCAGACATATGGAGGGGAAGTCAAGGCGATATAAAGTAATAAAAGACTGGTATAAACTTAGAAAAATAGGGGTAAAAATTAAGGTAACCACAAAGGAATCTAACAATCCTACAAATTGAAATAAAAAAGTAGAAAAACATAAAGACTGAGTAAACACAAAATCTACAACAATGAAAAAGATGAAAAAAAACACATAAAGAAAAATGACTCGGCACAGAAAATGAAGGGGAACAAAGAAATAGTGAACAACACACAAAAAGAGATATCAGGATGACAGCACTAAACTCACACCTATCAATAATTACGTTGAATGTAAATGGACTAAATGCACCAATAAAGAGACAGAGAGTGGCAGATTGGATAAAAAAACACGATCCGTCTATATGCTGCCTGCAAGAGATGCACCTTAGACTTAAAGACACAAACAAACTAAAACTCAAAGGATGGAAAAGGATATATCAAGCAAACAACATTCAAAAAAGAGCAGGAGTGGCAATATTAATCTCTGACAAAATAGACTTTAAAGTAAAATCCACCACAAAGGAGAAGGAAGGGCACTATATAATGATTAAAGGGTCAATACACCAAGAGGACATAACTATAATAAATATTTATGCACCCAATGACAGAGCTCCAAAATACATAAAACAAACTCTAATGGCACTGAAAAGAGAGAGAGACAGCACCACAATAATAGTAGGAGACTTCAACACACCACTTTTGGTGAAGGACAGGACATGCAGAAAGAAGCTCAATAAAGAAAGGGAAGCTCTAAATGCTACAATCAACCAACTCGATCTCATGGACGTATACAGAACACTCCACCCAACAGCAGCCAAGTGTACTTTCTTTTCCAACGCACATGGAACATTCTCCAGAATAGACCAGTATTAGGCCATAAAGCAAGCCTTAACAGAATCCGAAGCATCAAAATATTACAAAGCATCTTTTCTGACCATAAAGCCATAGAAGTAGAAATCAATAACAGAAAAAGCAAGGAAAAAAGATCAAACATATGGAAACTGAACAACACCTTACTCAAAAACTACTGGGTTATAGAAGAAATTAAGGATGGAATAAGGAAATTCATAGAATCAAATGAGAATGAAAACACATCCTACCAGAACCTTTGGGACACAGCAAAAGAAGTGCTCAGAGGTCTGTTTATAGCAATAAATGCACACATCCAAAAAGAAGAAAGGGCCATAATCAAAGCACTAACCCTACAACTGGAACAAGTAGAAAGAGAGCAGCAAAAGAAGCCCACAGGCACCAGAAGGAAGGAAATAATAAGAATTAGAGAAGAATTAGATGAAATAAAGAATAGAAAAACAATTGAAAGAGTTAACAAGTCCAAAAGCTGGTTCTTAGAAAAGATCAACAGAATTGATAGACCATTGACCAAACTGACAAAAGAAAAACAGGAGAGGAAGCAGATAACCCATATAAGAGAAGAGATGGGTATAGTGAGAATAGCAGCACAACGGGAAGAATGTTATTGATGTCACTGAATTATACATGTAGAAACTTTCAAAATGGTGTAACTTTGGCTATGTATATTTTCACCAAAAAAAAAGGTCCTCAAGGTCGAGAAGGGAGAATGTTGACATGTTGTGGGGTTGTTAACCAATGTCGTAAAACAACGTGTACCGACTGTTTAATGAGAAACTATTTGTTCTGTAACCTTCATCGAAAGTATAATAAACAAAAAATGAAATGAAATGGGTGATATCACAACAGACCCAACTGAAATTAAAAGAATCATAACAGACTACTATGAAAAACTGTACTCTGACAAATTTGAAAACCTAGAGGAAATGGACAAATTTCTAGAAACTCACTACCTACCTAAGTTTACACAAACGGAGGTAGAACAACTAAATAAACCCATAACAAAAGAACAGATTGAAAAGGTTATTAAAAAACTCCCAACAAAAAAAAAGCCCTGGCTCGCATGGCTTCGCTGGAGAATTCCACAAAACTTTCAGAGAAGAGATAACACCACTTCTACTAAAAGTATTTCAGAGCATAGAAAAGGATGGAATACTCCCAAAGCCATTCTATGAAGCCAGCATAACCCCGATACCAAAACCAGTGAAAGAAACCACAAAAAAAGAATATTACAGACCAATATCCTTCATGAACATTGATGCAAAAATCCTCAACAAAATTCCAGCCAATAGAATTCAGCAACATATCAAAAAAATAATTCACCATGACCAAGTGGGATTTATACCAGGTATGCAGGGATGGTTCAACATTAGAAAAACAATCAGTGTAATCCATTACATAAACAAAACAAAAGACAAGAACCACATGATCTTATCAATCGATGCAGAAAAGGCATTCGACAAAGTACAACACCGATTCATGATAAAAAGTCTTAATAAAATAGGAATAGGAGGGAAATTCCTCAATATAATTAAGGGCATTTATACAAAACCAACAGCCAACAGCATCCTAAATGGAGAGACTTTGAAAGCATTCCCCTTGAGAACAGGAATCAGACAAGGATGCCCTTTATCACCACTCTTATTCAACATTGTGCTGGAGGTCCTAGCCTGAGCAATTAGGCTAGAAAAAGAAATAAAAGGCATCCAAATAGGTAGGGAAGAAGTAACAGTATCTCTATTTGCAGATGATATGATCTGCTACACAGAAAACCTCAAAGAACTCAATAAAACTACTGGAACTAATAGAAGATTTCAGTAAAGTTTCAGGATACAAGATAAACATACAAAAGTCAGTTGGATTCCTTTACACCAACAAAGAGAACCTTGAAGAGGAAATCACCAAATCAATAGCATTTACAATAGCCCCCAAGAAGATAAAATACTTAGGAATAAATCTACCCAGAGACATAAAAGATCTATACAGAGAAAACTACAAGACACTACTGCAAGAAACTTAAAGATACCTGCATAAGTGGAAAAATATACTTTGCTCATGAATAGGTAGACTCAGCATAGTGAAAATGTCAATTCTACCCAAAGCAATCTACAGATACAATGCAATCCAGAGCCGAATTCCACCAGCATTTTTTAATGAGATGGAGAAACAAATCAGCAACTTCATATGGAAAGGGATGAGGCCTCGAATAAATAAAGCATTACTCAAGAAGAAGAACAAAGTGGGAGACCTTACATTACCTGATTTTAGGACCTATTATACTGCCACGGCAGTCAAAACAGCCTGGTACTGGTACAACAACAGATACATAGACCAATGGAACAGAGTTGAGAATCCAGATATAAGCTCATCCGCCTATGAGCAGCTAATATTTGACAAAGGCCCAAAGTCCATTAACTGGGGAAAAGACAGTCTCTTTAACAAATGGTGCTGGCATAACTGGATATCCATATGCAAAAAAACTGAAAAAAGACCCATACCTCACACCATGTACAAAAACTAACTCAAAATGGATCAAAGACTTAAATATAAAATCGAAAACGATGAAGATCATGGAAGAAAACATAGGGACAATGCTAGGAGCCCTAATACATGGCATAAACACAATACGAACCATAAGTAACAATGCACAAGCACCAGAAGAGAGACTACATAAATGCGAGCTCCTAAAAATCAAACACATACGCTCATCAAAACACTTCACCAAAAGAGTAAAAAGACAACCTACAGACTGGGAAAAAAATTTTGGCTATGACAAATCTGATCAGCATCTAATCTCTAAAATCTACAAGACATTGCAAAACCTCAACAACAAAAAGGCAAATAACCCAATTAAAAAACAGGCGAAGGATATGAACAGGCACTTCACCAGAGAAGATATTCAGGCGGCTAACAGACATATGAAGAAATGCTCACGATCATTAGCCTTTAGAGAAATGCACATCAAAACTACAGTGAGATATCATCTCACCCCAACAAGGCTACCTTTAATCCAAAAAACACAAAATAATAAATGCTGGAGACGTTGTGGAGAGACTGGAACACTTATACACTGTTGGTGGGAATGTAAAATGGTACAACCACTTTGGACATCGATTTGGCACTTCCTTGAAAAGCTAGAAATAGAAGTACCATACAATCCAGCTATCCTGCTCCTTGGAATATATCCTAGAGAAACAAGAGCTGTCACATGAATAGATATATGCACACCCATGTTCATTGCAGCACTGTTCACAATAGCAAAAATATGAAAGTAACCTAGGTGCCCATCAATGGAAGAATGGATAAACAAACTATGGTATATCCACACCATGGAATATTATGCAATGATAAAGAACAACGATGAAGCTGTGAAACATAGTATAACATGGTGGAAACTGGAATTTATTATGCTGAGTGAATTTAGTCAGTCACAGAAGGACAAATACTGTATAAGACCACTATTATAAGAACTTAAGAAAAGATTTAAACACAGAAGAAAACATTCTTTGATGGTTACGGGGCTGGGGAGGGAGGGTGAGGGTTATTCACTAACTGATAGTAGATGAGAATCATCTTAGGCGAAGGGAAGGACAGAATACACTACAGGGGAAGTCAACACAACTGGACTAAACCAAAGCTGAGAAGTTTCCTGAATACAATCAAATACTTTGAGAGACAGAGTAGCAGGGGTAAAGGGCCTGGGGACCATGCTTTCAGGGGACATCTAGGTCAATTGGCATAACAAAGCTTATTAAGAAAATGTTCTTCATCTTATTTTGGTGAGCGGCGTCTGGGGTCTTAAAAGCTTGCAAGTGCCCATCTAAGATGCATCAATTTGTCCCAACCACTTGGAGTAAAGGAGAATGAAGAACACCAAAGACACAAGGAGAGTATTATCCCAAGAGATAGAATGGGCCACATAAACCAGAAATTTCATCAGCCTGAGACCAGAAAACTAGATAGTGCCCAGCTACCACCAATGAACATCCTGACAGGGAACACAACAGAGAGTACCTGATAGAGTAATAGAAGGATGGGGTGCAGAACTCAAATTCTAGTAAGAAGACCAGACTTAATGGTCTGACTGAGACTGGAGGAACCCTGGAAAGGATGGCCCCTGGACTCTATCAGCCCAGAACTAAAACAATTTCCGAGGTCAACTCTTCAGACGGGGATTGGACTGGACTGTGGGACATAAGGTGGTGCTTGTGAGGAGTGTGCCTCTTGGTCAGGTAGATACAAGAGACCAAAGGGGCAGCTTCTGTCCACAGGTGAGATAGGAGGGCAGAGAGAGTTAGGAGCTGGTTGAATGGTCATGAGGAATCAGGGGCGAAAGGGAGGAGTGTGCTGTCGCAGAATGGGGTGAGCGATTGAGGTCTCATAACAATGTATGTAAAAAAATTCGTATGGGAAACTAACTTGAAATGTAAACTTCATTTAATTACACCAACAAAAAAAAAGAGAGAGAGATTGGCTTAAGACACTATCTATGTAGATCTCATCAATGTAACTGCCACTAATCCATCGCATTACATCATAGTGATCAGATTTACAATACAGAGGGAAATCACATTAGATGACAAAATAGTAGACAATCATAGAATACTAGGGATCATGACCTAGCCAAGTTGACAGATATTTTTGGGGGACACAATTCAATTCATGACACTGGCCAACCAACTGAAAGAGATCCATATTTATGCCTATTCCCAAGAAAGGTGACTCAACCGAATGAGGAAATTATCAAACAATATCATTAATATTACATGCAAGTAAAATTTTACTTAAGATCATCCAAAAGCGGCTGCAGCAATATATTGTTAGGGAACTGCCAGAAATTTAAGCTGGATTCAGAAGAGAACGTGGAACCAGGGGTATCATTGCTGATGTCAGATGGGTCCTAGCTGAAAGCAGAGAATACCAGAAAGATGTTCACCTGCGTTTTATTGACTGTGCAAAGGCGTTTGACTGTGTGGATCGTAACAAGTTATAGACAACATTGCAAAGAATGGGAATTCCAGAACACTTAACTGTGCTCATGAGGAACCTGTACCTAGATCAAGAGGCAGTCGTTCAAACAGAACAAGGGGATACTGCATGTTTTAAAGTCAGACAAGGTGTTTGTCAGGGTTATATCCTTTCACCAT
Organism: Dugong dugon; assembly: GCA_030035585.1. Lineage (NCBI taxonomy): Eukaryota > Metazoa > Chordata > Mammalia > Sirenia > Dugongidae > Dugong > Dugong dugon. Next base: position 61,881,202 of record CM057470.1, read on the forward strand.
ACCTGTTCGATCTGTATTCTGAGCAAATAATCTGGGAAGCTGGACTATATGAAGAAGAACGGGGCATCAGGATTGGAGAAAGACTCATTAAAACCTGCGTTATGCAGATGACACAACATTCCTTGCTGAAAGTGAAGAGGATTTGAAGCACTTACTGATGAAGATCAAAGACCACAGCCTTCAGTATGGATTACACCTCAGCATAAAGAAAACAAAGATCCTCACAACTGGACAAATAAGTAACATTATGATAAACATAGAAAAGATTAAAGTTCTCAAGGATTTCATTTCACTTGAATCCACAATAAACACCCATGGAAGTAGTAGTCAAGAAATCAAAAAATGCATTGCATTGGGCAAATCTGCTGCAAAAGACCTCTTTAAAGTGTTGAAAAGCAAAGATGTCACCATGAAGACTAAGGTGTGCCTGCCCCAAGCCATGGTGTTTTCAATCACCTCATATGCATGCGAAAGCTGGATGATGAATAAGGAAGCCCAAAGAAGAATTGATGCCTTTGAATTGTGGTGTCGGCGAAGAATATTGAATGTACCATGAATTGCCAAAAGAACAAACAAATCTGTCTCGGAAGAAGTACAGCCAGAATGCTCCTTAGAAGCAAGGATGTCAAGACTATGTCTCACATACTTTGGACATGTTATCAGGAGGGATCAGTCCCTGGAGACGGACATCATACTTGGTAAAGCAGAGGGTTGGGGAAAAAGAGGAAGCCCTTCGACGAGATGGATTGACACAGTGGCTGCAACAAGGGGCTGAAGAAAAAATTGATTGTGAGGATGGTGCAGGACTGGGCAGTGTTTCATTCTGTTGTACATAGGATCGCTGAGTAGGAACCAACTTGATGGCACCTAACACCAACAACATACATGTTATACTATATGTTATATATTAATATATTAAATACAATAATATATACTATAGTATATGTCATATATAAGAAAAAAGCAAAGCCATTGCCATCGAGTAGATTCCGACTCATAGCAACCCTATAGGACAGAGTAGAACTGCCCCACATGGTTTCCAAGGAGTGGCTGGTGGACTCAAATTCCTGACCTTTTGGTTAGCAATTTAACACTTAGCCACTGTACCACCAGGGCTCCGTATTATATAAGTATATTATATAATTATATATAATAAATACATACACACATTTGCTATATAGGATAGTTGTGTTCTCATGACATTTTATGGTAACAAAAATTATATTACAAAAGGTTCATCTCAAAATCTGTTTCCAAGGTACCTGAATTGCAAAGGAAGACCATCAAAGTAGCAGAAAATTTCTGGCCAAAATGCAGGTAAGAGTCCTAAGAAATTGAACCTAGAGTTGGGAGTCACTTTTCTTTTGGAGGTAATCTCTGATTCTTCACAGAGTGGATGGATATGTTCTCTGATCAAATTCAAGGATGTCATAAATCAATGATGATACTAAAAAATTCTTAAATTGTTGGAAATTAAGAAATAAACTTCTATATAATCTTCAGGGAAAAAATTACAATAAAATTGGAAATACATTGTACCAAGTGATAGTGAAAATATGACATAAAAAAACAGTAGGATGCAGCTGAAGAGATGCTTATAGAAAATTATACCTTTAAATGTATATATTACAAAATTAAGAAAAGACTGAAAATCAGTGAATGAAGCATACATTTCAAGAAATTAGAAAAAGAACAGATTGAAAAGAAAACAAATTAAATATAAGCAAGGTAGAGTGAATAAAAATAAATATAAAAGCAGAAATGGATGATATAAAAAATAGCCTAAAAAAGAATCAATAAAACCATACACTCCTAGTGAGATTAATCAGGAAAAAAAGAGAAAGAAGTACAAATATTAAATGTCAAGAATGAAAAAAAGGCTGCATCATCAAGTACCCTGCAGACATTAGAAAGGAAATAGAGATGATAATGAACAGCTTTTTGCCAACAAAATTTTTAATTTTAAATGAAATGAAATATAATTTATCAAAAGTGACACAAGAAGAAATAGAAACAGAAATTGTCTCATAAGCCTTGAAGAAAATGAAACCATAATTTAAAACTTTCCCACAAATAAAATTCCAGGTCCAAGTAGCTTCACTGGCAGATTGTAATTTTACACGAGCTCTTCCTGAGAATGAAAAGTTAAACTATTTCCTAGGTTGTTTTATGAGGTCAGAATACTTTGATACAAATATGAAAGACTGGAAGAATACACTTCTTACTCATAAAACCAATAAAGAGCTCTAATCCAAAATATAAAGAACTTTTGTAAATCAGTCAGGAAAAGGCAGACTGCCAAACAAAAAATGGGCAAGACACTCGAATAGACACTTAAACAGGCAGAAAACAAGATATACAAATGACCGATAAACATGAAAAAAATGCTCAAATTCTTTAGAAATCATAGAAATGGGAATTAAAATCACAGTGAAATGCCATTGCATAGTCATGAGAATTATAGCTAAAATTTTAAAGGCTTACTTTACCAATTAGCTAAGGATATGGAGCAGCTGGAAGTCTCATAAATTCCCAGTGGGAATATGAATTGATATAACCACTTTGGGAACTGTTTGGCATTGTCTACTCAAGTTGAAGTTTTGATTCCCTGTAACTCAATGATTCCACTCCTAATTATATACCTAAAAGAAACGTGTGCACATGTGAATTAGGAATTATAAGAATGTTCAGAGCAGCACGATTTGTAATTCTTCAGTCTGGTAACAACCGAAATACACATCAACAGTAAAAACGGATGAATGCATTGTGGTATATTCATACAATGAAATACTATATAGCAATATAAACAAATCATAGCTACATAAACACAAACACAGAGTTGATTGAAAGAAGACAGAGACAGATAAATCAGTAAAGCGTGCATACCTAAACATTTTATTTTTCTTTCAGTCATTTCTTGAAGTTTATGCAAATGAATTATACAACACACACACACACACACACACACACACAGAACTGATGATCATAAAAATCAGGAGAGGGTTGCCTTTGGAGAGAGGGTGTATTGTGATTGGAGTTAGGCATGACTGGGCCTTCTTGAGTGCGAATGAGATTCTATTTCCTGTACAGGTGATAGGTGATGGGAATATGGGGGTTTGCTTTGTGATAATTTTTTTTTTTATTGTACTTCTCTTGAAACACTAGTACACATATTGTTTTATGACATTGGTTAACAACCCCACAACATGTCAACCCTCTCCCTTCTCGACCTTTTTTTTGGAAATATACATAGCCAAAGATACACCATTTCAAAAATTTCTACATGCACAGTTCAGTGACGTCAACTACGTTCTTCCAATTATGCCGCTATTCTCACTTTAGATGAAGGCTTACAGAATGAAATAGTTTCTCATTTAACAGTTAGTACACATGTTGCCCTATGACAATGGTTAACAACCTCACAACACATCAACACTATCCTTACTCAACCTTGGGTTCCCTATCACCAGCTTCCTTGTCCCCTTCTGCCTTCTGGCCCTTGTCCCTGGACTGCTGTACCTCATTCGTCCCATTTGGTTTTATAGGGCTGTCCACTCCCAGGCTGAACAGTGAACCTCGGAAATGACTTCACCACTGAGCTAAAAGGGTGTCTTGGGGCCATACTCTCGGGGTTTCTCCAGTCTCCTTTAGGCCAGTAAATCTGGTCTTTTATTTTTTGTGTGTGTGTGTGTGAGTTAGAATTATGCTCTACATCCTTCTCCAGCTCTGTCCAGAACCCTCTGTTGTGATCCTGGTCAGAGCAGTCAGTGGTGGTAGCCAGGCACCATCTAGCTGTACTGGACTCAGTCCGGAGGAGGCCTTGGTAGCTGTGGTCCATTAGTCCTTTGGACTAATCTTTTCCTAGTATCCTGTTCTCTTCATTCTCCCTTGCTCCCGAAGGGATGAGACCCGTGGAGTATCTTAGATGGCTGCTCACAGGCTTTTAAGACCCCAGATGCTACTCACCAAGGTAGAATGTAGAACATTGTCTTTATAAACTGTGTTATGCCAATTGAGCTAGATGTTCCCCGAGACCATGGTCCCAACAGCCCTCCGCCCAGCAATTCAGTCCCTCAGGGGGTTCGGAAGTGTCTATGGAGCTTCCGTGACCTTTCCTTGTACAAGTTGTGCTGGTTTCCCCTGTATTGTGTACTGTCTCACCCTTCACCCAAGATACCACTTATCTATTGCCTATTTAGTATCCACCACCACCACCCCATCCCTGGTAACCAACAAAGATTGTTACATTTTGTGTGAACTTTTTCATGGGTTTTTACAATAGAGGTCTCATACAATATTTGTCCTTTTGTGATTGACTTATTTCACTCAGCATAATGTCCTCCAGGTTCATCCATGTTATGAGATGCTTCACAGCTTCATTGTTGTTCTTCCTCGTTGCATAGTACTCCATTGTGTGTATGTACCAAAGTTTGTTTATCCATTCACCTGTTGATGGGCATCTAGGTTGTTTCCATCATTTTCCTATTGTGAACAATGCTGTCATGAACATAGGTGTGCATATGTCTATTCGAGTGACGACTCTTATTTCTCTAGGATATATTCCTAGGAGTGGGATTGCTGGATCGAATGGTATGTCTATTTCTAGCTTTCTGCGGAAGTGCCGTATCATTTTCCAAAATGGTTGTACCATTTTGCATTCCCACCAGCAGTGCATAAGAGTTCCGATCTCCCTGCAACCCTCCAACATTTGTTATTTCCAGTGTTTTTAATTCGTGCCAGTAATGCTGGGGTGAGATGGTATCTCATTGTGGTTTTAATATGCATTTCTCTAATGGCTAGTGATTGCGAGCATTTCCTCATGTGTCTATCAGCCATTTGAATGTCTAATTTGGTGAAGTGTCTGTTCATTTCCTTTGCCCATTCTTTAACAGGAATATTTGTCTTTTTGTTGTAGAGGTGTTGGATTTTCTTGTAGATTATGGAGATTAGATCTTTGTCTGACTTGTACTGTCCAAAAATTTTTTACCAGTTTGTAGGTTCTCTTTTTACTCTTTTGGTGAAGTCTTTTGAAGAGCATAGGTGTATGATCTTTAGAAGATACCAGTTATCTAGCTTATCTTTTGGGGTTTGTGCATTGATGGTAATGGTTTGTATCCTGTTAATGCCATGTATTAAGGTCTGTAGTGTTCATCCTATTTTTTCTTCTATGAATTTTACAGTCTTAGGCTTTATATTCAGGTCTTTGATCTATTTTGAAGTAGTTTTTGTATACGGCGTGAGGTATGGGTCCGGTTTCATTTTTTTGCAGATGAATATCCAGTTTTTCCAGCACCATTTGTTAAAAAGACTGTCTTTTCCCCATTTGATGGACTTTGGGCCCTTGTTGAAGATCAGGTGACAGTAGGTGGATGGATTTACTTCTGGGTTCTCAATTCTGTTCCATTGGTCAATGTACCTGTTGTTGTACCAGTAGCAGGCTGTTTTGACTACTGTAGCTGTATAGTAGGTTCTGAAGTCAGGTAGTGTGAGTTCTCCTCTTTATTCTTCTTCTTTGGTAGTGCTTTACTTATTTGGGGATTCTTCCCTTTCCATATAAATTTAATGATTAGTTTTTCCATCACTTTGAAGAATGTTGTTGGTATTTGGATCGGGATTGTGTTGTATTTGTAAATTGCTTTAGGTAGAATTGTCATTTTCACAATGTTGAGTCTACCTGTCCATGAGTATGGTATGTTTTTCCATTTATGTAGATCCCTTTGGGTTTCTTGCACTAGTGTTTTGTAGTTTTCTTTGTATAGGTCTTTTACATCCCTGGTCAGATTTATTCCTAAGTATTTTATCTTTTTAGGGGCTATTATAAATAGTATTGTTTTCCTGATTTCCTTTTCATCGTTCTCCTTATTGGTGTATAGGAATCCAACTGATTTCTGAATGTTTATCTTGCATCCTGCTCCTCTGCTGAATCTTTCTATTAGTTCCAGTAGATTTCTTGTGGAGTCTTTAGGGTTTTCTGTGTATAGTATCACATCATCTGCAAACAGGGAGAGTTTAACTTCTTCATTACCAATTTGGATGCCCTTTATTTCTTTTTCTTGCTTTATTGCTCTAGCTAGAGCTTCCAGCACAATGTTAAATAGGAGTGGTGATAAAGGGCATCCTTGTCTTGTGCCTGTTTTCAAGGGGAATGTTTTCAGCCTCTCTCCATTAAGAATGATGTTGGCCATCGGTTTTGCGTAGATGCCCTTTATTATGTTGAGAAATTTCCCTTCTTTACCTATTCTATTGAGAGTATTTATCAGGAATGGGTGTTGGACTTTGTCAAATGCCTTTTCTGCATCAATTGAGATGATCATGTGATTCTTTTCTTTCCTTTTATTTATGTGGTGTATTACGTTGATTGATTTTCTAATGTTGAACCATCCTTGCATACCTGGTATGAATCCTACTTGGTAGTGGTGTATTATTTTTTCATATGATGCTGAATTCTATTGGCTAGAATTTTGTTCAGAATTTTTGCATCTGTATTCATGAGAGATATTGGTCTGTAATTCTTTTTTTTTTGTGATGTCTTTGCCTGGTTTGGTATCAGCATTATGCTGGCTTCATAGAATGAATTTGGAACTGTTGCTACCTCTTCCATGCCCTGAAATAGCTTGAGTAGTACTGGCACAAGCCCTTCTGTAACAGTTTTGTAGAATTCTCCAGTGAAGCCAACTGGGCCAGGGCTTTTATTTGTTGGGAGTTTTTTTTAATTAACTTTTCAATCTCTTCTCTTGTTATGGGTCTGTTCAGATTTTCAACATCACTTTGTTGTAGTTTGGGCAGGCTGTGTGTTTCTAGAAATTTATCCATTTCCTCTAGGTTTAAAATTTGTTGGAGTATAGTTTTTCATAATATTCTGTTATAATCCTTTTTATTTCAGTTGGGTCTGTTGTAATATCTCCCATTTAATTTCTTATTTGGGTTATTTGTGTCCTCTCCTGTTTTTCTTTTGTCAGTCTGGCCAATGGTTTGTCGATTTTGTTGATTCTTTCAAAGAACCAACTTTTGGTTTTGTTGATACTTTCTATTGTTTTTCTGTTCTCTGTTTCATTTATTTCTGCTCTGATCTTTACTATTTCCTTTCTTCCGGTGGCTGTGGGCTTCTTTTATTTTTTTATTTTTTTATTTTTTTTGCAGTTCTCTTTCTATTTGTTTGAGTTCTGTAGTTAACGTTTTGATTTTGTCCCATTCTTCTTTTTTTTTTTTTTTTTTTTTTTTGATGTGTGCATCTATTGCTATTAATTGTCCTCTGAGGGCTGCCTTTGCTGTGTCCCAAAGGTTTTGATATAATGTGTTTTCATTCTCATTTGATTCTAGGAATTTTTTTATTCCATCTTTGATTTCCTCTATTACGCTGTGGTTTTTAAGCAAGGTGTTATTCAATTTCCATGTAGTTGATTTTTTTTCCTTGCTCTTTCTGTTGTGAATTTCTACCTTGATGGCATTGTGGTCAGTGAAGATACTTTGAATTATCTCAACGCTTTGGATCTTGTTGAGGATTGCTCTGTGGCCTAAGATGTGGTCTATTCTGGAGAACGTTCCATGTGCATTAGAAAAGAATGTGTACTTTGCGGTGGTTGGATGGAGTGTTCTATATATGTCTATGAGGTCAAGTTGGCTGATTGCACCCTTTAGGTCTTCTGTATCTTGCTGAGTTTCTTCTTAGTTGTTCTGTCCTTTACTGAGAGTGGTGGGTTGAAGTCTCCTACTATTATTGTGGAACTGTCAATTTCTCTTTTCAGTGTTGTTAGAGTTTGTTTTCTGTATTTTGGAGCCCTGTCATTGGGTGCGTAGATGTTTATTATGGTTATGTCTTCATGATGGATCATCCCCTTAATCATATAGTGTCCTTCTTTGTCTTTTATGGTGGATTTTGTTTTAAAGTCTATTTTATCTGAGATTAGTATTGCCACTCCTGCTCTTTCTTGGTAGTTGTTAGCTTGATATATTTTTTTCCAATCTTTGACCTTTAATAAATTCACATCTTTGTTGCTAAGGTGTGTCTCTTGTAGACAGCATATTGATGGATCCTGTTTTCTTGTCCATTCTGTCATTCTCAGTCTCTTTATGGGTGCATTGAGTCCATTTACATTCACTGTAATTATTGATAGATGTGAGTTTGTTGCTGTCATTTTGTAGTGCTTTTTTTTTGTGGTTCTGATGTTTTCTTTGGACTTCTTACTCTCTTGTGCTGAGTTACTTTTGTTTGTGGATTTTTTTTTCATTTCTTTTGTTTTTGTAGGTTTTCTTTTTGCTGAGACTTTATATTTTTCCTCTTTATTTTTATGAGTGTGTTTGTTAACTTTCTTGGTGGTTAACATGAATTTTACCCTTATCTTTCTAAGTTTGAAGCAGTCTACCATTACTTGGTATTGCTTTGCCTTCCTCTCCATTAGAAGGTTCTATACCTATGCTGTTTATTCCCTCTTTTATTGTTTTGATGTTGTCATTTACTGATTAGCTGCTCTGATTCCCTGTTGTATTTCCTTTGGTTTCGGATAGTCCTTGAGACTTCATTTCCTAGACTTGTATCTGGCTATTACGATCCTGCATCCTAGATTCTGCCTGTGAGCTGAAGTTGTTTGTTCTCAGATCGAAGAACTCCCTTTAATAAATCTTGTAAGTTTGGTATGAATTTTACATATTCCCTTAATTTCTGTTTATCTGGAAATGACATAATTTTGCCATCATATTTGAACAAGAGTTCTGAGGGATATATTATTCTTGGCTTGCAATTTTTTTCTATCAAGATTTTATGTATGTCGTCCTATTTCCTTCTTGCCTGCATGGTTTCTGCCAAATAATCTGAGCTTAGTCTTATTGTTTCTCCTCTGTATGTGACTTCTTGTTTTTCATGAGCTGCTCTCAGGATTCTTTGTTTGTCTTTGGTTTGGCGAGTGTGATTATGATATGCCTTGGTGATTTTCTTTTGGGGTGTCTCCTATATGGGGTTCGTTGAGCTTCTTGGATGGCCAGATTTTCATCTTTCATGATATTGGGGAAGTTTTCTGTGAGCAGTTCTTCAATGATCCTCTCTGTGTTTTCTGTTTTCTCCCCCTGTTCTGGAACTCCAATCACTCAAAAATTTTTGCTTTTGATTGTGTCCCACATAACTTACAGGGTCTCTTCATTTTTCTTTGTTCTTTTCTCTGAGTTTTCCTCAAACAGATTTGTATCTAAGTGTTTGTCTTCAGTTCCACTGATCCTGTCTTCCACGGTTTCAAATCTGCTTCTCAGCCCTTCTATGACAACATCCATTTCTGAAATCTGGTTGTTTATCTTTTGGATTTCTAATTGTTGTCTTTGTATAATTCCTAGTTGTGAATTTATTTTGGCATTTTGTTCCTGAATTCTTTTCCTGAATTCTTTCAGTTTTTTGTCTGCATTTTCCATGAATTTCTCTATTTTTTCCTCATTTTTGTCTGCTTTTTGCTTCAGCTCTTGGAGAATTCTGAGTATTAGAGATTTGAATTCCCTATCAGGTAGTTCTAGTGAGTTTTCTTCCACTGGAGAGTCATCTGGTGTTTCATTTTGGACGCCTACTGGAACCATCCTATCCTGTCTTTGTAAATGTTTGGATATTGTCTGCTGTCTTCAGGGCATTCAGTTGTTATTTTTCTTGTTTATTGATTGTAGATTTGTTTATTCCATCCCTTTTTAAAAAAATTTGGCTATGTCTGAGTAGGCGGGCTGTTTGTTCTTTGTTGTTTGCTCTTCTGGGGGCACAATAGTTTTCGCCTCCTTCTCCAATAGGCAGGGTCAGTCACTCAGGTATGGTACGGCAGGGCAGGTCTAGTGGAAGAGGAGTTACTGGAACGTGTTGTTTGTGGCACTTACTACAGCCACCAGGGCGGGTCTGTAATCAGTGCAGGGAAGGTTCCAATAGGCCGTGCCTGTGCTGTTTGGTGGTGTGATGTTAAGCACATGGTGCAGGTAGGCAGGATGTATCAGGGAGATTGTTATGTGTGGAGCTAAGATGGATATGGGAGAGAGGAGAGAGGAGAGAGGAGCAAGAGCCAAAAACATACAAACAAACCAAAAAGAATGCTAGGGGAGCTTGCTGTTGGAGTGTAGAGATGAGAGACTATGAAACGGAGAAAAACAGAAAGGGGAAGAGGAAGAAAAGAAAAGAATGAATAAATAAAAATCGGAAATGATAAAGAACAGCAGAGATCCCAGGGATCCCACCGGTGCGGCTATGAGGTCTGGGGAAGTTGTTCTCAGGTGTTACAGTACAGCCTGTCTAGAAGGTTTAGAGGTATACAACACCAGGTATTCAGGGAACAATAAGAGAAGGAAGATATAGAGAGACGAGAAACAGTAATGAAGAAAGACAAAGAGGGAAAAAGAGGGAAAAGATAACAACACAAATTTAAAAAAATAAAAGAACAAGAAAAGGCACCAAAAAAAAAAAAAAAAGAAGAAGAAAAAAATCGAAAAAAGAAATGTCCTCAGGGATCCCTCTGCACATCTGTGCAAGCCGAGGGTGTAGTTTGTAAGCCACACAGCACTGCCTGGACAGAAGGGGCTCCCAACTCAAGAAAAGGAAAAGAAAACAAACAAACAATTCAAAACAAACAAATGAACAAAAGCCCCAGGATCCCACCAGCACAGCAGCCCAGACTGGGGAGCAGCTCCACACTCGAATGGAGCTCCGCAGCCCATCAGGAAGAAGCAATGATGGCGCACGGAGCCAGGTATTTGAGTGAAAGGTGGGGGAGGTGGTGAGAGGTAAGGAAGAAATCAAAAGAAGTGGATAAAAGCAACACCAGCAGCCACCACTTGGCACTCAGAGAGCCAGCCCGTTCGGGTGGGTGGAATCCAAGCAGCCAGTGCTCCCCAGACAAGAGACTGTTGTCACGGGAAGCAGAGGAGGCCGAGTGGGGGTGAAGAAGGGTGGGGGATGGGAAAGCATATATCGCAAATTACCGGTTATTTTTTCTCCTGCTGGAAGCTCTGTGAAGCTGCTTTCTCATACCCCATGTTTGCTGGTCTCTGACGGGGTCTCTGACGGGGTCCAAGGTGGTGGATCCGCTCTGCATTAGCTGATAGGGGACCTCTGTATGAATCTGTCCTCGCTCTCCATTCTATGTCATTATTCTCACTCCATTTGGTGCATGGCTGAGTTCTTTATCTCTTCATTTGATGTTTTAGGGTTTCAGGATTGTTGTTTTCTCTGTTCGGCTTAGTTTTTCGGATCTTTGCTGTGGACGAATGGCGTGGTGCTTCTGCCTAGAGTGCCATTTTGCCAGAAGTATTTTTTTTTTTTTTTTTTACTTTTAAGGACTGGCTTCTATTTTGAATCTGACCTTTTTTTTAAATTGTGCTTTAAGTGAAAGCTTACAATTCAAGTTAGTTTCTTATACAAAAATTTATACACACATTGTTATATGACCCTAGTTACTCTCCCTCTAATGTGACAGCACACTCCTCCTTTCCATGCAGAATTTTCTGTGTCCATTCAACCAGCTCTTATCTCTTTCCACCTTCTCATCTCACCCCCAGACAAGAGTTACTCATTTAGTCTCATGTATCTACTTGAGCTAAGAAGCACACCCTTCACAAGTATCATTTTATGTCTTATAATCCACTCTAATCATTGTCTGAAGAGTTGGCTTCAGGAATGGTTTTAGTTTAGGGCAAACAGAGAGTTTGGAGACCATGTCTTCTGGGGTCTCTCCAGTCTCACTCAGACCATTAAGTCTTGTCTTTTGACTAGAATTTGAGTTCTGCAACACACTTTTCTCCTGCTCTGTCGGTGACTCACTGTTGTGTTCCCTGTCAGGGCAGTCATTGGTGGTAGCCAGACACCATCTAGTTCTTCTGGTCTCAGGCAGATGCAGTCTCTGGTTTATGTGGCCCTTTCTGTCTCTTGGACTAATATTTTTCTTGCATCTTTGGTGTTCTTCATTCTTCTTTGCTCCAGGTGGGTTGGGAACAACCGATGCATCTTAGATGGCCTCTCCCTAGCTCTTAAGACCCCAGACACCACTCACCGAAGTGGGATGCAGAACGTTTTCTTAATAAACTTTGCTGTGCCAATTGACCTAGATGTCCCCTGAAAGCATGGTCCCCAAACCCCCACCCCTGCTACTCTGTCCCTCGAAGTGTTTGGTTGTATTCAGGAAACTTCTTAGCTTTTGGTTTAGTCCAGTTGTGCTGACTTCCCCTGTACTGTGCATTGTCCTTCCCTTCACCTAATTCTTGTCTACTATCTAGTTAGTGAATACAACTCTCCCTACCTCCTCACCCTCCCAACCATCAAAGAATGTTTTCTTCTGTGTTTAAAACATTTCTTGAGTTCTTATAATGGTAGTCTCATACAATATTTGTCCTTTTGCGACTGACTAATTTCACTCAGCATAATGCCCTCCAGATTCATCAGTGTTATCAGATGTTTCACAGATTCATCTGTTCTTTATCGTTGCATAGTATTCCATTGTATGAATATACCATAATTTGTTTATCCATTCGTCCACCGATGGGCACCTAGATTAATGCCATCTTTTTGCTATCATGAACAGTGCTGCAATGATCATGGGCGTGCATATATCTATTCGTGTGACGGCTCTTGTTTCTCTAGGATATATTCAAAGGAGTGGGATTGCTGGATCCTACGGTACTTCTCTTTCTAGCTTTTTAAGGAAGTGCCAAATCTATTTCCAAAGTAGTTGTACCATTTTACATTCCCACCAACAGTGTATAAGTGTTTCAGTCTCTCCACAACTTCTCCAACATTTATTATTTTCTGTTTTTTGGATTAATGCTAGCCTTGTTGTGGTGAGATGGTATCTCTTTGTAGTTTTGATTTGTATTTCTCTAATGGTTTATGATCCTGAGCATTTCTTCATGTGTCTGTTAGCTGCCTGAATATCTTCTTTGGTGGAGCACCTGTTCATATCCTTTGTCCATTTTTTAATTGGGTTATTTGTCTTTTTGTTGTTGAGGTTTTGCAGTATCTTGTAGATTGTAGAGATTAGACACTGATCAGATTTGTCGTAGCCAAAAATTTTTTCTCAGTCTGTAGGTTGCCTTTTTACTCTTTTGGTGAAGTCTTTTGATGAGCATAAGTGTTTGATTTTTAGGAGCTCCCAGTTATCTAGTCTCTTTTCTAGTGTTTGTGCATTGTTAACTTATGGTTTATATTCTGTTTATGCTACGTATTAAAGCTCCTAGTGTTGTCCTTATTTTTTCTTCCATTTTCGATTTTATATTTAGGTCTATGATCCATTTTTTTTAATATATTTTATTGTACTTCAGGTGAAGGCTTACAGAACAAACAGTTGCTCATGAAACAGTAGTACACATGTTATTTTATGACATTGGTTAACAACCCCACAACATATTAACCCTCTAACTTCTCAACTTTTTTTTTTTTTTTTGGTGAAAATACACATAGCCAAAGATACACCGTTTCAAAAATTTCTACATACACAGTTCAGTGACATTGACTACGCTCTTCCAATTGTGCTGTTATTCTCACTTAAGATGAAGACTTACAGAATAAAATAGTTTAAATAGTTTCTCATTTAACAGATACTACAAATGTTGCCCTATGACAATGGTTAACAATCTCACAACACATCAACAATATCCTTACTCAACCTTGGGTTCCCTATCACCAGCTTCCTTGTCCCCGTCTGCCTTCTGGCCCTTGTCACTGGACTCCTGTAACTCATTAGTCTCATTTGTTTTATGGGGCTGTCCGCTCCCAGGCTGAACAGTGAACCTCGGAGGTAACTTCAGCACTGAGCTAAAAGGGTGTCTGGGGGCCATACTCTTGCGGTTTCTCCAGTCTCCTTTAGGCCAGTAAATCTGGTCTTTTTTTTTTTGTGAGTTAGAATTTTGTTCTACATCCTTCTCCAGCTCTGTCCAGAACCCTCTGTTGTGATCCTGGTCAGAGCAGTCAGTGGTGGTAGCCGGGCACCATCTAGCTGTACTAGATTCAGTCCGGTGGAGGCCTTGGTAGCTGTGGACAATTAGTCCTTTGGACTAATCTTTTCCTTGTATCGTTCTCTTCATTCTCCCTTGCTCCTGAAGGGATGAGACCAGTGGAGTATCTTAGATGGTCTTTGATCCATTTTGAGTTAGTTTTTGTGCATGGTGTGAGGTATGGGTCTTATTTCAGTTCTTTGCAGATGGATAACCAGTTATGCCAACACCATTTGTTAAAAAGACTGTCTTTTCCACAATTAACACACTTTGGGCCTTTGTCAAATATCAGCTGCTCACAGGTGGATGAATTTATGTCTGGATTCTCAATTCTGTTCCATTTGTCTATGTATCTGTTGTTGCACCAATACCAGGCTGTTTTGACTACCGTGGTTCTAAAATCAGGTACTGTGAGGCCTCCCACTCTGTTCTTTTTCTTCAGTAATGCTTTACTTATCCGGGGCCTCTTCCCTTTCCATATGAAGTTGGTGAAAAATGCTGTAATTTGGATCAGGATTGCATTGTATCTGTAGATTGCTTTGGGTAGAATTGACATTTTCACAATGTTGAGTCTTCTTATCCATGATAAAATTATGTTTTTCCACTTATGCAGGTCTCTTTTGGTTTCTTGCAGTAGTGTCTTGTAGTTTTCATTGTGTAGGTCTTTTATGTCTCTGGTTAAATTTATTCGTAAGTATTTTATCTTCTTGGGAGCTATTGTAAGTGGTATTGATTTGGTGATTTCCTCTTCAAGGTTCTCTTTGTTGCTGTAAAGGAATCCAACTGATTTTTGTATGTTTATCTTGTATCCTGAAACTTTACTGAAATCTTCTATTAGTTCCAGTAGTTTTCTTGGATTCTTTGAGGTTTTCTGTGTATCAGATCATATCATCTGCAAATAGAGATACTGTTACTTCTTCCCTACCAATTTGGATGCCCTATATTTCTTTTTGTAGCCTAATTGCTCTCGGTAAGACTTCCAGCACAATGTTGAATAAGAGTGGTGATAAAGGACGTCCTTGTCTGGTTTCCATTCTCAAAGGAAATGTTTTCAGATATTCAACATTTAGGATGATGTTGGCTGTTGGCTTTGTATAAATGCCCTTAATTACATTGAGGAGTTTCCCTTCTATTCCTATTTTGTTGAGAGTTTTTATCATGAATGGGTATTGGACTTTGTCAAATGCCTTTTCTGTATCAATTGATAAGATCATGTGGTTCTTGTCTTTTGTTTTATTAATGTGATGGATTACATTGATTGTTTTTCTAATGTTAAAGCATCGCTGCATACCTCATATATATCCCACTTCGTCATGGCAAATTATTTTTTTGATATGTTGCTGAATTCTATTGGCTAGAATTTTGTTGAGGATTTTGTGTTAAAGTTCATGAAGGATATTGGTCTGTAATTTTCTTTTTTTGTGGTGTCTTTCCCTGGTTTTGGTATCAGGGTTATGCTGGCTTCATAGAATGAGTTTGAGAGTATTCCACCCTTTTCAATGCTCTGAAATACCTTTAATAATAGTGGTGTTAACTCTTCTTGGTAGAATTCTCCAATGAAACTATCCGGGCCAGGGCTTTATTTTGTTGAGAGTTTTTAAAATACCTTTTCAATCTCTTCTTTTATTATAGGTTTATTTAGTTGTTCTACCTCTGTGTTAATTTAGGTAGGTAGTGAGTTTCTAGAAATTTGTCCATTTCCTCTAGGTTTTCAAATTTGTTAGAGTACAGCTTTTCATAGTAATCTGTTATGATTCTTTTAACTTCAGTTGGGTCGGTTGTGATATCACCCATCTCATTTGTTATATGGGTTATCTGCTTCCACTCCTGTTTTTCTTTTGTCAGTTTGGCCAATGGTTTATCAATTTTGTTAATCTTTTCAAAGAACCAGCTTTTGGTCTTGTTAACTCTTTCAATTGTTTTTCTATTCTCTATTTCATTTAATTCTTCTCTAATTCTTACTATTTCCTTTTTTCTGGTGCTCCAGGGCTTCTTTTGCTGCTCTCTTTCTACTTGCTCCAGTTGTAGGGTTAATGTTTTAATTATGGCCCTTGCTTCTTTTTGGATGTGTGCATTTATTGCTATAAACTGACCTCTGAGCACTGCTTTTGCCTTGTCCCAAAGGTTCTGGTAGGATGTGTTTTCATTCTCATTTGATTCTATGAATTTCCTTATTCCATCCTTAATTTCTTCTATAACCCAGTAGTTTTTGAGTAAGGTGTTGTTCAGTTTCCATATGTTTGATCTTTTTTCCTTGTTTATGTATTTTGGAGCCCTGTAATTGGGTGCATAAATATTTATTATAGTTATGTCCTCTTGGTGTATTGACCCTTTAATCATTATATAGTGTCGTTCCTTATCCTTTGCGGTGGATTTTATTTTATATAGACGGATCGTGTTTTTTTATCCAATCTGCCACTCTCTGTCTCTTTATTGGTGCATTTAGTCTATTTACATTCAGCGTAATTATTGATAGGTATGAGTTTAGAGCTGTCATTTTGATGTCTTTTTTTGTGTGTTGTGCACAGTTTCTTTGTTCCACTTAATTTTTTGTGCCAAGTCATTTTTCTTTATGTATTTTCTTTCCGTCTTTTTCATTGTTGTTGATTTTGTATTTGCTGAGTCTTTTATATTTATCTTGTTTTTTATTTTGATGTGTAAGATTGTTAGTTTCCTTTGTACTTACCTTAATATTTACCCTTATTTTTCTAAGTTTAAACCACTCTTTTATGTTTTTATATCACCTTGACTTCCTCTCCATATGAAAAATCTATGTCTACATTTCTTAGCTACTCTTTTTTATTTTAATGTTGTCATCTTTTACATACTGACATCTCTGTTCCCCTATTTTCAGTGATTTAGCTTTGATTTATTTTTGTGACTTCCTTATCTGGGTTGATATCTGGTTGCTCTGTCCTGTGTTCTAGTCTTGGGTTGTTATCTGATGTTACTGATTTTCTAACCAGAGGACTCCCTTGCGTATTTCTTGTAATTATGGTTTGGTTTTTGCAAATTCTCTAAACTTAGGTTTAGCTGGAAATGCCCTAATTTCGCCATCATATTTGAGAGACAGTTTTAATAGATATATAATTCTTGGCTGGCAGTTTTTTCCCTTCAAGACTTTATATATGTCATCCCATTGCCTTCTTGCCTGCGTGGTTTCTGCTGAATAATCTGAGCTTATTCTTATTGACTCTCCTTTGTAGATGACTTTTTGTTTATCCCTAGCCACTCTTAAAATTCTCTTTTTGTCTTTGGTTTTGATAAGTTTGATTATAATATGTCTTGGTGAGTTTCTTTTGGGATCTACTTGGTGTGGGGTTCGATGAGCTTCTTGGTTGGATGTCTTCTCATCTTTCATGATATCAGGGACATTTTCCATCAACAAATCTTTAACAATTCTCTCTGTATTTTCTGTTATCCTTCCCTGTTCTGGTACTCCAATCACTCATAGGATATTCCTCTTGATAGACTCCCACATAATTCTTAGAGTTTCTTCATTTCTTTAAATCCTTTTATCTGATCTTTCCTCAAATAAGTTGGCGTCAATTGCTTTATCTTCAATCTCACTAATTCTGACTTCCATTGCCTCAATTCTGCTCCTATGACTTTCTATTGAGTTGTCTAATTCTGAAACTTTACTGTTAATCTGGATTTCTGATTGCCGTCTCTCTATGGATTCTTTCAGCCTGTTAAATTTGTCATCATGCTCTTCTTAATCATCTTAAGTTCCTCTGTTGCTTGGTCTGCATTTTGCACGATCTCCTTCCTGATCTCTTTAAGAGTTCTGTATATTAATTGTTTGTATTCTGCCTCCAGTAATTCCAAGAAATTATCCTCCTCGGGAATATTTCTTGGTTCTTTATTTTGGGAGCTTCCTGAAGCCATCATGGTCTGCCTGTTTATGTGATTTGATATTGACTGTTTTCTCTGAGCCATCAATAAGTTATTGTATTTATTTATTTTATGTTTGCTTACTGTGTCCTAGCTTCTTGTTTTGTTTTGTTTTAATATGCCCAAATAGGCTGCTCGTGTGAACTAACCCAATCACCAGCACCCCTGAAGCTCCAACGTCCTGCCACCAGATGGCCAGACCTGCCACTAAGCATGTGAACCCAGGAGTCTGCCCACTCCTCCTGTATGGATTCAGCTCAGGTGTCCAGGAAGTCAGCCACCAAACGTGTGGTGCAGGCCCTCACCTACTGTCCTAGACAAGCATGGGGGACTTTTATAGGCACAGGCATCTGACTGCAGAAGGGGGTCACATGCTGAGCAAGGCAGGGGGCCAACAGTTGCCCCCGAGTGTCCAGGAGGAAAGCGTGTCCTTGTGCCCTAGAGCATGTAGGTGGGTAGTTTTTGCAGCCAGAATATAAGCACCCAATGCTGTTGGCTGTAAGGACTGGGGGGTGGGGAGGGTACCACTTATTCTTGGGCCCCTGTTACAGGTGGCTAGGTAGTGTGGGTGGAGCCACCAATCCTCAGGCCCCTGGTGTGGGTAGGTGAAGACCCTGCTTAATGGGCAGAGCAGTGTCAAATGTCACGCACCTGCTACTTCACAGCTGAAACAGTTGAAGTTAAACTTCAGGTATATACCCTGTTGTACTGTGGTAATGAGGACCTACACTGTTGAAAGGGGCTCACACAAGTCTATGCAGGGGGAAAGGCACTCAAAGTCTGTGGCCCCCTTATGCCTGTGCCTAGGCAATGGAGCTGTGCATATCCTGAGTTCCTAGCTTAGGGGAGCTGGCAGATTATTTTTTCCCCGTTTGTTAATTTGTTCCCTCTCCAAGTCTGGGAGAATGGCTCAGGGCATGTGACAGGTCCTACTTCCAGTCCAAGGGACCTGGCAATCACTGAAGACGTCCCAGACCCAGTGCAGAGCAGGTAGTGGGGAGGTAAATGGGAGAGAGATTTTTCCCAAAGGGGGGTGTTTTTGATCTGCACAGTAGGCCAGACACAAGTACTTATCTTTCACCGATAGAGGGCTGCTTCTCACTGGTTCTGGATGGCTGAGTAGACTCTTTGCCGCTGGGTCTCTCCGATGTGGAAAATGCCTCCCGAGTGCTGCTGCTTGCCTCACCATGCACCATGAGCTGATCCAGCCTGAATGGCTCCAGCTCCTGCCAGGTCAGGTCTGGCAACACCTTACTAATTCTGAACCATCTCTGCCTCCCCCTGCTGCTCAGTCCAGTCCTCAGCTTTGCCTTTGATGTTCAGGGCTCCTAGATTGTCATGTATTATTGATTCACTTACTTTTTTGGGGGTCTTTGTTGTAAGAGGGACCACCAGAAGCATCTGACTACTCCACCGTCTTGGCCACCCCCTTCCAACCACTTTTGATGCTTCCTGCATTGTTCAATATTTTGCCCATAGCATTCTTCGATATTGCAACTCAAGACATGAATTTTTTTCTTCAATTTTTTCAGCTTGAGAAATGCCAAGTGTCTTAGGCTGGATTCTCTAGAGAAGCAAAACCAGTAAATCATATAAATATATATAGATAGAGATTTATATCAAGGAAACAGCTACAGTCGGGGATTGTAGAGGCTAGAATATCACAAGTCCATGGATCAGGATAGAGACCTCTCCTGATTCACAGAGCTGCAGGGGCAGGCAAACCCAAGATGGGCAGGTTGGGGAGCAGGACTCTTGCTCACAGGCTGTACAGATAAATGAATCTCAAGATCATTCAGGTCAGCTGCTAACTCAAGTCCCAAGAACTGGAAGTCAGATAAACAGGAGGCAGCTGCAGTATCCAGAGCAAGTCAAAAACCTTGGCAAAGTGAGCAGGAGAGAAGTAGACAGCAGAGGGTGGAGAGATGAAGGCTGAGGGGGCCATCAGCCACCACAGGCCCCTCCCCCACCAGTACCATTCATCAGATTCTATCATGGGGGTGATCACATATCAAATTTCAACAGGGAAGTGATCACAACACTATACAACTGCTAAAACACTGAGAATCATGGTCCAGCCAAGTTGACACACAATCTTAACCATGACAGCAAGCATGTTCTTCGCTTTTGGTTTTCTAACTCCAAGTCTTTGCACATTTCATCATAATACTTTACTTTGTCTTCTCGAGCTGCCCTTTGAAAACTTCAGTTAAGCTGTTTTACTTCATCATTTCTTCCTTTCGTTTTAGCTACTCTAAGTTCAAGAGCAACTTTTGGAGTCTCTTCTGACATTTATTTTGCTCTTTTCTGTCATTTTAATGACCTTTTGCTGTCTTCATATATGAAGTCCTTGAGCATTCCACAACTCATCTGGTCTTTGATCATTACTGTTAAATGTGGCAAATCTATTATTGAGGTGGTCTCTAAATTCAAATGGAAGCTACTCAAGACAAATATTCCAAGACAGATTTGTCTTCCAAGGCACATCTGTCTTGGAAGAAGTACAGCCAGAATGCTCCTTAGAACTGAAGATGGTGAGACTTCACCTCATGTAATTTGGACACGTTATCAGGAGAGACTAGTCCCTGGAGAAGGATATTATGCTTGGTAAAATAGAGGGTCAGCAAAAAAGAGGAAGACCCTCGAAGGGATGGATTGACACAGTGACTGCAACTATGGGCTCAAGCATAGCAACGAGTGTGAGTACGATGGAGGACTGGGCAGTGTTTCATTCTGTTGTTCATGTCGTTGCTATGAGTTGGAACTGACTTGATGGCACCTAACAACAACAACATGCATACACATAGAGAGAGAGAGAGAGACTGACCTCAAGGCTTCAAGGGATTAACTTATGAAATTGTGGGGGACGGCAAGTCCAAAATCCATGTCAGGCAGCTGACTGGACACTTCTGCAGGCTTGCATCCCAAAATCCTTAGGTTAGGCAATGGAAAGCGTGCAGAGTGGAGAGAGCAAGTTTTGCCAAAATATTTATTTAAATTCTGGTGACAAACTAGATGGTGCCTGGCCAGCACCACTGACTGCTCCAACAGGGATCACAATGGAGGGTCTCAGACAGATCTGGAGAAAAATGTGGAACAAAATTCTAACTCCCCAAAAAAGACCAAACTTACTGGCCTGACAGAGACTGAAGAACCCTTGAGAGTATGGTCCGCAGACACCCTTTTAGATCAGTAATGAAGTCACTCCTGAGGATCACCCTTCAGCCAAGGATTAGATGGCCCATAAAACAAAACAAGACTAAATGAGCACATCAGTCCAGGGGCAAGGACTAGAAGACAGGAGGGGACAGGAAAGTTGGTAATAGGGAACCCAAGGTTGAGAAGAGAGAGTGTTGACATGTTGTGGGGTTGTTAACCAATGTCATAAAGCAATATGTGTACTAACTGTTTAATAAGAAGTTAATTTGTCCTGTAAACTTTCATCCTAAAGTAAAAAAAAGTCTGGCAACAGAATACACCCTAAAAAAACTCTCTTGTCAATTGATTGGTTGATTTTATTACATTAGATCACATTACGGAAGATGATTATGTTAGGTTAGGTTAGGTTACATTATGTTACATTACATCATGTTACCGTACAAAACAGGAACTAGTCTAGGGTTTGGTTAAATCATTAGGAACCGTAGCCTTGTCAAGTTGACACATAAAATTAACCATCAAGAGGCTGATAATTTTCTCCAAGTCAGAGAAATCATTGTGTATGGAGTTATTGTGCCACATTATGCTTCTATCAACTTTGCCTTCCCCAGATAGCACTCCACTCTTCAAATACCCAGCCTTTCAATTCCCAATGTTCTTCCTTCACAATGCTTGCTGGAATCAAGTACATAAAATTATCAAGTCCAGCTAGGAAGGAGACTCTATGAGGACCTATGGTAGAACCAAGATTTGAGCAGAGGTGTACTGACTCCAAATCCAGTGTCCTTCCTAGTGCATCAGCTTACAGCTCCCAAAGCTTAAATCCAGTACAATACCCCAGCCCCAAAAGAGCTACAAGGACAAAAGCCTTCTGCTGGAGACCCCTGAAGCAGTTGACTTATAGCCTTATAACAGGGAATTGACACTTATGCTGGGAACAATTACAGAGCTTGGAAACATCAGCTCGGATATAATTAGATTTGACCCAAGAGATTGTTCAAACACCAACTGAACCGCCTTTTATGTTCTGAAATCCATCAAATTGCACATAGCTCTCCCTTCCTAGCTTTAAAATCAGTCTCTTCATCAGAGAAATGAAAAAAGACCTGTTTTTAGTTAAAATCTTTAAAGCTCCTTCCCTGGAGGTCTTGTAACAGGCTGGCAGATGTGGCATCTGCTAGTTGTGTCAAATGCCACAGCACTCCAAGCGAAGATATTAGCTGAATTATCACTTTGAAAGGTGCTGCCCAGAGCTACAGAACGCTGGAAAGGATGATACCTGCACCTTACAAATGGAGAGACAGAGTGCCAGAGATGTCACGTAACCTGCCCAAGGGCACATGGTTCATAAGTACTAGAGCCAAGACTTGATCCTAGGTGTCTAGTCTTTCTGTGCTATTTTCTCTTTTATGCTTTAATAATGACTCCTCTTATACCTGGAACAGATTTTGACTTAGAGTTTTCACAATTTGAGGAAGAAAGAAATTACCAATTAGGAGACAACTCCCAACTCTAAAGTTTTGATTTCAGAATCCATTGCCTTTTCATACTGCAATAGGGAAGGGAAACACTCAAGGTCAGCAGGAGGACAGGAAGCTACTAAGACAGGAGGGAAGGAGATAGAAAGCTGTCTGCAACCAAGGATGTGCCTGTCTTGAGCCTTTACTGCTTTATCCCCAGCATCCAGCATTAGCTCTGTGTTTGACACATAGTAGGCGCTCAATAAATAAAAGTAGTTGCTGTCGATTCCGACTCACGGCGACCCCATGTGTGCCAGAGTAGAACAGTGTTCCACAGGATTTTCAGTGGCTGATTTTTCAGAAGTAGATCATCAGACCTTTATTCTAAGGTACCTCTGGGTGGGCTCAAACTACCAACCTTTATGTTAGCAGCCAAGTGCATTAACTGTTCGCACCACCCAAGGATTCTGCTCAATAAATACTTGGGGAAGAAGGAGGAGAGGAAATAAATGGGCTGTTGCCTGAAGGTACCTTTATTCTGAGGTCTATGGGCCTTGTGATTTTTCTTCAGCCTAACATTGTTTTCCTGGAACTTCTGCTTTTTCTTTGTTTGTTTGTTTTTTGTCCAAGTTAGAGAGATTGGAATTATCAGAAGTCTCTCTTTTTGATAAGGGGAGCATCATGACTTTTACTGAGTAATTTTTTTGAGTAATTTTTTCAAATTCACATAATAATAGCTAGGATGAGAACTGAGAATAAGAAGGGTGGCCTTCCATTGAAGTACACAGAGTTCCATTCCATCCTCTTCCCTTTTATGTCTTCCCACTCTCCCTGGTGTTTTCAGGATCTCTCTCTCTGCTCCAAATGAAATCGATCTGGTCTATATATTATTCCTTCTGGGTCCAGATTTTCAATTAGCAAATCTGACTGAAGGATTCAAGCTAATATCATTAATTCATTCACATAGCATGCATTTATTCATTCAATCATTAAAAAAATATTAATCGTGCTTTTGTGCCACGAAGTTTGCTAAGTGATTCTAAAATGAATGGAACTCAATCCCTGATGTGAAGCGCTCACACTGAGTAAAGGAAACAAGTGTGTATACAACTGTTGTGATAAATTTTATGTTAATGATATAATCAGAATTCCAAGGAGGGAGGAACTAATTTTGATGGTGGGTATGGGAATAAAGACTTCATAGAGAAAATGATACTAGAGCTGAGTTTTAAATATGAATAGGTTTTCACTAGGTTTTTTTGGAAGGTGTAGGGGCAGGTGAGCAGGTGAGGTGAAAGCACTCCAGGTAGAGGTTAAAGCCTAATCAATTAGAATGAAGTCCAGAGTTCTCATCATGTACTATAAGGTCATCATGATCTATCTAATCTCATTCCTTATCACTTTTACCCTTTGTTAGCATGTCACAGTCACATGTATCTTCCTTAGTATTTACACCTTCATCTCACTTATCAACTATCTCATTTTCCAACATTTCACATTTATGACAATAGTAAAAAATCTACTATCCACCTATTTTGCTCATTAACGACATACATTTGGCAGTAATGAACATGGAGGTGCAAGGCAAGAGTAACATTGGCTTTGATGGTTAATATTATGTGTCAACTTGGCTGGCTATGATTCTCAGTGGTTTGGCAGTTATATAATTATGTAATTTGGCAATTATGTAATGATGCATCTTGGCAGCTATGTAATGATGTAACTTGGCAGTTATGTAATGAAGTAGTCATTCTCCATTTTGTGATTTGATGTCATTATCCTCCATTTTCTCATAACCAATTTCTCGTAACAACCTGCTCTTTGGAACTTAACCATGTCAATAAGTGAGAAGAGGGTGTAAATATTTTGAAGCTTATTTTCATCACAGGACATTTGTAATTGCTGTTCCCTCTGGGTGAGATGTTTTTCTCCAGTGTCTTCATGTGGCTTCTTCAATATTAGCATTTAATTCTCAGCTCAAATGCCTCATATAAGAGAGGTGCTGTTACAATCTCCATTTTACAAATCAAGAACTGTTCTGTAATGATAAAGTAATTTATCCAAGGTCACAAGTGAAGTTGCCAAGAATTGAATCTAAGCAGTTTAGGCTTAGAGACCCTGCTTGTCTCCAATGCCTCTCTCCAATCTGAACCTATCTTATTTGTACATTTGCGTGTTTATCTCCTTGTACTAGAATATAAACTCCATGAGGACAAGGTCCTTGTCTGTCTTGTTCAAAACTACATCACCAGCACCTAGGACAGTGTCTAGCATATAGGAGCATGCAGAAAACATTATCTGAATGAACAGATGAGCAAAAGCATAGGAGAGAGAAAGTGTATAAAAAATAATAGAAGATGAGAGGTATACTACTCCTAGGTAAAGAACTAGTAAGGAAACTTATTTAACTGTGCCCTTCTGCGAACTACATCCCCATTTTCATCCTTTCACACAAAGTAGTGCAAGAGTTGTTGGAAGTACAGGACAAAGAGGCAAAAGTAGAGTGGTTCCATGGTAAGAAATTGGGGGAAACTGAGGGCTTTGGTGTGGAGGGGATCCTTGCAGTCCACCCAAAATTACAACACATAAATGAATGTCTACTCTTAACCAAGTAAGATAATGGGCAGCATGTCGTGGAGGTCCTTTCCATAAAGCAGTGATCACTGAACAGCAGGAAAATATGTCCTAAAAGGTCCCCATGGTGTCAATAACCTAGGAGTTCTCTTCAGCTGACCAAACCTAGATGGCCATAGCAGATGGTGTTAATGAACCTGAAATGATTCAAGCTATTTCTGCAGTCTGCTGCCTGCCAAAATCTCACTCTCAGCCACAGGTCACTGATCTCTTCCCAGGGAAATACCAGGGTGTTCAATGGACTATGTCATCTTGTCTGGTAGACTTTCCAAGATGGCGGTGGTTCTAGGACAGTGATCACTGCTATTGGGAAGAGCTTCTCAGGCATGGCCCAGAGTTGCTGTGCTCCTAAAGAGAAGGCCTGGACTATCACCTACAGATTCTGATTAATAGGGCTGTCTTCCAACTGCTCCCCACACCCTCTTGTTTTCTTGCCTGTAAAGGAAATCACAGGATCTAATGGTTGGCAGTTGTCCTGGCTTTCGGTCAAGTAAACGCTCATAGATTCAATTGAATAAGTGGTGATCATTTGGATTTACCAAGTTGCAGTGTGGATTAATTAGCCAAAGTAGAAATCACCATATATTAATTTGAGACCCTGTGTAGTGCATATGGCTAATGTGCTCAGTTGCTAACCAAAAGTTTAGAGGTTTGAATCCACCCAGAGGCACCTGGGAAGGAAGGCCAGGTGATCTACTTCCAAAAAAAATCAGCACAGTTCTACTCTGACACACATGGGTCCTCCATAGGTCAGAATGGACTCAACAGCAACTTTTTTAATATATATACTAATTACTTTTTGTGTGCCAGAGACTTTGATAAACCCTTTGCAGGCACAATCTCATTTAATTTCAAAGAAACTTTATGTTATAGAAACTTTATCATCTCCATTGCACACATGAAGAACTGAGGGATAGAGAAGTTAGTAACTTACTCAAGGTCTAATAAGCAGTAAGTGGTATACCCTGTATCTGTTGAATTTCAAAGTTGGAGTTAATAACTGTTGTGCTACATTGACATGTCCATGACTTTCAATCTCTCCAAATATGTCGCAGCCTGGAAGTTAAAGGCACATATCAAGATGCCTATCATGATGCCTACCGTGTTTGGAGAGGATTTGTAAAGTTTGGTTTCTTCCATCAAAAAAAAAGTAATTACTTTCCCTAACATGTTTTATTAGTATCCTGTGTCCACTGTAACAAAACATGACAAATGTGCTGTCTTAAAACTACAGAAATTTATTCTTTCATAAGTCTGGATACCAGAAGTTCCAAGTTAGTATCACTGAGCCAAAACCAAGTGTCTGCAGGGCCACACTCCTTCCAGAGGCTCTGTGGGAAAAACTGTCCCTTGCCTTTTCCAGCATGCTGTGGCTTGTGGCTGCATCACTCCAATTTCTGCCCCTATCTTCACATTGCCATCTGCTCTGTGTAAATATCTCTTACAAAGAGATCTGTGATTACATTTAGATGCCCACACAGATAATCCCAGGTAATCTCCTTAGCTCAAAATCCTTAACTTAATCACGTCTGCAAAGACCTTTTTTTCCAAATAAGGTAACATTTATAGGTTCCAGGGATTAGGAACTGATACCTTTGGTCATTGTTCAGCCTACTACACGTGGAAATCTCAGTACCTGAAACCAAAGCTACAGAGACATCTGCTGCTTCTAGTCTTTGCTAGAGTTGACTCAGGAATTGTCAGAAACAATCAGTACGGAGGTGTGGCCCATTAGCCAGATAGGCAAACAACCATTACATTTTAAATCAACTCTGTTCAATTTAATAAATGTGTATTTTAATGAAGGATAAGGGCCTTCTATGTACACCAGGTGACACAAGGGATACAAAGACATGTAACAAGGTATGATACATGTTATCACTTATCACTGGGATAAGTACAGGTGAATCTCAGATTGGTTTAATTCAGCCCAGTTTAACTACAAATATAATAGAGTTTTGCTCCTAGACCACAATCATCCCTTGATCCAGGGTCTTCAATGTCAAAAATCTTCCAAAGTACTAGGAAGTTTCTCCATATTGAGAGGCACCTGGGCTATGCAGAATGTCAAAATGCAGGTGGACATTACTCCTGATTAGCAGGCAATGTTCTGGCAACTATCTGTGAAAGTTACTCACTGAATGGGAAAGAGATGGAAATTGTTGCAGCCCCTTGGTATAAGTGATGCTTAGTTCTCGGAAGATCTTCAAGCGGTGACTCAGCTCTCATGTGCCACTGTGTCACTGGGGACAGATGGTGCTTACTTGGGCATAGGGTGGATGGTCCCTTACTAGTGGCTCAGCTCTTAGCCCATGGTATCATTACCAAGTCTGTTTTTTCTATTATTCCAAATTTATAAGTCTTATATCCTGGATTCTGGCTTTAGAAATTCAAAAGTGAACATTTTGGCTCCATTGTTCCATTTCTGCTTTGACTGTTGTTGGTTGCCACTGTGTTGGCTCCAACTCATGGAGATCTCATGTACAACTGAACAAAATGCTTCCTGTTCCTGCACTATCTTCATGATGGCTGGCATGCTTGAGTGCATTGTTACCTTCCAATCTAGGGGACTCATCTTCCAATACTATATCAGACAATATTTTGTTGTGATCCATAGGGTTTTCATTGGCTAGTTTTTGGAAGTCGATTTCCAGGCCTTTCTTCCTAGTCCTCTTAGTCTGGAAGATCTGCTAAACCCTGTCGACCATGGGTGACCCTGCTGTCATTCAAAACACTGGCAGTGGAGTCAGGGCGAAGATGACCGAGTAGTCAAACTCTTCTAGACCCAAAAAAACAAGTGAATTGATTATATATGGCAATCTGGGAGCCCTGAACATCAAAGGCAGAGTTGAGGAACCAGACTGAGTGGCAGGGGGAGGGAGAGACGGTTCGGAAGCAATGAGGAGTTGTCAGAACTGACCCCGCAGAGAGCCTGAGCCCTTCCGGCCTGATCAGCTGGGGGGTGAGCAGTGACGCAGGCAAGTGGCGGTGCTCGGGAGGCGTGTTCTCTGCATCAGGAGAGACCCAGCGTGAGAGAGTCTACACAGCCACCCAGAACCAGTGAGAAGCAGCCCTGGATCGGCAAAAGATAAGTTATTGCATATGGCCTACCACGCGGATCAGAAACACCCCTCTTAGAGAAAAACCTCTCTCGCGTTTACCTCCCCACTCCCTGCTCTGCACTGGGTCCCAGACCTGCTTCAGCAACTGCCGAGTCCTCTGGGCCAGAAGTAGGATCCCTCACATGCCCAGAGCATTCTGCCTGCCTTGGAGAGTAAACAAATTGACAAACGGGAAAAAATAAACTGCCGGCTCCCCTAAGCCAGGAATCCAGGGTAGGTACAGCTCCTTTGCCTAGGCACAGGCATAAAGGATCCACATACCTTGAGTGCCTTTCCCCTTGCATAGACTTGTGTGGGCTCAAGTGTAGACCCTCATTACCACAATATAACAGGGTATATACCAGAACTCTAACATCAACAGTTTCAGCTGTGAAGTGGCAGGTTCTTGACATTTGACACTGTTCTGCCCATTAAGAAGGGTCTTCACTTACCCACATCAGAGGCCTGAGGACTGGTGGCTCCACCCACATCACCTAGCCACCTGCGATAGGGGCCCATGAATAACAGGTGCCCCCCGGTCCTTAAAACCAACATCACTAGGTGCCCGTAGTAAGGCTGTAAAACCCACCAACTTATGCACTCTAGGGAACAGGGACACGTCTTTCTCTTGGACATGCAGGGGCAGGCTTGCTCAGAGTGTGTCCCCCTGCTGCAGCCAGATGCCTGTGCCTACACTAATCACCCATGCATGTCTAGAACTGTAAGTTACAACCTACACCACACACTTGGTGGCTATCTACCTGGGCACCTAAGCTGAATCCATACAGGAGGAGTGGGTGAACTCCTGAGCTCACATACCTAGTAAGAGATCTAACCACCTGGTGACAGGACATTAGAGCTTCAAAGGTGTCAATAATCAAACTAGCTTATATAAGCAGCCTATTTGGGCATACTAAAACAAAACAAGAAGCTAGGACACAGTAAGCAAACATAAAATAAATAAATGTAGTGACCTATTGATGGCTCAGGAACAACAGCCAATATCAGATCACATAAAGAGGCAATCCATGATGGTTTCAGCAAGCTCCCAAAATAAAGAATCTAGAAAGTTTCCAGAGGAGGAAAATTTCTTGGAATTACTGGAGGCAGAATACAAAAGATTAATATACAGAACTCTTCAAGATATTAGGAAACAAATTAAGCAAAACACAGAACACACAATAGAGGAAATTAAAAAGATTAGAGAAGAGCATAATGACAAATTTAACAGGCTGCAAGAATCCAGAGAGAGACAGCAATCAAAAATCCAGAAGATTAACAATAAAATTTTAGAATTAGACAACTCAGTAGAAAGTCATAAGAGCAGAATTGAGGCAATGGAAGTCAGAATTAGTGAGATTGAAGATAAAGCACTTGACACCAACTTAGTTGATGAAAAATCAGATAAAAGGATTTAAAAAAAATGAAGAAACCCTAAGAATTATGTCAGACTCTATCAAGAGGAATAACCTATGAGTGACTGGAGTACCAGAACAGAAGGGGATAACAGAGAGAAACGTTGAAGATGTGTTGGCAGAAAACTTCCCTGATATCATGAAAGATGACAAGATACCTATCCAAGATGCTGATCGAACCCCATATACAGTAGATCCCAAAAGAAAGTCACCAAGACATTATAATCAAACTTGCCAAAACCAAAGATAAACAGAGAATTTAAAGAGTAGCTAGGGATAAATGAAAAGTCATCTACAAAGGAGAGTCAATAAGACTAAGCTCGGATTACTCAGCAGAAACCATACCGGCAAGAAGGCAATGGCATGACATATATAAAGCATTGAAGGAAAAAAACTGCCAGCCAAGAATTACATATCCAGCAAAACTGTCTCTCAAGTATAATGGCGTAATTAAGGCATTTCCAGATGAACAGAAGTATAGGGAATTTGCAAAAACCAAACCAAAATTACAAGAAATACTAAAGGGAGTCCTCCAATTAAAAATCAGTAACATCAGATAAGAACCCAAGACTAGAACACAGGACAGAGCAAACAGATATCAGCCCAGATAGGGAAGTCACAAAACTAAATCAAAGCTACAACACCGAAAACAAGGAAACGGATGTCAATATTTAAAAGATGACAAAGTTAAAAGAAAAAAGAGGGACTTAAAAAATGTAGACATAGAT
Source organism: Dugong dugon (assembly GCA_030035585.1). Taxonomy (NCBI): domain Eukaryota; kingdom Metazoa; phylum Chordata; class Mammalia; order Sirenia; family Dugongidae; genus Dugong; species Dugong dugon. The sequence goes on from CM057470.1 coordinate 61,911,528, forward strand.
TTTTCATATGGAGACGAGGTCAAGGTGATATAAAGAAATAAAAGACTGGTATAAACTTAGAAAAATAAGGATAAATATTAAGGTAACCACTAAGGAATCTAACAATCCTACAAATCAAAATAAAAAAACTAGAAAAACATAAAGACTCAGCAAACACAAAATCAACAACAATGAAAAAGACAAAAAGAAAATACATAAAGAAAAATGACTCAGCACAGAAAATTAACCTGGAACAAAGAAACTGTGAACAACACACAAAAAAAGACATCAAAATGACAGCACTAAACTCATACCTATCAATAATTACGCTGAACGTAAGTGGACTAAATACACCAATAAAGAGACAGAGAGTGGCAGATTGGATAAAAAAACACGATCCATCTATATGCTGCCTACAAGAGACACACCTTAGACCTAAAGACACAAACAAACTAAAACTCAAAGGATGGAAAAGAATATCTCAAGCAAACAACACTCAAAAAAGAGCAGGAGTGGCAATATTAATCTCTGACAAAACAGACTTTAAAGTAAAATCCACCACAAAGGATAAGGAAGGGCACTGTATAATAATTAAAGGGTCAATACACCAGGGGGACATAAGTATAATAAATATTTACACACCCAACAACAGGGTTCCAAAATACATAAAACAAACTCTAACAGCACTCAGAAGAGAGCGAGACAGCTCCACAATAGTAGTAGGTGACTTCAACACACACTTTCGGTGAAAGACAGAACATCCAGAAAGAAGCTCAGCAAAGACATGGAAGAGCTAAATGTTGCAATCAACCAACTTGATGTCATAGACATATACCGAACACTCCACCCAACAGCAGCCAAGTATACTTTTTTTTCCAATGCACATGGAACATTCTCCAGAATAGACCACATATTAGGCCATAAAGCAAGCCTTAACAAAATCCAAAGCATCAAAATATTACAAAGCATCTTTTCTGGCCGTAAAGACATAAAAGTAGAAATCAACAACAAAAAAAGCAAGGAAAAAAATCAAACAAATGAAAACTGAGCAACACCTTCCTCAAAAACTACTGGGTTATAGAAGAAATTAAGGATGGGATAAAAAATTCATAGAATCAAACAAGAATGAAAACTCACCCTACCAGAACCTTTGGGACACAGCAAAAGCAGTGATCAAAGGTCAGTTTATAGCAATAAATGCACACATCCAAAAAGAAGAAAGGGCCATAATCAAAACATTAACCCTAAACTGGAGCAAGTAGAAAGAGAGCAACAAAAGAAGCCCTCAGGTGCCAGAAGAAAGGAAATAATAAGAATTAGAGCAGAATTAAATGATATAGAGAATAGAAAAACGATCATAACAGTTAACAAGACCAAAACAAAATTGATAAACCATTGGCCAAATTGACAAAAGAAAAATAGGAGAGGAATCAAATAACCCATATAAGAAATGAGATGGGCGATATCGCAATAGACCCAACTGAAATTAAAAGAATCATAACAGGATACAATGAAAAATCGTACACTAACAAATTGAAAACCTAGAGGAGATGGACAAATTTCTAGAAACTCACTACCTACCTAAACTAACACAAACAGAGGTAGAACAACTCAATAAACTCATAACAAAAGTAGATATTGAAAAGGTAATTTAAAAACTCCCAACAACAACAACAACAACAAAAAAAAAAAAAACCCTGGCTCAGATGGCTTCACTGGAGAATTCTACCAAACTTTCAGAGAAAAGTTAACACCACTACTAGTAAAGGTATTTCAGAGCATTGAAAAGGGTGGAATACCGCCAAACTCATTCTTTGAAGCCAGCATAACCCTGATACCAAAACCAGGGAAACCAGGGAAAGACACAACAAAAAAAAGAAAATTACAGACCAATATCCCTCATGAATCTTGACGCAAAAATCCCCAACAAAATTCTCAATAGAATTCAGCAACATATCAAAAAAATAATTCACCATGATCAAGTGAGATTTATACCAGGTATGCAGGGATGGTTCAACATTAGAAAAACAATCAACGTAATCCATCACATAAATAAAACAAAAGACAAGAACCACATGATCTTATCAATCGATGCAGAAAAGGCATTTGACAAAGTCCAACACCCATTCATGATAAAAACTCTCAACAAAATAGGAATAGAAGGGAAATTCCTCAATATAATTAAGGGCATTTATACAAAGCCAACAGCCAACATCATCCTAAATGGAGAGACTTTGAAAGCATTCCCCTTGAGAACAGGAAACAGACAAGGATGCCCTTTATCACCACTCTTATTCAACATTGTGCTGGAGGTCCTAGCCAGAGAAATTAGGCTATAAAAAGAAATAAAGGCATCCAAATTGGTAGGGAAGAAGTAACAGTATCTCTATTTGCAGACGATATGATCTTAAACACAGAAAACCCCAAGAATCCACAATAAAACTACTGGAACTAATAGAAGATTTCAGCAAAGTTTCAGGATACAAGATAAACATACAAAAGTCCGTTGGATTCCTTTACACCAACAAAGAGAACCTCGAAGAGGAAATCACCACATCAATACCATTTACAATAGCCCAAGAAGATAAAATACTTAGGAATAAATCTAACCAGAGACATAAAAGACCTATACAATGAAAACTACAAGAAACTACAGCAAGAAACTAAAAGAGACCTGCATAAGTGGAAAAACATACCTTGCTCATGGATGGGTAGACTCAACATAGTGAAAACATCAATTCCATCCAAAGTGATTTACAGATACAATGCAATCCCTATCCAAATTCCACTAACATTTTTTAATGAGGTGGAGAAACAGATCACCAACTTCATATGGAAAAGGAAGAGGCCCCAAATAAGTAAAGCATTACTGAAGAAGAAGAACAAAGTGGGAGGCCTCACACTACCTGATTTTAGAAACTATTATACTGCCACAGTAGTCAAAACAGCCTGGTACTGGTACAACAACAGATACATAGACCAATGGAAAAGAATTGAGAATCCAGATATAAATTCATCCACCTATGAGCAGCTGATATTTGACAAAGGCCCTAAGTGCTTTAACTGGGGAAAAGATAGTCTCTTTAACAAATGGTGCTGGCATAACTGGATATCCACCTGAAAAAAATGAAACAAGACCCATACCTCACACCATGCACAAAAACTAACTCAAAATGGATCAAAGACTTAAATATAAGATCAAAAATGATAAAGATCATGGAAGAAAAAATAGGGACAATGCTAGGAGCCCTAATACATGGCATAAACACCATACGAACCATAAGTAACAATGCACAAGCACTAGAAGAGAGAGAGACTAGATAACTGGGAGCTCCTAAAAATCAAACACTTATGCTCATCAAAAGACTTCACCAAAAGCGTACAAAGACAACCTACAGACTGGGAAAAAATTTTCGGCTATGATAAATCCAATCAGAGTCTAATCTCTAAAATCTACAAGATACTGCAAAACCTCAGCAACAAAAAGACAAATAACCCAATTAAAAAATGGGCAAAGGATGTGAACAGACACCTCACCAAAGAAGATATTCAGGCGGCTAACAGACACCTGAAGAAATGCTCACAATCATTAGCCATTAGAGAAATGCAGATCAAAACTACAATAAGATATCATCTCACCCCAACAAGGCTAGCCTTAATCCAAAAAACACAAAATAATAAACATTGGCGAGGTTGTGGAGAGACTGGAACACTTATACACTGTTGGTGGGAACGTAAAATGATACAACCACTTTGGACATCGATTTGGCACTTCATTAAAAAGCTAGAAATAGAAGTACCATACAATCCAGCTATCCCACTCCTTGGAATATATCCTAGAGAAATAAGAGCCATCACACGAATAGATATATGCACACCTATGTTCATTGCAGCACTGTTCACAACAGCAAAAAGATGGAAACAACCTAGATGCCCATCAAAGGACAAATGGATAAACAAATTATGGTATATTCACGCAATGGAATACTACGCAACTATAAAGAACAACTATGAAGCCGTGAAACATCTTATAACATGGAGGAAGCTGGAGGGCATTATGCTGAATGAGTTTAGTCAGTCACAGAAAGACAAATATTGTATAACACCACTATTATAAGAACTCAAGAAAAGGTTTAAACACAGAAGACAACATTCTTTGATGGTTACAAGTGTGGGGAGGGAGGGTGAGAGTTATTTACTAACCAGATAGTAGATAAGAATTATCTTAGGTGAAGGGAAGGACAGCACACACTACAGGGCAAGTCAGCACAACTGGACTAAACCAAAGCTAAGAAGTTCCCTGAATACAATCCAACACTGAGGGACAGAGTAGCAGGGGTAGCAGTCTGGGGACCATACTTTCAGGGGACATCTAGGTCAATTGGCATTACAAAGATTATTAAGAAAGTGTTCTGCATCCTACTTTGGTGAGTGGCGTCTGGGGTCTAAAAGCTTGCAAATGGCCATCTAAGATGCATCAATTGGTCCCAACCACCTGTAGTAAAGGAGAGTGAAGAACACCAAAGATACAAAGAAAGTATTAGCCCAAGAGACAGAAAGGGCCACATAAACCAGAGACTTCATCAGCCTGAGACCAGAAGAACTACATGGTGTTGGGCTACCACTAATGACCACCTTGACAGGGAACACCACAGAGAGTCCCAGATGGAGCAGGAGAAAGATGTGGTACAGAATTCAAATTCTAGTAAGAAGACCAGACTTAATGGTCTGACTGAGACTGGAGTTACCCCAGAAAGCATGGCTCCTGGATTCTCTATCAGCCCAGAACTAAAACAATTTCCAAGGCCAACTCTTCAGATGGGGATTGGACTGGACTGTGGGACATAAAGTGATACTCGTGAGGAATGTGCCTCTTAGCTCAAGTAGATGCAAGAGACCAAATGGGCAGCTTCTCTCCGGAGGTGAGATGGGAAGGCAGAGAGGGTTAGGAGCTGGTTGAATGGACATGGGGAATCAGGGGTGGAAAAGAGGAGTGTGCTGTCACAGTATGGGGACAGCAATTAGGTCACATAACAATGTATGTATAATTTTTTGTATGGGGGGAAAAAGAAACCACTGGCAGCATATCTTCCAGCACCATAGCAATACACAAGCATCCACAGTACAAGAAACAGACATACAGGTTGTAGTGGTTCTCTGTCATGTAATTAAATCCTGGTTTCCCATCTGACAAGTGGAGATACTCACCACTATATTGCTTTGATAACCACTATCTGCTTTGATAACCTCCCTTACAGCAAAGTATTACCACGTCTAGCTGCGTGGGCTGGAAAGTAATGTCTCATGATACAACGAATTGTGTGTGTGATATGCTTGTGTGTGCAAATGCATTGGTTAATGCTTCAAAATATTATTCGGCCACATATGTATAAGAAGATATTGTTCTTGCTTTCAGAATATTTATTGTGTAGTATGGTGGAAAGGTATGTATGTACCAATATTTACAAAATACAGAGTTGATGGGGTCTTGAAGGCCAATAAATAACATCTCTTTCTTCTTCTCCTACCTTTGGGAACAATTGAGAGCTTGACCCAGGAGGCAAATAGATAGAGATGGAAATATCCATTTTATTACTGACAAAAGCTGAATTGGAGGAGGGAGTTGATAGGTGTGGATACTATGATCTTCCTAATAGTTCCCCTCCTAATTAGACAAAAGTACCCTCAATCACCAGCACATATTGTCAACCACAGGCTTCCTGCTACACAGAAATGCCTCATAAGCTTAAGGTATGGAGAGGCAGAGAAGCTGTGCTTCTGCAGGCTGTCTGGCACTAAAAGGACAAGAGAAAGGGGCTGAGCTAAACCTGCTCTTACGGCACTATATTAGACAATATTCTGTTGTGATCCATAGGGTTGGCATTGGCTAATTTATGGAAATAGACTACCAGGCCTATCTTCCTAGTTTGTCTTAGTCTGGAAGCTCCATTGAAACCTGTCCACCATGGTGACCCTGCTGATATTTGAAATGCAGGTGGCATAGCTTCCAGCCTCATACCAACATTCAAGCCACCAAAGTACAACAAACTGACAGAGGGGTGGCAGTAGTTTCAATTAACACAGGATAAAATTGGAGTAGAAGAGATTAATAACTTGTTCGAGATCAAATAGCAAGCAAGTGGAAAAACAGTATTTCAAACCCAATTTTATTTAATCCTTAAGCTCAGGTTCTTGTTTCTCTTAAGGATGGATCCACTTCTACAAGGAAAACAATTCTCAATAGGTCTGTCACGGAGGCTGATGTGTCATCATCATTAAAGACATACTTCTTTGAGTTAAAGCAGTGTTCCCCAACCTATATATTTTTTGGCCTAATCATAATTGTTTGATAATTTTATTTAAGTCAGCTTACATAATTAGCTTAAATAAATAAAAGAATCTGTGCTACATTAAGTGAAAGCCAGCATCATTTATAAAAAGAAGATAGTTACAAGACCATGTTATTAGATATCATTGAGATAGTGCTTCCTGGTGCAGGCTCTGAGATTGGACTTGTTCTCTCTTTGTTAAAAGAAAGTGGGATTAGTAAATATTTTATAAGCATTAAGGACAGGATGGCACTACACTCAGACTTTCTCCTTGGTGTCCTCAGGGGGCTTGGTGGGTGCGATGGTTAAGATTGTGTGTTAACTTGGCTGGGCCATGGTTCTCAGTGGTTTGGTAGTTATGTAATGGTGTAGTTATCCTCCATTTTGTGATATAATGTAATCACCTCCACAATGTGATCTGATGTGATCAGCCAAGTAGTTGTAAGGGGAGTTTCTTCAGGGGTGTGGCCTGCATCCAGTATACATGGACTTTCTTACTGGCTTTTGCTTGCTCTGGATCCTCCATCAGTCTCATCATCATCTGACCTCCATTTCTTGGGACTTGAACCAGCAGTCCACCATATTGCCTACTGATCTTGGGATTTGTCAGCCTCCACAGCCTGTGTGCCAGCAGCCTGCCATCTGACCTGCTAATCTTGGTTCATTAGTTCTTGCAGCTACGTGAATCAAGGGAAGCCTCCAGACTGACTCCTGACCCACAGACTTGGGGCTTGTCAGCCTCTATAATTGCATGAGCCATTTCCTTGAGATAAATAAATATATATATATATATATATATATATATATATATATATATATATATATGCTTTATTGGTTTTGCTTTATGTAGAGAACCCAGACTAAGACAATGGGGAAGTAAAACGGTTATAACTTTTTCCTAAGGTGATTCAATGTAATGCAATGCCTTGTCTGTTTACCATCTTAAATCAACTCCAGTAGATCAATGGCAATACAGGATTTGGAAATGCTGGGATATCCCAGGGAGTCTCCTGTTAAAATGCAGATATCCATTTGACCACAAGGGAATGGAGCACAAAATTAAAAGTTAACCTGAAGAAAAGAGATGTAGAGGTGTTAGGAAGGAATAATGGAAAGAAGAAGATAAGGAGATAGGAAGGAATAATGGAAAGAAAAAGGTAAGGACATAGAGGAGAGATTCATGAGCAATTCTGACACTCTGAAACTTTCATCTAAGAATCACATATGGTCACTTTGCTGGTAGAGCTTATGATATGATAATAATAGTTTTTATACCTAACATTTATTGAGTGCTTACCATGTGCCAGGCACTCGACTGAGCATTTTCTTGTATTAATTAATTGAATCATTCTGAAAACTTTATGCATTAAGAACTATAATTATCCTCATTTTACAAAAAGGGAAATTAAAGCACAGAAGGATTAGACAACTAGCCCAAAGTCAAACACCAGTTTGTGGTATAGGTAGAATTTGAATCCAAGCTGCAGGGCCAGAGGTGATACAGCCCCAAAATTTTGGTATTAAGCCATCTCTTAATTTTTCTGATATGTCTTTCTCAAGGTACAAGTTAGTACATGGGGTACTGTGCCTTATTTTATCATAGCTATGGCCATGATTTTAGACAACATATGTTACTAGTAAGTGGCATTTGCAAGGTCTTCCTTGAGGCTTGAAGCATGCCTTGTTTATCATTGAATCCTCTAAATCCAGCACATACCTTGCTATATAGTTGATGCTGAATATTAATCATTGGTAATCATGTCTAGGACTATGGTAGAATACAAGAGTCAATGGAATGAGGGTGAGAAAACCTGGGTTTACTTACCAAGAATAAAGGCCTGGACAAGTCATCTGCATTTGCTTTACCTCACTTTCCTCATCTGTATAATGGAGATCTTAACCTCCTCCCATACAGACTGCTTGTTGTGAGGTAGATTTAGAGAACCAACTTAAATTCTTTGTAAAGGGCACAGAACTATGAACAAAGACTTCTTTTTAAAATCTTCTAGAGCAGAAGATTTAAACAGACTGTTGCTGTTGTTGTTATGTGCTGTTGAACCGATCCCAACTCATATCAACCCTATGTACAACAAAACAAAACATTGCCCAGTCCTGTGCTATCTTCACAATCATTGCTATGCCTGAGCCCATTATTGCAGCCGCTGTGTCAGTCCATCTCCTTGAGGGTCTTCCTCTTTTTCGATGACCCTCTACCAAGTAAGATGTCCTTTTCTGGGGACCGGTCCCTTCTGAAAACATATCCAATGTATGTGAGACAGTCTCATCATCCTCGCTTTTAAGCATATTTTAGCTGTACTTCTTCCAAGACAGATTTGTTCATTCTTCTGGAAGTCAGTAGTATATTCAATATTCTTCACCAACACCATAATTCAAAGGTATCGATTCTTTTTCAGTCTTCCTTGTTCATTCTCCAGCTTTTGCATGCAAATGAGGTGATTGAAAATACCATGGCTTGGATCAGGCACACCTTGGTCCTCAAGGTGACATCTTTTCTTAACACTTTAAAAAGGTCTCTTGCAGCAGATTTGTCCAATGCAGTACGTCGTTTGATTTCTTGACTGCTGCCTCCATGGGTGTTGATTGCAGATCCATGTAAAATATAAATCCTTGACAACTTCAATATTTTCTCTGTTTATCACAATAGTTCATAAAAATCATGAAGGCCAACATTTATTTTTGTTTCTCAATTTCATCAGTTATGGGGGAATACAAGTTAAAGCCACACTGACACACTGCAACATAATCACCAGAATTGATAAAATAAAAAAATTAAAAAAAAAACAAGTCTCGGTGAGTACGTAGAACAATTGGAACCCACTGAAATGCCTATCAAGATGGAGAGAAAAAAAAAGAAAAGTTTGGCAGTCAGTCTATTGCCAGACCTGGAGAGAAATTTCTGCATGCCTTAGGATTGCTAGCATAAATTTGAAAACAGCCTTAGCAGGCCACCTGTGTGAGTCCAATGGTGAGTTTGTCCACTTGAAAATAGGTAGAAACATGTTTCTTCTTTCTCCAATACCTTCAGTCCGGACTGGAAACTCAAAGTCTGCATCAAATAGAAAACTGAGCTTTTGTCCTTGCTTCAATACCAGGGAAGGCAAGGTGAAGTTTCTATCTCTTCCCAACATTTCTTTTACTACAATATAAAAGGAATGTGAAAGTATGCCCTTACGTTGGATCCTAAATTAAGAATCCAGCTCCTTATCTACGTTCAGATGGATTTCTGTAGCCCTGTGGGAAAAATCTGACTCCACAGAGCTTTAGAAAGTAGGGGTTTTTTTCCTGAAAATTTTTTTTTTCCAGGAAATATGTTTTTTTATGCAGATTCTACACCTAACAATTCTTGTCAAGTTTGTTGATCATTTAAAATGGTATCTGGTATTGTTCCATGATGCCATTTGTTAACAATGGTTAAATTATTTACATGTTTGACACACTGAACCAGAAGTACTAAATCAAAAATCTCTGTTTTTCTCTACCAAACAAAAATGCTCTCTAAGACATTACGCTGGATATTTTCACTCTCAAGGAACTTTTGTGGAAATTTTCTGTTTACTTAAACCTTACCTTGAAGTTGATATCTATCATGTATAAAGTGTTCCTTCAAGTAAGCAAGAAAACAAGAAAGAGCCCCCCCCAAAAAATAGGAAAGAGATATGAACAGCAATTTACAGAATACTTGAAAATGACCATACACATAAAAAAGATACACAGCCTCAACAATCTTGAAATAAATACAAATTCAAATAATAATTTTATTCTTCAGTTATCACATTTGCAAATATTGAAAATGTCCAATATTGCCCAAACATGCAATTTCATACATTGTTGGTGAGAGTGGGACTGGGACACTCCCTTTGGAAGGCAATACAAGATTTAAAAAGTACATTTTATCAACATTTTAAAATTGCAAATCTTTTGACCCTGTGATTTCTATAGAGATATGTATGCAAATGTGAAAAGACACAGGTATAAGGATATTCCTAGGAGGTTTGTTTATAATAGCAACAATTGGAAGTTACCTAAATATGAATCAATTGGAAGTTTCATTTAATAAATGGTAGTGCTGCCAGATCATGTTGTTAAATGGAAAAAAAAGAAAAAAGAGAGAGAGAGAGAAGAGATTACATAGTATAACCCAATTTTATAAAAACGAAGTAAAGAAATAAACATATGCATGTTAGTGCTTAGAAAAATTTCTGGAAGAATATACAGAAAACCTTTATTAGTAGTCAATTTTTGGAAGGTGGGATGACAAAGGATTTAACTTTCTACTTTATATAATTTTGTATTAATTGAATTTTTATGTTTCCAAAACTACAATCAGGGGAGAGATGCCCCAAGATGGCGGCTTAGTCAGACATACCATTCTGTCCCCCTACAGCAAAGACATGAGAAACCAAGTGAAACAGATATGAATGACAGTATTGGAACCCTGAGCAGCAAACAGAAGAATGAAGAATTAGACTGAACACTGAATGGAAGGAGAAACTGGATGAAAACAGGAAACAAGATGATTTACAGATTGTAGACACCCTGCCAGCTGGCTCAGTGCAGTCTGGCCATCTTGAAACAAAGCAAGTAGCATTCACAGATGAGGAGCACAGGAAGGCAAATTCACAAAATTCCCAATAGGAGACGGAGACATTGTGTAGACAAATCCAGAGTGAACCAGGGTGAGCAGAATATAAACCAGATCTAAAAAGGGAAAGTGCAGAAAGGTGGTTGAGAGCTCCAGGCATCCAGGTGACCACAGAGCAGGAAGAGAGCCAGAAAATAGGAACAGAACTACTCACCAGCAATGGTCGCTGGTTGTTTAAGCTAAAGGCACCCACGGAGGGGAGGAGACATCAAACTCCAGGCAGCCCCACCCCCTTGCATTTAGTCAGAGCCAGGTCCTGATCACCAGCTGCACTAGGTAGGAAGTGCCCCAGTGCCCACGCTGGTGAACGGAGGAGCATGCTCCCCCACCACACCTTCCCAGTGGCCAGCAGTGTAACCCTCCTGCCCTGTCCATCTGATGACTGGCTATGCACACCCACCTCCCCTCCACCCTGCCTGTGGCTGGTGATGCCTGCCCACTCTGTCCACCCTGTGACCAGCAACACCCGCCCCCCCCACCACTCCCACCTGGGGATCTGTGGCATACACTCCCATGCTGCAAGACTGACAACTGATGGCGTACATGCCCCACCTGACCCCCTCAACCACCCAGCTCCACCAGCACACACAAAAAATCACAACAAAATGACAGCAGTGAATTCATACCTATCAATAATCATACTGAATGTAAATGGTCAAATGCACCAGTCAAGAGACAGAGAGTGGCAGAAAGGATAAAAAAAAAATGACCCATCAATATGTTGCCTACAAGAGACACACCTTAAACACAAAGACATAAATAAATTAAAAATCAAAGGATGGTAAAAATATATATCAGTCAAACAGTAACCAAAAGAGAGAAGGAGTGACAATAATAATTCTCTAATAAAATAGACTTTAGGTCAAAATCCATTATGAGACAAAGAAAGGCATTATATAATATTTAAAGGGCCAATAATAAATATTTATACATCAAATAGCAGAGCTCCAAAATACATAAACTCTAAAAGAATTGAAAATAGAAATAGACAGTTCCACAATAATAGTAGGAGACTTTAACACACCAATTTCAATGAAGGCCAGAACAACTAGAATGAAATTCAACAAAGATACAGAAGATCTAAATAACACCACCTAGACCTCTAACATACACAGAACACACCACTCAACAGCAACACAGTACACATTCTTCTTCAACATATATGGATCATTGTCCAGAATAGACCATATTTTAGGCCACAAAGCAAGCCTCAATAAATTCAAAAACATCAAAATAATGCAAAGTATCATCTCTAACCATAACACTATAAAACTAGGAATCAATAACAGAAAGAACAAGGGAAAAAAAGTAAATACATGGAAACTGAATAATACCTTACTTAAAAATTATTGGGTAGCGGAGGATGAGCCAACATGGCACTATAGACAGAAGCAGCATTCCGTCCCTCTGCTGCAAAGACCTGAAAAACAAAGTCAAACAGATACAAATATCAATACTGGAACCCTAAGCACCAAATGAAGGAATAAAGAACTCGATCAAGCACCAAATGTAATAAAAAACTGACAGAGAACAGAAAATGAGGAGAGCTACGGAGTAGAGGTCTCCTACCAGCTAACGTGGCCAGATTTGCCATCCTGTGCTGCTTTCCAAGGGGCCATGGTTGCTCAGGTGGAGAGATACTACCTCTCTGCTGTCTGGATTTGCCATCTTGAACCTCAGCCACCAAGGACTGCGGACAGGGACCACAGGAAGGCAATTCCAGGGAGCTCCCAGAAGACAGAACATTCGATAATCAGGGATACACGCTTTCCCACCCCTCACCCTTCTTCCCTGTTAGAGGCCTTTGACGCTTTCCAACAGGCCATGGTTGCTCAGCTGGAGAGACACCAGCCCACTGCTGCCAGGGTCTGCCCTGCCCCACGGGCTGGCCCCTTCAGCACTAATTTTTATTTATTTATTTTTGGTTGGTAATTTTGTTTGTTTGCTTTTTGATGTTATATTTTTTGGCCTTTTTTTTTTTTTTTTTTTTTGCTTCTGTCTCTCTCCCTTCCTCCCTTTGCTTTCTCCTGCCCAGCTAGTCATGTGGGCCATCCTCCCCTCTTCTTGATGGGCTGTGATTTTTTGGTTTGTTTGCTTTGTTCTATTTTTTTTCTTTGTTCTTTGATATTGTGTTTTTGGCTTTTTTTGTTGCTTCTCTCTCTCTCCCTTCCTTCCTTTCTTTCCTCCTGCCCAGTTAGCTCTGCATGCCATCCCGTCCCTTTCTAGATGGGCTGTGATTTTTTTTTTTTGTTTGCTTTGTTCTTTTCTTTTTTCCTGTTTCTTCTCTCTCCCTTCCTTCCTTTCCTTTCCCCTACTCACCCAGCCCTGTGCACCACCCCAGCCCCTTCTCGAGGGGCCATGGTGTGCAGCTTGGTTGAAGAGTCACTGCGCACAGCCTCCCTGGGTCTGCTCTGCCATCACTTTCTGGATCAGCAGAGCCATTTAATTAAGTTGTTTACTTAACATTTTTTGCTATTGTTTTTGTTTCTTAGCTGTCTCTCCCTTCCTTCCTTTCCTTTCTCCTATCCATCCAGCCCCGTGCGACACCCTGCCCCTTCTTGGTGGGCTATGCTGTATGTCCTGGCTGGAGAACTTCTGGAACACAGCCTCCAGAGGTCTGTGCTGCCCCCACAGGCTGCCCATCCCCCCCCGAGTCACATTTTTTATTTTTCTTTATCTTTGCTTCTCCTCTTCCTTCTCCCTTTCATCTAGGCCCTGTGCTGCCTCTGCCCCATCCTAGTGGGCCATGCCATTCCACCTGGTGAGAGAGACATCAGAAAAAAAAAAATTGCCAACGAAGAATGATATACCCTGCAAAACTCTCACTCAGATATGATGGTGAAAGTAGGACATTTACAGATACACAGAAATTAAGGGAGTATGTAAAAACCAAACCAAACATACAAGAATTGTTAAAGGGAGTCCTTCAGTTAGAAAACCAACAACATCAGACAATAACCTGAATCTAGCCACATAAGACAGCATCAGCCAGATACCAACCTAGATAATGAACACTCAAGGATAAAACAAAACTAAAAAATTTACGACAGGGAACCAGAGAGGTCAATCTGTAAATGACAAGAAAGTCAGAACAATAGAAGAGTGAATAAACGGTGTAGGTATAGAACTTTCAAATAAAGAGGAAGTCAAGGCATTATCAAGTAATAAAAACTGGTTTAAACTCAGGAAAATAGGGGTAAATTTCAAGATAACCACAAAGAAAGATAATAAACCTACTCATCAAAATAAAGAACAAAATCATAAAATCTCAGTAAAAACAAAATCTACAAAAATGAAAGAAATGAAAAAAAAACACAAACAAAAGAAATTCAGCACAGAAGAGTAAGAGGAACAAAGACAATGTCAGTACCACAAAAAAAGCACTGTAAAATAACAGCAATAAACTCACACCTATCAATAATTGCACTGAATGTAAATGACCTAAATGCACCCATAAAGAGACAGAGAGTGACAAAATGGATTTTTAAAAAAGGACTTATCAATACGCTGTCTACAAGAGATACATCTTAGAAACAAAGACATAAATTTATTAAAAATCAAAGGATGGAAAAAAATATATCAAGCTAACAGCATCCAAAATAGAGCAGGAGTGGCAATACTAATCTCAGATAAAGTAAACTTCAAAACAAAATCCACCATAAAAGACAAGAAAAGACATTATATAATAAATAAAGGGGCAATCCATCATGAGGACATAACCATAATAAATATCTACGCACCTAATCACAGGGCTTGAAAATACATAAGACTAACTTCAACAGCACTGAAAAGAGAAATTGACAGTTCCACAATAATAGTGGAAGACTTCAACACACCACTCTCAGTAAAGGACAGAACATCTAGAAAGAAACTCAGCAAAGATGCAGAAGATCTAAAGGCCACAATCAACCAACTTCACCTCATAGACATATATAGAACACTCCACCCAACAGCTGCAAAGTACACATTCTTTTCCAATGCACAGGGAACATTCTTCAGAACAGACCATATTTTAGGCCACAAAGAAACCCTCAACAAAATCAAAAACATTGAGATAACACAAAGCATATTCTCTGGTCACAATGTCATCAAAGTGGAAATTAATAACAGGAAGAGCAAGGAAAAAAATGAAATACATGGAGACTGAATAACGTCTTGCTTAAAAACCACTGGATAATAGAGGATATCAAACACAGAATAAGAAATTTACTAGAATCAAATGCGAATGAAAACACATTATACCAAAAAGCTCTGGAACACAGCAAAGGCAGAGCTCAGAGGTCAATTTATAGCAACAGACACACACATATAAAAAGAAAGGGGCAAAATCCAAACTTTACGTATACAGCTCCAACAAATAGAAAAAGAACAGCAAAAGAAGCCCACAGTCACCAGCAGAGAGGAAATAATAAAGATCAGAACAGAAATAAATGAAATAGAGAATAGAAAGAATCAAAAAAACCAAAAGCTGGTTCTTTGAAAGGATCAACAAAATCAACAAACCATTGGCCAAATAGACAAGAGAAAAACAGGAGAGGATGCAAATAACCCAAATAAGAAATGAAATGGGGGACATTACAACAGGCCCAACTGAAATAAAAGGGATGATAACAGAGTTCTCTGAGAAACAATACTCCAACAAATTTGAAAACCTAGAGGAAATAGACAAATTTCTAGAAACACACTACCTTCATAACCAACACAAACCAAGGTCAAAATTCTGAACAGACTCATAAGAAGAGAAGAGATTAAAAAGATAATAAAATAATAATTTCCAAAAAAAAAAAAGCCCTAGCCCAGGTAGCTTCACTGGAGAATTCTACCAAGCATTCATAGAAGAGCTTGCACCAGTACTACTCAAACTATTTTGGAACATAGAAAAGGAATACTTCTCCATTCATTCTATGAAATGAGCCTAACCCTAATACCAAAACCAGGCAAAGACACCACAAAAAAAGAAAATTACAGATGAATACCTCTCAGGAATACAGATGCAAAATTTCTCAACAAAATTCTAGCCATTAGAATTCAGCATCGTATTAAAAAAAATAATAATGCACCATGACCAAGCGGGATTCACACCAGTTATAAAAGGATCGTTCAACATTATAAAATTAATCAACATAATACACCACATAAATAAAACAAAAGAATCACACGATCATCTCAATCGATGCAGAAAAGGCATTCTATAAAGTCCAACACTGATTCCTGATAAAAACTCTCAATAAAATAGGCATAGAAAGGAAATTCCTCAACATAATAAAAGGCAACTATACAAAACCAACAGCCAACATCATTCTTAATGGAGAAAGTCAGAAAAATTTCCCCAGAGAACAGGAACCAGACAAGGATGTCCTTTATCACCATCCTATTTAGCATTGTACTGGAAGTACTAGCTAGAGCAATAAGGCAAGAGAAAGAAATAAAGGGCATACAAATTGGTAAGGAAGAAGTAAAGCTATCCCTATTTGCTGATGATATGATACTATACATAGAGAATCCAAAGGATTCCACAAGAAAACTACAGGAACTAATAGATTCAGCAGAGTAGCAGGATACAAGATAAACATGCAAAAATCAGTTGGATTCCTATACACCAATAAAGAGAACTATGAAAAGGAAACCAGGAAAGCAATACCATTTATAATAAACCAAAACCAAAACCTATTTCCGTCGAGTTGATTCTGACTCATAGTGATCCTATAGGACAGGGTAGAACTGCCCACCAGGAACACCTGGTGGATTTGAACAGCTGATCTTTCGATTAGCAGTTGTAGCTCTTAATTACTATGCCACCAGGGTTTCCAAAAGTAAAATTCTTAGGAATAAATCTAACAAGGGACATAAAATACCTATACAAAGAAAACTATAAAACACTACTGCAGGAAACTACATAAATGGAAAAACGTACCATGCTCATGGATAGGTAGACTCAACTTTGTGAAAAATGTCAATTCTATCCAAAGCAATCTACAAATACAATGCAATCCTGATCCAAACACCAACAGGATTCTCTAAGGAATACTCCCTAATTCATTCTGTAAAGGCCACATAACCCGGACACCAAAGCCAGGCAAAGACACTACAAAAAAAAAAAAAAAGACAGAGAGACTAATATTCCTCATAAATATACATGCAAAAATTCTCAACAAAATTCTAGCCAACAGAATTCAACAGTATATTAAAAAAATTATGCATCATGATCAAATGGGAGTCATACCAGGAATGCAAGTATGGTTCAACATTAGAAAATCAATCAACATAATCCACCACATAAATACAACAAAGGAAAAGAATCACATGGTCATCTCAATCAATGCAGAAAAGGCATTTGATAAAATCCAACACCTTTCTCTATAAAAACTCTGAGAAGAATAAGAACAGAAGGAAAATTCCTCAACATAATTAAGGCATGTATGTGAAACAAACAGCCAGCATTATTCTCAATGGAGAAAAATTGAGAGCATTCCTCTTGAGAACAGAAATGAGGCAAGGATGTCCCTTTATCACCACTCTTATTCAGTATTGTCCTGGAAGTCCTAAATAGAGCAATAAGGCAAGGAAGGGAAATAAAGGGTATCTAAACTGGAAGGGAAGAAGTAAAACTATGCCTATTCTCAGATGACGTGATCCTATACATAGAAAATCCCAGAGACGCCACAAGAAGGTTACTGGAACTAATAGATAGATTCAGCAAAGTAACAAGGTACAAGATCAACACACAAAAATCAGTTGGGTTCCTTTATACCAACAAGGAGAACTCCGAAAAGGAAACCAAGAAAACAATATCATTTACAATAGCCAATCCAATGGATAAAATACATAAGAATAAACCTAACCAGGGCTATAAAAGACTTATACAAAGAAAACTATAAAACACTACTGCAAGAAACCAAAATAAATGGGACTTACATAAATGGAAGAACACCCCATGCTCATGGATTGGAAGTCTTAACACTGTGAAAAGTCAGTATTACCCAAAGTGATCTATAGATGTAATGCAATCCTGATCCAAATCCCAAAAACATTCTTCAATGAAATGGAAAAACTAATCTTTAACTTTATATAGAAAGGAAACAGGCTCAAATAGCTAAAGCAATATTAAAGAAAAACAAAGTAGAAGGCCTCACACTTCCTGATCTCAAAACTTACTATACAGCCAATCAAAACAGCCTGAAACTGGTTCAATGACAGACACATAGACCAATGGGATAGAAGAGAGAACCCAGAAGTAAATCATCCATCTATAGGCAGCTGATTTTTGACAAAGGGTCAAAGTTCATTCAATAGGGAAGATACAGTCTCTTTAACAAATGGTACTGGCAAAACTGGTCATCAGTTTGCGGGAAAATGAAACAGGATCCACACTTCACACTTTGCACAAAAACAAACTCAAACTGGATCAAAGACCTAAATGTTAAAGGTAAAGCTATAAAGTTTCTAAAAGATGATACAGGAATAAAAGTAGGGGACCTAATTTTCAGCATAAATAGCCTATTAAACATAACTAAAAATTCACAAACAACAGAAGATGATTTAGAAAACCGGGCACCCCTAAAAATTAAATATTATGCTGCTCATCAAAAGACTTTACCAAAAGAGTAAAAAGAAACTACAGACTGAGAAAAAACCTTTGGCAATGACATATCTGACAAGGGTCTAATCTCTAAAATATGTAGAAAACTTCAACAACTCAACCACAAAAAGACAAACAATCCAATCAGAAAATGGGCAAAAAACATGAGCAGACACTTCACCAAAGAGAACATTCAGGTGGCCAACAAATACATGAAAAGATGGTTGGGATCATTAGCCATTGTTATTGTTGTTGTTAAGTGCTGTTGAGTCGATGCTCCATAGGTTTCACGAGGAGCGGCTGGTAGATTCAAAACATTGACCTTTAGTGAGCAGCCATAGCTCACTGTGGCTCTTAACCACTGTGCCACCAGGGCTCCCAATTAGCCACTGTTGCTGTTGTTAGGTGCCTTCAAGTCGATTCCAACTCATAGCGACCCTATGCACCACAGAACGAAACACTGCCTGGTCCTGCGCCATCTTCACAATTCCTGCCATGCTTGAGCCCATGGTTGCAGCCACTGTGTCAATCCATCTCGTCTGGGGTCTTCCTCTTTTTCACTGACCCTCTACTTTACCAAGCATGACGTCCTTCTCCAGGGACTGATCCCTCCTGGTAACATGTCTAAGGTATGTGAGACGTAGTCTCGCCATCCTTGCTTCTAAGGAACATTTTGGTTGTGCTTCTTCCAAAACAGATTTGTTAGTTCTTTTGGCAGTCCATAGTATATTCAATATTCTTCACCAACACCACAATTCAAAGGTGTTAATTCTTCTTTGGTCTTCCTTACACCTTTTGCATGCATATGAGGCAATTGAAAACACCATGGCTTGGGTCAGGGGCACCTTACTCTTCAAAGTGACATCTTTGCTTTTCAACACTTTAAAAAGGTCTTTTGCAGCAGATTTGCCCAATGCAATGCGTCTTTTGATTTCGTGACTGCTGTTTCCAGGAGTGTTGATTGTGGATCCAAGTAAAATGAAATCCTTGACCAATTCAGTCTTTTCTCTGTTTATCATGATGTTGCTTATTGGTCCAGTTATGAGGATTTTTGTTTTCTTTATGTTGAGGTGTAATCTATACGGAAGGCTGTGGTCTTTGATCTTCATCAGTAAATAGTTCAAGTTCTCTTCACTTTCAGCAAGCAAGGTTGTGTCATCTGCATAATGCAGGTTGTTAATGAGTCTTTCTCCAATCCTGATGCTCCCTTCTTCTTCATACAGTTCAGCTTCTCCGATTATTTGCTCAGCAAACAGAATGAATAAGTATGGCGAAAGGATACAACCCTGACACTCACCTTTCCTGACTTTAAACCACACAATATCCTCTTGTTCTGTTTGAATGACTGCCTCTTGACCTATGTACAAGTTCCTCATGAGCACAATTAAGTGTTCTGGAATTCTCATTCTTCACAATGTTATCCATAATTTGTTATGATCCACATAGTCGAATGCCTTTGCATAGTCAATAAAACACAGGTAAGCATCTTTCTGGATTCTCTGCTTTCAGCCAGGAACCATCTGACATCAGCAATGATATCCCTGGTTCCACGTCCTCTTCTGAATCTGGCTTGAATTTCTGGCCGTTCCCTGTCGATATACTGCTGCAGCCACTTTTGAATCATCTTCAGCAACATTTTACTTGCGTGTGATATTAATGACATTGTTTGATAATTTACACATTCAGTTGGATCACCTTTCTTGGGAATAGGCATAAATATGGATCTCTTCCAGTCAAATGGCCAGGTAGCTGTCTTCCAAACCACCAAGGCCAAAGACGAAGAAACTGAAGATTTTTACCAACTTCTGCAGTCTGAAAGTGATCAAGCATGCAATCAAGATGCATTGATAATTACTGGTGATTGGAATGCAAAAGATGGAGACAAAGTAGAAGGATTGGTAGTTGGAAAATTTGGCGTTGGTGATAGAAAGATGCCAGAGATCGCAAGACAGAATTTTGCAAGACCAATGACTTCTTCATTGCAAATACCTTTTTTAACCAGCGTAAATGGTGACTATATCTGTGGACCTCACCAGATGGAATACACAGGAATCAAATTGACTATATTTGTGGAAAGAGATCATGGAAAAGCTCGATATCATCAGTCAGAACAAGGCCAGGGGCCAACCGTGGAACAAACCATCAATTGCTCATATGCAGGTTCAAATTGCAACTGAAGAAAATTAGAACAAGTCCATGAGAGTCGAAGTACGACCTTGAGTATATCCCACCTGAATTTAGAGACCATCTCAAGAATAAATTTGACGGGTTGAACACTAACGACCGAAGACTGATGTGTTGTGGAATGACATCAAGGACATTATACATGAAGAAAGCAAGTGGTCATTAAAAAGACAAGAAAGAAAAGACCAAAATGGATGTCATAAAAGACTCTGAAAGTTGCTCTTGAACGTTGATAATTAGAAAATTAGAAAAAAGCAAAAGGAAGAAATGATGAAGTAAAAGAGCTGAAAAGAAGATTTCAAAGGGCAGCTCGAAAAGACAAAGTAAAGTATTATAATGACATGTACAAAGACCTGGAGATAGAAAACCAAAAAGGAAAAAAATGCTCAGCATTTCTTAAGCTGAAAGAACTGAAGAAAAAATTCAAGCCTTGAGTTGCAATATTGAAGGATTCTATGGGGAAAATATTAAACGATGCAGGAAGCATTCAAAGAAGATGGAAGGAATACAGTCACTATACCAAAAAGAATTGGTTGACTTTCAAAGATTTCAGGAGGCAGCATATGATCAAGAACTGACGGTACTGAAGGAAGAAGTCCAAGCTGCACTGAAGGCATTGGGAAAAAACAAGGCTCCAGGAATTGATGGAATATCAATTGAGATGATTCAACAAACAGATACAGCCCTGTAAGTGCTTACTCATCTATGTCAAGAGATTTGAAAGACAGCTACCTGGCCAACTATCTGGAAGAGATCCATATTTATGCCTATTCCAAGGAAAGGTGATCCAACTGAACGCAGAAATTATCAAAAATTACCAATTAGAGAGATATAAATCAAAATTACAATGAGATACCATCTCACCCCTATAAAAATGGCAATGATCAAAAAATCAGAAAGCACCAAATGCATACTCTGCTGGTGTGATTGAAAAATGGGTACAATCACTATGGAAAATGGTATAACACTTCCTTAAAAAGCTAGAAATGAAAATACCTTATGATCTAGCAATTCCATTTCCCACTCTTAGGTATATATCCAAGAGGTATAAGATCAGAAACATGAATAGACATATGCACACCTAAGTTCATTGTAGCATTATTCACAATAGCAAAAATATGGAAACTACTTAAGTGCCCGTCAGTGGATGAATGGATAAACAAACTGTGGTACATACATGCAATGGAATACTACACAGCTGTAAAGAATAATGAGAGTCCGAAAACATCTTATGACACAGATGAACCTGGAGGTCATTATGCTGAGTAAAATAAGTCAATCACAAAAGGACAAATATTGTATGGTCCCACTATTATAAGAATTCAGGAATAGATATGCACACAGAAAGAAACATTCTGTGTTACCAGGGATGGGAGGGGGAATCACTTTCTACATAGTAGACGTTTGTTGTTGTTTTTAGTGATGGGAAAGACAATAATACCAAATATAGGTGAAGTCTGCACAACTTAACCATGTTAAAGGAAGACACTAGGAAGTACACAGGAAAAAGGGACGACTTCAGTAAATGCTATCACATAAACAATTTTGCAACGACAATGATAACCAAAAATATGTATGTGGTTACATAAGAAGAAGTGTATGTGTATGTGTGTATAGGAAGGCATATATGAGGGCATCCATATGCAGGTATAGGTGTATCTGTAGGCATATGTAAATACATGTTTGTGTGTGCTGCATATATATCCATATATATAATAAAGCACATAGGGGGCACAGTCACAGAGACTTCCTAAACTTATCCAAACAACTCGCAAAATTGGTTTACCGGGTTAAAAGGCTTAGGACCATAGTCTCGTGGGATAACATAGTCAACTGGTATAACATAGTTTATAAAGTTAATGTTCTACACCCTAGTTTGGTGAGTAGCACCTGGGGTCTTAAAAGCTTGCGAGAAGCTATCTAAGATAAAACTATTGGTCTCTACTCGTCTGGAGCAAAAGAGAATGAAGGAAACAAAAGACTGAAAGAAGAAACTAGTACACAGGACTAACAGTCCACATGAACCATGGCTTCTTCTAACCTGAGACTAGAAGAACTAGATGGTGCCTGGCTACCACTACCAATTATTCTGACCAGGGATACAAGAGAAGGTCCTGGATAGAATGGGAGAAAAATGTAGAAAAAAACTCAAATTCCTCAAAAAGGCCAGGCCTACTGGACTGATAGAGACTAGAGGAACCACTGAGACTATCGTCCTAATATACCTTTTGAACTTGGCACTGAAACCACTCCTGGAGGTCACGTTTCAGCCAAACTCTGTATTAGCTTATAAAATGAATAATGTCACCCATGAGTACTGTGTCCCTTAAACAATCAACTAGATAAGCCAAACAGTGAACATTTACCCAAAAGCAAAGATGAGAAGTCAAGGAGGAGAAGGGAAGCTAGATGAAAGGACACAGGACAAACAGAATGGAAATAATGAAAATGCTGACATGTTGTGAAAATTGTAACCAATGTCACGGAACAATCTGTATAAAAATTGTTAAATGGGAACCTAATTCACTGTGTAAACTTTCACTAAAACACAATAAAATATTCTTAAAAAAAACCTACCATAATCAGGGAAGATGATATTTTTAATACTATCATCCCAAGTGATAAGAATTTGAAGAGTTTTAAATTTTTCTTCATTACATTTGCTTACTTTCCAAAAGTGTCTGCAAGGAGTATCTATTCCTTTATCATAGCAGAAAAAAAAAAATAGGTGGAATTTTGAATAGTAAGTATATGTAGGGAGGAGCCCTGGGGCTCAGTGGTTAAGCGCTTGGCTGTGAACAAAAAAGTTGGCAATTGTAACCCACCAGCCGCTTCAAGGGAGAAAGATGTGGTAGTCTGTTTCAGTAAAGATTACAGCCTTGGAAACCATATGGGACAGTTTTACTCTGTCCTATAGGGCTGCTATGAGTTGGAATCGACTCCATGGCAATGGGTTTGGTTTTTTTTTTTTTTTTTGGTTAAGTATATGTAATTTAAAAGGCAGCATATGATCAAAATCACAGATAACCTATGCACAGCATGAAGACTCAAAGGACATGCACCTAAAAGTTAATAGTAATTAAATGGTGGTAGGATTATAGGAGATTTTTTCCTTCTTTCTTCTAGTTTGCAATCAACAGCTGAGTGATGTGAAGATCAATGGCTGGAATGACAGCATGTTTATCATTATTGTAATTGATGTGCTCATTAGTAACTAAGTTCTTTTTCTCCTGGTTTCCTACATGCTTGTTATTTCCACACAGCAATGTTAATTATGTTGATAAAACACTGGAATGAATGCCTAGAAGTGGATCCAATGGCACCATGGAGACAAAAGCTAACAGAATATAAAAGGGTCTTTAGAGTTCATTCTGTCTTGCCTCCTACCTTAAGACAAGTCGATTTCTGAAGAACTCCAAAATAGAGTTACCAGTGAATTTCCTGTAGATAACCAAGGAAACACACAATCTGTATACTGACTTTTCCTCAGCTGCCTATAAATAATTCAATCCTACAGCTGGTCAGTTAACCCACCACGTAGTTTTTTATTCTCTTATAAACAAAACTGATGGACGCTTGTGAGTCAGTAGTTTCCAGAACAAAACCCAAACTTCAAAGTTTACTTTTAGGGGGAAATATCTAAAGTGGGGTGGAGTAGTTGATCAAGCGGTCCCATGACTAAGACCCCTCATCTTTCAAGTGTCTCTCACTCTAATTCCCACTGCCACTATGCTGGACCCCAAGAAAACACTGATCCTTTTTTAATGGATGCCCAAAGATAAATAAAAGGCTTTATTTTTTACCCGACATATAGAATATAATTTTCAAAAATTATTTTTTAAATAATAATATGCTGTTTTTGTTAGTTGTTGAGTCAGTTCTGATTCATGGCGACCCCACGTGTGCAGAGTAGAGATGTGCTTCATAGAGTTCCAAGGCTGTGACCTTTTGGAAGCAGATCATCAGGTCTGGGTTCAAAACGCCAATCTTTCAGCTAATAGTTGAGTGCTTAACCATTTGTGCCACCCAGGGACTCCAAAATAATAATATACTCGTATAAAATGTGAAAATAGCAAAAGCTATGAGCATACACCAAAATGTTAACAGCGGTTACATATAAGAAGTAGGACTATATGTTATTATTTTAAATAACTCTTTTTTCTAGGTTTTTAAAATAAGACAATATATTTTTACTGTGCAGTGACTCTTTCAGTATATATATACAAGTCTTTCTTCATCTCTGGGAAATTTTCTTCTAATATATCTTTGAATATTGCTTTTAGTCAAGTTGTTCTATTTTTTACTTCGGTTAACTCTGGCAAATTATACAAGTACTAAAAAAACAAAAACAGAAACTAACCAGTTGCCACAAAGTGGGTTCCAACTCATGGTGCCCCATGTATGTCAGAGTAGAACTGTGTTCCACAGAGTTTTCAATGTCCATGATCTTTTGGAAGTGGATCTCCAGGTCTTTCTTCTGAGGTACTTCTAGGTGGATTCAAACCACCAACCTTTTCATTAGTAGCTGAGTGTGTTAACTACTTGTGCCACCCAGGGACAACATGTACAAGTACTAGACACATTTAAACACAATGAAAGCTGAAGGGAAATACTGATTAGAATAAGCATAGAATTAATGATGAATCCTAAGTACAAAGAGTCAGGGGCCAAGCTACTCCTACTGAATGGTTTTATGAAATGGAAATCGCATTTAGTGGAAAGGTGAATTCAGAAATTAAAAGACGGATATCATGATCCTGGTGCCTATGCCTCATGCCACCACAGGGGTTCAGATTCATTTCCCACTTGGTGGATGTCGGGCCTCTTTTAGCAACACAGCTTTCTGGCTGAACAACAAAGAGGCATTTATAGTGGCAAACCCAAGTTGATTTGTACAGCTGAGATGGTGTCACAGGCTCAAGGGACCTCAGGAAGTGCTGCTAACTGTCTTTATAATGCTTGCAGGAAACACACCGTTATGGGTCTGTGGAGGAGAACTCTGAGCAAGAGAGATGCAGCAGCTGCTAGGTGGTACAAGAGGAGTGGAGCTCAAGTCACCTTTAGGGAAGGGCTTACTTTCGCCTTTGCCTCTAAGTGCTTGCAAATGCTAGAATGCACTTGAAAGCTTTCGCCACAGTGTGGAAACAAAAAAAAAAACAACTGGGCTTTGGAGCTGAGACCACCTCCCCTCCTGCCTCCTCCACTTTGCACTAGGTGGCATTGTTCAAGTTGCTCAACCATGTAGATCCCCATAGTCCCTCATTGTAAAAGCCTTTGCTTGAAAATTAAATACGATTACAAACATGAAGCCTGGCACATAGTTGAAGCTCAACAAACATTCAACCAATTGTTGGTGAGTTGATTTAAATTCATGGCGACCAGACGTGTTTCAGAGTAGAACTGTGCTCCACAGGGTTTTCAATGGCTGATTTTTCAGAAGTAGATCACCAGGGCTTTCTTCCAAGGTGCCTCTGGGTGGACTCGAACGGCCAACCTTTTGGTTAGCACCTAGTGCATTATAATTTGCACCACTTTTTCTCCCTCCCCTCCTAACTTTGTCATTAACTAAATACTGGACCATAATTTTTCCAAGTCTCAGCTTCATTATCTGCGAAATAAAAGAGGAGGACAGGAGGTGATTGCTGGGATTTCTTCTGATTCAAGCATTTTAGGATTCCATCATCATAATGGATGCACCACACAGAGACGGAGCCACAGAAGCAGGGATTTCTGTGACTTTGGTCTGCAGGGGTGAGTTCCAGGAGGCTCCCCAGCAAGGCTCATAACCTATGCAAATACAAGAAAAATAAATGATTAGGAAAGGGCCAACATTGCAGTGTGCATGCCTGCAAACAATTCACACGCAGTTGGAGGCGCTCTGCTGGAAACCAGCATTTCATTTGCAGCAGAAAAGTTGCCATTTGCAATAATGTCAGTAACTCTGACAGTTGGGATTCAGCAACTCCTGGCGTGAGCCTTCACCGAACAACCAATTTTCACTTTGTAAGCCAGAATGACCCCTCCAGTGCTCTGTGCAGGAGGGGGCGGGAGCTGTGGGTCTCGGGTGGGATGTGTTCAGGCAGGGAGTCCACAGGGCCTTCAGATTGCTGATTCTGGTCTGTAGTTCTTGCCACTTGCAAGCTCTTCACATCATAAACACGTAGCTTTGCTTGTTTCGGGAGCTCTCAGGAGCCTACCCATCTCTCCTGGATTCAGAAAGAGGCAGGAGGGAGGCAAGCAGGCAAGAAAGAAGAAAAAAGAAGGAAGACTCAGCTGTTTGGAGCAAGGAATAGAATATCCCACGGCCCCAGGAGTCCTGGGAACTGGTCTCCGATCTGTCACGAATGTGACCATGGCAGTACTCCCCCTCTCTGGTGTAAAGGCTGAGGTTAGTCAAGGTGGCCCTGAGTCTGCCTTCTTTTGCAGCTTCTTTCCACGATTCTAGTATTCTGCAAAGGAAAGGGTGAAGCAGGGGAGGAAATGCGGACAGAGAAAGAGAAGGTGGAAAGCAGGTGGGCGAGACTTTGCTAGAAAAGGTGGGGGAGGAAAAGAAGAGGCTGCAACAATACAAAGGAAAACAACCCAGATTCGCAGGAAGTATTCCTCGAAGAGCTATGAGTGATCTCTAAAGTAATCATAATTACAGTCATTATTATAAACAACTGGAGCCCTAATTAACTTCTTAAAGGGCAGCATCCTGTAGGATGATTCAGGAATGCTCTCCCCATTTCCACCCCACTCTGGTGCCCATGGGGCTCCCTCCCTTGTGCCTTCACAGCTTCTTCCTTTTGCTTTGGCCTTTTCTCAGGGGAGTTAAAGGGGAGGGAAGGGGGAGCACTTGGGAGGGGAGAAGGCTGTGTCTGGCCAGCTGGGGTTGAGGGGCCCAGGGCAGCCAAGTGAGTGCCAGGTCAAGGGTGGCCCTCAGGGCTGGGCCCCTAAGCATCAACACCTACTCAGCCGCCAACGTCATGGACTGTATTCCCACTGACATCAGCTTGCAGTCATTGTATCAGGGTCCAAGGGAAGACCCTACCACTTCCTTAAGACTCGTGGGGCCACAGGCTTAAGACAGGTTCTCGTTCATAGGAGAACCACTTGCGATTTGCTGGCTACCTTGGTTTGTGTTCTTTCTCACCTTTTGGTTTTGGATGGTTCAGTAGTAGAATCCTCACCTTCCATGCAGGAGACCCAGGTCTGATTCCTGGCCCACGCACCTCATGCGCAGCCACCACTCGTCTGTCAGTGGAGGCTTGCACGCTGCTAAGACGCTGAAGAGGTTTCAGAGGAAGAAAGGCCTGGTCTGCTTCTGAAAATCAGCCAGTGAAAACCCTTTGGATCCCAATGGCCCAATCTGCAACTGATCATGGGGATGGCAAAGGGCCCAACAGCATTTCATTCCATTTCACATGGGGTTGCCATATGAGTCAGCGGCCAACTCAAGGGCAGCTAACAACTACAACAAACAACCATTAGCTCAGCTCCTGCCTTGCCTTACCCCTAGGGGATTTGCTCGTCTCTGATCTTCTACCCCCTCTGCTTGTCTCAGAACTGGACCTGGCTCTTTTTCTTCCCTAGCTCTGATCTGGTGGCGCAGTGGTTAAGAGCTTGGCTACTTACAAAAAGGTCAGCAGTTTGAATCCACCAACAGCTCCTTGGAAACCCTGTGGGGCAGTTCTACTCTGCCCTGTAGGGTCACTATGAGTTGCAATCGACTTGAAGGCAACAGGTTTGGTTTTTGATTAGCTCTGATCTGCAAGCCTCTTTGGGTCTAACTCTGAATCCCTTAATAACCAGTTTCTTTATTTGCTTGTACACTAGAACACGCTGGCTCTAGCAAACTGTGAGGAAATCGCGCTAGATCTTCACTTCTGTACTTGTGTGCTGCATTCATATGATGTTTAAAAGATCGAGAATGGGGGAGGGAGACATGTAATCAATTCAAGGAAAATCTCTGGAAAGAAATCAAGTAACATCTTTTCTGGGAGTTGACAGGTTTAAAAAAAATTAAATGATGCAAACCATTGTAATTTCTCACAAAGTCCTGCAAGTGACTTGGGATTGGTTTGTAACATATTGCAAGAAAAACTCAAATTCAGAATAAAATAATCCTAGGAACTGTCATGTATGAGACCATACTGGTGCCTTGGGTGTTGTCTGAAAGGAAAGGGGTGGATATGGATCAGAGAGCAATGAGAGAGAAAAACCAGAAACCAGTGTTAGCCCAAAAGCTAAAGTGAGAGATGGAGTTGCTAGCTCTAAAAAAATGCCAACTGGGGAGAGGATTTTTAACGCATTTTCAGTGATTATAGATAGCACAGGTACACCCCAAGAAAGTCTCTGATGTTGGGAAGGGATTTACAGTAAATTCATCGATTGGGACTAGCATGATTCTACCAATTTCTTTAGAGAGAAACTGAGAGCAATTGCATTAGTAAAGGCATAGTACGTGGTCTAGGTTTGTTCATTCTGCAATATTTCTCCAATGACATTTTAAAAATTTACATGTAAATGTAGTCATTTGGGTTTTTATCTATATTTAGTTATATTAATTGTTTTTGTAGATTTAGGAACCCTGGCTTTCTGCCTTATTATACCTTGAAGTTTTCTATTCTTGGGGAAAGTTTGTGCCTTTAAACTACCTGGTGGCAGCTGCCCAGGAGAAGTTAAACAGGCCTGGAGCAGAGTTCTCAGACAGTGGGTTTGTGGCTCAGAATCAGAAACATCTGAAATCCTTGTTAAAAATATTCATTCCCAACAGGGCTTCTAAGTCAGAATTTCTTGGTATGAAACCCAGGAATCAGATTTTGAATAAGAATGTGTATTAAACTTTATTTTCCAAAGATAGCTGCAGCAAAATATCTCCCATCCCACATTCTCTTCTGCACTGTGATCTTGTCATCATCCTATCAAGAGATCCCTTGAATCTGGATGGGTTATGATTGCTTTGACCCATAGAATAGCATAGAATTGACACTATGTGACTTTGAGGCTCAGTCATAAAAGGCAATGCAGCTTCCACCTTGTTCTCTGGAGCCCTCACTTGGAGCCCTGAGATGCCATGTAAGAAGTATGACTATGCCAAGGCCGCCATGACGCAAGCAAGGCAAACCTCATGGAGACACCCATGTAGATGTTCTGGTTCCTAGTAGACAGTCCTATTCTTCAAGTCGTCTCAGCCCAGGTGCCAGACATTTAAGTTGTAGGAGCCCCCAGATGATTCTGTCCTAGAGATAAACCTTCCAAATCCAACCCTATCCAATGAGGAGGGAACAATAACATTTGAGTTGTAATTGGCATTAGTTTTCATATCAAGCCTGATATTCATTCATTCACTCATTCACTAAAAACATTGAATGCCTATGTACCAGAGATTTTTCTAAAATCTGAAGATACAGCAAAGAAAAAGTCTCTAGGCTTATGGAGCTTACATTCTAGGGACAGGGTGGGTTGGGGAGACAGGTAAAACAAATAAATACCTGAACGAGATAACCTGAGGCAATATAAAATGTTGGGAAGACAATAGATGTGATGTGACAGTGAGGAACTATCTTAGATGTTTGTTGGGAAGTGCTAAGTTAGATTGTGCAGTCAGCAAAGTCTGCTCACAGGAGGTGGCATGTGAGTTGAAACCTGAAGAATGAAGATCCTGCTATCCAATAATCCAGGGCTGAGCATTCCAGACAGAGAGTAAAGCAGAAGCAGAAGCAAGTTTGGATACTCAAGAACCAGAGCAAAGTCTGATGGCTGGAACATAGTGATGAAGGGTTATCTCAGTATTAGCTACATCATCACTGAGAACATTCCTTTAAACACCAGCATCAGCAATGCTCTTGCTGAAAACAAAAGCCGCCCAGCTATCACACTTAATTAGCATAGAATCCTGTCAGTTCAGCCTCTGATTTCTTGCTCAGACCAAGCTCTCCTCTCCATCTCCACTAGCCTGGCTTCTGTCAGCCATTTATTTCTCTCTTATACCATGCCAGTTGCTGTTTCAAGACTCATCCTGGTTTTAGTCTCTCTACCCTCCCATCTATCCTTTGGAATACCAATGGAATCGTTTTCTAAAATGGAAATCCAATACTATCTTATCCATTCTAAAATTCCTCCACTGTCTCTTTCATCATGTGCAAGGTAAAGAACAAAATCTTGAGCGTGGTACAGAAGGTTATAGACCACATTTTACATAAATAACACACGCTTTCTACGTTTGTTTGCCAACCACTCCCTCCCCCTGCAAGGTATTTTCTTAAGCGCGCTTTGCTTTTTTTTTTTTTTTTACAGCAGCACGTATATACCCAGGTTAGCTCCAGCTGATGTTTCCAGCCTTTCTGTAAGTGAGGCTCACCGACCATTCTCGAGACTCACAGAGGGCTTTCAGGCTCTGTTTTTGTCCATGCATCTCCACTCTCCCCTTCATGGACACCTTACCTTTCAAGAGCCAGTTCAAATAGCCTTTCATTTCCACTCTTTTTCCAAAAGCCTCCCCACTAACCTGTGCCTGTGGTGGAATTAATTGTTCCTTCATTTTTGTTCCCATAGCACTTCGCACAGCATTTGTCACATTGGCTTATATTTATTTGTTTATATACTGGTCATTTGCCTCCCTTGCTAAACCATGAATTCTTTGAGGTCAGTGACAGTGCCTAGCATAGTAGGTGTTCAATAAATGTTTGCCAGTGAAAAAAAAAGGAAGACCATCAGTGAGATGGATTGACACAGCGGCTGCAACAGTGGACTCAAATGTAACAAGTGTGAGCATGCCGCAGGACTGGGCAGTGTCTCATTCTGTTGTACATGGTCGCTGTGAGTTGGAATGGACTTGATGGTACCTAACAACAGCAACCAAATTAGTGGAATACTAGTAATAGCATGAGTGCTGGCCTTCAATCAGCCTTAGTCTAGTCCCTGAGTGATATAAACAGTTAAGTACTTGGCTACTAACTGAAAGGTTGGCCGTTCAAATCTACCCAGAGATGTCTTAGAAGAAAGTCTTAGTCTGAAAGGTCACAGACATTGAAAACCCTACGTGCAAGTTTACTCTGAAACACGTGAGGTTGCCATGAGTCAGAATGGCCTCTGGGTTGCCGTGAGTTGGAATTGACTGGACAAAACAGGTAATCTAGTCTTGGCCCTCTTGGTAATTGACATCACTGGTAATTGACTTGGTAATTGACATCCCTGGTTCTAAGATCAGCATAAACATTAACATCCCTCTCAATGTCTGGGTTACCACCAGTACCGCTTAGCAGATCCAGCATGTAGGCATGGATTCAAGTCCCAACATTGTCACAGACCTTAGGGGTTGTCTTAGGGTTGTCTTAATCTCTCTGGGCCTAAATTTCTTTATCTGAAAAATGAGACA
Source organism: Dugong dugon (assembly GCA_030035585.1). Classification (NCBI taxonomy): domain Eukaryota; kingdom Metazoa; phylum Chordata; class Mammalia; order Sirenia; family Dugongidae; genus Dugong; species Dugong dugon. The sequence continues at coordinate 61,943,624 of CM057470.1, forward strand.
TTTGGGCCAGATAGACTGTAATCCTTTCACGTTCTAAAGATCCAACATTAGACCCATCTTTCTTGCTGGAGTCAGGTTTATATAATGCTGTATCACCATCAGCACTGGCATCAATATCTGTTGCTCAGTTTTGGGGGACACAGGCAGAGGAAAGGAGGGACACTTCACTATTGCCCTTGTTTTGTTTTCTTTTTTGGCATTAGGTCTTCTGACACTGATGTTACCTTTAGCAATTTTAGCCTGTGTGTCAGGAGAAGGGAAGGATTAAAGGTGTTGTTTTGCATGTTTTTGTTTTTTTTCCCTCACGCATAAGCTCCTGGGTAGTGGTAAATTAAAGCAGCTTTCCTGAAAATTTACCACACAGGAAGCTGTGCTGAACTTCTCTCTTGACCTCATAGACCCTCTCCCATTAATTATCTCTAATTCTCATTAGCATGTTTCTACTGCAGACTCGGAAGCAGAGAGAAATTCTTGTGCAGCTAATTTAACACCCGCAGGTTTTGAGAGCTGGTAGAGAAACCATATCAATAAAATAATCACTTGCTTTCTCAGAGATTTTGAATTTGAATCCTTTGAAGGTTAGACTTTTGTTATGGTTTCTATTTATGTTTTTACATCAAGTCATGTGTTAATTAATGCTCTTGTCTTTTCAAATGTAAAAAGAGGCAAGAAAAAAATTCTGAATGAACCATTTTCTGTATATGAGTGGCCATAGTCAAGAAATTCTTCTGGCATTTCAGATGTGAGTGGGGCTTTTCTCTTCCGCTGTACCACAGGGGAAAGCCAGGGGATGGCTGTGAGGTGGGTCTGGTAGGTGGGTCACAGCCTGGGAGCTGAATTCGACTCTTCAGGCTTGGAGCGTCATCAGACAAAGACAGAAGCTGGAAAGTCTTCTGCTTAGTGAAGGGCACAAGAGTGAAGAGTAGCAAAGAAGGGATGGGCAGGAAAATAGAGGTGGGAAGGACAGCATTTGTGGGGAGTGGTTTCTCCTTCTCTTCCTCATGGGGGCAGAGAGTTTATTTCTCCCCCAAAGCAAAAACCAAGTGAGGGTGGGGAAAGAGGGTCCCAAGAGAATCACTAGGAGAGGTTGTGATGGGATGGGAAATGTAGGGAGGGGGATGGGCATACTACTCCTGAGCTGCATACTTGGGAGCCTGCAGGCCACCTGGAGCTGCTGCCAGTGTACAGCACCATGCAATAATTCTTGGAAGATTAGGAACACCATCCCTGGGAGTGACATGAACACAGTAACAGACATCTCCTCCCCTGGAGCTTTCTGTGGGCAGGAAACTTGCAACAGAAGTCCTCAGCAGGGGAAATGGCAGCGTGTCTAGAAAAGGATAGAGGGTCAACACCTCAGGTCCCCAAGCCCTCCAAGAGAAGGAAGGGGAACTAGTCATGCCCTGAGCATTGTATGAAACATCACCTGAATTAGAAGAATAATCAGGTGCTGAGGGCCTGCCCAGAGTTCCTGGGTGGTCCAAACAGTTAATGCGTACTTGGCTGCTAACCAAAAAATTGGACGTTCAAGCCCACCCAGAGGCTCCTCAGAAGAAAGGTTTTGTTGTATGCTTCTGAAAAATCAGACATTGAAAATCCTTTTGAGCACAGTTCTACTCTGACACACACAGGGTCGAAATGAGTTGGAATTGACAGCAACTGGTAAGGGCCTGCCCAGGGCTCAGCCAGACCAGCAAGGCCATAGCCCATCAGGGGCAGTGTTGAGGGCATTAACCACTGACAGGTCCAAAGGGAGACAAGGAGGAACTCAGTGATAAAAAGGGCTAGTGTGGGGTTGTAGATCAACTCATGAAAACCTTGCACATGTCTACACAGGTGCCACCACATATCTGGAGGTCACCAGAAGCAAATGGAATTAGATGGACCCAGGACACCAGGATGCTTCCCAGAGCTGACAGATGAGACAGGTAAGGGCATCTCTGTTGCCCTCTCACTCCTCCCTGTCCTCATAGAGGAGCAAAACCTGGAAATGTGGAAAGGAGAAGAGAACCCAGAATGAGACCATGGCCCCCACTCCCACTGCAAGAGAGGAGTGAAAGTGTAGACCACCCACCCACTACAAAGCCCAAAGCTGATCAGGGGGAGGAAATAATTTAAAGTAGCTTATTTGATTAATGTTTTAAGCAGATCAGATTAAACAGACTGGACTTTTAAGCCAAAATGACCATCATGTTATGTAGCTCATTGCCCAAGTTGTGGCAAAAGGGGCTGGGGAAGGAAATTCAGAAGGTGTGGTTCAAAGTACTGATGAGAAAAATAAAACTAATATTCAGAATCCATTGAGTTCTGACTGTTAAGCGAACTATTTTTCAGGAGGTTATAATACGTATGTCACAGGGATGTAAGGAATAAATGTAATAATTAATAAACACTACTTAGCATAATCAAACTTCCTAAAAATTCTCTCTAGACTAACCTTTCTTTCCCCAAAGTTTTACACATGTGGAAGCTGTTAATATCCCCCTCCCCCTTCACAGAGTCCCTCACTGCCACCCTACCACCTTCGAAAAGTCAGAGCTCCACACTACACACTACACACACATAGACACACACTACACTACACACACACAGACACATACTACACTACACACACACACGCAGAGACAAACACACACACAGCCCTGGGGAGTAGACTCTTTCCATTCAGGCTGAATTTCTAGGGATGAGCAGCCCTGTGGGAAACCCAAAAAAAAAGTCTCACTTCGTCTTGCTTCATTTATTTCTTTCCTTTGTGACTCGCCCATTCATGATGATTTGCCCATTTTTCTATTTCTATTCTGTTTTTAAAGTTGTCTTACAAAAATTCTTTTAGTACTAAGAATATTAGCCCTCTTTCAGATATAAGGCAGATATTCTTTGTGGTTTGCTACTTATATTTCCGTCTTATTTTTGTTGCTGTGAATTTCTAAAAGTTTTGGTAATCATGCATATGAATCTTTATAATTTCTATACACTCCAGTCTAAGGGATTCTCTTTTAATGTCTTTCTTGTTTCCTTTACCTCTTCTGAATCATACTCAACTGCCTCTACTTCATATGTTTCATGTCAGCCTTTCTCCTGTGCTTTGCTCTTCATTTTGTGGGAGGAATTTAGTAAGCAGTCTCTTCATATACAGGTGATACAGATGACAGAATTGCTGGATCCTTGGTTGTCCATAAACACGTTTATCTTGTCTCCATATTTTATCGATAGCTTAGCTGGGTATAGAATTCTAGATTCAAATAGCTCTCCCTTTAGAAGTTTGAATATATTTCTCTTCTGCTAAAATCCAGTGTTGCTGACCAGAAGTGGATGTCAGTATGCTTATCCTTCCCTGTGGGGAACCTCCTTTTCCTCTCCAGGAGCTTATCCTTTGAGTTAAGGAATCACAGCAGGATGTGCTTATGTATGGGTTATTTTCCTGTTTACTCTTTTCCATACTCAGTAGACTCTCAATCTGAAAAGTCATGTCCACTATCAGCTCTGTGAATTTTACTTTTATCATTTATTTTTATCAATCATCTTTTACTTTCTTATGCTTCTGTTCTCTCCTTTTGTAAAGTCTGTTAGATTGATGTTGGGCCTTCTAGATTTGTCCATTGTGTCTCTTAACTTTTCTCTTTTATGTTTCATTTATCTTTCTGCTCTAAGTTTTGAGAGATTTCCTTGACTTTATTTTCCAGATCAACAACTTTCTCTGTCCAATGCATTATTCAACCTAGTCAATGAAATCTTTACTCGTACAATAGTATCTTAATTTCAAAAAAAAATTCTAATTTTCTTATTGGTACTTTTCAAAACTGATTTCTCATCTCCTCTGTGAATTATCTCTGTTATTCCCTCTGGAGTTATTTATTTTGTTATACAGATCCTTTTTCTTTTGCTGGTCTTTTCAAAATGCCTTGAAATCTTTGTTTACAAGTCTTTTTTTTCTGAAGAAAGAACTACTTTGATATGTGCAGATAACTGGTGTGCATTTCCTCAGCAATTGTGCATACATCTTTTTTTAAATAGAAAGACAAGCATAATGACAGGTATGCTTTCTTGCAATGCTTATGGACCAGGAACAATGAAAAGGCTAGGGACTTCCACAACTGCAAGTGCAAAGCATTGAAGGAATGAAACCTTTGAGTGTTCTTCTTCTCTTGCAGCCCATAACACTCTCACCAGGAGCACTCCAAGGGTAGAATAGAGACGGCTGCAAATTATTTACTTCTCCCACTGAAAGATGGTTTTTAATCTCCCACTTCTTGAGTCTGTGGGACTCTGTGCCTGCTTTAATCAGTATAATACAGTTGAAGTGGCACTATCAGTTCTAGGCTTGGACATTAAGAGACTGGCAGCTCTCACTTCCTTTGTCTTAGAACATTTTCTCTGGGGAAAATCAGCAGCATATAAAAAGTCCAAGTACCCTGAACTGCCATGTTGTGAGGAAGCCCAAGCAAGCCACATAGAGAGGCTGTATAGATAGATGCCTTGCCAGACCTCAGGTATTCTAGCCACTTGGATGGCTTGGATCCAGGCACCAGACATGTTGATGAAATTTTCAGATGACTACAGCCCAGACACATCTGTCTGCAAACACATAAGAGAGGAACCATCAAGCTGAGCCCATCAACCCACAGAAATCAGAGACACGATAACAAATCATTGTTTTAAATTGCTATGTTTTGGAGTGGTTTTTTTATAAAGCAATAATAATAGAACACCCATTCTTGCAGCAATAGACCACCTACTTTCTCTAGTAACCAGTTCTTGGGCTTCAGTCTGAAGATAAATGCTATAGTTGCCAGCAATTCTGGTTAAGTGACAAGGATCCACTGATCCAGTCTTTAAAATGCAATGCTCCAGTAAAAACCTAGAAGACGCCTTCTAAGCCCATTCTTGCACTTGGGGACTCCAACTTTAATCTTTCCTGGACTCCTCTGAGAGGACTTATACTATCTTGAACTCTGGATTCTTTTACCTTTTTCTCTGTTAATCAGCTAAAAACTGCATTGTATTCTACACGTAGTCCTAAATTTTAAGATTTACTACTGATGTCTATTTCTTTTTTCCCCTGCTCTGTTATGGGGTGTGTGTGTGTGTGTGTGTGTGTGTGTGTGTGTATTTTCGATGTACACTAGGAGAAAATAGAGGTATCATCATGTGCTCAGGCTGCCATCTTTAATCAGAAACCTATTAAATTCCTGAATAGAAGTCAGTGGTAAGAGAGCTCATTTTGTATTTTACATAGTTTTAGGAGCACTGAGCAAATGAAGAATGAATGTTTCATTTGTTGATACCCCATAAAAACAATTATCTGAGGGAAATTCATGCAAAAGTGCACTTGAGTATTCCCAAGGGGGAGTGGTAAGTTCATCAATGTTGGTGAAGGCTGACCTAGCTTCTCACACACACACACTGGAGCTGCATGACTGGCAGCATCAGACAGTGGGGGAACAAATGACAAGACCTTATGCCCAGTATGAAATCTTTAGAGGCAAGTCCTCAATCTTTCTGGAATTTGAAGAGTTTGTATTTTATATTGCAGGCCCTCTTAGGGGAAGGGGGCACCAGATTTGTCATGGATTGAATTACGTACCCCCAAAAATGTGTGTATCAGTTTGCCTGGGCCATGATTCCTGGTATTGTGTGATTTTCCTATATGTTGTACATCCTGCCTCTATGATGTTAATGAGGGAGGATGGGTGGCAGTTGTGTAAGGCAGGACTCAATCTACAAGACTGGATTGTGTCCTGAGGCAATCTCTAGAGATACAGAATAGAGAAGTGAGCAGAAGGACAGGCAGACCTCATACCACCAAGAAAGCAGTGCCGCAGCAGAGCGCGTCCTCTGGACCTGAGGTTCCTGCGCTGAGTTCCTCCCAGACCAAGGGAGGACTGATGCATCACAAGGACCTTCCTCCAGAGTTGACAGAGAAAGGAAGCCTTCCCCTGGAGCTGATGCCTTGAACTTGGACTTGTAGCCTACGAGACTGTGAGAGAATAAATTTCTCTTTGTTAAAAGCCATCCACTTGTGGTATTTCGGTTATAGCAGCACTGGATAACTAAGACAAGATTGTTAACTGACTTTTTGCTTGAATAGTTAGAGGAGATAAGATAAATCATTCAAAGTAGAGAGACATTAGCAAGTATTCACTGTGGGTCATATGTAGGTTTCAAAGGCACTGGTGAGGAGAGACAAAATGGCCTGAGATGACTTTTCTGTGTGAAGCAGGAAGACTTTTATTAGCTCTGGTTGCTTGTCATGCTTGTCAGGAGTTTCTTCAGAGATGCAAATAACCCTTATTTGAGATTTTAGGGGCTTAATTGCCTTCTGTTTCTATTTTTAATGCATGAGTCCTGTGGTCTCTAAGGTCTACAGGGATGACTTTTGAGAGAAAGGGATGGGGACCTAGGAGAAAAATTCTGAAGAATGAAATCAAAAAATGAAAGAATCAGGCAGTTCTGACAGGACAGACTGAAATATGCAAGTTTCCCTGGAAGTCTAAAAATTTGGTGCCTAGTACAGTGGATTTTTATTTGAGTATTTGTTGATCCATTTCTTTGTAAGCATTACTGATCATATAGGTGGTAAAAGCAGAAATGAAGTGCCACAGGCTTTGGATTCTAGTTTATTCTCTCATCCAGAACATTCATCTCTGGTCAAAATCTTATAAATTTCATGCAGTAAAACCAAAGCCTTTCAGTTTACCAGACCCAATCTCCTTAAAAAACAAAAACAAATCCATTGCTGTTGAGTTGATTCCAACTCATTGTGACCCTATGGGACAGAGTAGAACTGACCCAGAAGGTTTCCAAGGCTATAAATCTTTACAGAAGCAGACTGCCACATCTTTTTCCCATGGAGCAGCTGGTAGGTTTGAACTACTGACCTTTCGGTTAACACCTGAGCACTTTAACCACTATGCCAGCAGGGCTTCTTCCAGTCTCCTTAGAAGGCCATAAAAACCCACTGCTGTCCAATCAATTCCAACTCATAGAGAACCAGTATGTTACAGAATAGAACTGCTCCATAGGGTTTTCAAAGGCTTTAATCTTACAGAAGTAGATCGCCTGCCCTTTCTTCCATGGTACCACTGGGTAGATTCAAACCACCACCCTTTTGGTTAGCAGTCAAGCACAAACCTTTTGTACCACCCAGGGTCTTTAGAAGGACACAGATTATTAATTACTATTACTATTAACATTATTATAATTATTATTAATAAGGAAAGCTCCTTGGATATTTGCTCCCCAGGCATCTTATCAGATTATTCCTTCCAACCACATGCACACTTCTTCCTTAAGAATGTTTTGGTAAATATAATATTCTCCATCTTGTTTCATTTTCACTGATGTCTTAGTAGCCCTGTTGAGCTGGAGTCCCATACAAATGTTCCTTCAGCCTTCCTCTTAATCTGGACATGTTCTGGTTGGACTTTCAGGAGAGAAGAATTAGAAGAGATGAGTCAGTGAAAGCTTAAGAAGGATCAGACAGCTCCACCTAAAAATCAATAGAGCTCAGGAGATGCCATTGTTGAAACTTTTACAACTCCTTCTGTCTGGATAGGCTCACAATGATTTTTCTCCAATCCTCTGTCTGTTTTCCTGTAGCACTTATTTTCAAACTTCAGTGTGCTCAAGAATCTCCTGAGATGACTGGCTAAAAAAATCATATTGCCAAAAATTCTGATTTATAGGCTTCAAAGGGAGACCCAGAAGTAAGGATTTTTCATAAGTAATAGTTGTAAAAAAAATTTGTTTTTATTGTTCTTTAAGTAAAGGTTTACAGTTCAAGTTGGTTTCTCATACAAAAATTTATACACACATTGCTATGTGACCCTAGTTGCTCCCCCTATAATGTGACAGCACACTCCTCCTTTCCACCCCTGATTTCCCATGTCCATTCAACCAGCTCCTGCCCCTTTTTGCCTTCTCATCTTCCTTCTGGACAGGGGCTGCCCATTTAGTCTCACATATCTGCTTGAGCTAAGAAGTTCTCTTCACAAGTATCATTTTATGTTTTATAGTCCAGTCTAATCTTTGTCTGAAGACTTGGCCTCGGGAATGGTTTCCATTTTGGGCTAACAGAGAGTCCAGGAGCCATGTCTTCTGGGGTCCCTACAGTCTCAGTCAAACCATTAAGTCTGGTCTTTTGTGGTGCTGAAGTTTTCTTAATTCTTCTTACTCTCTTGTGCTGAGTTACTTTTGTTTGTTGATTTTTTTTCATTTCTTTTGTTTTTGTAGGTTTTGTTTTTGCTGAGACTTTATGTTTTTCCTCTTTTCTTAAGAGTATGTTTGCTAACTTTCTTTGTGGTTACCATGAATTTTACCCTTATCTTTCTAAGTTTGAAGCAGTCTACCATTACTTGGTATCGCCTTGCCTTCCTCTCCATTAAAAGGTTCTATACCTATGCCATTTATTCCCTCTTTTATTGTTTTGATGTTGCTGTCATTTACTGATTAACTGATCTGATTCCCTGTTGTATTTCTTTTGGTTTTGGATAGTCCTTGAGAGGTCATTTCCTAGATTGGTATCTGGCTGGTACAATCCTGTGTCCTAGATTCTGCCTGTGAGCTGAAGTTGTTTGTCCTCAGATTGAAGAACTCCCTTTAATAATTCTTGTAAATTTGATTTGACTTTTACATATTCCCTTAATTTCTGTTTATCTGGAAATGAACTAATTTCACCATCAAATTTGAATGAGAGTTTTGCAGGATATATTTTTCTTGGCTGGCAATTTTTTTCTTTCAAGATTTTATATATGTCATCCCATTGCCTTCTTGGCTGCATGGTTTCTGCTGAATAATCTGAGCTTAGTCTTATTGTTTCTCCTCTGTATGTGACTTCTTGTTTTTCATGAGCTGCTCTCAGGATTCTTTGTTTGTCTTTGGTTTTGGGGAGTGTGAATATGGTATGCCTTGTTGATTTTCTTTTGGGGGTCTCTCCTATATGGGGTTCGTTGAGCTTCTTGGATGGTCAGCTTTTCATCTTTCATGATATTGGGGAAGTTTTCTGTGAGCAGTTCTTCAATGATCTTCTCTGTGTTTTCTGTTTTCTCCCCCGTTCTGGAACTCCAATCACTTGTAAATTTTTGCTTTTGATTGTATCCCACATAATCTCAGGGTCTCTTCATTTTTCTTTGTTTTTTTCTCTGAGTTTTCCTCAAACAGAATTGTATCCAAGTGTTTGTCTTCAATTCCACTGATCCTGTCTTCCACTGTTTCAAATTTGCTTCTCAGTCCTTCTATGACACCTTCCATTTCTGAAATCTGGTTGTTTATCTTTTGGATTTATAATTGTTGTCTTTGTATAATTTCTAGTTGTGAATTTATTTTGGCATTTTGTCCCTGCATTATTTTCCTGAATTCTTCCAATTTTTTCTCTGTATTTTCCATGAATTTGTCTATTTTTTCCTCATGTTTGTCAGCTTTTTGCCTCAGCTCTTGGAGAATTCTGAGTATTAGAGATTTGAATTCCTTATCAGGTAGTTCTAGTGCATTTTCTTCCACTGGAAAGTCACCTGGTGTTTTATTTTGGATGCCTACTGGAACCATCCTGTCCTGCTTTTGTAAATGTTTTGATATTATCTGCTGTCTTCGGGGCATTCAGTAGTTATTTTTCTTGTTTATTGATTGTAGATTTGTTTGTTTTGTTCCTTTTTTTTTTTTAAATTTGGCTATGTAAGAGCAGGTGGGCTGTGTGTTCTTTGTTGTCTGCTCATCTGTGGGCACACTTTTCACCTCCTTCTCCAATTGGCAGGGTCAGTCACTCAGATATGGTACGGCAGGGCAGGTCCAGATGAAGAGAAGTTACTGGGACTGGTTGTCTGTGGCACCCACTACAGCCACCAGGGCGGGTTGGTAATCAGTGCAGGGCAGGTTCCAGTAGGCTGTGCCTGTGCTGCTTGGTGGTGTGATGTTAAGCGTACAGTGCAGGTAGGCAGGATGTAGCAGGGAGATTGTTATGTGTGGAGCTAAGATGGATATGGGAGACAGGAGAGAGGAACTGGAGCCAAAAACATACAAACAAACATAAAATAATGCTAGGGGAGCTTGCTGTTGGAGTGGAGAGATGAGAGACTATGAAACAAAGAAAAACAGAAAGGGGAAGCGGAAGAAAAGAATGAATAAATAAAAATCGGAAAGGTTAAAAAAACACAAAGTTCCCAGGGAGCCCACCAGTGCAGCTATGAGGTCTGGGGAAGTCGCTCTCAGGTGTTGCAGTACAGTCTGGCTAGAAGGCGTAGAGGTATACAACACCAGGTATTCAGGGAACAGAAAGAGAAGGAAGATATAGAGAGATGAGAAACTGAGCAATGAAGAAAGAAAAAAAGGGAAAAAGAGGGAAAGGAAACAAAACGAATTTAAAAAAGAACAAGAAAAGCCCTCAAAAAAACAATGAAAAAAGAAATGCTTTCAGGGATCCCTCTGCACGTCTGTGCAAGCCGAGGGCGTAGTCTCCTTGCCATGCAGCACCGCCTGGCCAGAAAGGGCTCCCAACTCAAGAAAAGGAAAAGAAAACAAACAAACAATTCAAAACAAACAAACAAACAAGAGCCCCGGGATCCCGCCAGCGTGGCAGCCCAGACCGGGAAGCAGCTCTACACTTGAACGGAGCTCCACAGCCCCTCAGGAAGAAGCAAAGATGGCGCACAGAGCCAGGTATTTGAGTGAAAGGAGAGGGAGGTGGTGAGAGGTAAGGAAGAAATCAAAAGAAGCAGAAAAATAAGCAACACCAGCAGCCAACAAATGGCACTCAGAGAGCCAGCTAGTGCGGGCTGGTGGAATCCAAGTAGCCAGTGTTTCTCGGACAAGAGACTGTGTCCGCAGGAAGCAGAGGGGGCGGAGTGTGGGTAAAGAAGGGTAGGGAGTGGGAAAGCATATATCACAAATTACCGGAGCTCTGCAGCCCCTCAGGAAGAAGCAAAGATGGCACACGGAGTCAGGTATTTGAGCAAAAGGAGGGGGAGGTGGTGAGAGGTAAGGAAGAAATCAAAAGAAGCAGAAAAAAGTAACACCAGCAGCCAACAAATGGCACTCAGAGAGCACGCCCGTTCTGGTGTGTGGAATCCAAGCAGCCGGTGTTTCCCGGACAAGAGATTGTGGCCGCGGGAAGCAGAGGATGCCGAGTGGGGGTGAAGAAGTGTAGGGGGTGGGAAAGTGTATATTGCAAATTACGGGTTGTTTTGTCTCCCGCTGGAAGCTTCGTGACACTGCTTTCCTGTACCCCCTGTTTGCTGGTTTCTGATAGGAGTCCAAGATGGCAGATCTGTGCTGCGTTAGCTGGTAGGGGACCTCTGCTCTCCATTCTCTGTCAGTTTTCTCATTCCATTTGGTGCTTGGCTGAGTTCTTTATCTCTTCATTTGATGTTTTAGGGTTTCAGGATTGTTGTTTTCTCTGTTCAGCTTAGTTTTTCAGATCTTTGCTGTGGAGGGATGGCGTGGTGCTTCTGCCTAGAGTGCCATCTTGCTGGAAGTCCCAAGTCTGGACTTTTTACTAGAATTTGGCTTCTGCACCCCACTTTTCTCCTGCTCCATCAGGGACTCTCTGTTGTATTCCCTGTCAGGGCAGTCATTGGTGGTAGCCAGGCACCATCTAGTTTTTCTTGTCTCAGGCTGATGGAGTCTCTGGTTTACATGGCCCTTTCTATCAGGCTACTATTTTCCTTGTGTCTTTGGTGTTCTTCATTTTCCTTTGCTCCAGGTGGGTTGGGACCAAATGGCACATCTTAGAGGGCCGCTCGCTAGCTTTTAAGACCACAGACACCACTCACCAAAGTGGGAAACAGAACATGTTCTTAATAAACTTTGTTATGCCAAATGACCTAGATGTCCCCTGAAACCATGGGTCCCAGACTACCACCCCTGCCAGTTTGTCCCTTGAAGTGTTTGGTTGTATTCAGGAAACTTCTTAGCTTTTGGTTTAGTCCAGTTCTGCTGACTTCCCCTGTATTGTGTGTTGTCCTTCCCTTCACCAAGATAATTCTTATCTATTATCTAGTTAGTGAATATCCCTGTCCTTTCCTTCCTACTCTAGTAACCATCAAAGAATGTTTTCTTCTGTGTTTAAACCTTTTCTTGAGTTCTTCTAATAGTAGTCTCATACAATATTTGTCCTTTGGCAACTGACCAATTTCACTCAACATATGCCTTCCAGATTCATTCATGTTATGAGTTGTTTCACGGATTCATCATTGTCCTTTATCTTTGGGTAGTATTCCATTGTGTGAATATACCATAATTTTTTTTTATCCATTCGTCCATTGATGGGCACGTAGGTTGTTTCCATATTTTTATATTGTGAACAGTGCTGCAATGAACATGGGTGTGCATACATCTATTCGTGTGACAGCTGTTAGTTCTCTAGGGTATATTCCAAGGAGTGAGATTGCTGGATCGTATGGTACTTCTATTTCTAGCTTTTTAAGGAAGCGCCAAATCAATTTCCAAAGTGATTGTACTATTTTACATTCCCACCAACAGTGTGTAAGTGTTCCAGTTTCTCCACAACCTCTCCAATGTTTATTATTTTGTGTTGTTTGGATTAATGCTAGCCTTGTTAGGTGAGATGGTATCTCATTGTAGTTTTGATTTGCATTTCTCCAATGGCTAATGATCGTGAGCATTTCCTCACGTGTCTGTTAGCCACCTGAATGTCTTCTTTGGTGAAGTGCTTGTTCATATCCTTTGCCCATTTTTTAATTGGATTATTTGTCTTTTTGTTGTTGAGGTTTTGTAGTATCTTGTAGATTTTAGAGATTAGATGCTGATCGGACTTGTGGTAGCCAAAAATTTTTTCCCAGTCTGTAGGTTGTCTTTTGACTCTTTTGGTGAACTCTTTTGATGAGCATAAGTGTTTAGTTTTTATGAGCTCCCAATTATCTAGTTTCTCTTCTGGTGTTTGTGCATTGTTAGTAATGTTGTGTATTCTGTTTATGCCTTGTATTAGGGATCCTAGCATTGTCTCTATTTTTTCTTCCATGATCTTTATCGTTTTAGATTTTATATTTAGGTCTTTGATCCATTTTGAGTCAGTTTCTGTGCATGGTGTGAGGTATGGGTCTTGTTTCATTTTTTTGCAGATGGATATCCAGTTATACCAGCACCATTTGTTAAAGAGACTGTCTTTTCCCCAGTTAATGGACTTTGGGCCTTTGTCAAATATCAGCTGCTCATAGCTGGATGAATTTATGTCTGGATTCTCAATTCTGTTCCATTGGTCTATGTATCTGTTGTTGTACCAGTACCAGGCTGTTTTGAGTACCGTGATGGTATAATAGGTTCTAAAATCAGGTAGTGTGAGGCCTCCCACTTTGTTCTTCTTCTTGAGTAATGTTTTACTTATCCGGGGCCTCTTCCCTTTCCGTATGAAGTTGGTGATTTGTTTCTCCATCTTATTAAAAAATGCCATTGGAATTTGGATTGGTATTGCTTTGTATCTGTAGAACGCTTTGGGTAGAGTCGACATTTTCACAATGTTGAGTCTTCCTATCCATGAGCAAGGTATGTTTTTCCACTTATGCAGGTCTCTTTTGGTTTCTTGCAGTAGTGTCTTGTAGTTTTCATTGTACAGGCCTTTTATGTCTCTGGTTAGATTCATTCCTAAGTATTTTATCTTCTTGGGGGCTGTTGTAAATGGTATTGATTTGGTGATTTCCTCTTGGAAGTTCTCTTTGTTGGTGTAGAGAAATCCAAATGATTTTTGTATGTTTATCTTGTATCCTGCTCCTTTGCTGAAATCTTCTATTAGTTCCAGTAGTTTTCTTTGACTTCATGTTAAGACACAATAGGTACAAGTTAAATAAAAGAAACATGGAAAGCTGGATATATTTATTTAGGATGTTGTTGCTGTTAGTTGCTGTCAAGTTGGCTGTAACTCACGGAGACTTTATATATAACTGAACCAAATGTTTTCTGGTCCTGCGCCATCTTCGTGATCATTTGTATGTTTGAGTCAGTTGATGCAGCTATTATGTCAATTCATCGCATTGAGAGTTTCCTTCATTTTCGTTGACGCTCTACTTTACCAACCTTGATGTCGTTTTCTAGAGATTGATCTTTCCTGATGACATATCCAAAATAAGCAAGCTGAAGTCTCATCATTCTTGCTTCTAAAGAGCATATTTCTTCTAAGACTAATTTGTTTGTTCTTTTGGCAATCCACAGTGTATTTAATGTTTTTCTCCAGCACCACAGTTTCAATGTATCAATTTTTCTACTGTCTTCCCTTTTCAGTAGCCAACTTTCACATGCATATGAGGTAATTCAAAAGATCACAGCTTGAGTCAGATGAGATAAGTTGAGGAGGGAGAAGAAAAGAGACATTGTGCAGCTGTGCCTTATTCCATGAAGGAGGGTAGAGGCAAGAACCCTGAAGAGAGGTGTGAATGATAGTTACCAAAAAGGAGGGCAAGTTAACCTATCTGGCATTCATAGACATCAAAGTAAGGGGTGAATTGGGGACACAAGGTAAGCTTAAACATAATCCTTGGAGGGACTTGAAGGCCATGAAGAATGAAGGATAACTTCAGGAAGAAGGGGATTCATGGAGGGGTATTAGTCCAGCCTAGTGAATGAATGGACCACTAAATGGATTGTGTCCTTAGGAGAAGCACCACAGGAAAGGAAAATGAGAAAGGATCAGGCTAAACGGTGCTATGTCAAGAAGGTTTTAATCTCTATTCCCAAGTCTGATCAATTGATGGTGGTCCCCTGGAACACTGTCAAGAGAGATTGTGAAGTTGTTTCTGGGCTTAGCAGGAAATAGAGAATTGACTGATTAGCTATGCCTGCCACGGGCAAGGAGAAGGAGAATCAGACGCATGCTTGCAATTTCTGCTCAGGCTGTGATTGCAAAGTTATCCAACTTCCACTCTAGCAAGAAAGACTCAGTCATCTCTTTCCAGCTATCTCCAGGCAAGGAAAGGTTTGCCACATGAACGATATAAACATATCCTGGAGATTATGTTTACACTGCTAAAGATAGCTGCTTATGATAGAAAATCTCAAAGTCTTACCTGGTGGAAATCCATGCCTGTTGTCCCTGCCCCTTCTACATCATGGACTTTCTTAGCCAGGCCACCCACACTCCTTACTTTGCTCAGATTTCCAAGAGAGAACGGAAGGCAGTGAGCAGTGGTGTCCCTTTGCTGTTCTCCTCAAGGCCTTAATGGCCAAGCCCTCTCCCTTCTCACCCCAGTGATCAAAAGATTTCAAACACATAAAAAATGAGCTGCACTTCAGAAATGGTTGGCTATGCCTACCTTCAAAGAGCATATTCTTTTTAGATGTGTATTAAAAACAAAGTAAGGAGGGAGGGAGGGAAGAAGAAAGAAAGAGAGAGAGAGAAAGAAGAAGGAAATAAAGAAAGAAATCAGGGTGCTGATATATAATTGAGGAGTCTCTGGGTGGCATAAATGGTTAATCATTGGGCTACTAACAAAACGGTTGGCAGCTCAAACCCACCCAGAGGAGCCTGGGAAGACAGGCCTCACCATCTGCTTCCAAAAGGTCACAGTCCTGAAAACCCTATGGAGCAGTTCTACTATGTACACATGGGGTCACCATGAGTCGGAATAGACTCGACTAACAACAACAATGTATATAATTGAGGTCCTGGGGGGATCAAACAGTTTTCACTCGACTACTGTCCTAAAGGTTGGTGGCTCAAACCCACCCAATAGTGCCACAGAGGAAAGGCCTGAAAATCTGCTTCTGTAAAGATTATAGCCAAGAAAACCCTATGGAGGAGTTCTACTCTGATACACCTGGGGTCAACATGAGTCTGAATGGACTCCATGGCAACGGGCTTGGTATGTATAATTGTGAGGCTAGCTGCAAATCTACTGTAACTAATCATTCCAGTGGGTGCCTGTCAGCACTTTGTTGGTCTAATTTGAATTACTGCCTGTATGTAAAAGAAATTAAAGTACAATATAGAATATTTTTAAATAAATGCAGGTTGATGGTCTTCTATAATTCAAGATTTTTCTCCAGTTCAGATTCCCCTTCTTCTGTTGTAGTAAATATATTTTGGTAGCTCTCTTGTGAAGATGCCACCCTCTGCTTTCACTTTTCCCTAACAGTTCTCAATTTTGTTTTGGGGGATGCATGTGGTTCTTGGGAGGCTGGCTCCTTCACTCCATTTCTAAAGATAGAGCCTATAGCCTAAGCTAAGCCAATCAGTGCATTGGGTCTGTCTGGCCACAGTGATCGGCTCAGTGGTAGGCATGTGACCTAAGCCAGTCAATTAGACTGATACTTAGGACTTTTGATGGGAGCAAAGATGGTGCCTCTTTCTTGCTGGAACTATGTAGCCCTTGCAACTTCTGGAAACCATCTTAGAATGAATGAAGAAGAGAAGACAACTCTAAAGAAACCCTTGTTGAGACAAAAAGAAACTTGGCTTTTGGTGGCATTATGGAACTGCTCAATAAGATAAACCAAGACCACCTGTGGATTTTTCAGTCAAATGAATCATTATATTTTCTCTATTGTTAAAATCAATTTTAATTAGCTTCTTTCGCTCCTGTTTCTTGCAACACTAGCTGATACTCCTAGTTCATCTGAATCAGGAGAATCCATCTCATCAGCACTGTATTTGTTTTCTGTGACTCAAATTTTCCTACTCTAATTCTCTTTTATGAATGATATTTTGGAAGCTGGGTAATAAACAGCTGATACTTGTTGGGATGAAAATTTCAGTCATGTTCCAGGGGATACTTTGGAAAAGAAAACGCATCTTCTGAATCAATACCATTTACATAATGCTAACAGGAAGGGAACGAGAAATAGGCTGGTTTTGTTGTAGATGAAAATGCCTGTGTACTACGGAGAGGAATTAATTATGCAAAATAGTGAAATATATGCAGATAAATGCTAATTTGTCAACCTGAGAACTGAGCTTCCTAAATCTTAGTTTGCAGTAAATTGAGTCATTTTCAAATATATTAGGCAAATGAGCTGAAACTCTTGTGTATTTAATCCTGATGCCCAGGCACGCACTATCTTCCATGGGTGTGAACCCCCTGACCTCCAGGGCCAGATTTTGTTACATCTTTTGTGAATGCATCTGTGAATATTGCCGCTTCCTGTGTCTGCCACAGTAACAGCATAGCTGCTTGGAGAATAAAACAGGATAATGGAATAGCTAGCACATGTGAGGGGGATACAGAGAAGAGTCTTTCCAGACAGCACCAGATGTGCATGCAATGGCCTTTGATCTAACCCATCTTTAACAACTTCATTTGCAGATCAGAGCAGATAATATGGCAGGTACTCCGAAGACAGTTTTGGAAGCAGTTAACTAGAGGCAAACTTCTCCTTGGCAAGTAGTTTCAGAGTCTCGTATAAAACGAGGTCATCTAAGAGAAATGATAGGGGATGCAACACTAAGCTATTGGTGTAGAATTGCCCTTGCTCACCTTGGTGATGTCAGGGTGTCAGAGTTCCGACACTGGGCAGTGGTTGGCCTCTGGATGCTGGTGCCTTCTGCATCCAATCACAAAACAGCTATAGAGCCTCCACCCCAAATGAAGCTGAGCTGGCCTTGCAGGAAGGACAAAGCAGCGCCGAAGTTTAGAAGAGCTTCTCTTGGGGCTACCCCAGTTGTTTAGACACTTCGCTGGTAAAGGAGAAACTAACAAGAGATGTCTAATTACCGTACTTAATGAAATAATGCCAGGTAAGAGTGATTCCGGCTTTAAACATCATTTTTGTTTCCTTGCCCACATGGCTCTGGGGGCAGGCTTGGTGGGTGAAGTCTGCGTCACTGGACACCAGGTGTCCTAGTTGCATCATTTTAGGTGAAAAGACCATTCTGCTCTTTCAAAAGCAGCTCTCCCTGATGCCACCATCGCCACCTCAGCCCCCACACCCTGCTGCCCACAAATACTCACCCTCCCCTCATTCCTGTGGAGACAGTTCAACTGCTGCACCAGTCACCGATGGAAGCCTCTCAGGGGAGGGCAAGAGCGGGGGCCTCAGAAAACTCTGGCAATTATTTACTTTCAGGGATGGATGTTTTTAAAGCCTCTGACAATATTTTAGCTAATTTATGTTTTTGAGGTTTTTTCTCTTTTTTTTGTGGTCAAAAACCAAAAAACCAAACCTATTGTTGTCGAATCGATTTCGACTCATAGCGACCCTACAGGACAGAGTAGAACTGCCCCACAGGGTTTCCAAGGCTGTCACCTTTACGGGAGCAGATCATCAGGTCTTTCTCCCAGGAGCAGCTGGTAGGCTCAAAGCACCACCTTTCAATTAGCAGCTGAGCACTTAATCACTGCGCCACCAGGGCTCCTTTTTTGTTGCTGTAAAATATATATAATATAAAATTTGCCATTTTAACCATTTTGAAGTGTACAATTCAGTAGCATTAATTATAGTCACAATGTTGTGCAGACGTTACCACTATGTTTCCAAAACTTTCTTACCACCCCAAATAGAAACTCAGCACCGTTAAGCAAAAACCCCCAGTCCCTCCTCCCCTCAGCCCCTGGTAACCACTCATAAACTTTTATCTCTGTGCGTTTGCCTATTATAGGTATTTCATTAAGTGGGATCATACAATATTCGTCCTTTTGTGTTTGGCTTATTTTGCTTAGCATACTGTTTTCAAGGTTTATCCATGTAGCAGCAAGTCGCAGGACTTCATTTTTCTTTATGGAGAATAATATTCCGTTGTATGTATATACCTCATTTTGTTTATCCTTTCATTTGTTGATGGACTCCCGCGTTTTCACCTTTTGGCTATTTTCAGTGGGTGAATGGATAAACTGACTGTGGTCCACCCTAGCCCCTAACTCCTGGCAACCAGTAATCTATTCTCCTTCTCTATGCTTTTGTCATTTCAAGAGTTTTATACGAAGGGAATCATACAGTATGTAACCTTTTGGAACTGGCTTTTTTTTTTTTTTTTTTTTTAACTCAGCATAATACCCTGGAGATACGTCTAACTTGTTTATCAAAAGTTTGTTTCTTTTCATTGCTGAGTAGTATCTCATGATATGGATACACAACAGTTTGCTTAGCCTTTCATCACTGAAGCACATGTGTTGGGTTTTCCAGTTTGGTGCTATAAGTAAAGCTGCTATAAACATTCACGTACAGGTATTTGTGCGAACTTAAGTTTTCACTTCTCTGTGATAAATGAGCAAAAGTGCATTTGCTGGGTCCTATGGTAATTATACGTTTAGTTTTACAAGAAACTGCCAAACTGTTCTCCAGAGCAGCTGTTCCATTTTATAGTCCCACCATCAATGTCCAGTTTCTCTGTATCCTCGTGAGTGTTTGATTTTGTCACTGTTTTTTATTTTAGCCATTTCGATAGGAGTGTAGTAATATCTCATTATGTTTTTAAATTTGCATTTCCCTAATGCCTAATAATTTTGAACATCTTTCATGTGCTTGTTTGCTACCTCTATATGCTCTTCAGTGAAATTCCTATTCATGTCTTTTGTCCACTTTTTGATTGGATTTTTTTTTTAAGCTGGTGAGTTTTGAGTGTTTTTAATATATTCTACATACTAGTCCTTTGCCTAATGCATGGTCTGCAAATATTTTCTTCCAGTTGGTAGTTTGTCATTTCATCCTCTTAACTGTGTCTTTCACAGAGCAGAAGTTTTAACTTTGATGAAGTTCAATTTATAAGATTTTCTTAATTCAGAAAAAAAATCAAGAAATGTGACATGTATTCTACCCAAGTATAGTGGTTGAAAATGTACGCCTTCAACACATTCTATGGAGTCCCTGAGTGGTGCAAAGGGTTAATTCATTTGGAGGTTCGAGTTCATCTAGTGGTGCCTTGGAAGAAAGGCCTGGAGATCTACTTCTGAAAAATCTGCCATTGAGGACCCTATAGAGCATAATTCTATTCTGACGCACATGGGGTTGTCACGCATTGGAGTCTACTCAACAGCAACTGTTAGTACTAGTAACACATTCCATAGGAAAAACGGCTACAGGGACAGAGAACCATGGGGTACTGCAACTAGAATTCTCTACCCATTTTACAGATTAAGGATACTGAGTCCTGCACCAGGAAAGTTAAGTGATTTATCCAATCCAGATGAAAATACTTTGACTTCTATCTCAAGGACCTTTCCACTATTCCACAGTAAATGAATTACTCTGTGTGCATTAATGTAGCATAATGTAATTTGGCACAATGTAACTCTTCTGGTTATTTTTACCACTTAGAAGACATGTGAAACCCTCCCAATTCCCTAAGCCAATGGCAACTTTTCCTTTCTTTGAACTCATCTATCACTTTCAACTTGCCTGTTTTATGCCACTCAACATTTTCCAATAAACTTATTTATGATGTGATGTGATGTGATCAGCATGGACTTTGAAGACACCCCAGCTGACCTATCCCAGCTTCTATAGCTTTAGATACAGAAAAACCAACCAAACTCATTGCCACCAAGTTGATTACAATTCATTGCAACCCCATGTGTTACAAGTAGAAGGGCTCCATAAGCTGTTCTTGGCTATAACATTTACAGAAGCAGATCACCAGTCCTTTCTTCTGTAGCACCACTGGGTAGGTTCAAACCACCAGCTTTTAGGTGAGGTTAGTAGGGAGCATAAACTGTTTATGCCACCCAGGGACCTATGGATACAGAAAGGGATCATGTTTTGAGAACCATAAATTGAACATATGGAATTTGTAATTGAAATGAAAGGCTTTGCAGGGATATGAACGTTAGACTGTATTTGATTATACACTGAAAGAATGTCCTTTATTGAAAAGAAGATACTTTATGGAAAGAGGATGGTGCTGGACCATGCATGCTGTCTGGAGTCCCCACCCGAGGTCGGAGCCTGCAGGCTGTTCTGAGAAAGTGGGAGGCTGCAATACAAGTCAGAGGTGCCGGTTTTGTGTGTAGACTGGCCTGAGGCTGCTCCTGTCTTGGGAAGAAACTGAGCCTTTGGTGACCCTTCTTCTCCATGCTTGGGGTCTGGGAAGGCTCTGGAGGAGGCCCCCCCACCCCAGAGTGGAGTTCTCCTTTCTGCTCTGTGATTATTAAGTTAGCTCAGGCAGATGCATCCTGCCTACTTGGCAAATTTGGGAAGGAGGCTGGGACCGCCACATCTTCCCCCATGAGCCATCCCAGGCTTGTTTCCGCTCCATTATCAAGAGCTGCTCAGCAGGAGCCTTGTTAAGAGGCGGGGACACAATCTCTCCTTCCTGGAACCACAACGCCAAGGGGAGACTGGCAAGGCCTGGCTGCTGGTGGAGCTGTCCCGCAGAGCTGGGTCGCCCAGACCAGGCCGAGAAAGTCTGAACCGTCCAAAATGCCTGTCCCAGGGGAAGGTGCAAAGCGAAGGGCGGTCAGAGCAGCCCTGGGGAGAGAGCCAGAAAGCTCTGCAGTCAGTCCCTTGTCCCAGGGAAGAGGCCTGTGTGGGGGAGAAGTGCATGATGCCCCCTGCACACTGCAAAGCTGAACCATATGTGGCTCAGAAAACACATAGAGGGTCGGCCTTCACCACCTTTCCCCTTTTGTGATAAAGAGAAGAATCCAGGTCCCTGAGAGCACCTCCTTTTCTCCCAAGGAGCCTACAGCACATCCCAAGCCCCTGCTCCTGAGGCCTGGGCCCTGCCCTGGGAGGAGGGGGGCCTGGGTTTTCACGATTTGCGCCAATACCCGCTTTTCTGGACTATGCATCTTACCTGCAAGATGTGGACAACAGGGCCACAGCAAATTAAGGATGGAGTATGTAATGGGTCCCTCCAAATGCTGCTGCCCACAGGCTGTGACCCCAGAAGAGCAAAATAGATGGCAACAACACCCGGGACATGAAGGTTCAGTTCCCCAGTCCTGGTGGAGACCTGCCCTTCCTTCCTTTTTCCCTTCCTTCCGCCTTCTTACCACCCGCCCTTCCTTTCTGCCCTCCTCCTCCTTCTCTCTCTTTCTCTCCCCCTTTTCCTTTCTCTCTGTCCTTTTCCTCCTCTTCCTCCTCCTTTTACTTCTTCTCCTCTCTTCCTCATGCTCAATTCAAGGATGGCCTCCTTGGGCTCCTCCCTCAGTCTTTGCGACTTCCTCCAGCTGGCCCTGGCCCAGGCTGTGCCCTCTCGGCCCCTTCACAGTGTCCAAGGTAATGTCTATGCTCCATTGTACGCGGGGTGGCTCACAGCCAGTAAGCCAGACCTGCTCGCCTCAGCCAAACCTAATGCCTTCATCTTCTTAACTATACACGGCTACCCCATGATGCTTTGACTTTATATTCCAGCTGCCATCCAGTCGACTTTGACTCATGGCAAACCCCAGGTGTGTCAGAGCAGAGCTGTGCTCCATAGGGTTGTTTCAATGGCTGATTTTTCCGAAGTAGATCACCAGACCTTTCTCCCTAGGCACCTTTTGGATAGACTCAAACCTCCAAACTTTCTGTTAGCAGCCAAGCATGTTAACTATTTGTACCGCCCAGGGACACTTTATTTTTCATAAACACACACACACACACACCACTCATTTATAAATATAGATATAGATGTAGAATATATATACACATATATATGTATATACATTCTTTCTCTCTATATATATGGAGCCCTGGTTGCGCAATGGTTAAGAGCTCAGCTGCTAACCAAAAAGTCGGTGGTTCAAATTCACCAACTGCTCCTTGGAAACCCTATGGAGCAGTTCTACTCTGTCCTATAGGGGCCCTATGAGTCAGAATCAACTCGATAGCAATGGGTTTGGTTTTACATATATATATGTTGTTGTTGTTAGGTGCCATCGAGTTGGTTCCAACTCATAGCAACCCTATGGACCACAGAACAAAACACTGCCCGGTCCTGCGCCATGCTCACAATTGTTGTTATGCTCGAACCCATTGTTTCAGCCACTGTGTCAATCTGTTTTGTTGAGGGTCTTCCTCTTTTTCGCTGACCCTGTATTTACCAATCATGATGTCTTTCTCCAGGGACTGCTCCCTCCTGACAACTTGTCCAAAGTATGTAAGATGTAGTCTCGCCATCCTTGCTTCTAAGGAGCATTCTGGTTATCCAAGACAGGTTTGTTGGTTTATATATATATGGTGACCTATAATAAACTCCTGGCTGACTCCCCAGAAATGTTATTGGATGGAAACTTACTTGGCATGACTCGTATTGGCCAATAAATGAGACACTGAGGTGGGAGAACAAAAAAGTCACCTTTATTTCATTGTACAAGGAAATGGAGTCAGTTGGAGCTGCTGTTGCCTAGACTGCTAGCCAAGGACAGGCAGGCGAGTTACTTTTAAAGGGGTTTACAAGTAGGAAGTTCATACAAATTATGACAGCAACATTCTTAATCATACTATACAGGCACAATGGCGTTTACATATAACCTCTAAGTAAAAGCAGGATTCAAATGTAAAGCTGAGCGGGGGGAGCCTAGCAAAGGGAAGGATTTTGCAATATGACACTGCAGGGGAGGAAGCCAGGTAAAGAATACAGCACTGTGGGGATTCTGTCTCACTCTCTCTCTATATATATATGGAAACCCTTTTGGTATAGTGGTCAAGAGTTCAGCTGTTAACCAAAAAGGTTGGCAGTTCGAATCCACCAGCTGCTCCTTGGAAACACTAGGGGCGGTTCTACTCTGTCCTATAGTCAGAATCAACTCGACAGCAATGGGTTTGGGTTTGGTTTTAGTTTATATATGTATGTGTATATGTATATATATTCTAGAAAAGGATGTAGGCTGCAAGTCTAATAGTCCCTAGTCTCTCTCTTCATCCTGTTTCTTCTTTTCTTTCTGCCTCCAATTTTACACAATCTCCCAGGTCAGAAATGGTGGGCTATTCTTTAACTTTGTTCCTACCTAACTCAGATTTTTTTTTGCTTAAAACTCAGTGAGCTTGTTGGCTAGCCTTACCATCGATGTGTTAAATGGGAGCTAGGGAATTTAGAACATCATTGCTTTCCTGACAGCGCCCAGCTTTTAACCCAGTTGTTTAGTTAATACAGAACACAATTGTGAAGGTCAGAAGCTTTCTCTTGCCTCCTTCCAAAACAATCCTTATGCATTCCCTCCATAGAAAACCCAGTCCCCTCTCCTCCCAGGAGATTAATGTCTTGAGCCTATTAGATGAAGATCATATACATGGAAGGACAAAAGAGAAAACCACATTAATATTTAAAATCCTGTTCCTATGGCACAAGAAAAGCAGAACTTCCTCCAGCCAACAGTCCACAAATGCACCCTTTTCTCCATCCTGCTGAACCAGAAAGCTCTGGGACTCTTAGAGCCAGGAGAAAAACCTTGAATAGGGCTGCTAAGGAAAACCTTGTCTCTTAAGGGCACCAGGAGGGGGGCTTCTGCACAGCTGATTGGGTACTGTTAATAAAAAGTGCAAAAGGACACCCATGGAGCAGGAAGTCTTGGTCAAAGCAAACAGCTCCTTTGGGAACAAGGCAGACATTTGTTCCTAACCATGACCCTCCTAGTCTCACCTGAGCCTGAGAATCTTGGCCTTCCTTGTCCAGGCCTCCACCTGAGCTGGGTTCCCCATCTCCACTTTCGCACTCCCCTCCCTACTTCTTCTCTTTGTGATATTTCCTGTCTTGCTTATTTCACTGTTCAGGTCCCTGACCTGGCCCAGTCTGGATTAATCAGTGAGGACACCTACCTGCCTCCCCGCCCCAGCCCATCTCTTCAATTCTGATTATTCCATTTTGATAAGAGCCATCCCGGCTCATCCACATTCCAAGCATTGGCTGGAACTTTATCACCAACCAGGCTAAGTGACAGGGGAAAAAGAATGGAAGAGAGGGAAGGGACAACTGTGATTTTCAGCCATGCCGTTTTGAATTAGACAGTGCTGAATTTGAGCATCTATGTTTTAATACACCTTTTATCTGGGAAGATAGACTAAAAAATTCAAAACAGCAGTTGCCTCAGGATTTGAGAAGGAAGGGATATAGATAGATTTGGGGTGTGTGCGTATATATATATATGTGTGTGTGTATATACATATTATATACTTGTGTGTATATTTATATATATACACACACACCCCTCCAAATCTATCTATATCTGTCTTAGTTACCTAGTGCTGCTATAACAGAAATACCACAAATGTATGGCCTTAACAAACAGAAGTTTATTCTCTCACAGTCTAGGAGGCTAGAAGTCCGAATTCAGGGAGCCAGCTCCAGGGGAAGGCTCTCTCTGTCAGCTCTGGAGTAAGGTCCTTGTTACCAATTTTCCTCTGGTCAAGGAGCTTCTCAGAGCAGGGACCCCAGATCCAAAGAACCAGCTCTGCTGCTAGAACTACTTTCTTGGTGGTATGAGGTCCCCCTGTCTTTCTGCTCACTTCTCTCTTTTATATCTCAAAAGAGATTGACTCAAGACACAACCTAATCTTGTAGATTGAGTCCTGCCTCATTTATTTATTCATTTATTTTTTATTGTGCTTTAAGTGACAGTTTACAATTCAAGTCAGTTTTTCATACAAAAATTTATACACATATGGCTATGTGATCCTAGTCGCACTCCCTATACTGTGACAGCACACTCCTCCTTTCCACCCCAGATTTCCCGTGTCCATTCAACCAGCTCCTGACCTTCTCTGCCTTCTCATCTTGCCTCTGGACAGGAGCTGCCCATTTAGTCTCATGTATCTACTTGAGCTAAGAAGCACACTCTTCACAAGTATCATTTTATGTCCCATAGTCCAGTTTAATCTTTGTCTGAAAAGGTGGCCTTGGGAATGGTTTCAGCTCTGGGCCAACAGAGAGTCTGGGAGCCATGTCTTCTGGGGTCCCTCCAGTCTCAGTCAAACCATTAAGCCTGGTCTTTTTACTATAAGTTTAGTTCTGCCCCCTAATTTTCTCCTGCTCCATCAGGGACTCTCTGTTGTCTTCCCTGTCAGGGCGGTCATTGGTGGTAGCCAGGCACCATCTAGTTCTTCTGGTCTCAGGTTGATGAAGTCTCTGGTTTATGTGGCCCTTTCTGTCTCTTGGGCTAATGCTTTCCTTGTGACTTTGGTGTTCTTCATTCTGCTTTACTCCAGGTGGATTGGGACCAATTGATGTATCTTAGATGGCAGCTCACTAGCTTTTAAGACCACAGACACCACTCACCGAAGTGGGATGGAGAACATTTTCTTAATAAACTTTGTTATGCCAATTGACCTAGATGTCCCCTGAGAGCATGGTCCCCAGACCCCCGTCCCTGCTACTCTGTCCCTCGAAGTGTTTGGTTGTATTCAGGAAACTTCTTAGCTTTTGGTTTAGTGAAGTTGTGCTGACTTCCCCTGTGCTGTGTGTTGTCCTTCCCTTCACCTAAGATAATTCTTGTCTACTATCAGTTAGTGAATACCCCTATCCCTCCCTCCCCACCCTCATAACCATCAAAGAATGTTTTCTTCTGCGTTTAAACCTTTTCTTGAGTTCTTAAAATAGTGGCCTCATACAATATTTGTCCTTTTGCAACAAATTTAACTCAGCATAATGCCTTCCAGATTCATCCATGTTATGAGATGTTTCCCAGATCCATCGTTGTTCTTTTTCATTTCATAGTATCCCATTGTGTGGATATACCACAATTTGTTTATCCATTTGTCCATCGATGGGCACCTAGGTTGTTTCCATCTTTTTGCTATCATGAACAGTGCTGCAATGAACATGGGTGTGCATACATCTGTTCATGTGATTGCTCTTATTTCTGTAGGATATATTCCAAGTAGTGAGATTGCTGGAC
This sequence comes from Dugong dugon, assembly GCA_030035585.1. Lineage (NCBI taxonomy): Eukaryota > Metazoa > Chordata > Mammalia > Sirenia > Dugongidae > Dugong > Dugong dugon. The sequence goes on from CM057470.1 coordinate 61,970,308, forward strand.
CGTATGGTACTTCTGCTTCTAGCTTTTTAAGAAAGCACCAAATCGATTTCCAAGGTGGTTGTACCATTTTATATTTTACATTCCCACTAGCAGTGTATAAGTGTTCTAGTCTCTCCACAACCTCTCCAACGTTTATTATTTTGTGATTTTTGGATTAATGCTAACCTTGTTGGGGTGAGATGGTATCTCATTGTAGTTTTGATTTGCATTTCTCTAATGGCTAATGATCATGAGCATTTCCTCATGTGTCTGTTAGCCGCCTGTATGTCTTCTTTGGTGAAATGCCTGTTCATATCCTTTGCCCATTTTTTAATTGGATTACTTGTCTTTTTGTTGTTGAGGTTTTGTAGTATCTTGTAGATTTTAGAGATTAGTTGCTAATCAGATTTGTGGTAGCCAAAAAATTTTTCCCAGTCTGTAGGTTGTCTTTTGACTCTTTTGGTAAAGTCTTTTGATGAGCATAAGTGTTTAATTTTTAGGAGCTCCCAGTTATCTAGTTTCTCTTCTGATGTTTGTGCATTGTTAGTAATGTTGTGTATTCTGTTTATGCCTTGTATTAGGGATCCTAGCATTGTCTCTATTTTTTCTTCCATGATCTTTATTGTTTTAGATTTTATATTTAGGTCTTTGATCCATTTTGAGTCAGTTTTTGTGCATGGTGTGAGGTATGGGTCTTGTTTCATTTTTTTGCAGATGGATATCCAGTTATGTTGACACCATGTGTTAAAGAGACTATCTTTTCCCCAATTAATGGACTTTGGGCCTTTGTCAAATATCAGCTGCTCAGAAGTGGATGAATTTATGTCTGGATTCTCAATTCTGTTCATTGGACCATGTATGTGTTGTTGTACCATTACCAGGTTGTTTTCACTACTGTGATGGTATAATAGGTTCTAAAGTCAGGTAGTGTGAGCCCTCCCACTTTGTTCTTCTTCTTGAGTAATGTTTTACTTATCTGGGGCCTCTTCCTTTTCCATATGAAGTTGCTGATTTGTTTCTCCATCTCATTAAAAAATGCCATTGGAATTTGGATCGGGATTGCATTGTATCTGTAGATCACTTTGGGTTGAATTGTGAGTCCTGCCTCCTTAACATAACTGCCTCTAATCCTGCCTCATTAACATCATAGAGGCAGGATTTACTGCACATGGGAAAATCACATCAGATGACAAAATGTTGGACAATCACACAGTATTGGGAATCATGGCCTAGCCAATTTGATACACATTTTTGGAGGACACAATTCAATCCATAACACATATTAATTTACTTATATGTACATACACATGTATGTATGTACATATATATGCATATATGTACATATATATGTGTGCATATATGTACATATATATGTGTGCATATATATGTACATCGAAAAAACCAAACCCGTTGCCAATGAGTGGATTCTGACTCACAGTGACCCTACAGTTCAAAGGAGAACTGCCCCATAGGGTTTCCAAGGCTGCAAATCTTTACAGGAACAGACTGCCACATCTTTCTCTGGTGGTGCAGCTGGTGGGTTCAACTCACTGGCGTTTTGGTTAACACTGAGCACTTAACCACTACACCACCAGGATTCCTGATATATATATATATATATATAACTTATGAAATTAAAGGATAACAAATAGAAATATACTTTCTACTTGCTTAGAAACTAAGGTTAATTTTTTGAAAAATAAAACGTTGATAAACACTAGAGTCCAATGTGCAAAGCATAACATGTAGATTTGGGACTGTATACAATAGACAATCCATTGTCTACTATCTGTTTGCCTGTCTGCCTCTTACCTGGACTGCACACCATATCTTGTCCCTCTTTGAGCCTCTGGTGTCTCCCACAATCACTGGCAGGCATTTGGACCTCAAGAACTGTCTGGTGAGCCAAAAGGAAACCATCTGGCTACTTGAGGGGAGGCAGAGGAGCAATGGCCCAGAGACTGGGGAGTGAAGAATGATGACTGATCGGAAGTGGAGACAGAGGGAGTGGACTCCATCCTTTGGTGTCTGCTCAGTCTGGAAATGAACAGCAAGGTGATGGTGAGAGGCAGGAGAGTCCTGTTCATTTTTTACCCCGGTGCTCCCCTTAAGCCAGTCTCACGTGTGATTGCAGAGAACTCATCAGGAACGATTCTTCTTCAAAATCTCTCAGCATGATAGAAAGTAGGAATTGCTGCCAGTCATGGAGGAAATGTGTTCCTGGAGCAATTGAGTTCCAACTCCTAGACTTGACACGTTCTGACAATCTGCATGCTAACTGCGAGTCACTCCGGAGTGTACCCAGATTGGGGGTGGGGAGCACCCACCCCTCCCTTGAAACTGCTCTTCCTCTCCATTTGCTGCTGCAAATGCCAACACAATTCTTGTTGCATTAATTCGGCTGGGAAAGTGAGGAAATGGCAGCAGCATTAATTAAAAATAATCTGCCACCCGAGAGAGAGCTCAAGCTCACACCTTCCCTCAGCATCCTCTATATTCCTTTCTTCTCAACCTACTGCTGACACTCTATAGGCACATGAAGGGAAAACCATGATGTTCAGTAGAAACATGGAAGAATGGGGAGAAATAAAGATGTTGCGATAGAGAGGGGTTCCAAATATGATGAAAATCCTCAATCTGAAAGATATCTTCAGGGTAGATTTTGAAAGCACTAAAGAGAATAGTCCACCACCCATCTGTCAGTTTGTCATACTGTGGTGGTTTGTGTGTTGCTATAATGCTGGAAGCTATTCCACTGATATTTCAAAGTCCAGCAAGGTTACCCATGGTAGACAAGTTTCAGCAGAGCTTCCAGACTAAGACAGGCTAGAAAGAAAGGCCTGGTGATCTCCTTGCCAAAATTAGTGAGTGAAAACCCTGTAGATGACAACAGAACATTGTCTGACTCACTTGGTTTGGACACATCATCAGGAGGAATCAATCACTAGAGGAGGACATCATGTTTGGGGAAGTAGAGGGCCAAGGGTGCGGGAGAGCCTCGGTGACATGGATTGGCATAATAACCATAACAATGGATTCAAACATGCTGGCAACTGTAAGGATGATGCAGGACGAGGCAATGTTTCATTCTGCTGTATATAAAGTTGTGATGAGTTGGAGTCTACTCAACACCTGCTAATAACAACGAAAAGAATAGTAAAGGATCAGGGAGAGATGATGGGCTCCTAACCCTGGTGGCATACTGATTAAGAGTTAGGTTGCTAACCAAAAGGTTGGCAGTTCAAATCCACCAGGCGCTCCTTGGAAACCCTAGGGGGCAGTTCTACTCTGTCTTATGGGGTCACTATGAGTTGAAATCAACTTAACGGCAACAGGTTTTTTGGAAGGTTAAAGTGGGAGCCCTGGTGGTGCAATGGTTAAAGTGTCTGTCTGCTAACCAGAAGGTTGGCAGTTCAAATCCAACAGTGGCTCCTTGGAAACCCTACTGGGGCAGAGTTGGAATCTACTCAAGGGCAATGGAAGTTTAGAGTGAGTGGTGCAAATAGTTAAGTGCTTGACTACTGGGAAGAGGTTGGTGGTCAAACCCACCCAGAGGTGCCACAGAAGACAGGCTTGGTAATCTACTTCTGAAAGGTCAGAGCTTTGAAAACCCTATGAAGCAGTTCTACCGTGACACACCATGAGCTGAAATCGACTTGACAACTAACAACAACAAAGGTTAGAATAACAATGGAGGTTTTGGGAGAAGTGGTGTAAATGAATACTTTTTTTTTTTTTTTTAAATAAAGAGAAGTAATACTATTCTCCAAAAAGAGCAACCAGGACTCCTTGGAAAAATGTCTACATCTAGGGCTGGGACAGGGAATATATAAGATAAGCCTGGAGAGCCTTATAGTGCTGGAAGTAGGGAAGCACTCCAGAAGAAAACAAAACAACAAAAAGTCCCCCAATTGGGGTATGTAAAAGAGACACAGGAGCCAAGTAAAAGAGCTTCCAAGGGTCAAAGCTGCAATAATTTGAACAAGAAAATGAATAATGTAGTATTGAATTATAACCCAAAGTAGAAAGTAAATATTGATGAATCCATAATGATATAAATAAATGATTGAATAAATAAATGAGGAAGAGTAGACAAATTACCTGTACAGAAGAATTCCAAATAACTTGTGTAGATACTCCCCCTTCCAGGAGGTGAAACAGAACTTCCACGTCTTAAGTGTAAGCTGGACATAGTGACTTCCTTCTGAAGAACAGAGTATGGAAACGGAGAAAAAGAGTAGCTTTACAATAGAGAAACCTGACAATCACACCTCAGCCAGGTGATCAAGGTTAATGTCATCACTGATAAGTCATGTCAATAACACATACTCTTGATATGATGTGACAAGAATGGCACTTTACCTCTGTGGTCTTCCTCCTCAAAACCCATAACCCCACTCTAAACATGAAGAAAAAGCATAAGACAAAACCAAACTGAAGGACGTTCTACAAAATATCTGACCAGTTCTCCTCAAAACTGTCAAGATCGTCAAAAACAAGGAAAGTCTAAGAAACCGTCACAGTCTAGAGGAGCTTAAGGACACAGATGACTAAATGTAACATGGTATCCTGGATGGGATACCAGAATAGAAAAAGGATATTGGTTAAAAACTAAGCAAATCTGAATAAACTATGGGCTTTAATTGATAATAATGTATCAGTATTGGTTTATTGGCTGTGACAAATGGACCATGGAATGTTAGCAAGCAACAGGGTGGGAGGTATATGGGAACTGTCTGTACTATCTTTGTAGCTTTTCTGCAAATCTATAAAGTTTCTTTTTAAAAAAAATAAAGAGAAGCAGAAAAGAATCTGGAGGGAAGGCATTCACTGATACTAGGAAGGATGGTATTGGTGTTTACTGCACCTAAAATAAGATCGGTGCTCTGCACTTTATTCCACAAACAAAGCACGATTGTTGAGCCTTCCTAGCAATTCAAATATCTGCCGTGTTTTTCTTGCACAAAACATAACTGGCACTGAAGCATTTTTTATCTCCTAGAAGAAGGTCTGAGTCACTGACATGTGATGTAGTAAAAACAACATGGGATTTACAGTCAGAAGGCCCTAGGTTGAAATCCCAGCTTGTTTACTGTGAGGCCTTGGGCATGAATCTTAAACCTTTGAGCTTCAGTTTTTAAGCTATAAAATGAGTGCAGTACATACCTTAATAAGGAGCCCTGGCGGCACAAGGGTTAAGCACTTGGCTAACCAAAAGTTCGGCAGTTTGAACTCACCCAGCAGCTCCATGGGAGAAAAGACCTGGTGATCTGCTGTTGCAAAGATTACAGCCTAGGAAACCCTATGGGGCAGTTCTACTTTATCCTATAGGGTTGCCATGAGTCAGAATTGACTCGACGGCACCTAACAACAACAACATACTTTCAGGTGTCACCGGAAGTGTCCAGCCAAGGTCCAAGGTCTCCAAGAAAGAACAACTCACACAGGCACTGGTTGGAATAATGCTTTGCTTACACAGAGAACAGACAGATAACGATCAGTCCCATAGGGCAGCCAGCGCAGTGCTGGTGGCCTGCATGCACCCCTCTTCCATGCTGCAGGTGAATTCTCCATCCACCGCCCCCTCAACAGGGACTGATGCAGTGTGGGGGTTGGCCAGGTGCCATACAACATACATGCTTAAGCAGTGAGCAGGACAAAGGTTTACTGCATACCCAGAACAGGGAAGGAGTTTGTTTCCCTGATAAGGAAGAAGAAGAAGAAACTGGGACAGAGGGAGGCTGGGTAGTCAGCCTCCATTATCAGGGAATGTTCCAGACTCAAGGCTCTGATTAGGCAGTCCAGGTGAGAGGCTCTCCCACCAGACAGGGAAAAAGACAATATATGCAAAGTGCCTAGCAAATGATCATCAAAGTACATATTGTCTTAAGGGCGCTTTTATATATAATTAATGACCTCTGTATTTGTCCTAATTTCAGTGAACAAATAATGAAGCTTTTTATCACTGATATCCCGTCTTATGATGTGCTTAGCTCTAAAATGGTGCAAAGGTACCACTTCTATACACTGTTGAGATGAGAATCCTGCCACCTCTTTTCTAGGCTCTCTCCTCCATGTTCTGTCTCCCGTGATTAATATGGAGGTCACTATATGAGGGTCGGTCTGTCAATTTGTCACACTGTGGTGGCTTGTGTGTTGCTGTGATGCTGAAAGCTATGCCACCTGTATTTCAGATACCAGCAGGGTCACCCACAGTGGACAGGTTTCAGTGGAGCTTCCAGACTAAGACAGACTGGGTAGAAAGGCCTCGTGATCTACTTCCAAAAATCAGCCAATGAAAACCCTATGGATCACAAAAGAACACTGTCCGGTATAGTGCTGTAAGATGAGCCCCCTAGGTTGTAGGCATTCAAAATACACAGTGACCACAACAAAGGACTCGAGCACCCCAATAATCGTGAAGAGGACAACCTTTCGTTCTGTTGTACACAGGGTCGCCACGAGTAGGAGCCCACTCGACAGCAGCTACCAACAAAATATGAGAAAATACAGCCCCTCCCTGTGGTCCCAGCTGACAAATCCAGAGGTAGGCGTTTATCCATGCTGACCAATGAGCACCATCCCTAGGAATTTTGGAGCTGGACTCACGAAAAGCGAGGAGCCTTCTCTCTCTGGTGGTTGAAGCAGGCAAGATAATAAAATTCCAGAGCCCTTGGAGGCTATGGTTCCCAGTATGTGAAGAAAATCTCTCTCTGGTAAGAATGAGTGACGCTAATACAGAGAGGAGCAGTTCTGCAAGCTAGAGGGTCCTATTAGCATTCGAGTGTCGCCGGTTCTGCTTGTTCCTGAGGCCCCACTCTATCCCCTTTCTTTCATGACTCGCTCATTCACTGGTTCTTTAGAATCTGTATGCCAGTAAACCCTGTTGTTTTGGTTGTTGTTAGCTGCTGTCAAGTTGGACCCCAACTCATGGTGACCCCATGCACAATGGAACGAAATGCTGCCTGGTCTGGTGCCATTGTCATGATCGGTTGCAGACTGGACTGTTGTGATCTATAGGGTTTTCTTTGGCTGATTTTCTCCGAAGTAGATTGCCAGGTCTTTCTTCCTAGTCTGTCTCACTCTGGAAGCTCCACTGAAACATGTTCAGCATCAAAGCAACACGCAAGCCTCTACTGACGGATGGTGGCTGCACATAAGGTGCATTGGCTGGGACTCGAACCCGGGTCTCCCACATAGAAGGTGAGAATTCCACCACTGAACCATTCCTGACCTCATAATAAACCCTACTTCTGCTTAAATAGGGTATCTGATGCTTGCAGCCATAAATGTCAGCCACAATATGGAACTGGATCCAGTCTGAGAAGGAAGCTGTTACGGTTGTCATCAGAGTCTGGAAGCTTCTCAACCACCTCTCTAGCCATGCCTAAATCATAAAAAAAAAAAATTAGACGCTGCATTTAAAAAATATATAGTGCTGTTCTAAATGCCTATAATTCCAGATAGTCGCCTTTAGAAGCGAAAGCAATATTTTGAGCTATCCGATTTATTTGTTCTAGCCTTGTTGACAGAGTAGGATGATTAAGCCGTAGAAGGAAAGAAGCAAATTTGGGGAAGGATACCTGAAGCTAACATACACATATTTCAAAATTACAGTCTTCCTCAACCCTGGTCTCCCATCCTGCATCCCACAAAGTGTGGTTTTTCTCTTTCAGACATTCCTAAGATTAAAGTTTTCCTCTTAGTGTCGAATTAACAAAGTTATTGTCACTTAATTATGCATGCTTTTAAGGGACTTTCTAATAAAGTCAGCTCTTATCAGTTGGCAGCCTCTTTCTGTCTCATATTTTGCCTCTGACTTTTTCCTGTTTGGCCCTTTGTTGCCTAATAAAAATCACAAGTTCTAAATTAAGTCAGGGGAGGAATTTGTTTCCTCAAGCCCATTTAATGTGTGAGCAAATCAGAAGCCAGCTAGAAAGGCTGTCACCTCTTTATTTGTTGTGTTAACCAATTAAAAGGTGTTACTCTCCTGGTAATAAAGTGTGACCCCATTCCACTGGATCTGCACCCTGGCCTCTTTCAATCTGGCTCATTGTTTAATTTGCTAGTTGGGATCACACTATGTTCAGACTCCAGAACCACCCAGGCCTCTCACCTAGGTCAAAGCCCCTCTCCATTGGAGGGAAAATACTGAACCACTCCTCCCTTTACTCTGAGCTGGCTGTCACTGGAGCTGGTAACAAGTCAGTGACACACAGGCTAATTCCAGAAGCCTCTTACAACAGTTGGCTGCACATGGAGCGTCCCAGACAAGGGTTGACCCTCGGTGATGTTTACACACCAAAAGAGAAGAGTAGGGACCAGACAGAAAGCGTGAAGCAAGAGCATCTAATTACTTTTGTCCCAATATCTAGATAATTGATTTAATAAACTGGATAACAGCCACGAGGCTTCCGTTCCCTTTGTATTTGTGCACAAAGCTAATGAGGAATTCGGGAAGATTTTAATGTCATAGAGAACATGTACCACGCTTCTAAAACAGCATGTCCCTTGCTGCCAGAACTGGTTTAGTTTGACTTTTGATCCAGCCCTTATGTTTTTATGTAACTGAGAGATTTGGCAGAATAAGAAAAACTAACATTTTCATTGGACTTCTGAGTTTTCAAAATACTTCAATATTGCTGATCTCATGATCTTCAAAACCCTGTGTTGGAAAAGGCCAACATTACCATCTGGACTCCACAGTTAAGCAAACTAGTCACCCGTAACCCATTGCTGTGGAGTCGATTCTGACTCATAACGACCCCGTAGGGCAGAGTAGAACTGCCCTATAGGGTTTCCATGGAGCACCTGGTAGATTCAAACTGCCAAACTTTTGGTTAGCAGCGAAACTCTTAACCGCTACGCCACCAGGGTTTCCAAACTAGTCATGGAGCTGGTAAAAAATAGTCGTAGGACTGAAACTGAGGTGTTCTGAATTTGATCCTTAGAGTTTCATCCTATGTAAAAACCAGTTGCCGTTGAGCTGACTCCAACTCATGCTGACCCCATGTGTGTTAGAATAGAACTCTGCTACATAGGGTTTTCAGTGGCTGATTTCTTGGAAGTAGATCTCCAGGCCTTTCTTCTGAGGCACCTCTGGGTGGCTTGAACCTCCAACCTTTCTGTTGGCACCTGAGTGCATTAACTACTTGCACCATCCAAAAACTTCTTTCATCCTGTATTAATGTTAAATTTTTTATTTTGGGGTCTGAATTCATTTGATTGTCTGATGAGATATCTCCTAAAAATAGTGCATGCACGAGTAGACACACACACATACACACAATTTTGCTTAGAATTGCAAAGGGTTCCCCACCAGCCCCAGGTTAAGAGCCATTGTTACATACTACACTACGTAATTTCCATAAAGGTGACAGAGAGAGAAATAGGGAAATTATGAGATGGGACATAAAACACTCAGAAGGTGAGCAAATCCTTGTGTCCCTTTGCCAAATTTTCTCTTTTTCTGGAATATATTATCTCTCAGAGGGAATGGCGTATCCTGAAATTAAACGTGTTAAAAAAAATACGTTGGGGGGATATATACAGAAATGAAAACATGCAGATGAAGAAAGCCTGAGAGAATATAGATCTGAAAGAATGGCAGGAAGGGTAAAATAAAAGGGAATAAAAATAAAGGTCAATTGGACATTTTCAAACATAAAAATTGTACAACCAGTATATAGAGAAAAAAACACAGCCAGAGGCAAGGTGCTATGCCACTGATACTTCATATACCAGCAGGGCCACCCATGCTGGACAGGTTTCAGCAGAACTTTCAGACTAAGACTAGGAAGAAAGATCTGGCAAACCACTTTTGAAAATTAGCCAGTGAAAACTTTATGGATCACAACATAATACTGTCCTATACAGAGCTGGAAGATGAGAAGATGGCACAGACTGGACAACGTTTTGTTCTGTTGTACATGGGGTCGCCATGAGTTAGAGCCAATTCAATGGCAACTAAAAACAGCATCCATCCTTAAAGGACCCCTCACAGTTCCAGTGTTCTGAGTCTCAGGATTATGCTGGCCCCTGTTTCTGTCTTTAGTTTGTAACTGTCCACAACCACATAGCTGCCTTAGGCACCACACCAATACCAACATTACCTTGTCCTCCATCTCATGGCATTCACTTGCCAGTAGGCAATTCCTCCTGGTAGAAAGTTCGAAGGCAGTTCATTTCTTCCGCACAAGCTTGGACTTCTAAAAGGTGGAGTTGGAGCTGTAGGCTGGAAAATGAACAGGAGGGTAAAATGAGCAAGCACCATCAGGTACTGAACTAGGAGCTGCAAAATAAATTAGAAGATCAGAGCCTCAAGCAAAGATTGATAAATGGTTCTTGGGCTTTCTGGATTACTACTCCAGAAATTCCCTTGCCAAGCATTGGGCCACCTCTCTCTCCCTTTAACTGGTACCTGACTCAAGGAGGCATGACCTCCGCACCAGCAGTACCTGCAGGGGAGGTTACTCAATGTCTTGATGTCAGAACGGACATCTGTTCACTGAAGTCATTCCAGGATCAAGTTAATAATTTTGAATTTTGATGGTAGTTAATAATAACACAATCGGTCCTTCTCAGTCCAGTTACCTCAGTTAATTTAATGCTGGCATTTGTCTCTTCTTTGATTCATCCTTAGCTTGGCACTCAACCAACAGATGGTCCATCCAGATAATATCTACCTCCTGACACAGAATCAAGAATTGCTGTTGATTCATTTGGCTGCATTAATGACCAATTTGCACCCAGTCAAATGGGTTAGATCAGTGGGTTAGATCCAATTAGTCAAAGCAGTTTATTTTTTTTTCCTTAAAAGGAAAAAGAAAAGCACACCAGCAGTATTTTGGTGGGTTGTTTTTATCACATGTACGTAATTTTGCTGAAGATCCCACCATCTATGGAGTGTTTAACTTCATGGAAGTCAGAAACAGAATTCAAGGTGACCCAAATGACAATAGACACAAAAAGTAGGAGCTAAAGGTAGGAAGTGGTGGTTCAGTGGTAGAATTCTTGCCTTCCACACAGGAGACCCAGGTTCGATGCCAGCCAATGCACTTCACGCATAATCACCACTCACGTGTCAGTGGAGGCTTGCATGTTGCTATGATGTTGAACAGGTTTCAGTGGAGTTTCCAGACTAAGACAGACTAGGAAGAAAGGCCTGGTGACCTACTTCTGAAAATCAGACAATGAAAACCCGATGGATCACAATGGTCTAATCCGAAACCAGTCAGGGGGATGGTGCAGGACTGGGCAACTTTTCCTTCCGTTGTGCATGGGTCATCATGAGTCGGGGACCACCTTGACAGCAGCTAACAACAACAACAGAGGTAGGACAGAGGGATGAAAACGGTTTTTATTGATACGGAACACTGGTTGACATGAACCATATGCCAATGAAATATCATATCTACGTGTAATGCTGTCATAGCAGGCCTCCTATTTTTATAGGAAAACATTTTTGTAGGTTAATTCACTGTGGTTTTGAATAAAATATCAATAAATTCCAAGCATAGAGAAAATGTAATAGCGATGCACCAAATCTGCACATGAATATCTGGGAGTGGCTGTGCAATAATTATCCTTGGCATTCGTTGGGCACGCTCTTCATTATCACTTTTCTGTGGAAGAGCTAACCCCAGTGTGCATTTCCTCTCGCTGTGAATCAGTGACGTCTTTCAGGAAAACAGCGCATAATAACCAATGAGGTTGGTGTCCCTTGCTGTCTCACCCTCTTCCTTTCATAAATGTTTCAGTTTGGAGAAATAAAGCTGCATAACAGGAACTGAATTCTGAAACGGTGTCTACATAAAGTGATAGAACTATGCTTGAACCATTCTCTCACTGCGCTGAAAGGCAAATAAGATTTATTCCTTGTGCTGGTTCCAACTGCTGTTAACGCCTGCTGGCTATTGGGAGCTTTGTGTTGAAGGGCTTTCTGAGGCTCTGACTAGTCTCTGCAGGAAAGGGTTCCATAATTGATTAGTGATGTCTGCCATAGGCACAGGATGAGGGAGTTACAGCATGCAGCATTGTCATATCTGTTCTCGCTACAAGGAGTGACTAGATACAATGCTATGTAGAGAAATAACATTCCATAGGCCCAGCTAAATGTGTCAGTTGAAAACCGTTCAGTGTAAGTTCACCCAAAAAACATATAACTGCAATTAGCTGTTTTGTGACTCAATATATGTTTGGGGATCCAGAACTGCTTTAAATATGTTGGGGGCAGGGAGAAACACTTTCAATCATTTGGTGTGTAATCTGATCTTACTCTTGTTGTTAGCTGCCATCAGGTCAGTCCCCAACTCATGGTGACCCCGTGCACAATGGAACAAAATGTACCTCATGTGCAGCCAGCACTTGTCTTTCATTGAAGGCTTGTGTGTTGCTATTATGCTAAACGGGTTTCAGCGGAGCTTCCAGACTAAGACATACTAGGAAGAAAGGCCTGGTGATTCACGTCCAAAAATCAGCCAGTGAAAACTCTATGGATCACAATGGTCCAATCTGCAACTGCTCATGGAGATGACACAGGACCAGGCAACATTTTCTTCTGTTGTGCATGGGGTCGCCATGAGTCGGGGGCCAATCTCGATGGCAGCTAACAACAACAACAAAGTAAGATTCCAGATTACCCATCAGGAAGCATCATTTATTTATCCTTGTGTTTTGGGGTTCACACAATGATTAGCACATAGTAGGGGCTTATTTAATATTTATTGAATGACTAATAGAACAAATAATAAAGAATAAATAAATGACATGTCATATATACATTTTAAACGAATAAGCTTGGCTTCAACAATAGAAAATTCTACTTTGTGATCCCAGGTCCCGAGTCACCTTGGACTCCTCAGTGGTAGCAGACACTTCTTTCAATATAACCTAAGATTGAGTTGAGGAGCTCTGGTGGCACGGTGGTTAAAGCACTGGGCTGCTAACCAAAAGGTCGGTGGTTTGAACCCACCAGCAGTTCTGTGGGAGAAAGATGTGGCAGTCTGCTTCCCTAAAAATTTACAGCCTTGGAAGCCCTGTGGGGCAGTTCCACTCTGTCCTGTAGGGCCACTATGAGTTGGAATCAACTTGATGGCAATGGGATTTTGAAGACTGAGTTGGATTTTTTTGGAGGCTCCATCACATCCCAATAGGTCATTTACAGTTTATAGTAAAAAAGCAAAACAAACTACAAAACTCTGAGACTTCTAAGCATTTTCCACCAAAAAAAAAAAAAAAAGAATGAATAAATGAATGAAGGTATGAATTAATTCTAGGTCAGGCTAGTCATAGTTGTTTGAGATCATCTTTCCCTTTGTATGCCTGGCTGACTAGATACAGGCTTAGAAGAAAGAGTCTAGGAGATAGGAATTCATGTGCATCCTTCCAATTCTGAAATGCCACTATTCCAGAGTTCCACTTATGCATGATTCAGACTTCTTGTAGCTCCAGTTCTAGGCAGGGAATGGTGAGGGGAGACACACTCTTTCCCGTGCGTCCTATTTAGAATCTCTTATTTTACCAAAGCAATTGCTTTGAGTTTTGAAAAGGGTACGAAAAAGAACAATCTTTCCCAGTATGGCCTAAACTGGTGTTTCCTTACCTTTCTCTAGTAAGGGGTAGTGGTAAATATGACCTCTCCTCCTTTCTTCTTTATCTGCATATTGTTTTATACAAATCACATCACCTTTCCATTGAACAGGTAACCAAAAAGAGCCTAAGGCATCTTCATGGCCAAAAGTTGCCCCTAGTATGTTTCTGTTCACAGTCTGTGCAGCCTGATGAAGATTGTTCTAGCTGTCTCTTGTGTTGTAACAAAACCATACAATACTTAATGGCTTAAAACGACAGTAATCTATTATTTTTCCTGATTCTGTGGGTTGACTGGGGCTTAGCTGAACAGTTCTTCTCATCTCGCTTGGGCTTCATCCCAGGCTACATTCAGCTGGGAGCTCAGCTGGAAATAAAATGTCCAAGATGGTGTCCCATCTTCCAGGATCCCTCTCCCCACTGGCTGCTCATCATTGTGTAGGGTGAGTAGCTTTTTACACAGTACCTGGATCCCAAGAATGCCAAAGAGAAAGCTGCCAGCCTCTTAAGACCTAGCCATGGAGCTGGCACAACATCACTTTTGCCACATTTTATTAATCAAAGCAAGTTACAAGGCCAGCCTACATTCAAAGGGAGGACAAAGAGACTCCACCTCTTGTTGGAAGGAGTGGCACAAAATTTGTGGCCATCCTTAGTCTACCACAGGGGTGCTGCTGGTTGCCCTGTTCTTGCCTGTGCCCCACCTCCCTAAAGCTGCCCTCCCCCATGTCTTTCTACTGGTTCCACCTACGCGACCTGTCTGAGATAGAAAGCAAAGCAGTGGCTTGGGCTAGCCCAGTCTCAATCTGGAGGCATACAGTTAAGAACTAGCCATGGCTGCTGGCCCTCATGTTGTACCACAAGTCTCCTTTGCGGTCATTCACATAGGGGAAGAAACTTGTAAGCTGAAGCTCTCTATGGCCTTCCCATTGCATTGGTTCAGTTGGCTAGATCTTTTGACCAGGACTGCTGGCTAGGTCCCTGATTTCACTCCCCATCATCACTCTGTCACTACCCCGTGTCAGACAGCACTAGCTCTAAACCATGCCTGGTGACAGCATGGCTGCCTGCCCCTCCAATCTGCTCTGCTGATCCTGTTGATAATCACTGACACCCTCCAGCTTGTCTGCAGTGTACTGTCTATCTGAAGGAATACCGTTTTTCTAACAATTTCCAAAAATGTGACTGAGACTGATGTGCCCCTTTGACATTGTGTTTGGTAAGCTTAGCTGTGCCTCTGGAACAATCTTCAAGAGCTGGTTGTTTTCCCCAGGGCCTTGTCCCACCCTGGTGTAGGTTTTCATACCAGCAACAAACCCGTCTATATCTGCACCTTCTCCCAGCTGCTCCCAGTAAACTATAGGGTCCTCAGCCTAAACCTTATGTGTATCGCACCTTCTGATGACATCAGCTGGGAATGGGCCATTTGTCATATCTCCCACATGCTGACCTGCCCTGCTCCTTTCATCCTCCAGCCCTCACCTGCCATAAAACAGAGCCAGGGACATGGAAGTTCATTCAGAGGAGAGCAAAATCACTTCTTCCAACTGACACACATTCAGTCGTGCTGATTATACCAGCCAGGACCCTTTAGGTTGCAGACAAAATCCAGCGCAAAGAGCTGAATTAGAGTAAGGATATATTGGCTCAGGTAAGAGAAAAGCACAGGTGTAAGCAGGCTTTGGATGAACCTAGAGTCAAAGTTCAAATGGCGCCCACAGGCTTGTGTTTCTCTCCATCTCTTGACTTGGCCTGGTGCCGTGCTGGCTCCTTTGTCAGGCTTCCTATGGGGACCCTGGCAGCCTGGCTCTCCCTTCACAGGGCAAGATAGCTGCCCCCATGTCATTCCTACCCCCTCCAGGGACAAAAAGTGAGCTTCCTTCTCCATCCTGAGAAGTCCTGTGGTTCATCTCACTGGATGGGATTTACTCACCTACTAATTCAGTCTGAATGTCCCTGGTGGTGTAGTGGTTAAGAGCTATGGCTGCTAACCAAGAGGTCGGCAGTTCAAATCCAATGCCACTCCTTGGAAACCCTGTGGGGCAGTTCTACTCCATCCTATAGGGTTGCTATGAGTTGGAATTGACTCGATGGCAATGGGTTTGGTTTTTTTTTTTTTTTTTTGGCAGGGAGTGGTCAGGCTAAAGGGTTGAAAGGTGTTGTTTAGCTTAAATCTGGGTCATATGGAGTCCCACACAGACCACAGGGACTGAGAGTGGTAGAGGCTGAATCCCTGAATAAAGATCAGGGGCTGTGGCTGGAAGAAAAAGGAATGAATCTTGCAAGGCAAGCAACAAATGACCACAACATGGAGACAAATTACATCTTGGATGGCAAGTTCCTGAAGTGTTTAAAAGGCTGGAATGATGGCCTCAAACTTGTAAAGTTAACTAAAATATGTATGATGTATTTCATATGGATCCAAAAAGCCAGCCTAACTAGCACAGGTGTGAAAAAGACTCTAATCAACTGTAAGCTCAGTACAAGTCAATAAATTGATTTGCTTATTAGCAACAATAACAAAATCCAATCTACTCTAACTTTCCAACTATTAGAGTGATACAACAGTGGCATCTATGGCTTTAGGAGATAATACCTTACTTGTCACTAGATACGTTACAGCAAAGGCTATGTAACCACTTATAGGATGCCATTGAGGACATTTGGGGATCATAGACTCATTCATTCATTCAACAAATATTTACTGAACATCTATGGTACAGGCTGAGATTTCTGGAAGCAAATGTTATGACATAGTTTGGCATGCAGGCCATTTATTAGAGATCAACACCTGCAGAGGTGGGAGGATTGGAAGAAGCAGAAGTCAAACATGCCCAACAAAACCACAGCCACAAGGAGCTCTGGAACTTTGGAGAAAATACGGCCCATTAGGGTTCCTGTATTAGGCTGAAATTACTGGAGCTTTATACCCTTACCTTGATCATTCATTGGATGACTTTTGTGGGGAGGCAGTCCTCTGTATAAGCCTGGACACTGGTCTTCCCTGCTCTGGCCCCAGCTTCAGGAACAAACCATTGTACTTCCCACCCCCAAGCCTAATGGTTTGTCTAAATGTCAGCAGGGTTAAAGAGATACACTCCAGTGGTCAAGTGGGAAAAATCTCCATGTAAGGAGTCACATAGGCCAGGGGTATAAAAACAGCTGAGAATGGATTTTTCTGTCTCCTCAGCTCTGGTGCTAGTGAGGCGCGCATAGCATTACAGTTACAGTCCATCTAAGTGGACCTACCTGGCCAGAGGAAGATAAGTCTAGGCAGGCTCCCAGTGTGTTCCTCAGCCATGATGCCAGGTGCAGGGCAGGTGTGGAAGACTCTATTACCACCAGAACAGTTTCCAGAAGCCAGGGGGAATCGCGTGTCATATAACTCTCCCATATGTCTCTCACCCATGGCACCGAGTGGGCTTTGCATGGGGACGTTATCATTTCTGCCTGAACAGCTTTTGAGCCAGGGAGACTGCTCATCTGTTGTGTACTGTCTGCTTCTTACTGTAAGAAATAAAAGCTACTTTCTACGTACTAACATGTGTTTAGGTTCTGATTAGAAGGACATGATGTTTTTGGAGCCAGCTGCATTCTTGGGGGAGGTGGCTCTGTAGCTAAGAAAGACTCTTGAGGAGCTGACTGGTTGGACACAACAAGTCCTTCTGTGTCCACCACAGCCTACGGGATGCCCAGCACCATTCTAGGCATTAAGAACGCAGCAGTCAACAAATCAGACAACAAAGGCTAAGCAACGTCACCCATTCTAAACCTGTTGCCATCAAGTCGATTCTGACTCATAGTGACTCTATAGTGGAAGGTAAGAATAGAATTTTTAAAATACCTAAATGAATGTGTATCAATGAGAGGTAAAGGCCATGAAGAAAATGCATCATGATGGGGGGTAGAGTGTGATGGAGGAAGAATGTTGGATAGTGTGTGAGGATGGCACTGCGTTCATTAGGATGGCCACCGAAACCTCTCTAATAAGGTGATGTTTAAGCAGAAACCTTAGGAAGTGTGAGAAAGAACACTGCATACCTCTGGGGAGAGTGGTTCCAGCCAAAGGGAACAGCAAATGCAAAGGCTCTGAAGAATAGCAAGGATACCAGCGTGCTTGCAGGGAGTAGGGGAGAGAGGTAGGAGGTGAGCTTAGAAGGATGGTAGGAAACTTCATGCAGGGTTGTGGGCCTTGGAGAAGACTCATAATGGCAAGAGACAAAAGAGATGGCTTCCACCTACCTCCCCATGTTGTAGAGAAGAAAACGTAATTCCATGGAAGACAAATGATTGGTACAAACTTTGATAGCTAAGTAGCAACCCTAGAGAAAGTCAGAATGGAGTAAAAAAAATACATGATGTATCCATTAAGATGTCTCTTGCTGCATGTAAGAGAAACTCTGGGTTTAAACTGGCTTTAATAAAAGGAAATTTTATTGTCTCATGTTTCAGGAAGACCAGAGTCAGGAGCCCTGGGCATAGTTCCGTGAGTGGCTCAATAAGGAAACTAAGGACCCAGGTTCCTACTACCTTCCCATCTGCTACCCTCAGTCTATCAGCCAGGATTGGCTAGGATATGCTGCAAAAAGCCAATTTAAAAATCAAAAGTGTATATTTTCACATTACTGTGAGGGGCTGCAGAGCTCTCCTCACTATAGTCACTTAAGGACCCAGGTCAACAAAGCCACAACCATTTAAACACTGCTGGTCACTATGCTAGAAGACAAGAACTCCAGAGTCTCTCACACCACTCTGCTGAGGAATAAGAAAACCAAACCCATTGCTGTCAAGTTGGTTCTGACTCATAGTGACCCTATAAGACAGAGTAGAACTGCCCATAGGGTTTCCAAGGAGCGGCTAGTGGATTTGAACTGCTGATCTCTTGGTTAGCATCTGAGCTCTTGGTTTGCATCTGTGCCACTAGGGCTCCACCTGTCTCAGGAATAACATACATTATTTCTGCTCAAAACGCATTTCCTAGTACTAGACACTTTCCTCAAGCATTCACAAGTGGGCCAGAAATTGCAATCCTACTACAGACCCTGGAAGCGAAGATACTACTGAGCTAAGTATTTAATAACTATCAAACTGAATATCAGCTTCAACTAATGTTTAGTGCCCACTCCCCAAGGTCATAACATGGCTCCAACAGTTTCAGAGAGCACATCCAAAGAATCAGCACTCAGAAAGAAAAAAAAAAGATGAACATCACTATTCTTAAGAGCAAGGGAATTTTACCCAAAAGCCCCAACAACCTTCCCTCACTTAGTATTGGCCAGAACTGATCACATGTTCATTCTTAACCAATCACCGGCAAGGAGAATGGGATTACTGTGGTTGTCTCAGCCCAAACAGGATCTTCTTTCTAGATCCAGGGATTGGGTCACTTTCCCCTGAAGCTCATGGCCATTTAGAGTTGGTGTGAGAGTTGGAAAAGATGATACTTTCTTGGCACTTTTTAAAAAAAATTATTGTGCTTTAGGTGAAAGTTTATAGCACAAATTAGTTTCTCATTCAAAAATTTACACACAAATTGTTTTGTGACATTGGTTGCAATCCCGACAATGTGTCAGAACTCTCCACCTTTCTCTTTACACCTGGGTTCCCCATGTCCATTCGTCCAGGTTTTCTGTCCCTTCCTGCCTCCTCTCTGCTTTTGGGCAGATGTTGCCCATTTGGTCTAAGAAGTACTTGCCTGACATGTGTTATTGTTTGTTTCATAGGCCTATCTAATCTTTGGCTGAAAGGTGGACTTTGGAAGTGGCTTCAGTTAACAGGGTGTCTGGGGGGCATACTCTTGGGGGTTCCTCCAGTCTCTATTAGACCAGTAAATCTGGTCTTTTTTTTATGAATTTGAAGTTTGTTCTACTTTTTTATCCTGCTGTATCGGGGACCCTCTACTGCATCCATGTCAGAGCCATTGGTGGTGGTAGCCGGGCACCATCTTGTTCTTCTGGTCTCAGGCTGGTGGATGATGCGGTTCATTTTGTCCATTAGTCATCTTGACTAATATTTTCCTTGTGTCTTTGGTTTTCTTCATTCTCCTTTGCTCCAGATGGGATGAAACCATTAGACATATCTTAGATGGCTGCTTGAAAGCTTTTAAGACCCCAGACGCAACTCACCAAAGTAGGATGTAGAACATTTTCTTTATGAACTATGTTATGCCAGTTCACCTAGATGTCCCCTGACACTATGATCCCCAGCCCTCAGCCCCAATAACTCGGCCCCTCAAAGTGTTTGGATGTGTCTAGGAAGCTTCTATGACTTTGTCTTGGTCAAGTTGTGCTGCCTTCCCCTATATTGTGTGTTGTCTTTCCCTTCACCAAAGTTCATACTTGTCTTCTATCTAGTTAGTGACTTCCTTTCCCCACCCTTTCCCTCCCTTGTAACCATCAAAGATTGCTTTTTTTTTTTTTCTGTGTGTAAACCTTTCTTTGAGTTTTTATAATAGTGGCCACATACAATATTTGTCCTTTTGTAATCGACTTATTTCACTCAGCATAATGCCCTCCAGATTCATCTATGTTGTGAGATATTTCAAGGATTCATCATTGTTCTTTATTGTTGCATAGTATTCCCTGGTGTGTATGCACCATAATTTGTTTATCCATTCATCTGTTGATGGATACTTATGTTGTTTACAGCTTTTCGCTATTGTGAATAATGTTGCAATGAACACGGGTGTGCATATGTCTATTCATGTGATGGCTCTTATTGCTCTAGGATATATTCCTAGTAGTGGAATTGCTGGATCATATGCTGTTTCTATTTCTAGCTTTTTAAGGAAGCACTGTATCGTTTTCCATAGTGGTTGTACCATTTTACACTCCCATCAGCAGTGCGTAAGAGTTCCAGTCTCTCCGCAACTTCTCCAACATTTGTTATTTTCTGGTTTTTTGTGTTTTTTTTATTAGTTCCAGTAGTGTTGAGGGGAGATGATGTCTCACCGTAGGGCTGATTTGCATTTCTCTAATGGCTAATGATCATGAGCATTTTCTCATGTCTGTTAGCTGCCTGAACGTCTTTGGTGAAGTGTCTGTTCATATCCTTTGCCCATTTTTTGATTGGATTGTCTTTTTGTTGTTGATGTGTTGAAGTATTTTATAGACTTTAGAGATTAGACCCTTGTCAGATATGTCCTAGCCAAATTTTTTTTCCCAGTCCGTGTGCTCTTTTTACTCTTTTGGTGAAGTCTTTTCATGAACCTAAGTGTTTAATTTTTAGGAGCACCCAAATATCTAGTTTATCTTCTGGTGTTTGTGCGTTGTTGGTTATGATTTATATTGTATTTATGTCATGTATTACAGCCTCTAGCACTGTCCCTATTATTACTTGGCACTTTTTAATGAGTCAAATCCACACACACACACACACACACACAAAAGAAACGTTTCAGTACTGTCAACAAGATATTGAAACCAGAAGGAGAAAGTGACAAAATGGATGTTGGTAGGCAACCAATATGGTGGGCTATAAAGGGCAAAGTAGAAGGATTGGAAGTATCAATAAGAAATACAGTGTACTGCAGTAAGTGTTGGACTAAATAACCTCTAAGATCCTATCCAACTCTGAGATAATATTCTATTTTATCTGTTTGTTGACACCACAAATTATGATCACAGGGGTTCAGAACATATTTATGGGTGGTGGCAGCCTGAAGAACAAAACCCATTTCTTGTACCCTGTGCCGTATGATCAAATTTTGTTAGAGTCCCATGTGAGGAAGACACTTCTACCCATTGCTAGGAAGCTCCCAGGTACTGAAAGACAATTTTGGAATAATGAAGGGGAGATGAAAGATCAGGGAGGGAGAAAGGTAGGGAACAGCTTAGAAACTGCATATAATATGAAGGTGAAGAATATAGAGCCATTGCCCTCAAGTATGCTTTTATGATCGTTGAATCTATTTGCCTGTCTTACCTTTCTCCTGACCTTAAAACTCTTGTTCTGGCCAGCTCCACTTAAAGCTCTCCAGGGAGCTTCAACATGACCATGGCTAACTCTGTCCTGAAATCAGCCATGTTTGTCATTTCAACTATGGGCATCAACTACCAGTAACCTACTTCATCCCTTCATCATGTTTTACCTGGATTATCAGAACAGCTTCCGAATTGTTATTCCTGTGTCCAATGCTCCCACTCTATTTGACCTGGAGATCCAGCGAATGTGTACATCTGACAGTGTTTTTCTTCCTGATTAAAACTCACCCATAGTTCCCCATTACTTGCAGAATAAATTCAAGTTATTTGACAGGATATACAATGCCCTCCTGCTAACCTTATATGGAAGACTCCTTCAGAGTTTATGCTAAACTCCTTGTATCCCCTCCTTGCATACCTGTTTACCACTTCATGTCTTCCTGGTTTTACTAATGATGTTCCCTCTGGCCAGAGTGCCATCCCTTCTTGCTTGCTTTATTAACTCATAGTCATTCATCAGGATTCTGCTCAGGCAGTACTTCATCCAGAAAACTGCCTTTGATCTTCGCCTGTGGCCCCCAGGGCTAGGCTGGATACCCATCAACTGTGCTCTCAGAGTACTCTGCGCCCTGCCTTTCGCATGGGACTTAACCGCACTACTTGGAAATCATTTCTCTATCTGTCTCCCCAATGGTCTGTAAGCTTCCTCCCCTAGAGGAAAGGGATAGTCTTATTCATCCATTTATCCCAGCCCTTACCCAGTGCCAGGAGTACTGTAGGCACTAAATAAATGACTGTTGAATGGTTAAGAAGAGGGTGGCAGCTGAGATGAAGCTGAGGGAGTGGGTGCAAGTGCAGACGAAGAGGGAGGGAATGGGGAGATAGTAGCAAGTGGAGATTGCCAGGGGAGTTTGCGCACTCTTCCTCCCAGGATCAGCTTCTCCCTCCCTGCCTGAGTCTGGCTTCCAGCTCCAGGCTACTCTTTCAGTGGCTCCCATCCTCTGCCTTTCCAGGACGAGGATTCCAGGTTTGGATCCCATGAGTGGCACTGAATAGGCAGGGGACAGTTCTTTGCCGCCCTCACTCTGACAATCTGTCCCGCACCCCCAACAGACGCACGCTGGGACACTGAGGCAGAATTTTGTCTGTGGCCACCGCATATAAATTCTCATTTCCTCATCCTCCCCCTCAACCTCCTCAGGCACATACCAAAGCTGATTAGTATTCCCTCTTTGGGTGGCCTCAGGGCTTTGAAAGTTGGACAGGGGCGGGAGGGGGCGCTCCTTTCCACAAGTCTGGTCGCACAACTACACAGGAACGCTCCCTTAGACGCCCGTCTCCCCCATCAGCTACAGAGGGATTTCAAAGCTGAGAGTTAGAGGCTCCGCTATTGCTCAGACCGCTTTCTAACTTGGCCCTAAAGCTCTGACAAAAAGTCCCAAAAAGAAGTATGAGGTGCCATCTGGCGCTGGGGCTAGGTGCGTCTAGGAGGTGCTTGTACGAGGCAAGGTGGGGAGGACAGTGACCAAGAAGAGAGTGTAAAGCTCAGCTAACTGGTCACCTAACAGCCTCACATACAGCACTTGACCCCTGGCCTCAGTTTAGGAACCTGTAGCAATGGGTTTGACCTCTTCCCTCGGCTACAAGCTTCGCCACTAGGGTGAAGCAAAGGCTCGCAGAAACCCCAACTCTCTCTCTCTGGTACCACGCAGTTTGGGCTCAGAGAGGTGGGCCCCACCACGAGGGCTGAAGGGGGCCTGGCGGGGAGATCTGGCCCTGGTGCGCGCCAGTTCCATAGGCGACGCTCCAGTCCCGTGCCTGCCTCGGTCTTCGCCCGCCTGGTTCCCCGTGTTTGATGAACGGGTGTCCTGGGCTTTGGTGACGCGGGGCTCGAAGTGCAGCTAAGAGGGAGAAGCAAACAGTCCCCCCCCCCCCCCCCCCGCCAAGCCCGGCGCCCAGGCGTGTAAACGTGGGCGGCGGTGAACACTGCCCTACCTCCTCCCCTTCCTCCCTCCCCTCGCGGCGCTCCCGTGTGTGCGAGCGCGTGTGTGAGTGCGTGTGGCTCCCTCGCTCCCTCTCGCACACGCTCCAACACTAGTGCAGCGACGAGCCGGCGGCTCTCGGCTCGCAGGCTCCGGCCGCTGCGCTCCCGCCCTGCCTCCTCCTCCTCCGCCGCCGCCGCCGCCGCCGCCGCCGCCGCCGCCGCCGCCGCCGCCGCCGCCTCCCCCGCCTCTGCAGTTGCACCCGGGCATGGTGAGTGAGTCCGGTCGCCGCGCCCCCCGACTCGCCTCCAGACCCCAACCGGCTCGGTCCCGGAGAGCCAGCCTGTGGGGGGAGCGTCCTGCGGGGCAGGCGCCGGGGCCCCGGCTGCGGAGCGGCGCCTGGAGGGGTTGCCCGTGAGCCCTCGGTTCTGCGCGCAGGGCCGACCGGACCCCGTCTCAGCGCCTCTCTCAGCCCGGAGACTCGCTCCTCGAGGGCGGCCGCTCCTTCCTGCCCGCTGCCCTCCTCTGGGAGCGCCCGCGCCCCACCCCGTGACCGGCTCTCCGTTTTGTCCCGCAGGACCCGCCCGGACGGGACCCCGCCGCCGCCGTCGCCCAGAGCCGCTCTTCGGGTCGGGCCTGAAGCGAGCCGCGCCGGGGCCACCGCCGCTGCCGCTGCCGCCGCCGCCGCCGCCGCCGGGGGATGGGGCTGCCCGGGAGGCGCGCCGAGCCCGCAGCGGGAGCGCGGAGCCGGCGCGTACCGTGAGCCGCCGGAGCAGCCAGCGCCCGGCCGGTCCGTGCGCACCGCGCGCCGCCGCAGCTGCCACCGCCCGCGCCTCGATGGCGCCATCCCTCCGGCGTCGCTGACCGCCGCGCCGCCAGCCCGGCCCGCGCGCCGCCTTCGGAGCCCGGCCGGCCGGGGAGCGGCCTGCGCGGAAGTCTCCCCGCGCCCTCCGCCCGGCCCCGCCATGGCGCTGCGGCGCGTCCTGCTGCTGCTGCTGCTCTCGCTGGAGTCCCTTGACCTGCTGCCCGGCGCCCTGGGCGCCCGCGGCCGCGCCTCCAACCGGACCCTGAGCGCCGGCGCTGCTGCCGTCGGGGGCCGGCGACCCGGGGGTGCCCTGGCCCGGGGCGGCCGCGAGCTAAACGGCACCGCCCGGGCGCCCGGCGGCCCGGAGGCGGGGAGCCGGCGCGGTCAGCCCGCGGCGGCGGTGGCGGCGGCGGCCGCGGCATCCAGCGCGGCCGTCACCTACGAGACGTGTTGGGGCTACTACGACGTGAGCGGCCAGTACGACAAGGAGTTCGAGTGTAACAACAGCGAGAGCGGCTACCTGTACTGCTGCGGCACCTGCTACTACCGCTTCTGCTGCAAGAAGCGCCACGAGAAGCTGGACCAGCGCCAGTGCACCAACTACCAGAGCCCGGTGTGGGTGCAGACGCCCAGCACCAAGGTGGTGTCGCCGGGGCCCGAGAACAAGTACGACCCGGAGAAGGACAAGACCAACTTCACCGTCTACATCACCTGCGGGGTGATCGCCTTGGTCATCGTGGCTGGCGTCTTCGCCAAGGTGTCCTATGACAAGGCCCACCGCCCTCCGCGGGAGATGAACATCCACAGGTGAGAGCGACCGCCCCGGCCAGCCCCCAGTCCCCCAGTCTCCCCGTGGTCTCGCTCCTCTGGACGAGTTTCCTTTTTCCCCGTCACTCTTCCCATCGCCGCTTCCGGTCTTTCTTCCCAAGACAGTTTCACCTTCACTTCTTTGTACATGCGATAAATCAGCCTGCTGTACCTTCTTGTCCATGTTTTCAAAACTGGGAAAGCAGTTGTGAAAAGTTGTAAAGCAGTGGTAAGGGGATTTGCAAAGTAAGCATTGGTCGAGTCCCCAAAGTTGGATTCTAAGAATGTGACAAATTGTGTAATGCTGGACGGAGGTCCAGGATTCTGTTTTCACTGCATGTGCTGCTTTGGTGTAGGGTCTTGTGGCATTTGGTTTTCTGAGTCAAACAAGAGCACCATCTTCAGTATGGGAAACTGACCTATGTTGGAACGTTACTGGAGAGAGTACCGAATGATTTCCTGAAGCACAGGCGGTTTGTGAGTGTGCTAGGGGTGGGGGTGATGTAGAAAGGATGCTTCTGGAGGAAGAAGGAAGGAATAAAGGTTTCTCCATTCCGTGGTGACCAAGCGCAGATGGCGTCTCTTCCTTGTACCTTGCCAAGTGAGATGCTTATCTTTCCTGCTGAGACCAGAAGACTTGTTCTTTTAAACCCTGTAGGCAGAGCTGAGCTAACACTTATTGCCACAGTTAAACCTGGTGGGACATCTTTCACTGCTTACATTGGGGAGGGTGTGGAGGCGGCCCCCTCACTGGCAGCGTGTGCCAGCAGCTCAAATGTGGTTGTCTATAGTCCACCTTCACCTGCCTCCCAGCCCCGTGCCTAGCTCCCAGCAAGCCCTTTGAGAAGTGACAGCAAGAGGACCTCAGAAACCCGAGCTGTCTGCTTACAACTCCAGGAAGGACACACCCAAGGAATGGAAACTAGTGTTGCCCCCAGCTCCCTCTTGACGGATGGCTGGACATGGTTCAGTGGAGTCCTTTCAGGGAACACATCCTGCCCCAAGAAATGGCTCTGTTTCTGGCACATGGTGTGGTCACTGGCCTAGTCACCGTGACCACGCCCCAGGCAGGTGGTGCATCTGCGTTTGCCCAGCAGGCCCCCACCCTGAGCCACACACCCTTAGCTCATCTTTAGCACCCTGTGTGCTATCCTTTTGTCCTGAAAACCTCCTTCTCTTGCTGTTGTGGATATTAATCACCTGCACTTTGGTGAAGGGAGAGAAAGGCATATAGAAATTTCTGGACACCCTGAAAGAACGGATTAATATTTTTCCCTTGATAACGTGGGTGGTGAGAAAAGATGATACTCCCTGGCAAGTTTTCTTGAGTCAAATCCACCGAGTGTGGGTACTCCAGTACTGACAAACTCGGGTGTTAGATTTGGGCTGCTTCCAAAAGGAGGTTCTTTTATTGCCCCCAGTCATCACCCTGAGCTGCCACCCCATCTCTCTCTCAGGTACTAAAGTTTTACTTAGCATCTCTTCTGTCCCTGGGCTGGCCTTGGGCACTGACAGGAATTGTGAGAACTGTGGTCAGTTGAGGCTCCCAAATGCAGAGAGCAGGTAGGAAGGTGAGGTGTGTGAAGGTGAGTTTTATATGGTGAACATCTCTTTCTCTCTCTGCTCCCTGGAAAGCAGAGAAGGAACTGTGTGAGGGGAAGCTCCCTCCTGAAGCAGACATTCTAATCCTTATTTTCTGCTCCACCTTTGCCTCAAGTCTTGGTCTTCCTCCTCCTCCTGTAGTCCTGGCATCTCCTCAAGCCTCCGGCTGGTTGATTCCCTCATATCTTTCTTTGGGTTTCTGTCTTCCCTGAGTCAGAGTTCTGTGCACTTTGAGAAAACTCTGCCTTGCCCTGACCGTGCCACCTCATACTGAGTTTGTTCATGTCCCCCTGGGATGATACTGAGCACAATGTCCTCAGATGCTGGGAGCAAGATATTTGGATTCTGGCTTTGGTATGAGTTATATCGTCTATAACCCTGGAGATGTCACTGTCCCCCTAGGTGTTTTCTCCCCTCCTCACCACGCTGACCACCCCGCTCTTCAACTGGGGTGATTATGGTGATGCCTTAGGGCAGTTTCCCTCTCCACTTGGGGGAGAGGGATGACTGGGAAGGGAGATGGATTCCAGCCCTCAGACCAGTATGTAAATATGGGATGTTTCTCAAGTTCACCTCCTAATTTTATTCAGTTCACAGCACCTCTTCCAGCAGCTGCAGTCTCGTCTGCTCAGTATTTCGGAAACCGTCTTATTGGTGCCTGTTAGGTAGGGGGACGATGCCCGTCCCTGTGTGTGGGGGAGAGGAGGGAGCCAGAGACGAGAGTGCCACCTCAGGCCCTCCATGAGTGACCTTGGACAGGTTAGGGAAACTTACTTTTCACTTCTGGGTGACTTGAGCTCAGCGGCATCCCGCTGTGACCTCTTCCTTCAGGGGCATGTTGGGTGAGTGAGCACACTGTGGTGAGTCTCTGTGGACTTGTGGGTGTGAGATACCACACTCTTCTCCCTGTGCTCGGACCTGGGGGTCGCCTCCTGCCATTCCAGGGAAATATTTTTGTTTGTTTGTATAAAAACTTTATTGAGGTCTAATTTACATACCATTCAGTGTACCCATGTAAAGTGTACAATTTAATGGTTTTTGGTATATTCAAAGGGTTGTGCAAGCATTACCACAATGAATTTTGTAATATTTTCATCTCTCCACAAAGAAACCCCATACCCATTAGCAGTCATACCCCATTTCCCCCGTTCCCACCCTCAGCCCTAGGAAAGTGCCCATCTGTTCCAAAGAGGTTTTTGCACCCACTGTCTTGTTGGGGAGTGGGGGTCAGGAAACGAGGGAGCACCGGGAGAAAGACAAATGTTCACACTGCGGTGAGTTTCCCCAGGGAAAGTGGAGGAGAAGAAAGAATGTGCAGTCTTCCCAGGTCAGGGAAGGAAGTTACATATTCCTTGAAACAGTTCAGCAAAGACATTTACTTTTCGAAAAGGGAAGATGAGCTTATTGCAGTGTGCAGTACGCCCATTAGATGGGAGTTGGGCACAGGGGCCGAGTCTGAGGAAAGAGAACCAGAAGAGGGAGTTCGTGGGAGTGTTAGAAGGGTGTAGGCAGGATGCCCACCCAGAGCAGCCATCCGCCTCGCCTCGTTCCCGGCTGGACAGCCCTTGCGGCCCCGGGCACACACAGTCCTTAGGGCAGGACTTCCTTTCATCTCTCCGTCCTGCAGAGAAGAACCGATTAGGTCTTTTCTAGAAGTGATTAGACCTTGCCATCATATTTCTGCAGAAGAAACGTGTGTCTGGAGGGGCAGCTCTCAGCTCTCTGGTAGTTCTAACAGATGAGCATGAAGTCATACTCTGTGAGCTAGCCTCGGGGTAAAGGGGACAGGCACAGGGACAGACCTGCACCCTGGATCCAGGCTGCACTGGGCGACGTGTGTCCACCTTTCCCAGCCAGACCCCACTTCCCCCCCAGTATCTCTAACCAGCTTTCCTTCCTCTGCTCCCCAGGCTCAGGCTCAAGCTGACTGACCTCGGCATCCACCGATTTTAACGTTTCATGAGTGGCTCCTGCAGTGCTTCCCTGAGGCTGTTTGTTCAGTGAGGGGCTGATGTCCTCCAAAGGCCTGGGCTCTGTCCGGGAAAAGGGCTAAGAGGCCGGCTCCCTTTGGCGTGATATTCTGTGCTCGATGTCTCACATCCAAACCTGTTCCTCCCTCCTCACCCTGTGTTGATTCATTAGTGTCTTGGAGATGAGAATCATTCTGAGGGAGGAACTGTGTGGCTTTTTTTAAATGGCTAATTAACAGATGGGTCAGGCAGCTATTAGGATGCTGGGGATGCAGTTGGTGAAGTCAAAGCTGACCTGGGTCCTCCTGCTGGCTGCACAGGAGTGGAGGGCTGGCGGAGGGGGTGGGCAGTGGGGGACTCAGCTGTGGGAAGGAAAGCCTGAAGAACATCATTCTGTGTCAGGAGAAAAGAGAAGTGTTAGCAGGCACCCACTACAGCCATCAGAAGGGTGCTTCATCTGTGGGGCTTTCGCTGATTTCTCGGGAAAATCAAGGGGACATTTTGCCCCACCTTTTGTCCCTCCAGAAATTAATTAGAAGCCCAAAGAGTGCTGTTTTCTCCTTACGGGCCACAGAACTGCAGTAGCAGGACCACTTTGCTGGTTGATTTAGTGAGTTCTCTTCCTAGGTTCTGGGGCAATGAACTGTCAGATCACCTCAAACGTGCCATTTTTTGAAGCACCGTGGACTCACTATAATTAATTGATCTACACAGAGTCAACTTGTTTTTTATTTCAAGTATAGCAATTGGGAGGAAGGCAAAAAAAAAGCCTCTTACCTTGGACTGGAGGTCATAGCCTTGAATGTTTTCCTTTTTCTTTGAAATTAAAAAAAAAAAAATGTAGGGAAAGCAGTGAAATTGTGGAAGGGTTTGAGAAGGTTTATGGGGGAGGGGTCCTAGGTGGTGCAAATGATTTGTCCTCAACTGCTAACCTAAAGGTTGGCAGTTCAAACTCACCCAGTGGCACCATGGAAGAAAGTCCTGGCAATCTGCTTCCATAAAGATTACAGCCAGGAAAACCCTGTGGAGCAGTTCAACTCTGTAACCAATGGCGTCACCATGAGTCAGAATCGACTTGATAATGGGTTTGGTGTTTCTTTCTTTCTTTTTTTTTTTTAAATAAGGGCAGGGTACGGAAAGGATGCTGGGGAAGACAGAAAGAAGTAAAGGGTAGCAAAAAGTGGAAGAGAACCAGGTGAGAAGTAGGCGGCACCACCCAGCCCTCATGTTCCATGGGCTTGGCTCTGTCCTGACGCCGTCGACTCCTGCTGCATTCACTCAATACCCAAGCCCTGCTCACTTTCCGTGGGCAGGCTCTGTTTCAAACTCCAAAATGTAAACCTACAAAGGGCTTATTATCTTTGACACTTAAGTCCAGCAGGGTTCATTCTTGAGTTAGCAGGTCAGCTATGCAAATGCTTTTCAAAAACCCCTGGATTTGGAACAGTTTTCCTGGTCACATTGCTCACTGTCTTGTGTTCCTCACCCACCGTGCCCCAGGCTTGGGAGTCATGTACATCTATCCTGCTTTCCCTATCCACGAGCCTCCCCCGGGCTCAGAGCACATTCATTGGGGAGGACCTGCTGCTAAGACCCCAAGGGTTTACCTACTGTTCTAGACTGCCAGGACACAGGTAGAGAAAAAGTCCGATTCATTATTTGCAACCTATTTTAACGAGAGATTGGATTGACTGTGCAGTCGATTCAGATCAGTTGTGCTGGAAGCAGTGGTTAAGACAGCTGAAGAAGTAAACTGGTTAAAAGAAGTTAATTCACCAGCCGCAGGCAGGCATGCCCATGGATCCAGAATCGAAGGGGATTACACCAGAAGAAGCTTCATGTGTCCTGCTATCTGATTTCTCCAGGGGTGGGCAGGATGGCATTTAGGTCTCAACTTTCTGCCTCCTTTTTTATAGTCCGTGAGAACTTCACACATGGTGGAACTGGCACCCGGCTACAGCTGTTGGACATCACCGTCTTCTTTCTTCCCTGCCACCCCGCCCCCCATTAGAGTCTCGCACAGTCTATTTATTTTTGATATTATGGTGAATTCAGAGTGCATCTAGTTTTACAATTTTGGTCATATCCCTTGACAATAATCCTGTGGAACCACAAAATTGTGGTTTGAACTTAAGTGGTCTATAAAATGTCTCAGATTAGCAATGGGGAGCAGGCTGTGATAGAATACATTTAGGCCTAGGCTAAATTTATTTTTTAAAAGTACCTTCTGTTGTGACTTTTTTTTTCACTTTTTTCTGTCTCGGGAACTTCACATTTTTCCCTGAGTCACGTTTATGACCTGCTGTCTCTAGCATATTCTGTGGCAGATCTCACAGATGGGGAAGAGGGCTTATTGGGAGGTGTATTGGCAGACTCTCAGAGGGTCTCAGCCCCTTGGCCTTGAGTGGGCGTATTTCAAAAGCATTCAGGACAGATTAGTAACTATTTTATTTTTTCTTTTATTTTTAATCTCTAGAAGTAAAAACAAAATCTTCTGAAAAGAGCAGAGTAGTTCTACTGTTTTGTCATACATTACAGAATCATAGAATTTTTATTACAGGCAAGTAATTTAATCACACTCCCTAATTTTATAAATGAGAAAACAGAAGTCCAGAGAGGTTCAGTAGCAGCACCAAGGTTACACAGCTAGTGGGTGAGTAAGCTTGGACCAAGAGCCAGGTTGTCTGAGTCCCAGGCCAGCACTTTTCACAACACCGTCCAGCCTTGGCTTGTCCAATGAAATCTATTTTTCTTTCTTTATTGTTGTAAATATGTATATAACGTAATGGTTGCCAACTTAACATTTTTTACCTGTACAATTTAATGACCTCAGTAACATTAATCATGTTGTGCAGCCATGTTCTGATTAACTTCCAGCACATTTTTCTTAGTTCGGATACTTAGATACTTCTCCCTTCTCTCCTGTCTCTGAGTTTCTTTAGCCCTTCTTCGTTCAGTTTTCCCATCCTTCAAAAGGATTTCTGCTGATCTTCCCCAGTCCTTTTGCAGTTTCTCCAAATTCTTTTTAAAGGGCAATAACCTGATGTAAGCATAATCCTTTAATAAGATCTGAGTAACTCAGGCCATTGAAGAGGCAAAATATCTCACGAGGCTAAGAGTTGTGAACCAGTGGAATGGGTCACTGAATAAAATCGTGGGCAGAAATCTGTAATTAAAAATCCCAGCTGGGAGTGCTTTCTCTCACTTCCGGGGATGGGTGGGAATTGGGAGACCTGCCAGACCAGTGAGGTCGAGTTTTGTCAGAGGCCAGAGATGGTTTGCTCACCCGTAGCCCTGTATGTGGGTGACTTCAGGATTATTTTCCAGGATTCCTACCCAAACTGATTTTTTGGCAGTAACTGCCAGGCCTTTCTTCCAAAGCACTTACGCGTGGATTTAAACCACCAGCCTTTTGGCTAGCAGCCAAATGTGTTAGCCATTTGCACCACCCAGGGACTCCAAGTCTCTCCTTAAAAACCACACCAGTTGCTGTCGAGTCGATTCTGACTCATGGCTACCCCATGTGTGTCAGAGTAAGAACTGTTCCGTAGGGTTTTTAGAGGCTGATTTTTGGAAGTAGATCCCTAGTCCTTTCTTTCTGAGGCGTCTTTGGGTGGACTCAAACCTCTGACCTTTTGGTTAGGAGCTGAGTGTGTTAACCATTGACACCACCCAGGGACTCCTTGGGGATGGCTCCCTACATATATAAGTCAACTCTGAGCCACAGAAACGCGTTCTCAGGTCCCAGGCCAGCCCAGGCAAATGATACAAGGTGAGGTGTCCAGAGAAGCTTCAGGAAGGGCACCTAACGAAGCTGGACATTTGGGTCCAGTCTTTCTGTGAAAGTCATCTCTGTGGCATGCAGTTGGGGGCTTTGCCTGCAAGGTGCCTGCTTTTCCTTTTGAAAGAACTAGAATGTACATAACCTAACATGTTGTCCTTTCAAGCAGTCACCTTGGGAGGCTGCACTCTGCTGCTTCTCCAGAATACGTTTCCACAGTTCCTCTCTCGGAACAACTTTCAGAGCCCATGGCATGTCATTCTGCCTTCCCATAATGGTGGTGGATTTTTATCCTCTTAGGGTAGATTTGGTTCTTGTAAGCAGTGATAAGTCATGGGGCCAAGGCTGATGAATGAAATCGCAGTGGGGCTGAGGTATTCATCAGAAATGAGGAGCCCTCATCTTCTAGGAGCCGTGCCAGCTGTCTCCCAAGGCAGGTACCCAGAGAGCAGTTGCAGTCATGAAAGGCAGCCCTTGCAGCTCAGTGTCTGGCTTTCCACGATGACCACCTGGAAGGGGACCCTCCTTGTGTGAAGATAATTCCTGGCCTTAGGGAAATCAGTGGCATGCTGTATCAATGTATTGGGGTGGGCCGTGGGGCAGTTGGTAGAGGAGGAAAGGAATAGACAAAAAGCATCTAAAATAACTGCCCAGAAAAGGTGAAAACAATGAATGTCCCACATTTCTGCATGAGATGGTAGACAGATAGCTCCATTTAGCTTGCTAGTTTGATACTGAAGGTAAAGGACCCAGTTTCTTTGGGATGCATGCAGCGAGGCATGGGGTCAGATGCCAGAATGTTCGTTCATTGTGTTCCCAGTCTCTCCATCTGAGGGCCATTGCCTCTGCAATTCCACATTTGGATGGGGTCACTGCTTGGGCCAGATAGCCATAGATGGAGTCGAAATGTTTCCAAGCACAGAAAGATGAGGTTCCTGGTGAGCACTGCTGATAGATTCCTAATGTGCATTTACTGCCTTTGTCCCCCAAATGTGAATTCATTGGACAGGACTGATCCCAGAAATAAAGGGGGGTGGGCAGGCTGAGTGTAAGGGCAGGTGACAAGCCCCCACCCCACCCCTGCCAGGCACTGCGGGTGGTGCCAGCTTCTCTTCCCTCTTTGCAGGTGGGAAGCAGCCAGCTGTGCTCCGAGGGGCAGGATGAGGTTCATCCCAATTAAGAGTCGGGGGTGGGGAGGTGCTGGATACTTTTGTTGCTTCCAAGGTGTGGCTGGGGCAGAGCCTCTAGCCCCAGTGGCCCCCTAAAGACCCCCTTGGCACTTTGGGATGGGTGTCCTGCTCTGAGACTTGGAATCCTACTTGTCTCTGCTCAAGTGACAGGAGCTGTGTCTCCCAAAAGCTTAAAAAACAGTTGCTTTTGAGTTGTTTCTGACTCATGGTGATCCCGTGTGCATCAGAGTAGAACTGTGCTCCATAGGGTTTTCAATGGCTGATTTTTCAGAAACAGATCACCAGGCCTTTCTTCTGAGGTGTTTCTGGGTAGACTCAAACCTCAACCTTTCAGTTAGCAGCCAAACATGTTAACTGTTTGTACCACCAGGAACTCCCCCGGCAGTTTACACAGCCTTTCAGACAGCCAGAGTTGGGGAGGACCTTAGATCCCAGTTAGATGAGAATTCAAGGTCACATGAATGAATGAGGGGTGGTCCTAGAAAGGGTCATGAGAGCTCCCATTCTGGAGGATTTCCTTATATCAAAACCAAAAACCAAACTAATTGCCATTGAGCTGATTCCAACTCATGGCAACCCTGCCTGTGTCAGAATAGAACTTTGCTCCATAGAGTTTTCAATGGCTAATTTTTCAGAAGTAGATCGCCAGGCCTTTCTTTCAAGGTTGAACCTCCAACCTTTCCTAACTGATCACACTAACTGTTTGTACCACCAGGGACTCCTTCCTTATACCCAGGGATGGATTACCCAATAAGCAAGGAACGCATGGGTTTATTTGTGCTTATTTACTAATCTGTACAGATTAGTAAATTCTGTACAGATTAGTAAGTAAACTCAATTAAGCCCGTATGTACTTTGCTTACTGTGAACCTGTGCAGACCTTGCTTACTGGTTAATCTGCCCCTGCATACCAGGTACGTGATAAACACTTGACGTGCATTGTCTCGTTGCATCCTCCCATCAGCCCTCTGAGGACATGTGTCCATTTTATAGATGAAGACGTTGACTCAGCGTTTAGTAATTTGCCCAAGGTCACGAAGCTAGAAATTTGCCAGTCTCCGTCTCCCTTTGGAGTTCAACTGGGCAGCTGGCTCTTACGTTCCTGGATGTAAAGGGATCAGGGATACTCAAATTACCTGAGAAAGCAAAGACCCACCTGCCACGGCCCTGGGAAAAGGTTATAGTACCAGGACAGGAGGCTAGATGACCTACCTGTCAGAGTACCAGGGAAGCATGTGGGCCAGTGGTCCTGGCTTAGATTGTATGCAGGACCAAGGTGCCCAGGGCAGTGAAAGGGCTCTCTTTCAAGAATGGATTATATTAGCTGAGGACAGTGAAAACAATACAAAGAAAATGTATAAAACACAACAAAACAAGGCCCCCTGACTCTAGTTGATTCTAATGGAGGAAAGAGCCCCTCAGCAGGCTGGTGAGTCCTGGCCCCTGGGGGTGGTGAGGGGAGCTAGAGCCAGAGGGCTTGAAAGAAGAAGGATTGGGGGAGAGAGGATGGGTCTCAGTCTACTCCCAGTTTTCATTACTGACAAGTAGGGCTTGCAGACAGCTCCGTTTATCCCTGTTCCCCTCCCCACCCCGTGTGTAATGTCTAGCACAGTGTGTACAGTGCACGGTATTTCCATCAGTTCCCTTCTATTTCTGCGCGGTAGTTTTATTCTTTGTCCTCTCCCTGCCTTGCTTCTCAACTATTCGCTTTCTCCCCCTTTTTCTCTATTTCTTGAGCTTTTGTGTCCTCTGTCCTGCTTCCCTGGAATCCTTGAGTGGTACAAATGGTTGCTGGAGGTTTGAGTCCACCCAGAGGTGCCTTGGGAGAAAGGCCTGGCAATCTACTTCGAAAAATCAGCCACCGAAAACCCTGTGGAGCACAGCTCTACTCTGACACACACGGGGTCGCCATGAGTTGTGGTTGATTCGACCACAGCTGGTCTTGCTTCCCACTTGACCCCATGACACTGAAGGGCATGGGAAAAGGATGGAGTCCTGGGGAACCCTTATGGCCTGTGTTTATTCTAGAGCAGCTCAAGGCTCCGGTTCTCATGGGGCGGCAGTCAGATGCCGAGCTCCTAGTCCCAGGTCTGCAGCTCCGTGCCAGGGGTACCTGGCCAGGAGACTCATCTCTGATGTGAGGCGTGGAAACCATTCCTTGGCCTTCCCCCCGGGACCCGGGTTCCTGAGCACTGTTTTCAGCCCCCTTTCCCCTTCCCTGGCCCTGCCCACTCCTAGTTAGAGGGGCAGGAGAGCCCCTAGATCCCCCTCTTTCCAAAGCCACCATCCCCATCTCAAGACCCGCGGAAGCTGGCACCCCAGCCAGGCCCTGGATGCCGAGAGCCCTGGCCCTGCTCCCTGGTGTTTGGAAAAGTCCCTGCTTTCCGCAGCCTCACAAACACTCATTATTCCTGGCTTTTTTGGCATTGGGTCTCATGTACTGTTCCCATTAGCTTCGGCATTAAAGTCTCATTACTTAGGACATCTGTCCTCTGGACATATTCCTTGTTCCTTTAGCCAAATGTCCCCTTCTGGAAAGTGTGCTCTCCACCCAAACAGCCACTTCTTCCCTCTCCCTTCTCTCTGGCTGTTCTAGTGGGGTGGAATTTGGCCCCAGAGAAGAACGTGATGGGGGGGCAGGCGGAGCTGTTTGATTGAAAGTGGTGTCTGAGAGTGCCTTCTGAGGTCCTGAGAGTACAGACCCTCGCTGTTGTCCCTAGGAGCTGGACAGGGAGGGGGCAAAGCCCTGCAGTAGGCAGTTGTCAGGGGAGATTTTGCTCCCGCAGAACTAGGGTGAGGCTCACATTCAGTCCATGTGAACTCTGGCCTCAGTGACTCTGATGTTTGGATAGGGTTGTCTGAGGGTGAGAGTCATCTTAACTCACCTCCCTGAAATGACAAGGAGTGAGGCGCAGCCCAAACGTGCAGAGGCTGCTCCATAACTTGAGGAAGAATCCAGATTTCATCTTCCCTGTTGGACTGGTGGGGTCCTTGGGTGGTGCAAACGATGAACACAGTTGGTTGCAAATTGAAAGGTTGAAGGTTCAAGTCCAACCACAGACACCTTGAAAGAAAGATCTGGTGATCTACTTCCAAAAAATCAGCCGTTGAAAGCCCTATGGAGCACAGTTCTCCTCTGACACATATGGGGTCACCATGAGTCAGTCGACTGCAGGGCACCTGGGTTTATTAGAACTAGTAGTTGGCCCAGTCTGACTTTTCACTGCATCCTGAGAAATGTGCCTGAGCTTCCCTGGGAATAATGGCCCAGAGGTTTGGAAGACTTACTAATGCTACAGGAAATAACACAGCTTTTATGTTTTCAGAGAATCAGCAGCTACCTTCTTCCCCACCCCGCAAAGCATTTGTGAAGAACCGGGTCTCTTAGCAGAGGATCTGCTGGTTGTCTCTCTCTAACTCTCTTTTTAAGTCACATCATTAAAATGTTTATTCTGCTTCCTTTTGGCTTCTTTGTCCTTTGTGTCTGCTTTCCCCATCTGTCCTTCTTTTGATTCCTGTTCACTTCCGCTGGGTTGTACTCCTTTCCGGCTCTCTCTCCAGTTCTCCTTCGTGAACTTGTCCAGCTGTAACTTCATTAAACCACATCAATTCAGACTCCACTAATTCAAAATTTATCCAGAATTGGACCTGGGTGAAGTTGTTTTTCTTTTCTCTGCCTGATAAGAAGCTGTGATGAATAGATTAGTAGCTCAGACAAGACTGCAGAGATTGCCCAGGCCACGTATGCCATGCAGAAGGACGGGTTGCTTTTCAGCAGACTCTTAGGTAAATAATTGGCATGCTAATTACAAACCGTTCTTATCTTTTCCACAAAGTCGCTCTCCAAAGATCCATGTTTTTTTTGTTTGTTTGTTTTTGTTTTTTCTTCTTCTTCTTTTTTAACCTAGTTTGAAATCTTGCAGTGGCCTGCGAAGCAGTAAAAATGCGTTTCCTCTAAAATGTTTTATAATTTCCATGTCTGTTTCATTGATGGGGATTAGCCTGCCCCCATTTCTGCTGAACTGGTGGTGCTTGACTGTGGGCTACTTCAAATTCCCTTTTTAATTCCCTTTGGGGGCTCCTGCTAATTTTCCCTTCTTTTATATTTCCCTGAGTTAACATCCACAAAGTCTCTATTTCTGCTTTGGGAATTATGTTATAAATTACGCCACAACTCAGGACTCCCTCGTCTGCCTCTCACTGCCAGGTTGACCAGCCGGATGTGAGGGATAGAGATCTGGGGCAGACTTGGGACAAGTGCCCTGTCTCTGATCAGGGAGAGGACCTTGCTCTCTGCTTGTGCTCCCTTTGTCGTCCGTTCCCAGCAGCCTGAGGAGCCTGCTCGTAAATCACCAGCCTGACACCACTGATGAGGGTGAAAGACAGCATCACACCTGCTGTTGGACGTGACCAGGAGCATTAGTGAGCCCCCTGCCCTCTTATGGAGAGGGACTTTGACCTCCCTTTGCCTGCTTATGTGCCCCTAGATCAGGGTGCACCAAAGCCTCCCTTGTCTTACTTTTGGAGATTATCATCCATTTGACTTTCCTTAGAGCATTTCCTGGGAGTTGAGATGGGGGTGGGCTAATCCCACCTTCTGTCACTTTATGCTTCCACGGCCTTGGACTGGTCCCTCGACCCCACTGGTCTGTTTTCCAGGCTGTGAGATGGGGACTATGAAGTTGTGGAGGCACGTTCTTCTCTGGCCCATTCTGATCTCAGCATGATGGAAGGTTCCAGAAAACAGAGTTCGTTCCTGTACTTAAAAGTACAACAACCCTGGGATGTGGGAGAAAATGCGTCTCCCTTGCACACCCCAGATATGAATGGTGTCTTCACAAGGATGGTTGCATTTAAATCTTCAACTCATAGGCTCTTGTGGTTGAAAGGAACTTACGAAGCCTTTGAGGGCTTCTCTCATGCACGGCAAGTGGTCACTCATGCATCTAGGGCCAGGGTTTCCTTACACCTGGAGGCAGTCCATTCTGTCATTAGAATGCAATTGTAGCTGATATGTCATGACAAACTAAAACTGACATCCCTGGCATGAGGTCAGAGTCCTGTGTGGCACCAACAGTTAAGCACTTGGCTATTAAACAAAAGGTTGGCAGTCTGAATCCACCCAGAGGTGCCTCAGAAGAAATTCCTGGTGATGTGCATCTGAAAGGGCACAGCCATGAAAACCCTGTGGATCACAGTTCTACTCTGCAACTCATGGGGTTGTCATGAGTTGGAATCAACTCGACGGCAGCTGGTACTTGTTTGGCATGAGATCTGCCCACTGGAAGCAAGCAGAGGGAAAGTATCCTCTCTTCCACAAGGCAACAAGACGTCTCTCCTCTTTGAAGACGGCCAGCAAGACTCCATTCAATATTCTAAATGTGATATGTGTCTGTTCCTTGTGGGACATGGTTTCAAGTCTTTGTGCCTATGCAGAAGTTGTCCATGTAGATGTGGGGTTATAATTCTGTAGGAATACCCAAAGTGATGTGGCCAAGAGCAGCATATTGGTCTCAGTAATTCAGACCCAGGCTGAAGATCTGCAGATTTCTGCTGGGAAATTTCTCGGACTCCAGCCCTAGTCAGGAGCTTTACTTTGTGGCAGGCATCCACCTCTCTCCCCACAATGTCAGGGAGTGGGGTGTTTGCCTGTTTTCTCCACTCCTGTATCCCCAGTGCCTAGAGCAGTGTCTGGCACAACGTAGGTGCTTAATAAATAGGGTTGAAGTAACGAATGAAAGTGGAGAAGATTTTTGGTGGTCGTTTTTATATACCCTACCTTTCCGTTGGTTGCATTGATGCAAAGGCACCTGAGCTTGGAAGTGACAATAATGTTTATAATTAATCTGAAGAAGAATGAGGAGGGAGGAAGAAAAGGAGAGGGAAGGAAAAGAAGAAAAAAAAAAACTGGGTTCTTGTAGAGAACATTGTGCTGGCCGGTTTGGTTCATTTGCTGTTCTGCACTCCAGCGGCATCCTGGTTTAATTTGCTCATAGGGTGAACCCTTTTTCTTTCCTGTGGTCTTCATCTCAGTGCTTCCTTGCAGATGGCCTGGCAGAAAGGAACAAACAGACACTTCTTTGCACTTGGCTCTCAAAGTCTAACTTCAGGGTCTAGTGGAAACTGGTGTGTAACTGACCATAAGTGAGCCCTATCGTTAGGCCCAAGAGGAAAATATGGGATGTGGGTGGTCCCTTCCAGGATGACCTATGGCCACAGCCATGCCATGTGGCTCACTTCCCACACCGAGAATCTTGCCCATCTGGTGTCACTGACTCAGTCCTCCAGAACTCCCCCTTGTTCCTACGCCTTTGCTATGGCCGTGACTGAGCCTGCCTAGCCACTGGGAGGTTGCATTTGGATTTCTTTATTAATCAAATATTTATACAGTGCTTACTAGGTGCCAGGCTCTGTTCTAAGTGCTTTACAAATACTACCTCACTGAATCTTCCTAATAACCCTAAGAGGTAGGCATTATTTTTGGCCTTATTATTGCAGTGAGGAAACAGAACCACAGGGCACTTACATAGCTAGCTAACGATCATCAGGGTCATAAGGGGCCGACGTGACAACCCAGGTGCTCTGGCTCCAGGACCCTGCGTTGAGCCATTAGGCTACACTGCCTTCATTTGGTCTCAACTATAGAGTTAGGCCCATGCTCATAACAAACAAAGAGAACAACAATAGAGCTACAGCAGCAGCATAAGCGGGTTTGTACCTTGTGTGCAGACACATTTAGTAACTCATCTATCACCTGGCTAACCGTGTGGCTGTGCTAACAAATCTTGTGCTAACAAATCTTGTTTTCCCAGTTCCAAATAGTAGCTGCATTCGACACATCCAGATGTCTGATTAATTCTCAGATAAACCGTCCAACTGTTTCTGAAAAGTCTAGGTTTGGGACTGATGCCCTCCAATTTCCCAGGCCTGGGGACGTGTTCATGTGATCAAGGAGGTCAGTAATGGAGTGTGTGGAGATGGTGCTATCAGGAAGGAATTGGGGCCCCAGGGGACGCTTCCGCCAGCATGCATCTACTCTCTACCTAGTTCTTGGCTGGCTGTCTCGCCGACAGCCCAGGATAGATGCCCATCTGGATGGAGCGACTTGCTAGGCCTGCCTGGAAGACAAAGCAGGCAGGCCGAGCCTTGCCTTGCTGCGTCCTGCCATGTTTATTGGCCATGACGAATTCCAATTGTGCTAGGACAGCTCAGACCTGCAGCACAGCGCCGTGCAGATGCACAGACATTGTTAATACAACAAATGAGATCTCCACTTCCATTCGGAGCCTCTGCGTGAGCAGAGTAGGCTTGTGCACACACAAAGCCAGCAGCTGTGTTTTCCAAGTGGACTGGGAATGAACCGGGAATAGGGGAAACTAAATTAAGCCATTCTCCTTGGCCCATGTTTATTAAAAATACATTTATTTCAGTTGTCCTGAATGTATATTTTAGAGAATAAAAGCCCCCGAACTGTCCAAGAGAGAAGCATTAGACAGAGATTAAAGGGGATGCAAATTGTTACAGAGTTGTCAATGTCAGCTTCAAGCTCAGTGTTCCTGGACTCAACCAACCAGAATGTTTTATTTAACCAGGAGAGAATGTGTACCCTCTACTTTTAGGAAATAGACACAAGAAGCAGCTACCAGAGGTTTACTTAAAAACACAAAAAACAAAGCTTCCCTGGTGTGTCCTGCAGTTTTTATATGAATAGTACGGACTCTTAGTCTGTCTTCATTTTAGTGAAGAGGACTAAAGATTAGACTAATGGTTCTCTCACAGAAGAACCTTGAATTCTTTAAAACAATAAACTAAAGTAAGAATAAATTATATTCAGTATTCTCTACTTAATTAGGCAGGAATGCTTTTAGAAAATTCTTCAAAAACAAGAGTGTTCTTGTTAGTCCTTAGGAATAAAAACATTAACCAGAAGAGCTCATTCATGGAATAGTTCGTCTCTTTGGCCTTTTATCATACTCATCCACCAGCATCAATTTCTCCTACATCCCCCCAAAAGAGATAGGAGATGATTAGGGGACTGAACGCTCCAGTTTACCTTTCTCTTGGCACAGAACAACTTACTGAATAACTGCTGAGCTTGTTCTCTGCCTTCTGCTGCAGTTACATGGCTCAGAAACCTGGAGGCATGGCGGATATGGTGGAGGTAGAATGCTGGTTTCCATCAGCTCTACTTCAGTGAGCAGTGATAGTCATTGGTCCACGCAGAAAGCATATGAACTAAAATTAAAAATACTTACCAGATGAACTAAGTGTCCCAAGGTTCTCCACTTAATTTTGGGAGACCTAGGTTTTACCATGGTCTACTTCCGAAAAATCAGCCATTGAAAACCCTGTGGAGCACAGTTCTCTGAGACACACGGACTTACCATGATTCGGAATCAACTCGATGGCAATTCTTTTTTTTTTTTTTTTTAACCATCTGCTCAATGAGAGACTATGAGGACACAAAAAAATTCCAAGTTGGTTTATTTGGTGTTCTTTTGCTGTGTTCATTTTCAAAGTTGGAAGCTCCATCAAGTTCAGGGACTCCTGGGTCGAGGGGAAGAGCTTGGCTCTAGCTTTTCAGTCAGCCTCATGCAGGGCACTGGTCTGGTGAAGAACACGGGTGTTCCACTCAAGGGTTCATTTGACAGAAAGGCTTGGCTGCTAAAACAATTTAAAATGTTTCAAAGCCATTGATGTTGATGATTCACTCAGGTGAGTGGAACTGGGTGACTGAGTGGCAGCTGTCTTTCCGACTCTAGGTAGCAAATTTTACCACTAAAATCTTGTATTCAAAGACCATTGCCAGGGACATAGTAGGTGAAAAAACAAATATTGATTGGATAAGTGGATAGAGGCTTAGACAATGGATGGATAATTTAGTGGTGTAAAGTCCTGACCACTTACTAGCTGTGTGACCTTGGACAAGTTATTTAACCTCTCAAAGTCTTAGTTTTCTCTTCAGTTAAATGGAGGTACTGATAGCGTCTGCCATATAAGGTTGTTCTGAGGATTCTATGATATGATGCATGTAGCAGTTTAGCACAGTGTCTGGCATACAGTAATCACTGAATAGATGGTAGCCTTTCATTTCCCAAGCAGGTAAGAATAGGAAGCAAAGTTATGAATGGGGTTTTGTTTATTTTTCTGTCATTCAGGGAATTCATTTGCCATTTTAAGAAAGATTTAATGCCTTGAATGCAGGTGGCAGCACGTCAGTATGTTGACTGGGCTTGGTCCCTACAGGCTCCCAGATAACTAAGCACTTAGGGAAATGCAAACATCCTTTCATTTCCTTGGGGCCACTGACAACATTAACCAAGTTTTCATCAAATAAATAATTGGTCTTGGCCTGAATCACTCATTTAGTAATTGTTTCTCCATCCCCAAATATTAACTGACGTTTGGTAAATTAGCAGACTCAGCTGGAAAAACCAGGGGGACTCATTAACACTGAGGATTCAGAAGAAATTGAGGTGGTCTCAGGGAGCCCGATGAATCCCAAGCTCAGGCCAGAAACCCTGCATTTAAATTTCTGTTCCATTGTCTTCTAGTCCTATAATTAGTCCGAGCCTCAGTTTCTTTTTAAGAACTGGGATAATAATAGCCATGTAGGTTATAGGGTCAGCCTGGGAATCGCATAGGATAAGGCAAGCAAACACATTTAGAAATTACATGCTATATAAATGTAAGGTGGTGTTAGGATTTCACTTATCCAGATGACTAATATTCACACGCTGAGTGTGAAGAAAATGGAAGTTTCCTGGCCTGAATGATCAGAATGACTGTTTTCTCTGATGAAATTTCCTGCCCAATAATTTACTCTCCCCCACTTGGCCCACATCCACGAAAGCCAAGGAATACTCATGCAGAAGGGAGCGGCAAGTGAAGCAAGGCGATTATCCAGATAATTCAGGCAAAAGGTATTCTTTTGTTTGGTATCTCCAGATTCTGCAGCATAAGTGGGTCTGGGGGACTGGAGTGAGCAGGACAGTAAGTGTGATTCTTTCCTTCACGCTCCTAAATCAGACACATCTATAGCCATGGTAAGGAGCCCTGGTAGCACACTGGTTAAAGTGATTGGCTACTAACCAAAAGGTCGATGGTTCAAACCCACCAGCCACTCCATAGGAGAAAAGACCTGGCGATCTGTTCCCCTAAAGATTAAGGCCCAGGATACCCTGTGGGGCAGTTCTACTCTGTCCTGTAGGGTCGCTATGAGTCAGAATTGACTCAGTGGCCCACAACAACAACAACCACATAGCCGTGATGGGGGCAGTGGTGGCTCAGTGCTAGAATTCTTTCCTCCCGTGTGGAGATGTGGGTTTGATTCCCGGCCTGTGCACTTAATGTGCAGCCAGCAACCATCTGTTAGTAGAGGCTTACTTGTGACTGTGATGCCGAACAGGTTTTAATGGAGCTTCCAGATAAAGACAGACTAGGAAGAAAGGCCTGGCAATCTGTTTCTGAAAATCAGCTAATAAAAACCCTATAGATCACAGTGGTCCAATGTGCAACCCACCATGAGGATGGTGCAAGATCGGGCAGCATTTCATGTTGTGCATGGGGTGGCTGGGAGTTGGGGACCAACTGGACAGCAGCTAACAATGACAACATGGTCATGTGGGAGGACAGGGACCCCATTCAGGCAGGGCCCTGCCTCTGCTTCCCTCCCAGCGCTCCCCCACTTGCCTGTCTCTGTCTCCCTCACCATCTTTCTCCCCCTGCCTCACCCTCCTGCCCTCTGACTGTCTCCCTCTGACCCTTGATCCTCTATCCCCGTCTCTGCCCTGCTGAATCACTTTCTATGTCTGAAATTCTCTCTCTGGCTCTCTCTGTATCTCGCTTTCTCTCTTACTCTTTCTACTTGTTTATCTCCAGCACAGTCTCCATCCCTGTCCCTCTCTCTTGGTCTTCGTTTTCTGTCTCCCACTCTGTGTCTCCTCCTCTGAGTCTTTCTTGCTCCCTTACTGTCTCTCACTTTGATTCCATCTGTATGATTGTGTCTCATTCTCTCCCTGTCTCTCTCCACCTGCTTTCTTTCCATCTCTCTCTGTCTCATTCTCTGTCTCTCTGTCTCACCCATCCATGCTCTGCGTTTGTCTCTGTCCCTCCGCCCCCTCTCTCAGACCCTGGAAGCTGCTGACCACTCTGACAAATCCCCCGTCACCGTTCCTCCCTCAGTGACCAATTTCTTTCCTACGGTTAGAAAGTAGCTCAGGCCTTAACCCATTTCCTCTGGCGTCTCGTCAAATTAATTAGGTGAGACGGGGATCGCACATTTCAGAATTAGAATAATATTTATGAAGCACCCTGGAGGGAAGGGAATGGAAGGTGGAGAGG
The DNA here is from genome assembly GCA_030035585.1 of Dugong dugon. Lineage (NCBI taxonomy): Eukaryota > Metazoa > Chordata > Mammalia > Sirenia > Dugongidae > Dugong > Dugong dugon. Next base: position 62,015,279 of record CM057470.1, read on the forward strand.
AACAGGAACAAGGAGGGAGGTCACAGAGCCGGGGGAGGGGCTGCAGAAGGGGGAGGGGAATTGCTCCTAATGGCACACGCTCTGGGAATTAGGGCTGCCTTTCCTGTTGCCAGAGGGCACTGGAATTGGATCCATGTTGGAGAATGATGTTCGGGATTCAGGGGACCCACAGGCTGGGTGGCCAGGAGCATTGCCCTGACTGCCATTGGGACAAGACACAGCAGAGTCCAGTCTCCAAGTAGCCTTATGTGCGGCCCCTTCCTTAGACATACCCCCTCCCCGTGGGCTGTTTTGCCCAGCGCAGCCCTGCCCATGGGCACCCAAAGGCCTTGCTGGAAGAGGATACAGTGCAGGTCGTTTTCAGCATGCTTGCTTCTTTCTCACATGACAGAGACAGGAGGAGATAGTGAGGTAGTGGTGGGTCAGTGCTAGAATTCTCACCTTCCACGTGGGAGATGTGGTTTTGATTCCTGCTCAACGCACCTCATACATAGCCACCACCTACCTGTCTGTGGAACCTTGCTTGTTGCTGTGATGCTGACTAGGTTTCAGCCTGTCTTCCAAACTAAGACAGACTAGGAAGAAAAGCTTGGAGATCTGCTTCTGAAAATTGTCCAGCTGACCCTATGAATCACAACAGTCTGATATGATCCGGATCGTGGGGATGGTGCAGGACTGGGCACCGTTGGGTGTTGTTCGTGTGGTTGTTATGAGTCGGTGATGGGCTTGAAGGCAGCTAGCAGCAGCAGGTCTAGCTTTAACGCAAAGTTCAGACCCATTACCAGGTGTAAGCCAGACCCAAGCACATGCTTGGTCTTCAGGAGTGTTGTGGTCCACGAGGGACTGGAGCTTTCACCTCTCATCCCTCCAAGCACAGAGTCTGCAGGGGTCTCAGGAGGGGGGCTCCAGGAAGGCTGTGCTTCAAGGCCCCCCCCCCCCCGCCATCCTGGAAAATCTCTTTTCTGCTTGACCCTTCTTGGCAAATGAGCAGCTGCACAAATCTACTCTGGAGTCACTGTTTAAACTGCATGTGAACACAAGTGCTGCTAGACAGAAAGGCCCACCAAGCAGGGACTGGGGCAATCATCATTCCTTACTTTGTTTGGCAACCACTTACTGAGTGCCTACCCTGCGCCAGGCCAAGTGCCGAGACCTGAGGGTCCAGTCATGACCGAGATGGGTAAGGCCCCATTCCTAGGGTCCTTCTTTAAGTGTCTCCTACCCCAGTGTGCTCAGAGTCAAGCCCAGTGTCACACTATGCAGCTGCTCAGCCCATATCTGAGCAGTGTTGAACGGAGATGAATTGAACCTCCGCTCACCTCCTGCTATGTGGATGTAGACCAAGGCTTCTCAGCTCCGGCACTACTCACCTTTAGAACCAGATTAATTCTTTATTGGGCAGAGGAGCTGTTTGTATTGTAGGATGCTTAGCAACATCCCTGATCTCTGCCCACTAGCCAAGTAGCACCTCTTCTCCCCAGTTGAGACAAAAAAATGTCTCCAGACATTGCCAAATGTCCCCTGGGGGCAATATCACCCCCAGACCAGAACCACTGACGCAGACTCATCACAGGCAATGGGTTTAACTGCATGACTCTAGGCTTGCTCAGAGGCACCAGCCAGGTAGCACAGTCTTATAAGCATTTCGGAGGCCACACTAGAGAATATAACTAAAAAAAAAAAAAAACAGTTTTATTGAGATGCAATTTACGTACCGTAAAATTCACCCTTAAATTTTAAAATGTGCAAGTCAATGGTTTTTAAAACATATTTAGAGTCATACAACCATCGCCACTATCTAATTTTAGAACATTTTCGTCTCTTCCCCAAAAAACACCATACCCATTAGCAGTCACTCCCTATTCCATTGTCTTTCCAGCCACTGGTGAAAACAAACCTACTTTCTGTCTCTAAGGATTTGCCTGTTCTAGATATCCCATATAAACGGCATCAGACACTACGTGGCTTTTTGTATTTGGCTTCTTTGATGTAGCATGGTGTTTTTAAGGTTCATCTGTGTTGTAGCATGTGCCAGCACCTCATTCCTTTTATGGCTGACTATTCCATTGTATAGGATATACCACATTTTGTTTGTCCATTCATCAGTTAATGGACTTTTTTTTTACCCTTTTTGGCTATTATGAATAATGATCTATAAACATTCATACATACATTTTTGTGTGGATATATTTTCAGTTGTCTTGGGTATATACATAGGAGTGGAATTGCTAGGTCCTATGGCTTAACATTTTGAGGAACTGCTGGATTGTTTTCCAAAGGAGATGCACCATTTTACATTCCCACCAGCAGTGTATGAGGTTCTAGTTTCTGTACATTCTCTCCAACACTTGTTGTTGTTTGTCTTTCTTATTATAGCCATCCTAGTGGGTGCGAAAGGAATCCTGGTGGCGCAGTGGTTAAGCACTCGGCTGCTAACTGAAAGGTCTGTGTTTCAAACCCACCAGCCTCTCTGGGAGAAAGATATGGCATTCTGCTTCCATGAAGATTTACAGCCTTGGAAATGCTGTGGGACAGTTCTACTCTGTCCTAAAGGGTTGCTATGAGTCGGAACTGACTCGACAGCAATGGGATTTTTTGAGTGGATGTGAAGTGATATTTCGTTGTAGTTTTGATTTGCATGTCCCTGATGAGTAATGATGTTGAGCTACTTTTCATACGCTTGCTGGCTATTTGTATATTTTCTCTAGAGAAATAGCTTTTCAAATCCTTTGCCCTGTTTTAAATAGGGCTTTTTTTTTTTTTTTTAATTATTGAGTTTTTCATACTTTTTGTACAGTCTGGATATAAGTCCCTTATCAGATATAGAATCATACTGTTCAGAATTGACAATTCAGTGCTGTAGTTTCACTTTCTCGATGTTGTCCCATGAAACACAAAAATTTTTATTTGATGAGGTCTGATTTCTCTATTTTTCTTTTGTTGCTTATGCTTTTGGTGTTATATCTAAGAAACCATTGCCAAATCCAATGTCACCAAGATTTACTCCTATGTCTTCTTCTAAGAGCTTTGTAATTTTGGCTCTTATACTAAAGTTTTTGATCTCTTTGGGGTTAATTTTTACATACAGTCTGAGATAAGGATCCACTTTAATTTCTTTTGCATGTGGCTACCCAGTTGTCCCAGCACCGTATGTTGAAAAGGCCATTCATTCCCTGCTGAATTGTCTTGGCATCCTTGTTGAAAATGAATTGATCATAAATGTAAGGGTTTATTTCTGGCTTCTCCATTTTATTCCACAGCTCATTGTTTTTCTTACCACAGAAAGATATAGGAAAGTGTCTTTGATAACCAGAGTGGTGACGGAATCAAGGAAACTTGCATGAATGTGTGGTAGAAATATACATATAAAATAATCAAAGTTTAGAATTCAAAGGAATCTTAGAGGTCACTTCAGTTTAAAACTTTTGTTATGCTGATGGGGAAAAACACAAGATTAAATGTCCATTTCAAAGGTAAACAAACTTGCCCAAAGCTTTAAAGGCCAGTTAGTGGCAGAGCTGGGATTAGAACTCAGATCCTTTGACTTTGTAGGGAGCTCAGTTATCTGGCCTGGCCCCCAAGTCTGCCCTGGTTTCTTTACTGATCCAGTGAGAGTCTGTGTTCTCCCTGAGCTGCGTGGTCCCCAGAAGTGAATGGGGACATGATCCGTGCCTGCACCTCCGTTTACAGGGCTGAGAAAGAAAGCAGCCAGGGAGAGTAAAGCATTTGGAAAATCTGAAATTGCTGTTTAAATGCCACGAAATGATAAGATTGCCCGCCTGAGGCTCTTCTCTGAGGAAGGTTCAGTATGTCAGAGGCAGCATAGTGGAAGGAAACTATTCACTCTCGGACACGTTTTTAAACTGCTGTGGTTGTCACTTTCCAAGGAGGCAGACTGCAGAGAGCTTGACTCCGGTGCTTCTTGGGGCTGGGCTGAGTGCACTGTGGATCTCAGGTGGGCCAGGGTGGCTCAGAGAGGCCCGGGGGCATGGATCCTCACCCATTCCTCAGGAACACCCCTTGAGCAGATGGGAGAGTCCTTGTCCTGCTCCTGCAAAAGAGGTGCACTCAGAACCTGGTTGACCCATGAGATCCAGAGGAGACCTGGACCTGAAATTATAGCCACCATGTGGTGGCTCCTTGTGGCTTGTCCATGGTATCTTCAACTCCTTAGAGCATCCCCATGTCTTTGTTTTTCATTGACAGTGGTTATCTGACATGTTACACACACACAGAAGGTGTCCTGTTTGAAACCAGCGGGAAGGGATTTCCTTTAAATTATGAACCCCTGGATGGCAGGAATGAAACATTGGTGGTTCCGTGGTAGAATTCTCACCCTCCGTGTGGGAGACCCAGGTTTGATTCCTGGCCAATACATCTCATGCACAGCCACCACCTGTCTGTCTGTGGAGGCTTACCTGTTGTTATAATGCTGAACAGGTTTCAGCAGAGCTTCCAAACTAAGACAGACTAGGAAGAAAGGCCTGGTGATCTACTTCTGAAAATCAGCCATTGAAAACCCTATGGATCAGAATGTTCATATCCCAAACAGATCATGGGGATGGGACAGGACTGGGCAGCATTTTTTTCTGTTATGGGGTCACCATGAGTTGGCAGCCGACTTGATGGCAGCTAACAATAGATGGCAAGAACTTTGTCCTATTTACCTCTGTACCTGCAGTGACTGATGCATACAGAGTACTCAATAAATGTAAATTTTGTTGTTGGAGCTAGGTGTTGAGTGAAAAAATGCTTTTCTCTGAGTAACTGGGTTTCTTATAGAGGGGTGGGCCTTTGCCGCTACAGGTGATTCTCTGTGTGTCTCTCTTCCTGTCTGTGTATTTTTTTCTCTGTGTTAGTAATTGTTTCCTCCTCTAACCCAGTTGCATGCACTGTCTGCATTATGTATGTGTTCATATATTTTATCATTTTATCCATACATCCTGCCTTTACGGCTACATCACACCTTTCTTTAATGGCAAAAGCTATGTATTGTACTTATTTGTATCACCAGTATCTTGTCCATGCTACTTGGTGTATGTTTTTGATGGGCATGCTGGGGGTCCTGATATTAGTAACCGGCTGCTGAACTTGAGGCCACCTGTGTAAGCCCTTCCCCGAGTGACATTCCACTGGCCAGCTACTATAGAGCCCTGCCTGGCGTGGGTATGTATTTGGGGAGTCAGTATTTTAAAAGAGCTCAGAGCTTGTTGATGTGAACTGAATTAAAGAGAGGAGAGAAACCATAATTGTGGCCTCTTAGTGCCCATACCCCCAGGCATGACAGCCTCTTCCTTGCGTTCCCCTCCTCCACCCAGACAGCACCAGATGAAGCTGTGACTGTTGAGAACTGAGTGCTGTACCTCTGTCTTCTCCCTTTGCTCAGTAAATCGAAGGGCCTCTGAAAGTGAGCCGCTCCCTTTGTGGCTGTGCACTCCTGCTCAGTGAATCTCACTGTGTGCTCTTCTCCTTGTTTAGGGCACTGGCTGACATCCTGCGGCAACAAGGACCAATCCCCATAGCACACTGTGAAAGAGAAACAATCTCGGCTATCGATACCTCTCCCAAAGAGAACACGCCGGTCAGATCGTCCTCCAAAAACCACTACACCCCTGTGCGCACGGCCAAGCAGACTCCGGGTAAGTGAGAACTGATCACCTCGCATCTTTTCTGAGGCTGGTGAGCGATTTCAGTGATATTTCTCCTCTGGTGGGACAGGCCATGGAGCACTGTGCAGTGAGAGACTTCCTGATTATAGACAGATTTGTGATGGGTCTGGGGGCTGTCCCCTAGGAAGGGTTCCAAATGGGGAAGATTGTAGCCAGTCAGAGTCTGGACTGGGCGAGGACTGATGATTTAGGGCATCTGTGATTTAGTGTGTGGTTGGTGTAATGCTCTTACCTAAAAGGGAGCTTACAGCAGCCACGACAGAGTGAAGTTATTACTGTTCCACCATGTAGTAGAAAGGTTCAGATCGCCTAACCAGTAACTAGTTGCCATCAAGTCGATTCTGACTCATGGCAACCCCATGTGTGCCATGAGTGCTAGATATGTTAAAAACAAAAAACAAAAACAACAACAACAAAAAAAAAAAAAAACTGCTGCTCAACTACTGAAATATCAAGGAGCACCTCCTGGGGGTAGGAATTATGTCTGTATTTCAGGATGACCCTTCCTGTGTTCTGTCGATTCCTTGAATAAGTGATGAGTTGACTTAAAGTAACAGTATAGCTTCTGTTTGTTTCCTTGATCATCATATAATCTTATGAAGTAATCTGGTCAGTGCTTCTTTTCCTTGTCTTACAGATCAATAAATGAATCTCAGAGAAATTAAGTAACTTGAACAAGGTCACTAAGATGTTAATAATAATAAAAATGTTAGTAATAACAGTAATATAACCCAACATTTATCAAGTTCTTGCTCTGTGCCAAGCATTTTGCTGAGCATGTTATATGTTTTCTTATTTATTCTTCACAGAGATCTTAAATGTACTTATATTATTGCATTTTATATGAGGGTAAAGTAACTTTCCCAAGGTTGCAGTTACTAAGAGACAGAGGAAGTATTCAAAGGAGGGCTGATAGTTATTAACAGTCAGGACTGGAAAACCCTAATATGGTAACCCAGTTGAGGACATGAATCCAAAGTATCTGAGTGGACAGTCTTATTACAAGTGCAGCTTGGAAAGTCATTTCTTATTGTGAATGTTACCAGGCAGCCTAGTACTGACCCCAGCCTCAGACACAGCTTCTGTTTTGATGTTTGGATCTGAAATCTTCACATCTGTCACTCCACAGTTTTTCAAAAGGACAGGCTATACAATCAGAACTAATCCTGCAATACAGATATACAACCACTAGGTGTCAGTAGGTGCATTTAAAATTCAAGACCAGTTTATTTTCCTTTCTTTCTTTAATTTTCTTAAATGTATTAAGTCAGAAGCCACATATTTGCCTTTAAGGTTATAGTCTTAAATCTTTTAAGAAGGGACCTCCTTCCTCAAAAATGTTGTTTGTCATTGTGTGCTACTGAGTCAATTCTGACTCGTTGTTATTAGGTGCGGTTGAGTCGGTTCCAGCTCAGCAACCCTCTGTACAACAGAATGAAACACTGCCCAGTCCCATGCCATCCTCATAGTCTTTATTATGCTTGAGCCCATTGTTGCAGCCACTGTATTAGTCCATCTCATTGAGGGTCTTTCTCTTTCTCGTGGACTCTCTACTTTACCAAGCATGATGTCCTTCTCCAGGGACTGGTCCCTCCTGATAGTATGTGCAGAGTATGTGATTCGAAGTCTCACCATCCTTGCTTCTAAGGAGCACTCTGGCTGTACTTCTTCCAAGACAGATATGTTTGTTCTTCTGGCAGTGCATGGTATGTTCAGTATTCTTCACCAACACCATAATGCAAAGGCATCAATTCTTCTTCAGTCTTCCTTATTCATAGTCCAGCTTTCACATGCATATGAGGCAACTGAAAATATCATGGCTTGGGTCAGGAGCACCTTAATCCTCAAAGCGACATCTTTGCTTTTTAACGTTTTAAAATGGTCTTTTACAGCAGATTTGCCCAATATGTTGTTTGATTTCTTGACTGCTGCTTTCATTAGTGTTGATTGTGGATCCAAGTAAAATGAAATCCTCAACAACTTAAACCTTTTGTCTGTTTATCATGATGTTGCTTATTGGTCCAGTTGTGAGGATTTTTGTTTTATGTTGAGATGTAATCCATACTGAAGGCTGTAGTCTTTGATCTTCATCAGTAATTGCTTCAAGTCTTCTTCACTTTCTGCAAACAAGGCTGTGTCATCTGCATAACACAGATTGTTAATGAGTCTCCCTCCAATCCTAATGCCCCATTCTTCTTCATATAGTCCAGCTTATTGGATTATTTTGCTCAGCGTACAGGTTGAATAAGTATGGTGAAAGGACAACCCTGACGCACACCTTTTCTGACTTTAAACCACACAGAATCTCTTTGTTCTGTTTGAACAATTGCCTCTTGGTCTGTGTACAGGTTCCTCATCAGCACAATTAAGTTTTCTGTACTCATATCGACACTTTATGACAGAATAAAACTGCCCCATAGGGTTCCCTAGGCTGTAATCTTTATGGGATGTCTCAGTCATCTGGTGCTGCTCTAACAGCAATACCACAAGTGGGTGGATTTAGCAAAGAGAAGTTTATTCTCTAACAGTCCAGTAGGCTACAAGTCCAAAATCAGGGCATCAGCTCCAGGAGAAGGCTTTCTCTCTCTGTCGGCTCTGGAGGAAAGTCCATGTCATCAGTCTTCCTTTGGTCTGAGAGCTTCTCTGCGCAGGAACCTCAGGTCCAAAAGACGCGCTCTGCTTCTGGCACTGCTTTCTTGGTGATATGAGGTTCCCACATGTCTCTGCTCGCTTCTCTCTTTTATATCTCATCAGTAAAACCTTATCACAGTGATAGAATTTACAACACATGAGGAGATCACATATAATCTCATCATAGTGGTAGAGTTTACAACACATAAGGAAATCACATCAGATAACACAATCATACAATACTAGGAATCATGACCTAGCCAAGTTGCTACCCACATTTTTGGGGGGACACAATTCAATCCATGACACTGGAGGAGATCACCAAGTTCTTTTTCCCATGGAGCCCCTGGAGGATTTGAATCACCTATCTTTTGATTAGTAGCCCAGTGCTTAACCATTGTGCCACCAGGGCAGGGCTCCTTTCTTCAAAAATATGCATAGATATATCCATCCAACATTTTGCATATGATTTCAGGGGAAATCCCTGACTTAAAAGTAAATGTGAGGTATCTGCATTTACAAAAGTCTGACGTGTATTTTCAGCCTTAATATCATACGCCCTTAAAATGTATGCAAAAACATCTAGACCAGTGGTTATCTACCTAGCTGCCCATTAGAATCACCTGGGGAACTCTTAAAAATGATGATTCCTGGGCACATGAATTAATTAGAATTTCCAGGGTGACAGCATCGGTATTTTTAAAAATCTCCCTAGTGTGATTCTAACGTGCAGCCAGGGTGAAGAACGACGGGTCCACGTGAATTCTTTCATTTTATGATTGAGGACACCAAGAGGCTTTTCCCAATCCAAAACCCATTGCCATTGAGTCGATTCTGACTCATGGTGACCCTATAGGGCAGAGTAGAACCACCCCATAGGGTTTCCAAGGAGTGGCCAGTGGATTTGAACCCTCGACCTTTTGGTTAGCAGCCAAGCTCTTAACCACAGTACCACTAGGGCTTCGAAGGCTTTACCAGTGGTTTTCAAACTTGGCTGCACATTGGAATCACCTGGGAGAACTTTAAAAAGTAATGCCACCGGGGCCCTACACTCAGGGGTTGTGATTTAATTGATACTGGGGTGTGACCTGACCATGGGGAGGCAGTGTGTTTAAAGCTTCTCTTGTAATTCTAATATGCAGCGAAGTTTGAGAATCACTGGACTATGGAAATGGCATGAAGAGACACAGGCATCTTTCTAAATGACCCTTGCTGTCGTTGATTTCAGTGTAACCTAACTTGGTATTATTATTGGCTTTGTGTGGAGTGTTTTTGTTTCCCTGGATTTGGAGTCAGGCTCCTCTAGAGCCTTGTCTGTGACTCTGAAACTTTAGGCCACTTTGGCATCAAAGCACCCCTGGGACTCTCTCCTCAGCCCTCTGGGCCCCAGTTTTCTTTGCCTCGTTCACAAGCAAGTGAGCTTGTTCACAGCCGCTGAACCCAGACTAATAAGTGGACAGTCTTGATTTGCCCTTAAATACCCTTCATTGGGCAGGAAGACCTGTCATTTCTTCCAGTTTCTGTATCCTCTCTTCTTATGATCTGAGAAGGAAAGCTTATACTTACATGATTCACATCTGAGTTTTGAGAAATCCCTCCAACTGGAACTGTCAGCTGGTTTTTTTAGAGTCAGGAATTGTTTCCCTGGCTCGGAAAGCATTCTCAGCGTTGACCCTTAAATTTAAAAGCAATTTTGTAACAAGCTGCATCTTCTACCGCTTACAACTGACAAGCGCTTTTCCAAATAGCTGCTATCCTTTGCCACAAAGTATTGCAATTTGAACAGAAGTTTAAACAGAACTTCAGGTAAGTGTTGAAAGTGGAGATTTACTGTGATTTTGCCACTCGTCATATCAACAAACCACAGATTATAGAAGGTAGCAAGAGTCTTTCAGAAGGATATTAAGAAGATCCATAAATAGGAGGAGGCATCACAGCCCAGTGCTTGGCTCCTCAGAATGTGGTCCATGGACCAGCAGCATCAGCATTGCCTGGGAATTTGTTAGAAATGCGGAGTCTCAGGCTCTGCCTCACCTGCATCTGCATGTTAGTGGGACCCCTTAGCAATTAAAGTTTGAGAAGCACTGGAAGAGCATGGCCTGTGAAATATATCCCCCGATTTTGTTTTTTAACCCTATCACTTACTAGGTCTGTGACCTTAGACAAGTTACTTTGCCTTCGTGAGTTTCCTCGTTGGCCAGTGATGCTAATAGCACCTGGTGCTTAGAGCTCTTTCAAGGATGTAATGAGTTAAATCAGATAAGCGCTTCAAACAGGTCCTGACACTTAGCAAACACTCAAGATTAGCCATGACCGTGCTATGGAAGTCTATCCACAAGGCGCAGCGAAGAAAAAAAAGAAAAGAATCGAAAGAGAAAAAGAAAGCGTTGCCTTGGCGTCCTCAGACCAGGGGTCCATGGGGTTGTGTCTGGGATGAGAACCCCCCGGGCCAGGCCTTCCTGTGGTTTGCCCTGCCTGCAGCACATTCTCTGGGGACCGAAAGTGGTCCATGGGCTCGGTCAGGGTTTTGGATGTTGAAAGCACGTACATGTTTGGTTCAGGGAGTGGAGTGAGGGTACTGCCATAATAATAATAATAATAACAATGACAATACAAGTAGTACAAATACCATTTATTGAGCACCTACTGTGTGCAGAGTCCTCTGCTAGATACTTTATTTATGATAGAGAGCGGATCCTGCAACGTTTCTTAGATGTGGAAACTCCTAATCCCCCATGAGCAGAAAAGTTTGCTTCAGGGGCCAAGTCTGGGGCCAAATCAAAGGCTGCTAACAACAACAAGGAGAGCCGGGAGTCAGGGGTCATTAAGCTTCAGAGAAACCGGAACAAAGGCTAGAGAGCTGCGTGGCCAGCCCCTCCGCGCCCTCTGGCCTCCCTTTCTCAGACCTTTTGCTTCTTTCGTTGGGCTCCAGACACGCTGGCCTTCTTTCTGACCCTCCAGCCTGCCACAGGTGCTTGCCTCAGTGTGCTTTCCCCCTTGGTTCCCGTGGCTGGAAACTTTCCTCCACCAGATACTGGAGTTGTGAAATGTGATACTCAGACATCGCCACTTCAGAGAGGCCATTCCCAACCTCCTCATCGGTTCTCCATAGCGCTTACATCATCTAACAGCGCACGCGTGTGTCATTCGTTCTTTATTGTATCTTCCTCTCGGAAGACACAGCCCTGTAAGCTCCATGTCCACAGCGGAGGCTTTGTTTTTTATTTACTGTTGTATCCCCAGAATCAAGAGCAGCACTTGAAATATTATAGTTGCTCACTAACTGTTGGTCTAGGGAGTGAATGAATGAAGGAGTGATGTCACAGTCCTTTTCCCCAGTGGATGCCGGAGCCAGAGAGTGAGTATTGGTTATGTAGCCACACGTTGGGGAGCTCCCATCAAGACCGCACGCCCCTCTCTGTAAAATATGTCTGGGGCTTGGTCCTTTTGAAGGCCCAGTGGGCTGGTCATCGGGTGGTGCAGCTGAGCCAAGAGGCCTTGGTTTCTCAGCGTCCAGGCTTCTCACCAAGCTCCACGGCCTGGCCCCTCCTCCTTTCTGGCACTGACCCAGGACTCACAGCTCAGTGTGGATAGAAGCTGGGAGCTTCACTTCCCCGGCTGGGCTCAGAGAGGCCGTAAACCCAGGCTGGTAAAGTCTGGAGGAATGTTCTATGAGAGGGATACTCTCGGGGTTTTCAATGTATGTGCATCTGAAACCCCTATACGGAATGACCCCACATTGCAAAACCATATGAGCTCTAAAAAAAACGCAGTTGCTGTTGATTTGACCCTAACTTGAAGTGACCCTATGTGCCACAATAGAACTGTGCTTCATAGGGTTTTCAGTAGCTAATTTTCTGGAAGTAGATCACCAGGCCTTTCTTCTGAGTCACCTCTGGGTGGACCTGAACCTCTAACCTTTTGGTTGGCAGCTGAGCACTTTAACAGTTGCACCACCCAGGGCCTCTTTGGGTTCTAGGTCAGCTTTTTATCGTTTGTTGTTCTTATTTCCTCCCTGGTGCTCAGGCTGTCAGCTGACTCCTTTCACTGGCCTCAGATCTCTGTTCTTTTTTCTGATTCAAGGCTTTCGGTCTAGACCCAACAAGCAGATACCTGAGCATGTTAAGCTTGTGTGGTAAGTAGGAGTCACCTGAAGTGCCCAAGTGCTAGTCCTTCTTTCACATCAGTTGTGGTTGATGGAGCATTTTCTTTTCTGGCTTTCTTCCTGGTGTGGGAGCGTTTCGATGGAGTGATTTCCAGGTAGTGAGAACTTCACGTGGTCTGTTTCAGAGCCGTTTCACATTTGTATTCTCATTTTCATCCAGTTCCCCAGGACTCTGGATCCTTTCTCTGAGAGTCCATCACTTGATTCATCCAAGAATTAAGAATTAAGGCAGTTCAGGTGGTGGTTAAAAACACGGACTATGGGGCCAGACTGTTGGATTTGAATGTGGACTGTGCCTTGATTTCCCCATCTGTAAAGTGGGCTGAATAATAGTCCCTCCCTCCTGGGTCTATTGTAGAGACTAAATGAGGTTTTGTGTAAAGCTATCAGAGCAGCATCTGACCCAAGGGAAACACCATTTTAAGTCTTGGCGTCCAGTGTGTTGGTCCCTAGCAACTACTGGGCTCTTGCTGTGTGATTCAGAGCTTTACTGGATTTTGAAGAGTTGGTATGAAAAAAAACAGAGTATTTCCATAATTTTTTATATTGGTTACATGTTGAGATGATAATATTTTGGATATGTTGAGTTAAATAGAGTATACTACTAAAATTAATTTCATCTGTTTCTTTTTACTTTTTTCATGTGGCTACTAAAATTATGTATGCAGCTACCATTTGTGACTCACATTATATGTTTATTGAACAGCACTGATTTAAGTGTTAGTGGGGGTTTACTGAGTTCAAGTTTTAGCAGTGGTCAGAACAAAGCCCCTGTCTTCATAGAGCTTACACTCTATGGAGATAGAAAGTAAACAAGTAAATGAAAACTCAGAGTGTGATACATGCTCAGAACACAGTGAGGCTGGTGATGTGTTAGAGAAACACTGGGGAGAGGGAGTTGCTTTTGATAATGTAGTCCAAGAGGAGGCCTTTGTACTGACTGCGAGGAGAAGCCAGCCACGGGGTGATCTGCAGGAAGACCATTCCAGACAAAGGGAACAGCAAGTGCACAGGCCCTGAGGCAGGAGCAAATCTGGCACATTCAAGGAACAGAAAGCAGATGCAGGCTTAAGAGTGTTGCCAGTGAGGGAGTGGGTAGGACACTGTGAGGAGGGTGGGCTTTGTTTAAAATACTTGATGTCTGTTTTAATGAGGTGGCCCTGGTTGCCAAGCAGGAGCAGTGGGCTCCACGGGGCAATCAGGCAACCAGTTACCATTTCTAGCATAAAGAGAGGAGTTTCTACAAGAGGAAACTCCCCATAAAGGGGGTGATACGATACACTGATAGCTGATCTGTTTCAGGATCAGACAAACCGAGTTTCAATCCCAGCTCAGCTTCAGCAGGCTGCTAGACCTTAGTCGAGTGCTCTTAACCAGGAGTTGGCCTTCTTTTTCTGAAAAGGACCTGATAGTAAATGTCTTAGGCTTTGCGGGCCATACAATCTCTGTTGCAGCTGTTCAGCTCTGCGGCTGTTGCACGTAGTGAAAGCGGCCGTGTTCCAATAAAACTTCATTTATAACAACAGGCAGTGGGCAGGATTTGGACCACAGGCCACAGTTTGTCAACCCCGGCTCTGAACTTCTTTCTCAATCCATAGTCATCTTTCACGCGGTGTTTCCTTCCGTGTAACATATGAATGGTGATACACCCCTCGCGGGATTCTGTAGGGGTGAGATCAATGACGAACACAAAGCCGTGAGCCCAGGAGGTGCTCGGTCAGTGTCAAGTCCCTTTCCCCCTTCCCTTTCCTGAAGCTGAGATGCCGGCCAGGGTGTTGCTCAGTCCTGATTTTATAGCCGGTCAGGTAACCAGGCGTAGAAACCACAAGGTGACATTTAACAAGTGTCCTTTCTGCTATACTAGGCTTATTCTCCTTCCTGTGCTTGGGTCCCATCTATTTCTGGTTCCTTGAAGACCATGCTCCCTTGATTTTCATCCTCCCCTCCCCCTGTGAGAGTCTCTGGGTGGCACAAACAGTTAAGCACTCCACTAACAGCAGATCAACGGTTCAAACCTACCCAGAGGTGCCTTGGAAGAAAGACCTGGCGATCTGCTTCTGAACAGTCACACCCTTGAAAATCCTGTGGAGCAGTTGGAAACAACTTGACAACCACCACCACCACCACCAGCCTCTCCCCAGTATCTTTCACTATTGGCTCTGTTCGTCATTTAAAAGTGCCCCTCTCTCCCCACCTGAAAATAGAAGGGTGACCCCTCCCTCCGTTTCACACCTGTCTCACCTCTTATCTCCCTGACAGCTTAACCTTTCAAAACAGTTGTCTACACTTGCTGCCTCTACATCTTCTCCTCCCACTCACTCAGCCCACAGCCAGCCGGCTACCATTCCCTCCATCCACTGCTCTGCAGACTCCTTACTGTGGCTCCAGGGGGCTCCACAGCAGCCATAGCCCCCAGCACTCCCTCCACTGAACCATGAGCTCCAGCCACCTTGAGCAGCTCTGAGTGCCTCATAGGACATGCTCCCTCTGGCTTCTTGGGCTTCACACACATGCCCACTCTTTGGTCTGTCTGAAATATTCTCTCTTTGTCCACTTCCCCCTCAGCCTAGCCTATTCTTGCTTATCTTCAGGTCCCATCTTAGCTCTCCCTTCGCCAGTGATGCATTCCCTGACTCCCTTGGCTGGGTTAGTCCCACCTCTGGGCTCTGACGGCACCCTGAGCTCCCCATGATCACAGAGAGGCAGCGCAGTGGGCTGACAAAGGGTGTTCTGAGTTTGAAACTCAACACCACCTCTCACTAGCTGAGAGTAGTGGCCAATTTTCTTAACCTCTCCGTGCCTCAGTTTCCCATCTATAAAGCAGGGGTAATAGGATCTCCGACGTGTGTGACTGTGAAGATTTAGTCAGTTAATAGGCTGTGTGCTATGCGATCTCTCTGAGGGATGTCCAGGGTCGGCCCAGCTCACTCCTCCATCCCCAGTTCCCAGCTTTGGGTCTGGTACACACAACTGCCCAGTATATATATACAGTGCCTTAGATGAAGGGAAACTGTGGTGACGTAGTGGTTAAGTGCTACGGCTGCTAACCAAAAGGTCAGCAGTTTGAATCCACCAACCCCTCTTTGGAAACCCTGTGGGGCAGTTCTACTCGTTCCTATAGGGTCACTATGAGTCGGAATCGACTCAATGGCAGTGGGTTAAGTTTTAGGATTTTTTTGGCTAGAAGGTCATCTCCAGGAATGACTTCAGTTCCAAGTTAGAAGGGTGTCTAAGGGCCGCAGTCTCAGGGGTTCCTCCAGTCTCTCTTTTATTCTTGCCTACCTCTCAGTGTCTTCCCTTGCCTTGGTCCTGCTGTGCTGACTTCCCCCACATTGTGTACTGCCTTTCCCTTCACCAAAGTTAACACGTGTCTACTCTCTAGTTAGGGATTTCCCCTCCCTCCCCTCCAGTCCCTGATAACCATCAAAAAATGTTTCTTTCTTGAATATTTATAATAGCAGTCTCATACAATATTTGTCCTTTTATGATTGACTTATTTCACTCAGCGTAACATCCTCCAGATCCATCCATGTTGTGAGATGTTTCGCAGATTCATCATTGTTCTTCATCATTGTGTAGTGTTCCATTGTGCATGTACCGGTTTGTGTATCCGTTCATCTGTTGACTTTTTTTTTTCTTTTTGCTATTGTGAATCATGCTGCAATGAACAATTACAGTGCTTTTTAAAGTGCTTTCTATGAATTGACTTGTTTAAAATCTTGTAGCACTCCATGAGGTAGCCACTGTGACCACACCCACTTCATAGATGAGGAAACTGAGGCTCAAGGGGCTTCAGAGTCTTGTCCCGCAAGGGGCTGGTGCGTGCTCTGCCTGCAGCCCAAGCCCTGCCTGAAGTCAGACTAACCGAGGGGGGCTGGAGCCCCTCCAGCCGTGTGAAATTGTGTCCTCTGCCAGTGGGTCTGCACCCTCTCTGTTGCTCCAGTGTGTGGACCTGGGGCAGGTAGAGGACACCAGGGGAGGCAGGTGTAAGCTCACGTAAGGGCAGGTGTTCTCATCTTGTGAGTTCTAAGCCCCAGGACAGACCATCTGGCCACATAGTGAGCTGCCCATGCCAGGATGCATTAAGCAGGGTGGAGGGTGGTGCAAACGGTTTGCACTTGTATACTAACCTAACAGTTGGTGGTTCAGACCTACCCAGTGGAGCCACGGAAGAAAGGCTTAGTGATCTGCTTCCATAAAGATTACAGCTAAGAAGACCCTATGGAGCAGTTCTACTCTGTAACACATGGGGTCGCCATAAGTCAGATTGGACTCGATGGCAGCGGGTTTGGTTTTGATTTTTCTGGGAGCCACCTGGACATTTTTAGCTTGAGGGGGAGACTGGCTGAGCAACTTCTAAGGTCATTCCTTTCTCAGATGATAATAGTAGCAGTAGCTGGCATCTGTTGAGGGCTGACCGCGTGGAGGCCCTGTGCTGGAGCCTTGCTTGCTGCAGCTTATGCAGTCCTGATGGGCTTCGTGTAAATACGCTCACGCTCCCAGGAGACCGGCAGGCTCCGGGGCAAGAGCACCGGGGCAGCCTGTCCACAGTGCAAACTTGGAAGAGGCAGGGTGTGGCTCCTTCCAAACCAGCGCTCACTCTCTTAGTAGCTGCACTGCATTGCCTTTCTCTTAAGGTTCTGTGACCCCAAGCGCCAGAGCCCAGGCAAGCCCGGAGGCCAAATCACATTCCATTCTCAATATCTGGCTTGTTGTGAGAGTCATTAACTCCCCTTCATTTGTTGATGTAGTCAGCCGCCGACTCCTGATGACTCCACACACGACAGAACAAAATGCTGCCCAGTCCGGTGCCATCCCCACAGTTGGTTGCTGATCAGACTTGTTGTGATTCATTGGGTTTTCATTGGCTGATTTTTGGAAGTAGATCACCAGGGCTTTCTTCCTAGTCTGTCTTAATCTGGAAGCGCCACTGAAACCTATTTAGCATCATAGCAACACACAAGTGTCCGTGGGTGGGGGCTGTGTATAAGGTGCCTTGACCAGAAATCGAACTCAGGGTTCCCATGTGGGAAGAATTCTACCACTGAGCCGCCAGTGACCTCTCCCTCTTCATAACCTAATGCAATTCCAGAAGTGAGTCCTGAGTCCCAGGGTTCTGATCCTGGGGGTGAGTGGCTCTCCCCAGCACAGGGTTGTCTCAAGAAAGGACATGCCCAGAAGCCAAGCCTCCCAGATGCTAGAGGAGCCGCCCTTGCTTGGGCCAAGCCAGCTGTACCTGACACGCTGTCACCACTCTCAAGGGGCCATGGTGGCTTGGTCCTGCCTACGAACCACACAGGCTCTGCCAGCTTGACCACCCCTCCCTCCTGGACGCAGCCTGAGAGGGCCAGACAGAGGCTGACCTCACCATATGGCAGGGGAAGAGGGAGAGTCCTCAAGCCGGTCCACTAATTACTCACCGCTGGGACCAAAATGAGGTACAGGGGGGAGGGAAAGCCAGGCATGAGAACAGTGTTAGAATTCACAATTACCTCGGTGAATTGGCAAAACTGTGAGGAATCAACTGAGCCCACTGCAGTGAGGACAAGAGCAAGAGGGTGTTGGGGAAGGAAAACAAAGAGCTGCAAAGCATGAGGGGGAGTGGCCAGCACCGCCTGGGACCTCAGAGGTGCAGGGGTCCCAATGGCGGGCGCTAAGGAGCAGCTTCTCTAGCTCTCAGGGTGAGGAGGTGCCAGCGTCTGCCCATGGGGTCTCAGAGCTTTTCTCCCCCAGGACGCATCAAGTTGGTCCCCAAATCATGGTGACTTCATGCACAATGGAACGAAATGCTGCCCAGTCCTGTGCCATCCCCATGATCAGCTGTGGATGGTACCGTTGTGATCCATAGTTTCCATTGGATGAGTTTCAGAAGTAGATCACCAGTCCTGTCTTCCTAGTCCATCTTAGTCTGGAAGCTCCCCTAAAACCTGTTCAGCATCACAGCAACATGCACGCCCCCATGGATGAACAGGTGGTGGCCGTGCTTGAGGTGCATTGGCCATGAATTGAACCCGGCTCTCTTGCATGGAGAATTCTACCACTGAACCACCAGTGCTTCATTTGCCTATAGAGTAAAGGATATTTAGGAACTAAAGACAGCATAGAACCATCTGTAGCTGGATATGAGCACTGACTAGGCACAGAACTCTCAGTTCAGTGCTGTGGGAGCTCGATGATGGTAAGACCCACCCCTGGCTCAGGAGCTTAAATCCAAGAGCCAAAAGACCAGACTGTACAACACGAGGATAATTAGCAGTACAGGTGCCACACCAGAATTATGGGTGTACGTGCTGAGAATGTTCTGAGGGAGGCTGCTGTGGCCAAGGAGGGCATCACAACCTGTCTTCAAGGATGGGTGGGATTGAATAGGTGGGGAGGATGGTGGAGGGTGAACTGGGGTGAACAAGAGCCTGGAAGGCAGGAGTGCTTAAGGGACCAAAAGCTTATAAAGGGGAACAGGGATGAATTTGTTTGGAAAGGTTGGTTGTGGCCTTTCTGTAAGCAGACAGCAGTGAGTAAAGAATTGGGAAAGAGGCCAGCAAGGAGCTGGAACTTTGTGTCCTGTTGGAGAAGGCTGCTCTGAGCAGGGAGTGGGACTCTTTTCCTTTCCTTTAACATGTGGGCTGTGTCCCTGGGAGGTGGGAGATATGTCCCAGGCTGCAGGAGGCACGTGGGAAGGGATGGGTGTGCCCAGTGTAGAGGTTCCATATGGCTCAGCTGGGTGAGTGATGTGGGGAGGAGCAGGGTTGGGGCCTCTGAGGGGCTTGGAGAGACACCGTGAGCTGGAGAAGGCCTTTGAGGGCCTAGGGTGAGAGGCCCACAGTGGAGAATGCACGAGGACCAGCCCATTCACAACACTTGGGAACAAGGACAGGGGAAGGTCAGAGTGGGGACTCAAGTACGTTCACTCTTTGCTTGTTCAGAAACCATCTTGATCCGTCACTGTGTGCCGGGCACCCAGGATATGAGAGTGAACTAAACAAAGCCCCAAGTCTCGTGGTGCTTATGTTCAGACAGGAAACATAGTCATAGTCGCGTAATGTAAAATCAGGTGACGGGAGGCGCTTCAGAGAGAAACAAAGCAGGAAAAGGAAGTAGGAAGGGATGGAGCATGGTGGGAAGGAACCTGACTTGAGGAGAAGCATTGAACCAGAGGCCTGAATGACTGAGAGAAGGAGCTGCCTGTGATTATCAGGGCAGAGGAGAGACCATGCCTGGCACATCTGGGGAACAAGAAGACCAGAGTGGCCGAGTGCAGGGAGGTGCTGACATGAGGGAGGGTGAAGTCAGGAAGGCAGGGCCTGGGGCCTATGTTAGGGTCTTTGGTTTCATCCTAGATGAGAGGGAGCCATTGAAGGTTTGCAGCGCAGCAGTGGCATGAGCTGACTTGCGTTTTGAAGCATCTCTCTGGCCGCCATGTTGAGAATAGACCCTGGACGGGCAAAGACGGCAGAAAGGAGACCGAGTAGGAGGTGGAAGCTGTTGCATCATCCAGGTGATGGAAGATGACGGCTCGGACTAGGATATTAGTCAGGGTGGATGTGAGAAAGATGCAGCTTCGGGATTTATTTATTTTTTCTTAACTGCTTATTTGCAACAATTTCAAACCAATGGAAAATTTGCAAGGATGATGCAATCAGCTTGTGTATGCTCTTTAGCAGTTGTTAACATTTTACGGTATTTGATTCTCACTCTCTTCCTTTCCTTCTCATTATCATCATTATTATTACTACTGAACCATGTGAGAGAAAGTGGCAGATATGACTCCTCACCCTTAACTACTTGAGCACATACCTTCTAAGATCAAGGATGTTCTCTTACATAACTGTGATACAATTACTGGATTTTTGAAATTTATCATCATTACAACTGTTATCTAATAAAGAGTTCAGAACCAATCCAAAGGGAGAAATGACCATGTTTGCTGATGGATTATGCGAAGGGTATGAGGGAAGATAGGAGTCAAGAATGACTCCGGGGATTTTGGCTACAGCAAATAGTGGATGAGAATCGCCAAGTGAGTGCAAGGACCTGGAATGAATAGCTGTGAGTTCTTAGCCAAAGAAAGGTTAGGAGAGGACTGTGTGGTGCCAGATGAGCTGACCTGGGTATCTGGTTCTCCAGTGGTTGCTGCCAGAGAAATTATAAGAGAAGTCAAAGAATCTGGGTTTTGTCTCTCTCTCCTCTCTCTTTTCTTTTTCTCTTCTTTCTCTTCCTTCTCCCTCTTCTTCTTCCTCCTCTGTGTCTTCCTTTCTTTCTTTCTGCTCTACTTTTCTCATTCACACGCATATACATACATATGCACATACACACGTATACACGCACATACATGTGTGCGCACGCACACACGCACACACACACACACATGCACACCCACAAGCTTCCTTCTCCCAGGGATCTAGAGCTGAGCATAGCCATAGACATATCTCACCAGAGCTAAGCAGAACCAATAGGACCAATCTGAATATAAGTGTCTTGAGTACAGGCACATGCCTACTTTGCTTCCTGTGTTCACGGCGCACAGTGCCTATTGCACAGATCTCAGCACTTAGTAGGCATTCAGTACTCTTTCTTGAATAAATGAGTGACAGAGTAAATGCTCTCATTTAATACATTAGACAGGGTGCAGCAGTTATGATTACCTATGCCTACAAATGACAGAATACCTAAAATTATAGTTTCTCGTGCTGTTTTGCTCTCCTGAAAGAAGTTAGTCCAGGCATGGAAAGGCTGTACAGGGTCAGAGACTCAGGCTTCTTCGACCTTGTTGCTCTGGCATCCTGAGCATGCGGCTTTCATATCATAGTCCAAGATGGCTGCTTAAGTGCCTGCCATCATGTCTGCGTTCCAGCCCACAGGAGGCAGAAAGGACCAAGGAGAACATGCCCCATGTCTTTAAGGACATTTGCTTGAAGTTGCCATACCACTTTCACTTACATCACATGATCCAATTGCATGTCCACACCTAACTACAAGGTATGCTTGGAAATGTAGTCTTTAATTTGGGTGACCATGTGACCAGTTAAACTATAAGAGTTCTTTTAATAAAGGCATAGATCAGAGCAACAGTGTGGCCTAGAGGGGGCTGTGCAGTGCTTCCCACCATGACCCATCGGTATAAGAAGCTGCCAGGTGCTGTTAATTGCTGCTGTCTGTATTTCCCACTGTAATAGCGATTCATTGTGTCCTTAAGTGGACTGTGAGTGCACTGGATGGGTCAGGGCCACTGGGCTGCTCTGGAGAAATGTCTGGGATGGTTTCCTACTTTTGATTCCCATATGGAGGCTGCAGAACATTACCTTGTTAGTGAAGCCCACACATTTTGGGAGACCTCTACAGAGAGTCTCCTACTTTGTCCTTGTTTGTGAGCTCCTTGGGGTCCAGAGTCCAGGTTGTGTCCTGTTCATCTTTGTGTCCCACACCTTCATTGCCCTGAACTTCAGCATCTCCTGCACCTTGTATCCTAGCCTGTACGTGCGGAATGAAGAGAAGGCAATCAATTTAGATGATTCAGAAGTTTTACAAGACTCAACAAAGCCAATTTTTCCTAAATAGAACATTTGTGGAGGTTTTGCCAGAACTATCTAGAAAACGTGTCAATGTGGATAAATGCCTCAGCCCTAACCCCCTGCGCCACAGGGAGGCAGGAACAGCCGCCCTGGATAGAGACCCCTCGGTGGGTGGGACAGACAGTCAGTAGCTGGGTGAAGGCCAGTACCTACCCTCCCCTGCTTCTTTATTCCAATCTGTATTCAAGCTTCATCTTGCCCTTTGTGTGTTTAGCTTAGGGATTTATCACTGCAGCTTAGGTTGCTGATGAAATAGATAAGCCTGCACTTTAATAAATGTGGCATTTCTGTCCCTGTAAGAATTAAATGAGAGGAAGTAGGCTGTTGGAGGAGGGCAGGCAGGGCGGGAAGGTGGAGCTGGGTGGTGGGGACCGTCAGAAGACATGGCCACCCAGACAGCTTGGGGATGGGGCAGGCTGGGCTGCAGTTTTAGGCCATTTTACAGTGAGGTGGCAGGACATCCAGGTGGCAGAGAAACCACCCTGTATTTTCCGTGGAAGGAATTGAGAACAGCAAAGTCTTCCATTTGCTATTGAATCCTCCCCTCAGTGGGCAGTTTGGGGTCCCCAGCCTGCCTCTTTCTGGTGCATCTACAGGAACACTTCCATAGTCCTTTGGAAAGGTCATGCACGAGCTCTCAGGGCCTCCCAGACTCCACCTGCCATGATACCAGCTACGCAGCAACCAGGGAGCACCATCATAGAGGAAGGAGTGGGTGAGCTGTGCTACCCTGACCAAAGATGGTGCTTACCCTCTCTGGCCTATGTTTCCTTCTCCTACAACAGAATAATAATATCTCCTTGTGAGATTCTTGTGGAAATAATGGACAATCAACACAAAACAAGTAGCACAGTCCCAGACACATGGTACATGTTCAATAAATGGATCAGCGTTGTGCAATCATCTTAGATTTATCATTCACATCTTTTGGGACAGGGGATTCTATAGTGTCCTTATTGTTGTTGCTAGTTGCCATCAAGTTGGCTCCAATTCATGGCGATCTCATGTACAACAGAACAAAATGCTGCCTGGTCTGCACCATCCTCACGATCATTGGTATGTTTGAGTCCATTGTTGCATCCACTGTGTATTTTGAGAGCCTTCCAACCTAGGGAGCTCATCTTCCAGCACTGTATCAGACAGTGTTCTGTTGTGATCTATAGGATTTTCATTGGTGAATTTTCAGAAATAGATTTCCAGGCCTTTCTTCCTAGTCTTAGTCTGGAAGCTCCACTGAAACCTGTCCACCGTGGGTGACTCTGCTGGTATTTGAAATACCAGTGGCATAGCTTTTAGCATCATAGTGACACACAAGCCAGATGGGTAGTGATAGTTTCCTTAGTTCCATGTGAATCCACTTCCTAAGAGGACATTGGGTGAGAATCCTATGAAGTCAATAATATTATCATCCCTATTCATAGAAAGGCTGATAATCTTGCCCAAGTTCACACAGCAGTGTATGACCTTGTATGTGGCATTGCTGGCAGTGGCTACAGGAGCTTGTAAGACAGGCTCCCCCAACCCTTCCAGTCTGCACATTTTCCCCAGCCCTCCTGTTATTTTTCATTTGCAGCCATAAGGTCACTGAGACCAAGAGCAACAAAGAACAGAGAGAAAGATGAGGCCAGGGCACTGACCTGCATTTTCTGTGTTCATTAGCAGGCTCACATTCTCAGGCCTGCCCTGGGCAAACACCTGGCTTCTTAGATTATCCTGTAAAATAAACTCACGGTGACTTTCAGAGAGATGAGGCTGGCCAGCAGCCTTAGGCCTGTGGGCTCCAGTGAGTCACAGGGGCCAGTGAGTGTTTGGAACATTGCCTGTCTCTAAGAAGGAGCAAGATGCCTTCTCCAGTATAAACACTGCTAAATAGAGCCTCTGAAGAAACAAGCCTTGGTAGCATCTCTGTTTTATGTTGTCGCTTAAGCATCTTGCCCAGCACCCATCTGGTCACCCATGGTGGGCAGGTTTCAGGAGAACTTCCAGACAGACTAGGAAGAGAGGCCCGGTGTTCTACTTCTGAAAATTAGCCAATGAAAACTTTACGAATCACAACCTTACTATGGACACATCTCTGGAAGAGGATGTCCTGTTTGGTGAATTAGAGGGCCATGAGGGCATGAGAGACCCTCAGTGAAATGGATTGGCTCAACAGCCACAACAGTGGTCTTGAACATGGGGGTGATGGTGAGGATGGTGCAGAACCATGCAGCGTTTCATTCTGTTTTAGGTAAGGTTGCCATGAGTTGAAGTTAACTCGACAGCAGCTAACAACAACCTTGCAGCTTCTTTTTTGAAACTACCTTAGAAGTGTATAATTGCTGTGATTGAAGTTTACTCCATAATGATGGAGATTCATTAATTCACTCTTTCAACTATTCTGTGCCAAGTACCAACTCTATTGCAGGCCTCTGTCCCAGGAAAATACTGTGTAGTAAGTGGAATGAATGATTCTCTGCTCATAGAGAACTTACAGTCTGAGTCAGAAGATGTGTACACATAAAGAGTTAAATAGCAGACCAAGAGTTAAAAATCTGCATGAAAGACATAACCCTAATAAATATTTATGCACCCAATGACAGGGCTTCAAAACACATTTAAAAATTTTAAAAAAAATCAGAACTCCAGTATCACTGAGAAGAGAAATAGGCAATTCCACAATAATAGTAGGAGACTTCAACATACCACTCTCGGTAAAGGACAGAACATCTAGAAAGAAACTCAACAAAGATACAGAAAATCTAAAGGCCAAAACCAACCAACTTGACCTCATAGACATGTATAGAACACCCCACTCAACAGCAGAAAACGGTATATTCTTTTCCAGTGCACATGGAACATTATCCAGAATAGACCACATTTTAGGCCACAAAGCAACCTCAATAAAATACAAAACATAGAAATAATTTAAAGCTTTCTCTCTGATCACAACACCATGAAAGTAGAAATCAATAACAGGAAGAGCAAGGAAAAATATCAAATACATGGAAACTTAATAACACCTTGCTTAAAAACAACTGGGTAATAGAAGAAATCAAAGAAGGAATTAAAAAATTCCTAGAATCAAATGTGAGTGCAAGCACATCATACCAAAACCTTTGGGACACAGTAAAAGCATGGCTGACAGGGCAATTTATAGGAATAAGCACACACATCAAAAAAGAAGAACAGGCCAAAATCAAAACGTTAGCCCTACAACTTGAACAAATAGAAGGAGAACAGCAAAAGAAGGTCTCAGGCACCAGTAGAAAGGAAATAATAAATATTAGAGCAGAAATAAATGAAATAGAAAACAGAAAAACAGTAGAAAGAATCAACAAGACCAAAAGTTGGTTCTTCCAAAAAATCAACAAAATCGACAAACCATTGGCCAAACTGACAAAAGAAAAACAGGAGAG
Source organism: Dugong dugon (assembly GCA_030035585.1). NCBI lineage: Eukaryota > Metazoa > Chordata > Mammalia > Sirenia > Dugongidae > Dugong > Dugong dugon. The sequence continues at coordinate 62,040,711 of CM057470.1, forward strand.
AAAACAAATAACCCAAATAAGAAATGAGATGGGGACATCAGAACTAACCCAACTGAAGTAAAAAAGGATCATAACAGAATACTATGAAAAATTATACCAACAAATGTGAGAACCTAGAGGAAATGGACAAATTTCTAGAAACACATTACCTGCCTAAACTTACACAAACTGGGGTGAAAAATCCGAACAGACCCATAACAGGAGAAGAGATTGAAGAGGTAATAAAAAAAAACTCCCAACAACAATAACAAAAGCCGTGGCTCGGACAGCTACACTGGAGAATTCTACCAGACATCCAGAGAAGAGCCCACCCCAGTACTACTCAAACTATTTCAGAACATAAAAAAGGAAGAATTATTCATGAATTCATTCTTTGAAACCGGCATAACCCTGACACCAAAGCCAGGCAAAGACACCACAAGAAAAGAAAATCACAGACCAATATGTCTGATGAATATGGATGCAAAAATTCTCAACAAAATTCTAGCCAATAGAATTCAGCATCATATCAAAAAAATAATAACAACCAAGTGAGATTCATACCAGGTATTTCAAGAATGATTCAACATTAGAAAATCAAGGTAATCCACCACATAACTGGAACAAAAGAAAAGAATCATATGATCATCTCATTCGATGCATAAAAGACATTTGATAAAGTCCCACACCCATTCCCGATAAAAACTCTCAATAGAAGTTGGAATAGAAGGGCAATTCTTCAGCATAATAAAGGGCATCTATACAGAACCAACAGCCAGCAGCATCATTCTCAGTAGAGAGAAGCTGAAAACATTCCCCCTGAGAATGGGAACAAGACAAGGATGCCTTTTATCACCACTTCTGTTTAACAATGTACTGGAAGTCCTAGGTAGAGCAATAAGGATGGTTGGAAAGCTGTGGAAGTATTAGCCAAGGTAAGAGTGACGTGGTTAAGGGAAAGCATCTTGGTAGGAACAGTGGATCTCATAACACAGCATTGTTGTTAGCTGCTGTCAAGTCCACCCGCAACTCATGGAACCCCCCGCACAAAAGAATGAAATGTTGCCTGGTCCTGTGCCATCTCCATGACTGCTTGCTTATTAGAGCATTGTAATCCATGGGTTTTCATTGATTGATTTTCACAAATAGATCACCAGACCTTTCTTCCTAGTCTGTCTTAATGTGGAAGCTCTACTGAAGCCTGTTTTGCATCATAGCAACATGCAAGCTGCCACTCACAGATGGGTGGTGGCTGCACATGAGGTGCATCAGCTGGGAATTGTTCCTGGGTCTCCTACATGGGAGGTGAGAATTTCACCACTGAACACCTTTTACTCATATATATAGAGTCAGCTGTCCTTTGGTAGCAGCATGCTCAAGGAGGGAAATAGTGGGAGAGCTGGTTAGAGAAGAGGATTGGAAACAGAATGCGGAGGACTTCAGTGCCAGGATTTGGTCAAGGGGAATACCTAGAGGGAACACTATGATGACAGTGGTGTTTACATTCACATTTGTACTCACATTCTAAAACAGGTGACCATTTCAATTTTTACCATTGTTCATTGATAGTGTTAATTTTTACGTAATGACTTTGTATCCTACAAATTTATGAATCTCCCTTTTTAATTTTGTTAACTTTTTTGTAGACTCTTTAGGATTTTCTCCGTAGACAATTATATCATCTACAAATGAATATAGTTTTGCTTCTTCTGGATGCCTTTTATTTCTTTTTCTTGCCTTATTGCATTGGCTAGGACCGCCTGTATAATATTGAGTAGAAAAGGTGAGAACTTGTTCCTGATCTTAGGTGCAAAGGATTCAGTCTTTTATATTGTGATGTTATATGTATATTGTGATGTGTTTCTCAAGTTGAGAAAGTTTCTTTTTATTCCTAGTTTGTGAAGAGTTTTTATCAGAAGGGATGCTTTTTCTGTATCAATTGATACGGTCGTATGGTTCTCCCCTTACTCTGCTACTCTGATGAATTACACTGCTTGATTTCAAATGTTAAACTAACCTTGTTTTCCTTGGATAAATCCTACTTGCTCATGGTGTTTTGTCTTTTTGATATATTATTAGATTTAATTTGCTAAAATTTTATTTTGAATTTTTCATGTCTATGTTCATGAGAAATATTGGTCTGTAGTTTTCTGCTCTTGTTATGTTCTTGTGTATTTTTGATATCAGAGTAACGCTGACCTCATAAATCTATGTGGGGAGTGTTCTCTTCATGTTGTGAGTTTTTGTAGAATTCACCAGCTGAAGCCATTTGTGCCTGGATGTCTTTGTTGTTGTTGTTGCTTATTTGTTTGTTCATTTTTTTGTAGGGAGGGTTTCAAGTACCAATTCAATTTCTTTAATAGTTATAGGGTTATTCAGATTGTCTGTTTCTTTTTGAAACAACCAAGTATGATTTTTTAAAAAGTCTTAAATATAACTGACACAAAGTCTGGGTGACTTTTAGTTGTCTGTTTTGAGGTGAGGATGCCTTAAAAGAGGCAACAGTCAAAAGCTCAAATATAATTAAAAAGCAATTCAAAACTTTACTTGGTATCTTGGAAGGAAAACCAAAGGAATGTATGATACTTTTAAAGTACACAACAAATTAGTTTACAAAAGCTTTCCTCATCTTTTCCACTCTTAGAAACCAGTTGCTGTTGAGTTGATTTAACTCAGGTGACCCCATGTGTATAAGAGTAGAACTGCACTCCATAGGATTTTCAACACCTGATTTTTTGGAAGTAGTTTGCCAGGACTTTCTTCCCAGGTGCCTCTGAGTGGACTCCAATCTCCAACCTTTCAGTTAGCAGCTGAGCATGTTAACTGTTTGCACCACCCAGGGACTTCTTTTCACTCTTGATGACTTTCACAGCCATATAAGCTGCATCCCCAAACTCTTTCCTTTGTTACAAAAATCCTCCAAACTCAGAACAGCAGCCTTGGCAGGTCTCTCACCTCTTTATTACCTAAATCAACTTATACTCTTTTGCTCCTTGTAAATTCTCTTGTTCACCCATTATCTAGATATTGAACATCAAACTAGAGTTCCGGAGCTGATTCAGCAAGGTAAAAAATTCTTTCACCTTAGCAGGTGGGGAAAGAGACAAGAGGGCAGATAAGTTGGAGTACCATACTCTCTTTGACTTGCTGTCACACCATGTGTTCACCCCTTGTGATCTAGAGACACATAAGGGAATGGGCTTCCCTTTAGCCCCACCCAGAGGGGCTCACTCTGCACTTCAGGAGCCCTGGTCTGCAAAATGGAATGTAGATGGGGGTGCCCCCTCCAATTTCCCAAAAAGCCACCTTCAGGATTATGAAGTGGAGAGCTCAAAATAAGTTTACATTAAAAAAACAGTCCTACTGTTTGTACATGATTTGCTCTAGGATAGTATGATTGATCCAGCAGAGTGCAAAGATCACTGAATTTGGAGTAGAAGACCAGAGGTTTTTTTTTTTTTTTTTCCCTCCACCAAATCTTCAGTTTTTTCATATGTTAAGTGAAGATAAAACCTTCTACTTCTCAGGCTTACTGAACTCTGTAAAGTGTCACCACGTAAATATTAACTGTTACTAGAAACTATGTGTAATAAAATTAATTACATTTATATAGCAATGGAATCTCTGAGTGGTGGAATCACTTAACGTGCTTGGCGCTAACAGAGGTTGGAGGTTCACCAGAGGTGCCTTGGAAGAAAGTCCTGGCAATCTACTTCTGAAAATCAGCTATTGAAAACCTTATGGAGCACAGTTCTATTTTGACATATGTGGACTCGCCATGAGTCAGAGTCAACTTGATGATCCTGGTTTGGGTTTATGAAAGCAGTGTGTGTTTGAGCGTGTTAACAGTTAAGCCTATCAATCGAGGAAGAAGTAATTGTTTCCATTTAATGACGATTCTCTCTGGAGACTCAGAAGGTTTAAGGAACAAGTCCATCATTACACAGCCAGTAGGTATTAAAACCAAGACTTGAACACAGGTCTTCTTGTTCAAGGTCTATTATTCTTTCTCCTTCTTCCTCCTTCTGCTATTACAGCCCAGCCACTCATTTGTCTTCCATGGAATCAAAATCAAGTAGGCTTAAAGCCTCATGCTGAATAAACTCATGTGTATGCTTGTTTTTCAGCTTTTTTGAATATAAGTTAAGGAAAACAGGCAAGTTACATTAAAGTAGTGCCAGCAAATACTGTACAAAGCCCATAACCCTAGCGTCATGCATTGTGAACTCAATAAATATTTGTTGAATACATAGATGCCGTGTAACATTGCCTATGGGAAACCCCCATACTCTGTTGGAACGGTGAAGGAGTCTGTCATGGAGGTAAGGTGCAGTTTTGGATTTCAAGAATACAAAACTTTAATGACTAATAAAGGAAACTCCGGTTTTGGTCTGTGCTGTCGGGGGACTTACCTCTTACAGTCCTACTGCTGTTAGGGAGACATATTGGGATATAGTCTGCAGCTTCCTTAGTTTTCAGCTTTATCTGTGGTTTGCACTTTAGGCTGAGAATTGGCTTGATAGGGTTTTTTTTTTTCTTCTTCTTTTTGTGTGGTTGTTCCCCAGTTCCTTTTTAGCACCCCTAAGCTTTTCTCACTCAGAAATTCTTGTGCTTCTGCACAGAAAAACCTCCATTGGAAAACTTCGACTCCCATATCATTACCTCAGAACTACACACACACACGGTCCTGATTGAGGTGAAGGGCAGGGGAAATGATATATATATAAGTTGGGATTATGCTGAATTTTGAGTAACATAAAACTGGCCAATGGTGGCATAAGCAAATAGAGACGGAGTGTCTTACTTAGCTGGTAGTCCAAAGTAGGCCACTTCTGGAGTTGGTTCTGCTGCTCAGCAGTGCCTTCAGAGACAGACTTTTCCCATCATCTCTTCTACTGTCCTCTGTGGGCTACCTCTCATCTTATGCTTGTTACCTCATGACTGCAAAATAGCTGCCCAGCTCCAAGCTTTATATCTACATCTGAGGCAACATGAGTGAGAGAAGGGCAATGCCAGTGACCCTTATTTAGCTGGCCACATTTGCTGCCTTAAATAACTTGGGTTAATAAAATAACTTGGGTTAGTAAAAGGGAGAGGGACAAAGTGACTCTTCAGTAAGCAGCTTTGGCCACATCTGTTTGGTGTATTTTCCTCTCTCTCCTTATGGATTCAAACCATCTTCTTCATTAAGGTGTAGCTTCTGGTTGTATGCTCACCTTAACAAGTCTTATTGTAATAAAATAGCTGGTATGGCCCTTGGAATTCATTCTGTTTCTTATGATATCATTATTGCTACATTATACGTCTATAGTTCTTTACATTTTTGTTGACTTGATCCCATTGAAACTCGACAGCAGCTATAAGTTGCAGATATTATCACTTCTGTCATTCAAGTGAGGAAACTGAGGCTAAGGAGTTTAGTTGGTGATGGAGCAGATCTTTAACAAAGCTAGGGTTGAACCAGGTCCTCCTGGCTCAGGGCTCCCTTCCTCTGCGTCACCTCCACTTCTTCTAACCATAGTCGAAGTGGCTCTGAGATGCTACCAAAAAAAAAAAAAAATACAGTTGCTGTGGATTCTGACTCATGGTGACCTCATGTGCGTCAGAGTAGAACTGTACTCCATAGGGTTTTCAAGTGTTGGTTTTTCAGAAGTAGATCGTCAAGCCTTTTCTCCGAGAACCTCTGGGTGGGCTTGAACCTCCAGCCCTTTCTGTTGGCAGCCAAACATGTTAACCATTTGCACCACCCAGGCACTCCAGGAGGACCTGAGTTCTTTGGTTTCTTCATTGAGCCCTCCCAAGCTGGCTCGGTGGCCCGCTTCTCCACCCAGGATGCTGAAGCCATTGCCATTTTGCTAATACGTGTGGCATTTTGCCAAGGTAAAATCAACGAGGAACAGAATCCTGAAAAAGATTCATAGAATTTCAAGTTGAATGGATACACACACTTACATTCACATGCCCACACACCTTAGAAGTAAATCTTCACAGACCACGTTCACCAGTCAGGGAGTCGGCTTGCTCCAGTGTGATCCGAGAAACTTCGAATGTTTTGTCAGAAGTCTGAGCTTGGGATTCGGTTTGCACGTCCCATTTGGTGTGTCAGACAGACGGAGACAGATTCCTCCTCCTGAGACTTGGAGGTGGCACATGATCTTTGCGGGAGTCGCTGCTGTTTCTTCCTTGCCTTCAGCCTGTGGCAGCTGACACTTCTGGGGAAACGGGGGCGATACTTTACATCACCCTTCACTCTTGTATTCCATGAGCTGAGCAAACGTTCCTGTGGAGTTGAGAAAGATTGCATCAGAAAAAGGAGAGAGGGGGATCATTCTCTGTCTGAAATAATGATGAACGATGTTGACTCCTTTTAAAAAATGAATCTAACTGAGAGCACGGGGCCTCTAGTTGGGGAATTAATTCCGTTTGATGCAGTACACATTTAATGAGAGATTAATTTGTCAAGGCATTGAAGGAACAGGAGTCTCCCTTTCCGTTGCAAGGAGCGTGCAAGTGCCTGTGCCCAAGCTCGCAGGGATCTGTGTTTATGGTGTATGAAAAACTGGAGCCCAAAACTGGGGTTAGAGTAGCTTCAAAGTGGCCATTTGGAGCTTTGTAGAAGCTGGTGCCTATAGTGACAATAGTTGGAATGAGAGGGAGGGTGGTCGGGGTGGCAGTGGCTGGTTGGGTCTCACTTTTGTCAGGTGGAGGCTGAGGACCCACGTAGAAAAGCTGTCTTTGAACCTGAGCTGTGCCACTCACTGCCTTAGCAAGAGCAAGCGTGCCTCAGACAAAGAAGGTCCAGTTCTCTGGTGCCCACGGGCTTACTACCCCCACCGTCCTCCCCCAAAAGACCACCTGTTGCCATCAGGTCCATCCCGACTCATGGCAGCCCCATGTGTGTTAGGGTGCAGCTATGCTCCATAGGGTTTTCCATGGCTGATTTTTCAGAAGTGCATTTTCAAGACTTTCTTCCAAGGTGCCTCTGGGTGGACTTGAACCTCCAACCTTTTGTTTAGCAGCCAAGTGCGCTAACTGCACCACCCAGGGACTCCCAGCAGACCACAAACCAGGCCTTGTCATTGACGGATTCCTCCTCCTGAGACTTGGAGGCATTATTCTCTGCTGAAGCCTCAGGAATGGGTTTAAAGGGCTCACACCCCGCATCCTCGGCTTGCACCGTGCTGTGCGTTACTGAGTTGTTGCTCATCTCTCTGCTAGGAATCCCCTTACCCACCTTCACCAGCTATGGGCTACTGGTCATCTAAAGTTTACTTGAAATGCTACTCTTCTGGGAAGTCCTCTGGTTTTACGCCTGCTCCCTTCATCACATCAAAATGATTCCCTGCTTCTCTCCCCTATAGCTTTTTGCTTGCACCTCTGTCTAGCAAGTACAGTGTTCTGCCTTTATCAAAGGTATTTGTCTAGATGTTGCTGGAACATGTGCGAGGAAAATCGTGTCTGCCACTGGGAAAGAAATGTTGCTGGTGAGGCCAGCAAGGATTTTCTTCTGTGGGAGTCAGGTTCAACTTCATTTCCCTTCAGAGAACCCAGATCCCAGTCCAGGGAGAGCGTTTTTCATTGCGGGGGGATTATCTACACAAACCCTGCAGCACCCCTGGATGTTTTGTCCAGAATCTCGAAATATTTGTTTGCTTATTTAAATGACACCAATGGGGACCCTCTGAGAAGCAGAGCACTGTACCGAACCTCGGAAGCAGGATTCAGGAGAAAGAATTTCCAAGTGTTTATCAGAATGATGGAGAAGAAGAGGTGATGTCCTACATCCTTGACATGAATGCTTGGTTTATGTTTATAGATCTGAGGAAGGAAGCACCGTGATGAGAAACCTGCCTATTCTGTGCACTAGATGGATACAGTTCCCATTATATTCCCCCCCTTTTCTTTTACTTTAATAATTTTCCTACACGAGAAAGACATTTCATTATAGAAAATGTAAAAACACAGTGAGTAAAAAGAAAAAGTACTTAAAATCTTACAGTCTTTGGTTTACATTTGGTCTTCATTTGCATATATAAATTTTAGAAGGAGATTTTTTGTTTACATATTGTTTAAAAGCTTGCCCTTTTCACTTAACAACAATATATCATAAATATCTTTCCACGTTAATAAATTACACATTTCGAACATCATTTTTGAATAGCTTTTTTGCTCTGAAAGATTTCAAACATGTAAAAGTAGAACAGTACGTATAATGAACCCCCATGTACCATCACTCAGCTTCCAAAGTGATCGACTCACAACCAGTCTGATTCAGCTATGGCCTCACCTCCCCACTACCCCACCCCACCACTGCCTGGATTATTCTGAACCAAATTCCAGATGTCATTTTTTTCTGTAAATATTGAAGTTGGAGTCTCTGAAACAAAAGGACATTTAAAAAAACACAGACACAGTATCATTATCTCACTTAAATAAATTAACAATACTTCTTTAATATCACCAAATACCCAGCCAGCTATTAGATGCCTTTCACTACTGCATGGGACCTTTTCATAGGATTGGAGTCCCTGGGTGGTACAAAACAGTTAACATGCTAGGCTGCTAACAGAAGTTCTAGAGTCCATCTAGAAGCACCTAGGAAAAAAAAAAACACGGGGATCTACTTCTGAAAAACCATCATTGAACACCCTGTGGAGCACAGTCATACTCTGACACACTTGGGGTTGCCATGAGTCAGAATTCATTGGACAGCAACAGATGTTTCTGCAGCACACTTTGTTCGGTGGGTACCCTTTGGTTGGTCATGCAAGACAGTACTCTTTTTCCACTATTACAAAGTGTTGCCACAGTGAATAACTTCTACAAAAATTTTTGCACAACTGCCCAATTATTTTCTGAGAATAAATTCCTAAAAGTGCTATTGCTGAGTGAAAGTCTGGGTACATTTTTAAAGACTTTTGCTCTAAATTGCCGATTGCTTATATGCATTTGTGCAGTTCATGAGCAGTATGGGAGAAGACCTCATTATTCCTACAGTTTTCTTTTTTTGTATAAGCTTTGAAATCATTTTGTCAAAATAAAAATGCAGTGGAGTCAGATATTATTTTTGACTGCATTTTTACATTGTAGATTATTTTGAGATTAATTTGTATTATATGTTAAGAATTTCTGTGCAGGAACAAGCATTTTATGTCCTTCAGTAAATACATTAAGTTTTCTTCATGTGGATTCCCCACACTTCTCATAAAGGACTGGGCATATTATACAATTTTCCATAATTTTGAGTAGAATTACTGTCCTTCCCTTTCCTTTCCCTCTCTGTGCTCTCTCTCTCTCTCTCACATACACTAATTGTTGCTGATATTTTAACATTTTTTTATTGTTGTAGTTTAAATGAAGTTTACATTTCAAGTTAGTCTCCCATACAAAAACTTATACATACATTGTTATGTGACCCTAATTCTCTCCCTATACGGTGACAGCACACTCCTCCTTTCCACCGCTGATTCCCCATATCAATTCAACCAGCTCCTAACCCTCTCTGCCTTCCCATCTCACCTCCAGACAGAAGCTACCCGTTTAGTCTGTTGCTGATATTTGTACATGAATTCTGTTATTATCAACCTTACTGAAAATTCGAACTTCTAGCCTCCTAAACTTTTGTCATACTGTCGTGTCTTATGTGTTGCTGTGATGCTGGAAGCTGTGCCACTGGTATTTCAAATACTGGCAGGGTCATCCATGGTGGACAGGTTTCAGCAGAGCTTCAAGACTAAGATAGACTAAGAAAAAGGATCTGGCAGCCTACTTCTGAAAAAAAGAAAAGGCCAATGAAAACCTTATGAATAGCAGCAGAACATTGTCTGATACAGTGCCTGAAGATGAGCCCCTCAGGTTGGAAGGCACTCAAAATATGACTGAGGAAGAGCTGCCTCTTCAAGGTAGAGTCGACCTTAATAGTGGGGATAGAGTAAAGCTTTTGGGACCTTCAGTTGCTGATGTGGCATGACTTAAAATGAGAAGAAACAGCTGCAAACATCCATTAATAATCAGAACGTGGAATGTATGAAGTATGAATCTAAGAAAATTGGAAGTTGTCAAAAATGAAATGGAAGGCAAACAGATCAGTATTCTAGGCATTAGTGAGCTGAAATGGACTGGTATTGGCCATTTTGAATCTGACAATCATAACGTCTACTATACCAGGAATGATAAAATGAAGAAGAATGGCATCATATTTATCGTCAAAAAGCAAGATCTATCCTGAAGTATAAGTGATAGGATAATATCCATACACCTACAAGGAAGATCAGTTAATATGTCTATTATTCAAATTTACAAACCAACCACTAAGAGAAAAGATGAAGAAATTGAAGATTTTTACCAACTTCTGCAGTCTGAAATTGATCAAACATGCGATCAAGATGCACTGATAATTACTGGTAATTAGAATGTGAAAGTTGGAAATGAAGAGGAAGGATTGGTAGTTGGAAAATATGGCTTGGTGATAGAAATGACGCCAGTGATTGCATGACAGAATTTTGCAAGACCAATGACTTATTCATTGCAATTCAAATACCATTTTTCAACAACATAAATGCAACTGTGCACATGGACCTCGCCATATGGAATACACAGAGATCAAATTGACTACGTCCATCGAAAGAGATGATGGAGAAGCTCAGTATCATCAGTCAGAACAAGGCCGGGGCTGACTGCAGAAAAGATCATCAATTGCTTTTATGCAAGTTCAAGTTGAGGATGAAGAAAATTAAAACAAGTCCATGAGAGCCAAAGTACAACCTTGAATATATCCCACCTGAATTTAGAGACCATCTCAATAATAGATATGATGCGCTGAACACTAATGACTGAAGACCAGATGAGCTGTTGGATGACATCAAGGATATCATACATAAAGAAAGCAAAAGGTCATTAAAAAGATAGGAAAGAAAGAAAAGACCAAAATGAATGTCAGAAAAGACTCTGAAATTTTGTCTTAACCTAGACTAGCTAAAGCGGATGGAAGAAATGATGAAGCAAAAGAGCCTAACAAAAGATTTCAAAGGCAACTCAAGAAGAAAAAGTAAAGTATTTTAATGAAGTATGCAAAGACCTGGTGTTATAAAACCAAAAGGGAAGAACACGCTTGGCATTTTTTAGCTGAAAGAACCGCAGAAAAAATTCAAGCCTCAACTTGCAGTATTGAAGAATTCTATGGGCAAAATATTGAACGTTGCAGGAAGTATCGAAAGACAGTGGAAAGAATACACAGAGTCACTGTATCAAAAAGAATTAGTCGATGTTGTACTATTTCAGGAAGTAGCATATCATCAATACAATGTTACTGAAGGAAGAAGTCCAAGCCACACTGAAGGCATTGACAAAAAACACGGCTCCAGGAACGGACAGAATACCAAGTGAGATGTTTCAACAAATGGATGCAACACTGGAAGCACTCACTTGTCTATGCTAAGAAATTTGGAAGACAGCTACATGGCTAACTGACTGGAAGAGATCAAATATGTGCCCATTCCAAAGAAAGGTGATTCTACTGAATGTGGAAACTATCAAACAGTGTCATTAAAATTTTGCTGAAGATAATTCAAAAACAGTTGCAGCAGTATATCAACAGGAACTATCAGGAATTCAGAAAAGGCCATGGAACAAGGGATATCATTGCTGATGTCAGATCAATCTTGACTGAAAGCAGAGAATACTAGAATGATGTTTACCTGTGTTTTATTGACTATGCAAAGGCATTCAACTGTGTGGGTCGTAACAAATTATGAATAACACTGCAAAGAGTGGGAATTCCAGAGCACTTAATTGTGCTCATGAAGAATCTGTTGGTAGACCAAGAGGCGGTCGGTTGAACAGAACGAGGGGATACTGTGTGATTTAAAATCAAGAAAAGTGTGCATCAGGGTTGTATCCTTTCATCGTACTTATTCAGTCTGTATGCTGAGCACATAATTGGAGAAGCTGGACTGTATGAAGAAGAACAGGGCATCAGGATTGGAGGAAGACTCAATAACAACCTGCGGTATGAAGATGACACAACCTTACTTGCTGAAAGTGAAGAGGACTTGAAGACTTACTGATGAAGACCAAAGACCACAGCCTTCAGTATGGATTACACCTCAGCATAAGGAGAACAAAAATCCTCACAACTGGACTAATAAGCAACATCATGATAAACGGAGAAAAGTTTGAAGTTGTCAAGAATTTCATTTTACTTGGATCCACAATCAACACCCGTGGAAGCAGCAGTCAGTAAATCAAAAAACACATTGCACTGAGCAAATCTGCTGTAAAAGACCCCTTTAAAGTGTTCAAAAGCAAAGACATCACCTTGAAAACTAAGGTATGCCTGACCGACCAAGGCCACGGTGTTTTCAGTCACCTCATATGCATGCAAAAGCTAGACAATGAATAAGGAAGATTGAAGAAGAATTGATGCTTTTGAATTATGGTGTTGGCAAAGAATATTGAATATACCATGGACTGTCAAAAGAAGGAACAGATCTGTCTCGGAAGAAGTGCAGCCAGAATGCTCCTTAGAAGGGAGGATGGCAAGACTTGGTCTCACATACTTTGAACATGTTATCAGGAGGGACCAGACCCTGGAGAAGGACATCATGCTTGGTAAAATAGAGGGTCAGCCAAAAAGAGCAAGGCCCTCAATAAGACGGATTGCCACAGTGACTGCAACAATGGACTCAAGCACAGCAATGGTTGTGAGGCTGGCTCAGGCTGGGTAGTGTTTTGTTCTGTTGTACATAGGGTCACTATGAGTTGAAACTGACTCAATGGCACCTAACAACAACAACTTTCTATTCCATTTTTTTGATTGATTGCACTGGCTAGCTCTCCAGAATAAAGCTAAATAATGGCAAGTATAGTTGGCATCAGTGTTTAGCTCCTAACTTTAGTGGAAAGAGCTTTTATAATAGTAATAAAGAAGTATACTTTAATTTCCTTTCATTAAGATCTTTAAATTCAGAATGGCTGTTAAATGTTACCCACTGCCTTTCTGGACAACTATTTAAATAATCATTTCTATTTTTCTTTGCGGAATCCCTGGGTGGCACCAACAGTTAAACGCTTAACTGCTATCTGAAAGGTTGGCAGTTCAAACCCACCCAGAGGTGCCTCTGAAGAGAAGCCTGGCAATCTGCTTTGGAAAGATCACAACCTTGAAAACCCTATGGAGCAGTTCTACTCTGCACACATGGGTCACTATGAGTCAGCATTGACTAGACAGCAACTCACAACAAAAATAGCAATTTTTGTTTGACCTGTTTATATGGTAATGTATCAGCACTGATATATCTTCACCTTGGAATATAAAATCAATTTTGTCAAAAGCAAGTTACCTTTTGAAATAATGCTGGATTCTATTTTCTAATAATTTATGTAGAGTATATGTATCTATTTTCACAAGTTAAATTTTCCTCAATCATTGTTTTTCAGAGGAGTCTTTGATTAAGATTTGAGATCAAGACTATGCTAGCTTTGCAAAAAGAATTGGCAGTTTTTCTTCTCTCTGATATCCCCCTCCCCCCATTGTCTCCCACCCTGGTATGCTCTGTGAAATTCTGAAGGAACTCACCTGTGAAAATGGCTTGGATCAGAACTTTAAAAAAAAAAAAAAACTGCATTTTTAAGCAGTATTTTCAATGTCTTCCATGATTATTGCAACTTTTAGGTTTTCTGCTTATTCTTGAATTACTTTTGGCAATTTATACTTTCAGAGAAAATCACTCTGATTTTGTTGAGTTTATTGGCATAGCATAGAGCTGCAAACAGCCTTCTGTTATTTAAAAAGAGCTTTCATGGCTCAGCAGTTACATACCTTTTTTCTTTTCTATCACTTGGTACTTCTCTTCTGGATCTCCCTTTGGATTGGAGTTGCCAAAGATTTAATTAGTTGTTTCATAGAACTAATTAATGCATACATTAGAGTTGGAGTCTTAGTCCTTTAAATTTATTATTTCCTTTTAAATATAAAAGAACTTAAACCTATTCATTTTTTTCTCTGAGGGTAGCTATAACTGAACCCTAAAAGTTTCCGTATGTAATATCTTTGTTATTGCTATATTTTAATTATCTGTGGTAGCTGTTTCCGATTACTCTTGTACCCAGAGATTACTCAGGAAAGACTTTGTTTTTTTTAAATTTCAATTGGTTTGCTTTATTCATATTTTGTTAGTAACATGTAATTTTATTACATTCTAGATAGTATTATTCCCTATTTGGGAAATTTTGAGTATTTTTTGTGTGTATGATCAGTTTTTGTGACTATTACACGAGCATTTCAAAAATAGCTATTTAGAGAGCAACTAGAGTCACATAACAATGTATGTATAAAGTTTTGTATGAGAAACTAACTTGAATTGTAAACTTTCACTTCAAGTACAACAATAAAATTTTAAAAAGCTATTTACAATACATAATTTCATACAATAATTAAAATAAACTCTCTTAATTGTATTATTCAAATCTTCTTTATCCCTATTTATTTTTTATCATAGTTGACAGAAATGTGTTAAATCCTTCCACCGTGATTTTGTTTGATTTCTCCTTGTGTTACACACCATGATAAATTGCTGGTATTGTAGGTCAAAGACAATTGAGTACTGGCAATTTAATATGGTTTAATCTATATAACATTTTAAATATATATTTGATTGTTTTGCTATTTAGTACATAAAGAAAGGTCCATTGGACTTCTTTTTCTACTGTGGATTAGACTCTGTCTTCTCTCTGACGCTTTGATTTGACTCGTCTGCCCTGTGACATTCATATTGCCAGCCCTGACTCCTGTTGGTTTGTCTGGATTTTCCACAGGTACCTTTGCTCATCCCTCTTATTTAATATTTTCATATAATTTATTTTAGATATACCTTTTTCACACAGCTTATGGTAAGTTTTTGTTTTGTGTCCTTATGTGGGAAGCTTTCATTGTAATAGAGGTGTGAAGCCTAAGCATCTTTATTTGACAACTGATACACTTCAGTCTATTTTTCATTTCTTTTTTTCCCTTTCCATTTTTAAAAATACTTCCTTGCAAAGATTAGTCCAAAGGACTAATTGTCCACAGCTACCAAGGTCTCCACCGGACTGAGTCCAGTACAGCTAGATGGTGCCTGGCTACCACCACTGACTGCTCTGACCTGGATCACAACAAAGGGTTCTGGACAGAGCTGGAGAAGGACGTAGAACATAATTCTAACTCACAAAAAAAAAGATCAGATTTACTGGCCTAAAGGAGACTGGAGAAACCCCGAGAGTATGGCCCCCAGACACCCTTTTAGCTCAGTGGTGAAGTTATCTCCGAGGTTCACCGTTCAGCCTGGGAGTGGACAGCCCCATAAAAGCAAATGAGACTAACGAGGTACAGGAGTCCAGTGACAAGGGCCAGAAGGCAGAAGGGGACAAGGAAGCAGTGATAGGGAACCCAAGGTTGAGTAAGGATATTGTTGATGTGTTGTGAGATTGTTAACCATTGTCATAGGGCAACATTTGTAGTAACTGTTAAATGAGTAACTATTTTGTTCTGTAAGCCTTCATCTTAAGTGAGAATAACAGGACGATTCGAAGAGCATAGTCAATGTCACTGAACTGTGCATGTAGAAATTTTTGAAATGGTGTGTCTTCGGCTATGTGTATTTTCACCAAAAAAATGTTGAGAAGTTAGAGGGTTGACATGTTGTGGGGTTGTTAACCAATGTCATAAAACAATATGTGTACTACTGTTCCATGAGAAACTATTTGTTGTGTAAGCCTTCATCTGAAGTACAATTAAAAAAAACAAAAAAAGAATGCCAAGAAAAATACTTCCTCGCTGTTTCCCTTCTATTCTTTCCCTATTTTTGCCCCTTTTATTCCCCAGTGATTTGGAAGATAGCCAGCTTATTTTTATTCTACTGGTGCCTTCTCTTTCCTTCCTTCCTTCCTGTTTCTTTCTTCAGTTTTATTTAGAATAAACTGGAGTGAAGAGTTACGTACTCACTCATCCAGTGGATATTTATTGAGGGCCTACCAAGTGCCATGTGCTGCAGTAGGCAGGAAACACACACATGCGCACACACGTGCACACGCGTGCACACACATGCACGAGGAGGAAATGATCGCAGTGGCGCCTCCTGTGCAGGTAAAACAGAGTCATGTGATAGAAAGTTACCCAGGGAAGGCCTTCCTAAGGCGGTAGCGTTTCCCTTGAGATCTGAGTAATGTGGCAAGAGAGGGGACGGCATGCAAAAATGATGGAGAAGAAAATTCCAGGCAGAGGGATTAGGTAGAGAAACATAACAACAACTGAACTCATTGCCATCGAGTCAATTACGACTCATAATGACCCTATGTGTTACAGAGTAGAACTGTTCCATAGGGTTTACTTGGCTGTGGTCTTTACGGAAGCAGATCACCAGACCTTTCCTCTGAGGAGCCGCTGGGGGGGTTCAAATTGAGGACCTTTAGGTTAGCAGCCCCTTGCAAACCACTTGCAGCGCCAGGGTAGAGTGGTAGTCCTAAAATGGAAGTGAGCCTGGTGAGTCTGAGGAACCCGAAGGCCAGTGTGGCTGGAAAGGTGGGGTCACGACTGGGTGAAGTGAACTTGCAGAATTCCTGTAGGATTTATGAGCTAGGCAGAGACTTGATTCTAAGTGCAATGAGAAGTCATTGGAGGGTGTTAAGTAGGAGACGGACGCGGTGTGATTTACATTTTTTAAAGATTTCTCCAGCTGCTCTTTGGAGAATATATTCTAAAGGGGGCAAAGATGCGAACAAGAAGACAGCTAGGAGAGATTTGCAGCAGGCCAGGCAGAGGTGATGGCAGCTTAGACCAGGTGACAGGGAATTAGAACAAAGTAGGGGGGCTAAGGAGACCTTTGGCAAAAAGCTGATGGGACCTGAGGGTGGGTGCTGGGGAGGAAAGCGGGTAGTAAAGGGCCACAGCTACATGTTTGGGCTGAGTTAGGGTGGTTTCCAGAGTTCTGGTGGTGCCCTGCACTGACATGGAAGGGAATGGAAAAAGAGCGCTATTTGAGAGAAAATTAAAGAGATCTGGTATTTCCCTGAAAGCCTGGTCCAGGAAATCTGGGGGAGCGAGGGTGTCTTTGACACTCCTCATGTTGGAATCCTTTAGCCCTGAGTCCCAGAACCAGAGCACAGACAACCCCATATAGGGGTGATGTGATGGTGCAGAAAGAAAGCAGGTTTGGTGATGAGGCTGGCCGGGCTTTACACCTCACCACTATGTGGCCTTAGGGAGGAACTTCCTGTATCTGGGCCTCTGTGAGCTCTTCTGTGCAGTGGGGACAATGACGCTGACCTCATGGGTTTGTTCAGGACTAAATATGGTACCATTGGTAAAATGAACATACTAGGCCCTTGACGTTAATTATCATTGGTATTATTATTAATATCATAGCTTAACTGATCCTACCACACCCCCTCAGAGATCCCCAAGGCCTCCAGACAATCTGCAGTATTCTCTACCCTTTTCCAACTGCCTAATCAACCTCATTGTCCCTGGGTGGCACAAAAGGTTAAGTGCTTGGCTACTACCTGAAAGGTTGGCAGTTCAAACCCACCCAGAGGTGTCTTGGCAGAAAGGCCTGGCAGTCTATTTCCAAAATTTCACAGCCTTGAAAATCCTATGGAGTAGTTCTGTTTTGAACACATGGGGTCGTCATGAGTCAGACTCGATTAGATGCCAACTGGTCTGGTTTTTTAACCAACTTCAGTGATGTTTTTTCTTTTTTTAATCAAGAGCTCTAGCACTGAGCAGTGTGAGGGCCGCATCTTGAGGGGAAGCACCACCTGAGCCCACACTCGGCCCCTAGCAGGGTGAGGGGCAGGGAGAAGGGGAGGAGCTTGAGACACAAGGAGGCAGAGTTACAGGCAAGCTTCTTCAATGTGCATGGCTGCTCTTTTGCTCATTTAACAGATAGAAGCTCACTCTTGGTCTCTTGTGGTTCTTTCCCAAGTGGGACACTCTATTTTGTTCATAGCTGTAGTTTTTATTGTTGACAACAAATGAAACTAAGGAAGCCAAATATTCTTCCTCCTTTGCGGCACCAGAGCCACAAACCTACAGTTCAAACTAATGAGCGTTCATTAATTCAACTAATATTCATGGAGCACCTGCTAAGTCCCAGGCGTGTGCCAGTGCTGGGGATACAGCTGTGATAAGACCCTGATGGCCCAGCTCTCACGAAACTAACAGTCGGGGAGAGAGATAGTAAACAGCAAACGTATCCACATTCCATCGTGCAGTCTAAATTAAGCAGGAGACTGACTCGGGCTAACTTAATTTTAAATTAATAAAATTAATATAAATTCTATAAGGAAATAAAGAAGGCAATGTAATAAATAATATGAAGAGACAATCAGGGTGGGCCTCTTTGAGGGGGTGACATTTAAGCTGAGACCTAAAGGATTTGTAGAAGCCAAGAAAGAACCTTCTAGGCAGTGGGAACAGCAAGTGCGAAGGCCCTGAGGAAGCAGAGAGCTTGGTTTGCTCTGGGAACTTTCCAAAGACCAGTGTGACTACCATGTAGTGGAGGAGGGGACATGAGATGAGCCTGGTGAGGAGGTCTATGAGGACCAGACCACACAGAATTATCCATGCCATGGGAAGGTGCAATAGGAAGCCATTGATGGGTGGACACTAGGGTGTGATATGATCATCTTTACATTTTTGAAGCATCTCTTTGGCTGCTATTAGGAGAATGGGAGGGAAAGAAGGGAGACCAGTTAGAAGGATCGCAAGGGTAGTCCAGGCAAGAGAGGATGGGGGCTTGGACTTTGTGGTGGAAATGAACATGGAGAGAATTGGAGGTGGAACCAATGGGATTTGATGTATTTATGGGTTGGATGTGGGGATAGGAGAAAGGGAGTAACTGAACGTGAACTCCAGATATTTGGCTGTAGTAGTGCCATTAATGCGATACAGAAGAATAGTTGGGACTTAGTACTGGATGCTGGGAATTAAGACATTCTGGACATGTTGTATTTGAGACATCCAAGTGTATAGAAGGCTGTGGGGCTCAAGAATAGTCAGGGCTGGAAATACAAATGCACGAGTAGGGAGTAATGGAAGTGATGGGGCAAATCCTCTATGAAGAGAAGAGGGCCAAGGACCAAGCCCTGAGTCACTCCAACATTTGGAGGTTGATGAGAATAGGAGGGACATGGAAATATCCCAAGAAGGAGCTGACCAGGAAGAAGGTAAAAGAGAACCAGGAGAGTGTAGTGTCCCAGAAGCTACAGAGGAGAGTTTGTCATGAAGGAGGAAGCAACAACTGTGTGCAAAGCTGCTGAAAGGCTGAATAAGATGAGAACAGATAGATACCCATTAGGCCAGTAACATGAAAGTCATTGGCAACCTCAGAAAGAGCAGTTTCAGTGGGACTGTAGGGATTCCAGCCAGTTTGGGTTGAATGAGGGGGGAAGTGGAAACAAACTGTCTAGATAACACTTTCAGGAATTTTTGCTTGGAAGGGGAATGAAGGGGACGTGGAGTCAAGAATGGTCTTTAATAGATGGAAGATATCAGAACATGTGTGTATGTCAAGGAGCTTGATCCAGTAGAAAATATGAGATTGATGATGAGGAAAGGACAGATAGAGGAGTGAAATCCAAGGGACCAAAAACCAGTTGCCATCAAGTTGACTTGGACTTGTGGCAATCCCATGTGCAGAGTAGAACTGTGCTCCATTGAGTTTTCAATGGCCGTGATCTTTTGGGAGCAGATCATCAGATCTTCTGAGCACCTCCGGGTGGACTCAAACCTACAAGCATGTTAACCATTTGCACCTCCCAGGGACTCCAAGTTGAGTATGTTAGTATTTGGTTTTGGCTGTGTGTAAGAGAGACCTTGAATAACAGTAGCTTAAATAAGACAGACGCTTCTTTCTTTTTCAAATAATAGTCTGGGTGAAAAGCTTTCCAGGGCTGGAAGGAGGGTTCTCCTTCCCAAGGTTGTCCAAGGACTCAGCTCCTTCAGTCTTGTCCAGCATCTCTAGGGTCCTTGTCCTTGGGGTCCAGAATAATCTACCACTGTATCCACATTCCTGGAGTCCCTGGATGGTGCAAACAGCTAATGCTCTTGGCTGCTAATTGAAAGGTTAGAGGTTCGAATCCAGTCAGAGGCACCTCATAAGAGGCCTGGTGATCTACTTACAAAAAAATCAGACACTGAAAGCCTTATGGGCCACAGTTCTACCCTGACAACATGGGATTGCCATGAGTTGGAGTTGACTTGACTGCAACTGGTTTACTATCCATATTCTAAGCAGCAGGACAGAAGCAGGGGCATCAAAGGAACAACCTCCTTCCCTTTAAGGCTATGTCCCAGAGGGTACACACACCAGTTCTCCTCACATTAGCCAGAACTTGGTTACACGGACATGTCTAGCAGCAAGGGAGACTGGAAAATACAGTATTTTTTCTGAGTACCGATGTGGTCAGCCGAAAATTGGGGTTTTTATTACTATAATAGAGTATATGAGGAAGGATGGCGAGACTGCATCTCACATACTTTGGACATGTTATCAGGAGGGATCAGTCTCTGGAGAAGGACATCACGGTTGGTAAGGTAGAGGGTCCGCGAGAAAGAGGAAGACCCTCAACAAGATGGATTGACAAAGTGGCTGCAGCAGTGGGCTCAAGCATAAGAATGATTGTGAGGATGGCACAGGACTGGGCAGTGTTTGTTTTGTTGTACATAGGGTTGCTATGAGTCAGAACTGACTTGTCGACACCTAACAACAACAATTACTACAGACAAGTCCTTGGGTGGTGCAAATGGTTAAGAGTTTGGCAATTAACTGAAAGGTTGGAGGTTCAAGTCCATCCAGAGGCTCCTTGGAAGAAAGGCTTGCGGATCTACTTCTGAAAAAACAGCCATTGAAAACCTTGTGGAGCACAGTTCTGCTCTGAAGCACATGGGGTCGTCATGAGTCTGAATTGACTCAATGTCAAATGGTTTTTTCGGTATTACTCTAGAAGGGAAGAGCAGCTATTTGGAATTGGCCTCTGTCACAGTCTAGCAACCTGTAGCAGTTTTTGTCACAACAAAATAGGGATAGAATCCCCAAGTATAGTGGAGCGGTTGGCCTTCAGCAAAAGAAGGGACAATTCTTTCATGTTAATAGGAGGAAAGAGAAAATGGATGTTGATGCTGGAAAGTTTATGAATCTGGTGGGGAGAGGACAAGAAAGTTGCCATCTGCTGGATTCTGTTTTCTGAGTGATATTTGGGGTGAGATCCTCAGATGAGAAGATGGCATGTAGAAGAGTTTTGAAGAGAATAATAATTTCTTACACTCATGGATCAGTCTTAGAAGAAATACAACCAGAATGCTTCTTAGAAGTGAGGATGGCGAAACTTTGACTCACTCTGGACACGTCATCAGGAAAGACTAATCACTAGAAGAGGATATCATGTTAGAGGGTCAAAGAAAATTAGAGAAACCCTCAATGAGATGGATTGACACAATTGCCTCAACAATGGGATCAAACACGTCAAAGATCATGGAGATGGTGCAGGACCAGGCAGTGTTTTGTGCTGTTAAACTTTAGGTCACCATGAGTAAGAGCAGGCTTGATGGCAACTAACAACAGCAATAACAGCAACATACTTATGGAGTCCTTACTCTGTGCCAATCTCTGCTCTAAAATGTTTGCATCTATTAATTGAAGTAACCTCTTGAACAACAGAGGAGGAAATTGAAGCTCATAGAGCTTTAGTTACTGGATTACGATCCCAGAGCTGCTAAATGTTAGAAGTGGACTTGAACTCAAGTGGTTTGATGCCAGCATCTACGTTTTTAACTCCTGAGCATACTGCTGCAGCCTGTAACAAGAGGTGTGGTGCAGCAGTCTTGTCTGAGATGGCAAACAAACTAATAGGGGTTGGTCTACAATATTGAATACCCAGTGGAGATTTGTGATCATAAATTTAAAGCAAAACCAGTAAGCCACTTGTACGATTGTCGCCAGAAAAATTCAGCTGCTGAGTGCAGGTATGGAGAAGATGATACATAAATAGAATTAGGGTTTTCCAGGTGACAGAGCAAGAGATTCGAGAGTATTTGAAATGCAGATAATATAATGATAAGCAATAGATTCCAGGCTGGACAGGAAGGGGCCGAGAAAGCAGTGGGATCAGTACATTGCCGTCTCAATGAGGTTGAAGAGATGAGACAGTGGGAAAACTAGAGCCAGTGAACTTGCCAAGAGGTGGTGGAGTAGGTGTTTGAAATTGTGACTTTGAAAGTGGTACAGATTTGGGTAATATAAGATTGAGATAGGAACCTGGGAAGGAACCCTGGTGGCGCAGTGGTTAAGCACTTGGCTGCTAACCAGAAGGCTGGTGCTTCAAACCCACCAGTCACTCCGTGGGAGAAAGATGTAGCAGTCTGCTTCCATAAAGATTACAGCTTTGGAAACCCTATGGGGCAGTTCTACTCTGTCCTGTAGGGTTGCCATGAGTTGGAATCGACTTGACGTCACCAGATTTAGGAATCCGGGGGAGGGTGGCTGGGGAAGGCTCAGTGGGAACCAAGAACACTAGCAAATGGCTGTTGGGCAAACCATGTGCCAAATTCAATGTCAGCAGCCACCTCGAGGCAGAGCTCATTGCTGAGCTGGAGGGGGAGGAAGGAGGAATATTTTCTCTTATTTCAGGTGGCTTTCTAAGGAGTAGGTTGACGTTGGAAGTAGATTTGTTCAGGCAGAGCATAAAATCAGAGTTTGTAGGCCCCTTCCCCCATGACGTAGAACAACTGAGTCTTCTGTAGCTCATATGTTCCCCCACATTTTCTTGTCATGCGATTGTGATCTACTTCTGAAAAATCAGCCATTGAAAACCCCAGGGAGCACATTTCTACTCTGACACACGTGACGTTGCCATGAGTCAGAGTCGACTTGATGGCTCCTGGTGGTGGTGATGGAATTTTGAGTCCTTGGCATGCTGGCCGGGAATCATGGCTGTCCCTGAAGTGTTAGTTGACAACTGCAAAGTTTGGGGGGTGAGGGAGGGGGTGGAGCACACAGGGAGAACACAGCTTCACTATCCCATCCCATCTGCCCATGCTTCAAGAACATACTGTAATTGCTGAGCCCTGTAAGATGGGGAAGGAGGAAACCACAACATGTTCACACAGAAGAGAAAACAGACAGCCTTAAATATCAGGCAGGGCCTGAAGCCAAAGGAAGTTCCCAGTAGAACCAGCTGGAGTCCTGGCCTCTGCTTCATCTTGGGCCTTCAGGCTTCTGGGTGTCAGGGCCTCCCTGGGCATACAGGACTCCCTTCCTTGGGGCCCACTGCAGACCCCATGATGTGATGCAGGTAGAACCCTCATTAGTTTTCTTCCTGCCAAGTAGCCTTTAATACAATGGTGTGTGCAGGGCTGGGGGTTGTTGGACGCTGTCAAGTAGAAGCTGAGCTGTTTGTCTCCTGGGAGCAGTGCAGCCTGCAGGACCATTGATCCCACATTCTCAGGGTATCAGTTTTCCCAGGTGGGCAGCGAATCCCATCAGGGGAAGAGTGGGTGGTACATTGACCTTTATTTGTCTTTCCAGTTCCCCACTTCTTTGGGGCCAGGGCCTAATGAGCTAGTCCAAATGATTCCAGCACTTTGGGTCAATATCTTCCTTAATTCACTCCCTTGTCGGGCTGCTGGCTGGAGGACTGTGGGGGAGCTTTGCACCCCACAGATTACACCATGAGTGAGTTATCCTTTCTCCTCTTAATGAGTATCCATAGCCTGACCTCATTGCTGTTGCTGCCTTCTTGCCTTATCCAACCAGAGGCAGCTTCCGGAAACTGCCCATACTTACTGCATTTCCTATGGACCTGCCTGCAATCTGTGTACGTCCTTGTGGTCCCCCAGGTAAATTTCCTGCAGGAAGAAAGAAGTGGTAGTACAAGGCCTGAGGTGCACCTACAAGGAAAGGTTGCCCATGAGGGAAAGGTGAGATATAGGAGATTGTCTCCCTTTGCTATATACTTGACTGTGGAGTCTAGAGCTTGAGTTTATGCTTCTGGTTGGAGTTTTCTGAAAGAATTCGTATTTTTAGATGTCAGGCTCAGTAATCTGTCAGCAAAACTTGAGACGTTTAGAGAATGAAGTAGATGACAGACTGTGATGCCGGAAGGAACCTCCCTAGTTTATTCAGTGTAAACCCTTCCGTTACCCGTGAGGAATCGGCCCAAGGTGCAACAGCCAGGAGGTGCAGACCCATGGCCAGAGTCTAGGACTCAGGACCTCCGGGTCTTTGCTCAGCTCACTTTTCCACATGATCACCTCTGAACATAAAAGTGCCCCAGCAGACAAGCCGTTCCTTGCTAGGCATATGCTTCTGAACGGCAAGAGGGGGAGAGAAGCAGATGTTGAGGAAATAGCCTGAGTGAGTAGGTGGCTTCTAGAACATCTGGACCGGCCCAAGCCCTTTTTGCTTCCCAACTTAATGGTGATGCTCAGGCGCTAGAGAGAAGATAGCTTATAATGCAGCCATTTTGTACATAGGGCCAGGACAGTAGCCTCCAAAAGTCATAGCCCTTACCAGTGGCAGACATACCCAGGAAATGTAGGTTGCTATAGAAACAATATGCAGGGAGGGTGGAGGGGGGATGGGGAGAAGTAGAGTCCCCAGGTGGTGCAAAGGGTTAAGCCCTTGGCTGCTAACCGAAAGCTTGAAAGTTCAAGTCCACACAAAAACACCTCAGAAGAAAGGCCTGGTGATCTTCTGAAAAATCAGCCATTGAAAACCCAATGGAGCACAGTTGTACTCTGACACACATGGGCTCGCTGTGATGGCAACTGGTTTTAGAAAAAAAGTAAGAGATTAATCAGGTGGAATAGGGGGAGAGGTTTGAAGTTAGGGGCTTCTGATGGAAACAGGAACTTCCACGGGCTCTCCTGGAGTTCAGTTGGATGCCGGGGACCTTGTCATTCCCCAGCAAGGAGTGTTGCAGCCGTGCTGTCTTGATGGCTCTAGGGGTCCCCTGTGAAAGGAAGACAGACGGTCTGACCAAGGAGTATCATAGCTCCCCTGTGATATGGAGAAAGTTCCCACCCTGCTCTGCCTGCATGCTTGTGTGATTGTGTGTGTGTGTGTGATCATCCCATTTGACCCCACCACAAGGTAGTCAGAGAACTCCATCTGCCAGAGACCCACATGGGAAAGCATCATATCCAGAGGCTGAACCCAGGGGAATCATCTCCAGGACACCCAGGACAAGAGCTGTCAGGTCTGGCTCTCTGGGGACCCCCAGTCCCATTTTGTCATCTGTTTCCCACAACAACACTCCTCTCCCCTCAAACACCCTCAGATCTGAAAGGTGGACAAAGTTTATTGTGGGGCATATCTCCTAAGAAGAACTTGCTGAGTTGGCCCTTGAGACTCAGAGATGGAAGTAGGAGCAGGGAGAAGTGTTGGGGACAACAAGCTATATTTCCTTCTGTCTGTTGCATTCAGTGAGATTTCGAGGAGAGTGAGGTGGACATCGGACGTGGAATGGCAGGATGCCAGGAGGCCCCCATGTTTTCAGTGTGTGAGGAACTTGCTTCATAGACCAGCACCCAGCAGTGCCTAGGAGGAGCTCCACATAAATGACCAAATGAGTGGGTTACTCAGGCCTTCCTCTTTCTAGAAAGGGGAATGGAGAATGGAAGGCAGTATTGGAAGCCCCCTTGATTATGGGGGCACTTTCCTGGGAACCCTTAGGGTAGTATGTTATTTCTGGATTTTTCCTGGAGAGTACTGGTGTCCTGATAGGATAGAAAAAGCCTGACTGACTGAAGACCCTTTGCTCTGAGCCTCAGCCTCATGAGGACTTATTCAGCTGCCCTCCATATGTTGGTCTCAAGAGATGTACTGCCTGGAGCTGGAGGAAAGCTATGGGGGGGGGGGGGGCAGATAGAGGGAGAGGCGGGATGAAGTAGTGAAAAACAAGAAACAGATGATCTGATGTAAAAACCACACTGCGCCTGATGTCCTGGGTTCAAGACCAACTTTTTCCTCTTACAGATTTGACCTTGAAAAAGTGGCCTAACGTCTGTACTCGGAAGAAGGGTTCCTGGCCCCAGTTTGAACCCACATCTTGGGGTTTCTGCAAGATGGGAATAAGATGGTGTCTAGAAAAGTCTTTTTACTAGGCTGCCACTGGGAAGCCAGCAGGGAAGGCAAAGGGCGTGAGGGTGCTGTGACGTAAGAACAAGTGTATTTTTTCAGTGGCATTTTGAGCTGATTGGAGAGGAAGTGAGTAGGGGAAAGGCAGAGAGGGGGAGGTGTAAGAAAAAGGGATGAGTAAGGACTGAAGCAGAGGCTCAGGAGACTGTCAGTTCTGCCCTTTGGGGCCCTGCTTCTGTGGTGGTGTGGAGGAAAGAGTGTCAGTGAAGTGTGGAGGAGAGGAAAGAATAACTCAGAATAACTCTAGGAACTTTCCAGGGACTGCATTATCAGTTCTGGGACCTGCTCATTAATCCTGAAGGGTAAGGTCTCACTCAGCTCCTGGCCACCCCCGAGATACTTCTCCTTCCTGCTTGGCTGCTGGGTCAATTGGTCAAAGAAGACCAAAGGAAACCAAGGAACAGTTGCTATGGGAGTAGAGTTCCTCAGACCATGTGTTTCCATGGACAACCTTGTTATTCAGATTTTACATGGTTCAAAGAGTCCTTCCAACAGTTATAGAATTGGGACAGACGTCACACTGGCCTGCAGTATTGGGGTGTTTGAAGCTCGCATCTCCTCCATAGTTAAGCAAGGCGCTTGCCGGTTGTGCAACATTGGGAAAGGAGTTTCACATCTTTTGTGCTTGTTTCCTCATGTGAACAATAGGGATAAATAAGATGGACCTCACTGGGGGTATATTGTTTGCGTTAAATAATAAAATATTTATAAAGCACCTAATACATTGTAAGCATCCAGTAATGGGAGCATTTGTGATTCGTTGATAGAATTCTCACCTTCCATGTGGAGACCAGGTTCAGTTCCCTCATATGCAGCCACCATCCTTCTGTCAGTGGTAGCTTGTGCATTTCTGTGATGCTGAACAGGTTTCAGCAGAGCTTCCAGGCTAAGACGGACTAGGAAGAAACGCCTGATAATCCACTTTTGAAAATCAGCCAATGAAAACCCTGTGGATCACAAGGTCTGATCATGGGAGTGGCACAGGACCGGCAGGGTTTTGTTCCGTTGTGCGTGGGGTTGCCATGAGTCGAGGGCTGACTCAGTGGCTGCTAACAACAACAAGCATTCAACAACATTAGATATTTTTTGAATCTTTACATACTGTATTGCCTCTGAAATCATATTTTAATGGGTGAGGAAACCAAAGTTCAGTGAGTTGAAGTAAATTTCCCATGTGATAGGCAATAAACAGGAAGAGGGAGAAGAAAGCTATAAGAAACAAAAACAACCTGTGCTGGAGGGCCCCTGAAGGGTGGACAGGAAAGCCCTGGGCCTGACTGCAATGTGTAGGTCCCTCCTAAACCAATGTACAGCAGTCCGTACTGGGCTGATAAAGCTCCCTTGGTGGATTAGTTAGGATGACAGACTAAACTGCTTTAGCATAGAGATCCAAAAATGCAGTGGATCAAACAAACAGAAGTTTCTCCTGTAACACTCTGAGTTTGGGTAGGTGGGTGGCTCCACCAGTCCCTGGGTCTCGAGCATCATCTGTGTGGTCAAAGCTGGGCTACAACTATCTGTGCTGTGTCCATCAGGAAATGAAAGAGAGGGAAGGAGGCAAGCCCGCTTCCCTATAGCCTTTGGCCTGGAACTGGTGCTATCACTTCTCCTTATATTATGTTGGAGACACCCCACCACAGGGAACGTTGGAAAATGAAATGAACTGGTCAGCCGTGTGCCAGACTGTGGTTTCATTACTACAGAAAAAAGGGAGATGGTGGGCAGCTAGCAGTCTCCACCTCCACAGTCTGCTCCTCTGGCCACCAAACAACTGTGCATACCCTTCCTTTTACAAACAGAGCACACTCAGCCCTGCCTAAAGGGAAAGGACTCCTCAGGTACTACATCCAGGTCAGAGTTCAGGATCCCTGTATGTTGTGCAGGTCTCGCGTCATCATATCGAGATGGTCTGTTCATTGTCCAGAGGTGTAGAAACTAAAGTCCATGATCTGAGCCCTCCCCCCTCACTACCTCTCATCCATCACCCCCTAACATTGGTGGAAAAGACCAGAAAAATTACAACAACTATCCCCTTTCAGAAAAGGGAAGAAAGGGAGATGCACAGATGGTCTGTTGCCGTGATGAGATTCTGTTGAGTGAGAACCATGAAGAACCTTTGCTCTGGCAGTGGAAGGAAGGGACTGGTTGAGACCCTGGTCCTGCTCTCTGGGAAGAACTCCTTTGTCCATTGTCCTTAGTTTCCTTCATATTTACCCTCTGGGGCTTCCTTATCTGTTGTCTTCTGTGACCCCATCTGAGTGGGCATGGGGCTGTATGTCCTTGAGGGCTGAGAGCTTTACCATTTGCTTCCTTCTGGAACATGATTTGGGCATGGCGGTGGTTTTAAGCTTTTTCAGGCTGTTTCGGGCCAGGTTCAGTGTTTCTTTGGCAGTGTACATGCAGTTCTCACCTAAAAACTTTGTCGGCTTTTGGTCTATCTACTTCTGATCAGTTCCGTGTTCTAGTAACTACACCTAATACTCTTTTCGAGACACAGTTCTTAAGTTGGCTTTATGATTTTGCTTCTTGGGCCTATAAGTCTGTATTTCATTTCAGTGATGACTGTCTTAAGGCCATTGAAATCTATAATCATGACTGGTGGGAAGGCAACATCCTTAAGTTGATGTTTGCCAAAGGAATGGACGCCTTTGTTTGACTGAGAAGTTTTAATAGGCCTTTGGAGAAGAATTTGAAGAAAACAGTCTTATCTCCTGATGTTCAGGGTATAGAAGCAGATGGCTTTTCAAGCCCCATGAGCCCTCACATTTCTGGAAACTTTTTATATCCTTCTCTTTTGTTTGCAAAATAATCTTTCAGACAGTGCCACATATTTAGCACTCTGCTTTCTGTATCAGTTAAAGTCTAAGTTGCTCTACTAAGAGATCAGAAAATACAGTAGGTCCAACAAGAGAATTGTTCCTCACACAGCAGTCTAAGGTTCATGTTGGTGAGCAGCTCTGCTCCATACGATGGTTTGAGGACCCAGGTTCCTTCCATATTGTCTCTCAGCCATCGTTAAGGCCATGTCCTCATTGATGTAGTCACAGCTGTGTTCCTTATCAGTTCTCCAGTTCACAGGAAGGGTAAAGTAGGTGGAGGAGACAGGCCCACCATCTTTCAGGCTTCAGACCATGAGAGGTACACCTTACTCTTGTTGACCTTCTTTTTTTAATTTTTTCCCATACAAAAATTTATACATACATTGTTATGTGACCCTAATTGCTCTCCCCATACTGTGACAGCACACTTCTCCTTTCCACCCCTGATTCCCCATGTCCATTCAACCAGCTGCTAACCTTCTCTGCCTTCCCATCTCACCCTCTGGAGAGAAGCTGCCCGTTTAGTCTCCTGTATCTACTTGAGCTAAGAGGCACACTCCTCACAAGTATCACTTTATGTCCCACAGCCCAGTCCAATCCCTGTCTGAAGAGTTGGCCTCAGAAATTGTTTTAGTTCTGGGCTGATAGAGAATCCAGGGGCTGTGCTTTCCAGGGTTCCTCCAGTCTCAGTCAGACCATTAAATCTGGTCTGCTTACTAGAAATTGAGTTCTGTACCCCACTTTTCTCCTGCTCCATCTGGGACTCTTTGTTTTGTTCCCTGTCAGGGCAGTCATTGGTGGTAGCTTGGCACCATCTAGTTTTTCGGGTCTCAGGCTGATGAAGTCTCTGGTTTATGTGGCCCTTTCTGTCTCTTGGGCTAATACTTTCCTTGTATCTTTGGTGTTCTTCATTGTCCTTTACTCCAGGTGGTTGGGACCAATTGATGCATCTTAGATGGCCACTTGCAAGCTTTTAAGACCCCAGATGCCACTCACCAAAGTAGAATGCAGAACATTTTCTTAAAAAGCTTTGTTATGCCAGTTGACCTAGATGTCCCCTGAAAGCATGGTCCTCAGACCCCTACCCCTGCTACTCTGTCCTTCAAAGTGTTTGTATTCAGGAAACTTCTTAGCTTTGGTTTAGTCCAGTTGTGCTGACTTCCCCTGTAGTGTGTGCTGTCCTTCCCTTCACCTAAGATAATTCTTGTCTACTATCTAGTTAGTAAATAACCCTCACCCTCCCTCGCCACCCTTGTAACCATCAAAGAATGTTGTCTTCTGTGTTTAAACCTTTTCTTGAGTTCTTATAATAGTGGTGTTATACAATATTTGTCCTTCTGTGACTGACTAAATTCATTCAGCATAATGACCTCCAGCTTCCTCCATGTTATAAGATGTTTCACAGCTTCATTGTTGTTCTTTATTGTTGCATAGTATTCCATTGTGTGAATATACCATAATTTGTTTATCCATTCATCCGTTGATGGGCACCTAGGTTGTTTCCATCTTTTTGCTGTTGTGAACAGTGCTGCAGTGAACATAGGTGTGCATATATCTGTTCATGCGATGGCTCTTATTTCTCTAAGATATATTCCAAGGAGTGGGATAGCTGGATCGTACGGTACTTCTATTTCTAGCTTTTTAAGGAAGTGCCAAATCGATGTCCGAAGTGGTTGTACCATTTTACATTCCCGCCAACAGTGCGTAAGTGTTCCAGTCTCTCCACAACCTCTCCAGCATTTATTATTTTGTGTTTTTTGGATTAAGGCTAGCCTTGTTGGGGTGAGATGATATCTTATTGTAGTTTTGATCTGCATTTTTCTAATGGCTGATGATTGTGAGCATTTCTTCAGGTGTCTGTTAGCCGCCTGAATATCTTCTTTGGTGAGGTGTCTGTTCACATCCTTTGCCCATTTTTTAATTGGGTTATTTGTCTTTTTGTTGTTGAGATTTGGAAGTATCTTGTAGATTTTAGAGATTAGACTCTGATTGGATTTGTCATAGCCGAAAATTTTTTCCCAGTCTGTAGGTTGTCTTTGTACTCTTGTGGTGAAGTCTTTTGATGAGCATAAGCGTTTGATTTTTAGGAGCTCTGGGTTATCTAGTCTTTCTTCTGGTGCTTGTGGATTGTTACTTATGGTTCGTATTGTGTTTATGCCATGTATTAGGGCTCCTAGCATTGTCCCCATTTTTCTTCCACGATCTGTATCATTTTCGATTTTGTATTCAAGTCTTTGATCCATTTTGAGTTAGTTTTTGTGCATAGTGTGAGGTATGGGTCTTGTTTCAGTTTTTTGCAGATGGACATCCAGTTATGCCAGCACCATTTGTTAAAGAGACTGTCTTTTCCCCAGCTAATGGACTGTGGGCCTTTGTCAAAAATCAGCTGCTCATTCACCTTCTTTTGGTGAGGTCATAGACACGTGGCTACACCTCACTGCAAGGGAGGCTGCTGGGAGATGGAATGCATGGGCTACCTGTGGGTCAGGCTACAGTTCTCCTATCATGGGTGTCTTAGTTATCTAGTGCTGTTATATAACACCAGTGGATGGTTTATCAAAGAGAAATTTATTCTCTCACAATCTAGGAGGCTAGAAGTCCAAATTCAGAGCACCAGCTCCAGGGGAAGGTTTTCCCTCTCTGTTGGCTCTGGGGGAAGGTCCTTGCATCAATCTTCCCTTGGTCGAGGAACTTTTCAGCGCAAGGACCCCGAGTCCAAAGGACATGCTATGCTCCTGGTGCTTCTTTCTTGGTGGTATGAGGTCCCCCTGTCTTTCTGCTCACTTCTCTCTTTTATATCTCAAAAGAGATTGGTTTAAGACACAACCTAATCTTATAGATTGAGTTCTCCCTGATTAACATAACATATAATATGTATTATATATATTATACGTATATATGCTTATATTTGTATTATATATCACATTTATGTCATATATATAAACCCAAAAACTTGTTGCTGTTGAGTCAATCCCAACCCATTGCAACCCTGTAAGACAGAGTAGAATTGCCCCATAGAGTTTCCAAGGAGCAGCTGGTGGATTCATTAACATCACAGAGGTGGGATTTACAACACAGAAAAATCACATCACATGAGAAAATGGTGGACAGTCACTGAATATTGGGAATCATGGCCTAGCCAAGTTGACAAACATTTCTGGCAGACACAGTTCAATCCATGACAATGATAGGTAAGGAGTATGGACTGTGATGGACAGCTAGCAGTCTCTGTTATGCAGATATTTGCATAAAATATGTGCCCTCAGGCAGCATACACTGACTTGAGGAGATAAACAGATCTTCAAGTTCACAATATAACTTGACATAATGACTAGCTCTATGAAGGAAAATAACGTGGGTATGGGGATATGGAATGAAATCACTACTTAGATAGGGATAAAGAACAGTTAAGACAGTCTAGTCCAAACCCTTATTCTTATAGATGAGAAACTTTGAGGTAAAATAACTATAAAATTTTTAGTATCAATAAGCAAATGAAAGGCAAATCCATGAAAAAGGGCATTACTGTTTTCTGGTGTCTTCAAATAATGTCACAGAGTCTGATGCCTGATCTGTGGTCTTGATAGTCCAACTTGGGGCGTGTGTAGTGAAGAATTAGCTTTATCCAAAGAGAAACCTGGCCCTTGTCCTATTCCTGGGAGGAAACCTCTAAACCCTTAGAATTTCCTGAGTGATTGGAATGTCTTTGTTATTCTTGGTGAGCCCCTTGGGCCACACAGGATAGTATATGATATCAAGGTAACTCATGATGGGCCTCTAGATAGTTTATGCTAACCAAATGACTCAGGGTGGGTGGTGCCCAGGCCACAAAGGCTAAGCATGTGATTGGAGCTTAGAGCCATGTAGTATCAGCCTGGCCTCCAGGGAGGGGAGGCGCGCTGAGATTGGGTTCAGTCCATGGCTAATGATCCTGGTAATCATGCCTTTTGTCTTAGGGTTCTCTAGAGAAACACAGCTAGTGATTTATATATGTATATAAAGGAGCCCTGGTGGCACAGGGGTTAAGCACTTGGCTGCTAACCACAAGGTCACTGGTTCGAACCCACCAGCTGTTCCACGGGAGAAAGATGTGGCAGTCTGCTTCCATAAAGATTATAGCCTTGGAAAACCTATGAGGCAGTTCTATTCTGTCCTATAGGGTTGCTATGAGTCAGAATTGACCCAGTGGGTTTCGTTTTGGTTTTTTATATATGTGTGTGTGTAGTATGTATTATATATCATGTATATGTATATATATGTATAATATCTATCATATTGTTACACAAATAACACAGGCCTTCTGCGTTTGTTTGCTGGCCGTGCCCACCCCCTGCGAGGCACCCTCACAAGCACCACCATACCAGTCCTCTTCCACATGTTGTAAAAAAATTAGCATAGTGCACTTACGAAAATACCTCACAGGAGGAGGGCGCAGCTGGCAGAAAAACACAGAAGGCTCACATTATTTGCATAAAACATGGTCCATGTTATCAGGAGAGACCAGTCCCTGGAGAAGGACATCATGCTTGGTAAAGCAGAGGGTCAGTGAAAAAGAGGAAGACCCTCAACGAGATGGATTGACACAGTGGCTGCAACAAGGGGCTCCAGCGTAACAATTGTCAGCATGGTGCAGGACCGGGCAGCATTTCATTCTGTTGTACACAGGGTCTCTATGAGTCGGAACCAACTTGATGGCACCTAACAACAACATGTGTGTTCCCAATTGATTTAAGCAAATCTGACTACACACACACACACACACACACACACATACGCATACACACATACACACATACACTTACATATATATGACAGAGCCCTGATGGTGCAGTGGTTAAGAGCTACGGCTGCTAACCAAAAAGGTCGGCAGTTTGAATCCACCAGCTGCTCCTTGGAAACCCTATGGGGCAGTTCTGCTCTGTCTTATAGGGTCACTACGGGTTGGAATCTACTCAACAGCAATGGGTTTTTGGGTTTATATATATAACATGTATGATATATATAATACTTATATGTGCATACATACATGTATGATATATATAACACATATTATATACATACATATATATAGAGAGAGATTTACTTCAAGGAATTAATCCATGGGATTGGGGGGTGGGGAGGGCCGGAAAAGTCCAAAATCCATAGGTCAGGTCAGGTGGCAAGAAGAGTGAAGATTAAGTATGTTCTGGCACAATGGCTGTTTATACTCTGGACGCAGGACACACCTTTTTGCTCTTAAAACCTTCAATTAATTGGTTAAGGCCCACCCGTGTTATGAATTAAATTACTTGAGGCCAATTGATTGAATCACATGTGACTGCTTTATAATAGCAACTAGACTGGTGTTTTACCAAACAACTGGGCACCACAGCCTAGCCTTACCTCTCAGTAAAAACTCTGCACCCTAAGGCTTGGGTGAACTTCCCTACTTGACAGTATACTGCGAATTGTCACACTTGGATGTGTCAGGAGGGTGACACACCCTAACTCCATGGGAGAACACAAGGAAGCGTTATGTTTGGGACCCTCTCCAACCTCGCCTATGCGTTTCTCCCTTTGGCTGGTCTCATATTTACCCATTTGCTCTAATAAAACTGTAACCCTCAGTACACTGCTTTCCTGAGTTCCGTGAGTCATTCTAGAGAATTACTGGACCTGAGGGGGTAACGGGAATCCCCAGATTTGTAGCTAGTTTGTCAGAAGTGAGGGTGGCCTAGGGGAAGACCATGCTCCGGACCTATGAAGTTTGGCTGAACTCCTGGTAGTTGGTGTCATTGTCGGGTGGGGTAAGGAAATGGAGTAGGATGCTCGGTCACGAAAGTTCACCGTGGAAAGTCAGGGTTAGAGGGACCCTTAGAAATCCCAGGCCAACTTCTGATTTTACAGATGAGAACCCTATGATCCAGAGAGAAGAGCCAGCTGTCCTGACTTTTGCCCAGTATCTGACTTTTCCCAATTGCCGTTCAGGAGGATGGCCATTCAGAGGACAGAGGTGTGGGGTGGGGGAGGCCCAGCTAGAGGGCAGGTTTGCCTGAATTCCGACAGTGTGATCCCAGCTCCCGAAACGCGGAGTCCTCTTACTCTCCCCAGCCCTCACTCCCAACCTCAGGACTTACCAGTCACTGTGAAGTCAACCCCAACTCATGGCAACCCCATGTGTGTCAGATTAGAACTGTGCTCCATGGGGTTTTCATTGGCTGATTTTTCAGAAGTCGATTTCCAGGCCTCTCTTCCAAGTTGTCACTAGGTGGACTCGAACTTCCAACTTTTTGGTTAGCAGCTGAGCACCTTAACTGTTTGCACCACCAGAGACTTCGTCAACCTCTCATCTGCACACAAATGCAGAAAAAATGGCTTTTTCTGGAAATGGCAGGAGCAGGGTTTCTTCCTTTACACACCCAAGGGGGCCTTAGCCCTCTCTCCTTCTCCCTCTACCTAAGGCCAAACATCTCAGACTTCCCAAGTGTAATTTCCAGCGCATTTGGTTAAATAACTCACTAAACACCCCAGATACTGTGCTTGGCTGTTTGCTAAGTCCCCTCATTTCACACACGGATCCAAAAAGCAATCAACTTTGTCCAGCATGATTTGTTCTTTAATAAAGAAACTCGGCGATCTCACAGCTGATCTTTGCCCAGGGCTCAGGCTGCAGCCAATCCCCGAGCTCTGTTTGGTAAGTATCCACAGGGGAGTCTCTGGGCCTGGTGGCAGCAGTGCCGGCAACAGCTGTAAAGAGATGCTTTCTTACATAAAATGGAAGGCAGGAGACCTTTCCAAGTGGGACCTGAAGGCACAGTGGCAAGTGAGTCTGGTAAACATGTTAGATATCAGTTTCATATTTTCACCTAGTACTAAAATTCCAAAGGCTGGTCCCACTGTTGGAAGAGAGCAATCATCCACATGGGAGTTCTTGAAGCAAGTGTTTAATCACGAAGATTATACATAACTGACCCCATCCTTTAGCTAGAATAGGTGCTGGTTGGGTCCAATTGCAAATTGGTTTCTGTAATATCTTGAATTGATCAATATGATTGTTTCTTACTCTGACCTTGTATCTGTTCTCCTTGGGACCTGTCATATCAGTGGGCTATTTGCTGTGTTTCTTCTTTGGAGAAAGGATGCTCAAGTGCCTGGGCAGGTCATTCCTTAGTTTCCCTCATTGTAAAAATTATTATTATTGGCTCACACTTCCCAATGCTTGATGTTTTAACTTCTGGTGTTAGATTTTTACCACCTGGTGACTGATCACTGGATTCTATTAAAGTGGCCATGCATTCAGGCATCATCAATAATTTACAAAGTGGTTTGTCAATAACTTTAGTTCTTCATTAAATCAAGTGTACAGATGCTCCCTCCCCAAGCATTTGTTCTGCTCTGGGTTTGTGTGATGACTTCTTTAACTCACTTTACCAGCATTGCTTGCTTCTCTCCTGAGATCCTTCCCTGGCAGAGAGATCCCTGTGGTTTATCTTGGTTTTGGATTTCTCTTCCCCATGTCCAAATCTGCAAGAGAAATGTCAGGATAGGGAATTCATTTATTCACTCACTCAGACATACTGAATGCCTACTGTGTGCCGGGCACTGTTTTAGGATCAAGACAATAAGAATGAGTGAAATAAAGTCTGTGTCCTCATGATGCTGCCATTGGCTTGAGGAGATGGACAGTAAGTAGATAATAAAGTGCGTAATATAACTTTACGTAACGGCAAACTCTGTGAAAGAAAATCATTCAGGTAAGTGGCTATACCAGTTTCCATGGAGTCAACTCTGATTCATGGTGACCCCCTGTGTGTCAGAATAGAACTGTGCTCCACAGGCTTTTCAATGGCTGATTTTTCAGAAGTAGCTCGCCAGGCCTTTCTTCCTAGTTTGTTTTAGTCCGGAAGCTCTGCTGAAACCTGTTCAGTTATAGGATGACCAAAAATCGTACTTAGATAGGGTGGTCTGGAACAACAGAGGCAGTGGATGCAAAGGACCTGAGTCTGGACTGCTGTTGGGTTGTTTGAGGAACATCCAGGAGTCCTGAGTGGTTGGAGCAGAACCAGCAGGGGGAGAGTGGAAAAAAATGAGGTCTAAGAGGTCACTAGGGCACATCAGGGCAGGTGGTGTGGACCAGAGGAAACTTCTGGAGTTTATTCTAAGTGAAATGGAAGCTCTTGGAGGGTCGTGAGCAAGGGAGAGACATGGTCTTTTCTATGCTTCAGAAGGATTCCTTCTGGTTGCTATGTGGAGAGGGAACTGAAAAGTATTTTCCTAGGAAGCTCTGAATGTATGTGTACGGGATTTGGTCTGAGATTTTCTTTTTAGTATATGATGGTGTCAGGTTTTGAAATCAAGGCTATACTAGCTCTGTGAAATGAATTGGGATGCTTCCCTCTTTTTCCTATTGTGAAGACAATTTAAACAGCGTAAGTTTCAAACCCTCATGTTTTCATCTTTTGACAAATGTGGAAAATGATTTTATATTCGATATCCTGTTAAGGTTATTTTAGTTTTCTTTTTTAGCTTTTAAATTATAATTTTATACTTTTATAGGTTATATACTTTTATAAGTTTTAACTTATAATTTAAAAAAAGCATATCCATTCCACTAACATTTTCAAGTATATCACTCTTCTCATGAATTTTCATCTCCACGTTTTAGGTATATCTAGTTATATCCTCCTTCTCATTTGTACGTATATGTATCTACAATTTCTATATTATAGATAGATACCTATATTATATACAATATTACATTGCATATAATATTGACATTTTATTGTATTATAGATACTGTATATAATATATATTCCTTTCTTTTGTTGATGAAATGTTCCAGAAGTTATACAGTTTAATGGATTTTTTACATCTAAAATCAAAAACCAAACTCATTGCTGTTGAGTCAATTCCAACTCATAGCGACCCTGTAGGACAGAGTATAACTGCCCCATAGGGTTTCCAAGGAGTGGCTGGTGGATTCGAACTGCCGACCTTTTGGTTAGCAGCTGAGTGCTTAACCCTGGTGCCATCAGGGCTCTAGAATTACATCTAGGATTTATTTAATACTTACGCTTTTCATATTTTCTAAATTCATTAACTGTTGCTTTTATCTATTAACTCTTTCCCCTGATTTCGCTGAAATTTTTTCTAACATCTTGAGTTGATAGCTTAGTTCATTTAATATCATGTTTTTGTTTAATGATGAAATTATGTAAAGCCATGCATTTCCTTAGTACAGCTTTTGCCGCATTCCATAATTTTTGCTACATATTTTTCGCATTGTCATATTTAAATAGCCTAGAATTACAATTTGGTTGCCTCTATAATTGAGAGCTATTTAAGATTATATTTTTATAAAAGTAATATCTGCTGTTGTATTGAAAATGCACACTGTTTATAGACGGATAAATTGAGAAGCAAAAGCTACCCCCCTCCTTCCCTTGCCTGTTCACTTCTCAGTTGAGCATGCACCCAACTGGACCTTGTCTAAACACATATAAAACGATACATTATCAA
This sequence comes from Dugong dugon, assembly GCA_030035585.1. Classification (NCBI taxonomy): domain Eukaryota; kingdom Metazoa; phylum Chordata; class Mammalia; order Sirenia; family Dugongidae; genus Dugong; species Dugong dugon. Next base: position 62,079,178 of record CM057470.1, read on the forward strand.
CACACAGAGTTTTGTTAAAATGAGCTAATATTATACGTGTCCTCCGGATTCCTTTATTTACTCCACAGTAAACTGTAGCAGTATCTCTAGGTCGATTTCATTCTTCTTAAATGGCTATTCAGTATTTTATTATGTGGAATAAATTTATTTAACCATTCCCCTACAAATAATGAACTTCTATATTTTCTTACTTATTTTTTCTTTGTATACTTGTGCAACAATTTCTGCAGGAATACTAGGTCAAAATTATTCCCATTTCCCCTTTTTATAGGTAAAGGGGGTGGTGTACTTGTAAACTGGCACTTAAAAACAAGCAAACAAGCAAAAGGAACCACCTGGTCAGGAGCATTTGCCAATTTCTGTGGTCTAAATACTGTCACCATGGCTGATTTCAAGCTACTAACTGCTCCCCAAAAGTCCTGAATATTTAGCGATGGGCTCTTGTGAGCTGGTACAAGCTAGTACAAACTGGTTCCAGCACACCACTGGGAAAAGCCAAATTGCCTCCAAAATTATTGGGTTAATTCACATGCAGACAGTGTATGAGAGTGTACTTTTCTTTTTAACTTCAGTAATTCTGGATATGCAGAATCCTTCTAATTTTTTTTCTAATCTGATAGATTAAAAAATGTATTTCATGTAATTTAGTTTGCGTTTCTTTTTATGTGTTTAATACCACTTAGATTTCTTCTATAAATTGCCCATTCATATTACTTGCCCAGTTTTTTTCATTCAGCAATATTTTAATTGAGCACACACCTTCTACATAAGGTGCATTCCCTCTAGTTGCTTGAGATCCAACAGATAACAAGATAGATTTTATCCTCTGCCCTAGCAAAGTTTTTGGTCTAGAGGGCAAGCCAACCAGGAGCAAGTAATCAGATAGATAAAATTAGTGCAAGTTGAAAACAAACCATGACGTTACAACTGGGAAGCTAAAAGAGAAGATAACAGAAGGACCTACTTGAGCACCAACACTTGGGGGAGGGCTCTCTGGAAGGTGACGTTTGAGCTGAGACTTAAAGGGTGAGACAGAACCAGCCAGGGAGAGTGTGAGTTGAGGATTAGGGATTAGAGGTGGCGTCGGAAGTATGCACGAGTTCTACAAGCATCAGCAATGGTGTGTGCAAAATCCCTGAGAATTCAGGGAGTTGGGGAGAAGAACAGTGAGGCTGGAGCAGAGTGATGAAGGAAGGAGGTGAGCAAGATGAGCTGGGAGAGCTAGGGAGGGATCGGGCCACGCAGGGCCCTGCAGACCAGAGAAGGGTTTGGTTTTATTCTAAGTGGTCAGCTACTGAAATGTTTTAAGTAGAGAACTGATGTGTTGTTGTTGTTAACTGCTGTCAAGTTGAACCCCAACTCATGGCAGCCCCATGCACAACGGAATGAAATACTGCCTGACCCTGCACTATCCCCACGGTCAGTTACAGATTGGACCATTGTGATCCCTATGGTATTCATTGTCTGACCTTCAGAACAGATCATTGTGCCTCTCTTCCCAATCTGTCTTAGTCTGGAAGCTCCACTGAAGCCTGCTCAGCATCACAGCAACATGCAAATCACTACTGACAGACAGGTGGTGGCTGCACATGAGGTGCATTGGCCAGGAATCGAACCCAGGTCTCCTGCATGCAAGACAAGAATTTTACCACTAAACCGCCACTGCCCCCATAAGAATTGATGTTATTTTTTTTTTAAATAAAATAAATAAAAGTCTTATTTACTGCCGTGCAAAGACTACATCATAGGGAGGTCGGAGAGGTTTCTGGAAGCCAGTTAAGAAGCTGTTTGTTCTACTAATCCTAACCAGTTGCTGTCGAGTGGATTCCAACTCATAACGACCTGTCGGACAGAGTAGAACTGCCTCATCGGTTTTCCAGGGAGCGGCTGGTAGATTCGAACTGCTGACCTTTTGGTTAGCAGTTGAGCTCTTAACTACTACGTCACTAGGGCTCTGTACTAATCCTAAAAGAAACCCCATTGCCGTCGAGTCGATTCCAACCCATAGCCACCCTGTAGGACAGAGTAGAAATGCCCCACAGGGTTTCCAAGGAATAGCTGGTGGATTCAAACTGCTGATCTTTTGGTTAGCAGCCAAACACTTAACCACTATGCCACCAGGTTACCATGCTAATCCTAGTGACAGATAATAATGTTTTCGACCAGGATCCTTATGCTGAACAACTAAAAGGGCCACTGTTCAAATTGCAGCCTGTGCTGTGCTGTAACAGACAGCCTTGTGGCTCAGATGATGCATTGTTTGTTTTTTCTTACTGATTTTTAGCTATCTTTTGGATATTGTGTATACATACCCTTTGGTTAATCTATATGTTGCAAATATTTTTTCACAGTTAGTTATAATTTATTTCATGACTTAAAGCATCCAGGTTTTACATTTTCACTAAGTCAGCTTTTGTCAGTATTTTCTTTATTGGTTCTGAATTTCCTTGTCACATTTAGGAAGAGTTTCCCTTCTGCAAATTTATAAAACTTGTTTTTGCATTTTTAGTATTTAGTTTTTTTATTATGTAGACTTAAAAAATATGTCTGGAATTTATTTTGGTATATAAATAGGTTAGAAGTTAATCTTCATTATATATATATGTATACACACACACACACACACACACACACACACACATTTTTTACAGTGTACCTTTACACCATGCCATGCTGCTTTTATTACTGGAGCTTTTAGTACATTTTGATTTCTGGAGGTACAAATCCTCTCTCATCATTATTCTTTACAAATTTTATTAGCTGATCAAATGCATTCATTTTATATATGACTTCTAGAATCAGCTTGTCAAGTTCCATTAAAATAAAATAAAAACAATGAGATTTTAAAAGGGTTTGAATGGAAGGCATGGCTTAGTTTGAGGAGAACTGACATTTAATAGTTTTTGAGTTTTCTTATCTAGTAATACGGTATGTCTTGTCAGCTCTTCAGACCTTCTTTATTCCCTTTAGTAAAGTTTTCACAGTTTTTATCATAGAGTTCTGATACTTCTTTTGTGTTTATTACAAGGCATTTTATCATTTTTTGCTATTACTGCAATGGAGTTATTTTTCATTGAATTTTGCCAGTGTAGGAAAGCTATTGATTTTTGTATATTTTTCTTCTATCTGGTTACTTTATTGAATTTTCTTACTAGTTTTAATAGTGGTTCAGTTGATTGCCTTGGATTTTGTAGGTAAACTATCATATCATCTGCAAATAATGACAGTTATACTTCTTTCATTTTAATATTTATTTCTCTTGCTTTTTTCATAGTACATGGATTGTGAATTCCTAAAAAATAATAAATAAAAATAGTCGTAACAGGCATTCCTTACAGAAATGTCTTTTGGATTCATAATTATGAAGTTAAACTTTTTTTTTTTTAGCTTACTAAGAATTTTTACCAGGAATTGATGATAAAAGTTTTTTTAAAAAATTGTGGTGAAAATATACACAACCAAACAAACACCAATTCAACAATTTCTACGTGTATAATTGACAGATTATATTCTTCAAGTCGTGCAACCATTCTTGCTACCCTTTTCCAAATTATTCCACTACCATTTACATAAATTCAAGACCCTCTAAGCAAAAACTCCCCCTACCCCCTTCCCTCTTATCCCCGGTGACAACTGATAAGCTCTGGTTTCTATATATGTGCTTATTTTATGTAAGTGAGATCGTACAGTATTTGTCCTGTTGCGACTGGCTTATTCTGCTCAGCATGATGTTTTCAAGGTTCATCCATGTTGTGGCGTGCATCAGGATTTCATTTCTCTTTATGGCCGAGTACTATTCCATTGTATGGGTAGACCACGTGTTGTTTATCCATTTCTCTGTTGATGGACGTTTTGTCTCTTGTGAAAAATGCTGCAGAGATCGTTGGCGTACAGGTTGATGATGACTTTTGAAAAGATGACCTTTCTGTACTTGGGGTGTTGATCACATGGTTCTTCTTCTTTATAATGTTTGAATTGTCTAGTTTTTTGGTCTTCCTCTGTTGAACTTTCTCTGTATTTCTGAAATAAATACACCTTAGCCCCGGTGCTTTAATGTATTATTAAACTGAGATTTAGTTTGCTAACATTTATTTAGAATTTTTGCATTGAAATTTATAAATGAAATTGGTTGAGAACCTTCCTTTTTTCTGCTATCATGTTTGGTTTTGATGAGAAATCAAGCATTGAGTTCTGACGCCAGTCTTAGGTTTATTGCAAGGCATTTTATCATTGAGGATCAAAGAGTGACTGAAATTTTTTTTATCTGTTTCTATACTCTGAAGTGGTTTAAATAATAAATTATATATTTTTAGATGTTTGATAAAAATGGGTCACAAAATGATCTGAGCATAGAATTTTGAGGCAAGTAGCTCTTTTGCTATCTGTTCAATGTCTTCTATTGTTCCCGACATACTACTTTTTATTATGTCATGAGCCAATTTGTCTAAAATTGTCTGTTTCACCTAAATTTTCAAATTATATAGGTATGAAGTTGAACATAGTAATTTAAAAATTTTATTGTAAAGTTTCCTCGGTAGCCATAATTACTTTTCCTTTAGTGTTTTGTGTGTGTGTATGTGTGTGTATGTGTGTATGCAGCTACTTTTCTTTTTCTACAACCAGATTTTTAAAATGTTTTCTTTCTTGGGATTTCACTAAACTAGGTTTTGGTTTAGTTATCAGGTCTGCTTTTTTTATGTTTAATTAGTTTCTCCTTGTGTTTATATTAACTCCATCTTTCTGTTTTCTTTAGATTTATTCACTTTTGTTCATTCTTGTTTGTTACACGTGCTTTTAAGGTTATCATTTTTCCTCTGAGTAAGACTTCGGCCACAAATCATAGGTTAGGAAATATAGTGTTTTTTACTCTTTTCTAAATGATATGTCACTTCAGTATGAATTTCCTTTTTTATACAAAAACTATTTAGAAGAGTTTTTATGTTTGCATTTGAAAATATTCTAGATGGTTCTTATTTTGGCTATTGCTCATTTATTAATATATAATTTTTTATAACTTTGATTTGATAACAAGCCACTTGTATGATTTCTACCCTGAGAGGTTTATTGAGCTTTTCTTTGTTGATTGGTACCTAATGTATGACCGATTTTTGTAAACGCTGTATGGATATTTGAAAAAAGTATATTTTTACATTTGCTTGGATATCTATCCATGTTTGTAAGTTTTGTTATGTATGATTTCTATGTCCTGTGTATGTTTTTGCTACCTCATATTTTAAAAATCCTTAGTGATTGGTTATATCTTTCACCATAATTGTGGTTTTGTCAAATTCTCTTTTCTTTCAATTTTGCTTTAAATATTTCTCCACTGTATTTTTCATTTATTTGTTAAAAGTTGATGATTACTATTACTTCTTTGGTCCATAGCTTTTACCAAAATATAGTTTTCTTTTTTATCCTTTTTGATACTTTTTGCTTCTTATTATTTGTCATCCAATATAGTATTTGTAGTCCTGATTCCTTACTGTTAACAAGTCCATAGTTTATATTTGTCTACTCCTTTGTTTTCTGCCTTTCTGTATAATTTTGCTTATATATATATATATATATATATATATATATATATATATTTTTTTTTTTTTTACATATTAAGAATCCTTGAAAAAAATCACTGAATGAGTTTCACAGCAATGATATAACTATTTAGATTTACCTTTATTTTTACTGGTTTCTTTCCTATTGTTTCCTTCTTTCTTTCTCTCTCTCTCTTTGCCTTTTTTTTTTTTAAAGTAAATTTAAAAAAATATATTGAGTGACTGAGTACTTGGGTGGAAAATTGTATGAGTGTTTATATTTCTGAAAAATGTCTTTATTGTGCTATTCTAGGTCGTAAGTATTTTTAATTAAAAATTTCTTTGGTAAGTTTACTTTTTTATTATAGAACCTTTTAACCATATAAAAATATATACAGTATGAAGAACCCTTTTGTACATCTCTCTCAGCTACAAAAGTCATCGTCTAATAGCCACTCTTGTTTTAGCTGTATTGCTCCTTTCTCCCATCTCATATCGCTCACTGGATTATTTTGAGGCAAATCTCAGACACAATATAATGTCATCCATAAACTGTAAATATTTCAGCCTGTATTTCTGAAAGAAAAAGATGAAGAATGTTTTTTGGAAACATAGCCACAATACCTAAAAAATTTAACATTAACTCCTTAACACATTAAAATTACATTCAGAGTATTTGACCTTTAACACTTTGAAGTCATGGCCCCATTGTTTCTGACACCTAGTTTTGCAAGTGAAAAGTATATCAATCTCTCTCGGTAAATTTATTTTTTTTCCATTTCTGGAAATCAGTAATATTTTATTTTTAAACTTGGAATTCACATATTTTCTGTCTCTCCTGGAGTCACCAGATGTTGCAAACACACTTGGCTGCTAACTGAGAGATTAGAAGTTCAAGTCTACCCAGAGGTGCCTTGGAAGAAAGACCTGTCGATCTACTTCCAAAACGTCAGCTATGGAAAACCGTGGGAAGCACAGTTCTACTCTGACACACATGGGGTCGCCATAAGTCAGAATCAACTCCATGGCAACTGGTGGTACTGGTGTCTCTCCTTACTTTCTGAGCTGACCACACTAGCCTTCTTTTAGTTTCTTAACATGTCTAGCCACAGGATCTTTGCATAAGCTGTTCCTCTCCTGCCACATCCTACTTACGTAACTCTACATATCCTTTAGATGGGAGCATAATCACCACTTCCTTGACATCCTGCTGGGGCAGCCCCTTGTCTTATGCTATCATAACACCATTTGCTTGTCCCTTATAACTCTTATCTGAACTGTAATTGTATATTTTTACATGTATTTTTTTGGTACGATATGTATTATTCCTACCACACCATAAGCTCCATGAGAGCAGGGACTCTGTCAGTGTTTATTCCCCATTGCATATGAAGTACCTAGCATAGTATTTTGCACATAGTGGACACTCAGTATCTATTAAATTTTTGAATGAATTAATAATATTTTATAAGGCATTCATTGTGTCTTTATTATCTAAATACTTTATTTTTCTATTATTATTTTCATTCAATCTTTTCCATTTTCCTCTCTAGAATTCCCATTAGATCGATACTACATTTGCTCAAGCTATCTGTAATGACTTTAACATTCTCTCATAATTTTAATCTGTTGCCCTTTTGCCTGGTTGTTGTTAGCTGTCATCAAGTTGGCCCCCTTTTTCCTAGAGCTTACTAATTTGCCCTTCAGCCTTGTCCATTCTGGTATTCAGCTCTTCATGGGTTTTGCTTCTTTTAGCTTGTTTTATCAATTACATTTTGTTTTCAAGAACTTTGCTTCTTTATTTTATGGGTATGATATTCTCTCAAATATCTCTTAAGGAACTATTTGCACTTATTTTAAAATTGTCTTCTGTTTCTTGAGTTTACACTGTCCTTGGAGGTTCTTCAGTCTGATACTTCTCTTTCATTCTTCTGTTTTCCTCAAAGAGATGGAAATTTTGGATTGTCTGCCCACTTTAAAATATTGATGCTCTAACCATCTAAGTAAAGTTTATCTGATTTATCCCCTTTTACCAATTGCAGGAAAATGAATGACATAATAGCTTTATGATTATTCAAATTATTGTATTTCTCCATGTTTGAGGAACATAAGGATTATTCAAAATGTATTCATCAGTTCATTAAGGTGTTTAACATTTATTGAGCATGTATTACATTGATAGGCATTGAAAACAGAAATATGTGTAAAGTTTCTGTTCTTTACCAATTCACTTAAGTGAGGGAAGACGTACATTCAAACAGATGTTACAATACTGCAATATTAAAGTGATCAGGATAATGGATTACCTTAAAAAAAAAAAAAACCTAGAAGATAAGAACTTGAAATAGTTCTAAAGTATTTGAAAGGGAAAGTAGTGGTGCTTTCTTTTTTGTTTCCCTACTGTCTGGAACATAGTAAACAGTCAATAAATTTTTAAAGTGTGAGTAGACATTCAGAGAATGGAGAAAATTAATGCAGATCTATAAAGGAAGTCCTCTGCTTCTTAAGTAAATATTTTCAATTCTTTATCTGGACATGGAGAAAACTATCCAAAACATTAGTTATATCTTCACTCTTTTTAGGAAGAATTGTAGATATCCTTGATGTTCAACAGTTAACCAAATAAGCTGTCTCAAGGGGAATTGAGAAGTAATAAGTCTTAATTCCCCAGTCTGTAGTCTTCCTCTGTGTGTGTGTGTATATATAGAGACAGAGAGAAAATGAGAGTAAGAGAGAAGAAGAAGAAAGGGAGAAGGAGGAAGAGGAGGAGGAGAGGGAGGATCAGAGGGAATAGCAGCAGCAGCAGCAGGAGAGAAAGGCAAGTAAAGGGACATCTGTGAAGAAGTGCTCACTTTTGTTTGCTTTTTGGTACTCCCTCCCCCCGCTGTTTTATGAAACAGTCATTCCTTTCAAGAGACAGAAAAAATGTGGAAAAAATGAGAAGAGACTTTCTCCACTTTTTCACATGTGTTATTTGTAAGGGCAGGGTACCAACTGTTGGCACGTTCTTTCTTCATGACCCTGTTTGTAGCTCTCCTATGGGAATATGCATTTATTAGTGTGAACTTATCTGGTTCTCCAGAGAACAAAAATTTTGTGAAAATGTATTTCCTGAGAGTAATGCAGTTTGGGAAATATGACGCCCAAAGGCCATATATAGATAAAGATTCAAGAACACTCTCTCTTATTAAAGAATATCAATTCAGATTATTATTTTTAAGCAAAAAAATAAAATACTTACATTGCATAAGAGGAGACTTGGTGGCACCATGATTAAGCACTCTGCTACTAACAGAAAGGTTGACAGTTTGAACCCACCAGTGGCTCCACTGGAGAAAAGACCTGGTGATCTCCTTCCCCAAAGATTTACAGCCTTGGAAACCCTATGGGGCAGTTCTACTCTATCACGTAGAGTCTCTATAGGTCAGAATAGAGTGGACGGCAACTGAGTTTTTGCTTTTAATATTGCATAAACAAATTGAGATATATTTTTCTTGAAAAATAAGAGATATAAGGTATTTATTAAGCAGCTCAGTGCTGGCCAACATCTCCGTCATCCTGTTGGGCTTTGTCCTCTATGTTGAAAGATGACTGCTGTAGCTCCACACATCACATTTACATTCAAGGAGAGACAATGAAGATGAAGGATGATTATATATGTATATATAGCCTATTTTCAAGAAAGCTAATGCAAGCCCAGGAGATTTCCATTTATATTTTGTAGCCCAGAACTAGATAATATGCTCACTCCTCACTGAGGGGAAGGCTAGAAAAGTGAATGGTTAGCTTTCCCAGTTTCTTTGGAAACAGGTAAATGAAAACGAGACTGAGAATGAATTCTGGGTTAACAGCAAATAGTATTTGTTAGGGACTTGAGATTTTGCATGGTAGAGGTTTTTCTATCCTTTTATGTTCAACCTGTCTAAGTCTTTATGTTTAAAGTGCATCCCTTATAAACAACATACAGATAGGTCTTGTTTTTGTATCCAATCTGATAATCTCTGCCTTTTAATTGCAGTATTTACTCAACTTATGTTTAATGTAATTTTTGTATGATCGAGTTTATCTACTATCTTGCTATTTGTCCCTCTGTTTTTTGTTCAGCCTTGGCTGTGACAGTTTCTCAGACTTTCCTTATTTTTGATGATTTTGACAGTTTTGAGGAGTACTGCTCAGGGATTTTGTAGAATATCCCTTAAAATGGGCTTTGTCTTATGTTTTTCTCATTATTAGACTGAAATCATGGGCTTTTAGGAGGAAGACCACAGAGTAAACTGCCATGTTCATCACATCATATCAAGAGTACATATTATCAACAGGATTTATCATTGTCAAGGTTAATCTTGATCATCTGGATTAGGTAGTGTTTGTTGTAGTTATCTACTGTACACAGTTACACTTTTCCTCCTCTTTCAACACCGTATTCTTTGGAAAGAAGTCACTATGCACAGCCCACACTTAAGGAGTGGGGAGTTACGCTCTACTGCCTTGAAGGTGGAGTATCTTCATAAATTATTTAGAAATCTGTTGCGTGGGAGGTTCGTCTGTCTCTCTCTCATTTAATTACTTATTCAATCATTTATTTCTGTCAGTATAGAGCGTGGATATTTAATTTTATACTTTGGGTTATAACCAGGGGCGATTAACCAGTAAACAAGATATGCACAGGCTTATAATAAGCAAGGTATGCATGGGCTTACTTGTGCTTATTTACTAATCTTTGGTGGAAAACAGGTGAAATTGTGCACTAAAGATTAGTAAGCAAGCACAGGTAAGCCTGTACCTACCTTGCTTATTGGGTATTCCATCCCTGGCTATAACTCAATACTACTTTATTTATTTTGTCGGGTAAAATTGTTCCAGATATTTTCCCTTCATTTGTGAGAGATACTCTTACTGTTTATAGAATTCTTGATTGCCTTTTTTTTTCATTTTCATTTGTGCACTTTAAAGATGTTGTGCCATTGTCTATGATCTCCACTATTTCTCAGTAAAATCAGTGATTGATCTTATCTTTGTTCCTTTATATGCAATGTCATCCCCCCCACCCCTACTTTTAAGATTTTTTCTTAAGTTTTGGTTTTTAGAGATTTTACTATAATATATCTATGTACTTTTTTTTTCTTTTAATTCATCCTGCTTGGGGCACTGTGCTTCTTGTATATGTGGTTGCTTTTTTTTTAAATCAAATTTGGAAAAATTTAGCCAATATTTTGTCAGTTTTTTTCTTGTATTATTCTTTTACTTTCCTCTCTTTACGGGACTGCAATTACATATATGATACAGATTGCTTGATTTTGTCCCACAGGTTACTTAGGATTTTTTTTTAAAACATTTTCCCCTGTTTTTCAGCTTAGATAATCTCCAATGATTTATCTTCAAGTTCATTGATCCATTCTTCTTCCATTTCCAATCTGCTATTAATCACATTCATTACCTATTTGCAGATATTGTTCTTTTTCAGCTGTGGAATTTCCATTTGAGTCTTCCATTCTAGACTTTTCATTTCTCTGATGAGATTTTTCTATCTATTCATTATCACCGTAGTTTCACTTTGTACTTTAACATATTTTTAATCGCTGCTTGAAAGTCCTTGTTTTAATTCCAACATCTGGATCTTTTTGTGGCCAGTTTCATTTAACTAGTATTTTTTTTCCTGCTAATGCGTCACCTTCCTACTGCTTCTCATGTTTAGTAATTTTTGTGTTTATGCTAGATAGTTGAGATTTTATGTGGTTGAGATTCTGGATTTTGTCATTTTCCTTTAGAGAGTGCTAAATTTCAGTCTGGCAGGCATTTAAGTTACTGGTGATCACTTGATCCTTTTGAAGCTTGGTTTTAATCTTCATTAAGGTGGGTCTAGAGTAAGCAGTGGTCTAGACTAGAATAGTCTTACTCTTTGGCTGTGGCCTCTTTAGCCCAGGTTGTTTAAATAGGTTTTTCTACTCTTCCTGGTTAGAACCCTTAAGTTTCCTACTACTGTGCAACTTCTGGAATATCTATCCAGCTCACAGCTCTCAAGCAGCTGTATTCTGCCAGGCTTCACGGAGACCCATTCTGCTCATGTGCACTTGGTATTTGACCAGAGACTTCAGGTCACCCCTATGCAGATTACAGGAACTTCTGTATACTGTTCCCTTTACTCTGGCACCCTGTTCTGCAAACTCCAGCTACTTCAGTAGTCCTGGACTGTGGTCTCTACTTCCTCAGCTCAGTGAGATCACTGTGCTCTGCTTGGGTTCCACCTTCCTATGCTGCAACCTGTAAAGTGCTCAAAGGCAGAAAGCCTCATTTTGTGCATTTCTCCAAAGATTCAAACCAGATGCCTCATATATTTTGTCCAGTTTTATAACTGTTTACAGCAAGAAGGATAGTCCAGTACCAACTACTCCGTCATCACGGCCCCCATTTTTTTTTTTTAATTTTTTTATTGTACTTTAGATGAAGGTTTACAGAACAAATAGTTCTTATTAAACAGTACACATACTGTTTTATGACATTGGTTACCAACCCCATAACATGTCAACACTCTCCCTTCTTGACCTTGGATTCCCTATTACCAGCTTCCCTGTCCTCTTCTGCCTTCTAGTCCTTGTCCCTGGGCTGTTGTGCCCCATTAGTCCATTTTTTTTTTTAAGGCCCTCATTTTGTTTTATAAGGCTGAAGTGGGGATTTTAAAACTTCTATCTCATATATATCTCAAAGATATTTTCCTCTTTAATCCTCCATTCCCATTGCCCCAAGGTATAAGCTTAGACTACCTTTGTTTGTTTGTCTTTACAGTTTCACATCGCTCCTGAAATTTCCCATCTCTTTGCCCATTATATTTAGCTTATCCTAAAGATTCTTTAACATATTTTAAAGTCCTTTGTTGCTATTTCAAAATCCAGGTCATTTGTGGATTTGCTTCTGTTGACTGATTTTTCTCTTAAATGAGTCACACTTCCCTGTTTCTTTGCATGTATGGTAATTTTTATTGTATACTGGGTATTGTGGATGATATGTTGTAGAGACCCTGGATTCTGTTATCATTTTCTAAAGAATATTGTGTCTTGTTCTAGCAGCTAGTTAGATTACTGCTTGGTCACCATGAATTTATGTAGACTTGATTTTTTACTTTGTTAGGGCAGGTCTCTTTTGAATTTACCCTTAGCCCTAGGGCACATCCCTTAGTCCTGAGATACAGTCTTTAGTCTTAAGGTGTAGTGTTTCTGGGTTTACATTAAAAAGTCTAAGGTGTTTACCAAGTTTCTGTAACTTGATAGGATAAAAACTCCAAACTTGGTCCCCCCAAGGTAAACAGCGTCTGTGATCTGACCAGCTCTTTAACTGTGCAGCTGTTGTTCTCCCCTTTACATTCGTCCATGGAGTTTTGCCCGTACACACACAGTTCAAAGGTCAGCCAAGGATTTGAGGGGAATTTATATGCAGATTTGGGGTTTACCTTTTGTGGATCACTCATTTCCAGGATGCCCCTCCTCAATTTTCAGCCACTCTGGCAGTCCCAGTCGCCGTCCTTTGATTTGGCTGATAATACTTTGACTTTCTGTTTGAATTCTGCCTTCTTCCATGTGGACTGGAGGGCGGGAGTTCCCTCAGAGAGAAAGTAGTATAAACATACAGCTCACCAGACATGGTTCTTTTCTTTCGAAGGTCAAGTCCTCTACAATTTCTGCCTGCTTTTGGTTTTCTCTAATGCCTTCGTATAGTTGAAGGATTTTTTGTTTGTTTGTTTGTTTGTTTTTTTAGTTCTGTTTTTGTTCAGAGATTATAATTAGTATCTCTGAAGCGTTAATCCAACACAAGTCTTTATTGGAACTAGAACTCAGTACTTAAGAAGTTGTCATTGGCTGTTGCTGAGTTAACTCCAATTCACGGTGACCTTATGTACACCAGGACAAAATGTTGCCTTGTCCTGCACTATCCTCACGATCACTGGAATGTGTGTGTCCATTGTTGCAGCTGTTGTGCTGATTCATGTCACTGAGAATCTCCCACACCTCTGTTGGCCCTCTACTTCACCAAACATGATGTCCTCCTCTAGCGATTTCTCCCTCCTGATGATGTATCCTAAGCAAGCAAATTGGACAGTATTCTGTTGTGATTCACAGGGTTTTCACTGGCTGGTTTTCGAAAGTAGATCATCAAGCCTTTCTTCCTAGTCTGTCTTAGTCAGGAAGCTCCACTGAAACCTGTCCATCATGGGTGACCCTGCTGGTATTTGAAATATTGGTGGCATAGCTTCCAGCTTCACAGCAGCACTCAAGCCACCACAGTATGACAAACTGACAGATGGTAGAGTACTTAAGATAATGGCATATAATTTCTTTTTACTTACACTAGAATTGAAATCATAACTTTTAACAATTAATTTGCAATACATCATTCTCTACTTCCCATTGCCCTTGTTGCCGTCGAGTAGATTTCGACTCATAACAACCCTATATGACAGAGTAGAACTGCCCCATAGAGTTTCCAAGGAATGTCTGGTGAATTCAAACTGCCAGCCTTTCGGTTAGTAGCCATAGCTCTTAACCACTATGCCACTTAGGGCTACTAAAAACCAAAAACCAAACCCGTTGCTGTCGAGTTGGTTCTGACTCATGATAACCCATGTGTTACAGAGTCGAATTGCTCCATAGGGTTTTCTTGGCTGTAATCTTTACAGAAGGAGATCCCCAGGTCTTTCTTTCGTGGTGCCACTGAATGCCTTCAAACCTCCAATCCTTAGGTTAGTAGCTGATTGCAAATTGCTTGCACATTGTATTTGATCCATTTGGGGGAAATCACTGTATTTTTAAGTAGGCTTGTCCAAATGTAAACTTCCAGGTTTCTATTAGAGTGCATCTATCAAGTATCTTACCTAAACTTTTTTAAAAGTTTCGAGCTTCTAGTAAAAATTCTGCATTACATTCATTCTTTATAGGATACGTTTGGGGGAAAGGAGGTCAGTAGGATGCTCATTTTAGAAATAAATTTTAAGGTTTCTCTTTAGATTTTGGGGAACATTTAAAGGATTGAAGGGGGGAGGAGAAAGAGTTAGACAAGGAGAAGAGAGAAGTGTCTCACTAAGTTATTGTTTTTGAAAAAGTAATTTCAGATCAGCTTAACCAGTCTTCCCCACCCTGTGTCCACAGGACCCAATATTTTACAAGCCCTTCATCATGAAAGTTCACAAAGAACTTGGAATTTTGTTCTGTACCTTAAGCTGTCACTGAGAACACAGTTAGTTCTTTAAAACTCACACAGTTCTAATTTTATCTAAACTTCATTAGCTTATCTTAAAATAATTCCCAAACCAAAGAAGAATAGAGAGCTGGAGCTCAGCACATCCAACTACCTTTATTTTAGTAATGAGGGACCTGAGACAGAGAAAGCATCACTCAAGATCATAATACAAGGTAGTGACATTGAGCTGGGACTTGAACTTGTAGGCTCTGCTTTCCTGGTCCAGGCTGTCATAGGCTGCAGCACACCAACCATCTTTTTTGTGTGGGTCCTTTTTCTTATCCTTCCTTTCCTTAACACCCCAGCTGCCCTGCATGGATTTAGTCCTGAGACCCAGAGTCCCAGGTTTACCTGAGCTTCATTTGTCTTTTTTAAAACAGCTTTAATGGGGTATAATTTAAATTCCATAAATTCACCTTCATTACCCATCTGTCAGTTTGTTGTACGGGGGTGGTTTGCCTGCTGCTACAATGTTGGAAGCTGTGCCACTGATATTTCAAATACCAGCAGGGTCACCCATGGTAGACAAGTTTCAGCAGAGATTCTCGACTAAGACAGACGAGGAAGAAAGGCCTAGTGATCTATTTCTGAAAATGAGCCAATGAAAACCCTGCAGAATATTTTTCTATACAGTGCTAGAAGATAAATCCTGTAGGTTGGAAGACACTCAAAATACACAGTGACCTCAACAAAGGACTTGAGCATACCAACCATCATGAAGATAGCACAACACTGGGCAACGTTTTGTTCCATTGTGCATGAGATTGCCATCAGTTGGAGGTGACTTGATGGTAACTAACCACTACCACAAAACCCACCTGTTTTTCATTTACTTTTTACTACCTCCTGAAATCTAAATCTCAGATTCCAGAATATCAAGTAGACAAGGATGGCTATTCCAAAGAAGACAATTGAGAGAGCCTGTGAATCTCAGGGTGTATACCCAGCAGTATATGCAGCCCCATTGCATGGAAACGACCATCCAAGAATCATCACATGTCTATGTTTTTTACCCCAAATCTCTTGGAAATCTCCTCACCCCCTATCCACAGCTCTTCCCAGCTTTGGTACAGGGCTTTCATTGTATCCAAGATCTGTGTACTTGTGTCATGTACCTGGCACGTGTTGGCTGTTGAATCTGACGCCCATGCTCAAAGGAAGAATTCAAATCACTTGCCCGAATTCCCTTCTTATCTGTGCTACATTTCCTTTGCCTGCTACCGCAGCACTTAGAAGGAAAATCCTCTGTGTGTTGTCTTTGGCATGAAAGGACAAAGCAGAAACTCGTATTTATTCCTTCACCCAGTAAATAATTCCTAGGCACTTCCTGTGGAGTGCCACCTGTGCTAGGCATGGGGATACACAGTGAGTTGAATCAGACAGAAGCTCTGCCCACAAGGAGCTCCCAAGAAAGTAGGTGTTGAGCTTCATGGTGAGTAGAAGCTCTTTTTATTTTGCTGAAATCCTTCAGTACCCTCAGCTGGTGGGTGGAGTGCTGGGGCAGGAGGACACTCTCAGTTCCATCCCTGATTTGCAGAGTAGAGGCCACTCCCAGGTGTCATCCTCTCCTCCTCCCTCACTCCCCACCCTCTCCCTGAGATTTTCAGCAAACCTCTGAGAGTCCAATTGGGAGAATATGGAACTACATTCTGGAGATCTGTGAGGATGGCCTGTAGGGTTGACTTTGAGATCTCAAAATATTATCAGGTGGTAGTGGTGTTTCAAACGGACCCTTCTGATCTGTACGGTTTTCATTGGCTAATTTTCTGGAGTAGATAATAACCAGGCCTTTCTAGTCTGTCATACTCTGGAAGCTCTGCTGACACCTTTTCATCATACCAACCTGCAAGCCTCCACTGAGAGACCGGTGGTGGCTGCATATGAGGTGCATTGGCTAGGAATCGAACCTAGGTCTCCCACATGGAGGAGAAAATTCTACCACTGAACTACCACTGCCCATACCTACTTATTATTGTTAGGCCACCCAAGTTGACAAAGGAGGAAGCAGAAACTCCGAGGGGTGACATGAGTTATCCAATGTGACATGACTAATAAGTGGCAAAGCCAGGACAGGGGCTTAGATCTCCTACCTGCCTGGTCCCAGGTGCTTTGCCACACCTCTCTGGTTCTCCTCAAAATCTCCCACATGACCAGTTTTGCTCCACACAACTGAGCAAATTGATGAACCCCGTAGCAAGCACTAAAGTCCTAGTTCCTGGCCCCACTATGTTACCCAGTAGGATTTGAATGTTCCTGAAATGACTTCTGAGGAATGTGCCGTCATTTTCAGATGTCAGTCTTCCTTGATGTGTCAGGAGACGTTTTATCCAGGCTAGGGGTCACCCCAAAGGGAAATGAGAGACCAGAGGCAAATCAAGGAAGGCCTGAATATAGGTTCAGAGCTGGCAGAGCAAGTTTTAGTGTATCATGCTGAAGGAACAGTGGGGCACTGTGAGGTCGAACTGCATGAGCTGTAGAAACAGGACAGTGCCAATACTTTTCTAGGCCTGCATCAGATAAACTGGGACATCTGCAATACTTCCTAAGCAAACTAGGTTACCCTCCCCACTGCTGCGGCCACCCGAGGGCATTGGGCAGCTGGGTGACCCAGAAATGACCATCTCCTTGTCCAGCTCCATCTGGAATTCCAGCCCATAATTCCAGGGCACTGACAAGACATGCTGTCTAGGTAGAAATGGGCTTACAACACTAAAAGGAATCATGTCCACTCTTGTTGCAGGAAGCTTATCCCAAACAATATAGGGAAAGAGGCATTTTGACTATCTTAAAAAAAAAAAAAAAAACAGAATTAGGGAGCAAAGTGACAATAAATCTTCCCCATCTACTTTTATGTTTTATAGTCTAGAGAAGCAAAATAGTGGTAGGAAAGTGTGCTATATTAAAAGGAAAAAAAAAAGTTTGAAGTCAAGAGACACTGATTTGAGTTGCTAAACAGAGAAATTTCTTCCTCTCGAGCCTAACTTTCTCAGCGGTACAATGAGGGGGTCAGCTTAGATGATCTGGAAGCATCCTTCCTGCCCCAAAACTCTGTAAGTATAAATGATCTCTAATTAACAATGCCAAAACACGGTAAGGGGGATAGCCACAGTCTAAAATGCCCCGTCTTCGCCCCAAAAGGATTGAGAACCTAGTGACTGGATGATCCCACAAAGCAGTATTGGAAACCACAGACACGAGTATAGAGAGCCAAGGAGAGGAAGGTAGCTCAGGTCAGCTGCCTTCTCTGGTTCCCTCCTGAGATATGTACACTCTCCCACTCACTCCTAAATCCAGGGTGTCGCAGTCCTGTGTGCCTTTGTTTGGAGGGGAGGTGAGGGGGGATGATCCTGGGGATCCTAAATTCCTAGGGATGGAAATAATAGGGGGTTATCAGCCAGTGACTATCAGAGCTGACCAGCTGCTGGGGCAAGCTTGTTTACTTAGTCATTCACAATGAGATGGAACCATATATGGCCAGCACCCCTACATTCCGAATCCTAGACCATCTGCTACCTCCAGAGCTGGGTCTAGAAGGAGGCGTGCTCAGAGGACATTCCAGCAAATGCACTTTGAGCATGGTGGGAAGTCTTTGGAACCAAACCTCTGTGTGAAATACCCCTAGCGTTAGAGACTTGGGCTGGACCACTGTGAGTTCATTCAATTATTTATACTAAGAACATAGGCAGGTCTTAGAGGCCTTTTCCCCTGCCTGGGCCACACTCCTCCCTTTCTGCAATGTCGCAGAGGTAGAACTTTAGGGGAACAATCTCAGACAATGAGACCCTGAAATACTAAACTAAAGAGTGAAAAAGACACCTTCCCATAAAAGTAGCAATCCTTAATCTCTTGTTTCTCAGTGACAGAATCTCCACCCATTAGCCCACAATCCAATTGTGTGCTTGCCCTTGACTGTGTGGGCATTTTAATCTTCTGAATCTGACTGGGAGAAACCTGGAGTTGGAATGCACAGAAGGGCATCTTCTGGCAGGACCGACATCCAAATAAATGAGGCTGAGGACAGAAGAGTTTTTTTAAAAAGTGTTTGAAACCTGGGGGTCAAGACTACAGTAGCTATTATCCCACTTCAGAATTCATCCAGGATAAAGGCTTATTCTTAGGCTGCACACCCTGAGGACACAGTAATCTGAACACCCTGACTGGGTTCTGAGTATGTGTGGTTGGGAAAGAACGCCATTGTTGGTTTTTGCGGTTAGTGTTTCAGCAGCTGAATGACCTTGAGAAAGTCACTGCATCTCGCTGAGAAGCAGTTTCCCCATCGGAGAAACGAGCAGGTGAGGTCACAATACTTCTCAGTGCTCTTGTGTAGAGAGAGAGCAGCACTCTAAGTGGAGGAGAGAGAAGCCACTCAGTCACCCTTATCGATGGCAGAGGTAAATCCAATACAAAACCAGGAACACTGAAATAAATAAATATAAACTAGTGACAAAAGACACTTTAAAAGTTGAAGCTCTTCTGTTTAGATTTATTCTGCAAGCACTGCACACACACACACACAAACACACACATTTTAATAAATAAAAAACTATAACAACTCATATATTTATTTTAATTTTACTGTGCTTCAGGTGGAAATTTACAGCTCAAGTTAATTTCTCATTCAAAAATTGATACACATATTGTTTGGTGACATTGGTTGCAATCCCCGCAATGTGACAGCACGCTCCCCCTTTCCACCCCCGGCTCCTTTCCTCCAGTTCCTGTCCCTTCCTGCCTTCTCCTCTTGCTTTTGGACAGGAGTTGCTTATTTGCTCTCGTATATTTGATAGAACTAAGAAGCATATTCCTTATGTGTTATTTTTTGTTTTATGGGCCTGTCTAACCTTTATCTGAAAGTGGGCTTCAGCAATGGTTTCAGTTCTGAGTTAGCAGAGTGTCTGGGGGCCGTAGTCTCGGGGGTTCCCCAGTCTCTGTCAGATCAGTAAGTCTGGTCTTTTTTCGTGAATTTGAATTCTGTTCTACGTTTTTCTCCGGTTCTGTCTGGGACTCTCTGTTGTGATCCCTGTCAGACCCGTCAGTGGTAGTTGCAGAGCATCATCTAGTTCTTCTGGTCTCAGGCTGGTAGAGTTTCTGGTTCATGTCGTCCTTTAGTCCTTTAGGCTAATATTTTCCTTGTGTCTTTGGTTTTCTTCGTTCTCCTTTGCTCCAGATAGGATAGGCCCAATAGATGTATCTTAGATGGCTGCTTGAAGGCTTCTAAGACCCCAGACACTACTCACTAAAGTAGGATGTAGAACATTTTCTTTATGAACTATGTTATGCTAGTTGAGCTAGATGTCCCCTGAGACTGTGGTCCCCACCCCCTAGCCCCAGCTATTCGGTCCCTCGAAGTGTTTGGATGTGTCTAGGAAACTTCTAGCCTTTGCTTTGGTCCAGTTGTGCTGACTTCCCCTATATTGTGTGTTGTCTTTTCCTTCACCAAAGTTGACACTTGTTACTATCTGGTTAGTGATTTCCCCTTCCCCTCCCTTTCCACCCTCGTAACCATCAAAGAATGTTTTTTTTTCCTGTGTGTAAACCTTTTTCTGAGTTCTTATAATAGTGGTCTCATACAATATTTGTCCGTTTGTGACTGCCTTATTTCACTCAGCATAATGTCCTCCAGGTTCATCCATGTTATGAGATGTTTGGCAAATTTATCATCATTCTTTATCATTGTGTAGTATTCCATTGTGTATATGTACCATAATTTGTTTATCCATTCATCTGTTGATGGGCACATAGTTGTTTCCATCTTTTTGCTATAACTGCATGAGCCATTTCCTTTGTATAAATTTCTTTCTCTCTCTCTCTCTATGTATATGTATCCATATATGCTTGTCTTAATTATCTAGTGCTACTATAACAGAAATACCACAAGTGAATGGCTTTAACAAACAGAAATTTATTCTCTCATAGTCTAGGAGGCTAGAAGTCCAAATTCACAACGCCAGCTCCAGGAGAAGTCTTTCTCTCTCTGTCAGCTCTGGAGGAAGGTCACTGTCATCAATCTTCCCCTGGTCTAGGAGCTTCTCAGCACAGAGACCCCAGGTCTACAGGACAAGCTCTGCTCCTGGCACTACCTTCTGGGTGGTGTGAGATCCCCCCATCTCTGCTGGATTCTCTCTTTCGTATCTCAAAAGAGATTGACTTCAGACATAACCTAATCTTGTAGATTGAGTCCTGACTCATTAACATAACTGCCTATCTAATTAACATCATAGAGGTAAGATTTACAACACAAAGGAAAATCACATCAGATCACAAAACGGTGGACAATCACACAATACTGGGAATCATGGCCTAGCCAGGTTGACACACATTTTGGGGAGGGACACAATTCAATCCATAATAATGCTTCGCTGGTTTTGCTTCTCTAGAGAGCCCAGTTTAAGACATGGTTGCATAACATCATGAAAGAAATTAATGTCACTGAATTGCACATGTAGAAAAATGTTGAAATGGCAAATGTTCGTATATAGTATATTCTAGAAGGGAGAGAGTCGCCAATACACAAATAAATATTTATTATGTTATGTACTATAAATTGTTGTTGTTGTTAGTGGCTGTCAAGTAGGCTTTGACTCATGGAGACCTTTTGTTTAACAGAAGGGAACATTGCCTCCACCTGAGCCATCTCCATGACCTTTGATGTGTCTGAGCCCACTGTTAAGCTATTGTGTCAACCCATCTCATTGAGGATTTCCCTCAGTTTGCTGACTCTCTACTTTACCAAACATGATGTATTTTTCTATCATGTGGTCTTTCCTGATGACGTGTCCAAATTAAGCAAGATGAAGTCTTGTCATCCTCACTTCTAAAGAGCATTCTGATTGTATTTCTCCTAAGACTGATTTGTTCGTTCTTCTGGCAGTCCAAGCCTGCTGCAAAAGACCTCTTTAAAGTATTGAAAAGCAAAGATGTCACTTTGAAGACCAGAGTGTGGCTGACCCAAGGTGTGATGTTTTCAATCACCTTATATGCATGCAAAAGCTGACAATAACTAAACCAAAAAAACCCGTTGTCATTGAGTCGGTTCCGACTCATAGCGACTGAACTGCCCCATAGAGTTTCCAAGGAGCACCTGGTGGATTCAAACTGCCGACCTTCTGGTTAGCAGCCATGGCTCTTAACCACTACACTGCCAGGGTTTCCGGACAATGAATAAAGAAGACCGAAAAAGAATTGACGCTTTTGAATTAATGATGTTGACGAAGAATATTGAATATACCATGGACTGTCAAAAGATTTCAGCAAATCTGTCTTGGAAGAAGTACAACAGAATGTTCCTTAGAAGCAAGGATGTCAAGACTACATCTCACATACTTTGGACATGTTATCAGGAGGGATCAGTCCCTGGAGAAGGAAAGACATCATGCTTGGTAAAGTAGAGGGTCAGCAAAAAAGAGGAAGACCCTCAGCGAGATGGATTGACAGTGGCTGCAACAATAGACTCAAGCATAACAAAGACTGTGCAGATGGCGCAGGGCTGGACAGTGTTTCGTTCTGTTGTACGTAGGGTCGCTGTGAGTCAGAACCAACTCGATGGCACCTGACGACAACAACAACAACATCGTATATTCCGTATCTTTTGCCAACACCACAATTCAAATGCATGAATTCTTCTTCTGTCTTCCTTTTTCATTGTCCAGCTTTCTCATGCATATGAGGCATCTGAAAGACCATGGCTTGGGTCAGATGTACCTTAGTCATCAAAGTGACATCTTTGCTTTTTAAACTTTAAAGAGGTCTTTTGCAGCAGATTTGCCCAATGCAATATCTTATTCGATTTCTTGACTGCTGTTTCCATGGGCATTGATTGTTGATCCAAGCAGAATGAAATCTTTGACAACTTAAACTTTTCTCCATTTATCATGATATATTATACAATCTTATGATGTATAATAGGTCCGAGGGAGATAAGTAGAGGGAACGGCTAAGATAAAGCCAAGGGATAATGGAGAGTGGTGGAGAAGGGATACTCACTGGATGGAGTCACTTCTGAGGAAGTGATATTTTTCATGAAGACTTGAATGAGATTGGGGAGTGCACTCCTAGGCCATTTGGGGGTGAATTCCTGGAAAGACAGAACAGGGGACGTGGGGGCTATAGTGCTAAAATGTGCTGCTGCTAATAATAATAGCAATAATAACGGTAAATAATGATAAATCAAAACAATGATGTCATGAATGTTCATGTACGTTTCACAGACACATTTGCTTTTCTTAGCTTCTAAGTTACTATCATCAGCATGTGTTTAAAATTGTCTGTATTCAAAGAAGGAAGAAGGAAAAGACGGCAGGACTTCCGACTTTAAAAGCTATCTGGTTACCAGCCCCTAGTGCAGCCTCTTCCATCTTGCCATCACATTACCTCTGAGGACACAAAAAACGACAGCCGCTCACCAACTACTGAATGCTAGCACTGTGAGTCAGCCTGCTCTCGGAATCTTGGAAGAATTTCTACTAACTACAGAGGAACTAGATTAAAAAATGTAAATTAGCATCAAATCTGTGATACTAACATATGTAGGAATACTATACACTCTCATCTCTGTGACTGTCCCTTAATTGAGAAATCACAGTTTCCCACAACCACCATGAACACCCATCCTTTCCCCAGAGGATACGTTTTAGGTTCCCCTGACCCTTTTCTGAAAACTACAGAAAATAGAAAGAGGTGCAAGGAGGTGGGTGATGGCATGGTGCACCTTGGGAGGTATAACCCCCTCCTGGGTAAAATGTTTTTGGCAGGGGAAGAGTTAAGAAGAACCTTGGGAACAAATGTGCTGGCATTACAGCTTTTTAAATACTGTCTTCATTAAGGGGATGTGAGGGAACAGTCAGTGGGACGGGAGTCCAGCAGAGCTGTTGTCCTGGTCTGGACTCTTACCAGTTGTCGGGTAGAGAAAACCAACTCAGAATAGGTGAAGCATCAGCTCATTGTGTGGACTGTGCTCAGCTACACGTGGGTCAAGACGCTCCAGTGGTGTTTTCAGGTTGGTCTCCCTCTCTCTCTTTTTCTCTGCCTGTCTCTCTGCCTTTCCTTGATTTTCGGTAAGGCTGTTGCCATATGAGGGCATTTAACCCCCAGCAACTCTCTACTTGCATAATCCTTACAGTTTAATGTCCCAGAGGAAAACGAAACCCCTCCTGATATTGCAGCCAATGTTTCCGGATTCCTGGTTGACCTGCCTTGGACTGGCGCATAGCTAAGCCCGGTTCAGGTCAATAGGGTACTCTGATTGGCCAGAAGAGTGACTTGGTTGCCAAGGTAGGGCTTGGGGGAGGTGGAGCCAACCCCACCTGAACCACCTGGCTCAGCAGAATTGCTGTGCAAAGAGGCTGAAGTGGTTTCCTAAAGGAAGGGACACAGAAGTTGAGGAAGATAAGAGTAGAACTGATGTCCGGAAAAATGTAGTCAGTCCAGAGGATGGGAAATCGAGAGTCCTCTTCCGAATTCTGAGGGCAATGCTAGAGACAGAGCCTGAGAGAGAGCTAGAAGGACAAAGAGAAAGAGAGAGATGAGCACAGGAAGGATTATAGACATGAAGAAGACGGGAGGCTGAAATTAGACACCTTCCTAAGGAAAATTCACAGCCGTTTTTGGGAAATAATAAAGATAGAAACACATAGCTTTCCCTGAGCTTACCTGGGTTCAGGTTAAGAGGGTGCACTTCACTGCAAGCAAAAATAAAGGAAAAAAGACCCGTATCTAGAGTACCTTGCCTGATTATTGGAGGATAGCTAGTCCCCGACTTACAACTATCAACAGTAGGATTCTGTTCCAGTGATTCCGTTCTCAGTCGGTTCTGACATAAGCTGAATACCTCTCCTTTTTTTAAGTTTTCATTATTATTGCCTTTTATTTTCAGTATCTTTATAAATCTGATCTTTATTTGTCTTTAGGCGTTGGAAACATTACATATAAATATCCACTAGTGAACATCTGAGAATGATAGCATCAGCAAATTACATGCTGCAATGTGGTATGTAGTACATATTACTAAAGATAAAATGTAGAAAACAAAGACAGGTCATAAGTGCGGCTCATTGTAATTGGAGTACGTCGTAAATGGAGGGCTACCGGTGTAAGAATTTTTTAAAAATCAGTAAGCATTCAGTTGTTTAAGATATTTTTAGAAATTATTATGTAATTCAAATAAAATTCAGGCTGGCCTTGGTTTTCTGGTCAATATCAAGGGCTAGAGGACACAGGAGAAATGCCCCCTGCTTTGAGGCTGTGACCCAGGAGCTATATGGCGACAAAGCATCTTTCATGTACAGAGACATCATGAAGTCATTCTTGGATAAGTAGGGTTTCAGAAAATAGTACATTTGAAGTTCTAGCCAGCCAAGAGGTAACTAAAGTTAGGAACAGGAGTGGATGTTTTCCTTACAAGAACAGGCTGTCTGTCCTTGGGATGAGGATGACACCCACTCATCCTGGCGTCCCAAGGAGCAACATCTGCTCAGTAACCTCACCTGAGCTGGACTTGCTACACCACAGATCTGTGGGAATGTGCAGACTTGGGGTTTTCTGTCCCAGTGGTATCTAGATGAAGCTTGTTGCTATGTTGTTAGCTGCCACCAAGTTGGCCCCTGACTCTCGGTGACCCCATGCACAGCAGAACGCAGTGCTGCCTGGTCCTGCACCATCCCCATGATCGGTGATAGACTGGACTGTTGTGATCCATAGGGTTTTTTTTTTTTAGCTGCTTGGTCAATAAGTTTATTGTCCTTATCTGAAAAATCTTCATAGAAAATTGTGTTTTGTTTAGCTCTCAGCAGCCCACTCCTGAGCTCTAAGGAAGCCTGCCTTCTTCCGAGCTATCCGATCTTTCTTCTGGGCAAGAGGCATTTTGGGACGATTCCACCTCTTCTTTTTAACATCTTTCTTAGGCTTCTTCTCATAAACTGGATTCTCTCGTGTAGCAACATGTGCTTTCTTACAGATCACCTCCATCGTGTCTGGCATTGCATTGTTCTTTAGGTATTTAGAGAATCATTTCTTGTAAGCATCTTCATCTTCTTTCATTAGGTAACGTATATATGCTGCAACGTTCTGACCTATGATGTGTTTCTGGTGTACTCCTGCATTGAATTCCTTGCTTTCTGAATCATAACCAGGGAATCATTTGGTATCGTGAGGGATGGGCAAGCCTCCATCCACAACTCCCTTCGGAGCCCCAAGAACTTTATTCCCAGTGGTAGTTCTGGCAAGGCCTGCATCCAAATAGCAGGTGAAGGCACCAGGCTGACCATCAATGCTTTCCACACTGTATTCATCTCTGGTTACCTCCACTTGGCCTTCATAGATCTTGTCCATGCCACACCTATTGAGAAGCCTGCGGGCCAGCAGCAGTCCAGTACGGTATGCCGCAGCATAATTTGTCAGGGCAACTTTCATAGCATACTTTGGGAGTTGGTGAGCATATGCTGCACAGACTATCATATCCCTTTCTATACGGGCGTAAGCAATCTGGCAAATGATATCTCTGTTGGTTACATGAACTATCATCCTGTATTTGAGTGTGTTGTACTTATTTTTATCCTGGATTACCGGGCATTTCCGAGCATAATAATCAGTTTTACCCTCTTGTTGTCTTCCAAATTTCACTTGGTATCTCTTGAAGTAGGCCTTGTTCTTGACAACTTTAACAAACCCTGTCCTGCGGAACACGGACTGGAGTCCGTGGCTCACCACAGACCTGCAGGCCCAGAAGCTCTACGGGGGGAGAAGCTCCATAGGGTTTTTGATGGCTGATTTTCTAAAGCAGATTGCCAGGCTTTTCTCCCTAGTCTGTCTTAGTCTGGAAGCTCCGCTGAAACTTGTTCAGCATCATAGCAACATGCAAGCCTCCACTGACAGATGGGTGGTGGTTGCACATGAGGTGTGTTGGCTGGGAATCGAACCCAGATATCTTGTGTGGAAGGAGCCTGGGTGACACAACAGTTAAGCGCTAAGCTGCTAACTGAAAGGTTGGCTGTTTGAAACCACCAGCTACTCCTCGGGAAAAAAGACCTGTCAATCTGCTTCTGTAAAGGTTTCAGCCTAGGAAACCTTATGGGGCAGTTCTACTCTGTCCTATAGGGTTGCTATGAGTCGGAGTGAACCCAGCGGACCCCAACAACAGCACCCCGTGTGGAAGGTGAGAATTATACCACCAAACCACCAATGCCCTTGGATGAAGTTTAAGAAGAAGTAATTTTATAATTCATTATTATCCTTCTTTATTTGGCTGACCCTGTAATTGAACATAAGGAATTCCTTTGGAAAATCTTCTTCCTCAGAAAAATACAGGCCAAAAAAGACAACAAAAACCAGCCCACAGCAACAACTAACAGTTATACCATGCTTAGTCTCAGTCAGACCTTTTGCTAAATGCTTAACGTAAGTTATCTCATGTAAATTTCACCACGGAATTCAGAAGGCCAATTAAACAAGATTTACAACTATGCTTAAAAAATGAAAAACCTGCTTCTTTTGTTCTTGGGAGGTAGATGTATGGGTGATTTCTTTCTCTTTTCAGTTTTCTGTATCTTCCTATTTTTAATGCCTGTGTATTATTTCTTAAAAGAAAATAAACAATCTACAGCTGAAATAGAAAAGCTGGCATGCATTAAACCAAAGGCATTAATCAGAGCAGACCCTTACACTTAAACACAGTGGGCTCCGCACTTTCTCCTGCACCCATCCACTCCATCTCATGGCGACCCCATGTGTGTCAGAGTAGTACTGCACTCCGCAGGGTTTTCAATGGCTGATATTTTTGAAAATGGGTTGCCAGGCCTTTCTTCCAAGGTGCCACGGGGCGGACTCGAGCTCCAACCTTCAGTTAGCAGCTGAGTGTGTTAACCATTGGTACCACCCAGGGACTCCTCCTGCAAACATAAGCTTGCTTTATTTCTTTTCTGCCTGTGTCTTTTTTTCTCTGTTAGACCTGCTTATGTTCGCACAGTTCATTCGCTCTCACGCACATGCGCACACACAGCCTTTTGGTCACTTCCTTATTTCCGTCTTTCTCTCCATCCAGCTGTTTCTCACACACACAAACCTCCAGTCTTGTTGTCATCTCTCTGCCTCCTTCCTGTGACCCTCCAGCTCTGCACACAAACAGAAGCCTTCAGTTGCTGCTTCTTCCTCTCTGTGTCTCTTTCATTCACAGACACACACACTGCCAGGCAGACCTCAGTCACTTCCTTTCTTCCCTTTATCCCTCTGTTCTCCTTCATTTTACTCTGTCTCCCCCTCCCCCCTTTCCTTCCCTCCCTCTTTCCCCCCTCCGCTCCCTTTTCCAAGTCCCCCGCTTTCCTCTCTGACACACGCACTTCTTGATTAGTTGCACACACTTACAACTCTAGGAGTTATAGATTCAGTTATCCAAACACCCCAATCCTCCCCCATCTCCTGAAAAGTGAAGGCGAGTGAGCATCCTAATTAAAACGTTACCCATTTCATTGGTGCAAACAGACAGATGCACCAGGGTTGAAAAAAACTGAAACGCAATAATGTGTTTACCTTCCCCCAGCTGGATGAGTCATCTGCAGGCTTTCTGTAAGTTCACACTAGCTCTCTGCTACTCTGGGCAGTAGAGACTGGGGACAACTTGCTTCTTGTCCCTCCCTCTGGGTAAAATGGTGAAGCCTTTGTTGGGGCACTTAGGAATAAACATGCTCTGTAATCACAGCTTGGCCAGAGTCCGTGGACCCCCAAAACTCTTGAAAAGGCTCCCTTGTTCTTTGTTAATTATAAAATAAGCACATCTCTAGCCTCTTCCCTCCCTGCCGTGATGCAGGGTTAACTTGGGCTGTGTTTGATGGAAGGAAGGGAGCCTCAGGCCTGGCTTCTGGTCTCCAGCTCTGATTTGCTTTCTTTTGCCTTTTGTGGTTTCCCCTTTCATGCAGACTAGGCCACGTGGAAAACCAGCTAGGAGATACCTTCTCCGGGTTTACTGATTATATTACCTGCTGTCTCGTCAGCCCCTGACTCATGGCGACCCCATGCACAATGAAACAAAATACTACCCAGTCCTGTGCCATCCCCATGATAGGTTGGGATCGGACCCACGTGAGCCATATGGTTTTCACTGGCTGATTTTCAGAAGTAGATCCTCAGGCCTTTCTTCCTAGTCTGTCTTAGTCTGGAAGCTCCACTGAAACCTGTTAAGTATCATAGCAACACACAAGTCTCCACTGACAGATGGGTGGAGGCTGCGCATTAGGTGCATTGGCTGGGAATTAAACCTGGGTCTCCTGCAGGGAAGGTGAGAATTCTGCCACTGAGCCAGTACTGACCTCCCTCTGGGTTTAGATGGGCTTTAGCTAAAGTGGATGTCATATATCAATACAGGGTGTTGTGATACCTCAGCATTATCAGATTAGTTGTTAATGTCCTCTCATTACATTAGAAAAATCAGATAAATTAGTGGAGGGATTCAGCTGAGTGACCCATCGTGTATACTGTCCTGGAAGGTGGTCCAGTCCCTGCTCTAAAGCTTGTGGGAATGTTTTGGTGTCATTGCCTCTGAGATGGTGATTGAAATCTATATGGTTGTTATGTGTCCCCCAGAAAGATACATTGATTTCCTAACCCCTATATCTGTGAAGGGAGCCCTGGTGGCTTAGTGGTTAAGAGCTTGGCTACTAACCGAAATGTCGGCAGTTCAGATCCACCAGCCACTCCTTGGAAACCCTATGGAGGCAGTTCTGCTCTGTCCTGTAGGATTTCTATGAGTTGGAATCAACTCCATGACCACGGGGTTTTTTTTTTTTTATGCTTCTGAAGGTGACCTTGTTTGGAAATGTGGTCTTTGAAGATGCTGTCAGTTAAGTTTTCATGAGATTGTGTAGGAATAGAATAGAACCAAATCCAATCTGAGTGCTGTCCTTATAAGAGAGAAGAGACAGAGAGACAGAGGAAGGACACACGTGACGACAAAGGCAAATGCAGCAGCAAGCCAAGGAATGGCAAGGAGTGTTGTGAGAAACTAGGAGAGAGGCTTGGAGCAGATCTCCCTCAGAGCCCTCAGAAGGAGTCAACATGGCCGACACGCTGATGGTGGACTTCTAGCCTCCAGAGCTGTGGGACAAAACATCTCTCTCCTTACAGGCCACCCAGTTTGTGGTGTTTTGTTACGGCAGCTGAGAAGACCAAGGCAATTGTCCGTGCAGGACGTAGTGCCTAGGAGTTGTCTCTGTGGTAAAATGGCACTAAAAGAGGCCTTCGTAGCAGTTGAGAACTGTGCGAACCTGTCATGTCTCCATCATGATGGGGACACACCACTGATGGCTCCCTTATGGTGTTGCTTGAGGACTGGGGACTGGTCCTGCAGTATAAGGAATATTTAACCTGCACCCAGTGATATTCAGTCTGGCAGGATGGTGGACTCTGTCCACACGGCAAGGGCATCATGAGAACTGAAGTGTTGGAGAGACTGGAGAGTGTGTGAGAATCAGCCCTGGACCTGCAGATCACTGTCTGCATCAGACTCACCAAGTGGCCATCTCCCCTGAACCTGCCCATGTGAGGAGCAGGGCCCCGCAACAAGAGAGACTGGTAGCTACAATCCAGCTTGTCCAGATCTGCCCCCCAGAAGAGCACTAGACATGCAATTCTAAGTTTAGGTTTGATGCTAGAGCCAAGCTGGAGTCCTGGCCGGGACTGGCTTCCCTTTAGGTCTGGGATGTGTGTGCAGAGGAGGGAGGGGGCTGCACAGTGCTGTCAGCACTAGGAGGCACCATGAGCACTATCACGCTGCCATGAGCACCAAGAAGCCTCCTTAGAAGTCCAGCTGTCAGATCAAAACGCACCATTTCAGCCCCCGGTGCTCTGAGCAGGTGCTGATGGAATACTGCCCTTGGAATGGTGGGCTCAGGGATCTTCAACCACCACCCATCTGCTGGTTTGTCAACTGTGGGGTCTTGCGTGTTGCTGGGATGCTGAAATCTATGCCACTGGTATTTCAAATTCCAGCAGGGTCACCCTTGGTGGACAGGTTTCCATGGAGCTTCCAGACTAAGACTAAGAAGAAAGGGCTGGCAATCTGCTTCCAAAAATTAGCCAGTGAAAACTCTATGGATCCCAACAGACTATTGTCTGGTATTGTGTTGGAAGATGACCCCCTAGGTTGGAAGGCACTCAGAATACACAGTGGTTGCAACAATGGACTCGAGTATACCAACCATCATGAAGGCACCATTTTGTTCTGTTGTACATGGGGTCACCATGATTCAGAGCTGACTGCATAGAAACTAACAATAATAACGAAAGGACCTTTAAACATTCAGTGGGAGTTCAGCACTTCAAGACCATCTCTTTGGCTGCAGGGCCCCTCTGCTTCTGAGAAACAATGAGGGATTTTGTAGCTTGGGGACCCAGGTCAAGGGCCCCTTGCCTGGCTGGTTGGCCCTTGCCTCAGGCCCTGTTAGGACACTCATCTGTATTGCAGTTCTCTGTTGAGGTGCTTGCTGCTCCCTCTGGATTCTATTCCATGGCCTCACCAAGTGCCAGCCCCATGGTGACACTGATGAATGGATGCCGAGTGAATACGTGAGCAAGTGAGTAAATGACCTAGATGTTCCTTCTCCATTGCTTGGCTGTGAGGACATGTGTCACTGCATAGTGAGGGGAGCCCGAGCCCCATAGGGAATCTGGTTAGGGTCCACAACCTCCAAAGGCACAGCATAGATAATTTTATTCTGCTTTCTTTCTCAAGCCAGCTCCTTAGAAAAGGTCCTTGGGGCAGAGACCTCAAGTCTCAGGGAGCTTCCCCTTCAAGGAAAATCAAGTCTTCCCCGCATACTATCAGGAGCCTGAGGCTCCAGTGAGCATAGAGGGAAAGAGCCGTGCACTTGACTTATTTTTCTGGTGCTACCAGGCTGGGTGGCTTTGGGTATATCATGGAACCTCTCTGAGTTTCCTTTTCTTCAACTGTTATATGAGAGTCACAGTAGTATTTACTACTTGGTAGTGTGACAACTAACAACAATTTACTAATCACTTTCTGGAAGAAAACAAGGGCGACTGGAGCAGCTTGCCGTATCACAGTGTGCCAGCTCCACATCCCTGCAATTCAAATGAGGTATATGAATGGTACCTCATTAAACTGGAGAGTGCTAGGAAATGTCCCCTAACTCCATAGTCCCTTTATGTTAAGGCTCTGATTCTTAACAACACCCTTTAGACTAAATAACCTTCATGTTGGTAGAGGGGATGAGAGGGTGCCAGTACCAGTTGTTGAGTCGATTCCAACTCATGGCAGCCCCATGTGTGTCAGAGTAGAACTGTGCTCCATAGGGTTTTCATTGGCTGATTTTTCCGAAGTAGATTGCCAGGACTTTCTTCTGAGGTGCCTCTGGGTGGACTCAAACCTCCAAACTTTTAGTTAGCAGTCAAGCACATTAACCCTTTGCACCACCCAGGGGCTTCAGGGGAGGGGCACAGGGGAATTAAGGGAGAGGAAGAAAGCCATTGAAGGGGAAAGGGAGAGGAGAGGGTGGACACGCTGAGGGGTTCAGGCATGTAGGTGCCCATCGTGCAAAGAACCAATGTGGCCCAGAGCAGACCCTTCCCAGAGACCTCAATATCGGGCTCATTGGGGTGCCTCCTGCAGCTTCTCACCTGCTGCTCCAGGCCTTCCACAATCCCCCAGCCCATGACGGAGCTTCTCCACTTCAGAGACCTGGGGCTTGAGACCTGGGGCCGAAGAGGAGGGGACAAGGGGAGAAGTCCCGAAGCCTCCTTATGCCCTCTACTCTATCAGTAATGAGACGGAGAGCAAGCCATGAGCACAGGCCTTTCCTGACCATCTCTGAGGAGCACGGGGCAATTAAAGGGCCTGATAGCTGCCATCTGTCCTGTCCTTCCCCAGTCGCCCAGGGCACAGGGACTCAGAGCTGGCACATTATGATACTGCACAGGGCTCGTGTCACCTCTGATTTCTTCCAGAAAGTCATCAAGCAGACCTGTGTGGGAGCAGCTGCAGTATCTGGAAACTTCCTCCAGGGCAGGCAGCACAGAGGTGGTCAGAATGTACTAGGATTCCTCAAGTTCAAGGAAGTGAGTCTGTGTGAGGTGAGATGAAAGTAGCTTAAAATCACACAAGGAGGAGCTGGAGTCAACCCCAAATGGACACATTTTCTTATTCCTTTTTGGCCCCCTCCCCCTGAGATTGAGCCCCAAATCTTCCCTTGTGGTTGTTGTTAGTTGCTGTCTTAGTTATCTAGTGCTGCTGTAACAGAAATACCACAAGTGGATGGCTTTAACAAACAGAAATTTATTCTCTCACAGTTTAGGAGGCTAGAAGTCTGAAATCAGGGCACCAGCTCTAGGGGAAGGATTTCTATCTCTGTGGGCTCTAGGGGAAGGCCCTTATCTCTTTTAACAAGTAGGGGCCTGGAGGTCCTTGGACATCTCCATGTGTCTTGGCATCAGTCTTCCCCTGGGTCTAGGAGGTTCTCAGCACAAGATCTCAGGTCCAAAGGATGTGCTCCGCTCCTGCTCTCCTTGCTTGGTTGTAGTCAGGTCCCTTTCCTCTGCTTGCTTCTCTCCTTTTATCTCTGTAAAATGAAAGGTGATGCAGGCCACACCCCAGGGAAATTCCCCTTACATTGGACCAGGGCTATGACCTGAGCAAGGGTGTTGCATCCCACCCTAATCCTCATTAACATGACCTAATCCTGCCTCATTAACATAATGAACAGCTCACTCCCGAATGGGACCATAACCACAGGCATAGAGGCTAGGATTTATAACACATAACAAAATGGAGGATAATCAGATCACAAAATGGAGGACAACCACACAATACTGGGAATCATGGCCTAGCCAAGTTGACACATATTTTTTGGGGACAGTTCAATCCGTGACAGCTGCCATCGAGTCAGCCCCCATCTCATACACAACGGAAGGAAACACTGCCGGGTCCTGCACCATCCCCATGATTGGTTTCAAATCAGACCATTGTGATCCATAGAGTTTTCATTAGCTGCTTTTCAGAAGTACATCTACATCACAGGCTTTTCTTCTTGTCTGTCTCAGGCTGGAAGCTCTGCTGAAACCTGTTCAGCATCACAGAAACACTCAGGCCTCCACTGACAGACGGGTGGTGGCTGTGCATGTCATATACTGACAGGGAATCAAACCCAGGTCTCACGCGTGGAAGGCAAAGATTCTACCACCAAACCACCTTTGCCCCCAAATCTTCCCTAGGCCCAAGAATCAGAGAGTATTAGAGGCTGTCTTAGTTTAGGTTTTCCCAAAAGCAGAGTCTGAATAAGAACTTGGCCACAGGTAGTTTAATGGGGGAGAATCCAGGAAGCAAAAGTGAGGGAGCAGGGAAAGGGGGCCTGGGTGAGAGGAAAAGCCACCCCCGGGAAGGCCGAATGAGTGGTTGTAGCTGCGGGCAGCTGGAGTGTAGTCCCACTGGGACCGTCTGCTGTGCCATGCTGAGTGTGCCTTTGAATTGCCCCCTGGAAGATGGGAAGCTGGGTGGTTGCTCTGGTACATTTGTTTCTTTGAACGGGCGTGCACTGGATGGAATAGCTGCTTGGGGCAAAACCTGGTTGTCCTTGTTGTGGGTGGCTGGCAATTTGCAGAGAACTGCCCATCCCAGTGGGCCAAGGGGTGTGGTGTGCTGTGTCAGCTACAGGGAGCCCAAGTTCTTCCTGGGAAGTGTGGCTTCTCCATCTAGATACAGTGAAACTGGGACAGGGACTGCCTCTGTCCTCTGTCCTTTTCTTGTGAGAGCCAGCTCAGGGGTTACCTGCTCTGGGATGACTTCGCCTGGCCAGACACAGTGAGGCACCTCTAGAATCTTCCTCAGTACTTTCATACCTGCCCCCAGGGTAAAACTCTGTGTCACATGGCTGCCCTGCTGTTTGTTTGCCTGTCTTCCTTATCAGACTGTGAGTTCCTAGAGGGCAAGGGGCTTTGGCTAAATGTTTATTTATTCATTCATGAATTCAACATTGCCCACTACACAAAATGCTCTGACTTATCACAGTGCTGTTGTTTGATCAGGGGATTAGCCAGCTGTGAGCTTTAGGAAGTCTTGTTACTGGAGTGGGCATGGTGGACTAGAAGGGGAGTGACTGAAAGTGTCAATCAGGACCATGGGAATGGCCCAAGAAGAAACTGTTGAGGCTCGGCACCAGAATGTAGGTTGGAGCCATGTAGAAAGATCCACTGTTGAGGGAGAATCTATTGGACTTGGCGTCTAATTTGGGTAAGTACTTTAGCAGTGAGTAGGGTACAAAGACAAATCTTGTTCAGTAGCTGTGCATGGACTAGATGAGGGCTTGGCATGCATCTGCTGTGAAGGTGTTGGGACCACCACCTTCCCCTCTCCCTCTAGCCACATTACAATTTGAGTTTGCTTCTGGCCCCAAAATGATGGGTCAGAGACCAATTGCTCACCAACGAGCAGTGGAAAAGCAAGTTAGAATCTGGGTCCTAGAGCCTCGTCTTACTAAACAAGTTCCCTTAATATCAGAAGGCTTTTGGCGAAAAGTTGGCTGGCAGATTGTAAGTCTTTCCATTGGACATCCTGTGAATTGTGGCTGGAAATGACACTTTCAGCTGACTATGCTAATCTTGTTCTCTCATAAATTACTACTGATTAATGTACATAAAATTTTAAGGAAACATGAAAAAAACGTTTTGTTGTTTAAATTATTGTAAAGCTTGGAATAACCTAAATGTCCACCAATAGTGGATTATTGGATTTATTGAATAGTGTTAATAAAACTGCAAACATCCATCTATAAGAGTATTACTTACAGTGTTGTTTAAAATATTGAAAAGCTAGGAATAATCTACGTGTCCAACCAAAGAGGATTTATTGAGGGAAAAAAATGTGGGTTGTACATCCATACTGTAGAAAACCACAAAGCCATTAAATATGATGTTTGTCGATGGGTGTTTGTTGACGTGAAGATCTGTTCATCAAATACTGAGTGAAATAAGCAAATTAACAATCAGTATGCACACCACGATCAAACTGTTGTCACTGTCATTATTTAAATATGAATGAAAAGGTCTGGAATAATCTCCAAATATTTACTGTGGTTCTTTCAAAATGATGGAATTGTGATTCACCCTCCCTTTCTGTGGTCTGTGTTTTCTAATTTTTCTACAAGAAACATGTTTCATTTGTGTGTATAATAATTTTTTAAAAGTTTTAAAAAGGGATAACTGAAAATTAGCAGTACTCTAGATGTTTAAACAGCGTACCTTAGGGATATTCTACTCAGCGTGACATAAGACAAAATGCATAAACACTGCCACATGCCACATCTAGAAAGATTTGCTGCAACAACTCTCCTCCTATTTTACAGCAGGGAATATCTGCAAGGATTAAGGGTTCAGGTGTAAGTGAGGCTAGGCCAAAAGATTTCAGCCAGTGGGAACAGAGAGAATTATCCTGTTGGTATTTGGTGGCAATCAAAAGAAGGCAGCTCTGACCTTGTGGTGTGGGTGGACCTGGGACCTAGGCTCAAAGACCTTTGAGAGTAAACAGAGTAGAGAAAGACATCCTAACTGAGGCTTGGGTAAAAGTAAGGTAAGGACTTGCCAGAAAAGTCAGAGAAGTTCAATAATTGGTATTACTGGAGGGCCCTAGATTACCCAGGGGAAAAACAAAGGAATAACTGGTTAAAAGCTAATTACTGTTCTAATTTTGTCAAGCTAATTAAGTAATGAAACTGGGTACTTGTGTTTTGCCTTCCCATGTGTTGTTCCTCTACCATTTTAAAAGTTGTTGTTAAGTGCTGTCGAGTCGGTTCCGACTCATAGTGACCCTATGTACTACAGAACGAAACACTGCCTGGTCCTTCACCATGCTCACAATCGTTGTTATGCTTGAGCCAATTGTTGTAGCCACTGTCAGTCCATCTCACTGAGAGTCTTCCTCTTTTTTGCTGACCCTCTACTTTACCAAGCATGATGTCCTTCTCCAGGGACTGATCCCTCCTGACAACATGTCCAAAGTATGTAAGATGTAGTCTTGCCATCCTTGCTTCTAAAGAGCATTCTAGTTGTACTTCTTCCAAGACAGACTTGTTGATTCTTTGGGCAGTCCATGGTATATTCAATATTCTTTGCCAACACCATAATTCAAAAGCATCAGTTCTTCTTTGGTCTTCCTTATTCGTTGTCCAGCTTTCGCATGTGTATGATGTGATTAAAAATACCATGGCTTGGGTCAGGCGCACCTTAGTCTTCAAGGTGACATCTTTGTTTTTCAACACTTTAAAGAGGTTTTTTGCAGCAGATTTGCTCAATGCAACACGTCGTTTGATTTCTTGACTGCTGCTTCCATGGGTATTGATTGTGGATCCAAGTAAAATGAAATCCTTGACAACTTCAATCTTTTCTCCATTTATCATGATGTTGCTTACTGGTCCAGTTGTGAGGATTTTTGTTTCCTTTATGTTGAGGTATAATCCATACTGAAGGCTGTGGTCTTTGATCTTCATCAGTAAATGCTTCAAGTCCTCTTCACTTTCAGCAAGCAAGATTGTGTCATCTGCATAAGCAGGTTGTTAATGAGTCTTCCTCCAATTCTGATGCCCCGTTCTTCTTCATATAGTCCAGCTTCTCAGTTATTTGCTCAGCATACAGATTGAACAGGTATGGTGAAAGGATACAACCCTGACGCACACCTTTCCTGACTTTAAACCATGAAGTATCTCCTTGTTCTGTTTGAACGACTGCCTCTTGATCTGTGTACAAGTTCCTCAGGAGCACAGTTAAGTGCTCTGGAATTCCCATTCTTTGCAGTGCTATCCATAATTTGTTATGATCCACACAGTCGAATGCCTTTGCATAGTCAATAAAACACAGGTAAACATCTTTCTTGTATTCTCTGCTTTCAGCCAAGATCCATCTGACATCAGCAATGATATCCCTGGTTCTACATCCTCTTCTGAATCCGGCCTGGATTTCTGGCAGTTTCCTGTTGATATACTGCTGCAGCCGATTTTGAAATGATCTTCAGCAAAATTTTACTTTTGCGTGATGTTAATGATATTGTTCCATAATTTCCACATTCAGTTGGATCACCTTTCTTGGGAATAGGCATAGATATGGATCTCTTCTAGTCGGTTGGCCAGGTAGCTGTCTTCCAGATTTCTTGGCATAGAGTGAGCACTTCCAGCACTGCATCTGTTTGTTGAAACATCTCAATTGATATTCCATCAATTCCTTGAGCCTTGTTTTTCGCTAGTGCCTTCAGTGCAGCTTGGACTTCTTCCTTCAGTACCATCAGTTCCTGATTATATGCTACCTCCTGAAATGGTTGAACGTCGACATATTCTTTTTGGTATAATGACACTTCCATCTTCTTTAGATGCTTCCTGCATCATTTGTCATTTAATATTTTCCCGATAGAATCCTTCACTGTTGCAATTCAAGGCCTGAGTTTTTTCTTCAGTTCTTTCAGCTTGAGAAATGCCAAGCATGTTCCCCCCTTTTGGTTTTCTATCTCCAGTTTTCTGCACATGTCATTATGGTACTTTACTTTGTCTTCTCAAGCTGCCCTTTGAAATCTTCTGTTCATTTCTTTTACTTCATTTCTTCCTTTGCTTTAGGTACTCGATGTTCAAGAGCAAGTTTCAGACTCTCTTCTAACATCTATTTGGGTCTTTTCTTTCTTTCCAATCTTTTTGATGACCTCTTGTTTTCTTCATGTACAATGTCCTTGATGTCATTCCACAACCCGTCTGGTCTTCGGTCATTAGTGTTCAGCGTGTCAAATCTATTCTTGAGATGGCCTCTAAACTCAAATGGGATATACTCCAGGTTGTACTTTGGCTCTTGTGGACTTGTTCTAATTTTCTTCAGTTTCAACTTAAATTTGCATGTGAGCAATTGATGATCTGATCTGCAGTCAGCCCCTGGCCTTGTTCTGTTGATGATATTGAGCTTTTCCATCGTCTCTTTCCACAAGTGTAGTCGATTTGATTCCTGTGTGTTTCACCTGGTGAGGTCCATGTGTATAGTCACCATTTATGTTGGTGGAAAAAGGTATTTGCAATGAAGAAGTTGTTGGTCTTGCAAAATTCTGTCATGCAGTCTCCGGCATTGTTTCTGTCACCAAGGCCATATTTTCCAACTACCGATCCTTCTTTGTTTCCAACTTTTGCATTCCAATCACCAGCAATTATCAATGCATCCTGATTGCATGTTCGATCAATTTCAGACTGCAGAAGCTGGTAAAAATCTTCAGTTGCTTCATCTGTGGCCTTATTAATGATATTGTTGGATAATTTCTGCATTCGTTTGGATCACCTTTCTTGGGACTAGGCATAAATATGGATCTCTTCCAGTTGGTTGGCCAGGTAGCTGTCTTCCAGATTTCTCAGCAGCGATGAGTGAGCACTTCCAGCATAAATTTAAACAACAGTCGTGTTAATGGGTCTTCCTTGTAGGCGTATGGATAGTATCCTATTACTGA
Organism: Dugong dugon; assembly: GCA_030035585.1. Classification (NCBI taxonomy): domain Eukaryota; kingdom Metazoa; phylum Chordata; class Mammalia; order Sirenia; family Dugongidae; genus Dugong; species Dugong dugon. The sequence continues at coordinate 62,118,391 of CM057470.1, forward strand.
CAGCTTTGTACTTCAGGATAGATCTTGGAATGTTCTTTCTGACAATGAATGCAACACCATACCTCTTCAAGTTGTCGTTCCCAGCATAGTAGACCATAAACAACTTTAAAAGTTGGGAGCACATGAATTCTTGGGATCATATAAGCATGGTTTTGTAAGCTTGAGCACGAATGAACTGGGTATGGGTGGTGATTTTCGGCTTTGGGCAGTGTATGGGTTATCTATTGCTGTGTAAACAGTCACTCCAAATCTTAGTGTCTTCGTTTCCTAGGACTGCCATAACAAAATAGCACAAAGTGGTATTTAAAGTGGGTGGCTTTGAGGAACAGAATTTATTTTCTCATGGTTTTGGAGGCTGGAAGTCCAAATTTGGGGTGTCAGCGGGGCTATGCTCTCTCTCTGTTGGCTCTAAGGGAAGATCCTTCCTTGTCAGTAGCTTTGGTTGGCATTCCTTGGCTTGTAGACAGAGTCTCACACAGTGTCTTCCTCCTATGTGTCAATATCTTTCCATGTCTGTTCTACCCTGTAATAAAACACCACTTAGAAGGGATTAGGATTAGGACCTACCCTACTCCATTATGACCTTTTTTTAATTTAAGTGATAACAGAAGAAAAACCCTATTTCCAAACAAGGTTACATTCACAGCTATAGGGGTTAGGACTTTAGCATAGCTTTTGGAGGGACACAATTCAATCCGTAACACTTAGTGACTTAAAACAACAATGTATTATTATTCCTGGCAGTTCTGAGGGTTCGCTGGACAATTCCAGTGCTGGCCTTGCCTAAGCTCACACAAAGGGGGCAAAAGCAGAAGTTTCCAGGTCCTTTAAGGCCTCAACCCAGACCAGCACAGCATTGCTTCTGCTTCATTCTATTGGTCTGAGCAAGTTATAAGGCTAACCCACGTTCAAGGGGAGGGAACACAGACTCCACCCTTAGTGGGAGGACCCATGTGCATGTCAGGTGGGAATTGTTAGTGCTCATCTTTGCACACAATCTGCCATAGGAAAGGTCAGCTATCTTGGTGGTTCGCAATCTCCAACTTCACTTCTGCTCCGAGGAACGACGTCCCAGTTACGTGGAGGCCACCTAATAAAGCTGGGATCACAAATGGTTTTCCTGGGACTGTGAATGAGAATAGTGGACATGGTGCAGTGACTACAGAAGGGAAGACCTAGTTACCGTATGTCCTGACCAGTCCCCAGGGAGACAAAAAGGAAAAAAAGATAGGGATACAGCTTGGACTGGGGGGATAGTACCTAGGATAATAAAGGCTGGGGTTCATGGAGCACTGATGGCCAGCTACAGGTCCAGAGGTGGCACTCAGCCAAGCAAGATGCTGCTCCAAGAACCCTTTGAAGTCCCTCAGGTGGATGACATTCTGAAGGAGGTTTCCGTTGGCTGGGATGCACCCACTTCTGGATACTGGATGGGACTGTAGACTTGGGAGCTGACAGTTGAATTTATCTCAGGGCACATAATCCCACCATTCTATAGTGTTATTAAAATAAACAAATAAACAAAACACTTGCCATCGAGTTGATTCTACCTCATGGCGACCCCTTATGTGTCAGAGGAGAACTGTGGCACATAAGGTTTTCAGTGGCTGATTTTTCAGAAATAGATCACCAGGCCTTTCTTCTGAGGTACCTCTGGGTACACTTGAACCTTTAACCTTTCAGCTAGCAGCCAAGAATGTTAATTGTTTGCACCATCCAGGGATTACAGCAATATTAATGATGATTATGATGATAGTAACAGCAAACACTTATAGGCCTTATATGTGTTGAGTCTTTAGTCCTCAAAACAACCCTGTAAAGTAGGTGCTATTATTAGACCCATTTTACAAATGAGAAAATAGAGGCACAGAGAAGGTAAGTAACCTGCTCAAGGTAGAGCTGTGCTTTTCACCCTGACTGCCTGGCTCCAGAGTTCATGCCCTTAACCACCACCCTTGACTAGCTCTCAAGGTCATTTTTCTCCCCTACATTGCAACCTCAGTGCTTTTGCCCATAAATGCACTTGGTGATCTCCTTTGCACAGATGAACACTATTTGTTTAGCTATTGATTATTAGGTGTTGGGTGTTGATACATAGTTTCCTTCCAAAGTGGTTTTCATGCATCTTCTGGGAGTGGCTATCATCACTGGGTCTCGTCACTACTGTGGCCCAGTGATTTAAGCATTTGACTGCTAACCAAAAGGTCAGCAGGTAGAATCCACCAGGTGCCCCTTGGAAACTATGGGACAGTTCTACTCTGTCCTGTAGGATCGCTATGAGTTGGAATCGACTCGACGGCAGTGGGTTTGGTTTATCATTACTGACGAGTCCCTGGGTGGTGCAAACGGTTAGCATGCTCAGCTGCTAACCGAACATTTGGAGGTTCCAGTCCATTCAGAGGCATCTTGGAAGAAAGGCCTGGCGATCTACTTGTGAAATATCAGGCATTGAAAACACTATGGAGCACAGCTCTACGCTGACGTATATGGGGTTGCTATGAGTAGGAATCAACTTGACAGCAACCGTTTTTTGTTTTGTTTTGTTTTATTCTGTGCAGGAACGGGTATACTGGCCATAATTATGAGAAGCCACGTCCTCACTCTAGAAAGTTGACCTTGTTGAGGAGGGGGTCAAAGAAAGCCCTAGTCGGATGCCGATTGAGAAGCTGCCCTTCCCTACCTCCTGTGTATTTCTCCAGCTTTGTGAATTGCACATCTCTCCCACCTGCAGAGTCAGAGGCTGTTTGGGGCTTCTCGTCCAAGCCTCTCATTTTACAGACAAGGAGATAGAAATACACATACACATGCTCATTGCCTGCAGCAAAAGACAGAAAACGTGAACTGGCTTTAGTGGCTTGCAAAAAAGTGTTCGAAGTCACACAGCTAGAACTCTTGAGTCTTCCCAGTCAATTTCCTTGATCCTCCCCACGAGTAGGGAAGACTGATGTGAATACTTCAACTCTAGGGCATTGAATAGTCACATTCTCAAGGATCAGTGACTTCGCTTGGGTCCCTCAGAAAACTGAGCCAGAAACAAGGGCTTGCATCTGCAGTTTATTTTGGGATGTGATCCCAAGGAGTAGAGGATTGAGAAAGTGAAACAAGGAGGAGAGAAAGGCAACCCAGCGATTCTAGAGAAGGTCACAACCGCAGAGAAGGACTCAATCCTGCTGGGCACATTCTGAGGGGTCATGTGAAAGTGCCTTGAAATCGTCTGCCTGAGGTGTTGAACCAGGGAGCATTTATCCCCTGGACTCCGCGCCCCATTGGCCAGAGGTTGTTAAATCTCCTCACTCCTGATTTGCATACATGATGCAATGGCTGAGCAGGCTCCCACAGCTGTGCGAGGAGCCACAGGGCAGAAAGCGAGAGATAGCAGCTACTGCTGCCAAGGGGAGGTGCTCTCTGGCCAGAACACCTGCCTGTGTGCAGCTCCCACCATAGTAACAGCTGAAACAACGGTGAAGGACTAGGGGATTGGAGATGGGCGTAAAAGTGTTTGACACACTCATACGTACAAAGGGCACTGCTTTCATTTTCTTCACCGTCCTAGTTCAGGGATCTGCAGGTGATTGTGACAGCTTGAGACCGGGATTTACCCAGCACCCCTAAGCTTTTGGCAAAACCAGTGGTTCTCAAACTTGACTCTGCATCAGAATCCTTGAGGGGGGACTGCTAGAATATGTATTACTGGGCCTCATGTCAGAGTTTCTGATTCCTTAATTCTTGGGTAGAGTCCCTGGGTGGGATATATATATAAAAGTCAGTGCAGTGAGTTGTTCTTTGAGGGACAATGGCATCTTTCCATTTCATGAAGGTCACTGTATTGCACGCTTGTGGAGGTGAGTCTATAGCTTCAGCCACGCTGTAGCTGAAAAGTTCACGTATGCGAGCACACCAACTTGGAGATGGTGATACTACATCCTCTGTGTGCAGATATTCATGAGGAAGTTAGGAAGGTGGAAACATAACTGAGAATCAAGGTTGGGGCTGAAGCTAGAGATTTGGGCACCACCTTTTGAGGAAACCAAATAAATGGGGAAACAGCAGAGGACTGAGGTTGAGTCTTGAGTGACACCCACATTGGCAAGCGGAAGTAAAAACAAAGAGGAGAGGTGATGCCACCAGGGCTCCTCGGAAGAAAGGTCTGGTGATCTGTTTTTAAAAAAAAAAACAGCCGTAGAAAACCCTTTGGAGCACAGTTCTATTCTGACACACGTGGGGTCACCAGGAGTTGGAACTGACAGCAACTTTTTTCTTTTTTAAGTCATTTGGTAACTCTAGAGAGGACATTTTCAATGAAGCTTCTGATGGAGAAATCATTATGTACCAGAACCTAGGCTACAAACATTTCATACGTATCATCTTACTGATCCTCCCAATAACTCTATGAGGTAGATCTTATTATTCCATTTCACAGATGAGGAAACCAAGGCTCAGAAATGTTAAGTAACTTGCCCAATGACAAACCAAAAGTAACCAACAAGCTAGGATGCACACCCAGTCAAGCTCTAAAGGAAAAAGCAGGGAATGAAGACAGAGTCGCCCAAGCAGACACAGACGAGGCTCCAGAGCCTTCCGTGAAGTCGGAAGAGCAGGTCAGAAAAGAGGGAGCTGTTTCCAGTGGTGGAAGTGGACACCCTTTCCTCTGGGAGTGGGGGACAGCAGAGGACACTTAATGCTGCATCTGGCCTGGGTGCTCATGGGGTCTGTCCCCATCACCCACTCTGCTCCCTTTTCATGAACTAACTTGACCTAGAACAAAAGATCCATGGGGACATACAAAACCAAAACACCGAGTTAAGTCTGAGAGTAAACAAGATTTTTAGACTGGCAGGGCTAATTGGTGGTCCATAACAGGATGCAAATTCTGTTTTGTGTGCAGAATACCGTGGCTCAGTACAGTATAATAGCGCCATAAGAAATGTGTTCTAGCTGAATTAAGGAGTCCCCCTCTTCTCCACACTCTTGAGAGTACATATGGTGGAACAGCACTTAACTGGGCCCCATTGCTTTGAAAGTTGTGAAGGCCAAGCAGGAGCTAGCAGGAGCTTTGGTTTGCTTTATGTATGGGACTAAAAAAAGAATGTGTAAGTTATTTACATAAACAAGGATGGAGGAATATGAACTAATCTCAAGAACGTAACAATGAACATGTACCTACAGATCATGAACATGCCAACTATAAATCCTTTTCTTCACCTGTAATTAAAGCAGGGCCCAAAGACCTTCTTGCCATTTCTGGGTTGGTTAATGGCACTTGTCACCCCGTGTTTAAAATAATGAAATAATTATTTCATAAAATTATTTAAGTAAATAAATAAGCATATAATTTCTTTAAAAACGTCCTAGGATCCCAACGGGCTTCCTTACTGTTGGTCTGAACTGAGAAGTGAAGTTTTATTCTTACTATTCTGTTAGTGCACAGCAATGTCTGATCAAGCTTTACTCTGTCTTTTTTGCTTTTAAAGAAACAAGTTCTATCTGGGCCTATATTTAGCAGTCTACCCAGTCAGTATGTTTTAAAACTTAAGATCCGAAGTAGTGAAATGAAATATGTATTTTATGTTTGTATCAACATTGCTCATTTTTAAACCACATAATTATCTTGTGAAAAACTTATTTTTTGCACTGATGAAAGGAGTTTAGCAAATATAGAAACATATCAGAACTGAAATACTGAAACATGGCTGTGCTCTTGCTCCTCCTACTCATCTGGCTCTGCTTTCACTGGGGGTTGAGGGGGAAGCATAGGTGTACTTATCCCCATTTTGAGGACTTACACTTTTTGAGGACTAAGGTGCGCCGGACCCAAGCCATGATATTTTCAGTTGCCTTGTATGCATGTGAAAGCCGGACAATGAATAAGGAAGACCAAAGAAGAACTGATCCTTTGAATTATGGTGTTGGCGAAGAATATTGAATATACCATGGACTGCCAGAAGAACGAACAGGTCTGTCTTGGAAGAAGTACAGCCAGAAAGCTCCTTAGAAGCAAGGATGGTGAAACTTCATCATCATGTATTTTGGACATATTGTCAGGAGGGACCAGTCCCTGGAGAAGGACATCATGCTGGGTAAAGTAGAGGGTCAGCGAAAAAGAGGAAGACCCTTAACAAGGTGGATTGACACAGTGGCTGCAACAATGGGCTCAAACATAACAATGATTGCGAGGATGATGCAGGACCGGACAGTGTTTGTTCCGTTGTACACAATAGGGTCGCTATGAGTCAGAACCAGCTCAAGGCACCTAACAACACTTATCCTCAAAGTAGCTCCTACAGGCTTGGGAATTCAGAAAGAAAGAGGCTGTACACTAGAGTACCAAAACAATAAACCTGTTGTCGCTGAGTTGATTCCGACTCATGACGACCCCGCATGTTACAGAGTAGAAGGGCTGCATAGGGTTTTCTTGGCTGTAGTCTTTACAGAAGTAGATCTCTAGGCCTTTCTTCTGTGGTGCTTCAGGGTGGGTTAGAACTGCCTACCTTCAGATTAGCAACTGAGCATTTGTGCCAACCAGGGAATACAAGACAAGCTAAAGGCTGTAGTTTAACGCTATGTCATTGGGGAAGCATGCTCTCAGGTAGATGCATTTGTTTGTGCTTTGCAAAGAAATATGAAATCTTGGCTGGCCAGTGATAATTTTGCTAGAGGTACCCCCTCATCTATTTGCCATTTGATTCCCCCACCATGCCTCTCCATTGCGGACCATCAACAGTGCCTAACCTGATCCTCCTTCAGTATTCCCATTGGGCTCACACTGGGTCAGAAAGAAGCTATTCGTCAGACTGTGATTTAGACCCATAGCTTCTCCTGTTAACATCTATCCACTACCCTTACCTCTTGCCTTCTGGTCGATTTCTACTTATGGCAACCCCATATGTGTCAGAGTAGAGCTGTGTTCCACAGGGTTTTCAGTGGCTGAGTTTTCAGATGTAGATCAGCAGGCCTTTTTTCTGAGGCACTGCTGGATGGACTCCAACCTCCAACCTTTGTGTTAGCCGCTGAGCGAGTTAAGTTTGTACCATCCAAGGAGTCCTTACATCTCTTAGATGCTGTTGTTTCAGAGTTGGTTTTGGAGTCAGTACATCAACATAGAATTATTTGGCATTGTTTTCTGAGCTTGGTTTGCACAAAGTTCTTTGAGTAGGGCTTCTGTTACCCACCTACTTAGTAACAATAGAAATTATTTCTGGTACGGATTTTATGCGTCAACACTTTGGAAGTTAACTGTAAATGCCAATGCCTGTGCCTCCTGGGCTGTGAGTCCTGTGGCTGAGCAGCCTGGGGGGATATTTAGGCCTTAGTGCTGAGGGTGTGTGCTTTGTTTACAAAGATCCAGTGCTTTCCAGCTGGCCTCAGCAGTACTCTACCTATCAGTCAGCTTCAGCTACCTGCCATGTCAGATAACTGACGAGAAGGAACGAATGGAATATGGTTTAAAACAACAACAAGAGCAACTGAGTGGTTATCCAGATTAAAAGTTTCCAATCAATGGATTTGAAGCGGTGGAAATGAAGCATGTGGAGAGTCAATAGAATCAGGAATGGATGACGTGTAGATCCAGTGTTAAAGCCCTCTTTGCCAGTCTTTGTTAGTATTAATGGAGTCCTCCCTACAGGACTCAAGAGGAACCAAAAGGAGAGTGTTCAAACATCCTTTGTTTATCTAACTAAATGTTTCCTTTGGCATTTCCTGTGCTTCACAACATGGTAATGGATGGCCTACTGGAAACCATGGGAGACAATGTCCTCCTTCTTTATGACTGTTATATGTTGGCAGCTGAATGCTCTATGAGGCTCTGGCTACCACATGTCAGGAAGGAGGTGATAACTCTTATGCATTGCTAGTGGGAATAGAAAATGGTACAACCACTTTGGAAAACAATATGATGCTTCCTTAAAAAGCTAGAAATAGAAATACCATACAATTCAGCAATCCCACTCCTAAGAATATACCCTAGAGAAATAAGAGCTGTCACACGAATAGACACATAAACACCCATGTTCACTGCAGCACTATTCACAATAGCAAAAAGATAGAAGCAACCTAAATGCCCATCGGCAGATGAATGGATAAACAAATTATGGTACATACACACAATGGAATACTGTACAACTATAAAGAACCATGATGAATCTGGGAAACATCTCACAACATGGATGAATCTGGAGGGCATTATGCTGAGTGAAATAAGTCAGTTACAAAAGGACAAATGTTGTATGAGACAACTCCACTATTGTAAGAATTCAAGAAAAGGTTTAAACACAGAAAAAAAGCATTCTTTGATGGTTATGAGGGTGAGGAGGGAGGAGGGGAAATCACTAACTAGATAGTAAACAAATGTCAACTTCAGTGAAGGAAGGACAACACACAATATAGGGGAAGTCAGCACAACTGGGACCAAAGCAAAGGCTAGAAGTTTCCTAGATACATCCAAACACTTTGAAGGACCCAGTAGCTAGGGTAGGGGCCTGGGGACCATAGTCTTGGGGGCCATCTAGGTCAGTTGGCATAACATCATTCATAAAGAAAATGTTCCACATCCCACTTTGGTGAGTAGCATCTGGGGACTCAAAAGCTTGCGAGCAGCCATCTAAGATACATATATTGGTCTCATCCCATCCAGAGCAAAGGAAAATGAAGAAAACCAAAGACACAAGGAAAATATTAGCCCAGAGGACTAAAGGACCACATGAACCAGAGACTCCGCCAGCCTGATACTAGAAGAACAAGATGGTGCCTGGCTACTACCACAGACCGCTCTGACTGGGATCACAATAGATGGTCCCAGACAGAGCAGAAGAAAAATGTAGAACAGAATTCAAATTCACGAACAAAGGCCAGACTTACTGATCTGACAGAGACTGGAGGAACTTCCGAAACTAGGGCACCCAGACACTCTGCTAACTCAGAAGTGAAACCACTCCCGAAGCCCACTTTTCAGACAAAGATTAGACAGCCGTATAAAACAAAAAATAACAGACGTGAGGAACGTGCTTCTTAGTTCAATCAAATATACAAGACCAAATGGGCAACTCCTTCCCAAAGGCAAGAGGAGAAGGCAGGAAAGGACAGGAACTGGACAAATGGGCTCAGGGAACCTGGGGTGGAAAGGGGAGCATGCTGTCACATTATGGGGATTGCAACCAATGTTGCCAAGCAATATGTTTATAAATTTTGAATGAGAAATTAACTTGAGCTGTAATCTTTCACCTAAAGCACAATTAAAAAAGAATTTAAACAATAAAAAAAAAAGATAATATAACTAAAAAAAAAAAAAGTAAACTAATTAGTGGAATGGAGATTGGGTCTGCCATACAGAAACAGAATAATGAGGTTAGTGCCCTTCAGTTTGGAAAGACAAAGGTTAGAGTGGAACATGATTAGAATTTGAAAACTATGGGCAGTGTGGGGCAAGTAAATAAGAACTGTCCAGTTTTCCAAATGTCAGTGCTTATGGAAAAACAGAAATCTATTATCTGTTTACCAATAGATAATATAGACATATCGAGTTCATTGCCTCCCAAAATAATTAGTATTGATTGGAGGAGACCAAAAAACACCAAACCCAGTGCCGTCAAGTAGATTCCAACTCAGAGTGACCCTGTAGGACAGAGTAGAACTGCCCCATAGGATCTCCAAGGAGCGGGTGGTGGATTCAAACTGCCAACATTTGGTTAGCAGCCGAGCTCTTAACCACTGTGCCACCAAGGCTCCAGTTGGAGGAGACTTGATCAGAATTACCCTTGAAAAAAAGGTCACTCAAAAAAAAAAAAAAAAAAAAGACCAATCTGTCTGCCACAGAGGAATTGGCTGGAATTGGCTCTGTTCTGACCTGCCCCTGCCCAGCCTGCTGTTCTGATTCTATCTAGGTGCACCAGCTGCCCCAGACTAAAAGCTCATCTTTTGCCTTCATTTCAGGGTCATCGATACTATGGTTCCTTGGTCATTCAATCTCCTCGGCCTCAGTGACTTTCAGCTAGCAGATACCCTTTGGATATTTTCAGCATCAAGACCTGTTCCACTGCTAAAGGCTCAAACTGTAAAATTCTGAAGTTGATCAAAACTCCCACTTTTTCTATCCTGCAGTTCTGTTAATATAACTAATATAATACAGTGAAACCTGTGAGAGCCAGAAGCAAGGGGACTGCCTTGTTTTTCCAGATCTTGCAAGTTTTCTACATTTTTAAAAAATTGTTGTACTTAAATGAAGTTTACATTTCAAGTTAGTCTCCCATACAAAATTTTATACATACATTGTTCTGTGACCCTGATTGCTCACCCCATTCTACGACAGCACACTCCTCCTTTCCGCCCGATTCCCCATGTCCATTCAACCAGCTCCTAACCCTCTCTGCCTTCCCATCTCACCCTCCAGACAGAAGTTGCCCCTTTGGTCTCTTGTATCGACTTGAGCTAAGAGGCACACTCCTCACGAGTATCACTTTATGTCCCACAGTCCAGTCCAATCCCTGTTTGAAGAGTTGGCCTTGGAAATTGTTTTAGTTCTGGGCTGATAGAGAGTCCAGGGGCCATGCTTTCCAGGGTACCTCCAGTCTCAGTCAGACCATTAAGTCTGGTCTTGTTACTAAAATTTGAGTTCTGCCCCCCATCTTTCTGCTGCTCCATCAGGGAATGTGTTCCCTGTCAGGGCGGTCATTGGTGGTAGCCGGGCACCATCTAGTTCTTCTGGTCTCAGGCTGATGAAGTTTCTGGTTTATGTGGCCCTTTCTGGCTCTTAGGTTAATACTTTCCTTGTGTCTTTGGTGTTCTTCCTTCTCGTTTACTCCAGGTGGTTGGGACCACTTGATGCATCTTAGATGGCTGCTTGCAAGCTTTTAAGACCTCAGATGCCACTCAGAAAAGTAGGATGCAGAACATTTTCTTAATAAGCTTTGTTATGCCAATTGACCTAGATGTCCCCTGAAAGCATGGTCCCCAGACCCCTTACCCCTGCTACTCTGTCTCTCAAAGTATTTGATTGTATTCAGGAACAAGTTTCCTACCTTTGACAGGGTGCAGTCTTACCACTTTTCTGTCGCTGTCTATTAGTGGAAAATATTTGAGTCTTTCCTCTCCGACGGGCTTCCACCTTACACAGATTCTGACTTTCGCAGGTTTTACTGTATTTCCACTTCACCCAGGCTTTGAGCACCAGTGGCCACCTAATTACTCAATTCAGTTATTTCTTCAGTCCTTAATCTGCTTGCCTTTTTGTGTGTGAAGCTAACAACCATTTTCATATTACTGATTTTTTTCCTCCTTTGATTTCTCATAAAATCACTATCTCCATTTCACTCCTGCCTTTCCAACAGATTTCTCTCCTTCATGGGTTCCTCTTCTTTGTTCCACCATATGAAATCACATGTTCCACAAAGGTCCTTCCCTTCAGTTTTTTTACCTGCCCTTTCTGTCTCTCTCCTCTCTTCCTTGTTAATGTCTTCCACTCCCATGCCTCCACTTCACCTCACAGTAGGCCTTTCTCAAATCCACTTCTGGAGCTTTGAGTTCTCACCCCTACTTTGACCCTATGTTTGCAACTTCTTGAGGAATATCTTCATGCAATGATCCTACCAAAATCTGAAAATCATCCATCTTAAACATATGTCTCTTTCTGACTTGCATGTCTTGTTTCCCCCTTCCCCCAATGGCACCACCATTCTAGATTCAAAAACTTATGAGTCATCTTTGATTCCTTGCAATATGAAGATCTTCAATATGGCTTTGTTCTTTAATCATAGAATGTACCTCTTCAGCCCCATCCACCCAAACACAATTGCTGCTTACATCTTCCTAACACTCTTTATTCCACAAGTATCCCTTGACTTACTAACATAGTACTAAGATTGATGCTAGGGAAAAGGATCCCTGGTGGTGCAGTGGTTAAGTGCTCAGCTGCTAATGGAAAGGTTGTTGGTTCGAACCCACCAACCACTCTGTGGGAGATAGATGTGGCGGTCTGCTTCTGGAAAGATTACAGCCTTGGAAACCCTATGGGGAAATTCTACTCTGTCCTATAGTATTGCTATGAGCTGGAATTGACTCAATGGCAACAGGTTTGGTTTTATGCTACGGGAGAAAGGAGTCCTGGTTGCACAATGGTTAAGTGCTCTGCTGCTAATCAAAAGGTAGGAGGTTCCAACCCACCAGTGGCTCCATGGGAGAAAAGACCTGGTGATCCACTCCTGTAAAGATTATAGCATAGGAAACCCTATGGGACAGTTCCACTCAGCCCTATAGGGTTGCTATGAGTTGGAATCAACTCGATGGCACACAACAACGGCAACATGCTAGGGGATGGAGATACAAAGGGAGTAAGCATAGGTCTTGTCCTCATGGAGGTAAGGGTCTAATTGAAATAAAGATGTGCAGACCAAACAGAATATAATTTGATAAAAGCTATAATGAAGACATGACTAGGAAGTGATGGAGGCTTCAGGATCATATTTGTTAGAAGGATAAGGATGGGCTTTCACAGAGGAGGCAAATTTGAGCTGAAACTAGAAGGATGAGTAGAATTTTACTAGGTGGGCACTTTGAGGACTTGGTACCCTTGGGAAAAGAAAAAGCCAGGAACAATGTGTGAAAACACGCAAGATCATTATGTTGTCAGAGAACTACACACGACTTGTTATTTGGAGATTCAAAGGTAGGCATGACAGGAGATGAAGTTAAGATAGTCTTATGTGAGGCTGCGGTGTTTAGAAGTTATCCTGTAAACCACTGAGAAATTTGGAGTAAGGGAATGGCAAGACAAGATTTATATGCCAGAAGGATTGTTCTTGTGGTTGTATGATGATTGAATAAGAAAGGAGGTAAGACCAAAGGCAAAAAAAAAAAAGTGAGCAGAATTTATTTGAATGGTCCAGTAAGAGATGATTGAGTGGACTTAGGGAAGAAGAGATAGGCTTGAGCTATATGAAGCAAGAATTAACAAACCTTGATGATTGATTAGCTATGTGGTGAGGATCTTAGTTTGGGCTCCTCCAGAAACTGACCCTGAGAGAAGGGGCCTCACCACCTGGGATAGAAAACTGGATTCATGGCTCAGACCATTGCTGGCTGGCTCCAACCAACAAGTAAGGCAAGTGCCTGGATTGGGATGCTGCGTAAACTCAGTCCGGTACATTCCATCTCCAACTCTAAGAGAAAACATCTAACAGGTGTGCCCATGACCCAGAGACCCTAGCATCGTCATGGATGTACTCAGAGGGCACCACCATAAACATGAGGAAAGAGAGATGCTTTGAGGGATGGAAGAAAGATAATTTATCTGTTCATAATTTAGATTTTAATGTTGTTGTGAATTGGAAAACATTATTTCTGCCTTTTGGGATTATCTGCTGGGAGGATACATCTGTTTATAGAGTTCTCATGGGCATGTTATATAAATTCATGTTTAAATAATTTTTTGAGGTGAACTATGAGGAAAGGGGGAAAAGGAGAAGATTCCAATGTGCTCTTCCTTTTCCTAACAGAACCCTCTACAGCAGGGTTTTTCAACCTTTCCAGTACTGATACTTTGGACCGGATAAGCCTTTGCTGTGGGGGCTGTGTTCTTGTGCACCATCAAGGGTTTTGCAGCATCTCTGGCCTCTACTCATTATACCCCCCACTATTTGTAACAGTCAAAAATGTCTCCAAACATTGACAAATGTCCCTTAGGGTGGGATCACCCCTGGTATAGAGCTACTGCTCCATAATAATGATTCTCAGATTTTGATGTGCACAGGAATTACTTGGGCACCTTGTTCAAATGTACATTGGGATTCAGCAGGTCTGGGATGGGGCCTGAGATTCTGCATTTCTAACAAACCCTCAGGTGATGCTGCTGCTCCAAGGACCACACTTTGAGTCGCGAGGTTTTGACACTACCCATCTTTTCTCCCTTCTACACATGCTGCTCCCACACAGGAAGGAGGCTGGGTGGCAGCAGAGGTCCTACCAGGTCTCTTCTCGTTGGCTTAGCAGGGACTTCACCAGGCCAGGACTACCTACTTCATGCCCATCCTCAGCATTCCCTGTTGGAGAGACAGAGGGCAGATGGGAGTAAATTAACGAAGTGCATCTCAACCTTATTGCTAATGCCTCTGAGGTCAGACCGAAGGCTTTGGGCATCTAGAGATTGTAGAGGAGCTCGCTCATCAGCCAGGGCAGCTGGGTCTCAGTCCACTGGGTGCAGTTCAGAGAGCACAGCTGCTAATGGGACCAGATGCTCTGTGCCTTGTTTGTGGTCACGTGCCTCCTTCCTCCCTCCCCTCTGCACACGCACATACTCGCACAGTGATTTCCTCATTTGTTCTCCCCTTCAGAAACAGAATAGCCTTTTTTTTTTTTTAATGTAGTGTAGCTGAAGGCTCTCATTCTTTCCAGTAAGTGTGCCTTTGAGCCTTCAGATGTGGATATGTTTAATTGCAAAACTCTCTTGAAACTGTCCTAGCAACCAGCTTTATTTGGATGCCAAGGAGAACCATGATTTGGAGCAAAATGAAAATGACCAACTCTGACTCTCATTCAACCCCGACTCATGGTGACCCCATGTGTATCAGAGTAGAACTGTGCTCCAGATGGTTTTCAATGGCTGATTTTTCGAAAGGTGATCAACAAGTCTTTCTTCCGAGGTGTCTCTGGGTAGATTTGAACTTCCAACCTTTCACTTAGCAGTCCATGGGTTAACTGCTCACACTACCCTGGGACTCAGGTGAGGGCATTATCTCCTATTAAATGCAAATAACTCCTGGAGGTGTCAAGCATTAGCACTTCACTATTAACACATTCAGGTTAAGTCAGCGTTTCATTAAAGCTTCCCAGAGATGCTGGCTGAGAGCACTTTATGCCAGGCCTCCCGTTCCCAAAGCTAAGTGAGAGGGCAGAGTCTAGGGCTGTTGGCTGTCCCTTTGTTCTCAAGCTTGAAGTGACTGAGGGGGCAGACATCCTAAGACATCCTTCCACCAACTCCAAGTTCTTCAGAGCTGTAAAATTAGATATATGCTTCTCTTTGCTTATATATGCTATTTTTATTCCAAAATGGACCTGTTATTTCAACATACAAAATGAGGCCAGTCACACCCTCTCCGTTGTTGATCTTCCTAAGCCTTAGGGAGCCCCTGAGCAGCCTTGGTTTCCACATCACCTCTCTACCTCTCTCCTGGATGGGCACATTGACACAGCCTTGAAGCTATGTATCTGCCTGGGGCTTGTGACCCAAGTTTCCCACCAGCATGTTCATCCACTTAGCCTTTAAATTCTCCACCAAACTCCTGCCCAGAACCTGAATTAATGCTAGGATTGTTGTTGTTGTTGTTGTTGTTGTTGTTGTTAGCTGTCATTGAGTTGGCTCCAACTCATGGTGACCCCACGTGTAACACAACAAAATGTTGCCTGGTCTTGCACCATCTTCATGATCGTTGGTATGTTTGAGTTCTTTGATGGGGCTATTGTGTCAGTCCATCTCACTGATGGGCCTCTGTTCTACCCACACAATCATACGTTGGTTTTCTCTTTTGTTGCTTGCTGTGCTCCTTTGAGGCTGACTGCTGTCTGTCGAGTGAGTGGGCAAGGGACATCTGTGCTTCTTCCTTGAGAATCGTCCCTTCTGAATATGCGTGCTAGTCCCCATTGTTTCACCACACTCCCTTTTTTCCTTTATCCAGAAGAATCATTTCAGGAATCAGTTAAGGCTCTGGCAGGAAACAGAATCCAACTCGGTCGAAGAGCTTAGAACAAATGGGGGATTTTGTGGTACCTGGAGACTTGATGGCAATTAACAATAATAGAGACTAGGAGAAGTCCTGGGTGCTACCAATGGTTAACATGCTTGGCTGCTAACCAAAAAGTTAGAGGTTCAAGTCCACCCAGAGGTGCCTCAGAAGAAAGGCCTGGAGATCTACTTCCAAAAAATCAGCCATTGAAAACCCAATGGGGTACAGTTTTACTCTGACACACATGAGGTCGCCATGAGTCAGAATCGACTTGACAGTGACTGGAGACTAGGCTTTGCTAGATGAGAGAGACTAGCAAAGGTGGAAAGCTGTTAGCACCTCTACACCTGATGGAAGGCCAAGGGGAGGATATAGTGCTCCTATAGCCAGTTAGAACTGGAGCCCCAGGGGATGCAACAACTGCCAAAACACAAATTAAATAAAGCAAAATACACTGACCTCTCCTTTCTTCAATCTTCCAGTCACCTACTGGTGCCTCCCATTGGCAGAACTCATCTGGAAGGTGGCAGGAAAAAGTGCAGGAGCTACAGTCCATAGAGGTCAGCCTTCTGGGGCCCAGAACAGGGATGTAAGGGTAGATAATAGATCTGATGGGCTGAGGACAAGGGGTGCAAATGGGGAAATATCAGTATAGTCTTCCTTTCATTTGCCTCATTATCTGGTTTTCACTTGGTCTTCCAATACTCCATCACATTGTACTTAGCAAAACATCTGAGATCAAAGCACACATATACAACATACCGCATAGACCAAGGAGCAACATGGAAGCAAAGACCAAAGTAGTAACACCATCTCTTGGTGGTGGACAGAGATGATGGTCAGAATCTGCATTTTAATAGATTATCAGGTAATTTGCAAGCGTATGAAAGTGTGAGAAGCACTGGTGCAAGCCTTTGTTATGTGTAGAGAACTTTCTGCATAAAATTAAGACCAGCCAATGAGGCATGTCTATAGGTCCATATCTACAAATGAAGGTCTAAGTGGGAAACCATTAGGACACTGAGTAAGCAGCTGATTATGCAGGTGGTGGACAGGGGAAATTGAAAGTCACCTTAGGGGTTAGAGATGGAGGACACTGAGGGTCCATTGGCCTTCTTTACTCCACACGCTATGGCGCAGTGAAAAGGCCAGTCTTGGGATTTGAAGCTCTGCTGTTCAATAGCTGGATGACCTTGGGTGATTTGCTTGACCCTTTTCAATCTGGCTTCTCCTTCGGTCAAATGGGTGTAATTCAATACTCTTTCAAGGTTGTTGTGGGGCATACGGGAAGCAAGTGGGAGAGAGGAATTCATACTTGCCGAGTGCCTTCTGTGTGCCAGGATTTCAGTCTGGTGGGATATTGGGAGCCAAGGCAACCTCACTTAACCCTCTACCCCTAACTCTAACCCTATGCCAATCCTATCCTCACCTTGACTTTTCCTCAGGAAGAATCCTTCCACAGAAGCACCTAGGGAGAGGCCCAGCACCTCTGAATAAAGAGGTAGCTGCGAGGAGGCACTGAATCCATTCCTGTTGACCAAAACAGTTTCATAAAACTCCAGCCATTCTTGGCCAGGGTGGGGAGTTCCAGTGCTAAATCCCTTTCTGGTAATGACGGTTGGAACCAGGACAGGACAGGCTCAACCCAGCAGGATGCACACACCACCAAAACCCAACCAAGCCAGTTGCTGTCGAGTCAACTCTGACTCATGGTGACCCCATGTGTATCAGAGTAGAAGTGCACTCCATAGGGTTTTAATGGCTGATTTTTCAGAAGTAGATTGCCAGGCCTTTCTTCTGAGGTGCCTGTGGGTGGACTTGAACCTCCAACCTTTCTGTTAGTAGCTGAGTGCTTAATAAGCAGACTGGCAAGGAGTCTCTGTCTTCCCTTTGGTTCAAACTCTGCCCACTAGACTCTCTCAGAGACTTTAGTGCCAGCCCAAGCAACCCATTTACCACGCACTGGGGGCAGCATGCACGCTGCCCAAACCCAGCTCCATCAGCCACAGTGAAGGCTGCCGCCTTTAGCTTCTCCTCAAGGCTCTTCTCTTTGGTCTGCCTCACTTGGACGAAGCCAGCTCCCAGAGCTGTCATTTAGCAGATACCAACATCCTGCACAATTATTCTCTTCCCAGTCACAGCAGAATAAATCCTGCTACCCACTGCAGCTGGAGCATCTTGTTTAACGTTCACACTGAGGAGATGAGGGTGTTAATGGCCAATTTCTCTTAAGTAAGTGAGCGGAGAATCAAGAGACCTCTTCCCTTTGAATGACTGTGTGGGGTCTGAGCCCATCTGTCTGGGTGAGAACATTCTGGGCAAGCTCATTCAGGGAAGTGCAGCACCTTCAGCTTGCCGACTCCTTTCACCAAAGCCCCATGATGCCCCCTGTAAATGGCACAGCAAAGTCCCTGCTAGTGCCTTGGGGTCTGAGGTCTATAGTTTTCCTTTCCTCAAAATGCTAAGTGGTGGCCCAGGGAGGGCCCTCCAGCTTTCCCCAGTAGAGGCAGTCACAGGGTTTGGGGGCCTTCACTCTGCCGTGCAGTTAGAGGTGATGAGAGCAAGAAGCAGGGAAGTGACACACCAAGTCGGAGGCCTGTGGTGGAAGGAGGACGTCGCGAGGGAATCCCCACCTTTTTTAAATTATAACATTTTTTGCTGAATTTCTTAGTAACCCCCTCATCAAAAGGCACCCTATTTCTAGTATAGAATATTTCTGTTTCTAAAGGAATGTTGTTAGCTGGCCTCAAGTCGGCCCTCAACTCATGGTGACCCCATGCACGATGGGATTGGACCATTGTCATCCATAGGGTTTTCTTCGGCTGATTTTCAGAAGTACATCACCAAGACTTTCTTCCTAGTCTGTCTCAGTCCATAAGCTTCACTGAAATCTGTTCAGCATCATAGCAACACACAAGTCTCTGCTGACAGGCTACAAATGAAGAGCATTAGCTAGGTGTCAAACCTGGGTCTCCTGCATGGAAGGCAAGACTTTGCCACTGAACTATCAATGTCCTCTATAATGTCCTTTATAAAAAGAATATACCTGTTCGTTAAAGAAAATCTGGAAAACACAGAACCAAAATATAAAAATTATCCACAGTTGCAACAAACCCCTTGAGAACAGCTGATGTATTCCTTCCACTTGGTGTGTACTCCCTCTTTTTTAAAAAACAAGATGTAATCACATTACATATTAATTATTACTGTTTTGTCCACTCAATGTTACATTATCTAGATTTCCCATGACAGTAAAATATTCTTCAAAAGATAGCGCTGAATGACTACACAGCATTGCAACTTTCGAAATAACATAATTTATTCAGCCATTTGCCTGTTGATCACATTCAGCTTGATTCTTGTTTTACGCTATTATAAATAATACTATGTTGATAATCATCTTACATAAATCTCTGCCATGTCTGTAATTATTTCCCTTGACTAGATTGCTACAAGTGGAATTACTCAAAGGGTGTGCATGTTTTAAGGCTCACTATATTTCACTATATTACCCTAAAGAAATTTTGTCCCATTGTAGTTCTTCTTCTGTGAATTGCTTGTTCTTGTCCATGGCCTGTTTTTTCCCTAAGAGGTGTTCATCCCTGCTTTTATGCTTAAGCATGTCTTTCTCACCCAGTATGAGAGCATTTTTCACAAGTATTTTCTTCTACTCCTTTTACAATCTCATTCTTTCATGTTAAATTCTGGTCTATAACTGTGTTCTGATGAATGGTGTACGTTATACTTTGAATATGTTTATTTGCAGGAAACATAAACCCACTCAAAATACATCAAATAACAGGACACTTATTCATCAATACAGGAACATCTTGGGGCTGCCAAAGTAGCTGGGCCTCCTGGGAAGTGAGAGGGAGGGAGGCAGGGAGACTCCCTTTGTAGTCTCCTGACCTTTGATGTCTGCCTGTCTCTCTGCACCTCTCTCCTCCCTCTACACCAGGTTCTAACGCTTGCACATGGCTTGGGAGCGCACAGAATTGTGGATTGCTTATGGCTTTGATGTGTCTTAACAGATACTTCAGCTCCACTCTACATGACTTTACATGTTCGAGTCCAACTCTGTCTAATTGAAGTATGTGAAACTCTTAGTTTGTATTCTTTAAAATAATATTTTATTGTGTTTTAGGTGAAAGTTTACACAGCGAGTTAGGCTCCTCTTTAACAATTTTTGTACAAACTGTTCTGTGACATTGGTTACATTTTTTTGCAATGTGTCAACATTCTCATTGTTTCCATTCTGTTTGTTCTGTTCCATTAATCTAGCTTCCCTGCCCTTCATTACCTTCTCATCTTTGCTTTAGGGTAAATGTTAGTTTATATTTTTTGAGGGAGAAAAACTGATTGATCCAGCGTAGTTCCTAGATTGGTTTTCTCATGTGTGTTGTGTATTTATAGTCCAGTCAGCTCTGGCTGGGAAATGGGAGCGGGTCATGAGATACAATAAAGAAGACTTTCCTGGCCCACCCCTTCATCAGGAAATTAGGATGGGACTTCCAAAAGGTTGTGTGTGCACTGGGGAGGCACCCTAATATGTCTGTATTGGGAGCAACTGTACAGATCATGCATGTTTTTCCCAAGCAGATAACCAACATCTCTTTTTCTTTTCTCCACTGATTCAAATGCCATGTTTATCACATAACTTATTTCTTAAGTTCAAGCAAACAAACAAACCCAAAACAATTTCCGTCAAGTCGATTCTGACTCCTGGTGACCCCATGTGTGTTAGAGTAGAACTGTGCTCGTAAGATTTTCATTGGCTGATTTTCTGGAAGTAGATCACCAGGCCTTTCTTCCAAAGAGCCTCTGGGTGGAACCAAACTGTCAGCCTTTCAGTTAGTAGCCAAGCATGTTAACTGTTTTCACCTCCTAGGGATTTTTTCTTAAGTTTACTAGGGCCTTTATCCTGGGTTTCCCATTTTGTGTCATTTATTGATTCATTCTGATGCCAGTGCCATACTGTTTTAATTATTGTAGCTTTTTAATATATATATGGCTATAATATCTGGTGCAAATTATCCTTCATTACATCCTTTTTTAAAGTATGTTGGCTCTTCTCTTATATTAATTATTTTTCCAAACAGACTTTAGATTCAACTTGTCAGCTTTTAAACTCATACATACATGGTCTTCATTGGAATTGTTTTAAAACCACTACTAGATTAGTTTGGAGAGAATTTACATTTTCACAATATCTAATGTATGCACTCTTTTCCCACTTATTTTAAAATAAAAACCAACAAAATTTAATTTAATTTTGAGGTTTTTTTAAGGTACCATAGCTCCTAAAAACTGGAGCTACTTTGTCACCAAGCAGAGGTAGGAAATACAAAGTTAATCTCACCTAATGTCTTATTGCCTGAGTAAGCAAACCAGTATTGCATTTAGTCCATGACGATTAAAGGAGTTAAACAGCTGAGATAATCTTGTGGCTAACTTAGGGGGAGGCATCTACTTGGAGGAAAAGTGGTTTTAGAGGCTTTGCTTACCCCCATTGATGGGGCCCTGTGACTGTTTAATAACCTTTCAGCACTTCCCTATGTGTAGATAAAGCATGAAAGTTCCATGACTCAGAAATTGAACTTCAAATAGTTAGACTGTGAACACGTATAAACCGTACTTGTTAATTAAATACTAAACGAAAAATTAAACTAATTAATTACTGAACACCTGCCAGGTGCCAGGCACTGTGCCAGCGGTAGGGTGGCTATAAAACTGGGGCTTGGTCCTTGCTGGGTAGTAAGTGACTTTCGGCAAGCTCACTGATAATAACGGAGTCAGAATGTGAGCAGTGCCATAAAGAACGTGGACACTCAGAGATGGGAGCAGCTCACAGCCAGCCAGATCCAGGGGGCCTTTTTCTTCTCATTCCATGGGGAGAACAGCTGTTAGCTGCCATCAAGTTGCTCCCAACTCATGGAGACCCCATACACAACTGAATGAAATGCTGGCTGCTCCTGTGCCATCCCTATGATCAGTTGGGGATTGGACTATTGTGATCTATAGGGTTTTCAATGGCTGGTTTCAGAAGTAAATCTCCAGACCTTTCTTCCTAGTCCATCTTAGTCTGGAAGCTCCACTGAAATGTTTTCAGAGTCATTGCCATGTGTAAGCTGCCACTGACAGATGGGTGGTGGCTGTGCAAGAGGTGCATTGGCCGGGAATCGAACCCAGGTCTCCTGCATAGGGGTGAAAACTCTACCATCGAACCACCAGTGTCTCAAGAGAACAGTCTATGGCCATCTCCTGTTTATCACCTGGGAGTTTGCCCCGCCATTGCTCAAGCCCAGGCTTCGGTGCTCTTGAAAACATTATTCTTTCCGCTTCTCACTGCAGAGCTTCAGTTCTCAGTCCCTGTGCTCATACCCTGGGCCCAGGTCTTCTGAACATGACCTCTGTTGACCTGCTCTCTGATGCTTTCACTAACTTAACTTTCTTGCAATATATCTTTATTTCAAATGGCACCCTGGTGCTGCTGAAGGGTAATGACTTCTGAGTAAAACAATGTTTTTCTCAAATCCTAGCTACTTAATTTACAAACCTGTGCAATTCTGAACAAATTAATTAAAATGAGGAAAATTGTGTGCCATGTAGGGTAATTAATACATCCCATGTGAGGTTGCTTCAAAGATTCAAGTACAAGTGACGTGGTATGTCAAACGTATAACGGAGTGCCACATTCAAAGTCACTACCATTTTATTAATCTGTGACCTTCCTTTGGATCAGAGGTCTCCTAAACCTAAAGAGTTAGAACGTTTCTTCTGGGTTTAGTCTGACTTTATCTTTCAGTGGAAACAATGATTTTTTTTTTTACTTAAATAGATACTTTAGGAGTTCTGAGCTTTAAACTTCTTGTCAACTGTTGCTCAGCTGTGCTGAGTTTATTAGCAGAATAAATGTCTTTGGGCTAGCTGGTAAGATGAATACTGCTTCCTGGCATGTGCGGGGCCGCCTGCCTGGGGAGTCTCTCCCTCATTTCTCACCCGGCATGAGATGCTACAGCTTTATTAGAGGCAGAGCTAATGCTCCGCTCTGAACCCTTTCCGCTTACATGCTTCAGCTACACTGGGTCTCCATTCCTGCCTGGCCAGTTCCAGGCTGCATTGTATTTTTTTTTTTTTTTTCTTTTAAGGAAGCCTGTTCATTATCATGAGGTCATTGCTCCCAGAGTCACATTCTAAATCTCTGTGAGTAGTCTTGCCTGCAAATGAATGGCAAAGACTATCTTTCTGAGCAGTGTTGTATAAAGCAAAGAATATTAACTAGACTTGGAGGTAGGAGATTTGTTACATCAGCCTAATTCTGCCCCTTGTGAACCATGTGACTTTTTCCCTCTAGGTCTGTTTCCTCATTTTTTAAATAAGGGGGCAGATATTGGGGGCCTGTAAGATGTTTTGCAGCTCTGTTGGTCTCTGGGTTGTGTTGTTGTTAGTTGCTGTCGAGTTGATCTGACCCATGATGACCCCATGTACAACAGAACGAAACACTGCCCAGTCTTATGCCATCTCTCGTGATTGTTGGTCTGCTCGATCCGTTGTTGAGGCCACTGTGTGTTTTAAGTGCCTTCCACCCTAGGGGCCTTATTTTCCAGCACTATATTGGACAGTGTTCTGTTGTGATCCATAAGGTTTTCATTGGACAGTTTTCAGAACTAGATCACCTGGCCTTTCTACCTAATCTGTGTTAGTCTGGAAGCTTCGCTGAAACCTGCCCACCATGGGTGACACTGCTGGTATTTTAAACACCAGTGGCAGAGCTTCCAGCATCACAGCAACACACAAGCCACCACAATACAACAAACTGACAGATGGGTGGTGGCTTTGGCTTGTAAAGTTAATTAAATACAGGCATTTGGAGACCAGGATACTAAAAATAGTTGCTTTCCTCTTGGTGTTGGTATCATTGGGGTAGAAATGAGAGTTGATATAGTACAAGGGTTTGAAGCATGAATTTTTAAAATTGTGGTTTAACATAAATATTAAAATATGAAAAGCATACTTAAATACAACTCAGTGTTTTTTAAAAACACCTATCTATCTATCCATCCATCCCCACTTCCTGTGTCCAGCTGGAAGAAAAACATAGAACATATCCAGCACCACACAAGGTTCCTTCATGCCCCTTCCCAATCTGTCTGTCACCCCCAGAGGTAACCACTGTTCTGACTTCTGTCGTCATCAAATAGCTCTGTGTATTCTTGGCCTTCGTATAAATGGGACTACATGGCACCCACTGTCTTGTGTTTGGCTTTTCAAGTAATGAAGTATTTGTGAGAGTCATCCATGATTACATGTGCCAATAGTTCATGCTATGCTTGTGTAGTATACCATTTTGTGAATATACCACATTATATTTAGCCTTTCTCCTTTCGATGGGCATTCAGGTTAGTTCCAGTTGTTTTGACTATTTAAATAAAGCTCCAATAAATATTCTTGCACATGTCTGTTTGTGGGACAATTGGGGTATAGAACAGGTGTATTTTATCCTCAGTAGAAACTACCAAAAGTTTTTCATAGTGGTTTGCCATTTTGCATTCCCGCCATCAGTATATGAGAGTTCTAGTTGTTCCATATCCTCGTCAAAACTTAGTGTTGTCAGTTTTTTTGATTTTACCCACTGTAGTGGGTGTGTAGTAGTATCTCATTGTGGTTGAAAGCGTAGATTTTTTTTAAGCCCTGGGTCATTCACTAATGAAGGATGTGAATAAGGACAAGACAACTAAACACTCTGAGACTCAGTTTTCTAACCTGTGAAATAGGGGTGCTCTTACCCCCTTCAAAGAGGCAGTGGTGGTTCAGTGGTAGAATTCTTGCCTTCTATTCAGGAGACCTGGCTTTGATTCCTGGCCAGTGTACCTCAGGCACAGCCACTGTCCGTCTGTCAGTGGAATCATGTGTTGCTATGATGCTGAACATGTTTCAGCAGAGCTTACAGGCTAAGATGGACTAGGAAGAAAGGCGGGCAATCTACTTCTGAAAATCAGTCAGTAACAACCGTATGGATCACAAGGGCCCTATCCACAACCGATCATGGGGATGGCAGAGGATGGGGCAGCATTTTGTTCCATTGTGCATGGGGTCACCAGGAGTCAGGGGCTGACTTGACCTTGCCCACCTCAGGAGGTTTTATGAAGTTTAGGTGAGTTAATGCTTACAAAGCAGAGGGTCTGGCTCATAGAAACCTCAGTACTAAAAGCAACTATTATAAACCCATTGCCATCCAGTCAGTTCCGGCTCATAGTGACCCTATAGGACAGAGCAAAACTTCCCCATAGATCTCCCAAGGAGTAACTGGTAGATTCAAGATTCAAACTGCTGACCTTTTGGTTGGCAGCCAAGCTCTTAACCACTGCGCCACCAGGGCTATGTAACTATTATAGCTTTAGTTACTATTATAATTACTACTGCAATTTATGTAATTCAGGTAAAGAAATCCCTCATTTGGTTTAGCTTGTCATATATATGAGGGTGTCTTCAATTGTCTCAATGAATATTGGTTGACATTATCAAAAAACATGTAAAGGTAAATTTCTCTTAGGCAGTTGGCATGCATTTAAGAAGAACGATGAAAGAAGCAGTTCATTTTATCAATCAACAAGCATCCAGTGAGCACATCCTATGTTCCAGGCACTGTTCTAAGTATGGATTTCTCCTCTGGGAGAACATAAATTCTAGAGTCAGAGGAGAGACAGACAGTAAGTAATAAAATAAAAAAGTGAAGAGGATGGTCTTGTATAAGGATACATGTCCATGATAAAAATGAAATAGTGTGAGAGAGAATGTGGAGGTAACCATAATAGGTGGGGTGCCTTAGTTTCCTTGTGCTGCTGTAACAAAAATACTACAAGGGGGTGGCTTTAAAGGACAGAAATTTATTTTCTCACAGTTCTGAAGGCTAAAGTCCACATCAAGATGTCAGCCATGTCGATTCCTTCCTTGTAGGTAGTCCCAGGCATTCCTTGACTTCTTGGCTTGTAGACAGTCCTTACGTGGTGTCTGTCTTCCCCCTGTGTGTGCATCTTTGTGTTTATTCTGGTGTTTTTATAACTCAGAAATGATTAGGTTTAGGATTGACCCTACACTGGTATGACCTCAACTGATTGATTGATTCCATCAATCAGATTACATTATGGAAAGTGATTACATTACATTAGATTCCATTATGGAAGGTAATCTGCTCTACCCACGGTCAGCTGATCTAATCACACACAACTACTCCATAATAGCAACTAGACCCGTGGTTGGCCAAACTACTGGGAACCAAAGCTTTGCCAAGCTGACACATAAAAGTAACCATCACAAGGGTTCAGAGTGTTCCAGGCAGAGGGAACTGAAAGTGCAAAAGCTGAAAGACAGGCATGAGCTGGACATATTTGAAGAACAGAAAGAATCCTCTGTGGCTGTCGGGAGCCAAGAGGAAAGTGGATGAGGGAGGGAAGCTGGTGGGGCCATGGCATGTTGCGTCATGTAGATTATTTTGCTTTTTCATTTTAAGTGTAACAGGAAGTCTTGAATGGTTTTAAAAAGAAGCATAACATGATCTGATTTCTAATTTTAGAAGATTACTTTTATGTTGTGTTACGTAGTGAATAGATGATAGTGAGTAAGAAGTTGAACCAAGAAGGCTGGTCCAGAGACTACTGCTGTAGGTCAGAGAGATGGTGGTGGCTTTGACTAGAGGTGGCAGGAAAGATGGAGAAGAGTGGATGGATATGAGATGGACTAGCCCTGATAATTCTAGCTGATGATAGGGATGGTGAGGTAAAAAGAGAAATCAAGATTTTAGGATGGGGTAAGAGAAAGATGTGGCAGTCTGCTTCCATAAAGATTATAGCCTTGGAAACTCTATGTGGCAGTTCCGCCCTGTCCCGTAGGGTCCCTATGGATAGGAATTCGATTTGACAGCAATGGGCCTAAGTGATAGTGTCAGTTTGCTGTACCGTGGGAGCTTGCATGTTGCTGTGATGCTGGAAGCTATGCCACCAGTATTCCAGATACCAGCAGGGTCACCCATGGTGGACAGATTTCAGTGAAACTTCTAGACTAACACAAACTGGGAAGAAAGGCCTGGAAATCTGCTTCTGAAAATTAGCCAATGAAAACCCTATGGATCATATAATATTGTTTGAGACTTCAATTCGTTTACTTTGGATACATCATTAGGGGGACCGATAAGTGGATAAGGACATCATGTTTGGTGAAGTGGGGGGTCAGCAAGGGCAAGGGAAATCCTCAGTGAGGTGGATTGATACAGTAGCTGCAACAATGGACTCAAACATACCAACAATCATGAAGATGGCACAAGATTGGGCAACATTTTGTTCTGTTGTAAAGGGGGTCACCATGAGTAGGAGCTGGCTTGACAGCAACTAACAACAACAAGTGATTATGAGGAATATTAGCGGAAAAACTGTTAGGGGGTTGTAGAAATGAAGTTTTCTTTTGGCCATCCTACGATTTCCAAGTAGAGATGTCAAACAGGCACATGGATACCTGTGTCTGTAGCTCAGTGGAGACATACAGGATGGGGTTGCAAATTGTGGGATGCTCAGCTTGTACATCAGAAAGAATGTAGACTGAGAAGAGAAGGTGGCCTGGGACACAGCCCTAGAGCCCTCTGAAATTCAGAAGGGAAGCAGAGGAGGAGGAACAGGCAAAGGGGACTGAGAATGAGTTGGCAGTAAAGCAGGGGAAAAGCAAAAAAAGAGAGTGTAGTGGGATGGAGGAGCACAGGTGCTGCTGAGAGGTCAGGTCAGGTCAGATGAGGGCAAAGAAGCCATGGCTGGGTTTGGCAACATGGCAGCAATGGCTGATGATGACAAAAAATAAATTGATAGAGAGATGGACATACTAGCCAGACTGGACAGAACTGAGAAGAGCGTGTAAGACAAAGAAAGTCCCTACCAGCAACTCTTTTGGCTGTGAAGGTCAGCAGAGAAATGGGGCAGCCACTGGGGGACACGGGCATGTGGTCAAGGGAGAGTTTTTGTTCAAAGCTGTCAGAGTCCAGGAAAGTTTAAGTGTGAATGAGCCAATTAGGGGAGAGAACATGATGCTTTAGAAGGAAGAGGATAATTTCAGGAGCTAAGCCCTGGAGAACATGAAAGGGGATGAGATGTCAGGTTATGACAGGAATAAGGACATTTCACTCATCTTGATACCAGAGAAGACAGAGGGAGGGTATGGACGTAAATGCTTTGCAAGTGGGAGAGTGCCTTTCTTACCGCTTCTGTTTCTCCATGGAGAATGAGGCAAGGCCCTCAGATGAAGGGTCTGGGGAACAGAAGATGCTGGAGGTTTCAGGACTGAGGATAAATTGTCAATCATTTGATAAGCAGAAGAGCAAATATTCTCAGGAAGGGCAGCAGGTTTACCAAAGTGTTGAGATTTTTGGTCATTGATTCTAAAAAAGACAAATCAGTAACAATGATAAGAGCAAACATATAGCGCTTAATACATTCCGGACACTGTTCTAAACCCTTTACATATATTTATTCATTGAATCCTTTCAATCACCCTATGAGGTGGGTTCTATTGTCTTCCCCATTTTATAGATGAGCAAATTGGGAGATTAAGTAATTAGCCCTCAATCACATTGCTAATAGGAAACAGAACTGGGATTTTGAACCCAGATGGGCAGTGTGCACCAGAGTTCAGCTCTTCCCCACTGTGTCATGTAACTGTGCCTTAGCACTACGTTTCATTTTGACTAGCCCGGCTTACCTGCTGAGGCCCTGGATGGTAATCAGATTCATCCGCCTTCCTCCCACTGGAGGGCATGACTCGAGGGTAGAAACATTGGCAGAAGCTCATCCCACAAAGCGTGGAGTGTTAGGGGAAGTTCCTGTGTATGGTTTCCCATGCACACCCGTGCTTTCTGGTATCTTAACAGGGGTGTGGCTGCCCTACCCCCAGCCCTGACAAGGGAGGCTGATCGGAGTACATCCATTCCCAGTGATGCAGTCTTGCTCTGCTTCCAGAAGGAAGCGTCTGACCAGGGCTAGACATGACATTAACTGGAGCTCTGAGGCACACTATACCTTATGCCTAAAGTTCACCCACTTTGTTTCTCATATCAGATTTTGCCCAGCCACATTATTCCACTTGACAACAAAATACTTCCCCAAATCAATATGAAAATACCTTGCATTTCAATATGACCCTTTTCTCATTGTTAACTTCCCAGGGATATATAATACTCTACAGATTAAGTCATCTTCCCATTGGGAGTTAAAGTCTGAAAAATACAGAGCACCTGAATTGTTCCTTCTCTAAAACCAAAAGGGAAGAACACACTCAGCATTTATCAAGCTGACAGAACTGAAGAAGAAAAAAATCAAGCTTTGAGTTGCAATATTGAAGGATTCTATGGGGAAAATACTAAATGATGCAGGAAGCATCAAAAGAAGATGGAAGAAGGAATACACAGAGTCACTGTACCAAAAAGAATCAGTCGATGTTCAGCCATTTCAGGAGGCAGCATATGATCAGGAACCGATGGTACTGAAGGAAGAGGTCCAAGCTGCACCAAAGGCACTCGGGAAAAACAAGGCTATAGGAATTGGCGGAATACTAATTGAGATGTTTCAACAAACAGATGCAGCACTGGAAGTGTTCACTTGTCTATGCCAAGAAATTTGGAAGACAGCTACCTGGACAATCAACTGGAAGAGATCCATATGTATGCCTATTCCCAAGAAAGGTGATCCAACCGAATATGGAAATTATCGAACAATATCATTAATATCACACACAAGTAAAATTTTGCTGAAGAGCATTCAAAAGCAGCTGCAGCAATACATTGACAGGGAACTGCCAGAAGTTCAAGCTGGATTCATAAGAGGATGTGGAACCAGGGATATCATTGCTGATGTCAGGTGGATCCTGACTAAAATCAGAGAATACCAGAAAGATGTTTACCTGTGTTTTACTGACTATGCAAAGGCATTCGACTGTGTGGATCATAACAAGTTATGGATGACATTGTGAAGAATGGGAATTCCAGAACACTTAATTGTGCTCATGAGGAGTCTGTACATAGATCAAGAGGCAGTCATTTGAATAGAACAAGGGGATACTGCATGGTTTAAAGTCAGGAAAGGTGTTAGTCAGGGTTGTATCCTTCCACCATACTTATTCAATCTGTATGCTGAGCAAATAATCCGAGAAGCTGGATTATATGAAGAACAGGGCATCAGAATGTGAGGAAGACTCATTAACAACCTGCGTTATGCAGATGACACAACCTTGCTTGCTGCAAGTGAAGAGGACTTGAAGCACTTACTGATGAAGATCAAAGACCACAGCCTTCAGTATGGATTACACCTCAACATAAAGAAAACAAAAATCCTCACAACTGGACCAATAAGCAACACCATGATAAATGGAGAAAAGATCGAAGTTGTCAAGGATTTCATTTTACTTAGATCCACAGTCAACACTCATGGGAGCAGCAATCAGGAAATCAAAAGACACATTGCATTGGGCAAATCTGCTGTAAACGATCTCTTTAAAGTATTAAAAAGCAAAGATGCCATCTTGAAGACTAAGGTGCACCTGACCCAGGCCATGGTGTTTTCAGTCGCATCATATGCATGCGAAACCTGGACAATGAGTAAGGAAGACCGAAGAAGAACTGATGCCTTTGCATTATGGTGTTGGCAAAGAATATTGAATATACCATGGACTGCCAAAAGAACGAACAAGTCTGTCTTGCTAGAAGTACAGCCAGAATGCTCCTTAGAAGCAAGGACAGCGAAACTTGGTCTCACATACTTTGGACATGTTATCAGGAGGGATCAGCCCCTGGAGAAGGACATCATGCTTGGTAAAGTTGAGGGTCAGCAAAAAAGAGAAAGACCCTCAGTAAGATGGATTGATACAGTGGCTGCAACCATGGGCTCAAGCATAACAACAATTGTGAGGACGGCACAGGACCAGGCAGTGTTTCGTTCTGTTGTACATAGGGTCGCTATGAGTCAGAACCGACTTGATGGCACCTAATGACAACCACAACAGCTAATTTCTTATTCTGCCCTTAGTCCAAAGGGTTTCTCTTAGGTATTTGGTAAGAGGTGGGGTCCCATTAGCAGCTCTTGGCCAGGGAGCCCCCTCATTAGAATGCTTGTAGTTTCTTCAGCCCCCTCCAAATTGATTTAATCTAACCCCAAGACTCCCAAGTCTTTCAAAAGGTATTTTAGATGGCATAAAATACCACCAGACTCCCCACACAAGCTACAGCATTGAGACAATACAATACAAGACTGTTGGGTACTTCTAAGAAAAATTCTGCTCCCAAAACCAAACAAACATCTTATTCTCAGGAATAAGATGTCTTTCCGCATTTGTTTCTGTCTCGTGGGTTTAGCCATCTGCAGCAGGTTGGGGTGAGTATCAATAGACCCTAAGAATGAGCACCAATATACAACTGCCCCAAATAATTTACCAATGGGAATGGAAACCTGGCCCAGGTCCCTAATCTAAGACTTGCCCTGTTCTTTTTCCATGGTGTATTTAAAGGCAGAACCCCTGGCAGTGCTGCTGAGAAAGATGGGGCACCGCATGTGTTTCCCACAGGGTGCTTCTATTTCAGGGTCCCACCTTGCAGAATGAAGTGGCCTTCACCCTGGGAGGATGTGAAGCCCCCATCCACCCACCTCCATGCTTGCCTCTCCTAAAATGGGGCCACAGAATCCCAGAGGAACTCATGCAGGCAGACTGGAGATGGAGCAGTCTCCTTTTTGGTGTGAAATGAGCTGGGTTTGATTTTTTTCCCCCCGCTAGATCTTAGTGAGTCTGTCTTTTCCAAAATATAGTCATGAGGCTTGAAGAGAACACCGTAAGCCACCGAGGGACAATGATCATCATCAGAGCCTTGGGACCTTCCCAGAACGGTGGATAGAAGGGAGACCTTCCTGGAGCTTTGAATAATTTTGAACCTGAGACTTTTCCTTTTCATTCTCCCTGGAGTCATTTGAAGTCCTCAGCATTTTAGAGGAGGTTTGCTAATAATAATGTAACAACTCATTGAATATGTGTAGGTGCTTTATGTGTGTTGTCACATGTAATTTCATCTTCATCACATTCTTAGGAGGCGGGCATTGTTCCCACTTTACAGACGAGGATAACTGTGGCTGAGAGAGGCTAAATGGCTTATCCAGGGTCACACAGCTGATGTCAGAGCCAGATGGGTTTATTGAAAGCCTACGCTCTTATTCTCTGTGTTACGTATGTATTACTGAGAAATGTCTGAGGCCATTTAGTAACTCAGACTTGGCTTTCTTGGAAGCAGGGCAGAATGAAAAGAACACCCAGCATTTAGAGACAGTGGATTTCGGTTCTGTCCTAAATCACAGGTGAGTCATTCTGTGAACATGTATAATTATTTAACCTCATCTGCAAAATGGAGATAATACTGATGTTTTCCTCAAATATCTTCCTCTAGATAATAAAAGTCACTCATTGCCAAGGTCTCAGTCCAGAGGCACATGATGATATGCTATAAGGTGGTGGCAGCTTCCCAGGATCTTTCAGTTAAACCCCACTAAGTTGGATATGGAGCCCTGGTGGTGCAGTGGTTAAGAGCTTAGCCTGCTAACCAGAAGGTCCGCAGTTTGAATTCACCAGCCGCTCCTTGGAAATCCTATGGGGCATTTCTACACTATCCTGTAGGGTCGCTATGAGTTGGAATCGACTGGAGGGCAATGGTTTTTTTTTTTTAGTTTTTTTAAGTTGGACGCACTTGATGAAGCTCAGTGTTTTTGCAGAATACGAGAAGAGGTCAAGAAACAGGACAGCAGGCCTCAGTCACCCCACAGACTGAGTTTGTTGCTGTCAGCTACCGTCGAGTCAGCCCCCGACTCATGGCAAGCCTGAGCACAGTGAAACAAAATGCTGCCCTGTCCTGCACCATTCTCATGATCAGTTGCAGATCTGATGGTTGTGATCCATAGGGTTTTCATTGGCTGATTTTTGGAAATAGATTACTAGGCCTTTCTTTCTAGTCCATCTTAGTCTGGAAGCTCTGCTGAAACCTGTTCAGCATCACAGCAACACACGAGCCTCCACTGACAGATGGGTGGTGGCTGCACATAAAGTGCACTGGCCAAGAATCAAAACCAGGTCTCCCGCATGGAAGGTTAGAATTCTACCAGTGAATCGCCATTGCTCCCAAACAAGAGGAGACCTGACTGATTAATGTACGTCTTAGCTGACCCCTGAGCTCTGCCCCAATCCCGTAAGATGTTTGGGGCAAAGAAAGAGCCGCCCTCCCTGCAGAGGATGCCTGCATTTTCTGCTTGTTCCACCCAGGACTTCTTCAGGACTCCTGCTGGCCAGGATCCTGCTCACAACAACGAGACAGAAGTGAGATGGTGATTACAGCAAGAGATGGGAATCTGGTTAGACGCTGGGCAGCTTTCCAAGGGGAATTGCAGCCAGCATATTTGAGGAGAAAACAAATGGCGCACTAGGGTCCCCCAAAATAGAAACCAGCTCTGCGCTGTTTCCTCCAACACGGAGGAGGCTGTGGGCTGTGGGTCCATTAGGACAAGCTCCGGTCTGGGAAGTGGAAGCTGCGGATTATAGTCACAGCCCAACAGTCACTTCCATGACCTTGGGCCACTCACTTCTCCATTTCCTCATCTGTAAATAATGAGGCTAGAGAAGGTGACCTCCAAAGATCCTTCAGTTGTAACAGTCTCTGATTCTACCTGCAGGGCAGGGGCAGTGGCGGGGGTGGGGGTTATTCATGCCCTTCTAAAATCTCTGGAGATGAATATCAACACCACCACCAGGCAGTCGGCCCCTTCATCCCCTTGGTGAGTGATGAGGATGTACTAGAAGTGTAGTTTTCAAACTGCTATTGGTAAGCCATATAGTCTTTTCTTAAAAAAATAAATCTTACCTACAAGCCTATACGAGAGACCACAGTGGGGCTCTCCTCTTGGAGCAAATCGGGTGGGCCTGGAGCATGCCCTTGCCCCCCTCCCCTTGCCCTGACTGCAGCAGGAGACCGCCAGAGAATACATAGCTATCTTTTTTTGGCTTTAAACACGGAGTACCAGATATTCTTAAATCAAAATCAACAAAACCCGATGATTCAGGGAACATTTATTTGAATTGAAAGGGATTTGTTTATGAATTCCACCACCCGTTTGTCAGTCTGTTGTACTATGGTGGCTTGCATGTTGATGTGATGCTTGAAGCTATGTCACTGGTATGCCAAATACCAGCCATGATGGACAAGTTTCAATGGAGCTTCCAGAATAAGACAGATTAGGAAGAAAGGCCTGGTGATCTACTTCCGAAAATTAGCCAGTGAAAACACTATGGATCACAACAGAATATTGTCTGATATAGTGCTGGAAGATGAGCCCCACAGATTGGAAGGCACTCAAAATACACAGTGGCCCCAACAATAGACTTGAGCATACCAAGGATTGTGAAGATAGCGTAAGACCTGGCAATATTTTGTTCTGTTGTATGTGGGGTCACCATGAGTTGGAGCCAATTCAATGGCAACTAACAACATGAGCATTTACAAATTACTTTCTGGAGGATTTGCCCCAGTGCTGTTTTCTAGGTTCCGCCTCCCACCCCCGCCCCTCCAACCCCTTTCTGCTTTCGTTCCATATTACTTCGTATCTGATGGGAATCTCCTCCCTTCCTAAGACAGAGTGATAGGATGAAAGGCACCGTCTTTAAAGTCAACAGTCTGTTTCCAAAACTCTGCCTGTGGGACCCTGAAAAAGTCACTCCTCTCTGGGTTTAAGTTTCCTCCTTCATTACATGAGAGTGTTGGGCAAGGTGATTTCCAAGTTCTCTCACAATCTTAATTGTGCTTATGAGGAACCTGTACATAGATCAAGAGGCAGTCATTCAAACAGAACAAGGGGATGCTGTGTGGTTTAAAGTCAGGAAGGGTGTGCATCAGGGTTGTATCCTTTCACCATACCTATTCAATCTGTATGCTGAGCAAATAATCTGAGAAGCTGGACTATATGAAGAAGAACGGACCAACAGGATTGAAGGAAGACTCATTAATAACCTGCGTTATGCAGATGACACAACCTTGCTTGCTGAAAGCAAACAGGACTTGAAGACTTACTAATGAAGATCAAAGACTACAGCCTTCAGTATGAATTACACCTCAACATAAAGAAAACAAAAATCCTCACAACTGGACCAATAAGCAACATCATAATAAATGGAGAAAAGATTGAAGTTGTATCCACAATCAGTGCCCATGAAAGTAGCAGTCAAGAAATCAAACGATGCATGGCATTGGGCAAATCTGCTGCGAAAGATCTCTTTAAAGTGTTAAAAAGCAAAGATGTAACTTTGAGGACCAAGGTGCACCTGACCCAAGCCATGGTGTTTTTAATCGCCTCATAGGCATGCGAAAGCTAGACAATGAGTAAGGAAGACCCAAGAAGAACTGATGTCTTTGAATTATGGTGTTGGCGAAGAATATTGAATAAACCATGGACTGCCAAAAGAAGGAACAAATCTATCTTGGAAGAAGTACAGCTAGAATGCTCCTTAGAAGCAAGGATGGCGAGACTACATCTCACATACTTTGGACATGTTATCAGGAGGGACCAGTCCCTGGAGAAGGACATCATGCTTGGTAAAGTAGAGGGTCAGCAAAAAAAAAAGAAGACCCTCGAGATGGATTGACACAGTGACTGCAACAGTGGGCTCAAGCATAACAACGATTGTGAGGACGGCACAGGACCGGACAGTGTTTTGTTCTGTTGTATGGTTGCTATGAGTCAGAACTGACTCGACGGCACCTAACAACAACAAAACTCACAGTCTGGGATTGTGTATCCATCGTGAGCCCTCGTAGCTGTGGGCACATTGCCTTCACAGGTGAGCTGCGCACCTGGCAATGATGCCCCCTCCCTTTTTTTTTTTTTGGCTACAGATTCAGCAGAGGGAATATACCCAGAGGGGAGACCTTTGGGGCCGCCTAGAATATTTGCCAGCAGCTCTGCGAACCCCCACAGCTTCTAGAGGAAACAGTGCCCGTGAGCGTGTGAGCAAGCACTAGAATTATCACATAAAATAAAACATTTCTGGTGGCTGCTCTGTAGAGGCTCTTAAAGCAGTGAATAGTCATCGTCAGTACAATGTGCAATAACTCCCAGTCAGTCTACCCTGGTGGAGTGGCCACGGAAGCTGCCTTATTTGCTCAACAAAAAGCAACTGCACAGAGGAACACAGGCCTCTGGCCCCACACCCTTCCCCATAGCATAGCCAGGGGTGTACAGCTCTTGAGATCTGGAAGGAGCCCACGAGGTCCCCAGGGGGCAGAGCCCTCAGTCAGATAGCAGCTCCATGCTGTTCTTGACTTTCTGGCCTGAGGTCAGCTTGAGGCTCCCGCAGAGCTAGAGGGCCCCCGGGAGCTGCTGCGTGGGGAGAGGAAAAGCTGGGGGCTTAATGCAAATGGAAGCTCCCATTTATTGGGGCTTATTGGTGCAGATACTAGACAGAGCATTTATACACAGGATCTCATGTAATCCTCATCACCTTCCTGGATGTGGGTATTACTATCTGATTTGATAAATGCCTTGTTATTTACACAAGGAAACATGGCCACTCTCATTTCCAAGTCCTTGTACTTCTGCTTATACGATAACATTTATTATAAGGTCTTTTTCCTTTTTCATATAAAGAAATACAGAGGGGGAAAAAAAAAACTAGCCCATGATCCCACTCCATAATCTCTGAAGACTCTGTAAATATTACAAAAATAAATACACATACATGCTTGGAAAATTCAATCAGCAAAGAAAGTAATAAAAATCAAGGTGAAAGTTTCTCTCCCTTTATCCCAGCCCCTCTCCTCAAAGTAAAGGAAGGTTTAATAGTTTCTATGTATAATTATTTCCAGAAGAACTTATGCCACCACTTTATGCTGTAAGCCTTGCTTTTTTTTTTTATGCTTTCTTTACCTTAGGGAATCTTTCCATATCAATACATATAGTTCTTCTTCTTGTTGTTAGTTGCAGTCAAGTTGGTTCAGACTCATTGTTACCTTATGTGTAACAGAACCAAACATTGCCAGGTCCTGCACCATTCTCACAGTCTTTGGTACGCTGGAGTCCGTTGTCACAGCCACCATGTCACTCCATCTCATTGAGGGCTTTCCTCATTTTCGCTGGCCCTCTGCTTTACCAAACATGATGTCCTTTTCTAGCAATTGGTCTTTCCTGATGATGTGTCCAGAGTAAACAAGACGAAGTCTCGTCATCCATGCTTATAAGGAGCATATAGCTCTACATCATTCATTTTAGTGACTGCCAAGCTTTCTATCATATGGATGGATTCCGGTTTATTTAGCCAGTTTCATACTCGTGGAAACCATTGAAATCAATGCTGCACTGTCTATCCTGGTTCATATATTATGACAAATTCATATATTATGACAAACTCAAATTTGTCTGCATATTAAAAAAAAAACAAACAAACCCGTTGCCATCGACTCGGTTCCGATGCATAGTGAAACCTATAAGACAGGGTAGAACCGCCTCATAGAGTTTCCAAGGAGCACCTGGCAGATTCCAACAGCCGACCCTTTGTTTAGCAGCTGTAGCACTTAACCACTACACCACCAAGGCTTCCTGTCTGCATATATGTAGTATAAATTGCTAGCAGTGCATTATTCAGTCCAATTACTCAGTCAAAGCCATGTTCTTCAGATAAGGAATAAGAGTGCCCACTCTTGCTATTGAGTATCATCAAATTCTTAAATTTTGCCAAGCTGATTGGTTTAACAAAGGCACCTCATGTCTCGATGTGTGTTTCCTTAATTATACATTAATCATATTTTATATATTCATTGGCCTTTTGTGTGTTTTTTTAAATTTTTCATTTAGTAATTACCTATTCATACTGCTTTTTTTTTTTTAGTTTTTTAAAATCTATTTATTATTGATAGGGTTGTTTCTGTTTTGTTTTGTTTTGTTTGTAAATAAAAGTAAAGACCCTTTGTCACATGTACTGAAAATATTTTCCCGGGCTTTAGCTCCTGTTTTGATTTTTGTCCGTGGTACATTATTCCGCTCAGAAGTTTCCGCGGTATATGTGGTGCACATTGGAGCTCACCTGTGTGTCCAGAGACCAGCTCCGTTTGTGTTCTGAGTACACGCTCTGCATTTCCAGCAGGTTCTAACAATGGAGAGCTGGTCCCGTATCACTGAAGCTACCTTTGTTTGCATCTCATCACCACGCACTTTATGACCCTGTCTACACACCAGATTTCCCCCGGCAGCTCCAGGATCATTTAATTTTACCTTTGTCAATAAAGACAATTTGTTAAATGGTTTAAAAATTGTGTAATCTAATTTAGCAGTCTTTTTGTGAATTTTTGGATTTGTAAACTGCTCGAAGATTACAAATAAATACATCCGTGGTTTTAGAACTCCTATAGTTTCAATTCTTGCTCGACAGATTTCATCATCAGGTATTTTTTTCTTACCCCCAGCAAGGACTCACTGGTATTTTAGTCCCTGAGTTCTTAAAAGCTGGAGACCATTTATTGCCTTTATTCTTGAAGGATAATTTGGCAGGGAATAAAACCCTTGAGTAAGTTATTTAACCAAAAACAAACTATCGATCTCTACCTCTCTCTCTCTGTTTCTTTCTCTATATCTATCTGTCTGTCTACCTACCTACCTACCTACCTACCTATCTATCTAATAAGCAAACTAGAATAAAGAATTATTCAACAAACCTTCCCCAACTACCCAGGTTAGGAAATAAAACACAGAAGCACCTTGTACACACTGCCTCAATTACATCCCTCTCCCTACCTCTAGAAGTATCTGTTAACCTGAAATTAGTATTTATCATTTCCCTGAATTTATACTCATATAACACCACATAAGCACATGCCTTTAAACAATATATTTGTATTGCATGTTTTAAAACTCTATGTGATGTCCTATATTTCTTCAGCTTGTTTGGTATACTCAGCCTTATAACTGAGAATCATACGTGTTCATACTTAGAGCTTTGGTTCATTTCATTTGCACTGCTGTATAGAATTACATTTTAAGAGTATTCCTCTGTTTACCCTTTTTCTGTTGGTGGGTGTCTTAGTTATCTAGTGCTGCTATAACAGAAATACCACAAGTGGATGGCTTCAACAAACAGAAGTTTATTGTCTCACAGTTTAGTAGCTAGAAGTCCAAATTCAGGGTGTCAGTTCCAGGGGAAGGCTTTCTCTCTCTGTCGGCTCTGGAGGAAGGTCTTTGTCATCAATCTTCCCTTGGTCTAGAGCTTCTCAGCGCTGGGACTCCTAGTCCAAAGGACATGCACTCCTGGCTGTTCTTTCTTGGTCTTATGAGGCTCCCCTGTCTTTCTGCTCACTTTCTCTTTTATATCTCAAAAGAGATTGATTTAAGACACAACCTAATCTTGTAGATTGAGTCCTGACTCATAACTGCCTCTAATCCTGCTTCATTAACATCATAGAGGTCGGATTTACAACACATTAGAAAATCACATCAGATGACAGAATGGTGGACAGTCACACAATACTGGGAATCATAGCCTAGTCAAGCTTACACACATTTTGGGGGTACACAATTCAATCCAAGGCAGTGGGAATACAGTTTTTTTCCCCAGCTTGTCTCTATTGGAAACAATATTGCATATGAACAAGCTTGTGCGTATCTCCTCATGCATACATGTGAAAATTTATCTTGAGTGTGTCCCTAAAGGTTCTATGACTATATCTATACTCAACTTTATTAGCCATTGCCAAGTTTCTTTCCAAAGCAGTTGTGCCAGCTTACACTTCTAGCAGAAGTGCACAAGAATTCCTGTTCCTGCTTATCCACATCCTTGCTGATGCTCGGTAGTCTCAGACATTTTTTGCCAGTCTGCTGGTGTGAAATGGTATCTCATTATGGTTTTAATTTGAATTTCCCTGATTACTTGTGAGATGGAACACCCACTCTATGTGTATTGGCCCTTCGGGTTTTCTCCCCTGTGACTTCCTTTTCGTCTCTTTTGCCTATTTTGTTTTTTTCCTATTGGGTTGTTTTTCTTTCTTTTTAATTCAGAGTTATTATGTGCTCTTGACATTGATGTACATATAATTCCCTAGCTTTCGACTTGTAGTTTCATGACTACTGTTGAAGTATCACAGTTTTAAATTATTTCCTCTATAGTTTGTGCCTTTTGGATCTTGCTTAAAGATCCTTCCCTACGCTGAGATTATTAACATATTCTTCTATCTTCTAACAGCTTTAAGGTTTTGAGTTTTCATATTCAGGCCCTTAATTCCCCTTGAATTGATTTTTGTATATGCTCTTTTGTGTGTATGTATATATTTCATTCCCAGTTGTTCTATATCTGTTTAGTGAAAAGTCTGGCTTTTATTCTGAAGAAAGTTTTTCTGTTCTTTGTTTTCATTATTTTCAATGAGTTTTGAAGTAGGGGAATGGAATGAAAACATCTTTACTCGAAAGTACTAAAAGCCCATTGCCGTGGAGTCAACTCCAATTCATGGCAGCCCCCTGTGTGCCAAGGTAGACTGTGCTCCACAGGGTTTTCAATGGCTGGTTTTTTAAGAAGTAGATCACCAGGCCTTTCTTCTGAGGCATCACTGGGTGGACTTGGAGCTCCAACATTTCAGTTTGCAGCTGAGCATGTTAACCATTTGCACTACCCAGAGACTCCTCAAAAATACTAGCAAACTCTTAACTAGTGCTAGAAAGTACTGTTCTGAATTTTTGTGTATATTAACTCGTTTAATCTTCTCAACAGCCCTATGAAGTGGTACTATTATTGTTTCCATTTTGCATTTGAGGACAGAAAGAAGAGCAGGGAGAGATTTGAATCTTGTTAGCTGGGTTCCAGAATTCATGTTCTTTAACCAGTACACTGTTCTGCCTCTGTAGAAATAAAAGTCTCAAAGTTCTTGAACAGGTTGCCCCACTTTCTACAGGTTGAGCGTCTTATGGAGGACACTGATGGCTTAGTGGCAGAATTGTCCCCTTCCGCACGGGACACCCGAGTTTGATTCCTGCCAGTGCACCTCATACCAGCCACCACCAGTCTGTCAATAGAGGCTTGTGTGTTGCTATGATGCTGAACAGGTTTCAGTGGCACTTTTAGACTAAGATAGACTAGGAAGAAAGGCCTGGCCATCTACTTTTGAGAATCAGCCAGTGAAAATCCTATGGATCACAAGGGACTGATGTGAAACTGATCATGGGGATGGCACAGGCCCAGGCAGCATTTTTTACATTGTGCACGGCAGCTAACAACAAGAACAAAGTGTTTTATGAGGTGGGCATGAGTTTCTTTATATTTTTAAATGGCATTTCACGATGGTACATCCAGATATCGGTCCCTTTTAAAATACAGTCTGACATTTGATTATTTCTTTTGATCTAAGGACTAAAATCCTCCATCTGCTCAGAAAACAAATCTATGAGCATCGTGCTTCTGAATTATCCCTTGTTTTTTCTTCTGGGAGTCTTATTTTAAAGTTTGTGACTCTTGGAGTTGTTCTCTGTGTTTCTTCTTTCCATCCATCATTCTCGTCTCTGCGGTCTCCCCACTGAGTGCCCAGTGCCTTCCTCTCGTTTGACTTTCCTTCACCAGTTCCCTTCAGTGTCCAGTCTGCTGTGCAGGCAAACTGGCCTGATCGGTTCATTTTCTTCCTACGGCTGTTGATCACATTTCACAGATGGAAAATTTTCCTAAATCACGTTGAGATCACCATTCCCATGTGATCTCATTTCTTTCTTCTGTTTCTTGCTGCAAACCTCTTTTACAGAGCAGCTGTCTCTATAGTTACTGGAAGCCGTTTCCTTATTAGAGCCACTAGCATTGCCCAGCTCCAGGAGCTCATCTTAGCTTCTCCTTAGCCTTAACCTGCCTCCTCCCTGGGGACCGTTGGGACCCAGTGCTGTCCCTGTGACTTCTGCTGACATTCAGGAAGGGCTTGGGGTTCTGCCAGAAGGTCGAGGCCAACAGGCAGAGAAGGAGCTAGAATAAATCTCTGCCCCTTTGGGGAGACTGGACAGTGGTGACATTGAGGAGGCAGGGGCAGAGCTGGGGTCAGGTCATCCAGATGCTACCTTGCACGCTTCAGGCCAGCAGGCAAAGGCAGGTGTGCTCTGCAGCCTAAAGCCACCCCGTTCCCGGTCGAGGAGTGTGTGTTTACTTTTTGGTGACTTGGGTGTGCTCAGGCTACTTGACGGGGGCTCTTCACAGAGTGGTTGGGCAGTGACTT
Source organism: Dugong dugon (assembly GCA_030035585.1). Lineage (NCBI taxonomy): Eukaryota > Metazoa > Chordata > Mammalia > Sirenia > Dugongidae > Dugong > Dugong dugon. Next base: position 62,160,373 of record CM057470.1, read on the forward strand.
CAAGCTCTTGTTTACCTCTGCCTACAGCTCTGCAGGGTACAGGGATGTTTCTCTGGAACTGGTATTGGACAAAGTTCCTACCCCCTTGGCCTCCTCCCCTGATAACCAGCAGATGGATAGAAGCTCTGGGCAGCATCTGGAGGACCGAAGAGGGGATGGATTGTTCCTTGAGTTATGGCTAACGAATTCTGTGATATCCATTTGTTGTGGATTGAACTGTGCTCCCCCAAAGTATGTGTTGGAGCCCTAACCCCTATACCTGTGGATGTAATCTAATCTAATCCAATCACCTTCCATAACGTAATCCAGTGTAATATAATCAATTATCAGTTGAGGTCATACCAGTGTGGGGTGGATCCTAAACTTAATCACTTCTGAGTTACAAAAACAGCAGAATGGAGACACACACACACAGGGGAAGACAGATACCATGTGAGGACCTCCAAGGAATCTAGGAATGCCTGGGGCTACTGACAAGGAAAAAATTGGGACCACTGAGCCCCTAATTTGGACTTTTAGCCCCCAGAACTGTGAGAAATTAAATTTCTATTCTTTGAAGTTACCCACTTGTGGTATTTCTGTTATAGCAGTGCTAGGTAACTAAGACACTATTTCTACCACTTAGATCATAAACTCCACATATCCCAGGGCAAAGAGGAGGCACTGACACCCCTCTTTTCTTATGTCCACCTGCGTGGGGCTTCACTTCTACCATTCATACTGTTCTCCTGCACGCTAAACTGATAGTTCCCTAGGAGGGTATGTTGTTATTGTTGGTTGCCATTAATTCAACTCTCACTCATGGCAACCCCATGTACAACAGAAGGAAACATTGCCAGGTCCCGTGCCCTGTTCACAATCCGTGGTGTGCTCAAGTCCATTGTTGCCACCACTGTGTACTTTGAGTGCCTTCCAACCTAGGGGGCCCATCTTCCAGCACTGTATCAGACCATATTCTGTTGTGATCCATAGGGTGTTCTTTGGCTAATTTTCTGAAGTAGATCACCAGGCCTTTCTTCCTAATCTGTCTTTTTCTGGAAGCTCCACGGAACCCTCTCCAGCCTGGGTGACCCTGCTGGTATTTGAAATGCCGGTGGCATAGCTTCCAGCATCATAGCAACATAGAAGCCACTAAGTATGACACTGACAGATGTGTGGTAGGAGGAGAGTATAGAGAATGGAAATCATTCCAGACTTTTACCTACTAGCATTGGCCCTGGATTCAGCTGAAGACTGCCCTGTCACTAGTTCTCTCTAACACAGTGGTTTATAAAATGTGGTCCCTGGACCCATGGGCATCCTCAGCATCACCTGGCCTTGTTAGAAATGTAAATGATCAAGCCTCACCCCAGACCTATAAATCAGGAATTCTGGGGCTAGGGCCCAGCAGTCTGTGCTTTCTAGGTGCATCTGAGCGTGCTCAGGATTGAGGCTCGCTGCTCTGATGAATGCTGAAGCTCCACTGTGTTTTCTCCTCTCCTCCTCATGACTGGCAGCTTTCCCGAGTGTCCTGAGAAAAGCTCTTTAAGATACATGAAGACCTCCTGGAGAGTTCGGTTCTCATGGGCTCGGGGAGGTCCCTAGACTTGGTTTTCATGTTGGCTTTTTATTTCATTGACCCTGGCATTTTCCAAGTTAATTTGACCATAGAATTATTTATTGCCGTCAGATGCTCTTGATCCCATCTCATTCCCTTCAGCATATTCTTTTCTTCCCTCTTCAACACCTCAAAGCTCCAACTTCTATGAATTCATATCTCCAAATGGACTTTTACTTCTCCTGGCATAGCATTTCCACTCTGCCTTGGTTGAAGCCTCAGTAAAGAGGCACACTGGACTCCTTTAGGCTACAGGGGGTAAGGTGGTTAGGGTTAGCATTGTAGGAAGATGGTGGACTTTGGAGGCAGCTAGGTCTGGTTGGAATCCAGGATCTATTACTGACTCACTCCGTTTACTTGGGAGAATGACTTTTTTACACAGAGTTCTTATGCGGCATAAATGAGGCCAGGTGTGTGCAATAGAATAAACATGGGAATTGGAGTCTGAAGACCTGGATGCTAGTGCTGGCTCAGTCTTCTCCTAACTTTAGACCTTTGGCCTCTATTTTCCCATCAGTAAAATGGGAAGAAAAATCCACTTAGAATGTAGGGTTGATTACATTTTTAAATAAATCTATATGTGAAAGATCTTTGCAAGCTTCAAACTGCTATAAAATGTTAGCAATTATTATGTTAAATTAAAGAAGCCTGTGTGCAGAGTCTCAAATCCACTGCCTGACACATAGTAGGTGGTAAGCAAACTTTGGTTCCCTTTCAAACAAGCATAGCCCCAAAGCACTAGACCAAGGCTTAGTCCTGAGGGACCTTGTTCCAGCTGACAGGTTAGAATGATTTGTAAGTAGCACAGACACCATTTTATATTCCACCTTCCTCAGTATTGATTTGTTTATGAAAAATTTCATTTATAAGAAGCACAAAAATAAACCAGCCCAAATTCCACAGGATGTATCCCAAGTTCTGAATTAATGAGGCCCAAATTTATGAGGTTTCTGAATTGCCTCTTTTTCTTCTTTGTCCTTTGTCGGGGGCATGGGATAAAGTGATTGTGTTACCCGACAAGGGCTCCTGCTCTCCACTCCACACCCTGTCCCACCCCACTCCTTCATCCCATGATGAAGATGATTTCTCCAGGCATGAGAGTCCGGTTTCTAGAGCAGTGACGTGGCTTGGGGTATGGACAGAGCCCCTTAGTTCAGCTCTAATAATTCTGTAAAATTATAAGTTGGGACCATAGTACTTTATGGAAAGACAGTCCCTCATGCACAGTTGTTCCCTGCAGAATCAAATGTTTTATTCCAGAGTGGAGGGAGGAAGGGAAACAGTGGCACAATTCTCTTATGTTGCTGGTGCCCCAGGTTAACACTTCTCATAGTATGGTCCCTGGAACCATAGCATCATCATCCCTTGGGACCTGTTAGAAATGTTGAGCCCCATCCTAGGCCTGATGAGTCAGAAACTCTGGAGGTAGGGTCCAGCAGTCTGTATTTTAACAAACCGTCTGGTTACCCTGATGTGTTTGAGAGCGTTGGTCTGGGAGAATAAGGAAGGATCTGGGCAGCCAACTCCACTCTCCAGAGGAACTTAAATAGGGTGTGGTACCTGGCACCTAACAGAGTCCCCAGTAAATGTTCATTGATCCTACCTGAAGAAACTGAACTCAGCATGTTTCTCTGCTTACTCTAGGACAGAAAAACCAGAAACCAGTTGCCACTGAGTTGATTCCAACTCATGGTGACCCTATGTGTGTCAGAGTAGGACTGTGCTCCATAAAGTTTTCAATAGTTGATTTTTCGGACTCAGATTGCCAGGGCTTTCTTCCAAGATGCCTCTAGGTGGTCTGGAACTTCCAACCTTTCAGTGAGCAGCCAAGCGTGTTAACCATTTGCACCTCCCAGGGACTCGTACTCTGGGGCAGTGGTTCTCATACCTGGTGGCACATTAGAGTCACCTGAAAAAATACCCCTGCCTAAACCTCAACTCTAACCAACTGAACAAGAATTCCTGGAGTTTGGGTCTGGGCATCTGTATCTTTAAAGCTCCCAGATCATTCCACAGTTCACCCAGGGTTGAGATCTACTGATTCACAGAGTGCCACTTGGAGAAAAACTTTGATTTAGATTTTCTTTGCATTTATCATAAAAACTGCCATAGAAATTTATTTTTCCTATTTGCATTATACGGTCCTTGGGTGGTGTAAACTATTTGTGCTTGACTACTAACTTAAAAGTTGATGGTTCAAACACACCCAGCAGCACCACAGAAAAAAGGCCTGGTGATCTGCTTCTGTAAAGATTACAGCCAAGAAAACCCTATGGAGCAGTTCTACTGTGTAACATTTGGGGTCTCCATGAATCAAAATCAGCTCATCGCCAATGGGTAAAAACCACATACTCATTGTAGAAGAAAAAACTGGGAAAATACAGAAAAGTTGAAAGGAGAGGAGAAATAACACTCATGTTGTCCTGATCCAAAGGTGTCTTAGTTATCTGGTGCTGCTATAAGAGAAATAACACAAGTGGTTGGCTTAAAGAAACAGAAATTTGTTCTCTCAGGTTTAGGATCTGATCCCATCCCCCTGGCACTCATGAACGGGAGCCCCACACTCCACAACCGAGTTGGTGAAGATCTGTCTCTTTAAAACATAGGAGGCCATGGCTCCACCCTTTGAAACCCAACAGTTGTGCTGATTCCTGAGTTCCTCCAGGGTGGTCCTTTTCTTTTCTTGGAGGACAACAGATGTAGCTCCTTTGGCCTGTTTCCTGCTGGCAGAATGTCAAGAGGTGGACAACATTCTTTCCTTTCTTTCTCTGTCTACTTCTAAGTTGATGGGTTTTCGGCTGCGGTAGTTGGTTAGATCCATCAGTCACAGGCTTAATCTCTTTAACAAAAGATTGTATAGCCAAGTCCTTGGTGAACATTCTAGGACATGTGTCCTTAGTTTGTACAACAGAATTTTCCAAATTTTTAAATTCTATTTTTATTTTGCACAGTTCATTTTTAAGTTCATCTTTTTCCCCTTGCATTTTACTATAAGCAGCAAGGAGAAGCCACACGGCCTCTTTAAGATCTTGCTTAGAAATTTCCTCAGGCAGATACCCAAGTGTATCACTTACAAGTTCTACCTTTCACCAAACATTTGAACATAATTCAGACAAGTTCTTCGTCACTGCATAAAAAGCATCACCCTTCCTCCAATGTTCAATCACATGTTCATCATTTTCTTTTAAAGCCTCACCAGAGCCACATTAATGTCCACATTTCTAGCAACATTCTGTTGCTGGTGCCATATGTATTCTCTAAGATGATAGAGACTTTCTCTATAGCTCTCCTAATTTCCTTCTGAGCCCTCACCAGAATTGCCTTTGATGTCTATAATTCTACCAACAGTTGCTTCAAGGCAATCTTGGCTTTTACTAACAGGTGCCTTAAAACTCTTCCAGCCTCTGCCTGTTACCCAATTCCCAAACCACTTCCACATTTTAGGTATCTGTTAGAGCAGCACTCCTACTTCTCAGTACCAAATTCTGTCTTAGTTATCTAGTTCTGCTATAACAGAAATACCACAAGTGGATGGCTTTAACAAACAGAAGTTTATTCTCTCACAGTTTAGGAGGCTAGAAGTCTGAATTCAGGGCACCAGCTCTAGGGGAAGGATTTCTCTCTGTGTTGGCTCTGAGGGAAGGTCCTTGTCTCTTCTGAGCTTCTGCTCCTGGGCAATCTTCATGTGGCTTGGCATCTCTCTTCCCTGGTCTCTGCTTTGCTGGCTTGTATAGTCTCTTTTATATCTCAGAAGAGATTGACTCAAGATACACTCTACACTAATCCTTCCTCATTAACATAACAAAGACAACCCATTCTCAAATGGGATTATAACAACAGGCAAAGAGGTTAGGATTTACAACACACATTTTGGGGGGACATAATTCAATCCATAACAGAAGGTAATCATCAAGATCTTGGTGTGTTTTCTTTCAATCCTTTTGTTGCATGCAATGGTTTAAGTTTCTTATTGCACTGTTATCATATTTAATAGATCATTTTTTGTTCCGTTTAAAAAATTTTTTTTCAACTTTTTAAAATTGTGCTTTAGAAGAAGGTTTACAGAGCAAATTAGTTTCTCATTAAACAATTAATACACATAACTGTTTTGTGACATTGGTTGCCAACCCCACGACATGTCAACACTCTCCCCTTCTCAACCTTGGTTTCCCCATTATCAGCTTTCCTGTCCCCTCCTGCTTTCTCATCCTTGCTCCTGGGTTGGTGTGCCCATTTGGTCTCGTTCTGTTTTATGTCTAATCTTTGGCTGAAAGGTGAACCTCAGGAGTGACTTCTGTACTGAGTTAAAAGGTTGTTCAGGTCCCATATTCTCAGGGTTTCTCCAGTGTCTGTCAGACCAGTAAGCCTGATCTTTTTGTGTGAGTTAGAAGAATTTTGTTTTACATTTATCTCCAGCTCTGTCTGGGACTCTCTATTGTGATCCCTGTCAGAGCAGTCTGTGGTGGTAGCTGGGCACCATATAGTTGTGTTGGACTCAGTCTGGTGGAGGCTGTGGTACTTGTGGTCCATTAGTCCTTTGGACTAATCTTTCCTTTCTGTCTTTGGTTTTCTTCATTCTCCTTTGCTCCAGACCGGGTGGGACCAATGGCGTATCTTAGATGGCCGCTCACAAGCTTTTAAGACCCCAGACGCTAATTACCAAAGTAGGATGTAGAACATTTTCTTTATAAACTATGTTATGTCAGTTGAGCTAGATGTCGCCCGAGACCATGATCCCCGGCCCTCAGCCCAATAATTCGATCCCTCAGGGAGTTTGGATGTGTCTGTGAAGCTTCCATGACCTTGCCTTGTAGAAGTTGTGCTGGCTTCTCCAGTACTGTACACTGTCTTATCCTTCACCAAAGTTATCACTTATCTATTGTCTATTTGCTGTTTTTTCCTCCCCACCCCTCCCCTCCCTCGTAACCATCAAAGATTGTTTCTTTTCATGTGTGAACCTTTCCATGAGTTTGTATAATAGTGGTCGCATACAATATTTGTCCTTTTGTGATTGACTTATTTCACTCAGCGTAATGCCCTCTAGATTCATCCATGTTATGAGATGGTTCTCAGATTCATCATTGTTCTTTATCATTGCATAATATTCCATTGTGTGTATGTACCATAGTTCATTTATCCATTCATCTGTTGATGGACACTTAGGTTGTTTCTATCTTTTTGCTGTTGTGAATAATGCCACTATGAACATGGTTGTGCATATGTCTATTCATGTGATGGCTCTTATTTCTCTAGGATATATTCCTAGGAGTGGGATTGCTGGATCGTATGGTATTTCTATTTCTAACCTTTTAAGGAAGCGCCATATCATTTTCCAAAATGGCTGTACCATTTTGCATTCCTACCAGCAATGCTTAAGAGTTCCAGTCTCCCCGCAGCCTCTCCAACATTCCTTGTTTTCTGTTTTTTTGATTTGTGCCAGTAATGTCAGGATGAGATGGTATCTCATTGTGGTTTTAATTTGCATTTCTCTAATGGCTAGTGATCACGAGCATTTCCCTATGTGTCTGTTAGCCACCTGAATGTCTTCTTTGGTGAAGTGTCTGTTCATATCGTTTGCCCATTTTTTAATTGGATTATTTGTCTTTTTGTTGTAGACGTGTGCCTGTAGATTTTAGAGATTAGATCTTTGTCAGATTTGTCATAGCCAAAATTTTTTTCCCCACCCTGTAAGTTCTCTTTTTACTCTTTTGGTGAAGTCTTTTTAAGTGTTTAATTTTTAGAAGATCCCAGTTATCTAGCTTAATTTCTGGTGTTTTTGTATTGTTAATTATGGTTTGTATCCTGTTTACGCCATGTATTAGGGCCTCTAGTGTTGTTTTGGTCCATTTTTAAACTTAACATTACATCTTAAGTAGTTCCCAATATTGTTATAATCTGTGTAAGTACAGTTTTTTTTTTTTTTAACACACTGTTGTGGTAACATGAATAAATTGGGTTTTCCTCATTTTCACATGTATATGCCTCAGGGTGGCATTTAGAAAGTCCTTTCCTTCTTTATGTGCTCAAATTTCAAGCCTGTTAGAAAATCACATTTTGTCTTAGTTATCTAGTGCTGCTATAACAGAAATGCCACAAGTGGATGGCTTTAACAAACAGAAATTTATTCTCTCACAGTTTAGGAGGCTAGAAGTCTGAATTCAGGGCCCAGCTTCAGGGGAAGGCTCTGGGGGAAGGTTATTTTTTGTTGTTGTTGTTGTGCTTTAAGTGAAAGTTTACAATTCAAGTTAGTGCCTCATACAAAAATTTATACATACTTTGTTATATGACCCTAATTGCTCTCCCTATGCTGTGACAGCACATTGTTCCTTTCCACCCCTGATTTCCCATGTCCATTCAGCCAGCTCCTGACCCTCTCTGCCTTCTCATCCCACCTCCAGACAGGAGCTGCCCATTTAGTCTAATGTACCTACTTGAGCTAAGAAGCACATTCTTCACGAGTATCATTTTATGTCCCATAGCCCAGTCTAATCTTTGTCTGAAGAGTTGGCCTTGGGAATGGTTTTAGTTTTGGGCTAACAGAGAGGCCCGGTAGCCATGTCTTCCAGGGTCCCTCCAGTCTCAATCAAACCATTAAGTCTGATCTTCTTACTGGAATTTGAGCTCTGCACCCCACTTCTCTCCTGCTCCGTTGGGGACTGTCTGTTGTGTTCCCTCTCAGGGCGGTCATTGGTGGTAGCCGGGCACCACCTAGTTCTTCTGGTCTCAGGCTGATGGAGTCTCTGGTTTATGTGACCCTTTCTGTCTTTTGGGCTAATAGTTTCCTCGTGTCGTTGATGTTATTCATTTTCCTTTGCTCCAAGAAGGTTGGGACCAATTGATGCATCTTAGATGGTCGGTCGCTAGCTTTTAAGACCCCAGATGCCACTCACCAAAGTGGGATGCAGAACATTTTCTTAATACACTTTGTTATGCCATTTGACCTAGATGTCCCCTGAAGCTATGGTCTCCAGACCCCCCGCCCCTGCTACTCTGTCCCTCGAAGTGTTTGGTTGTATTCAGGAAACTTCTTAGCTTTGGTTTAGTCCAGTTGTGCTGACTTGGGGGAAGGTTCTCATCATCAATCTTTCCCTCATCTAGGAGCTTCTCGATGCAGGGACTCTGGGTCCAAAAGATGTGCTCCACTCTCGGCACTTCTTTCTGGTGGTATGAGGTTCCTCTCTCTCTGCTCGCTTCTCTCTCCTTTTATCTCTTGTAAGATAAAAGGTGATGCAGGCCACACCCTGGGAAAACTCCCCTTACATTGGATCAGGGCTGTGACCTGAGTTAAGGGTGTTGCATCCCATCCTAATCCTCTTTAACATAACCTAATCTTGCCTCATTAACCACAGGCAGAGATTAAGATTTACAACACTTAGGAAAATAACATCAAATCACAAAATAGTGGACAGCCACACAGTACTGGGAGTCATGGCCTAGCCAAGTTGACACACCTTTTTGGGGGACACAATTCAATCCATGACACAGTTTGAACATTGGCAGCTAAACATGGACTCTCTCTCTCCTTGAGTTTTTTCTCCCACAGTCCTCACCTGTCCCCATCTTTTTCTCTACCCCAACCCCACAGGTGGATGGATGCATTAGCTGACGAGGGATAAGCTCTTACTGCAGAAAGTCAAAAGAGGAAAGCACATAAATATTTTTCCAATATTTATAACCACCGTTCTACTTGTCAGCCTCAGCTGATGATGTTGGATATCCCTAAGCCACGAAGCTTGCCATCCCATAAGCTGTGGTAGACTCATAAAACGTACGCATACATAGAGCAGCCCCATAGATCAAACCCATTCCTGTATGCTTGGAAAAGGCAAGAAAGCAAGCAAACAAGGCAAGGAGGAGAAAGAAGGGAGGAAGCTGGGACAAAGGAGAGGATGGTGGGACAAAGAGACTGCGTATGAGCTGCATTGGCTGGGAATCAAACCCAGGTCTCACACATGGAGGGTGAGAATTCTACCACTGAACCACCAATGCCTCACTCCAGTGCTCTCTCTCTCTCTCTCTCTATATATATATATATATATTTTTATTTTTTTCATGACTACATCTATCTTCTAAGTTAACTGCTGATTTGAAAATGCGTCACCATTTTTGGGTGAGATTGAGCTGCGTTCATTTTCTGTGTTGATGTCCTGGATTCGCCGTGTAAATTTTGTTCCATTTTCTTGCAGGGCATTATGGGAAGGACACTTACCGAAGTGGAGGGCCTGATCTCCATAACTTCATCTCATCTGGATTTGTCACATTAGGAAGAGGACACACGAAGGGTACAGTGGAAACCATTTTTTACTAAATACAGAGGTTGCCTGGGGAAAACCAGTCTGAAATGTGAAGATGGTGTGGAGGCCAGAGGCGTGCCCGGGACAGGAGTGAGTGGGGTGGTTCAGTTGCCACCTGTCCTGGTGACATGCGTTGCTTCTGACAGGAGTGACATCTGAGCTGCTCCGCCCATGGTGTGGAGCAGGACCCAGACGCCTGTGGCTCCCTGAGCCAGGGAGCCATAGGCAGTGTGGTGGGAAACACTGCCAATGAATATGGCAGCATGTGCAAAGTTTTTTCTCCTCTTGGCTATTACTCCTTTTCCTTTTTAAAGCAACACTTTATAAACCGATGCCAATGTTCTGTCCTGTGGGTTTCTAAGTCAGTGTGCATGTCGAGGGTTTCATGGACAGCCCAGCACCCAAGTGTGTCTATGTAAACACGAGATGATGTGGACACTGAGGTAGAGGTTGTGCAGATCTTCAGACAGCAAGATGAAAGCTCACATAGCCTTTCTGCCGAGCTGCTTTCTGACCTAGCTGCCAGCTTGCTGAGCATCTGCACGGGGGTATGGAATCCTCCGCCACTGTGTCTTTTGTTTAAACAGAGTCCTACTAGCGTTGTGAGCATCTGTCACACCAAGAGTCACTGGATCCCTAACTCCATTGATTACCTTCCTACCACCTGTGTACTGTTATAGACCAAATGTGAATTCTGTTGTAGGGATGGTATATCCCTGTCTCCCTCTGCAATCTGTGTCTGTTTTAAGTGTGAGTGAACAAGGAACTTTGCAATATTTTCTTACCTTCCATGCACCTACTTTTTAAATTCACTGTGTGATGTTTGTTTATCGTATAGAAAAAAAAAACAAACCTGTATCTGTGTATGTATTTTCTGTTGTGTCTGTGTCTAAATAAAGTTTATTGAGGCTACAGGTGGCATTTGTGGCTACTAAGAGTTGCAGAATCAAAATGGGACCAGCCGGGGAAATGGGCTGCAGTTAACCTGTGGAAGATACAATGCTAGTTATACCCATGTCAGCTCAAACCTGGGTTGCTGGCCCTCACATCACCCATTTTGTATTAATTACCTATCTCTGTGAAACAAGTTTATCTAAAAATTAACCTTCCTAACACCTGTGTACTATTTTTAAAACAATGGTAAACATTGATTATTTATTACTCACCGTTTCTGTGAGTCAGGAATTTGGGAGCCACTTATCTGGGTCCTTCTGGCTTGGGGCTTCATGAGGTTGCAGTCAAGATGTCATCCAGGGTGGCATCATCTGAAAGATTAACTGGTGCTAGAGGATCCGCTTCTAAGATGGTTCACTCACTTGGTGCTCACTGTTGGCAGGAAGCCTCAGTTGCTGTCCTTTGATGCTCTCTCCATGGGCTAATTGAGCGTCCCTACAGAAATGGCAGCCGGTTTTCCTCAGAGGGAGTGATCTGAGAAGGAGAAAGGCATAACCACAATGCCTTTATGACCCACCCTTAGAGGTTATACTCCATCTTTTTTGCAGTATCCTCTTGGTTACACAGGTCAGCCCTATTCAGCGTGGGAGGGGGCTACACAGACATGTGACTATCAGGAAGTGAGGATCATTGGGGATCATTTTTGAGGCCGCCCACCACACACCCCTACAACAAATCTGGATTTTCACAGAACATGGCAACTTCTACCAAGTCTTCCCAACTGCAATCATTTCCCGCCATTGCCCCTACTCCTTGTAGGTGGTGCAAGGTCAAACACCAAACAATCTGATCAGTTAGAACTCTTTATGTGTTCTGTAAATACTATGGCTTTTGGTTCATGCATTCACTCAACAAGCACTTAATGAGGCCTACTATGTGCTGAGCAGTATACAGAAATTAGCAAAATAAAATCTGTCCTTACGGAGCTCACATTCTATTGGGGAAGGCAGACAGACTAAATAAATCAATATATATCAGGTGACAACAAGCACAAGAGAAAGATGTCAAACAGGGAAGGGGGCAGAAAGTGCTGAGGCAGGAAGCTGCTCTGATCAGGAAAGGCCCTTCAGATAAGGTGGTAACTGAGCAGAAACCTGCATCCCAGGTGAAGTCATCAGGAAGGCCTTGAAGTAGATCCTTCTTGTTGTGTCAAGAAATAGGGAGAAGGCCAGTGTGACTGAAGTAGGATCGAAGAGGTAGAGAGTGGAAGGAGATATCCACAGCAGGGAGCAGATCATGCCATTTATCAAATGGTGGACACCAAGCTGACTTTGAGTTAACTAGGCCTACATCATAGCAACATAAAACATATTCTCTATCCCTACCTGTCCTTTTGGTCACTGTTACCTGAGCCATTCAGAATACTCTGCCCATGCCTTGCTGTGGCCACTGCTTTTTATTCCCCATCTTGCTATTCCCCTTGTTCCATACTGTACCCAACTCTCCTGTGCATGCATTGCCTATTCCCCCCTTTATCATCCTTACCAGGCCCTCTCCTCCATTCCCTTCTACCCAAGGCCTCTAATACCTCCTCTTTCCAGGAATGTACCTGGTGTACAGCTTCTTATTTAGATTATAACTAAAGTTTCATGAGCCAAGAGACTGAGATTGAGGGTTGGGAGCTTTGGAAATGGGGATTCCCTTCTAATATCAGGGACCCTTTCATCCCTGGACAGCCTGAGTTTTTGGAAAAGTTCCAACCACCATTCTCCCTTCCTTCACAGCCAACTGATTTAAATTCTGAGTGGTGCCTACAAGCAAACCAGCTCCATGCAAATACCCATGGGAAGGGCACTACCTAAGTCGCCTGACTCGGGGCCATTCTCCAGCACGTGTGTATAATTGTTTAATTCTCTCCCTTCTCTTTTTCTCTCTCTCTCTTTTTTTTTTTACTTCAACTCCAGTTACTGCCTTTGTAGTCCCTGTTCCTTAATCCGCTTTTGGCCTTCTTTCTACATTTGTCTTAGGCCTTCTAGTGGTATCTGGCCATTGTATAGCCTCACTGTGATTGTCAGGACTAATGGGGTAGCCATCTTGTGCTTTAGAGGGTAAACCATTGTCCTGCTAACCCATATCACTGAACTTATATGCATTTCAAATCAGATCTGATGAGCCAAGAACCAAACATTGATGGTTCCTGCTCTAAATGGAATTAGGACCCTTCAATGGGATGTGTGGTTGACACCAGTCCAGTCCACCACCTTAGAGGCCACAGAGGCAACCTAGAAATAGAAGTGCACCATAGCCTCAGCGGAAGCTACTCCAACTTCAGGGAGTCGGGCGGGAGGATGCACGTAAGTCAGTATGCTTTCTGAGAAGATCCATAGGCACGTAGGTAATTAAATCCTATCAGATAAAGCCCCAGATAAATGGATATTCTTTTTATTATCATTATTATTGTGGTAAAATATGTATATAACAAAAAATTTGCCAATTCAACCATTTTTCCATGTTAAATACTTCAGTGACATTGATTACATTGTTTATGTTGTACAACCGTCACCACTATTCTTTCCTGAAATATTCCACCACCATTAACATAAACTCAGCATCCCCTAAGCAATGACTCCTCCTTTCCCCCTCCTCCCCACCTCTGGTAATCACTAATAAGCTTTGATTTCTATGTTGTTATTAGGTGCTGTCAAGTCAGTTCCAACTTATAGAGACCCTATGTACAACAAATGGAAACACTGCCCAATCCTGCTCCATCCTCACAATCGTTGCTATGATCTAGCCCATTGTTGCAGCCACTTTGTTAATTCATTTCACTGAGGGTCTTCCTCTTTTTTGCTGACCCTCTACCTTACCAAGCATGATGTCCTTCTCCAGGGACTGGTCCCTCCTGATAACAGGTCCGAAGTATGTGAGACCAAGTCTCTCCACCCTCATTTCCAAGGAACACTCTGGCTGTACTTCTTCCAAGACAGACTTGTTCATTCTTCTGGCAGTCCATGGTATATTCAATAGTCTTTGCCAACACCGTAATTCAAAGGCATCAATTCTTCTTCAGTCTTCCTTATTCATTATCCAGCTTTCACATGCATACGAGGCGATTGAAAATACCGTGGCTTGGGTCAGGCCCATCTTAGTCCTCAAAGTGACATCTTTGCTTTTGAACACTTTAAAGAGGTCTTTTGCAGAAGATTTGCCCAATGCAGTATGTCATTTGATTTCTTGACTGCTTCTTCCATAGGCATTTATTGTGGATTCAAGTAAAATGAAATCCTTTACAGCTTCAGTATTTTCTCTGTTTATCATGATGTTGCTTATTGGTCCATTTGTGAGGATTTTTGTTTTCTTTATGTTGAGATGTAATCTATACTGAATGCTATAATCTTTGATCTTCATCAGTAAGTGCTTCAAGTCCTCTTCACTTTCAGCAAGCAAGGTTGTGTCATCTGAATATCGCAGGTTGTTAATGAGTCTTCCTCCAATCCTGATGCCAGGTTATTCTTCCTATAGTCCAGCTTCTTGGATTATTTGCTCTGCATAGAGATTTAATAAGTATGGTGAAAGGCTACAACCCTGATGCGCACCTTTCCTGATTTTAAACCACACAGTATCCCCTTGTTCTCTTCAAATGACTGCCTCTTGTTCTATGTACAGGTTCCGCATGAGCACAATTACGTGTTTTAGAATTCTCATTCTTTGCAATGTTATCCATAATTTGTCATGATCCACACAGTCGAATGCCTTTGCATAGTCAATAAAACACAGGTAAGTATCTTTCTGGTCTTCTCTGCTTTCAGCCAAGAGCTGTCTGACATCAGCAATGACATCCTTGTTTTCTATATATTTGCCTATTTCACGTAAGTGAGATCATACTGTATTTGTCCTTTTGCCATGGACTTATTTCACTCAACATAATGTTTTCAAGGTTCATCAATGTTGTGGCGTGCTTCATGACTTCATTTCTCTTTATGGCTGAATAATATTTAATTGTCTGGATATACCACATGTTGTTTATCCATTCATTTGTTGATGGACATTTATGTTGTTTCTACGTTTTGGCTATCATGAATAGTGCTGCTGTTGGTGTACAGGCTTCTGTTGGCATTCTTGCTTTCAGTTCTTTGGAGTATATACCTAGGATTGGGATTGCTGGATTATATAATGGTTTTATGTTCAACTTTTTGAGGAACTTCCAAACTGTTTTCCATAGCAGCTGTACTCATTTGCATTCCCGCCAGCAATGGATGATGGTTCCAGTTTCTTCACATCCTCTCCAATACCTATTGTTTTCAGGTTTTTTGTTCATAGTAATTCTAGATATTCTTCATAACATTGAGATTGAGGAGGTGAGACAGTTGGAAGAAGTGGAATTCTGACCATGCGGGTTTCATTTCCACCAAAGCCCCCTACTCTATCTCAATTTTGTTGGGAGGCTCCGCATCTAATTCTGGGTGGTCACTCAGTGATTGATCAAGCCCTGTAATTCCTCCTGGAGTACAGAGCACTACCTTAGGCTCCACAGGAGCCAGAGTTAGTCCTGATGCCCCTTTTAAGGACTTTCTAACTGAATGACATGCTCTTGCCCTTTCTGTAATTATTACATTTCTTCATTCTTTCTCCTTCTTCTAAGGAGCTATACCCGCATGTTTCCCCATTTCTGATTTTGTCTTCATATATTATGTTTGCTAAGGGTAAGTGGAAGTCAGGACTAAGGAAGATACTGATTAAAGAACCATGAGTTTAGACCAAGTTCCTTCTAAAACCTTTCTGTTTTTGTTAGACAAGATCACCCAGAGCCCCAAGCTGGAACCCAGAGTAGTCTTCAGGAAAGCAGAAAAACCCCACCCACACCTCTCACCTCCAGGCTGCCATGATGGAAACACAAGATAAAAGCTTCTATTTTCCAAGCACTTACTATGAGCTGGGCACTTTCTCTATACTGTCTTATTTTTATCTTTATCCCACAAAACTATGGGAGTGCTATTACCCATTTTGCAGGTAAAAAAACTGAAACTCACAGGAGATAAGCAGCTTGCCCAAGTCAACATCAAACAGTTAGCACTGTTTCATTCCAAAGACATTGCTCCTAGCCACTAGGCAATACTGCTTCCTGAAGACAGTGAGAGGCTGAGGTATTGCATGGACAGTAGTTCAACAGGTTCAGTAAATGGTTGTTGTTAGCTGCCATGGAGGCAGCCCCCGACTCATGGTGACCCCGTGCGCAGGAGAACAAAACGTTACTTGTTCCTGCGCTGTTCCCATGATCAGTTGCAGATCAGATTGTCGTGATCCACAAGGCTTTTATTGGCTGAGTCTCTGAAGTAGATCGCCAGGCCCTTCTTCCTAGCCCATCTTAGTGTGGAAGCTCCGCTGAACCCTGTTCAGTATCATAGCAACACGCAAGCCTCCACTGACAGATGGCTGGTGGCTGTGCATGAAGTGCATTGGCCAGGAATCAAACCTGGGTTTCCTGCGTGGAAGGCGAGATCTCTACCACTGAGACACCACTACTTCATTCAACAAATGGTAGCTATTCTTCTCGGAGGCACATATTTCACAAGAAAGGGCATCACAAAAAGACGACGAGCAGGAGCTGGAGCATTAATACTAGATTTGAAGGGTCTATCCTCTTCAGATATTTTCTCAAGGACTGTCAAATTGACCACACCTACTCTCTTTCTCTGTTTTTGTCTGTCTCTCTCTCTCTCACACACACACATACACACACGCAAACTCACACAGAAACCCTGTTCTATTTAGGCAGTTTGCTTATAAACTCAGGCTGGTTGATTCTGAGTCTTGAATAAAAAAGCCAAAGGGCTCTTTCCGGAAGCCATGCTAAACTGTTCCAGTTTTAGCACTGAAAGTCCCATGTCCTGAGAAGCTCCTCCGTCCCTGGCCAACAGAGACAGTTGGTCACCCTAGTGAGGGCATGTGAGTAGGCAATGCCCATCTGCCCTGAGTGTGTCTTCGCACCTACCGATACGCAGGGCCCAGAAAGTGGAATGAGGATCCTGCTGCCCAGAGCTGGCACCTGCTTGGCCTCAAGGTCTTTAGAGGTGTCAGGGCTGTTCTGAGATCACCTGGAAGGTGGAGACAAAGCTAGGGTGTGGGAGGCTGCTGCCCCATGAGAATCTTTCCAGACCCTGCAGAGAGTACCCTTGGTTTTGTTTAAATGGCGCTCCACGGGGACTAGGCTGGATATGGCCCATCCTGCTTCCAGACACTCCGTGGGGTCTGAGGTAGAGGGCAGTTAATGCTAAGAAGGGAGGGGGAGGGCGGAGAATTATACAGGTGCTAAGATCAGAGCTGGAAATGGGACCATCCTGATGCCGATTCAGGGGTCTCAATAACAATGGGGGTTGCAGAGGTGGCAACGACAGCAGCTTCAGCCCACAGATCCCCGTGGGAGCAGCAACAACAGCCCGGAGGGAAAGGGCTGGTGGATTCTGTAAGTGGGGCCAGTGGTGCCTGCTCTATCCCTGGCTCCCTGAGGAGGGGAGGATGTCAGAAATGGGTTCTAACCTTCAGAAAACAGGCAGGATTTAGCCAATGCTGAGTGTGGGGTAATGGTTTAACAGGAATAAAAGGGTGAGGGAAGGCCAGAAGGATAGGACCCTTTTGGTCAGTGTGATGGGAGGGAGGGACTTCTGAGGTGGTGTAGACAAGGCCCAAGGTCTTTTGATGATAACAAGGTTCAAGGGACAACCACAGGTGTTGGGTGGAGAAGTCCATCAAAGCTGAGGTCAGGTTCCATGTGGACTGGGGGCATCCCACCCAGTGCTGTCCTCCAGGGTCTGGGTTCTTGTCTGTCTCTCTCACCCCTCCCGAGCCCCACTGCTGGTCTGATCCTCATGTGTCCCACTGGGTCATTCTCACCTCTCCCACCAGCCAGCCCATTTGTCTGGTTGCTGCCATAGCAGCATGTGACACAGGGTTTGAAATTAGGTCATTGTCTTCGTTCTCTGGTGCTGCTGTCACACAAATACCACAAGTGGGTGGCTTTAAAGAACAGAAATTTTCTCACAGTTCAGGAGGCTACAAGTCCAAATTCAGGGCACCGACTCTAGGGAAAGGCTGTCTCTCTGTTGACTCTGGGGGAAGATCTTGGTCTCCTTCAGCTTCTGCAGGCCTGGTGTTCCTTGGGTCCTTGACAGTCTTCACATGGCATGTGTCTTTCCCAGTATGTGCTTGCTTCTGTGTCTTACATGCTGTTTTTATAACTCAGAAGTGATTAGGTTTAGGACACACTGTATACTGATATGGTCGCATTAACACAACAGAGAAAATCCTGTTCCTAAATGGAATTACATCCACCGGTATAGGGGTTAGAATTCTAACACTTACTTTGGAGTGACATGATTCAATCTGTAGCAGTCTTCTCTTTTAGGAGAGAAAGGCTGGATGCATAAGTCTCTACGGAACCACAGGCTTCCACTCCCACGCCAGGATTTGAGCAAGAGCCCACAGCCCACCCTGAGGATTGGAGCTATGGAACCCCTGAGCCATTTGGCTAAAGAAATCCAGCTTAGATATTTCCATAGTCTGGAGAGCCACAGCGGTGAGACAGTTTGACGATACCAAGGTGTTCAAAGGCTGGACTCCAGCAAAAGTACAGAGCTCAGAAGGCGTCAAGTCTCCATGGCAACAGTGCACTGGGGAGTACAGCAAGAAAGAGGAAAGGCTGGGCCTGGTTTGCCTGAGAACAGTCTCTGGGAAGCCAGTAGCCACTGGAATCTTTCTTTTCCGTTCTCCTCCACAGGCAAGGGGTGAGTGGGAGGAGTGGAGCAGAGCAGGGAGGAACTCTCGGGGCACCAAAGATCTATGCCACCTACTGATGGTTCTGTCTACACCCAGTGGACCACTCCCTTTGTTTACTCTATGCCTGTTCATGCCTGATTAATGGCTAAGTACCACGAGCCAGGCATTGGTTCAGTTTGCTCAGCTTTATTAAATGGCATCGTGCATGATCCAGGCCAGCACACACAAGCTGTGCCTAAGTCTGACACACAGGAAGATAAGTGACATCAGCGTGACCCCACATTTTGTTAGCATTGAGTCAACCACACTTGGTGACTAATTGGTTAAAACTGATTGGCATCAGAAGCAAGGACAAATCTGCATTAACGGTGCATCTGCATCTGTGACCTCACCCATGGAAGTGTCCATTGAGAAACTCTCAAAGGTACTGCACTGGGTTGTGTTTGGTCTTGTGTCTTTTTATTTTGTTTCAGACAGTAGTTCTCTTAGTCATCTAGTCCTGCTATAACAGAAATACCACAAGTGGCTGGCTTTAACAAACAGAAATTTATTTCTTCACTGTCAAGTAGGCTAAAAGTCCAAATTCAGGGCATCAGCTCCAGGGGAAGGCTTTCTCTCTCATGAATGTTCCCCAGGACTAGGAGCTTCTCCGCGCAGGGACCCCAGGTCCAAAGGACACGCTTAGCTATTGGCACTGCTTTCTTGATGGTATGAGGTCCCCCTATCTCTCTGCTCACTTCCCTCTTTTATATCTCAAGAGATTGCCTCAGGACACAATCCAATCTTGTAGATTGAGTCCTGCCTTACTAACACAACTGCCACCCATCCTCCCTCATTAACATCATAGAGGCAGGATGTACAACATATAGGAAAATAACACAATACCAGGAATCATGGCCCAGCCAAACTGATGCACGCATTTTTTGGGGGACATAATTCAATCCATGACAGTAATTATACTGAGAAATGGATTCAGTGGGTCAGCATGTGAATCTGGGTGAACTTTACGCTCTCTGATTGACCCGAACCTTTCAATTGCTGATGAAACAAGTCTGCGCCAGATTGAGGAGAGTCACAGTCCATACTCACCCACTGAATCCATTTTTCAGCATAACTGCTGTCCAAAACAAAATAAAAAGACATAAGACAAAACACAACTCAGCGCAGTACCTTTGAGAGTTTCTCAATGGATACTTTCATCGGTGAGGTCGGCCATTTTCTTGTGGAAAACGTCCTTCCCCAGGTAGGTCCTGCCAATAAGAACGCTCATGACCCTCCAGAAAACAGAATAGATGCTGTGATTCTCCTCACATTGGCCCAGGACCATGTCTCCACCTAGACTTGTTTCATCAGTAATTGAAGAATTCAAGTCAATCCAAGAGATCAAAGTTCACTAAGAATCACAGAACAAGAGGTCTGTAGAGTCTATGGTCACATATGCACGCAGTTGGGCGTACACGATCATTGCTTGGTATGATGATGTCCTGAGCGTCCACAGAGTGCACCTCTCAGGTAGCACCACCCAGTTTACCACCTTGAGGCAATATGTCTGCCATAGAAATCAGTGCACAGCCGATCAAGGAAATGGGCATTGTCCCTCCTTTGGCTCACCTCATTCCAAGGACAGTGCTTGGGTTGAAATGGCACATGGACAGGTGTCTCCCTGTGACATCTAAGCTGTCACCCATCCCATACTACCTTAGTAAATGGTGACAGGGAGAAAAGTTCCCAACCACCAGGCCAGCTGCCGAGTCCTGGACCATTCATGTCTCTGTTTAATGCTTGTTTGTGGGCCTGCTACCATTGGCTTATGTAGGATGTTGGGCCAAGCCTTGGGGTGTTGTAAGGAGAGGACAGAGTACAAGGCAAAAGAGGAGGATCAGGGTGCACTGGTAATCTCCTTGCTTTGGGGTTTTAACTCTTACCTGCAAGGTACATGTTTAGACTTCTCAGAGGAGTAACCTGGTAGAGATGTTGTGAGCTACTGTCAAGTTGGCTGTGACTCACGGTGATGCCATGCGCAACAAAACAGTATGTTGCTGGGTCCTGCACCATCTTCATGATCCTTGGTAATCAGACAGTGTTCTGTTGTGATCCATGGGGTTTTCATTGGCTGATTTTCAGAAGTAGATCACCAGGTCTTTCTTTCTAGTCTGTCTTAGTCTAGAAGCGCCTTTGAAACCTGTTGAGCAGCACAGCAACATGCAAGCCTCCACTGACAGACAGGTGGTGGCTGTGCATGAGATGCATTGGCCAGGAATCAAACCTGGTCTTCCCACATAGAATGTGAATATTCTGCCACTAAACCTTCCAGCATCATAGCAACACGCAAGCCACCACAGTGTGACAAACTAACAAATCTCCCATAGTCTCCATCTGTGGGGCAGGAGAGATATTTTTGGAACCGTGGGATCAGGAAGGCGTTCCTTGCTCCTCAGCTCTGCCAGCCCTGACTCTCCTTTTCTGCTCAGGCAGGAAGGGGAGGTGCACAGGATACCTGTTGCACCCTGCATCTTGGTGCTCCCTTTAAATTCTCTTTGGGAGAGGTTAGAGAAGCAAGTTCTTCGGTTTTCCCAGAGGCTGGCTTGCCCAGCCAGAGGTCCAGCAGCTCCTGACTGCTGCTTTTCTGGTTTTCCAATCCCTCTCTAGTGCCAGATTTGAGCTTCCCTGGCCATGACCCATGGCTCCAGTTGGCCAAGGGGCAGGTTTGTGGCCAGTACTCTCTTCCTGGCACTGCGCTTGGCACTGACTGACCAGTCATCCAAGTTGAGAAGCTTCCCTTCCTGGGAGCCAGCCTTGGCATTTTGCTTCTCTCGTTCTCTACTGCTCACTGCCAGGAGTCTCACAAAATCCTGAAGGCCAAATTATCAGGCCAGCTCAAGTTCTGGGAAGGTGATGGGGATGGTGTCTCTGTGCCAGCTGGGGTCTGTGGCCAGGAGAAGATGGGCTCCCAATCAACTGTCGCCAGGATTCCTTTGTGACCTAGAAGTCACAAAGAAGATTGGTGTTCTTGGGACACCACTATCTGGACCATAACCATTAAGTCTGTGACTCTGCTTCTATGCAGTTTATTAACATGGCTGAATAAAAAGTTTGGTCCTTCCTGCCTGGCATTGTAGCCTCAATCTCAGTCTTACTTCCCTACTTAACCAGTTGGTGTTGAATCAGTTCCAATTCATGGCAACCCCATGTGTGTGAGAGTAGAACTATGAGCCATAGAAAAAAATGGCTGATTTTTTCAGAAGTAGATCACCAGGCCTTTCTTCCAAGGTACCTCTAGATGGACTCAAACCTTCAACCTTTCAGTTAGCAGCCAAGTGCATTACCTGTTTGCACCACACAAGAACTTTATGACCCTTTGTATACTGATGTAAAAGTCCCCATTAATTCATTGAGGAAGAAGAAAATGGAGTGAGGCATTGTCATTCACTCCTGGATCCACCATTTGCTAGCTATGTGACCTTGACCTCTGTGAGACTTATCTGCAACATAAGGTAATAGTATCACCTGTCCCACAGGGTTGTTGTGTGAGCGAATGAGATAACACATACCCCAGAGCACTAAGCACTCAAGCAATGGTAGCTCTTAATATTGTTCATAGATTAAGGGTGCTGTAGACGGGACTGGTTCACTGGTAGAATTTTGCTTTCCATGCAGGAAACCCAGGTTTGATTCCCGGCCGGTGTATCTCATGTGCCACCACCACTTGTTCGTCAGTGGAGGCTTGAGTGCTGCTATGTTGCTGGACGGGTTTCAAGGAGCTTCCAGACTAAGAAGGACTAAGAAGAAAGGTTCGAAGATCTACTTCCAAAAATCAGCCAGTGAAAACCCTATAGATCGCAACAGATCAATATGCAAACAATCATGGGGATGACACAAAACTAGCCAGCATTTCGTTCATTCCATTGTGCATGGGGTTGCCATGAGGCAGGGACTGAGCACAGCAGCTAACAACAGAACCTTGCCACTCAAAGGATAATGCTAGAACCTACCACAGGTACACTGCCTAGGAGTTAGTTACAAATGCCAACTCTTGGGTCCCGCCCCAAACCAAACCCAAACCTGTTGCTGTTGAGTTGATGCAGACTCATAGTGACTCTGTAGGACAGAGAACTGCTCCACAGGTTTTCCAAGGCTGTAAATCTTTACGGAAGCAGACTGCCATATCTTTCTCCTGTGGAGCAGCTGGTGGGTTTGAACTGCCGACCTTTCAGTTAGCAGCCAAGCACTTTAACCACTGTGCCACCAGGGCCCCACCAAACCTACTGAATTGGAATATGCAGCTTAACAAGATCCCCAGGTGTTTTGTATGCACGTTAAAGTCTCAGAAATTCTGCTGTAGAAGAATTCTTGCTTTAAGTAAGAGGTTGCTGAGATCATCTTCAATGTCACTTCCATTTTGGAGATTCATTGGCCATGAAGTCTCATTGGTACCCTGCATACTGGAAGCCAGGTTGTCCTGTAGCTGAGGAGGGAATTAATTTCAGTGGGAATACTGCAGCTCTGAGGGGTGATGCAAAGAGACCTCTTAGGACTCTGGTACCTGTCCCAGATGGGGAACCCAAAAATACCGACAGAGTTGTGCACTTTTGTACATTTCAGTTAAACTCAAGTGTTGATTGAGCAAAGCTGATAAGACAGCGCCTACCTTCGAGAAGCCAGACAAGTACAATTCCTGTAAAGTGTGTGGCCTGAGGTAGATCTCAAAAGCGAACAGTGGGGTTCAAAGGAGGAAAATATTGCCTCTGAACTGAGGAGTCCTAAATGGCCTTGTAGAGGAGACAGGACTGGAGATGCTCCTTAAAGGGCAAGAAGAATTTGACGAGCCGGGAGTGGCACAGGTGGGCATTTCAGGTGGGGGAGCCTCATGCACAAAGTCCTGGAGCATAGGATACCTGTAGCGCGGAAGCAGGAAGCGGAGGTAGAAAGGTGGGCTGGAGGCAGCAACCTAATCCTCCCATACACAGAATACAGGCTGACTACCAGCACCCCTACCCTTCTCCTCTCTTCTACTCCTCACAAAGCTAAGGAGCAGAACACCCACGCAAAAAGCCGTTTTCTGTATGTGGCTGATATGGACATAGCAAAATTAGGTCAACTCCCCGGCCCTCTGTTCCCCACCAAGAGTGTCCTCCCTTCCTTGAATTGTGTGTAGCTACAATCTGCAAGTGGAAAGGAGCTGTCTGGGCTATTGATTCAGTCCTGTGGGAAGACTCATTTTTTGGCCCTGGCTGTGGATTTTCTGGCTTGAGGTGTTGAAAGCCCTGAATCTGATACATTTTCACTCTGTCAGGGCCTCACTTTCCTTGCATAAATCAGAGCATCAGTGGTGGATAAGATCCTCATTCTCTAACATCTTGGGGTAGTTTCAGGATAAGACACATTCCAAAGGTAGAACTGGAGTCCCTGGGTGGTGCAAACGGTTAAAACTTTAGGCTGCTAACCAAAAAATTACAGGTTCAAGTCCACCTAGGGATACCCTGGAAGAAAGGCCTGGTGATCTACTTCCTAAAAATTAACCATTGAAAACCCTGTGGAGCACAGTTCTGCCCTCACACACATGGGGTCATCATGAGTTTGAGTCAACTCTATGGCAACTTTTTAAACGTAGAACTAGGCTCCATATTGTAAGACAGGAAACTTTCCCTCAGAGGGAGCCTTTGAGTTTGAACACCCTGGTGTGTTCTCAAATTTGCCTATTCTTCTGCCCACATCTCTTAAGATACTGGTGAGAGAGACCCTCTGGATACATGCATGGTGCTGGAGAGAGGTGGTTCTTTCAGAGGCTAAGAGCAGAGTAGAGTATTCACAGTTCATACCTGAAGGCCCTTCCACAAGCAGTGCATTAGTGTGCAGCTGGGGTTCAGAGGTGCAGGGATTATAAAGTATTCATTCTTTGAATAGGATTGATGTCAGATGCTTGTTCTCTTCATCTGCTTCCCAGTGGATCAGTTTACTTTTGCCCTGGGGGAGTTATTCTGGGGAAGTATAATGGTTTCCTGGTTTTTTTTTACTAGGAGCAATTGATCGCAAATGCCTGAACCCTGGATCCTTTCAGCTGAAATGGAATGGGCCTTGCAGGGCACAGACATCAGCTATGCCCAGATCAGATTGTAGTAGATTTTAGGAAGGCATATGCTTGTGTAGATGAAGACAGGTCCCAGAGCACAAAAAGAAAAAGGAGCCAAAAATGCGGGTGGCTGGCAATAATGGAATGGAACCTCTGTTTGGAATCTATAGGAAACGCCCTGCTTGGCTGGAGCCGGAGCAGGTAGGGTCTTTGGCAGCCTGGGCCAGGAGTGGGGTGGAAGTGGTTCAGGTGGGTAGAATAAGCAGCCCTCTCCTTTACACGAGTCGAAGGGTTTGGGGGAGGCTTCCTTCTCCAGAACATTTGTCCCTTAGTCTGTTGTTCTGCCTGAATTCTGTCATTTGAGCCTTTCCTTTAGATACATCTCCTGTCTTAGGAGCCCTCCTTTAAGAAGGTATCCCTATTTGCAGAGGTGGATTGTTCTATGTGATTGTTGTTACTGTTAGTTGCCATTGAGTCGGCTGTGACTCAGTGATGCACCATGTACAACAGAACGAAACATTGCCTGGTCCTGCACCATCTTCATGATGGTTGGTGTGCTGGAGTTCATTGTTGCAGCTACTGTGTATTTTGAGTGCCTTCCAAACTAGGGGGCTTATCATCCACCATTATGTTGGACACTATTCTGTTGTGATTCATAAGGTTTCCATTAGCTAATTTTCAGAAGTAGATTGCCAGGCCTTTCTTCCTAGTCTGTCGTAGTCTGGAAGCTCAGCTGAAACCTGTCCACCATGGGTGACCCTGCTGGTATAGTATTATAGCCCTGCTGGTATGTGAAATACTAGTGGCATAGCTTCCAGCATCACAGCAACACACAAGCTACCACAGTATGACAAAATGGCAGATGAGTAGTGGCCTGTATGATTGCACTTCCATATACTGGCAAGTTGTAAGTGTACACTAGCTCTTTTCCCTCAGTCTGCTCTTCCCCTAGTGTTTCCAGCCTCAGGAAAGGGCACCACTAGTTACTCAGTTGTTTAAGTTAGAAGCTTACATACTATCCTTGGCATCTTTCTTTCCCTCACCCTCCAAATCCAAGTCCACTGTCATTACATTTCCATTCCATTGAACTTGCCCACTGCTTGCCTCCTTCTGTTGACATCTAGACAATCGAAAAGGCCTTCTACATGGCATGCCATCCTTGCCCCCCACATCCTGTCCTCTACGGGGCAGACAGAGTGATCTAACTTGTTCTAGCCTAATTTAACCTGACCTAATCCAACTAGTGGCACAGTGGTTAAGAGCTTGGCTGCTAACCAAAAGGTCAGCAGTTGGAATCCACCAGCCGCTCCTTGGAAACTCTATAGGGCAGTTCTACTCTGTCTTATAGGGTTGCTATGAGTTGGAATCAACTCAGTGGCAGTGGGTTTGTTTTTTTCTGGTTTGGTTTAAACCAACTTACCTTAAAATCCTGTTGCCGTCGAGTTGATTCTGACTCATAGCAACCCTGTAAGACAGAGTAGAACTGCCCCATAGGGTTTCCAAGGAGTGGCTGGTAAGATTCGAACTGCTGACCTTTTGGTTAGCAACTGAGCTCAGATCTGTTTTACTCTCCTTTAAAAAATCTCATAAGCTCTCTATTGGAGACAAAGTCTTAATGATATGACTGTGGAGCAAGGCAAACGTGTGGCATCCAAGGCCCTACTCGACCTGATCTGGCCCCTGCTGACCTCTGGAGCCTCTTGCTGTACTGCCCTCTTCCTTGCTAGAGGCAGTCTCAATAAACCAATTTATTTGCTCACTTACATAAAGAATTTTTGGAATTGCTAACCCATATCTCTGTTTATAATGTTTATTTTTTTGCATTTTTAAAATATAGTCAATAATTCTCCTATGAAACAAATAAGCACCTGGTGCTTTTTGGGGGGTAGTTTCTTAACAATTTTCTCTACAATATGTGTATTCTTTGCTTTTAATTTATTTAAAATTTTCTTGTTTGGTATTTAGGAGGTTTTTATTTTTGTTCTAGCAGTTATGTTTCTATTTACAGCATCATTAACACCCCTTAGTCTATAGTGTTTATATTTAAACTGTTATCTGGTTTATCAGTTTTTATTGATAATCCTTTAACTTCTACCTTTTGCTGACACAACAATCAATGTGCTTACTCGTTTTCTTTGTCTCCCTTTCCCTATTTTGATTTGCAATATTTCTACTTTGTTACAGATATCCTCTACACATTAGTTGTCCACCCTCCTATTTACCTGTGTTTGCTATATCTCAATTATTTTTTCTCTGAAATGCACCCAGTTATCTTTTTGTTAGATAAAGTTAATTTCTAATAGATTTCTTAAGGAGGGCTCATGGGTGTGGAGTTCTCTAAATTCTTGCATGTTGAAATTGTTTTTCTATAGCTTTGACACTTGACTGAAAGTTTGGCCGGTTACAAGATTCTAGGTTCATGCTTCCTTTTAAGTTTTTTGAAAATGCTGCTTCATTGTTGCCTTACTTTGTATGTTAGTTTTTAGAAGTCTTCTGACAATTTAATTTTTTCACCTTGTAAGTTAGTTGATCTTTCTGCTTGAAATCCTTGATAATTTTTGTTTGCTTGTCTGTTTGAAGTCTGTTAATCTTATTAGGATATCAGAGCTGATCATGCCAAGTACAGTTTTCAGGTACCTGGTGGGCCTTTTAAATATGTACCTTAAGGTCTTCTTTGAATTTAAAGAGTTTGGAATTGACTGGACAGCAACTAACAACAAGTTTTGCATATTAGCCTGTTTCGTGGTTCCTCCCACCCCTTTGTCAGGGACTCCAATTAAACATATGTTGTTTTTCTTTGTCTGTCTTCTAGTACAACCACTTTCTCTTGCATTTTGTTTTCGTTAGCTCATTTTCATTATCCTGATTGCTTTCTTTTCTCTCTTCAATGCCCCTTATTAAGTTTTCCTTTGACTCTATTCTTCCTTGGGCATCTTGTAAATTAGTCTTTTTTATGAGATGATTTTGTCTTCTTGTTCTGTATTTTTCCTGGTTTAATCAATTCTCTTTTCATGTTTTCTTACTTTTGCCATTTGCTTTTAATTTTTGAATTTCTGATGCAACATGGGTTTTTTTTGTAATTGCAGATGTGCCTCGGAGGCTATTTAATTCACTTTCGAGTATTGTGTTCAGTTTTCTTCACTTCATAGTTGTTTTTAATTCCAGTGGGGGAATAATTGTCCTTGGTGGAGATGTTTTGATTCTCATTTTTTGTTGTTTATAGTTGATACATATATGTTTATTTAGGTTTCCTCAATGCATTGTTTTGGACTTGGGGTGGTACACAAGATTCCTATTATAGTGCTGGCCTTTTCTATTAATATACCTGTTGCTCCACAGGGTTTTCTTGGCTGTATGTTTATGAAAGCAGGTTGCCAGGCCTTTCTTGAATGGCATTGCTGAGAGGGTTTGAACCAACAAACTTTAGGTTAGTAGTGAGTGCAAATTGCGCCACCCAGGGACCTATTTAACGGATAAATACTTTTTTGATGGTGAGGAAGGAGTTATGTGTCCTCCAATTTTGTCTTATGGGATTCTACATCTTCCCACTTTGCTTCTTTTCCCCTTTACCACCCAGTCTTCAAAGGGTTTCTCTCCCTTCCTTTTTATCATCTTCTCGTCTAGGAGCAATGTTTCAAATTCCATGCACTTTTAAGTTGCTTTCCTGTGGTCAGTGCTTGATCTGTCATGACACTTTTCTGTGTTTTCACACTTAAAGTGGACTTTCTCATTCCAATGGTAGTTTATCTTCAGCCTGCTGCTATGTTGCCTCGTCTCTCTTCTGCACAGTTTTTTCCAGACTGTCTTTGCTCACCACAAGGTTTGTGGCAGGAGTAGAAAGATAACTTGTTGGGATTTTTTTTCTTTTTGTTATTAAAAATAATTTAAAATCTGGGTATTTTCTATTTTCTAGTTATACTGAGAACAGCTGTAATTTATACTAGGACTCTCTGATTGTATTATACAACAGAGAAGGAGTAGGGGTCACGTAATATAGAACTCTATGGATGAAACTATATATGTGAAGCAAAATGACATCATCCGCCAAAGTGCATGGCCTTAGGTGTAATAGAGTAGTTACCTCCTGCTTTTGTTCTTGACCATGGAAAATCCAAACCAGTGATTATTAATTCTGCTTCTTAGATGTAATACTAAATGTTATATTATTGACAAGTGTGAAGCTCTATCATCCCATTCCACCTTTTCATATGGTGGCAGATGGAGGAGGACAAGGATCAGAACAACTTCTATGGAAGTTCCATGACTCCTGCTATCATTTATAGGCCAGTGGTCCCAAAGTCCATGTCTCTCGGCACTAGCCTTTCTGCTGAACTCCAATGCTAAAAGCATGTCACAGAGAAGTGGCCTGGGGAATGGGAAACTAAGAGGCCTACTGGGATTTTCTGGTATCACCTAAAACTCAGCATGTACTAAGGTTAATCTGTATCTTTCTTCCGAAGTCAACTTCTAATTTCGATGGAAATTCATTGATGTCATTGCCCAATGACATCTAGCTGCCCAAGCTGAAGGCATGAGCACCATTTTCCTTGACTTTTTAAATTCATACCCCCCCATATCCTTGTTTATTGATTCCCCTTTAATACATATTTTGCATTTTCATGTATGTTCATTACCCTAATACAAGTTTTTGTAAGCTCATTTGCAATCTAATTTAATAGTCGCCTAACTGAAATTCCTACCTCCATCCTCTGTTATGCTCCTTCCCACAGTCCATTACCAGATTAATCTTTCTTCAACACTGTTTTAGCAAATCATACCCCTGCTCAGAGTAGCTCCCCATCTCCTATATTTCTTCTATTACCTAGGCATTCGAGTCCTTCCACCTTCACAGGCATTCTGATTGCCATTCTCCTTAGTTCAGACCTTATGTGGGTAGCCTGCCTGGAATACCTAACCTTTCCCTGAACCCACAAAATTCATTCTTCCTCCATCAAGCCAGGAAGGTTTGGTTTCCCTCCTCTTCACTTACTTTAAAAACTCCTTATACATTATGGTTTTATATAAATCTTACTTTCTTCCATGCCCTTCAGCCTCCAAGAGTCTTCCCCACACCCAAGTCCTTGAACAGTTAATTTTCTGTAGTATAAAACTCTAAACGATGTGTTGCCTTATAGTGATTTTAATTGCGTATATCTGTCATGCATCATCAGTGGAATTGTTAGCTCTTTGACTACGCTAGTTTAGGGAAGTGGTATGGAGCAGAGACTAGGTTTTACCTGTGGACCTCTAAATCTAACAGTTGTTTATATTATTAGACTCTTCCTAGACCCTAACACATCCCTATCCACACATCCCTATCCCAGGCATTTAAAGTTTAACTCCAACTTCATAGGGGATTTTTGCAACTCTCAGTGGAGAACTTAGAAAAAAAATTCTCTTAAGCCCCAGTTTTATGACATTAAGTTCTAAAATCATCAAGATGATAGACTGTCCTGGGATGACAACAACAACAAAACTTGGTGGCTGAACACACGAAGTTTATGTTTTGCTCACCCAAAGTTTACCGTGGGTTTGGGCAATCTTTTAAAGAAAATGTCCTCCATGCAGTGCCTCAGCAATTTAAGTTAACAGAGGTTCTACCATCTTATAGCTGCCTCAGGAACACGCAACCTCCTTTGTTGACACAATAGAGGGAGGGGAAAATGGGCATTGGCTCCTGAATGCTTCCACCCTGAAGTGGCACATCATATCTGCTCACATATTAATGGATAAAGCAAGTTATATGACCATGGCTGACATAAAAGAGGCGATGAAGTATAATTTTTTTTTTTTTTTTTTTTTTTGGTCTTAAGTTTTCTTACTTATTTATTTTTTTTTTTTTTTAATATATATTTTATTGTACTTCAGGTGAAAGCTTACAGAGCAAATAGTTTCTCATGAAATAGTAGTACACATGTTGTTTTTTGACATTGGTTAACAACCCCACAACGTATTAAGCCTCTAAATTCTCAACCTTTTTTTTTTGATGAAAATTACAGATGGCCAAAGATACACCGTTTCAAAAATTTCTACATTCACAGTTCAGTGACATTGACTACGCTCTTCCAACTGTGCTGTTATTCTCACTTAAGATGAAGGCTTACAGAACAAAATAGTTTTTCATTTAACAGTTACTACACATGTTGCCCTATGACAATGGTTAACAATCTCACAGCACATCAAGAATATCCTTACTCCACCTTGTGTTCCCTATCACCAGGGGGCTTCCTTGTCCCCTTCTGTCTTCTGGACCTTGTCAGTGGACTATTGTACCTCTTTAGTCTCATTTGTTTATTTATTTATTTATTTATTTATTTTTATTTTATTTAAACACCATTTCAAAACTTTTTACTTACACATTTAAGTGATATTGACTATGCTCTTCCAATTGTGCTGCCATTCTCGCCCAAGATGAAGGCTTACAGGACAAAACAGCCTCCCATTTAATAGTTACTACAAATGTTGCCCTATAGCAGTGGTCAACAATCTCACAATACATCGACAGTGTCCTTATTCAATTTGTGTTCCTTATCATCAGTTTCCTACTCTCCCTCTGCCTTCTGGCCCTTGTCACCGGACTCCTGTACATCGTTAGTCCCATTTAGTTTTACTGGGGTGTCCATTCCCAGGCTTAACATCGAACCTTGAAGGTAACTTCCCCTCTGAGCTGAAAGGGTGTCTGGGGGCCACACTCTCGAGGTTTCTCTAGTATTCTTTAGCCCAGTATATCTGGTCTTCTTTTTTTTTTTTTTTTTTTTGGGAGTTAAAATTATACTCTACATCCTACTCCAGCTCTGCCCAGAACCCTCTGTTGTGATCCTGGTCAGAGGAGTCATTTGTGGTAGCCGGGCACCATCCAGCTGTACTGGGCTCAGTCCCGTGGAGGCCTTGGTAGCTGTGGACCATTAGTCCTTCGGACTAATCTTTTCCTTGTATCCTGTTCTCTTCGTTCTCCCTTGTTCCCGAAGGGATGAGATCAGTGGAGTATCTTAGATGGCCGCTCATAGGCTTTTAAGACCCCAGACACTACTCACCAAGGTAGAATGTAGAGCATTATCTTTATAAGTAGTGTCATGCCAATTGAGCTAGATGTTCCCCGAGATCATGGTCCCCAGAGCCCTCCGTCCAACAACTCAGTCCCTCGGGGGGTTTGGATGTGTCTATAGGGCCTCCATGACCTTTCCTTGTGCAGGTTGTGTTAGTTTCCCCTGTACTATGTACTATCTCATCTCTCACCCAAGTTACCACTTACCTATTACCTATTTAGTATTCCCCCCCCCCTCCCATCCCTGGTAACCAACAAGGATTGTTACATTTTGCATGTGAATTTTTTCATGGGTTTTTACAATAGAGGTCTCATACAATATTTGTCCTTTTGTGATTGACTTATTTCACTCAGCATGATGTCCTCCAGTTTCATCCATGTTATGAGATGGTTCACCGATTCATTGTTCTTTCTCGTTGCATAGTACTCCATTGTGTGTATGTACCATAGTTTGTGTATCCATTCGTCTGTTGATGGACATCGAGGTTGTTTCCATCGTTTTGCTATTGTGAATAATGCTGCCATGAACATAGGTGTGCATATGTCTATTCGAGTGATGACTCTTATTTCTCTAGGATATATTCCTAGGAGTGGGATTGCTGGATCGAATGGTACGTCTATTTCTAGCTTTCTGAGGAAACGCCATATCATTTTCCAAAATGGCTGTATCATTTTGCATTCCCACCAGCAGTGTATAAGAGTTCCCGTCTCCCCGCAGCCCCTCCAACATTTGTTATTTCCAGTGTCTTTGATTCGTGCCAGTAATGCCGGGGTGAGATGGTATCTCATTGTGGTTTTAATTTGCATTTCTCTAATGGCTAGTGATCGCGAGCATTTCCTCATGTGTCTGTTGGCCATTTGAATGTCTTCCTTGGTGAAGTGTCTGTTCATTTCCTTTGCCCATTTTTTGATAGGATTGGTTGTCTTTTTGTTGTAGAGGTGTTGGATTTTCTTGTAGATTATGGAGATTAGACCTTTGTCTGACTTGTACTGTCCAAAAATTTTTTCCCAGTCTGTAGGTTCTCTTTTAACTCTTTTGGTGAAATCTTTTGAAGAGCATAGATGTTTGATTTTTAGAAGATCCCAATTATCTAGTTTATCTGTTGGGTTTTTTGTGTTGATGTTTATGGTTTGTATCCTGTTAATGCCATGTATTAAGGTCTGAAGTGTTGGTCCTATTTTTTCTTCTATGAATTTTATAGTTTGAGGCTTTATATTCAGGTCTTTGATCCATTTTGAAGTAGTTTTTGTATATGGTGTGAGGTATGGGTCCTGTTTCATTTTTCTACAAATGGATATCCAGTTTTGCCAGCACCATTTGTTAAAAAGACTGTCTTTTCCCCATTTGATGTATTTTGGGCCCTTGTCAAAAATCAGGTGACCGTAGGTGGATGGATTTACATCTGAGTTCTCAATTCTGTTCCATTGGTCAATGTCTCTGTTGTTGTACCAGTACCAGGCTGTTTTGAGTACTGTAGCTGTATAGTAGGTTCTCAAGTCAGGTAGTGTGAGTCCTCCAACTTTATTCTTCTTCTTCAGTAGTGCTTTACTTATTCGGGGTTTCTTCCCTTTCCATATAAAGTTAATAATTAGTTTTTCCATCTCTTTGAAGAATGTTGTTGGTATTTGTATCGGAATTGCATTGTATTTGTAAATTGCTTTAGGTAGAATTGCCATTTTCACAATGTTGAGTCTGCCTATCCATGAGCATGGTATGTTTTTCCATTTATGTAGATCCCTTTGGGTTTCATGCAGCAGTGTTTTGTAGTTTTCTTTGTATAGGTCTTTTATATTCCTGGTCAGATTTATTCCTAAGTATTTTATCTTTTTAGGGGCTATTGAAAATGGTATTGATTTCCTGATCTCCTTTTCATCGTTCTCTTTACTGGTGTATAGGAATCCAACTGATTTTTGAATGTTTATCTTGTATCCTGCTACTCTGCTGAATCTTTCTATTAGTTCCAGTAAATTTCTTGTGGAGTCTTTAGGGTTTTCTATGTATAGTATCATATCATCTGCAAACAGGGAGAGTTTAACTTCTTCATTACCAATTTGGATGCCCTTTATTTCTTTCTCTTGCCTTACTGCTCTAGCGAGAACTTCCAGCACAATGTTAAATAGGAGTGGTGATAAAGGGCATCCTTGTCTTGTTCCTCTTTTCAGGGGGAATGTTTTCAGCCTTTCTCCATTAAGAATGATGTTGGCTGTTGGTTTTGCATAGATGCCCTTTATGATGTTGAGAAATTTCCCTTCTATACCTATTTTATTGAGAGCTTTTATCAGGAATGGGTGTTGGACTTTGTCAAATGCCTTTTCTGCATCAATTGAGATAATCATGTGATTTTTTTCTTTCCTTTTATTTATGTGGTGGATTACGTTGATGGATTTTCTAATGTTAAACCATCCTTGCATACCTGGTATGAATCCTACTTGGTCGTGGTGTATTATTTTTTTGATATGATACTGAATTCTATTGGCTAAAATTTTGTTCAGAATTTTTGCATCTATATTCATGAGAGATATTGGTCTGTAATTTTCTTTTTTTGTGATGTCTTTGCCTGGTTTTGGTATCAGCGTTATGCTGGCTTCATAGAATGAATTTGGAAGTGTTGCTTCCTCTTCTATGCTCTGAAATAACTTGAGTAGAACTGGTACGAGCTCTTCTGTAAATGTTTTGTAGAATTCTCCAGTGAAGCCATCTGGGCCAGGGCTTTTTTTGGTTGGGAGTTTTTTTATTACCTTTTCAATCTCTTCTCTTGTTATGGGTCTGTTCAGATTTTCAATATCACTTTGTTGTAGTTTGGGTAGGCCGTATGTTTCTAGAAATTTATCCATTTCCTCTAGGTTTTCAAATTTGTTGGAATATAGTTTTTCATAATATTCTGTTATAATCCTTTTTATTTCAGTTGGGTCTGTTGTAATGTCCCCCATTTCATTTCTTATTTGGGTTATTTGTGCCCTCTGCTGTTTTTCTTTTGTCAGTCTGGCCAGTGGTTTGTCGATTTTGTTGATTCTTTCAAAGAACCAACTTTTGGTTTTGTTGATTCTTTCTATTGTTTTTCTGTTCTCTATTTCATTGATTTCTGCTCTGATCTTTACTATTTCCTTTCTTCCGGTGGTTGTACCCTTTTTTTGTTGTTCTCTTTCTATTTGTTTGAGTTCTGTAGTTAATGTTTTGATTTTGTCCCTTTCTTCTTTTTTGATATGTGCTTCTATTGCTATAAATTGTCCTCTGAGGACTGCCTTTGCTGTGTCCCAAAGGTTTTGGTATGATGTGTTTTCATTTTCATTTGATTCTAGGAATTTTTTAATTCCATCTCTGATTTCTTCTATTACCCATTGATGTGTAAGCAGAGTATTATTCAGTTTCCATGTGTTTGATTTTTTTTCCTTGCTCTTTCTAGTGTTAATTTCTACCTTGATGGCATTGTGGTCAGAGAAGATACTGTGAATTATCTCAGCATTTTGGATCTTGTTGAGGATTGCTCTGTGGCCTAAGATGTGGTCTATTCTGGAGAACGTTCCATGTGCATTGGAAAAGAATGTGTACTTTGCTGCGGTTGGATGGAGTGTTCTATATATGTCTATGAGGTCCAGTTGGCTGATTGTGTCCTTTAGGTCTTCTGTATCTTTGCTAAGTTTCTTTTTAGTTGTTCTGTCCTTTACTGAGAGTGGTGTGTTGAAGTCTCCTACTATTATTGTGGAACTGTCAATTTCTCTTTTCAGTGCTGTTAGAGTTTTTTTTATGTATTTTGGAGCCCTGTCATTGGGTGCATAGATATTTATTATGGTTATGTCTTCATGATGGATCATCCCCTTAATCATTATATAGTGTCCTTCTTTGTCTTTTATGGTAGATTTTGTTTTAAAGTCTATTTTATCTGAGATTAGAATTGCCACTCCTGCTCTTTTTTGATAGTTGTTAGCTTGATATATTTTTTTCCAACCTTTGATTTTTAATAAATTGACATCTTTGTTTCTAAGATGTGTCTCTTGTAGACAGCAAATAGATGGATCCTGTTTTCTTATCCATTCTGCCACTCTCCGTCGCTTTATGGGTGCATTGAGTCCATTTACGTTCAGTGTAATTATTGATAGATGTGAGTTTGTTGCTGTCATTTTGTAGTGCTTTTTTTTGTGATGCTGAAGTTTTCTTTGTTCTTCTTACTCTCTTGTGCTGAGTTCCTTTTGTTTGTGGATTTTGTGTTCATTTCTTTTGTTTTTGTAGGTTTTGTTTTTGTTGAGACTTTATGTTTTTCGTCTTTATTTTTATGAGTTGGTTTGTTAACTTTTTTTGTGGTTACCATGAATTTTACCCTTATCTTTATAATTTTGAAGCAGTCTACCGTTACTTGGTATCGCCTTGCCTTCTTCTCCTTTAGAAGGTTCTATACCTATGCCGTTTGTTCCCTCTTTCATTGTTTTGATGTTGTTGTCATCCTTTGATTGATTTCTCTGATTCCCTGTTGTATATCTTTTGTTTTTGGAAAGTCGTCTGTAGTTCAGTTCCTAGAATGGTATCTGGTTCATGTTAACCTGCATCCTAGGTCCTAGGTCCTGCCTGAGGGCTTAAGCTGTTTGTCCTCAGATCGAAGAACTCCCTTTAATAATTCTTGTAAGTTTGGTTTGACTTTTGCATATTCCTTTAGTTTCTGTTTGTCTGGAAATGACCTAATTTCACCATCAAATCTGAATGAGAGTTTTGCAGGATATATTATTCTTGGCTGACAATTTTTTTCTTTCAAGATTTTATATATGTCATCCCATTGCCTTCTTGCCTGCATGGTTTCTGCTGAATAATCTGAGCTTAGTCTTATTGTTTCTCCTCTGTATGTGACTTCTTGTTTTTCCCGAGCTGCTCTCAGGATTCTTTGTTTGTCTTTAGTTTTAGCGAGTGTGAATATGATATGTCTTGGTGATTTTCTTTTGGGGTCTATTCTATATGGGGTTCGTTGAGCTTCTTGGATGACCAGCTTTTCATCTTTCATGATATTGGGAAAGTTTTCTGTCAGCAGTTCCTCAATGATCCTCTCTGTGTTTTCTGTTTTCTTCCCCTGTTCTGGTATGCCAATCACTCGTAAGTTTTTGCTTTTAATTGTGTCCCACATAACTCTCAGGGTCTCTTCATTTTTCTTTGTTCTTTTTTCTGAGTTTTCCTGAAACAGAGTTGTATCCAAGTGTTTGTCTTCAGTTCCACTGATCCTGTCTTCCATGGTTTCAAATCTACTTCTCAGCCCTTCTATGACACCGTCCATTTCTGAAATCTTGTTGTTTATCTTTTGGATTTCTAATTGTTGTTTTTGTATAATTTCGAGTTGTGAATTTATTTTGGCATTTTGTTCTTGCATCATCTTCCTGAATTCTTCCAATTTTTTATCTGTATTTTCCATAAATTTGTCTATTTTTTCCTCATGTTTGTCAGCTTTTTGCCTCAGTTCTTGGAAAATTCCGAGTATTAGTGATTTGAGTTCCGTATCAGGTACTTCTAGTGCATTTTCTTCCACAGGAGAGTTATCTGGTGTTTTAATTTGGACGCCTATTGGAGCCATCTTGTCTTGTTTTTGTAAATGTTTTGATATTGTTTGCTGTTTTCGGGGCATTCAGTAGATATTTCTCTCGTTTATTGATTGTAGATTTTTTTTTTTTTGTTCTTGTGGTACAGCTGGGCAGATCTAGTTGAGGAGGAGCCACTGGGATGGGTTGCTTGTGGCACTCACCGCAGCCACCAGGACGGTCGGTAGTCAGTGCTGGGCAGGTTCCAATAGGGTGTGCCTGCACCGCTTGGTGATGTGATGTCTAGTGCACGGTGCAGGTAGGTAGGGTGCAGCGGGAAGATGGTTATGTGTGAAGCTAAGCTGGATATGGGAGAGAGGAGAGAGGAGGAGGAGCAAAAAGCGTACAAACATAAAAGAATGCTAGGGGAGTTTGTCGTTGGAATGTACAGATGAGAGACTATGGGATGGAGGAAACCAGAAGGGGGAAGAGAAAGAAAAGGAAAGAATGACCAAATGAAAATCAGAAAAGTTAAAAAACTGCAAAGTTCCCAGGGATCGCACCGATGCAGCTATGAGGTCTGGGGGAGTCGGTCTCAATTTTCACAGCTCAGCCTGGCCAGAAGGTACAGAGGCATACATCGCCTGGTATTCAGGGATCAGAAAGAGAAGGAAGAGATAGAGGGACAAGAAATTAAGCAATGAAGAAAGACAAAAGAGAAAAAGAGGTAAAATATGACAAAACTAATCAAAAAAGGAAGAAAAATAAAATTGAGGAAAAAAAAAAAAAAAGGGCAACACCAGCAGTCAGTGCCTACAAATGGGACCCAGAGAGCCCCCACTCAGGGGCGCGAATTCCAAGAAGCCGATAGTCTCGGGGTTAAGTGACCGTGGCCACGGGAAGCAGAGGGGCCAACGAACAAAGGCCCCAGGATCCCACCCGCGCGGGAGCCCAGACCTGGAAACAGCCACACGCCCGAACGCAGCCCTACAGCCCCGCAGGAGAGAGCAGAGACAGCCCTCGGAACCAGGCACCCAGGCAAAAGGAGGGGGAGGCGGCAGAAAAAGTTCCGCTAGGTGCCAGCAAACGGCTCCCAGAAAGCCCCCAGCCCGGGCGCGCGGAACTCAAGCACCGGCGCCCCCCCCGCCCAGGGACCCCAGCCACGGAAAGCAGAGGGGTGAACGAACAAAGGCCCTGGGATCCCACCCACGCGGGAGCCCAGACCCAGAAACAGCCACACGCCCGCACGCAGCTCCACAGCCCCGCAGGAGAGAGCAGAGACAGCACCCGGACCCAGGCACCCAGGCAAAAGGAGGGGGAGGCGGCAGAAAAAGGTCCGCTAGGTGCCAGCAAACGGCTCCCAGAAAGCCCCCAGCCCGGGCGCGCGGAACCCAAGCACCGGCGCCCCCCCCGCCCAGGGACCCCGGCCACGGAAAGCAGAGGGGCGAACGAACAAAGGCCCCGGTATCCCACCCACGCGGGAGCCCAGACCCAGAAACAGCCACACGCCCGCACGCAGCCCTACAGCCCCGCAGGAGAGAGCAGAGACGGCACTCGGAACCAGGCACCCAGGGAAAAGGAGGGGGAGGCGGCAGAG
The DNA here is from genome assembly GCA_030035585.1 of Dugong dugon. Classification (NCBI taxonomy): domain Eukaryota; kingdom Metazoa; phylum Chordata; class Mammalia; order Sirenia; family Dugongidae; genus Dugong; species Dugong dugon. Next base: position 62,199,136 of record CM057470.1, read on the forward strand.
AAAGGTTCGCTAGCTGCCAGCAAACGGCTCCCAGAAAGCCGCCAGCCCAGGCGCGCGGAATCCAAGCACCGGCGCCCCCCAGCCCAGAGACCCTGGCCACGGAAAGCAGGGGATCCCCAGCTGAGGCGGAGAGGGGTGGGTGGTGGGAGAGCGCGCACCGCAGTTTACCGGTCGTTCTGTCTCCGACCAGATGCTCTGCAAGGCTGCTCTCCCGTTTGCTGGTCTCCGATAGGAATCCAAGATGGTCTGAAGTATAATTTTTTGAGGAAGTGTAATCTTTTCACTCCTTCAGAAAGAGAGAAAACTAAATATAATGGTGAATTTTATTAATTTTTACAACCTGGTAATCAAATATTCAATTCACTCTCTTTCCTGTACACAGAATACACTCACTCCTTCTCCAAGGCAGGCAAACCTAAACTCCCAAAAGCCATGACACTGAGTTTAGGGTCCAGGATCACTGCTGATACACAGTAGACTCTATGTTAGGTCTAGAGGTATCTCTTCTTAATCCAGAGACCTATAAACTAAAAAGACATACTATCCTCCAGACACAACCAATGTGATAGGACAGGGAAACCACAAGTTCTCCCATTCAGAAAAGGGAGAAGGGAAGACACTCAGCAGGCACTGGTCCTTAGCAATTTTGAAATCCTTTGAGCAGACATTGTGAGGGCCCCTAGTCTGGAGTGGGGAATGTTCCTTGATTAGGTTATGGTTCTGCTCTCTAGAGGAGCTTCTTCATCCATTATTCTCCATGGCTCCTGGCTCAGCCCTCTAGGAGGTTCCTCATTTTCCATTACCGTTTTTGGCCATATCTGAAGTAGGTGTTGGGCAATATGCCCTCTTTGAGGACCACACAGCTTTCTCAGTCCACCAACTTTCCACAGGAAGACAGAGGTCCAGGGGTTATTTAAATTTCTGAAGAGTATCAAGGTCCTGGTTCCTTTGACAGTTTGAGTCTGTTAAAAGACGTTTCTTCAGTCAGCGCCATGTGCCCATAATCATGCCCACAGTTCTTTTTGAGATATAGTTTCCAGAATTGCTATTTCTTTTGCTTCCTCATCCCAAACCTCTTTCTCTTCTTAGTAGCAGGTATTCTGAGCCTATCAGGCTTTGTGGGAGAACACACCCGTAGGCTCTTTGCTGAGTTATTTTATCCAATTGAAATATTGATTTCTTCAGGGTAAGGTGGAGGGGAAGAGGGGAATGGAAAATGGCCCGCTGCCTCTTCAGTGCTTCCAATTTGACGTGATATGTGTCACTTCGACTCTCATGTCACTGGCCAAAGCAAGTCAGATGGACCTGCCTAACTTTAAAAGCACAAGGAAATGTGCTCTGCGAGGGGAGCCAGATCAACTAGTGAACATTATGGGGTGTTTCACCTCTGAGTGGCAACTGTAGGTGACAAGTGTGTGTCACTGAGGCAGACCTCAGCAAAGGAACAAGCATCGGTGTCAATCAGCAGAAGCCTAAAAGTGTAAATTCTACCAGGCAAATACTAGGAGTACTGGTAACTGCACCCTGTGGAAAGAATTGTGATCCTCTTCCCGGAAGCTTCTGGATTGCCTGCCTCACAGCCTCACATTCTTTGATCTCATTTCCCTGATATAACTCTTTCATTGAGAGTGGCTTGAAAGAGAGCTCAATGCTGCATAATTTAGGATACCAGGAACCACACTTTTTGGTAGCCATGCTAATGCTAATATCTCGAGGGCTTCATGAAGCACCCTACTTAAAATTTGCACTCACGTTGGTTAAATCATCTCCAGTTGTATCGCCACTGAAAAACTACTCGATTTGCTAGAGAGTGAGCCCTAAGAAGATTCAGATGTGATGGAAGAAAGTTGAAAACCCATCGGGAAACAAGATGGAGTCTGAGCACGGTTGCAAATACTGCCTAGGAGCCACTACAATACAGGGAGTGTGGGGCATCTGGTTGTTTGCTTATTTGTTTGCATGTTTGTTTCATTTTATTTTATTTTCGCTGTTGGAAGGTTTGGGGTGCCATTCTACAAGTTTTACTAGGGGAACACAGCAAAAATTACTGGCCCCACTAGTGAAGAGATAGATTCTTGGGATAGAGGTCAAAGACTCCCTGAACCCACCTACCACGGGCTCTGGAAATGCCCAGGCACGGTGAGGTGGGACTCGCCTGAGAGTCGAGGCTGTCTTTGGGTGGGTGTAGGGGTGGAGTGGCTATGACAGGTGCTGAGGCTCAGCCAGCCTCTTCTTCCTTCTGATTAATTGGTTTCTCTTTTGTTTTATGGAACTTGACAGGACTGGTTGTGGCTTTTCGTGGTTGACTACCCCCGTAGTACCTAATTACAGAGGAGATTTCTAAAAGCAACAATGAACACATTTTCTACATATGTTCCCAACCCACTCCCTCCCTTGGCAATTGAAGGGAAAGGGAAAGGAGGGCTGGGTGGTATTCCCAGAGGCCTCTTGTCAGTCAAGGTAGGTCCCAGTGGCGCCACTCAGGGCCCCTGTCACCTGACAGCAGCCTGGCAGGGAGGGCAGGGGGAGCCACCAACAGCCCACAGGCCACACCCCGGACACATGAAGCTCTCACACTTGCTTCCTCATGCCTGCACGTGGGGGCTGAGGTACCACGCAAGAGCTAGGTAGGAAATTATACACTTCAGCCAAGGAAGTGAGGCTTTCTGTCAAAATAAAAATAAAAATATCTAGCAGCTTCTAGGGAGATCAGAGCCAGACTCAGTGAAAGCTTCTAGCACAGGTAATTCGGAAGAGACTCCTTTATTTGTTCTTTTGAATGATAAGAGTAAATGCAAGAGGATTGAAATACTTTTTAATTCACTCATTTGCTCCTTTGTTCACTCATTCATTCATTCAATGCATTCAATTCTGTGCTAGGCACTGAGAGTGTTGTATAGACGGGAATCTCAGTGGGAGGGGATTGTGTACCAGGAGACCTGGAGCATGAGTGCCGACTGCCCGCTGACATGGGAATGAGGCTGTGGGAAGAACAGGGGCTTTGTAGTTCTGTGTCCTAAAGCCCTGCTTTCCTGAACACTACGTTGCTCCCAGCTCTCTCTTAGAGGAGGAAGAAGAAAGAAAATGCCCATGGCCAATCCATACGTTGTTATAGACTGAATCATGTCCCCCAGAAGATATCTGAAGACCTAACCTATATATGTGACCTCGTTTGCAAATGGGGTCTTTGAAGAGGTGATCAGTTCACATGAGGTCATACTGGAGTAGGGTGGGTCCTAATCCTTTATAAAACAGACAATGCATTTCTGTTGTTGAAAGGCACCCAGTTTGTGACACTTTGTATGGGAGCCCTAGGAAACCAATACATATGGCTATTTCTTTATGTTTGGTTGGCCAACTCCCTTTGCCCTCTCACTGGTTATAAGGGCTGGAATTCTCCATCAGTTACAAGCTGCATGCCAGGCAGGGGACGAGGTCAGTGTGAGGCATGAGTCACAGGGACTCCTCAACCTGTAAGACTTTCCTGCTGAGACCCAGAAGAACTTGTATGTACTGAAGGGTGCCCAAGCACACACATTGCAAAACACACATGCATTCACACATGCTCATGCATTCACACACACACATGCACACACGCACACATTCACACACACACATGTGCACAAGGAGATTTAAACTCTTGGCCCCTCAACTTCCCTTTCTGGAGCATCACACTGAAGTGGTGAGTCATTTTCCAGCACAAGCATGACCTAGCTTTAGGCTCATTTATTATCTCTGTCCATTCCCTCTGCTACTACAAGGAGCTTTGCCGAATCGCCAACAAAATCCGAGTTACACGTGCTTCCCTTCTCAATGTGGGACTCCCTTTGTGGGAGAAGGGGGAGCATTCCACCTACTTTCTGCACAAGAGCAATCTTACCCAAATCCCTCCATTACAGTCCCTCTGCCCAACTTTAGGAGCCCTGGTGGCACAGTAGTTAAGAGCGTGGCTGCTAACTAAAAGGTCAGCAGTTCGAATCCACCAGCTGCTCCTTGGAAACCCTATGGGGGCAGTTTTACTCTGTCCTATAGTGTCTCTGAGTCGGAATCAACTCCATAGCAATGGGTTTGGTTTTGGTTTTTGTGGTCCGGCATTATCTGCAGGGTAAGACAGTGGTTTTCAACTCCAGTTGCATATCAGAATCACCAAAACTTAAAAAATATTCACAGGTGAAAGGCCCCATCCAAGACCTACCTAATCATAATAGCAGTGTGACTCGGTAACTTTGACCAGCTTCCAGAGTGATTCTGATACGTGCCCAGGTCAGCACTTCTCAAACTTCCATGTGCCTTTGAATCATCTGGGAATGTGGTTAAAATGCAGATTCTGATCCAGTAGGTCCAGGGTGAGTCTGAGATGCAGCATTTCTAACAAGCTGCTGGGGTGCGGCTGGTCCAGGAGCAAACTTTAGGTAGCAAAGGTGGAGTTAGGGTTCTCAACTGTGACTGTACCCTAGAATCATCTGGAAGCTTTTAAAAGTTCCATTCCCCGGGCTGTACCTCAAGTCAAATAAAGCATCATCTCTGGGACTAGGACCCAGACATTAGTAATATTTAATAAGTTTCCTAGGTGGGAACATTGTGCAGCTAGGTGGAGAACCACTGGTCTAGGAACTATTTCCCACCAGAGGGGTCTGTGATTCATCTGCTTAGCTCCTAGCCAAACCACAGACCTGCTACCTGCTCTCCAAAATGTATTTTCCAACCAGCTGGGCACTGCATATGTTTTTCCAGACAGCTAGACAATACATATTGTCATCATAGAAGAGCTCATGGAAACATATTCCTTTCTATAGATAACCCATACCAATATTAGCAAATATTGTACATCTAGTATATTCTGTGTGCATAGAAAATTGACTTTCCATTGTTGGTTAAAGCCTTCTCAGCTTCTCTCCCTCTCCTAGAGCAATCTGTGTTGTACGTTTAGACACACCACATGGATGAGATTAACCTCTCACTTACACAACCCCTCCATCTTCAACTTCCTGTCATTTGATACCCTCTGATCCTTTCCTGGGTGGTGCAAATGGCTAACACACTCAGCTGCTAACCGAAACACTGAAGGTTCAAGTCCACCCAGAGGTACCTCAGAAGAAAGGCTTGGAGATCTACTTCCAAAGAAGCAGCTACTGAAAACCCTATGGAGCACAGTTCTACTCTGACACACATGGGGTCATCATGAGTCAAAACTGACTTGAAGTCTGGTTGGTTGACTGATTCAGCCCTTCCTTAAGAGCCTGAAGGGATTAGTTTCTTGCTTCCCTACCTCTTCCAGCTCCTTCAGTGTCATCTGTGCTCTGAGCTTTCTGCATGGTATTGCTCATAATGCCCTTCCCCAACTTGTTGGCTTGGCCTCCTCCTCGTTATCTAGCTAGCTGTTCTTTTCTTGCCTTTGGAGCCCTGGTGGCACAGTGGTTAAGAGTTCGGCTGTTAACCAAAAGGTTGAGCCACTCTTTGGAAACCCTATGGGGCAGTTTTGCTCTGTCCTATAGGGTCACTATGAGTCAGAATCGATTGGATGACATTGGATTTTGTTTTGTTTTGTTTTTTTCTTGCCTTTGGAAGGTCCTCGCCTCCCCAGGCTAAGGGAGGGACCACTATTCTAAGAAACTCCTCTGGGCTCCTCTAGCATCCCATGGGAATGCCTGTTGTAATACTTAACACATTGTGTAATATTTGTTGATTTGTTATCTGTTTTCCCCACTCGACTGTCAGATCCTTGGAAGTGGAGACTGTATCTTGCCCATGTCTCTAACTACAGCATCTTGCACAACACTCAGCACATAGCAGAAGCTCAAGCAACATTTATTGAGTACCTCAGTGGTTCCTCTCCTCTTTCTCCAGTTTTTTTTTTTTTTTTTTTTTTAGTTTCTCTGTTAGCACGTATAAAATGTACAGACGTGGATCTGTTTTAGAATGATTCTGACTAGCATATTTTCTCAAACCAGTCCATACCCAACAAGATTTAATTGGAATACCCAGTCCTTCCAAAATGCTGCCAATCATTGTGCTGTGTAAATAGGCACAGGTGATTGGTTCTAATCAAAGTCATTAGGGTGGTTCTGGAACGATCCTGCTGCCATATGTAGATAATTATGGCAGAAGTCTAAATGTTGGTCGTTAGCCAATCTAAATAGCATTAGCATGAGGAATTTGCATAGAACAAAAGGAGAAAGATGGCACAGTATTTGGACCTAAATAATAATAGCTAGCACTTATATAGCATTTTCTATGAGCCGGGCACCCCTCTAAGTACTTTACATATATTAACCCATTTACTCATCATAACAACCTTATGAGATAAGGACTGTTCATATCTGCATTTTGTAGGTGAGGAAACTACAACACAGAGAGGTTAAGTTACTTGGCCAAGATTAAACAGCTAGTAAATGGGGAAGTCTTTATTGGAACTAGGTAGATAGGCTTCTGGTGGCGCAATGGTTAAGCACTTGGCTGCTAACCAAAAGGTCAGTGGTTCAAACCCACCAGCTGCTCTGTTGAAGAAAAGACCTGGCAAGCTGCTGCTGTAAAGATTACAACCTCGAAAACCCTACGGGGCAGTTCTACTCTGTCATTTAGGGTCACTGTCAGCTAGAACCGACCCAGTGGCACACAACAACAACAAAGATGGGCTCCAGGTCACTGCTCTTCACCATGCTGGTATATTGCACTAGACTGTGGGCTTCTTCTAAGATGTGCTGTTGTTGGTTGCCACTGAGTCAGCTCCAACTCATGGTGATCCCATGTACAACAGAACAAAACGTTGCCTGGTCCTGCGCCATTTTCATGATTGTTGGTATGGTGGAGTCCATTGTTGTGGCTGTTATAGCAATCCATCTCACTGAGGGTGTCCTCAATTTTGCTGGCCCTCCGCTTTACCAAGCATGATGTCCTTCTCCAGCAGTCGGTTCCTCCTGTCAATGCATCCAAAGTAAGGGAGTCTAAGTCTTGGTCGACGTTCTGTGATACATAAGGTTTTCATTGGCTAATTTTTAGAAGTAGATTGACAGGCCTTTCTTCCCAGTCTTAGCCTGGAAGCTCCACTGAAACCTGTCCACCGTTGGTGACTCCGCTGGTATTTGAAATACCGGTAGCACAGCTTTCAGCATCATGGCAACACGCAAGCCACCACAGTAGGACAAACTGATAGACGGACGATGGTTCTAAGATATAACATTAGTCAAATTTCTCAATATGATTCTGTTAGCATTTCCCATAGTTCACGTCTTAGAAACCTAACTTGAGCCCTGGAGGCAGAATGGACTGTCAGGATGCTCCACCTTATTAGAGTAGCAGATTTCAAATGATCTGTATATTTGGTTCTGTTTTCTCTCTCAAATCTACACACACATACAGACATGCAAATCCCTCAGGAACCTTCAGTAGACAACTTACCTAGAAAATGCATAATAAGATTATCCAAAATGAGAACAATGGTGTTATTTCCTAGAGTTTTTTATATGCTTTCGGAGACAAGACTGGGCTATTAGAATAAGGAGTTTGGCTTATGGTTTCTGAGCCTATAATATTCCTGTAATGATGCTATTCTTTGTCTTTACTTGGTAGTTCTTCTTGGGGTAAACCAGGAGCTCAAAGCCCCTCCTGAGCTCTCTAGGGTGTGGCCCAGTCCTGTGCTCCATGAGGAAAACTAGAGTGTGAGGGCGTCCTTGTCACACATTCAACAGTCTGCCTGAAAAATGAACCTTTCTTCATCCCTGGAGTTTTCACCTTTTGTGTGAAAATGGCTTCATTAGTGACCTCATGTTGAAAATAAGATGTGGGTTTCCAAGGTCTACAAACAAAGCTGATTTGTTGTGCCCATACCATGTACACATACTGCCTTTCCCCATCCCCAGACCAGTGAGTGGGAGGAGCTGGGAGCTGGTGCTTCTACAAACTTCTCTACAGAAGACTCTTCTTCCTTGGAAGAAAATACTCAGCACGATAAGGCCTGCATAATAGCCTGTATCTTCCCACTCCTCCTTACCCCACATGAGAAACAACTGGAATTCAATTTTAAAAAAAGAAAGTGGTATCAGTACCTCTGAATCAGTCATTCTCAAAGTATGGTCCCTAGACCGGCACCATCACCTGAAAACTTGTTGTTGTTGTTAGCTGTTGTTGAGTCAGCTCCAACTCATGGTGACCTTATGTACAACAGAATGAAACATTTCCCAGTCCTGCGTCATCCTCATGATCAAATCCGTCGCTGTGGCTACTGTGTCAATCCATTTCACCAAGGGTCTCTCACGCCACCATAGACCCTCTACTTCACCAAACATGATGCCCCCTACCTGTCCAGCAACCAGTCCCTCCTGATGATGTGTCCAAAGCAAGTGAGTTGGACAGTGTTCTGCTGTGATCCATAAGGTTTTCATTGGCTAATTTTTGGAAGTAGATAGCCAGGCCTTTCTTCCTAGTCTGTCTTAGTCTGGAAGCTCCTCTGAAACCTGCCCATCATGGGTGATCCTGCTGGTATTTGAAATACCTGTGGCATGACTTCCAGCATCACAAACAAGCCACCACACTACAAGTTGACAGATTAGTGGGGAGGTGGGGAGATTATTAGAAATGCAAAATATGGGCTCCACCCCAGACATAGTGAATCAGAGTCTGGGAGTGGCACTCAGTAATCTGCGTTTTAATAAGCCTTCCTGGTGATTCTGGTGCGTGTTAAAGTTTGAGAACCACTGGCATAGAGAACTAAGGTATTTAATATATGACCTCACCCAAGCAGATAGATGCAAAGAATACTCTATTTAAGTATCCTGTCCTCAAAGGATATTTAGGCTGAGGTTGCCTAGAAATGTAGTTCTTAAATACCAGATATGAAGCTCAGCCAAATTATCAGGAGCTAGACATAAGCTGCTGGGAAATTGAAGCCTTCCATTCATTACTGACCCCAGGAAAACACTTCCCCAGTGTACAAACCATCATTTGCCACTGATCAAGACAGGTAGGATGTGGTTAGAAGCTGATTATTAATTCAGGTAGTTGGTAATTCAGGTACTTGGAAGAGCTCAGCTGTACTCCTTGCTCACAGCTGCCCTATGAAGCGATGATAGTAAAACTGAAAATTCTGAAAGCTAATTTCAACCAACTGACTTCAATCACCCAGGGTGATAGGACACCCTGAGAGACTATGAAGACTGGGGCTCCAGTCACATTCAAATGTTATTGCTTTTGACGGGGCCATTGCAAGACTTGCGGAACCAATGTGGGCACAGTGTGATCTTTAAAATTAGTTACAAAGATCAAAACATCAAAAAGCTAGAATGATTTTCTGAGCATAAAAATTTATCCTTGCAGAAATAATTAATTTGATAAAATTACTCATTAGACCCATGTATCACTGTGTCTAAAATAACTTTAGCTTTTCTTTTTGAAGAAGCCAATACAAATTCTAAAAGTTACATACCTAATTAGGTCAGCCATTTCCAATGCTGTTCTACAGAGAATACTAGTTATAATTACCCTCTCCTCAAAAAAAAAGAAAAGAAAAAAGAAAACAAAACAGATGTGGCTTCACATGCAAGATTAAAGATAAAATAGAAGGTCGTCAAACTCAGGAGGAACCAGTTTCAGGTTCATGGAGGCTCCTGTCCATTGTTGTCTGTGTTAGTAATTGACAATGTCATGTGTCATGTGTCTGCCTGAGAGAGTCAGGAGTTCTTGAGATACTATCCCAACCATGTGTGGGCAACATCACAAAGGCTCAGAGTTTCAGGGCCTCCTTGGGTATCACCACCACAATTTACCTGGGTTGACCATCAGTAGGACCCACCGGGTATGTTGCTTCTGATGCACATAGCTTTCTCTTGATCTCCAGTTGCCCTCCAGTCACTTCCAACTCATGTCGGCCTCATGGATGTGCTCCATGGGGTTTTCAATGGCTTATTTTCTGGAAGTAGATCACCAGGCCTTTCTTCCAAGGCACCTCTGGGTGGACTTCAAACCTCCAGTCTTTTGATTAGCAGCTGAACTAGTTAACCATTTGCACCACCCATGGTCACTGCACATCACTTTTGCCACTTCCTTTTTCTGAGTTCAGGGTCACCGAGACCAAAAGGTTTACAGGGAGCTGGAAGCAAAGGGGTAAGAGGTCATAAGCTCACAGAATTCCCAAGACCAAATATTTCTGCCCCAACATCATCGCTTAGTGTTTGTGGAAGAGTTCAGCTCTCCTCATCAGGCGCTAGCCACAAGTTTTGGGTTAAGACCCAGAGGCCTCTCAGTCTTCTGGGAATCTAAGAAATATCCCTGATAGTTAGGCATCTCTTTAAACCAGCCTTTACTCCCTGAAGCTGTTGTCAATAGCACCAGGCAAGGAGGAATAACTCAAGTTCCTCTGACCTCACTTTTCCAGTGTAGTACCCTCCAATCGACAACACTGGGAGGAAGCTGGATGAAACAGTATGACTCTTGAACATCTGCTCTGTGCTAGCTTACCCTTCACCTGTATCTTTTTTAATTCTCGTGGCAGTTTTCCAAGTCAGGTACTACGATCTTCCAGGTGCAGATGAGGAAAAGCAAGCTTGGAGAGATTAAGTGCCTTGCCCAACTTTGCACAGCTATTAAACTGGTATTTGAACTTGCGTCCTATCAGTTAGACTTAGGGTAAGGTCTACCTCTAAAGTCCAACTTCCTCCCTTAGCCGTTGTTATGGAAATGGATCACACCAATAATCTGCCCTCTAATAACCTGGCCATTTCCCTGTGGGGCACGTTTGGAGTGATACTGTGGAAGTTTGGAAGTTTTGCAGGTGGATGCCAAACAGTCTAGGATAGACCCCCGGTCTATCCTTTCGAGCCAGGATACCCCATGCACCCACTCCTCCCACCGGGCCGGCTTCAGGAATTTAGAGGTTAGACTTAGTGTTATTGGTTGTCAGTGTGGTCCAAGAGCCAGAAGCATCAGCATCTCCTGAGAACAGGCTGGAAATGCAAATTCTCAGGCTCCACCCAGATCTAGTGAATCAGAAAGTCTGGGGGTGAGGACCCCTCTGTGTGATTCTCATGGTCTGCTGAGGTCTGAGAAACCTCTGATCTCACACATTTCTTGGTTTAGAACAAAACAGTGAAACGGACTATAGTCGATTTAGTCTCTCCCACTCTTCCACAAACTTTCTATCTTTAGTGTATTTTTTAAATTTCTTATGTTGGCTTCAAGCCCCTCATACTTGATTTTTGGTTTGCCAACACTACTTTTGATTCACATCATGGACTCCCCAAGCCAGCATGGAGAATCTTGCCATCTTGGGGGACAGCACCTATTTCCTTACCTTGTGTCTTTGGCTTTGCCAGATGACACAGGACTTTTTCTAGGAACCTGGAGTTTTATTCACCATGTGCACGCACCCAGGATTCCAATACCAGTACCAGTTGCTGTCGAGTCAACTCCAACTCACGGTAACTCCGTGCGTATCAGAGTAGAACTGTGCTCCACAGAGTTCTTAGTGACTGATTATTTGGAAGTAGATCTCCAGGCCTTCTGAGGTACCTCTGGGTGGACTTGAACCTCCAACCTTTCAGTTAGCAGCCAAGTACATCAACCATTTGTACCACCCAGGGACTCCTATTATTGTTGTTGTTGTTGTATGCCATCAAGAGTCCCTATATGTGTGTTCACGTTGTCGCCAGGCTTCCTGAAGTATGTTGATTTAAAATAAATAAATAAATAACGCCATCACCTCTTGCTTTCATCCGCTGTAAGTAATGAATGTCTACCATTTTATGATTCCCTTTTGAAAAGGGAATGTGATTTTCTTTCAGTTCCATTTCCCTCAAGGATATTTGGAGAAGATAAAAGTTGTGTCAGAACATGTGAAACTGTTGTTTATTAACAAGTTATAGTGGAAAAGATGAGCTGTGGAGATCTACAAAACTGGGTGTGAGTATCAGTTCTACTTCACCAGCTTGGAGGCTTTGGAAAGAAAATTACTTAAAATCTCTGAACTTTAATTTTGTCAACTTCAATATGGAGAAAATAATAACACATAGGGTTCTTGTGAGATTTATATGACGTATGAGCGTGAAGTATCCAGCACAGTGCTTGGCATATTGTAGGTGTTAAATGAATATCAACTGTTATTATTGTAGAAAATGAATTGGTCTTGTTTCCTCGGGGGTAGAGGTATGGAAGGCATAAGATAAATGTGGCATTTGTTCCTCGAGCACCAAGTTTATTTATTGGTACGAGATATAAACGTGATTTCTGTATTAAAACACACCAAGACTCCAGTTAGTTTCTTCTACGTATTTCTGAATTTTTAAGTCAGACTTCCACAAAAAAAACCTAAAACTAGTTGCTGTTGAGGTGATTCTGACTCAGGCAACCCCATGTATGTCAGAGTAGAACTGTCCTCTACAGGGTTTTCAATGGCTGATTTTTCAGAAGTAAATAGCCAAGCTTTTCTTCCAAGGTGTCTCTGGGTGAACTTGAATTTTCAACCTTTTCGTTAGCAGCCTAAGGCATTAACCATTTGTACCACCCAGGGACTCCAGATTTCCAATAACACTCCTCATTTCAGTTGGGATTGTGTTGAGCTGCAAGTAACAGAAAACCTGGCTTAAACAGAGTTTATTCATCTCACAAACAAGAAGTCTGTCATTTCTCTTGTGGTCACTTGGTCACGTCCAGCTATCCCATCATTCAGCCTTGAATGCCATCATGCAGGCATTCAAGGGGGGAAGAGTGAGAACAGACAGTACCAACAGACTTCCACTTATGTCTCTGCAGCACTTTTCTACTGCTGCTTGACAAACCACCCCAAAATGTGTGGCATACAACAAGCGCCATTTATTTAACTAACATATATGTGGGGAGGCAGTTTGGGTTGGCTCAGCTGGGCAGTTCTTTTGTCTGCAGAGCTTTCTCATATATTGGCTGTCAGCAGAGGTCAGCAGGGTGGTGTGCCTCTGTAGATGGGCACCTGGGCCAGGGATCTCTTACCGTCCCATAGGTTCACCAGGGCTCATTCTGGCCGGGAGCTCGACTACAGGAGACAGCAGAAGCATGCTAGTCCTCTTGAGGCCTGGCCTCAGAACTGGCAAAACATCACTTTTGCCTCATTCCATTGGCCAAAGCAAAGCCAGTTCAACTTCAAGAGGTAGACAGAGAGACCCCACCTCCTGATGGGGGCTGCTCTAAAGTCACAATGGAAAGAGCAGTGCATTCAGAGAGGGCTGGAGAATGGAGGCCACCAGTCGGCCACTGATGCATCAGCCAAAACTGAAACTGGGCAAGTTAGAGATTTTCCTTTTTCTCTTCTCTTCTTCTTCCTTTTCCTCCTCTAATAATAATAACAATAATAATTTTTATTCTTCTCATTCTCTTCTCATTATCCCTCCCCTTCTTTTATTCCTCCTCCTGCTTCTTTTGTAAGTTCTTCCTGACCCCGTAATAATGACAGGCCAGGGGTAAGGGTGCTGGGAGAGGGTGTTGGGATGAGCCACTCTGCAGTCTCCACTATAGCAGCTTGACTCCACTAACCACGCTGTCATGCAGTGTCCCTGTTGACTTTCAGAAACTTGGCCCCGATCCAGTCCTATTGGCGCACCCCTGGAAGCATTCACTTTAACCCAGGAAGCCCCCCAAATGGCAGGGTTCCTATTGTGGCATTGAAGGAGCTGAGCAATACAGAAAATATGCCTCTCTTCTTTCCATTGAAGTGTGGGTCAGCCAAAGTTGTGCACAGCCCCTGCGAGTACAGAATGGTTGCCCTGGCTGCCTGCAATTTCCGTAGCGCCCCTTCTCAGAAACACCCTCTGTGATAAGGTATGAAAGGAAACCTTCAGAAATATGCATGTAATAATAACTCTCCCTAAGGATTTTACCGGAAAGCCAAATGATTTGTAAATGGCAAGCGGGTAGTATCAGTCTGGATGCAGACAACTGCTAGCTACATTGGCATTTTAGTGGCTATATATACCTCAAGCATAAAGACAATTATTCACAAAAGGAAACAACGATGAATAGACTCATGATCTGGACTTCATAAAATAATAGTGACCATTTATTGGAGACTTATTATGTACATGGTATTGGAGTCGCTTGGTTAATGAAGTCGGCTGCTAACAGAAAGGTTGGCAATTCGAGTCCACCCAGAGGTGCCTCAGAAGAAAGTCTCTTGAGATCTGCTTCTGAAAAATCAGTCTTTGAAAACCCTTTGGAGCACAGTTCTACTCTGACACACATGGGGTACTGGTACTGGTGTTGTGCTTGTTTAACATAATCTCTTGCAATTCTCAAAACCCCTCACCCAGGTAGGCAATATTCCCATTTTACATATGCTGGAACTGAGCACAGATAATGTAGGTAACTTCTCCAAGATCACACCTGGAGAGTCAGGATTCAAATTCACCTGTGTCTGACTCCAAACCTTTGCTCCTGATCATTAGAACACACTGTTTTCTACTTATTTCTTGTCCACAGTGCAGAAGTAATTATGAGGAAGCCCAGAAAATAATTTATGCTTGTAAGTATCAGCTGACAGCCTGGACTGACTGAGCCTGTCCCTGTGTAAGAGCCAAGACCGATAAAACTCAGATAAATGTGCAGTTACTCACAGGCTCAATGACCATGGTGGGAGTTAATGAAGCAGAATAGATTACTTACGTCAGCTGATTACTGATAATTTTAAAAGCGTAAACAAGATCTTTACTAATGAAGTCGTTCATCAGCTGTATCATTTATATATATTAAACTCCATGTACAGGTCTGGGGGTGTGGTTTTTGCTATTGTTGTCTGTTTTCTGGTTGGTTTTTGTGCTATAGGATGTTGGTATTATAAAACAGATTAGTGTTTCCCAAACTGTGTCCCCCCAGAATATTAGCTCTGTTATGTTTTCATAGGTGTCCCATAAACAAAAAGGGTTCCATGGTCAAAATAAAATTGTAAAACGTAGGGTTAATCAACATGTGAAGCTTGTTTACTTCAGGACTTATCAGAACCTTTTACACATTGTAATTTGTACCGTGACTTCCTCAGACAGCAGTGTTCTTCTCAGTGTTGGCCATACGTATGTGATGACGAGAAATACTGAAGTATTTGATTGCTGGTCAATTTGACCTCATTGTGGTTGGTCAAAATTCATGAATGTCAGCAAAGCTGTATAGATCTCCAGCTGCACTCTTGAATATTATAATGTTTCATGTGTTTTCAAGTTCTTTTCTTCCCATTCTTCTCAAAATCACAGTATTTGCATTGGGAATGAAAATTGCTTTTAAAAATTTAGGATGTTCCATGTTTATCTACCTGAAGATAAATAAAAATATAATTCATGTGTGTAATTTTAAAAAAGCAAAGAACATTATATTATGTATATGTATATATGCATATATACATAAACACACACATATATATAAAATTTACAAAAAATGATGCATCTGCACTTGGATATTATGTTAGATTTATGGTTGCCAAATTCAAGATGACATAATAAAACTGGATTAGGGGAGGAAACAAATATTTTAGAGTGTTTATCTTGTGTAAGTCATTTTTTATGTCCAACTTAATCTTTTCACAACCCTTTGAGGTAGGGATTTTTACAAATACTAAAACTGCAGCCCAGAGAAATCAAACTACTTAAGCTTCCACAAATACTAAGCGATAGCACTAGGATTTGAGCCCGGATCTCTCTGACTCTAAAGCTCATACTCCATGTTTTATGGCAAAACAAGCTACAAGAAGAATTAAAATATGATAGAAAAGCTGTCGTTTGAAAGCAGATTTGATTGGCAAACTGTCAACCACCACTGCAATAATAATATCCATCCCATGTGACAGATAAAAGCTAAAAGGGGGATATAATCAAGTTCAGGACAACCATAAGGGAGTCCCTGGGTGATGTAAACAGTTAACACATTTGACTGCTAACTGAAAGGTTGGAGGTTCAGGTCCACCCAGAGGTGCCTTGAAAGAAAGGCCTGGTGATCTACTTCTGAAAAATCAGCCATTGCAAATCCTATGGAACACAGTTCTGTTCTGATACACATGGGGTTGCCATGAGTTGGACTCCACTCAAGGACAACTGTTTATAAGGAATTAATCTAGTCTGGTCACCAGATTCAAAAATTAGAGAACAGTCCTTAAAATTTAACTAAGGTTATTTTCTGAAAGATCAAACTATTAATGAGTAAAATAGGTAATAAAATTATTAGCCGTATTACCACCAAAGATGGCTTATTCTAAAAACATAAGCAGATTTAAGTAGTGGATTGATATGTTAGGAAATCTGTGTTTCAGACTTTGGATTGCAAGAGCACATGAAACAACCATGCTTGCTGACACAACAGTCTATGGGACCCCCAGGGAACCACGAGACACCATGCAGTCTAATGGGCATTGTAGACTCACCTCAGGGTGCTGACAGTCATGGTGAAGGACCATGGAGACAGATTGGGCCTTTGATAGATTGGAGGCCAGTGTAGAGATGTAAGCTTCACTTGTACTAGGATTTAGCTAAGATGCAGCAGGGGAGGAACAATTCTCTATTTTTCTTCTTTTCCTGAAAATACAGGTCTGATTTATTAAAAAAAAAAAAAAAAGAAGTTAGCTTTAAGTGATCTTCTCAACAAAGTCTCTGCTGGCCTTTTGGGCATGGTAGGAATGGAACTTCGGGAATATGAGTTAGAGTCTGTGCTTGTGAAGCAAAGCAATCAAGAGAGCAGAGGTCAGGATGTCTGTTTCCATCTTGAATAAATTCAGCCTCCATTATTATCAGAGAAGAGATCTAGAAATTAACTTGGTTGGTTTTAAGGGAAAAGCAGTAAGAAGTAACTGAGCAATGTAAATGAGCATGTCTTGTGAGAAGGGGTACATCTTAGTCAGGGTTCTCCAGAGAAATAGAATCAGTGAGGTGTACACACACATACATCTCACAGTGTGTGTATGTGAGTGGAGAGAGAGAGATTTCCTTTAAGGAACTGGCTCACATAATTGTGGGGCTGGCAAGTCCAAAATCTGAAGGTCAGGTGGCAGGCTGGAGACTTCTGCAGTTCAAGATCTGTAGGTCAGGTGATGGGGAAAGTGCAGAGTCGAGAGATAGAATGGGTTCTACCAAAATATCTATTCATAGTCTGGGGGCACCCCTAAGAAAACGCCCCTTTCAACTGATTGATTGCATTAGATTACAATGTCGAAGGTGTTTACATTGCATTGCACTGCATTATGGAACAGCAACTAGTCTATTGTTTGGCCAAACCACTGGGAATCATGGCCTAGCCAAGTTGACATATAAAATTAACCAACACAGGTACATGCGAAATATAGGCCACCTGTGCTCCTCCCTAGCCCTCTCACTACAAAACAAACAAATGCCTCCCAAATGCTGGAAATAAGACAGAATGTCAAAAGTATACGAGATCAGTAAATTGTGAAAATACTTCATGGTTCTGTATGCTCGTGACAATGTTTTTTTTTTTTTTTTAAATCATCATGATGGAAAATTAAAAAACAAAAAGTCTGTGAACATCTTGGTGTCCAAGCAATGATGGTACATCAGTTGTACTGCTACTTGGCTGGGATTCTGCCCTCTCAGCTCCACACTGGGCAAGGCATTTTATCATGTGGTTATTATTTTATCAGTGTCACTCTCTGTAGCTCCATTTTGTTGTCATGAGAGACTTCTCTATTTCAGATTTCCTCCCACCTTCTCTTCTCAGCCACTCCCACTAATTTCCTTGCATTTCTTCCCCGCCTCCTGGCCCCTGACCTGCCTTGACTTCTGCTTCCACTACTTAATGGCCACGTGATGCTTGGCAAGTCTCTTAACCACATCGAGGCTATTTCCTCATATATTAAAAAGGAAGTAATAACCGCTCTGCCCACCTCACTTTGCAAACTGTAATGTGCTATCTACATATAAGTTAGTTTTTGTGATTATTATTGCCCTATCCTCCCTTCCCCATTCAGCATAAGGCATGTCCCCGGTTGAGGCTGTCAGTCATTTTGGTTGTTGATAAGACTGATGGGGAAGGAATCACCTCCCCCACACTCACCATCACATTCTGGGGTTTGTGATGGATTTATTCTTTTCCCTCTCAGCTACTTGAGCTTGTTTATCTGGTCAGTCAAAATCATTTCATTTCTATTCCATTTTCATCTGCTCAGCAGTTACTACTAACTGGGGTGCTGCCTGTCTCCATGACTTTCTTCCTCTCTATCGGGAGATGGGAGACTGCCAAGAACATCTAGGGGAGGGATTAAGTCACAAGGTTTCCCAAGAAGAGAGGGCAGGAGAGACAGGAAGCAAGAAAGGAAGACTTTGAGAGCAATGTGGGGGATAATAGGATAATTCCAGAGCAGATTCTCCATGGTTATCCCAAATTCACTTAAGAAGTGTGGTGAAGTAAGTACCAAAAAAAAAAAAAACACCCTATAAATTTAATTAAACAAAAGCATTCTTTGGAAAGTGGTGGTATAGAGTAATGGCAATGAACTGGGCTAGGATTCAGGAGATCTGCCCTTACAGTCCATTTCTGCTCCTTCTCCCTGGCTGAACTTGGACACTAATAACAATTGTACAGTGCTCTTCAGATAAGAATTTGTATTCACGTTCATGATCTAATCTGACGCTGTCCATGGTTCCAGTGTGACATAGAAAAAGCATTGGGAAATTCAACTTAATTCAATCCCTGCCCCCATCGTAGGAATTGTTTGGGTAACTTTGAGCAAATCATTTAACCCTCTGACCTTCATTTTTCCCCCTCCATGTAGTATGATTAACAAAGCATTCCCACGTGGTCACATTGAGGATTAAGTAAGACTGTGTATATAAAAGTGCTTTGCAAAGTCCAAAGAATTACACAGCAGTTTGTGGGATTTTATGAATACAGGAGAAAAGTTAGACTTTTCACCCCTCTGGTTTTTGGATTGCAAGCAACAGAAACTAACTTTGTATGTTAAGCAGAAAACGAACATATTGGGAGGATATCCGATAGTTCACAGACTCAGAAACAAGGCTGAAGATCAGGCTCAGGAAATACATAGGAATCGAAGGAAGCTTATAAAACAAAACAGTTACTGTGGAGTCATTTCAGACTCATGGCGACCCCATGTGTTTCAGAGTAGAACTGTGCTCCATACGGTTTTCAATTACTGTGTGCTTTCAGAAATCGATTGCCAGGGCTTTCTTCCAAGGCACTTCCGGGTAGATTCAAACCACCAACCTTTCAGTTCGTAGCTGAGCACTTAACCATTTGCGCCACCCAGGGACCAAGGAAGCTAAGGGGTCAGAAATGCAGCTGTAACATGTCACAGGAAGAATGTGGTTGGGCACTGCTGTTGCCGCCACACCGGCCCCAGACTGGGATGACACTGCCACCACCCAAATAAATTCTGAACTGTCACTTGTCTGTTTGCACCATTTGCTCTAGATTTAAAGTCCTCAGTGGGACCAGTCGATTGGCCAAGACTAGATTACCAGCTTGCACCTTGGTCCCCAGGATGCTGAGAGAGTATTTGACCTTCCTCAGCTTCCACAGTGGGAGGCAAGATTCTGTCCCTGCCTGTCCCAGAATTTCTGCCACATAGGAAGGGTATTCAGAAGTCAGTTTCAGGCCCAGAGAGGCTGAATGGCTTCTTGGAGGGCCACAGGTTATTGCTGGCAGGGCTGAACCCCATGTCTCCTCTTTCCCAGTCTCCTAGACCTTGTCGCCATTTTACTGTTTCCTCATCTACATTTGTTTGGTCTTTTAATGAATATTGAATATCTCCCACACACATTGCACTGCTGCAGGGTTCTTCTAGCTCTCATATTCTGAGATTTTATGATTAAATATTTCAATGTAGGATTTTCCTGGTGATAAAGCACTGTGTTAAGAACATTGTTTTCACAATGAAATTTTGGAGAGCCTTAAATTTAAAATGAAGATTACTATCAGAAGTATCCTGCAGATTCAGCAGAGAGGCATGGCTGGAAAAGATAATTTGCTCAACAAAAAGAAAGAGGAAATAACAACAACGGGGATTTCTCAGCCCATCACTGTCCATGTTACACTTTCTTATATAAACCAAGGAGGGGCTGGACAGTTCAAGGGCTTAAAGCGTGTAGCATGAATGTAGAGTTGGCTCCCTTTTGCCCTGCCTAGGTCTTCCACGGTAAGCCATTTCCACACCCTTTCTTCACCTGGCCTGTATCAAGCACTAAGATACAATATGGCTGTGAGTGGAAGGAATGGAAACTTTGAGAGTCTATTCAAGGCCAATATCCATGTTAAAAAAAAAAAGTAAGGAGTGTTTCTCTTCTCCCAGCGATTTTCTGTCTTCCCCCAGTTGTTGCTTGTTTAGAAACAGAGAGGCTTTAAGTTCCAGCAGGATGGCAAAGAAGTATCTCAGCCTGAGTTCCTTAGAAAATGACCAAAACCAAAAAACCAAACCCGTTGCCATTGAGTGGATCCTGACCCATAGTGACCCTGTAAAATGAAGTCGGAGGCAAAAGTTTAAGTGCCTCCCTGGGTGGTGCAAATGGTTAATGAGTTTCGACTGCTAACTGAAAGGTTGGCTGTTTGAGTCCACCAGAAGTGCCACAGGAGAAAGGCCTGGCAATCTACTGCCCAAAAATCAGCCATTGAAAACCCTATGGAGCACAGTTCTATTCTGACACACACGGGTTCACCATGAGTTAGAACTGATTCAATGGCAACTGGTTTTTTAACATTCATGGGTGACTACAACCCCAGGACAGCTGGAGTTGGCTGACAAAAGGGGGAATGGGCCAGGAAAAGCAGGAGACCAAATAGAAGGGATTATCTCACAGCTTTTATCAAAAGCACAGTTAATTGATCAGTCTCTCAAGATGTCCTCAGAGGAGCTACCTGAAACCACTACATCTCTGAATAGACCATCTCAGGGGAGGGTGGGAGAAACACTTGTCTTCCATTGGTCAAAGTTGTCTCATCCGACATCAACTCTCCTGCACTTCTGGGCTTACCTGCCAGCCCCTCCAGCAGCCACCTGGGAAGCTAGATCCCCGGAGAGTAAGAAGCACCTGTGGCACAAGTCACAACACTCAGGCTGAGCCTGTGGTGGACATAAGCTGGTGTCACTCCCCATTTCTCCACCTGCAGCCTCCCTGGGCCAGGTGGGCAAGACACTGCATGTGTCAAGAGGGCCCCATAGTGTCTTATGCTCCAGTAGCAATAGCAAAAGCCTTGCAATGAGAGGCAAGGGGCAAGGGGCAAAGCCCATATCTGTGAGTGACATGAAGGACCTAGAGCAGCCACTGCAGAAACCTAGGTCAGCTAGGCAAGTGGAACACCACAAAGAAGAGGACAAAGCACAATGGAGTTTAAAACCAAGATTCCCTCTGCACCTACAAGAATGCATCTGGACCTATACACTGATGTTCATTGCAGCCCTTTTCACAATAGCTGAAAGGTGGAAACAACTGAAATGTCTATCAGCAGATGAATGACTAAACAAAATGTGATATATACACACGGTACTCAGTCACAAAGAGAAACGAAGTCCTGATGCACGCCACAACACAGGTGAACCATGGAAACATCATTCGTGGTTACCAGGGATGGGAGAAAGGGGGGAAGGAGGAGTTTTTCCTTAGGGGCCATTGAATTTATATTAATGGTGGTAGATTGATTTGGAAAAGGATAGCTAGAATGGTTGCACAACTTGAAGAATGTAATCGGTCACATTGAATTACATGGGGAGAAATTGTTCAGCTGGCGTGTGTTTTGTTATGTATGTTTTCACCATAATAAAAAAAAAAAACGTGCCCAGAAATAAAGAATGCATTTGGTCCAGGGGCTGTTTGTGGAGACTCACCAGTACCATCAACAGAAAACTGTGGCCAAATGTATCCAGCGAGGTATGTAAACTGGGTTGAGCACACTAAGATAACTTGACAGTCCTTTCGCTAAGCATACCAAACATTGCTGGAAAGAATACAAATAATTAAAATTCATGGCTGGACTCACAAGAAACAAAGGGAAATCTCCAGCTTCCAGAAATAGAGAATTAAAAACCTGACCAGTAAATGTATGAACTGGTTCTGTAGCTACTCTCAGAGGGTAGAAGGGAGTGGTTTTTGAGGCCAGTAACCTATGGGATCTCATCATTTTTTCTCCCATACAGAGAAAGGACACAGGACCTTGGGCCTGAGTAAAGTGGGAGGCATAAAATCAGGACCCTCAAAGGATCGCATCCATAGTGTAAATAGAAAAAATGTATACCACAGCACAAGGCCGTGACAAGGAAGAGTGTCTTTCACTGCCCACATCTCTGGTTGGGGAAGAAGTTTCTTCTGAGAAGTCAAACCCAGGAATGCATTTCTTAGAGGTTTTGAGTCTGATTTTATACTGCGAGAGAGGTTCAGGGAACCATCAGTGTGAAAATATATTGTAAAATATATCATAAAAGTTGATTCTGGGACAGTGACAATCTTAGGGTGCTTAGCATAAGCAAAACCAAAAATATGCAGGAAAGGAAACCACAGGATTTCTGAAAGAATAAAGAAATTCCCACAAAAGATCAGTGCACAGTAAAGCCACACAAACTATATGGTAATTAGACTTCCAGAACTTGAACAGAGAAATCTGAAAAAGTATATTAAAAATGTATTTAAAATTATTGAAAATTTAAATAAAAGGACTCAACTTACTAATAAAAAAAAAGAAGATCCTACAGAGACAGGAAACTTTGAAAGATAAACAAATACAACTTCTAGACATGGAAAAGTAGTAACTGGAATTAAAACCCAATGCATAGGTTAAACACCACTAAAAAGAGAGTTAGTGAATTGGAAAAAGAGTTGGGGGAAATTACATAGAATGCAAAGCAGAGAGAGAAAAAATATAAAAGGAAGAATTAGATGAAATAGTTTAGAATGTGTAGATTCCACATGCATTTAATTGGAGTTCTAGAAGGAAAGAATATAGGAAGAATGCAGGAGAAATGATATTTTAATAGCATTTTCTAACATTGATGAATGACTGGAATCCACAGATTCAAGAAATACAATGATCCTCAAATAGGAGACATAATTAAAATCCAAAATCACAGGGAACGTTTTAAAGCAATTAAAAATTAAAGACAGGCTACTTACACAGGAACAAAGTTGAAATGGCAGCAGAATTCTTGACGTACACAATAGTGCCAGGTGACACTGTGGTGAGGCAAAATCGCCATCAACCTGAGAGTCTGTAACCAGCTAAACTATCATATGGGAGCTAGGACAAAATAAAAAACCTTTTTTAAACAAATAAAGACTAAAAAAATCTACCTCTATCAACATAGATACATCTGAAAACATAATTCTGAGTGAGAAAAGCAAGCTGCAATAGGATGTGTACAATAAATACTATTTATGTAAAATTATAAAGCCCAACATTGAAGTATATACCATTCATGTATTAAAAGTACAAAGCATTATTGAGAAAAATACAATCACATTTAAGATAGAAGTTACTGCTGGGTAGGATAGAAGGGAAGCAGAAGGGGTAGGGAAGGAGGATGGGACTTCAGCTATAACTGCAATGTATTATTACCTTTTTTAATGAGAGAAAAATCTGAAAAAAAATGACAAAATATTAACATCTGTTAAACCTAGATGGAGGTATATGGCACCTGTTATCTTCTGTAATTTCTGTGTGTCTGAAATATTTCATAATTAAAAATTTTAAGGAAATTACATTAAATAGGACAGAGAAGGAGGAGAGAAATAAAGGGGGAGAGGGAAGGAAGACTAGCTCAGCATGTTGAGTTCTTGAAAGTAATTGGAAACAAATCAAAAAGGATACTCACTCTTGTAAAAAATGAGTCATTTCAATCTGACTGGGGAGGGATGAAAAGAGAAGTGGATGTCAAATCTAGGTCCTTCTCCCAACACTTGTTCTTAGCTGCCATTGAGTTGGCCTGACTCATGGCAGCCTCATGTGTGTCAGAGTAGAACTGTGCTCCATAGGGTTTTCAGTGGATGTTGTTTTGGAAATACATCACCAGATCTTTCTTCCAAGGCTCTTGTGGGTGGACTCGAACTGCCAACCTTGTGGTCAGCAGCCTCTCAACTGTTTGCACCACCCAGGGACTCTGCTCCCAGCTCCACCACTAAACAATTAAGTGAACATACGCAAATGACTTCCCCTCCCTGACTCTCAGCTTCCTCATCTTTTAATTAACAGGGTTGGAGCTAGTTTGCATTTCCAGCGTTCTTTTGTTCAGCTGCCTTTGATTTTTCAAATGGCCACATTTAAAAGGCATTATGGAGTGAAACATTGACAGTGGCTTAGCTAAATGCTCCTGGATTAGTAAGGATTCCTTGGGCTTCAGGAAACAGAGAACTCAGACCAAACTGGCTTAAGTGAAAAATTGTTGGTTTATGTAGGATAAAAAACCCAGGACTAGTCTTGCTCTAGGCACAGCTGGATTTGGGGGATCAAAAACAATATCATGAGCCCCAGGTAGTTTTTCCTTCTTTTTCAATTGTGTCTTCAGTTATATTGGCTTTCTTCACAGCCATCATGTGATAAGCCAGACAGTGGTTGTAGCCAGATGGTGATGGCAGCTCTCGCCCTAAATCCTGTACATTTTCTGTACAGCAAGAAAAGCAAAATCTTTTTCCCTGAAGTCCCAGTGAAACCTCACTGTGTCTCATTAGCTTTGATAGAGTCCCAAGCGCAGCACTGAACCACTGGTTACAGACAGGGGAAGGCTGTGCCCTGATTGACTTGAGCTTTGAACATACTTCCACTATAAAACAGGCCCAACTTTGCCTCAATCATATAGACTAAGAGTGGAGAAGTTGTCATTTCCCAGAGAGAAACCAGGACATGGGTACCAGCAAGAGAATGAATGGACATGGCATGGCAAAACTCGTATCTGCTACAGCCAACAACCACCACTCGTCTGTCAGTTTGTCATACTATGGTAGCTGGTGTGCTGGTGTGATGTTGGAAGCAATGCCACTAGTATTGCAAATACCAGCAGGGTCACCTGTGGTGGACAGGTTGCAGAGGAGCTTCCAGACTAAGACTAGAAAGAAAAGCCTGGTGATCTACTTCTGAAAATCAGCCAGTGCAAACCCTATGGATCCACAACCCATCATGGGGATGGCCCAGGACAGGGGAGCATTTCGTTCCATTGTTTCATGGAGTCACCATGAGTCAGGGGCTGTGGCAGCTAAGAACACGTATGGGTAGTATGGTAGGATTGGGGGAGCATTTATCTCTCCTTTTCCCCTTGTCTGCTGACCTTATTCCAGATCTTCCATCTTCATCTTCTAACCTTCTCCATCTTCCTTCCCTGCACCCAGACAAACAACAGCAGCCATGTTGTAATCCGTCATTATCCCGCAGGTGCTGGGGGATAACGACCTAATGTGTCTTATAAACTAGGAGTAACAACCAGTAACGTAAACAGTAATATAAACAACCAGTAACAACCTAAAGTGCCATGTCTTATAAATGAGGAATAAGCTCAGAGCCCTGAGGGTAGTGCCAACATTTCCAAAGATTTCTCTCTGTTTGCCTTTCAGTCTAAAACACCCAGAAGAACCCCCTTCTCTCCCTTCCTCTGTCCTTTTCTCCTCCTCTTGCCCTCCACATCGAAGCTTTATTCTGCCAGTTCCCATTCCAACCATTACACTGACAACCATCAAAGCTACATTTACAAGTCCTGCTTCCCCCAAGACTGTCACACCTCAGAGTGAAACACCTTTAAGTTAGTCAATCAACCGATTTAAAAACCACTCTGCAAGACTGACCTCTAATGGGTCGTGCTCATGGAATAATCTACATGACTGTGCCGAAGGCCTCCCTTCCCACCAGAGGTGAGCAGTCTAAGGGCCAGTCGGGGGTGAAGAGGACAGACACCCCCAGTCCACCACATACATGAGGAGAATAAAACCCTCCGTGTGAAGTGTCCTGGCACGTATTCGTGGCACCCTGTCCTTGAGTGGGCAAGAAGGTGCAGCACATGAAAACAGTTGAGCTGAACTGTGGCCATTCAGGATCCTGGCTGTCCCAGTTGACTGATTTAGATTGAGAGTAATCGCGTAGACCTAAAGCAGCACTGAGAGACTATAGATGCTCACCAGACACAAAGACTCAACCTGTAAGTGGAGGCAGAAAGTCTGAGACTAATAATAGCTAACATATCAAGAATGGGGGACATTGGTGGTTCAATGGTAGAATTCTTGCCTTACATGTGGGAGGCCTGGGCTTGATTCTGACCAATGCACCTCATACACAGCCACCACCCGTCCATCAGTGGAGGCTTGTGCATTGCTGTGATGCTCCACAGGTTTCAGTGGAGCTTCCAGACTAAGATGGACTAGGACAAACGGCCTGGTGATCTACTTTGGAAAATCAGACAATGAAAACCCTATGGAGCACAAGGGTCCAATCACAATCAATCACAGGGATGGAGCAGGACTGGGCAGCGTTTTGTTCTATTGTGCATGGGGTCTCCATGAGCCAGGGGCTGACCTGACAGCAGCTAACAACAATAACAACAAACATATCAAGACTTCTCCATTTCCGAGCCACTAGCCTATGCTCAGGGCTGGTGGATTGTGATACTTCATTTTACCCTCCCACAACCCCAAGTGCTATTGTTATTCCTTTCTGTACATAAGAAAACTGAAGCACATAGGAGGTGGAATAATATTCCTAAAGGCACACAGTTCATGAGTGCTGGGACCAAGCTGGACTCCCAGGCAATACGGCTCCCAGATGTTGTGATTTTTGCCATTGCACCAAACTGCCCCCTGACGAAGGAAATCAGATGGGGTTGTAAGCAGGGATGGGCCCAGTCTGTGAAAACAGCTAGAGTTAATCAAGCAGGAGAATGTTTGAGGGCAACAGAGGCACATGTGTGTTCTAAAACAGCCAGCTGTATTTAATGCAAGTGCTGTCCTCACTTAAAGGAGTGAGGCTAAGTGTGGGGACTGGGTGGTGGCAGCAAGATTGTCTCTTCAAGGGAGAGATAGGGTCCACCCATCAGTGGCTTCTGCACCTAGCAGAATGTTTGGCATATCATTTGGGTTTGTATTAGTTATCTGTTGCTGCATAACAAATAATCCCAGAACTTGGCAGTTTAAAGCAGCACACATTTATCGGCTCACAGTCTCTGTGGGTTAGGAATCTGTGGCTCAGGGTCTCTCACAAGGCTGTAGTCATAAGGTCAGCCAGGGCTGCTGTCATCTCAAGGCTCAGCTGGGGAAGGATCTGCTTCCACATTCACTCAGTGTTTGTTGGCTGGATTCAATTCCCAGCTGGCTGTTGTCCAGATGCCACCCTCAGTCCACATGGGCCTCTCCAACATGGCAGCTTGCGCTATCTGAGTGGGCAAGAGAGAGAGATGGAGAGACTACCAGCGAGACTGAAGTCACATTCTCCCCTCCACCCCCACCCAAAAGAGCTCGGCTGCTAACCAAAAGGCAGTTCTACTCTCTCTTATAGGGTCGCTCTGAGTCAGGATCGACTCAACGGCAACGGATTTGGTTTGGTTTTGGTAATGTTTTATTTTGAAAATTTTCCAACATATAACCAGGCTTAAAGATGTTTACAGTGAATACCCATTTACCCATCATCTCAATTCTGCCATTAACATTTACTACACTTGCTCAATCAAGTATGCTTCCATCTCTCTATCCATCCACTGATCCATCTTATTTTTTGACTCATTCCCAAGTAAATTTCAGACATCAATTCAGTTCCCATTAAATACCTTAGCATGTACATCATCAACTAGAATCCAAAATGTATTTTTTTTTTTTACTTTGGAGGTAAAATTTAACTTGCACACATCTTAAGTGTACAGTAGCTGAGTTCTGACAAAGGCATACCCCTGCATAGCCCCAGCCCCCATCAAGTTATTCCTTTTTTTCTCTTTTTGTGGTAAATAATATACATGTAACAAAACATCTGCCATTTCAACATTCTTCACATGTACAATTCAGTGACATTAATTGTGTTTACCATGTTATGCAACCATCACCATTATCCATTTCCAAATGTTTCCATCACTCTTAACAGAAGCTCAGTGTCCCCTAAGCAATGAATCCCCCTTCCCCTTCCCTCCCACCCATCCCTGGTAACCACTAATAAACTTAGTGTCTATATACTTGATTATTCCAGATATTTCATCTATATGGAATTATACAATATTTGTTCCTTTGTGACTGATGTAACCATATGTTCACACAAATAACTCACCTTCTGCATTTATTTGCCAGTCATGCCCTCCCTTCACTAGGTATTTTTGTAAATGTGCTATGCTAATTTTTTTTTTTAACAGAAAATGTGGAAGAGGATTAGCATGGGTGCTTGTGAGGGTGCCTGTCAGGGAGGGCTCGGCCAGCACAAACAAACGCTGAAGGCGTGTGTTACTTGCGTAAAAATATGGTCTTTCACTCAGCATGAGGTTTTCAAGGTTCATTTATGTTGTAGCATGTATCAGAACTTCACTTTGGAAGTGACATGCCATTGCTTTTGCAAGTCCTGAGGTCTAGCCCACACTCAAGGGAAAGGGATTCGCCAAGGGTATGAATCCCAGGGTGGGGATCACTGGGAGCCATTTTAGAAGGCTTCCCCCCACGGTGTTCAAAGTCTAGCTATCCAACTAAACTTTGTCCATTAAAATGCAAACACCCCTCCTAGGAGGTAGAAAACAAACAATCGATAAATTCAAGTTGTTATTTTCCACTTATCCTTCAGGGCAAAAGTGATTATTAAATGATAGTCATTAAGATAGTTAACTGAGATCAGGTGTTTGAATAGGAAAAGGAAGGAAGGGAACTAATATTTGTTGATGCTGTACTTTCTTTGCTAAACATTAGCAGATGTTCAAGGAAGCTATTATCGTCCTCACTTCTGCAGATGAGGAAACAGAGGTGCCAAGGCTTAAGTAATTTGCTAAAGGTTGCACAGATAGGAAGGGATGCAGTTAAGATTGCAACTCAGGTTTTTCTGATCCTAAAATCACATTCTTCTCATTACTCAGTAGTGCTGTTTGCCAGATACCCACTTCTGCCCACTGTAGGCCCACAGGAGGACTGCACTTTCTAGCCTGCTGTGGCTGGGAAAGGTCCTTGGGTGGTACAGATGGTTTGTGCTCGACTACCAACCTATAGAATGGCAGTTCGGACTTACCCAGCAGTACCATGAAAGAAAGGCCTGGTAATCTGCCTTCATAGAGATTACAGCCAAGAAAACCCTATGGAGCAGTTCTACTCTGTAATGCATGGGGTCAACATAAGTTGGAATTGACTCGACAACACCGGGTTTGGGTTTTGTGTGTGTGTGTGTGGTTGGGAGTAGTCATGAGACTAGTTCTGGCCAATGTATTACAAGTGGAAGTGAAGGGTGTCACTTTCAGGCCCAAGGGTTTAATTGCCAGCAGGACCCTTCCAAGGTCTCTTTTCTCTCTGGCATTGAAGCAGGAAGTCTTGGGTCCCGGGGTCCTTCAGTGACTATGATGAGCAGACTCTCCCACCCCCACCCCTTACCAACCCACACTGGGCATGTAGCATGAACAAGAAATAAAATTTGCTTGTTTGGAGTCACTGAGATATTGGGAGTGTTTGTTACCACAGCAGAACCCAGCCTACTCTGACTGATTTACCACTGAAGAGAGTATGAAAGAGCAGGGGTAATGAGCTGTGGAGGCTACCTCAAGAGGACCCCTGTTGGTGTCTGTGGCTGGAACAAGGGCATGGTAGGACTCACCTTCACCTCAGCTGACCTGGGCTCCATGGGGTCTTCATACCAGCTGACTGGTGTTTCTAAACACAGTGGGATGGAGTAAGGACTGGAGGTGGGGTGTGAACCTGCCACCTCATTCACTCTGAAAAATTCTTGCTTCAGAAGAGCAAAGAGCACACACAGAGCCGAGCGAGCACTCTCCCTTCCCAAGCCTGTCCTGACACATACCACACAGCCAGGGGCTTTTGAAAGAAGCACCACCCTCTGTTCACTGAGAAGCTTTGCTGTCTGCATGGGCATCTGCTAAGCTAGTCTCCCATCAGCTAGGCTGGGGACTGGTTCACACGGGGCTGGGGGGCCAAGGATTGGGACACTTTGGGGAGGGACTGAGCACAGGTTATTATGTAACCAGAGTACCAGCCTCTCCACCTTGGGAAGGTGGGGGGCTTTTCTCAAGCCCTGCCTGAGTTGTCAACCCAGCAGTTCCTCTGTCTGGATTGTTTGCTTCTCCCTGCTACCCTCGACAGGAGTGCCCGGGGGGCTCCCACAGTTAAGTGCTTGAATAGCAGGTTGGAGGTTCGAACCCCAGGGAAGCCTTGGCCTTGGAATAAAGTCCTGGTGATCTGTTTCTGAAAGGTCACAGCCTTGAAAACCCTATGGAGAGTTCTACTCTGCATGCATGGGGTCGCCATGAGGCGGAATTGACTCTACGGCAATTGATTTTTTTTTTAACCATACTCAGCACCACCGAGGACTTCAGTCACTGGCTGCTGCTTAGCATATGGAACCACGTGAAACTCCTAAACACGCTTCCCTTGTTGGGCCGTGACACACCCCCCCGCCCCAACCGGCAACAGCCGAGGGGCAGATATGGGGCAGGGTCCATCATCACTACCAGTTGTCCAATCGATTCTGACTCATGGCGACCCCATGCGTGTCAGAGTAGAGCTGTACTCCATAGGGTTTTCAAAGCTGTGACCTTTTGGAAGCAGACTGCCAGGCCTTTCTTTTGAGGCATCACTGGATGGATTCGAACCTCCAGCCTTTCATCTAGCAGCCAAGCGCATGAAATGTTTGCACCACCCAGGGTCAGAATACACTCCCCTTTCTTTCTCTGTTCCTCTTGCCCAACCTGCCATCACTCACGGTTGCATGGCTGCATCCAACTTTGCTCAGAGATGGGGGTAAAAGAAGTAACATTTCCAACTACATACTGAGTCTAGCTTTTCCCACAGTCCCAGGAAGAAAGAGCCCTTCCTGAGCATCACAGTAAGGGCATCCCCAGTTCCTAGTTTTGCTTCATGGTCCTCAAGTGCAAGACTGTTCTCTTCTGAGTGATTCCTTCTTCACATCTCCACATGTGCATTTGCACCCACCGTGCAGAGAATCCCACCATTGATCTGTGCCCTGTTCATCTCCATGCGGCGGCAGACACACCCGAGGGATGGGGCAGGGGCGTCAGCAGCACCTGCTAAGGTGGGCACCTAAGTGGTCCCCGTTACAGATAATAATAACCAAGCAGCTCTTCCTGGACCTCCTCTGTGTTCCAGGCTTCCATATACGATGGCATTTGAGTAATTGTTCTGGGGTTAATAAATATTGGAATTTCACTGACCTGTCCAAAACCCCCGTGCTCTCATTTTACAGATACAGCAAACAGGTCTAGTGGCTTGCTGCCAACAGAGTGCCCTTCAGGTTACGAAAGAGCTCTGACGCAAATTTGGAGTAAGAGGGAATGAAAAGATGCAAACTCACGCTGAAGGTCTACACAGACAATATTAAGTTCTTCCAGGAAAAGGGAAATTGAAAGGTGGAGAAGAAGAAGATAAAGGCTTGGGGGGTGGGGACACGGGAACGGTTCATTGAGAGAAAGTTAAAAGCTGTCACACTTCCGCACAGGGCGGGTTCTGCTGTTGGCCAGGAGCATTTCTCTTGGACACCACCACCACTGGCAGTTGCTGTCAATGCCAATTCATGGCGCCCCCATGTGTGTGCAAGTAGAACTGTGCTCCACAGTGTTTTCAATGGCTGATTTTTTGGAAGTAGATCACCAGGCCTTTCTTCCGAGGTTTCTCTGGGCGGACTCAAACTGCCAACCTTTTGGTTAGCAGCCTAGTTCTTAGCTGTTTGCACCACCCAAGACTTCCTTGGGACACTAGGTAGGGTGAACCCCTCTGAATTGGTGAGAATGGGACAGTTGAATAGACACCCAAAAATTCATTTGGCCATAAGTTCTAGTTTGCTGCCCTGATGTCTGGGCTCAGCCCACCTCACTGAGAGTCCTATGAAGAAAAGACTAAAGTTTCAGGAGGCACGGTGGAGGGTGCCACCTGAACCCTGGGGCCCCTGTGTCAGAAACAGATACTATATATGGATAGTTATAGAGAAAATTGTGTCTGTTACAGTTCTTTAGCTTCAAGTAATGAAAAACAACTCTGCTAACTTTAGTAGAGAAGTAATTTATTGGGAAGCCATTGGGTAGCTGATAAAAACAAAGGGGAGAAACCACCCTACTATCTGTCAACTGACAAATGGATATACAAGTAGGATGTCCATACAACAGAATATCATTCACCCATGTCTTAGCTATCTAGTGCTGCTATAACAGAAATGCCATGAGTGGGCGGCTTTAACAAACAGGAATTTATTTTCTCACAGTTTAGGAGGCTAGAAGTCTGAATTCATAGTGTCAGCTCTAGGGGAAGGCTTTCTCTCTCTGTCATTTCTGGGGGAAAGTCCTTGTCTCTTCTGAGCTTCTGCTCCTGGGCGATCTTCATGTGGCTTGGCATCTCTCTTCCCCCATCTCTGCTTGCTAGCTTGTGTTTAGTCTTTTATATCTCAAAAGAAATCCACTCAAGATACACCCCACACTAATCCTGCCTCATTAACATAACAATGACAATCCATTCCCAAACGGAATTATAACCACAGGCAAAGAGGTTAGGATTTACAACACATATTTTTGGGGGATATAATTCAATCCATAACAACCCATAAAAAGGAATAAAGTCCTTATACATGCCACAACATGTACAAAGCTTGAAAACATTATGCTAAAAGAAAGAAGCCAGTCATATAAGACCACATATTGTATGATTTCCTTCATATAAACTATCCAGAATAGGAAAATCTATAGACAGAAAGCAGACTGGTGGGTACCTAGACTGGTGCTTTGAGGGAAAATGGGACGTGACTGCTGATGGGTACGGAGCTTCTTTTTTGCGGTGATGAAAATGTTCTTAAATTGATTGTGGTGATGGTTGCACCACTATGTGAACATGCTAAAAACACTGAATTGTGTACTTTAAATGGGTGAACTGTGTGATCTGTGAGTTGTATCTCAACAAAGCTGCTATGTTAAAAAAGTTACATTCAGAAAACTTTCAGAAAAATAAATACAAAAGGACCTGGCTTAGAAATGCTCAGGAACCAGGTCTACTCTAGGGGAGCTTTCCATGGATCCAATGACTTTAAACCAGCCTTTCTCCCCACGCTTGCTTATTCCACCCAAGACTCATAGTTTCAGGAGAGCATCTTACTGACCTTGCTTGGGGATTTGCAGCTGAAGCACAACTACACCCAATGGAAAAGAGGTGATTTCCTTAAAAGAAGTCAAGGGGCTGCTACCAAAGAAGGGGAAATAGATGTAAAAGGCCAACGTCAATACCTACCCCCTCCAAGTATGCCACAGGAGGCTCCTTATTTTGGAATACTTTTGTTCAGTCGGAAGCCCTGGTGGCGTCGTGATTAAGAGCTACGGCTGCTAACCAAAAGGTTGGCAGTTCGAATCCACCAGGCGCTCCTTGGAAACTCTATAGGGCAGTTCTGTTCTGTCCTATAGGGTCGCTATGAGTTGGAATCGACTCAACAGCAACAGGTTTGGGGTGTTTGGTTTGTTCAGTCACTCGAGTCCAGATTCATCAAAGCCCAAATATCGTTCCTCTATAGATTTTTCACAACTCTGTATTCTTTTCATATTTGCAGCCGTGTCTAATACAATGAAAGTGTCTACTATGATACATTTGCTTTAGCGCCCTCTGTCTGACCCCCTCTTCTCATCTTAAGCTGGGTTCTCTAGAGAAGCAAAACCAGTAAAGTGTGTGTATATATGTATGTATAGAGAGATGTATATCAAGGAAATGGCTCACCTAGTTGTAGAGGCTGGAAAGTCCCAAGTCCATGGGTCAGGCTGAAGGCTGAAGGCTTCTTCTGACTGACATAGCTACAGGGACTGATGAACCCAAGATTGGCAGGTCAGACAGCAGGCTGCTGGCTCATAGGCTGCGGAGGCCAACGAATCCCAAGATCAGGAGGCAGTACAGCAAGCAGCTAGCTCAAGTCCCAGGAACTGGAGGTCAGATGATGAGCTGGATGCAGGATCCAGAGTGAGCAAAAGCCAGTGAGCTTTGCCAGAAAACCCATATATATTGGATGCAGGCCACACTCCTAAGGAAACTCCCTTTCAACTGATTGGCTGCTCATAGCAGATCTCATCATGGAGGTGATTACATCATTACATAACTGCCAAACTACTGAGAATCATGGCCCAGCCAAGTCGACACACAGCTTTAACCATCACATCCCCCAATTCCTTTTACAGGCTTATAAGGAATGTTTCTCCGTGTAAAGCAGTAGTGTAACTAGGCTCAGATAAATTCATCTTCAGTATCTTCAGTTGTCTTGGTGCCATATCTAGAGTTTCTGTTTTTGTACAAGAGAAACTTACATAAATAGACACACACACACACACACACACACATGCATATACTTTTATATATTTTTAACTGGTACCTAGTGTCATTCTCTCCTTCCTTTTTAAAGGGAACATTGGTGGTTCAGTGGTAGAAGTCTCACCTTCCATGCAGGTGACCCAGGTTCGATACTCAGCCAGTGCACCTCATGGGCAGCCACCACCTACTATCGGGTGGATTCCGTGTTGCTATGATGCTGAACAGGTTTCAGTGGAGCTTCCAGACTAAGATGGATTACAAAGAAAGGGTCTGGTGATCTACTTCAGAAAATCAGTCTATGAAAACCCTATAGATCACAATGCTCTGCAACTGATCATGGAGATGGTGCAGAACTTGGCAGAGTTTTGTCTCATGGCACATGGGTCACCATGAGTCGGGGGCTGACTCAATGGCAATAACAAGAACAGTGTCATTCTCTCCTATGCTTTAAAATTGTTCTAGTCTGTATGCGTCACTTTACTCTGTGGTTGTACATTTAATTAGTATTTTAACTTGAAATGCAAAGAAATATCCAAGGCAGAGGAGAAGGGGGGAACCTATCACCACATTTTTTAATTTTCCTACTCTAGCCTTTTTTATGGGTTTTAAAGATTGAAAACAGTTAAAGGTTATAAAGGGATATCAAACTATACCTAGATGTTTATAAATCCACATGATTTTCTCTAAGTTGTACAGCTATATTATTCTCTTATAAATGTTACTTGGCAATTATTTATAGATTTCTGACACCACCACCCCATTCTTGGTCAGATCCCTGCTATTCACTTTCATAGCATGTCTGTTATTTGTCCCTGGTTGTAGTTATAGCAATTTGTTAACTTCTTCTTCTTCTTTTTTTCCCCACTAGAAGTATATATATAACCAAACATTTGCCATTTCAGCATTTTTTTCATGTATGATCAGTGACATTAATTACGTCCATTATGTTCGGGAACTATCACCACTACCCATGTCAAATTTTTCCATCACCTTTAACAGCTGCACCCGAAGCAATGAATCCCTCTTTCTCTCTCCCTCCCGCCCCACCCTGGTAATCACTAATAAACTGTGGTCTCTATACATTTTCCTAATTCTAGATAGTTCCTATAAGTGGGATCCTGCAATATTTGTCCTTTTGTGACTAGCTTATTTCTCTCAACATGTTTCCAAGGTTTGTCCTTGTTGTAGCCTATATCAGAACTGCATTTCTCTTTATGGCTGAGTAATATTCAATTGTATGTATGCACCACATTTTGTTTATCCATTTATCTGTTGATGGGTGTCTTAGTCATCTAGTACTGCTATAAGAGAAATACCACAAGCAGATGGTTTTAATGAAGAGAAGTTTATTTCCTCACAGTCAAAGTAGGCTAAAAGTCCAATTTGAGGGCATCAGCTCCAGGGGAAGGCTTTTTCCTCTCTGTCGGCCTTCTTCTCTTCGGTGTTCCCCCGGACTAGGAGCTTCTTGGCGCAGGGACCCCGTCCAAAGGATGCGCTCTGCTCCTGCCACTGCTTTCTTGATGGTATGAGGTCCCCCTGTCTCACTGCTCACTTCTGTCTTTTATATGTCAAGAGATTGCCTCAGGACACAATCCCGTCCTGTAGATCAGGTCCTGCCTTACTAACACAACTGCCACCCATCTTCCCTCATTAACATCATACAGGCAGGTTTACAACATATAGGAAAATCACACAGTGCCAGGAATCATGGCCTAGCCAAATTGATACGCACATTTTTTGGGGGACATAATTCAAACCATGAAAATGGGCATATAGGTTGGTTACACCTTTTGGCTATTGGGAATAATGCTGTAATGAGCATTGGTGTACACGTATCTGTTTGCATTCTTGCTTTCAATTCTTTTGGGTATATACCTAGGAGTGGAATTGCTAGATCTTATAGTATGTTTGTTTATCCTGCCAGACTGTAAGTTTTATGAGAGTAGGGACTCTGTCACACAATCCACTGTATCTTCAGTACTTACCACAGAAGGCATTGAGAAATATTTACTGAATGGACAAATGAATGAATGAATCTTCATGATACTAAATATATTATTAGGTGCCATCAGGTCAGTTCCGACTCATAGCAAACCTATGTACAGCAGAATGAAACACTGCCCGGTCCTGTGCCATCCTCACAATCATTGCTATGTTTGAGCCCATTGTTGCAGCCACTGTGTCAAGTCTGTCTCATTAAGTGGGGCTTTTTCGCTGACCTTCTACAACTACTAAATATAATGATTAGTAGTTTATTTATTTTTTGCTTAGTCATTTTAGTATATGATTCTATTTTAGACTTTTTAAGAGCTTAATGGGCTTGTAAAATTTTATCTTTAACTTAGTGATACTCTTGTTGGAAATCTGGCTGTTTCATCCATAAGGTCAAACTCGGAAATGACTGTCCACATTATGGCAGCCACCCAACGAAGGTTAAAAGGACTAGTAAGAAAAATAATTAGCCTCTTGGTTATAGTACATGTGCTGCCAAGTATTAAGTAGTGGCTGTCTTAGTTTGAGTTTTTCTGAGGGCACAGTCTGAGAATATGGGTGCAGGGAGGGGATTCCAAGGAAGTAACAGGGAGGGAGGAGGCAGATAAGAGAGGGAAAGAGAAAATATGTGCAGTATTCATCTCTGCATCACCCATCCCGAGTAGATACAAGGTGTAACGCTGCATTGTCAAGGTCGCTGCTTTAGGCAACAGAAGCTTGTTTCTCCTGGTACGTCTGGAAAGCATATAGTATAGTAGCATTGTATGCCACAAGGGCAGGAGATGGGTTATTTACCCACCAGCATCTGCCCCCCATCAGCCAAAGATTGCCCCAGAGGACCATGGTCTCGGGGAACATCTAGCTCAACTGGCATAACACAGTTTATAAAGAAAATGTTCTACATCCTACTTGGGTGAGTCACATCTGGGGTCTTAAAAGCTTGCAAGCGGCCATCTAAGATACTCCACTAGTCCTACCCCATCTGGAGCAAGGGAGAATGAAGAAAACCAACAACACAAGGGAAAGATTAGTCCAAAGGACTAATGGACCACAACTACCACAACCCCCACCAGACTGAGTCCAGTACGACTAGATGGTGCCCGGTTACCACCACCAACTGCTCTGACAGGGATCACAACAGAGGGTCCTGGACAGAGCTGGAGAAAAATGGAGAACAAAATTATAACTCATAAAAAAAGACCAGACTTACTGGTTTGACAGAGACTGGGGAAACCCCAAGAGTATGCCCCCCAGACACCCTTTTAACTCAGTACTGAAGTCACTCTTGAGGTTCACCCTTCAGCCAAAGATTAGACAGGCCCATAAAACAAAATGAAACTAAAGGGGCACACCAGCCCAGGGGCAAGGATGAGAAGGCAGGAGGGGACAGGAAAGCTGGTAATGGGAAACCCAAAGTCTAGAAGGGGAGAGTGTTGACACGTTGTGGGGTTGGCAACCAATGTCACAAAACACTGTGTATTAATTGTTTAGTGAGAACCTAATTTGCTCTGTAAACCTTCATCTAAGGTACAATTTTAAAAAAACGACAAACGATTGCCTCAGGAGCATTTGTATGAAGACTGAGAGGTCTCCCTGAGGTTCAGATAGGGCCCCAGGCAGAAAGCGGGAAGACACACAGTGCAGTCTTGGAGAGGGATGTGGGTCAGCATGAGTCTAAGCTTGTGTGGAACTGTCCACTGTAAGTGTGCCTGAAATCACAGGGGGTCAAAGAGGACATGACATGGTCGTCACAAGTGACCGCTACCATGGTGAACATCAGCTCAGCATTTTTCTTTTTGTAGTAGCTCATTCCTTAGGCTCAAAATGAAGATAGAACTGTTCTCTATTCCGTGAGCGTACTTGGCACTAAGGGATGGAACAGTGAATGCATCTCTTGCGTAGCCAGATAGCAAGATTCCCAAAATGAGTGGCAAAGCAACTGGTAATTTCTCTTGGCCCTCAAAGCAGAGCACCCAAATGCATTCCATGCCACATGCTTGCATTTTTTAATACTGGTGTTCCCTGTGTTTCTCTTATTCATTTTCGGATTCTGTGAGTGAGTCTCTGAGCCTACCAGGTCCCTGTGAGCAGTTGTGAAGGTCAATTTGGTATAAAGAACAACCAACACAACTTAACCTGTTGCCTTTGAGTCGATTCCGACTCACAGCGACCCTATACTTGGGCCTGGGGAATTTAACAGTGGCTCTTTGATATTCGGAGTCAGTCCCTGGGTGGTGCAGTTAAGTGCTCGACTATTAACTGAAAGGTTGGTGGTTCGAATCCACCTAGAGATGCCTCAGGAGAAAGGCCTGGTGATCTGCTTCTGAAAAGTCACAGCCTTGAAAACCCTATGGAGAAGTTCTACTCTGCACACTTAAGGTCCCCATGAGTCGGCATCAACTCGACAGTCACTGGTTAGTGTTTTTTTTTTTTTTTTCTTTGATATGAGGGCTGCAGCTACTGTTGCTGCTGCTGAACGTGGGGCTGGTTATGATCACGTTGGAAATAGGGATAAGGCAACTGTGGCCATGATGTCACTCGTTATGGCAGGTTGACTTAGCGTGGACGAAGATTTATGTCACTTATTTTCTAGCCTTTCTGCAAGGTCCCTTCACACTAAACCACTCCCTAAGGGCAAGCACTGTGCAGTATTCATCTCTGCATCACCTGTCCCAGGTAGGTACAAGGTAGATGTTCGGTACATGGTCCTTGTTTAATTAATTAACCAATTAATTAGTGATTTGTTTCGCATTAAGCGTTCTTTTCGCAAACTGTCTCATCCCTGTTTATATCCTCACTGTTCTCCAAACATTCTAGGAAGAACAGATTGGTAAGGGAGTGGGGGGACACAGGGCAGGAAGGAGAAGACAAAGCAAATAAGCAGATTTAGGCAAAGTCTAGAGGTCTCATTCTGCAGGGGGACTGTGGAGTGTGAATTACACCTCAGGGTTGTGCTGAGCTGGGAGCGGGGCTTCCATACTCCTGAGCCTGCCAGTCATTGGTTAAGGGTCTGCCTGGGGGACGTGAATTCTCAAGACAATCCTCCAAAGAAGAGAGGCACTTATGCCCATTAGATCCCAAAGCACACTTAACCGGGGGGAGAGGTTACACAGAAGCAGTCAATCTGGGAGGAGCATCAACAGAGTCCACTACAGAACTCCTAGAAGGAAAGTACACCTCCAAGGTGGAGAAGCTGGTGCTCTGGGAAGCCTTCAGTCAACCCTTCCAGCCATGCCTTGCAGACTGAAAGCTGGAAGATGTTTGCGAGATTCTTGCTGAATCCCAACTTACTCCAGGAGTGAGTGAAAGCGAGGAGCAGCATGGTAGAGAGACCACAGCAGGGCTTCCAACCAGTTTGTTCTGGTTCAAACCCCTGCGAGAATTTCCTAATGCTGCTGGTTTAGGGACCAATTCTGAGAACCACTTGTAGGGCAGTAAGTGGCGTCACTAGGGGTGTGTGGGGGCTGCAGACTGCAGCAGGTGACGCTGTCAGAAGGGTGACACCAAAATGACTATAAAATTTTTGTGCAGTGTTTCAGCAGAAATTTATTGATTTTTATAAAAATATCCTTGTAGTTAGTGATAACAACAAAAACATTTTTCTTAAACCGAGCTTGTATCAATATACCTACAAGGCTAAAACTCTGTTAATGTACTTTTTTTAATGCTCTCTGGTCGGTGCCGTCATTATTAATTACAGTGATTCTTCAGATTATGTGGTTTCTCTGCACGCACTACAAGAAGACGCTTCATAGGGTTTTCATTGACTAATTTTTGGAAGTAGATCACCAGGTCTTTCTTCTATTCTTAGTCTGGAAACTCCACTGAAACCTGTCCACCATGACTCTGCTGGTATTTGAAATACTGGTGGCATAGCTTCCAACATCATAGCAACACACAGGCCACCAGTGTATGACAAACGGTTGGTGGTCCCAAAGTCTACCTTCCCTGAAATAGCCAACTTAAGATAAACGAACTGAGTGAAGCAAACAGAAAAGATTTCAAACTACCCTCGGTGAGCAAAGGTTGAATAGAGAGGACTTTATGGGGATATACGCCTGAGGGTCTTCCATTTGGAAGAGGGATTGGACATTTCTTTAAAATGACTCATCTAGAACTATCAGGAACATGAAGGTATTTGGACTCTAACATAAAGCGGGTGTGAAACTATCTAAGCTATCCTCAGGTGGAGTGGGCCACCTCCATCAGGAGTGACACCCTCCTCCGTAGACATGTTAGAGCGCAAGCTGAGAATCCAATGACATTAAACATTCAAGAGTCACTTCTAATTTGAGCATTCGTAACCAGAAAAAGAAAGACTAAAGTTAATTCTCCAAAATGTTCTCAATACTCTTTGCCGTCGAGTCGATTCCGACTCATAGCAACCCTATAGGACAGAGTAGAATTGCCCCATAGGGTTCCCAAGGAGCGGCTGGTGGATCAAACTGCTGACCTTTTGGAAAATGTAGTCATATATATTTGAGATTCAAACCCAAAATGTATCCATACCCACTGTGAGTCTCATTGTGTTAGACATTTTCACCTACATTAAGTTAATAGGAAGTCCTTGGGTGGCATAAACGATTAATACACTTGGCTGCTAACTGAAAGGTTGGAGGTTCGAGCCCACCCAGAGGTGGCTTGGAAGAAAAGCCTAGCAATCTACTTCTGAAAAATCAGCCATTGAAAACCCTATGGAGCATAGTTCTACTCTGACCCACATAGGGTTGCCATAAGTCACAGTCGAATCAACTGGTTTGGTTTTTTAAGTTGATATACATCCAGCATCCCACCACTTTTTCATACTAACTTCTTTTGGATGGACTATGAGCTGTGTCTGGTCCCCAGATGAATGGCATTGACCCAGTGCTGGGGAACCACTTCTTAGAAACATCTGAGGGAGCCTTTTGTGAGCAGGGAGCAATCTGTAGACGTCTCACTAGCTAAATGAGAGCATGCTAGAGAGGCCTTTGGTTCCTAACAAGTTGAATGCCCAGAGCAACTCCTCCAAGGTAGACCAGGGACAAAGCCTAGCAAGAAAATTACCAAATCTGGAGCCCTCCCTTCGTCTGCCATCCCCTTTCTGGGTGTGTAGTGCCTTTTTCATCGCTATCATCATCCTCACAGCCCTGGTACCATGCTTTGGAGTTGCTCACTAACATTCTGGCTCTTGATGCTTGGAATACTATCATGTCTTGGTATTATTACCCCTATTTTATAGCTAAAGTTGAGCCTCCAACTCAAGGGAACATAGATGGTAGTGAATGCTGAATCGACCACATCAAATCACCTGCGTGGGGTCAACTTGAAACTGACCCACTTGGATCTGCCCACCAGTGGGCATCAAGGTTCTGGACTTTTCCCTCCCACATGTCCCCTCTCCCAAAAGCCTACCTATGCTCCCTGTCCTTCCATCAGAGCCTAGCAGAAAGAGTCCTGTGTGGGGAAGCCCAGCTGACCCTCATTAGCTGAGCAACCTCAGCCAACGTACTTAACCTCTCTGTGCCTGTGTTCCCTCACCTGAAAATGGGGCTGATAGTAGTTAATCCTCATAGGGTTGTTGTGAAGATTAAATAACACATACAAAATAGTTAGTCGGGTGCCTGGTATTCAAGTTACTATTATTACTTATGCTAATAATTCTCATGATCGGAGTTTGCCTTTGGACAGGAACGTACTAGAGACAGAGCTCTCACTGGCCCATGGGGGTGATAGAGCAGCCTGAGAGATGAGAGGCTGCAGGGCTCTGGGCTGGGCTGGGTTGGCTCTGAGCATCCAGTCTAATGATGTCTCACCTGTGTCTGCGTCCTTCCTTTCAGCCAAGCCACTGCTTATTAGCACTTCCATTGAGCTCAGGCAAGGAAAAGGGAGGAGATGGGGATCACTCTGTCCACCCTGGTGTTTCTTAGCAGGAAAGAAAGCAAAGGAGAAGATAAATGCTGGGTTGGAAATTGAAGGGCCGGTGATTCCAGTGAGCTCGGCAGTTCTTGCTCCCCCGCAGTCTTGGGTATTTGAGTGGAGGCTGCATATGACAGTTCTGACACACTCGCTTGACCTGGACAGAGAAGACTTGTCTTCCAGATTCTTGATGGACGCCCCTGGAATTCAAAGTTTCTTTTCTCCTCAGCAGCCAGAACCCTCTGACAAAGACTGCACATCTCCGTGATGTTTCTGGCATATGGCCAGGAATTTGCCATGCCTA
The DNA here is from genome assembly GCA_030035585.1 of Dugong dugon. Classification (NCBI taxonomy): domain Eukaryota; kingdom Metazoa; phylum Chordata; class Mammalia; order Sirenia; family Dugongidae; genus Dugong; species Dugong dugon. The sequence continues at coordinate 62,241,724 of CM057470.1, forward strand.
GATCTCAGGACTGCCTCCATATCCCCTTCTCCAAAGTGCACAGCATGACCCCCTCACAAAGAGGGAAGGATGGCACATTTGAATGCATTCATCCAGTCGGCATTTATTCTGTGAATATTGATGGAGCTTTATGTTTTGTACTAGGCACTGCCTACCACTGGGAAGCTGAAAAATAATGGTTGTAGTAGTACCATTACTGATAGGAATAGCTAGTGTAAGGTAGCATTCAATAAGTAGTGACTCTGTGAGCCGGGCCCTGTTCAAGACACTTGACCTGGCTTATCTCTTCTAATCCTGACAACCACCACATGAGGCAGGTGATAATACTATGTCTATTTTTCAGATAAAGAAACAGAAACATAAAAATATATGTGAATTACTCAAATCCACACCTCTATGCGGAGTGGTTAGGAGCAGTGGTGGGATTCTCACCTTCCACGCCGGAGACCCAGGTTTGGTTCCCAGCCAGTGCACCTCATGTGCAACCACCACCCATCTGTTAGTGGAGGCTTGTGTGTTGCTATGATGCCGAACAGGTTTTAGTGGAGCTTCCAGACGCAAAGTAGGAAGAAAGGCATGGTGATCTACTTCCAAAAATTAGCCAGTGAAAACATTATGGGTCACCACAGTCCAATCTGTAATCATGAAGATGCAAAGGATCAACAGCATTTTGTTCCATTGTGCATGGGGTCACCATGAGTCAGGGGCTAACTCGACGGCAGCTAACAACAACAGTAAGGGGTGGCCCCATGGAATACACAGATAATGAGGCACGTTGCCTGCCTTCAAGAAGCTCAGAGTCTAGAGGGACTTCCAGCCATATGAGCAAATAAGTGGAAAAGCCAATTACATTCAGCAAAACATGATTGAGCCTCTACTATGTGTCAGGTGCTATGGTAAGTACTGGAGATGCAGACCTGTAAGAGACACTGGCTTTGACCTTAAGGACCTCACCTAGTGGGGGGGATAACAACAAACAGACAAAACAAAACAAAAAATAGTTGCCACTGAGTCGACTCCAACTCATGGCAGCCCCGTGTGTGTCGAAGTAGAACTGCTCCATAGGGGTGTCAATGGCTGTGATCTTTCAGAAGTAGATTGCCAGGCCTTTCTTCCAACTGCCAACTTTCTGTTGGTAGCTGAGTGCTTAACTGTTTGTGCCACCCAGGGACTCCTAAGAAACAAGCAGTGAGGGTATAACGAGGTAGGGACCAGAAGCTTGGGGGTTCAGAGGCAGGGCTCCACAACGTGACTAGAGACCAGTGAAGACTTTCTGAAGAAGGTGACATCTTGGCTGAGTCTTGAAAGATGAGCAGGAGTTGGCCAAGCTGAGGAAGAGCGACTGAGGGGAGGATGTTGCAGGCAGTGGGGACAGCATGGGCCAAAGCTGTGTCCTTGGTGTAGTTGGGACCATGGTGTGACCGTCTTCAAAGACAAAGACTCAGAGGCCTTAGGAACAATGGAGATGCAGCAGCTCTTGTCTTCACTGTCATGGCTGCCACTATTCAAGGATGCTTGTGCTAAATACTGTAGCTCTGCCCTTTAGAATCTAACATGTCTAATCCAATTCCCCAACACTCCTCCCCAGAAAGGCTGCCGTCAGCAAAGCACTATTAGACAAATATTGAGTGAAGGCAAATTACAGCAGACAGGGAAAGATGTAATCTACACATGGGCAGAAGTATGGGATAAGTCTACTTTCCTACTGTGTCCAGTCCAGGAGATGAGTCATTGTCTCCTTCTAACGGGGATCCCTGACCATCCACCCAGTTCCTGGCCCAGCGTCCTCGGTGTGGAACCCAGGGAGTTACTCGTCTTGTGTTTGCCTTTGTGATCTTGTGTAGGTCACACTTTGAGCTGCTGGTTCATTGTCTGAACTAGGAGTAGTATGTGCCTGCTCATCTACCATTGATGTAGGAGATGCCAGTGATAATGGTTACGGAAGCTTCTGCTTCTTTCAGTCCAACCACTGTCAAATAAAAAAACAGTCCAGACTTAGACAACAACAGGCTTTATTATAAAAGAATTATTGCAAGGAGGGGAAAGGGATTATTGCAATAGGAAAAGGGAGACTACCGCAATAGGGGAAACATTCTGACCGTAAGATCAGCGAGCGTCTCAAGAGTTAGGCAAAAGGGGCTTTTCTTTCATAGAGATGAGAGTAAACAAGGCTAGAAAGAACCAGGTGTGGGTAAGTGGGATCAAAGGGTGGTGTCACCGGATAGTAAATCTGAGAAAATTTTACGCTGAGGCCAGCCTATTCTCCAGGAGGGGCCCATAAGGAGGGTTTGTGTGTTGGCTCAGGCTGAAGGTGGGCCAAAGTCCAGGGACTTGGGGGAAGGAGAGAAGCTTAACCAAAGTTTGGTTAATAAGCATTTTGTACTAGTTGATCGCTGGGTAAATTCGAACCTCCAGCCTTTCAGTTTGCAGCCAAGTGCATTAACTATTTGTACCACCCAGACTTCAAAGGAGAAGGAAGGGACCCTGAATTCAGGAAGATCTCCTCAGAAATTTGGGCTGGACTGATTTGCCCAATGTGGGGCTATTATCTGATTTCCAAAATACTCTTGAGAAAGTGGAGTAGTCAGTAACAATAATGAACAGTTGACTATTTTAGCTTAACCGCCGCTGACCTCAGAGTAGAACTCGCTGCAGGAAGCCTGGGAATGGAGCCACTTCTCCTGAGTTAACTCAAACCCTTAATGCCAGACTCATTAACAGCTCTCCCCACTCCAACCTCCGCTGGTTTTTTCCAAGTAACTTTTTCAGCAAGGAGGCAGGAATTTCATATCCCTCCATATATAACACCCTTGCTGGTATGACAGATTCCTTGTTGGGCTCCTTGATGACGGATTCATGGAGCTGCCTCATTAAAGCTCTTATCACAAGCTTTATCATGATCTCCTGCATGCAGTTTTCTTTTTCCCATTTTCTTACCCTCGAAACCCAAGTGCTTAATGGCTGGCGTGTTCTGTTCCTGATGGAAACACCCCCATGGTGTGTAAGCGGGCTTGCTATGAAGATGAAGACCTCATAAGCTGGGAGGAGGAAGGCTGCCTACAAGCAGTGGGCGCTGGCAGCTCCATTAAGGAGCTACTCACCCACCGCCAATGTGCTTTCCACTCCCTGATGGCGCTCTTGGACTCTCTGATGGGACAGTCTATTGTGTGTTTCCCAAGACTTGGTGTGTTAGGGCACACAATGGAAATATAATACATGGCTCCCTCTTCTAAGGAGTTTATCATCTCCTTGGGAGCAGAAGGGGAAAAAGGAAGCAAAAGGGAGAACTAACATTTATGGATTGCCTCCTAAGCACTTGGAACTCTGCCTACATTATTTTGTCTAGTTCTCACAAGAACCCTTTGAGGTAGTTTTTATTGTCCTGTTAAACAGTCATGGAAATGAAGGTTCCTAAGAGTTAAGCCATCTCAAGCCAGGCCAGTGTGTCTGTGCTTCTGTTGTGATTTATTCACCACAAATCGTGCATTTAGCTTTCTTATGACATTCTCGGAGCCCCTGGGTGGTGCAAATGGTGAACAGACTCAGCTGCTAACTGACAGGTTAGTGGTTCAAGTCTACCTAGAAGGACCTCAGAAGAAAGGCCTGGAGATTTGCTTTTGAAAAGCCATCCATTGAAAACCCCATAGAGCACAGTTCTACTCTGACACACATGGGGTCACCATGAGTTCAAACTGTCTTAATGAGGGTCTATAGACCCTCAAGTCATAGAATCCAAAATGTCATAAAAAACCACTTGCCATATAGGGTCACTATGAGTCGGAATTGACTCGACGGCAGTGGTTTCGGTTTGGTTTCGGGCTTATGTCTTTGGGGGATACCATGCAAATATAAAAAAAATTATTCCCTCCACTAAGGAGTTCACAGTTTCTTTGGAAAGAAGGAAAATAAAGGAAGGGAAGAAGAGAGTTAAGATGTATGGACTGCTTCTTGAATGTTGGGCACTTTTCATATATTATTTTGTTTCACAACAATCCTTTGCGATGGGCATTACCCTGTTGCCATTGAGTCGATTCTGACTCATAGTGACCCTATAGGACAGAGTAGAATGGCCCCATAGGGTTTCCAAGGATGTAATCTTTACAAGAGCAGATCACCAGGTCTTTTCTCCCGTGGAGCACCTGGTGAGTTCGAACTGCCGACATTTTTGGTTAGCAGCCAAGCGCTTAATCACTGTGCCACCTGGGTTCCATTCGTGATGCCCAGAAACAGGAGAATAAACTTAATCAAGTGCCAAAGCCCCATGAGGCCTAGTGCTTGATGATCAGAAAGGTGGTGAGACAGTGGTTGAGACCTCGTAAAGGGGTGGGGTGAATGGCAGGGAGAAATAGGCTGGGCTTTTCACAGGGCAGAACAGCACAGATAAAAGTGCACGTTAATTACACATAAATCACCTTCAGTGTTCAATTGCTAAAAGGTCTCACAAGACTCAAAGAGTTTATATACAAAGAACAGCTATGTTATAGGATAAGGGTCACAGCAATACCAAGAGAAGGCCAGGCAGTGACGGGGGCCTGGGGATGTCAGGCGCGGGCTGGTGAACGGGACACTTGTATGCTGTCCTTGTTTCTGTGTGGAATCCGTGGGCTAGGGTCCTCGACGTTTTTCTTGTTTCTAATCATTTCGTTTTTTTTCCCTCCAAAATCACTCATAATTGCATCATCTAAAGGAAATCACTGTTCACGTTACTGTTTTCCTTTCCAGCCTTAGCTCCATAATCATTTCAGGAACAGTTAAGTATGTACATACGCTTTTGTCCATTCAGAAAATGGGAAGATCTGTTCTAGGAGTCTTGCCTATAGAACTAGTTTTCAGTTAGGTAGGCTAAACACACTGGAGGCCTGGGATTCTACCCAGAAAGCCGGATTTGAGAGGAAGCCAGCATCTTCCTCCTTCTCTTCTTCCTCTTTCTCTTCCTCCTCCATCTCCTCCTTCCTCCCTACCCTCAGTCTGGATTCAGTTCTCCAGAAATCACTCCTCGGATTTGCTTGGGACCAGAACACAGACAAGCATCGGCCTCCATTTCCTTCAAGCTCTTCCTCTCCTTTGCAATGACTCATTAATCTAGGCTAATCATTTTGGAAAAGACCCAGAGATAATGAGAGCAGGCTGCAAACGGGGTGAGCTCTGCACAGGGACATCAGAGATGATCAGATGTGGATGCTACAAGGTCATCTTGCTGGGCTGTCTCCATGGACAGTACTGGCTCAGAGCAGACACTCAATGAAACACAACCTGGGGTCCAGGCAGCAGCAGCAGCAGGGAAGCTGGCCCCCTCACCTGACCCAATAGCTTGCCTCCAGCAGTTCATCTCCCTGCCCTCCACAGACCCTCAGAGGGACAATGCGTTCCACCACCTAACCTAACTTACACTTCAGCTTGACTCACGCCTACCAGACTACAACTTATGGATTTTAAATATAACTTCTTTATCTCCCTCCCCATCCTATAAATCTGTTTCTTTTTCCATCTTTCTCATCTCAGAAAGTAGTACAACTGCCTACTCATTTTTTTCATTTCTGTACTTTTTAAAAAATATATGCCTATTTATTTTTTATTGTGCTTTAGATGAAGGTTTACAGAACAAATCAGTTTCTCATTAAGGAATTAATACACATATTGTTTTGTAACATTGGTTGCCAACCCCATGACATGTCAACACTCTCCCCTTCTCAACCGTGGATTCCCTGTTACCAACTTTCCTGTCCTCTCCTGCCTTCTCATTCTTGCCCCTGGGCTGGTATGCCCATTTAGTCTCATTTTGTTTATGGGCCTATCTAATCTTGGCTGAAGGGTGAACCTCAGGAGTGACTTCAGAACTGAGTTAAAAGGGTGTCAAGGGGCCAAAGCTTCAGGGTTTCTCTAGTCTTTGTCAGACCAGTAAGTCTTTTTTTGTGTGTGTGTGTGACTTAGAATTTTGTTCTCCATTTTTCTCCAGCTCTGTCCAGGACCCTCTATTGTGATCCCCGTCAGAGCAGTCGGTGTTGGTAGCCAGGCACCATCTGGTTGTGCTGGACTCAGGCTGGTGGAGGCTGTGGTAGTTGTGGTCCATTAGTTCTTTGGATTAATCTTTCCCTTGTGTCTTTGATTTTCTCCATTCTCCCTTGCTACAGACTGAGTGGGACCAGTGGAGTAGCTTAGATGGCCTCTCACAAGCTTTTAAGACCCCAGACACTACTCACCAAAGTAGGATGTAGAACATTTTCTTTATAAACTATGTTATGCCAATTGAGCTAGATGTTCCCCAAGACCACAGTCCACAGCCCTCAGCCCAATATTTCGGTCCCTCAGGGAGTTTGGATGTGTCTATGGTGCTTCCATGACCTTGCCTTGTACAAGTTGTGCTGGCTTCCCCAGTATTGTGTACTCTTACCCTTCACCAAAGTTACCACTTATCTATTGTCTAGTTAGTGTTTTTCCCTCCCTCCCTAGTAACCATCAAAGATTGTTTCTTTCTGTGTGTAAACCTTTTCATGAGTTTTTATACTAGTGGTCTCATACAGTGTTTGTGCTTTTGTGATTGACTTATTGCGCTCAGCTTAATGCCCTCAGATTCATCCATCTTCTGAGATACTTCGCAGATTCCTCATTGTTCTTTATTGTTGCATACTATTCCATTGTGTGTATGTACTATAGTTGGATTATCCATTCATCTGTTGGTGGGCACTTAGGTTCTTGCCATCTTTCAACTACTGTGAATAATGCTGCAATGAACATGGGTATGCATATGTCTATTTTGTGTGGTGGCTTTTATTTCTCTAGGATATATTCCTAAGAGTGGAATTGCTGGATTGTATGGTATTTTTATTTCTAGCTTTTTAAGGAAGTCCCATATTGTTTTCCATTTATTCCCACCAGCAGTGCATAAGAGTTCCAACATTTGGAGAGGCGGGGCCAAGATGGTGGAGTAATCAGACAGTTTCGGTGGTCCCTCTTACAACAAAGACCCCAAAAAACAAGTGAATCGATTATATACTGACAGTCTAGCAGCCCTGAACATCAAAGGAAAAGTTGAGGAATTGAACTGAGTGGCAGGGGGAGGGAGAGATGGTTCGGAAGCAGTGAAGAGCCGCCAGACCTGATCTGGCGGGAGCCGGAGCCCTTCAGACCAGATCAGCTTGGGGGTGAGTGGTGAGGCAGGCAAGCAGCAGTGCTCAAGAGGCATTTTCCACACCAGGAGAGACCCAGCAACACAGAGTCTACTCAGCCATCCAGAACCAGTAAGAAGAAGCCCTCAATCAGCGAAAGATAAGTATTTGCATCTGGCCTACCGCACGGATAAAAAACACCTCCCTTAGGGAAAAATCTCTCTCCTATTTACCTCCCTGCTCGCTGCTCTACACTGGGTTCAGGACAGCTTCAGTGATTGACAAGTCCCCTGGGTTGGAAGTAGAACCTGTCACATGCCCTGAGCCATTCTCCCGGCCTTGGAGAGGGAAAAAATTAACAAACAGGAGGAAAAAAATAATCTGCTAGCACCCCAAAGCCAGGAACTCAGAGTAGGCACAGCTCCTTTGCCTAGGCACAGGCATAAAGGAGCCATGGACTTTGAGTGCCTTTCCCCCTGCATAGACTTGTGTGGGCCCATTTCAACAGTGTAGGCCCTCAGTACCACAGTATAACAGGGTATATACCTGAAGTCTAACTTCAACTGTTTCAGCTATGAAGTGGCAGGTTCGTGACATTTGACACTGCTCTGCCCATTAACCAGGGTCTTCACCTATCCACATCAGGGGACTGAGGACTGGTGGCTCCACCCACGTAACCTAGGCACCTGTGATAGGGGCCCAATAATAAGAGGTGCCCCCCAGTCCTTATAGCCAACAGCACTGGGTGCTCATAGTCCGGCTGCAAAACCCACCCACCTACACGCTCTAGGAAACAGGGACATGCTTTCCTCCTGGACACTTGGGGACATCCATCAGCCCCCTGCCTTGCTCAGCGTGTGTCCCCTTGCTGCAGCTGGATGCCTGTGCCTACACCAATCACCCATGCTGGTCCAGTACGGTAGGTGAGAGCCTGCACCACACACTTGGTGGCTGACTACCTGGACACCTGAACTGAATCCATACAGGAGGAGTGGGCAGACTCCTGGGCTCACATATTTGGTGGCAGCTCTGGCCACCTGGTGGCAGGAAGTTGGAGCTTCAGGGGCACCAGTGATTGGGCTAGTTCATATGAGCAGCCTATTTGGGCATATCACAACAAAACAAAATAAGAACATGGACACAGTAAGCAAACATAAAATAAATAAATATAATAACTTATTGATGGCTCAGAGACAACAGTCAATATCAAATCACATAAAGAGGCAGACCATGATGGCTTCAGCAGGCTCCCAGAATAAAGAATCTAGAAATTATCCAGAGGAAGAAACTTTCTCGGAATTACTGGAGGCAGAACACAAAAGATTAATATACAGAACTCTTCAAAAGATCAGGAAGGAAATCAGGCAAAAGCAGAATGTGCATTAGAGGAACTTAAAAATATTAAAGAAGGGCATAATGACAAATTTAACAGGCTGCAAGAATCCACAGAGACAGCAATCAGAAATCCAGAAGATGAACAAAATCTCAGAAACAGACAACTCAGTAGAAAGTCACAGGAGCAGAACTGAGGCAATGGAAGTCAGAATTAGTGAGATTGAAGATAAAGCACTTGATACCAACTTATATGAGGGAAAATCAGATAAAAGGATAAAAAAATGAAGAAACCCTAAGAATTATGTGGGACTCTATCAAGAGGAATAACTTATGAGTGACTAGAGTACCAGAACAGCGGGGGATAACAGAAAACACAGAGAATTATTGAAGATTTGTTGGCAGAAAACTTCCCTGATATAGTGAAAGATGACAAGATATCTAACCAAGATGCTTATCGAACCCCACATAAGTAGATCCCAAAAGAAAGTCACCAAGACTTAATCTAACTCCCCAAAACCAAAGATAGAGAATTTTAAGAGCAGCTAGGGATAAATGAAAAGTCTTCTACAAAGGAGAGTCAATAAGACTAAGCTCAGACTACTCAGCAGAAACCATGCAGGCAAGAAGGCAATGGGATGACATATATAAAGCCTTGAAGGAAAAAACTACCAGTCAAGAATTATATATCCAGCAAAACTGTCTCTCAAATATGATGGCGAAATTAGGGCATTTCCAGATAAACAGAAGTTTAGGGACTTTGCAAAAACCAAACCAGAATTACAAGAAACACTAAAGGGAGTCCTCCGGTGAGAAAATCAATAACATCAGATAACAATCCAAGACTAGAACACAGGACAGAGCAACCAGATATAAACCCAGATAGGGAAATCACAAAAATAAATCAAAGTAAAACACTGAAAATAGGGAATCAGATGTCAACATGTAAAAGATGACAACTTTAAAACAAAACAGAGGGACTAAAAAATGTAGACATAGATTTTTTATATGGAGAGGAACTCAAGGCAATATAAAGAAATAAAAGACTGGTATAAACTTAGAAAAAGGGGTAAATATTAAGGTAACCACAAAGGAAACTAACAATCTTACACGTCAAAATAAAAAACAAGATAAATATAAAAGACTCAGCAAATACAAAATCAACAACAATGAAAAAGACGGAAAGAAAATACATAAAGAAAAATGACTCAGCACAGAATATTAAGTGGAACAAAAACTGTGAACAACACACAAAAAAAGACATCAAAATGACAGCACTAAACTCATACCTATCAATAATTATGCTGAATGTAAATAGACTAAATGCACCAATAAAGAGGCAGAGAATAGCAGATTGGATAAAAAAACGTGATCTGTCTATATGCTGCCTATAAAGAGTCACACCATAGACAAACACACAAACTAAAACTGAAAAGATGGAAAAATATATATCAAGCTAACAACACTCAAAAAAGAGCAGGACTGACAATATTAATCCATGACAAAATAGACTTTAAAGTAAAATCCACCACAAAGGATAAGGAAGGACACTATATAATGATTGAAAGGTCAATACAGCAGGAGGACATAACTATAATAAATATTTACGCACCCAATGACAGGGCTCCAAAATACATAAAACAAACTCTAACAGCATTGAAAAGAGATAGACAGCTCCACAACAGTAGTAGGATACTTCAACACACACTTTTGGTGAAGGACAGAACATCCAGAAAGCAGCTCAACAAAGACACGGAAGATCTAAATGCTACAATGAACCAACTTGATCTCATAGACATATACTGAACACTCCACCCAACGGCAGCCAAGTATACTTTCTTTTCCAACCCACGTGGAACATTCTCCAGAACAGACCACATATTAGGCCATAAAGCAAGCCTTAACAGAATTAAAGCGCTGAAATATTACAAAGCATCTTTTCTGAACATAAAGCCATAAAAGTAGAAATCAATAACAGAAAAAGCAAGGGAAAAAAATCAAACACATGGAAACTGAACAACACCTTGCTCAAAAGGTACTGGCTTATAGAAGAAATTAAGGATGGAATAAAGAAATTCAGGGAATCAAATGAAAATTTAAACACATCCTACCAGAACCTTTGGGACACAGCAAAAGCAGTGCTCAGAGGTCAGTTTATAGCAATAAATGCACACATCCAAAAAGAAGAAAGGGCCAAAATCAAAACATTAACACTACAAGGGAACAAGTAGAAAGAGAGCAGCAAAAGGAGCCTCGGGCACCAGAAGAAAGGAAATAATAAGAATTAGAGCAGAACTAAATGTAATAGAGAATAGAAAAACAAAGAGTTAACAAGACCAAAGGCTGGTTCTTTGAGAACATTAAGAAAATCGATAAACCACTGGCCAAACTGACAAAAGGAAAACTGGAGAGGAAGCAAACAACCCATATAAGAAATGAGATGAGTGTTATCACAACAGACCCAACTGAAATTAAAAGAATCATAACAGAATACTATGAAAAATTGTACTGTACAAATTTGAAAACCTAGAGGAAATGGACAAATTTCTAGAAACTCACTACCTACCTAAACTATCACAGATAGAGGTAGAACAACTAAATAAACCCATAACAGAAGAAGAGATCGAAAAGGTAATTTAAAAAACTCCCAATAAAAAAAAGACCTGGCCCGGATGACTTCACTGGAGAATTCTACCAAACTTACAGAGAAGAGTTAACACCACTACTACTAAAGGTATTTCAGAGCACAGAAAAGGATGGAATACTCCCAAACACATTCTATGAAGCCACTATAACCCTAATACCAAAACCAGGTAAAGACACCACAAAAAAAGAAAATTACAGACCAATATCCCTCATGAACATTGATGCAAAAATCCTCAACAAAATTCTAGCCAATAGAATTCAGCAACATAGTAAAAAAATAATTCACCATGATCAAGTGGGATTTATACCAGGTACGCAGGGATGGTTCAACATTAGAAAAAAAAACAATGTAATCCATCACATAAATAAAACAAAAGACAAGAACCAGATGATCTTATCAATCGATGCAGAAAAGGCATTTGACAAAGTCCAACACCCATTCATAATAAAAACTCTCAACAAAATAGGAATAGAAGAGAAATTCCTCAACATAATTAAGGGCATTTATACAAAGCCAACAGCTAACATCATCAGAAATGGAGAGACTTTGAAAGCATTCCTCTTGAGAACGGGAGCCAGACGAGGATGCCCTTTATCACCACTCTTATTCAGCATTGTGCTAGAGGTCCTAGGCAGAGCAATTAAGCTAGAAAAAGAAATAAAGGCATCCAAACTGGTAGGGAAGAAGTCAAAGTACCTCTATTTGCAGATGATATAATCTTATATATACACAGAAAACCCCAAAGAATCCACAAGAAAACTACTGGAACTAATAAGAGATTTCAGCAAGGTATCAGGATATAAGGTAAACATACAAAATTCAGTTGGATTCCTTTACACAAACAAAGAGAACTTCGAAGAGGAAATCACCAAATCAATACCATTTACAATAGCCCCCAAGAAGATGAAATACTTAGGAATAAATCTAACCAGGTATGTAAAAGACCCATACAATGAAAACTACAAGACACTACTGCAAGAAACCAAGAGACCTGCGTAAGTGGAAAAACATACCTTGCTCATGGGTAGGAAGACTCAACATTGTGAAAATGTCAATTCTACCAAAAGCCATCTACAGATACAATGCAATCCCAATCCAAATTCCAATGGCACTTTTTAATGACATGGAGAAACAAATCACCAACTTCATATGGAAAGGGAAGAGGCCCTGGATAAGTAAAGCACTACTCAAGAATAAGAACAAAGTGGGAGGCCTCACACTACCTGATTTTAGAACGTATTATACCGCCACGGTAGTCAGAACAGCCCGGTACTGGTACAACAACAGATACATAGACCAATGAGACAGAATTGAGAATCCAGACATAAATTCATCCACCTCTTAGCAGCTGGTATTTGACAAAGGCCCAAAGTTCATTAACTGGGGAAAAGACGGTCTCTTTAACAAATGCTTCTGGCATAACTGGATATCCATCTGCAAAAAACCGAAACAAGACCATGCAAAAAAACTAACTCAAAATAGATCAGAGACCTAAATACCAAATCGAAAATGATACAGATCATGGAATAAAAAATAGGGACAACACTAGGAGCCCTAATACATGAATAGGAACCATAAGTAACAATGCACAAGCACCAGAAGAGAGACTAGATAACCCGGAGCTCCTAAAAATCAAACACTTACGCTCATGAAAAGACTTCACCAAAAGAGTCAAAAGACAACCTACAGACTGGGAAAAAAGTTTTGGTTACGACAAATCTGATCAGCATCTAATCTCTAAAATCTACAAGGTACTGCAAAACCTCAACAACAAAAAGACAAATAACCCAATTAATAAATGGGCAAAGGATATGAACAGGCACTTCGCCAAAGAAGACATTCAGGCAGCTAACAGACACATGAAGAAATGCTCACGATCATTAGCCATCAGAGAAATACAAATCAAAACTACAATGACATACCATCTCACCCCAACAAGGCTAGCATTAATCCAAAAACACAAAAAAATACATGCTGGAGAGGTTGTGGAGAGACTGGAACACTTATACATTGTTGGTGGGAATGTAAAATGGTACAACCACTTTGAAAATTGATTTGGTGCCTCCATAAAAAGCTAGAAATAGAAGTACCATATGATCCAGCAATCCCGCTCCTTGGAATATATCCTAGAGAAATTAGAGCCGTCACATGAATAGATATATGCACACCCATGTTCATTGCAGCACTGTTCATGATAGGCAAAAGTTGGAAAGAACTGAGGTGCCCATCAATGGACGAATGGATAAACAAATTATGGTATATTCACACAATGGAATACTACACAAGAATAAAGAACAATGATGAAGCCGTGAAACATCTTATGGAGGAATCTGGAGGGCATTATGCTCCGTGAATTTAGTCAGTCACAGAAGGACAAATATTGTATAGGACCACTATTATAAGAACTCAAGAAAAGGTTTAAACACAGAAGAAAACATTCTTTGATGGTTACAAGGGTAGGGAGGAGTGTGAGGGTGATTCACTAACTAGATAGTAGACAAGAATTATCTTAGGTGAGGGAAAGACAACACACACTACAGGGGAAGTCAGCACAATGGGACTAAACCAAAGCTAAGAAGTTTTCTGAATACAATCAAACACTTCAAGGACAGAGTAGCAGGGGCGAGTGTCTGGGGACCATGGTTTCAGAGGACATCTAAGTCAACTGGCATACCGAAGCTTATTAAGAAAATGTTCTGCATCCTATGTTGGTGAGTGGCATCTGGGGTCTTAGATACTTGCAAGTGGCCATCTAAGAGGCTTCAATTGGTGCCAACCACCTGGAGTAAAGGAGAATGAAGAACACCAAAGACACAAGGAAAGTATTAGCCCAAGAGACAGAAAGGGCCACATAGACCAGAGACTTCATCAGCCTGAGACCAGAAGAACTGGATGGTGCCCGGCTACTACCAATGACTGCTCTGACAGGGAACACAGCAGAGAGTCCCTGATGGAGCAGGGGAAGGGTGGGATGCAGAACTCAAACTCTAGTAAAAAGTCCAGACTTAATGGTCCGACTGAGACTGGAGGTACCCTGGAAAGCATGGCCCCTGGACTGTCTGTCAACACAGAACTAAAACAGTTCCCGAGGCCAACTCTTCAAACAAAGATGGGACTGGACTGTGGGACATAAATTGATACTTGTGATGAGTGTGCTTCTTAGCTTAAGTAGATACATGAGACTAAATGGGCAGCTTCTGTCCGGAGGTGAGATGAGAAGGCAGAGAGGGTTAGGAGCTGGCTGAATGGACAAAGAAAATCAGGGGTGGAAAGGAGGAGTGTGCTGTCACAGTATAGGGAGAGCAATTAGGGTCACATAACAGTGTATGTATAAATTTTTGTATGAGAGACTAACTTGAATTGTAAACTTTCACTTAAACTATGACAATAAAATAAAAAGAGAGTTCCAATATTTGTTATTTTCTGTTTTTCTTTTGATTCATGCCAGTAATGTCGGGGGAAGATGGTATCTTATTGTAGTTTTGATTTGCATTTCTCTAATGGCTTGTGATCATATTTCCTCATGTGTCTGTCAGCCACCTGAATATCTTCTTTGATGAAGTGTTTGTTCATATCCTTAGCCCATTTTTTAATTGGATTATTTGTCTTTTTGTTGTAGAGGTGTTATTAGACCTTTGTCTGAGCTGTAATGTCCAAAAATTTTTTCCCAGTTTGTAGGTTCTCTTTTTACTCTTTTGGTAAAGTCTTTTGATGAGCATGTTGTTGTTGTTAGGTGCCATCAAGGCGGCTCTGACTCATAGCGACCCTACGTACAATAAAATGAAATGCCACCTGGTCCTGTGCCATCTTCACAATCATTGTTATGCTTGAGTCACTGTGTCAGTCAATCCATGTTGTTGAGGTCTTACTCTTTTTCACTGATCCTCTACTTTACCAAGCATGATGTCCTTCTCCAGGGACTGGTCCCACCTGATAACATGTCCAAAGTATGTGAGACCTAGTCTTGCCATCCTTGCTTCTAAGGAGCATTCTGGGTGTATTTCTTCCAAGACAGATTTGCTTTTTTCTTTATTAGTCCATGGTATATTCAATATTCTTTGCCAACATCATTATTCAAAGGCATCAATTCTTCTTCAGTTTTCCTTATTCATTGTCCAGCTTTTGCATGCATATAAGTCGATTGAAAACACCATGGCTTGGGTCAGGCGCACCTTAAGTCTTCAAGGTGACATCTTTGCTTTTTAACACTTTTTTCTGATGAAGATAAGTGTTTAATTTTTAGAAGATCCCAGTTATCTAGCTTATCTTCTGGTGTTTGTGTATTGCTAGCTATGGCTTGTATCCTATTTATGCCTTATATTAGGGATTCTAGCATTGATCCTATTTTTTCTTCTATGATCTTTATAGTTTTTGGGTTTATATTTAGATCAATTTTGAATTAGTTTTTGTGTATGGTGTGATGTATCAGTGCTATTTCATTTTTTTAGGATAGACATCCAGTTTTGCTGGCACCATTTGTTGAAAAGACTGTGTTTTCCCCAGAAAAAAAGGATCTCTTCATTCCTTCAACAAAATATTTACCGAGTCTGTACGAATGTGTTTGCACAAATGGAAGCATCACACCTGTCTTAGTCATCTAGTGCTGCCATAACAGAAACACCACAAGTGGATGGTTTTAATGAAGAGAAGTTTATTTCCTCACAGTAAAGTAGGCTAAAAGTCCAAATTTAGGGCGTCAGCTCCAGGGGAATTCTTTCTCTCTCTGTCAGCTTTCTCATCAGTGTTCCCCTGGACTAGGAGCTTCTCGGTGCAGGGACCCCGGTCCAAAGGACATGCTCTGCTGGCACTGCTTTCTTGATGGTATGAGGTCCCCCTATCTCACTGCTCACTTCTGTCTTTTATATCTCAAGAGATTGCCTCAGGACACAATCCAGTCTTGTAGATCAGGTCCTGCCTTACTAACACAACTGCCACCCATCCTCCCTCATTAACATCATAGAGGCAGGTTTACAACATATAGGAAAATCACACAGTACCAGGAATCATGGCCTAGCCAAATTGATACACACATTTTTGGGGGGACAACACCCCATAGCATTCCTTGTGAGAATAGAACACAAACCCTTCAGTTTGCTCCAAGAACAGCCGGGAAGTCGAGGTTCTCAACCCCCCCGGGAGCTCTCTGTCTCTGGCATCCCAGTCTCCACAGAAGCTATTGGGGGGGACTGCATTCCATTTTAGCACCCCAGGGTACTGAGCTGGGTGCTGTTTGTGTCTGCAATCAATGTGCCACTTACAGATCCTTCTAGTCACTGAAAATCTCTAAGGAGTCTCTTAGCACTCAATGCAATAAACATTGTTTTAAGATATTCTCTGAATCACCTCTGTATTAAAACTAACTGGTTTTCTCCCATTGAGCGTGAAGGATTGAGGTTTGATGATGGAGGTTCAAAATTCGTAAAATCCATACCGTTTTAAAAGCACCCCCACCCTCGCTCACCCCTCTGTCTGCATCAGAGCCTCTCCCAGGGTCTTACCCTCATTCTAGCAGTTTAAAATTGTGACAGTCAGAAACTCCCTTTGTAAATTTAAACCCATTGCTTTACCTTTCCAATGGGTGTTTCTTCACCAGAGAAGTCATGAAGGTGCTACTGTGCATGCAGGAGGCATTTAATAAATGCAAATTCTTTTAAAAAAAAGTGAATGAGTGTGAGGAAGAGGGCCGGAGAGA
This sequence comes from Dugong dugon, assembly GCA_030035585.1. Taxonomy (NCBI): domain Eukaryota; kingdom Metazoa; phylum Chordata; class Mammalia; order Sirenia; family Dugongidae; genus Dugong; species Dugong dugon. Next base: position 62,258,501 of record CM057470.1, read on the forward strand.
GGGAGGAGGAACATAAAGGACACTACTGACCCCGCCAGGTCCGCTTGTGGTCCCACAGGGTATACTCCACAGAGGCGCCTGGCAGAGGGGCCTTTCTGCTCACCAAGCCAAACATACTTGGGGCTGTGACTGCCCAGAGGAGCTCCCCCTTTTCAAATTCACCCAAAGGCACCAGATGAGCTGGCAGCAGCCTTGCTCCATGACCTCCCTCCTTCACAGGCAGAAATCAGCAGAAAGCTGCAGTGGCAGTGAGGAGAGCCGAGTCTGAGATGCTGAAACTAACTTCGGCAAGACTCTTCACCTGCCTGGCTCCTGCCATCCACATCCGTAAAACGATGAGCCTGGATGAGAGGTTGTTTTCCATACGTTTTTGTAGCTGTAGAGCCGTGTCCTCGAATGAACTTGTTCTCATAAGCTGTAAGCAAAGCAAATGGCCTTGAGGCTGTGCTGGCTGGAGCTGGGCGTGAGGGGGGGCGTGGAGAGGTGAACCCTTCGTCCTCCACCACAGCCATTGCCACACCCCTCCATGCGTGGTTCAGAACTGCAGGATTAGCTGACTGTCTCTAACGTTCCCTTTAGCTCTATATTTCTGTAATTTTATGGAACCTGCCGAGCAGGGAAACATCTAGAGATTGCAGAGATCTGCACCCAAATGGAAACAATAAGACCCATAGTTCCATAATGTGACCTTGAGTTCACCTGGATGAAGCTTTCAAGGGTGATGAAGACCACGTCTTTCTACTGGGACTGACAGTTCCTGCTCGTTGTCATTCAACCCCTTCTCTTCACTGAAGCTTCTAGCTCTTTGCCTCCACCTACGATCCATCCAGGTCTCTGCTGTGGCGTATGGTCCCTCGATACCGGGAGATGCTGAAAAGAAATCAGCCCGTCAGTCCCAGCTCTCTCAGAACCTATCTACAAATATCAGCCCATCTGAATATTCGTGATAACCAACTGAATATTTATGGTACCAAAAAACTGCTCCATACTGTCCTGTCTTCTCCCCCACCTGCATACAGTCTTGCTAATGCCCGCAGTCTTCCCTCCAGTGTGGCTGGGGCCCCTTCCCTTACCCCTCACCATTGACCCTGCCTGCCACTCATTGCTCTGCTCTGCATCCTCCCCCATTATTGTTCACCCCAACACGTCAGTCCTTTCAAGCTCAGCCTGCCTCAGTCGTCCAGAGAAGCCTTTTCTGAATGACATCCGCACCTGTTCAGATAGTTACAACATGGCTTAAAACCCCTCTCAGAGTGGAAGCTTTCCACGAACTTTAAGCGGCTCATCTCTCTACAGGGAAATCCCAACCTTGCACTGGGTCCATAAAGATAGATACTAAATCCTAACAAAAACAACAAAGTAACAACAACTAGCCTTTACTGATGAGGCACTGGCGGTTCGGTGGTAGAATTCAATTCCCGGCCAATGCACTCCTTGAGCAGCCACCACCCATATGTCAGTGGAGGCTTGCGTGTTGCTGTGATGCTGAACAGGTTTCAGCAGAGCTTCCAGACTAAGACAGACTAGGAAGAAAGGCTTGGCGATCAACTGCCAAAAATCAGCCAGTGAAAACCCCTGTGGATGACAACAGTCCAATCCTGTTGTATATGGGGTTGCTATTAGTCAGGAGCTGACTTGACAGCAGTCAACAACAGCCTTTTTGAGCAATGATGATGCTCACTTACAATGTGTGAAAAATTGTAATAAAAACTTTACAGGTCTTAATCTTCCTTAAGGCAAACCAGTGAGTAGCTCCTGAGTAATATCACCACTTTATCAGCCTCCAGTTTTCTTATCTGTAAGATGGATAAATGTCTGCCTTGTATTATGACATGGATGAAGCAATGAAAGGGAACAAGCTTTGATATAGCTAGTAGTGAAACCGATATTAGTTTTTTCTCCTCTCTCCCCTTCACCTGTTCTTCCCTCTCCCTTCCTCTGGGTTCTTTGTCAGGGAATGGGGATGGCTAAATGACCCAAGGAGTGAGCTCAGAGCCTCACAGAATCAGACACACGAGGAGAAGCAGTTATTTCTGGGGCTGCCCTGTTTACGCAGCAGCCCATGTGCTGATGAGGACGGATGAGGCTGTGTGCTGGAATGGACCCACACTCCCGGAGGAGGCAGACCACAGGCAGCCAGTTTGCACAGCTGGGATGAGTGGTCCCATTGCGAACTCTGGACCTGGCCCCTTGTTTAGTGCACAGAACCACCTTTGTGGTCTTCCTACCGACTGTACATCACCTGGAGACCCAACCCCAGACACACTACCTCTTCCTGGCCCACCCTACTCTCCTGAGAAGCAAGAAGACACAGCACTGGTCCTAGATTTAGGCAGCTTCCCTCTGGATCTGCCACCCACCCTCTGTGTGGTTCTCAGTAGGTCACCCAATCTTTCAGAGTCCTGGTATACCCCTTGGCAAACGGGCATAATCCCTGCCCTGTCCCCTTCATTCGGTTGTTGTGAGAATTAAATGGAGTTATGGCTGCAAAAGACTTTGTGAAGACATGGTGAACTTCATATGTTCTTCCTTCCAGGAAGCCTTCCTCTTCCCCCCTCAGCTGAATCAATCTTGCATTGCTGTGCACTGACTCCTGAGTATTGACAATGTGCCCCTGTTAGTCCACTTAGTCCACCCTGCTGTTGAGCTAGCTCTGACTCATGGCGACCCCATGTACAACAGAACAAAACATTGCCCGGTCCTATCATGACTGTGGGTATGCTCAAGTCCATTGTTGCAGCATTGTGTATTCTGAGTGCCTTCCAATGCAGGACAATATTCTGTTATGATCCATAGGGTTTTCACTGGCTGATTTCCAGAAGTACATCACCAGGCCTTTCTTCCTAGCGTCTTAGTCTGGAAATTCTGCTGAAGCCTGTCCACCATGGGTGACCCTGCTGATATATGAAATATCAGTGGCATAGCTTCCAGCATCATATCAACACGCAAGCCATTACAGTCAGTAAACAAAATATAGGCATTTAGGTGACCAGAATATTAAGAATAATTGCCTTCTTCTTGGTATTATTATCATTGGGGAAGAAATGAGAATCAATATAGTGCAAGGGTTAAAAGCATGTATTTTTAAAACTGAGGTATAACACAAGTACTAAAATATGAAAAGCATACTAATCTTAAGTATATAACTCGATTTTTTTACACATCTATCAGCCTGTTTGTCTGTCTATTCATCCCTCTGTCCTTCCATCCATCCCCTCTTCCTATATCCAGCACCTACAGAAAAGCATAGAACATTTCCATCACCACACAAGGTTCCCTCATGCCCCTTCCCACTCTGTCTATCACCCCCGGAGGTAACCACTGTTCTGACTTCTGTCAATATCAAATAGCTCTGTGTGTTCTCGGCCTTCGTATAAATGGGATTACATGGCACGTGCTGTCTTGTGTTTGGCTTTTCACATAACAAAGTATTTGTGAGAGTCATCCATGCTGGTAGGTGGCGGCTGCTCTGGATAATAAGGAGTGATTCCCATATATCTGTTTGCCTGCCACACCATAACCTCTATGGGGGCAGGCGGGCAGGGTATGGATCTTAGTCATCTCTACATTGACCATAGCACAGTGCCTGGCACCTGGTAGCTACTGAATACATGTTTAATGAATGAAGCAACAAAAGGCCCTTTTCTGCCTGGACTCAGCCAGCATGTTTCCTCTGATGCGCTGCTCAGATCTGCAGGTCAGGGAAGGAGGTTTTGGTAAGGCTGGGCGCCAGGCCCCAGTAGAGAGAGCTGGTGATGTGAGTGGGAAGTAAGAAGCAGCAAGAGTCTGATGTGAAACAGAGTCCACTCCTTTCCACCACTTCCCGGTGTTCAACCACAGAACACGTCAAGGCAATTGCACGAAGGCTTTGAAGTAATTGCTTCTTGTCTCTGAAATTGCTTCCCCAACTTCTGGGCAAGCCCCTCAAGTGGCTTCTGAGAGCCCCAGCTGTTTAATATCCAGCCTGCTGATAAGGGAGATTGTTCATCAAACCCCAGAACCCGACTGCCTTCAAAAGGGACCGTTGACAACTCGGCTGCAGAGGTCTCAGACAAATGGCTGCCGAGCGATTGCCCAGCATTAGGCAGAAAACATGATTAAAGGCCAGAAAATAGGACCTGTGAGGAAAGGATGAAGCAATCGGTTTGATTTATTATGACAGAGAACAAATAACAATGTGCAAGTTGGTAGAAATTTGCTGCAAGAAAGATGGCGATGCCCAGGTCAATGAGGACGGCACAGGAATAGAGGGCATGAACTGCCACACAAGGGATTTTGTCCAGACGTAAGGAAGAACTTTCCACTGTCTGGAAACTGGCTCAGGCAGGTATGACCTGGTCTCCCAGAAGTGGCTTTGTAATCTGGTTTTCTTGGTAAGACTGATGGGCTCCAGCCTAGCAAAGAAAACAGTTGCCATTTAGTTGATTCTGGCTCATGGCGATCCCTGGCATGTCAGAGTAGAACTGTGCTCTGTACAGTTTTCAGTGGACAATTTTTCAGAAGTAGATCACCAGGCCTTTCTTCCAAGGCATCTCTGGGTGGACTCAAACCTCCAACTTTCAGTTAGCAGCTAAGCACATTAACCATTTGCACCAACCAGAGACTCCCCTGAGTTTCTACCACAGAAATCCAACCATGTTTTACCTGGGTGCTGGAATATAGAGAGTGATGAGTTTTTATACTTCTCCCTTCTGAATAGATCCAGGAGTCTTGGAAAGTCCACCAGACAGGGTGTGTGGGAGCAAGGAGCCAGCATGGCCCCTGGACATCATCAAGTCTTCTACTAGGCAAAGCCCCATGTCTCGGCATGGGTCCAATCACTGGCCCCAGGGCATAGCTGAAGTCCCTGAATATCACTTAATCAGCTAGCAACCAACAAAAGCCATAATTAATGGGTTGTGCCTGTGATAACAAGTGTGCTTGCAAAACAGTGAGATTTTCTTTTCAATATAGAATCTTATCAGTTAATTGATGTTTCTAGTGGTTTCTGTCTTCATCAGGAGTTATTAGTATATCCAGAGAGTGTGTTTTGAACCTGTTAAAAATAACAATCTCAGACTTAATGGTCTGAGAGTGGAGGGACCCTGGAAGACATGGCCCCCAGACTCTCTGTTAGCCCAGAACTGAAACCATTCTCAAAGCCAACTCTTCAGACAAAGATTAGACCGGACTATGGGACATAAAATGATACTCGTGAAGAGTGTGCTTCTTAGCTCAAGTAGATACATGAGACTAAATGGGCAGCTCCTGTCCGGAGGAGAGATGAGAAGTCAGAGAGGGTCAGGAGCTGGTTGAATGGACACAGGAAATGTGGTGTGGAGAGGAGGAGTGTGCTGTCACATTACAGGGAGAACAACTAGGGTAACATAACAATGTGTGTATAAATTTTTGTATGAGAGACTAACCTGAACTGTAAACTTTCACTTAAAGCACAATGAAAAACAAAAAAAAGGGACAGGAAGAAATTTTGGGGAATGATGGATAAATTCATTGTCTTAATTGTGGTGACAGTTTTATGGATATTAAATTGTACAGTTTACTGTATGTCATTTATACCTCAATAAAACTCTTAATGTGAAAAAAAAAACCGAATCCGTTAAAATAAAAATACGTATAATAAATATAAAATCATCTTTTGATGTACACTTAAATAGCACAAACTCTATATCCAAAGGTGTGAATGCAGGCACAGTTCACAGTTGTGTTGATATTGATGGACATTCAGGTATTAGAGAGATGCAAAAAAATGCAGGCAAAGCCATACAAAGAAAAAAAAGCATCAGCTGAATAAGAGAAAGTTAGAGAAATGGGGGCAAAGGGACAGACAGCAGAGATTAAAGCTTGCTACTGCCACCGCCCCACCCCCGCCACCCGTCTGTCAGTGTATCATGCTGTGGTGGCCTGTGTGTTGCTATGATGCTGGAAGTTCTGCCACTGGTATTTCAAATGCCAACAGGGTCATCCATGGTGAATAGGTTTCAGTGGAGCTTTCAGACTAAGACTAGGAAGAAAGGTCTGGCAATTCACTTCTGAAAATAAACCAATGAAAACCTTATGGATTACAACAGAATAATGCCCAATATAGTGCTGGAAGTTAAGCCTCCCAGGTTGAAAGGCACTCAAAATACACAGTGGCTGCCAGTAGTGGGCTCCAGCATTTTAGCATTCATGAAGGTGGTGCAAGACTGGATGTTTCATTCTGCTGTACATAAGGTCACCATTAACTGGCGCTGGCTCCATGGGCAGCAGCAGCAACAACACTCCTTTTCCTTCCCTCCTCCCCCTCCCAAGTCCCTGAAGGGCAGAGCAAAGTCAGTGTGAATCTATGACCAGTAAAGCATGCCCTGAAGGTTGGAAGGCTTACCTAGTTAGAAGGCATGCTAATGATGGCACCGGTAAGGGTTTCTCCCCACAGTGGGTCACAAGACTTGTCTGTTTTCCAAGACCACTGATTCTTGTCTTAACCACGTCACCCGTATGTGTGGCCAGTGGGAATGAACGAGGCAACCCCCTCACCTCCACTGAGCCCAGGACAGAAGCTCTGAGGCTGCCAAAACGTCAAGTTATTAGCAGGATCTTCTCTGTGGCAACCACCAACGTTATCACCGATGTGAGGCAGCTTGCAATAAGAGCAGCTTGCAATAACAGCGACTTGTAGTGTGTTTTCCTTCACTTCCTCCTTCCTGAGATGATGAACATGGCTGACAGTGTTTTGTCAACTATAACAACCTATATAATTTTAAGAGACATTTCATGTATTTAACAAGCATTTGAATACCTGCTAGAACTAGGCATTGTGCTAGGTGCTGGGGATGCAGCAATGGATATAAGAAACATTGGCCATGCCCTGCTTTATAGAGAGAGACAGATGATAAGTAAACAAAATGATTAGTTGATTACACATTGTGTCAATGCAGATTTGACAGAGATGAACTGGGATTTGTGGAGTAGAATAATAAGTTTGGCCTCTTCAGAGAGATCAGCTCTGGTCTCTCCAAGAAGTCATTTAAACCAAGATTTGGAGGCTGTAGGAAGCCAGCCAGAGAAAAGTAGAAAATGAGCTCCCACACAGATGCAACGAGACGCACAAGGGACCCAAGGAGGGAAGAACATGACTGGTCCTGGGAACTGAACACTAAGGAACATCAAGGAGTTTGGATTTTACTCCAAGGGCAGTAGTAGGGTTTGCAGCAGGGGTGTGACATGATCAATTAATGTTCGGAAAAGATCAGTTTGGCAGCTGTACGGAGACTGGATTTCAGGGAGTAGAGCGATCGGCTGGAGGGTGTTGCGGTGGTGTGGTCCAGAGAGATGATGGCGCCTTGGGCAGCAGCTGGATCTCGAGTGTGTTTTGGAGCAACAGGACTGGCTGTGCAGTAGGGTTATAGAGGAGGGCTGTGAGGGGAAGAAGAATCAAAGCTAACCTTTATGCTTCTGGCTTTGGACACTGGTTGGTTGGTGATACCATTTTTGAAACGTGCAAGAATGTGCTTGGGGGTGAACTGTTGTTCTTACAATTAGCATGATCCCCACCCCACCCCCCAACACACACACACACTCAGGTCTCAGAAAGGGCACTACTGGTATTGACTTTGGATTTGGTCTTTCTATTTCACAGTCTCTCTTTCTGAACATCAGAGTTCTCGCTCCCGACTCCACAACCTCAGTCAGCACTGTGGACATTTTGGACAGAATAATTCTTTGTTGTTGGGGGCTGTCCTGTGTATCATGGGATGTTTGGCATCATCTCTGGCCTCCATTCACTAGATGCCAATAGCACGGTTCCCCCAAGTCATGACAATCAAAAATGTCTCCAGACATGGCCAATTGTCCCCCTTGAGACAAAATTGCCCCTGGTTGAGAACCCCTGCTCTAGAATAGATCTGGGGCATGGGAGCTGGGAAGAGCATAGAACTGTTTATTTAGGAAGAATAGCCCAATGGTCGCATGGAGTTCTATGATCTGTCCGTCTCCTGAATCAAGGCATTTCCTGCAGCTTCTGGGCAAAGTACAGTCTGGGAGTGACAGACGGGGACAGGGAGGCAACCTCACTCAGCAGCAAAGGAAAGTGAGCCAAAATAAATAAAAAGTACTCGTGCCAGGTTCTGCCCGTGATTTTCCTGTTTAATCCCCATGACCAGCCATTTTACACACAGGGAAGCAGAGGCATTGAGAGACCAAGTGGCATGCCTGTGATGATGATGTCATTGAGCGGTGGAGGCAGGGTTTGAACTCAGGTCTTTGACACCAGATCCTGCACTCTTTCCTGGTGGTCACAGCTGCCTTTGCTGGGGACTGTGACACGACTTGGAATGCACTTGTGTCCAGGGATGCCACAGCTTCAGAAAGGGGGAAGGTAGGGAGCTGTGACCCCTTCTCCTGCCGCCAGTGACACCCCTGTTCTCCCAGATGGGGCCTCAGGTCCGAGCCTGTGGGAACTCCTTGATGAAGGTCGGCCTGTCATTCCTGGGATATCTTATTGGAAAGGGTTTCTGGGCTGCTGCCCAGCCGCCACCCACCACCACCACCACGGTCCCTAGCAGCGGCCTGCTCAGTCCTCTCAGTCCAGGTCCCTCACAAAAGCACAGTCACACCATTATTAAAAGACAGCAACTTACGAGCTAAGCACATCAAGCTTTCTTCAGAGACTTACTAAAGCCTGGGGCTTTTCTTACTAACAGTTATACAAGCATAATTTCATTCCTGAGATGCTCCCCCCTTCCAAGAATTGCAAGCACACCGTCCTCCTCCCCAGACACTCAGACTGCCACTTCACTGGTCAGTTAGGCCCATAGCTTAGAGGTCCTGTGCAGAGACTCCTGGGGCTCAGTTCCACAAGGGATGTGAAGGCACTGGCTTCCTCCACTTGGTCACAGTGATTTTCAACCTGATCCAGTCCACAAACCACATCACAGTGAAAAAGGGCTGCTTTGTAGTTTCTGGCCTGATAGAATATTGCACCCCTCATACCAAAATCTGTTGCTGTCAAGTTGATTCTGACTCATAGCCACCTTATAGGACAGATTAGAACTGCCCCATAGGGTTTCCAAGGAGCACCTCGTAGATTTGAACTGCTGACCTTTTGGTTAGCAGCTGAGCTCTTAACCACTGTGACACCAGGGCTCCATAGTTCGTAGCAAATTCCCTATCAAATTCAATAAATGTTTACTAAATTGATGGAGAGAGGGAAAGATGAATAGAAAGGTGAATAGAAGAAAGGGAGAGAGGGAGGGAAAAAGGAAGGAAGGAAAGAAGGGAGGGAGGGAGAGAGAGAGGGAAGGAAGGGAGGGAGGGAGGGAAGGAAGGAAGGATTAAGAAGACTATAGATCATTTACCCTGCTTAAATTCACTGTCCCAATTCATAAAATCCCATTAGAAATCATGCAACCACAATTTTGACTTTCTATGAAACACCAGTGGGATATTACGTAGTTTTTCTTTCTAATTTTTTATTAATTGAATATGTAAGGTGAAGAGTAAAGAAGTGTACAAATTTAGATTTTTTTCTTATGAAGGTGATTGTCACCACAAATCATAGATAGCATCATATGAGTATGATTTTAAAATCTGCCTTATGAAAAACTTAGATGTGGAACATGGAATTATTCACTATTTCAAGGGATTGTTGAGAGGAGGTATACCATTTAAGGGTAGCATGGAGACATCAGACTGCGGATGGAATACTAGCTCCACTACATGCGAACTTGGGACCTTCAACGAGTTACTTAACTTCTGTGAGCCTCTTTCCTCATCCACACCAGTTAAGCCAGCTGCTGTTGGATCAACTCCAACTCATGGCAACCCCATGTATGTCAGAGTACAGCTATGCTCCATAGGGTTTCCAGTGGCTGATTTTCCCAGAAATAGATTGCTAGGACTTTTTTTCAAGGCACCTCTGGATGGACTCAAACCTCCAACCTTTCAGTTAGCAGCCAAGTGCATTAACCATTTGCACCATCCAGGGACGACTTCTTTATCCATAAAGTGGAGATAATAATGATATCTACTTCAAAAAGGATATTGAACCTACAAGATGCTTGTAAAGCTCTTTACACAGGGTTTGGCTTTTAGCAAACACTACACAAATAAAAGCTGCTATTATTCTTCACTTTACTAAATGATTCCCCATTCCTTTAAAGAGTGAAAAGTCTTTATGACTCTTTCAAAAGGTTTTTATTTTTAAAAATGCAGAAAAGCAAGGTGAAAATGAGTTGCCTTAAGGAAAGAAGTCTAAGGTACAGCCCCTGCTCCTCCAATCCCACCCTCCAGTTCTTAAATGCTTCTAACAGAGTCCAACATTCACTATGCTTTATTACATATGCATGTATGTATATGGGACTCCCTGCGTTGGGTAAACAGTTAACATGCTTGGCTGCTAACCAAAAGGTTTGTGGTTTGAGTCCACTCAGAGGCACCTGGAAAGAAAAGCCTGGTGACCTACTTCCAAAAAGTTAGCAGTCGAAAACCCTATGGAGCACAGTTCTACCCCGACAGATGCGGGGTTGTCATGAGTCAGTCAATGCCACAGCAACTGTTTTTTTATATATGTATATAACACATATGGAAACCCTGGTGGCGCAGTGGTTAAGAGCTACAGCTGCTATCCAAAAGGTCGGCAGTTTGAACCCACCAGGCGCTCCTTGGAAACCCTATGGAGCAGTTCTGCTCTGTCCTATAGGGTCGCTATGAGTCGGAATTGACCTGATGGCAACGGGTTGGTTGGTTGATTTATAACACATCTTTTTATGTAAATGTGAGATCGTGCTATCTGCATTGTATTGGTCTGGAACTTGTTTATTTCACCAGACACTATGTCATGGTGAATGTTCCTGGGCAGCTCACCCAGATCTATCGTTCTCTGTTTTCACAGTACACGCACACCGTCATCCATCTAACCTGTCCCGTTGATGGACACTTAGGTTGTGATCCTCATGCATCTCAAGGGTGATATGATATAATATGAAAACCTCTCGCTTATACATTTTGGAAATACACATTAAGTACATTTGGGAAAGGCTATTGAAGATTCAGCAGAGGGTTTACAGAGGGTTGTTATTTTAGAATTTGCCTAAATTTACAAACCATAAACCATATATATGGTCGAGAGACTTTGTTTTATTTCCTTCTATCTGGATCAATTTTAATCATTAATGTCATAATTGGCTCAGTCCTCATGCCTGCCCTGGGCCATAGCCCCATCGCCCAAAGGAGAACGCATTTTTCAGAGATTTGGGTGCTGGAGGGAGGAGGCTCCGTTTTCATCTTGCCAGAGGGATCCTCAAGTCCCGTCACCTTAGGAAAGGTGTGGCCACAGCTAAACTGGCCACCTCAGCCCAGTCCCAGCTTTTCTTTCCATGCAGGCACTGTGCACATGCTCACGTTCCTGAAATGAATTTATATTCCCTGGAGAAGACGCCCAGAAGGCTCACAGTCCCATTGTGGAAGAAAGTCTCATCCTGTCCCCAGGCAAAGAAAACAATCATGCAAAAAATACATCTCATTTTATAAACTCCATGTTCATGCTTTTTGTTTAAGGAATCAAAAAGCCGCCTTGGGTATGTTCCTTCTTTTCTCCTCGTTACTTACCAAAAGATTTAACTCCTCACGCCGGCACTCAGTCTTCAACCACTTGGCCTCTAGTGACTGTTCCCTGGAAAAGATCTCTGCAAAGGATCCCCTCCCATTTTCCCAACCCACTGCATCCTTTCCTGCTGTGCCCACTGCTCTCTCTGCTCCTTCTGCCATCCCATCTCCACCTGACTAAGCCCTACATGGTGTTCAGGACTTAGTACTAGGCCAGCTCCCCCAAGAAGTTTTGACTATAATTATTTTGTCTCTCTTTTAAATTATTTTAATATTCATTTGTTATTAGCCGCCATTGAGTTGACTCCTCCTCATGGTGAGCTTATGTACAACAGAACGAAACGTTACATGGTCCTATGTTGTCCTCACTATCACCAGCATGTTTGAGTCCATTGTTCTGCCTATTGTGCCAATCCATCTCACTGAGGGCCTCTCATGCTCTCATTGGCCATCCACTTCAGCAAACATGATGTCCTCCTCTAGTGACTGATCTCTCCTGATGACGTGTCCAAAGCAAGCTAGTCAGGCAATATTCTGTTGGGATTCATAACGTTTTCACTGGCCAATTTCCAGAAGTAGAATGCCAGGCCTTTCTTCCTAGTCTGGAAGCTCTGCAGAAACCTGTCCACCCCAGGTGACCCTGCTGGTATTTGAAATACTGGTGGCACAGCTTTAAGCATCATAGCAACATGCAAGCCATCATAGTACAACAAACGAACGAACGGATGGTGGTAATATTCATTATGCCTTGCATATTCAGTCTTATTTTGCTAATGTGTGTGTGTGTGTGTGTGTGTGTGTGTGTACATATATACACACACACACACATAGTTTATGATCTCTATTAGATTATTGGGTCATAGTGGAGAGGGATTGGTTCATATAAAGCATTTTCATTTTTTTACTATCTACAGTATGGTGCACATAATAGGCACTTAATACATGTTTAAAAACACTGCACTAGGGTAGGAACTTGACTTGCAGCCACATCTTCAATTTTTCCAAACCAGTATCTAGTTGATGGGCTTTCCCCACTATGTAAGGAGATCTGGGCAGGGGAGGCTTCATTAAGCACCCAGCCTCCAGGAAGGGTGGTGCTGGTGGAGGCATGGGAGAAAGGGTGAGTATGGTCCTCAGCTGAGGGAGTGAAAGGACACTTGGGAGAGGCTGGAAATTGATGAATGGACGGGAACTCAGGAACAAGTCAAGTAGTTCCCTCAGCCTATTTCCTCAGCCTGTTCCCACCTGCCTTCTCCTTCTTCAGCTCCCACTGCCCAGTCACCCCACAGGGCCAGCGTGCTCTGCTGTCTCTGCGGAGTCCCACGCTTTGTGGAGGAATGGCGGGTGTGGCATGCTCCAAGGCTGAGCTTCAGATGGGGTTACCTTGCTGTGCACCAGAGAAGGGCAGCCTTATACAACTGCATCCGTTGCGAGACCCCCACACCTTGTCCTCAGCCCCGCCTGGAAGAAACGCCTTCAGAGAAGAGACAGCATGTAGATGGTCATGTTGCCTTGGCTGCTCTCAACTCAACTCTGCAGGCGCGAATATCACACACACTCCAGTCCAAACCCAGTGCTTGACACATTTAAGCTGAAGAACGTTTTCACTGAATGGGATTGTGAGGAAAAGGATGACAGGTGAGGGGAGAGCCCCATTCTCTTCCTCTGGTGCAGAAGGTCTGTTGCAGCATCCGCTGTTCACGCAGTCAGCAGCCTGGACCAGGTGCTGGCATCAGGGTTCAAGATCATAAGCACACACAGCCCCGATACAGTGCCAGCCACACAGCTGTGGCCCACATGTGCTTGTGGAAGGCGGGGATGAAGGAATAAAAACATCACGATGATAAAAGGGCCTGTCATCAAGCTACGAATGTTGATGCAGAGCCTGAGCATGCTTGGATCCCCAGGACAGAGGGGTTCTCATCCGTGGGGGTTGGTGAGGGAAAGAGCTCAAGGACTAGTAACAGGCCTTGATGGATAAGGGGACATTCCTAAAGGAGGAGAACCCTCCCCACTGCTAGGTCCCCTAAAGTGCCCTGGGGGTTGGTGGCAGCTCTGGCTGAAAAGGCTTTTTATAAAGAGGAGAGGGGAACCTAAAGCTCACAGCCCCAGAGCCACTTCTTCTGAAGCGGCCTGCCCAAATGTGGACACACACAACCTGAAGTCCCTAGGGGTCTGTCCCCATGGACAGGAGACAACTGGATGGACCTTTGATCACAGATGTTTTGGATTGAATTGTGTCCCCCTAAAATATGAGTTGGAATCCTCACTCCTATACCTATGCATGTAATCCCATTTGGGAATAGGGTTTTCCTTGTTATGTTAATGAGGCCATACCAGTGCAGAGTGTGTCCTAAACCTAACCACTTCTGAGTGATATAAGGAGATTAGACCCAGAGACAAGCACAGTGGGGGAGGACAGATGCCACATGAAGATCCCCAAGGACCGAGAAACACTGGGACTCCAGAAGATGAAAGAGACAAGGATCTTCCCTGACAGCAGACATAGAGAGGGCACTTTCCTAGAGCTGGTGCCCAGAATTCGGACTTCTAGCCTCCTGAACTGCAAGAAAATAAATTTCTGTTCTTTAAAACCTCCCACTTGTGGTATTTCTGTCATGGCAGCGCTAGAAAACTAAGACTGTGTAATTGTGTGGGTGTGCCAGACTGACTCACTCACCTGTCCATTTTCCAAGCCTTTGCCTTCAGCTGAGTGGCTACATAACTCCCTGCTAGTCCCTGCAAGTACATTTCTAAAACAGAGGGCACATGCCTGGAATCAGAAATCTTAGGTTCTGATTCCACTTCTGCCTCTTACTAGCTCTCTGACCTCAGGCAAGTGGGTTATGGGACCTCAGTCCCTCCTCTATGAAATGGCAAGACTGGATGAAGATCCTACTGGCTTTGCAATTCTAGGAGCTGCCAGTCAGCCCTTTCATAACGGGGAACTTAGAGGGGGAGAGAGAGGACAGGAATTGTGTGTTTGCTGTGGTTGAAGGGAATTTCCCACCTCCTCCACAACCCACACTTTGGCTTTTTCAGGGGTCTGTAGTACTGGACATTGTAGGTTCAGGGGTAAGAACTCTTGCCTTCCATGCAGGAGACCCGGATTTGATTCCCTTCCTGGCCAATGCACTTCATACACAGCCACTATGCATCTGTCAAGGAGGCTTGCGTGTTGCTATGATGCTGAACAGGTTTCGGCGGAGCTTCCAGACCAAGACATTGAAAGAAAGGCCTGGTGATCTACTTCCAAAAACCAGCCAGTGAAAACCCTATGGATCACAACGGTCTGAGCCACAACAAATCATGGGGATAGTGCAGGGCCAGGCAGCGTTTTGTTCTGCTGTGCATGGTTTGCCATGAGGCAGGGGCCAACTCCACGGCAGGTAACAATCACAACAACTAGTGCATAGATTGAGTGTGTAACGAAGTGGGGGAAAAGAAGCCATACTGAACTACCTGTTATTGAACTGGAATGTTTGGGTGGCCAGAATTCACTGCATACCACCATCATACGGTCATCCGAACTCTGGTGTCTGCATCCCCCCGTTTCAAGCGATGGCTTCTTGCTGGCTGGCTGTGGAAACGTGCAGCACTCATTTCTTGTGGCTGCTGTCATCAGTTCTCACAAACTTAGCAGCTTAAAACAATCCAGAACTATCATCTTACAGTTCTGGAGGTCAGAAGTTTAACTCAGAGTCACGGGGCTAACATCAAGGTGTCAGTAGGACTGTATTCCTTCAGGGAAGCACCAGGGGAGATTCAGTTCCTTGTTTTTTCCAGCTTCTGGAAACTGCCCTCATTCCTTGTCTCGTGGTCCCCTCCCCACATCGCTCCACCCTCTGCTTCCCTGGTCACATCTCCTCTGACTCCTAGTCTCCTCCTCCGTCCTCTGAGGACCCCTGTGATCATACTGGCATAATCCTGGACCATCTGCCTACCTCAAGAGCCTTAACTTAATCACACCTGCAAGGTCCCTTGGCCAGGAAGGGTAGCATATTCACAGGTTTTGGGACATTTTGGGGGCCCCCTGCCAATCCTGACCCACACTGCAGTTTGCACTTCCTCATGCCTGTCTTTATGGGTCTTTGTTCCCCAGTCAGACTTCCTCTCTAAACCACCCACCCAGACACCATCCATCCCCCTTTCTCTGCTCCTCCTCGAAAGCCCCACTCACACGAGGTTTAGTAAGGGCTTT
Organism: Dugong dugon; assembly: GCA_030035585.1. Taxonomy (NCBI): domain Eukaryota; kingdom Metazoa; phylum Chordata; class Mammalia; order Sirenia; family Dugongidae; genus Dugong; species Dugong dugon. The sequence continues at coordinate 62,274,285 of CM057470.1, forward strand.
TTCTGAGAATTTGGGGGTACAATGGAGAATACAAGCGAGAGCAGGAAAGAGCTTCTAACTTGACGTCAGACATCATTGATCCTAGGAATTCACTGGCCATTGCCTGCAATGGGGACCTTCTCACAGCCCCGTGTCTCTCACGCCCAGTGTGGTTGATCTCCTCTCTGCTCAGGTATCACCCTCATGCTGACTGAGTTGATGCTAGAAAACCCCCATCTCTCCTGGCTAAGCCGACTTTGTGCAAGTCCTAAAGGTCATTAAATGCCTGCTCAACAACAGGCCATGGGTCTGTGCCGTCCCTCTCAGCGGTCACCAGAAACACCAGAAGCTTTGAAATTACAGGGTTTTTCTTTAACCTGGAATATCCCTCTTGCTAATGTCAGTGACCTTATGGGAAACGTCACCAAGATGTAGTCTCAAGTCGTCCAGAGTTAGCATCCCTGAGATTGGGGACTTATTTCCCTTCTAATTTTTCATTCATTCAGTGAGTGTTTCCTGAGCATCTACTATGTCCAGGTACTGTTCCTGGTCCCAGGGTTATAACGATTAACAAGCCAGAGATGATCTCTAGAGAGTTTATGGACCAGCAAGGAAGACATGCATGTGTTTGTACACACACACGCACACATACATGCACAGAGATGTAACACACACACACACACACACAATTTACTCTCACTTAGGAGAGGGTTCAGGTTTAATTTAAATATAACCCCCCACCCCATTTATAGATTTTCAACATCACCTCTAATTTCTATCTTGACCATGATGTGACAATGGTTCTCAGCTTCTCAGCCTCCTCTGTTACTTCTCAGATGACAAAAAGTCATGCCAGCATGACCTCATCCCTGCCTAAAAGAAGGGAAGTTAGAGGAAGACAGCCAGGACAGCGCCTGTCCCTGTGGCCTTGGTAGCCAAATCAGATGCACTTAAGAGCCCCCAGCTCATGCAGGCCCAGCCGCTCCCCAGGGCTTCTGACAGGGACGTCTTTTGCTCTCTGCCTCAGCTGGGTCTCAGCTCTCCAGGAGCAGGAATAAATGATGGATTAAAGGGCATCTTCTTGCAGCTCCTGTTGGTGTCAGAGGAAAACAATACCCTGTTCCAAGAGCACAGTGGGCGGAACAGATACAGTGGAAGTGCCTGGAGGCAGGTTTGTTTGGGGTAAGCCCCATCATCCACATCACCAAGAAGCGAGGCTTCGCCGCCCCCAATCCACCCTGCCATCCAGTGTGTGCAGCAAACATCCTTGTTCCCGTTAGATACAGCTTCTGAAATCTTTAAAGCTTCCAGAATCTCCGTGATATTAGCGAGTGGTTTATTTTTCCCCTGGAAGCTTATGGAAGCATAAAACATTAAAGCTGGAAGGGACCTCGGAGGATAGATGCATTATTTAATTAATATTTTTAGTTCTCCCAGTTCAACAACGGGGAGATGAGTTCACTGCATTCACCGCCGCCTGCCTTGCTGCCCTTTCCCCACCCAACTCCCCAGGCCAGCTGTCACCTTGAAAACCATCTGTGAGGCTTCCTGAGTTCCTGAAACACGGTCCACATGGTCCCGTGGGTCCTTCCTCCTGCCCATAAGCACAGCCATAGCTTCTGTCTGGTCCCAGCATTGTAACTGGGTTACAAAAGGGCAGGTGGTGCACAGACCAGGCCCAGATTTAATAAGCTAGCAGGGACAGAACCGTCCTCTAGGGTGCAGCCTGGATGCAAGGCCTTTCAAGAAAGTGGGTTACTGGGCCTGATTCTGCTCATCCAGTGAGAACTGAGGCAGGCTTGAGGCCCATTTTCCTCTGAACACTAATCTTTGGAGAGAACAAACCAAACCTGTTGCCATCGAGTCAATTCCAACTCATAGCAATCCTATAGGACAGAGTAGAACTGCCCCATAGGGTTTCCACAGAGTGATTGGCGGATTTGAACTGCCGACCTATTGCTTAGCAGCCAAGCTCTTAACCACTGCACCACCAGGAGAGAGGGAACCCTGATATATTGGGGTTATTCTTAGAATAACAGGACCAAACCAAACCAAACCCATGGCCGCCAATCGATTCTGAATCATGGCGACCCCATGTGTTACAGAGTAGAACTGTGCTCCATAGGGCTTTCTTGGCTGTAATCTTTATGGAAGCAGATCACCAGGTCTTTCTTTCACGGCACTGTTGGGTGGGTCACTAGCCAAGCACAAACCATTTGTGCCACCCAGGGACCTTAGGAGAGAGGGAAGCATGGTATAGCAGGGCTATTCTTGGAGACATAACAGGACAGCGCCTGGGTTTGTCAGCCACAGAGGCTAATTTAAGCCTGAGCATCAAAAAGGGAAGCTTAGAGCCCATCGTTCCTTTTCAAGGGAGAAGGCACAGGGTGACTCCATGAGTTGTGACCACAAAGCTACCCAACCCCCCCTCCCCTCCCCCTGAGGCTCCTGTCTAGAGTGCAGGTCAGTGTCATTGGGAGGGGACATCAGGGTGTCCCTGTGTCCACCACCACAGGCCTCACTCTTTTGCATGGGCCCACAAGGGTCAGAACCTCCCCATCCAGAGAAGCCCCAAGATCCTGCCCTGTGCTTTCTTGAGTTTTAGGGCTGACAGTGCACTTTACTGTGGGTGCCAACCCTCTCCGAGAGACCGTGCCTAAGACTGGGGCCAGAGGAGAGCAGGCTGCTGTAGCATCTCCCCATCACCGAGTCTTGGATCATAACTTACCAGATCAGTGTGTCCTTCCTGTCCAGCCCCCTGTGAGCAAGAAGCTATGACCCATTTGTCAGGTTATCGTCCTACAGTGGCTTGCATGTTGCCATTATAGTGGAAGCTATGCCAGTGGTATTTCAAATACCGGCAGGGTCACACATGGTGGACAGGTTTCAGTGGAGCTTCCAGACTAAGACTAGGAAGAAAGGCCTGGTGATCTACTTCTGAGTACTAGCCAACAAAAACTGTAGGGATCACAGTAGAGCATTGTCCAACTTGCTTGCTTTGGACATGTCATTGGGAGGGATCAATCGCTGGAGGAAGACATCATATTTGATGAAGAGGAGGGCCAAGGAGAGTGAAGAAGACTCTCAGCGAGATGGACTGATGTAATAGCTGAAACAATAGACTCGAACATGCCAGTGAGTGTGAGGATGACCCAGGACTAGGCAACATTACTTCCTGTGGTACATAAGGTCACTGTGAGTCACAGCCAACTCAACAGCACCTAACAACTACAAGAACGTGAGCAAGAAAGTCTTCCCTAATGGAGGCCCCAACCAGCACCTGTCCTCAGCTGGCTGTCCCTGCTGCCACCATTTCCTCTGAAGATAACTCATTGTCCCCAGTGCCCTCCCAAGGACAGAGACTGCCTCTGGTGCAGAGCTAACAAGCAGAATGAGCCCCCTGTATTGGGCAGAATAATGGTCACCCAAAGATATCTACTTCCTAATCCCCAAAACTGTAACTATGTTACCTTCCATGGCAAAAGGGACTTTGCAGATGTGATTAAGTTAGGACTCTTGAGATGGGGAGATGATCCTGGATTATCCAAGTGGGCCTAATGTACTCACAAGGGTCCTTATAAGAGGGAGGCAGGAGAGTCAGAGTCAGAGAGGGAGGCTGTAAGATGCTGTGCTGCTGGCTTTGAAGACGGAGGAAGAGGCCACGAGCATGGAATGCAGTCAGCTTCTAGAAGCTGGAAAGGACAAGGAACGGATTCTCCCCTGGGGCCTCCAGAAGGAACACAGCCCTGTTGACACCTTGACTTTAGCCCAGTGAGACTGCTTTAGACTTCTGACTTCCAGAATTGTAAGATTTAACAAGTCACTAATTTGGGGATAACTTGTTACAGCAGCCATTAAAAACAAAAACAAAACCTGTTGCTATCAAGTTGATTCTGACTCATAGCAGCCCTATAGGACAGACTCATAGAGGCCCCATAGGATTTCCAAGGCTGTAAATCTTCATGGAAGCAGATTGCCACGTCTTTCTCCTGTGAAGCAGCTAGTGGGTCCAAATCACCAACCTTTTGGTTAGCGGCCAAGTGCTTAACCACTATGCCACCAGGGTTCTTTTAGGAAACTATACACCCCTTAAGGAGGAGGAAACCAGAGTAGGGGTTGGGGGTGTCCTGCCTTCTTACGGACAAGGCTCAGTTGAGTTAAAAGGGGCTCAAAGGAGGCAACCTCAGAATTCCGCCTTCGTGGCTCCCCCTCCAGTGCTGGCCTTTCCTCCTCCTCCCTCCTTCTCCCACCACCCAGCAGAGCTGCAGCTCCAGCCTCACCTGCCCCAGGAGGAAGCAGCTGTCTCCTGTTGGTACACCTGCCTGGCCTCAGCAGCTCCAGCTCTCCTCACCCCAGGACTGCCTTGGTTCCACTTAGCAAAAACCCCCTGCCCTTAGCTTTGTCCTTGTGGCCTGGCCAACTCTGAGCACCTTTGTTGTTCTCCACTCTGCTGTGCTCCACTACAAATGACCGATTAGGAACACCCAGTGAGAAGGAAGTCAGGGGCAGTGTCATGGATTGCATTGTGTCCCCCAAAAATATGTGTATCAATTTGGCTGGGCTGTGATTCCCAGTATTATGTGATTGTCCACCATTTTGTCATCTGATATGATTTTCCTATGACATGAAGCCTCTGTGATGTTACTGAGGGGGGATAGGTGGCAGTTATATCAATGAGGCAGGACTCAATCTACAAGACTGAATTGTGTCTTGGGCCAATTTCTTTTGGGATATAAAAGAGAGAAGTGAGCAGAGAGACGGGGGACCTCATACTGCCAAGAGAACAGCCCAAGGAGCAGAGTACGTTCTTTGGTCCCTGGGCTCCTGCGCAGAGAAGCTCCTAGTCCAGGGGAAGATTGATGAGAAAGACCTTCCTCCAGAGCTGACAGAGAGAGAAAACCTTCCCCTGGAGCTGACACCCTGAATTTGGACTTCTAGCCTATTAGACTGTGAGAAAATAAATTTCTCTTTGTTAAAGCCATCCACTTGTGGTATTTCTGCTATAGCAGCACTAGATGACTAAGACAGGCAGGTTCCTTATAGGTTTCAGTCCCAGAGGCATATACAGAAACCTGCTGAAGCTCTCACCTTCTCTTGTTTATGAAGAGCTTCCCCCTCAGGGGGACCCAAAAGTCACCCCAAGCCCTATCATTCTGATTCTCTTCCTCGAGGATAATGACACACAGTCCTAGGACCTGCTAGGATCCGGCCTTCCAGAGGCACAGCATCCCCTCTGCAGGGTCTGCCCCCAGTGCGACTACAGGCAGGTGAAATGAGATGCACGGGAGTAGCAACGTAGACCCGGAGGAGACAGGAGTTCAGTTCAGTAGGCATTCAAATCATGACTTGGCACCTGCAGGGCATGTAGGGCAGGGCAAGGAGAAGTCATCTGTTTTGCCCTGACAAACGGGCAGTGTTACCTCATACCACTCTCTCTTGGCAGGCAACAAATGTCTCACCTGAAATGGGGACTTGAGGAAGGGGTGTGCAGAGATTACAGAATCAAACAAGGATGGTGCAGTTCCTGGGGCTGACGACAATGAGGAGTTGTCACAATCCCTAGGTCTAAATAGGCAGGGGAGGAGAGGGTTCCAGAACCTAAAGAAGGCATGGAAAGGGCCAGCTGACAGGAGCTGGAGCCAACCCACACAGCCCAGATGAGGAACATCAGTTGCTGTGGAATCAACCCCAACCCATGGCGATCCCATGTGTGTCAGAGTAGAACTGTGCTCCATGGGGTTTTCAGTGGCTGATTTTTTGGAAGTAGATTGCCAGGCCTTTCTTCCATGGTGCCTCTGAGTGGCCTAGAACATCCATCCTTTCTGTTAGCAGCCGAGTCCACTAACCGTTTGCACTACCCAGGGACTCCAGTTGAGGCACGAGCTAGGGGAATATGTATCCGACTGGTTTCCTTCTTTACCTACCCTGCCATTTCCTGCTGGTGCTCCCCACCAGAAACCAGAGACTCAGGAAGCTTGGGGTGCAGAGTGGAGGTGGAGAGTGGATGTGGAGAAGCTGACAGAAGACACCAGCACATTTACTCTCCAACACACTGGCCTCCTTTCTGTTCTCCAACATGCCAAACTCTCTCTCGACTTTCATGTCTTGGCTCAAATGTCATCTCCTCCAAAGGGGCCTTCACCAACCTCTCCATCTAAAGTAACTGCACTGCCCCTTATGGTATCTTCCATAACACAACACTCACCACTATCTGTAACCCACTTGTTTGTTCCTGGTTTACTCCTTTGCTGTCCCTAGACTGGGACACTTGGATCTGTATGACCCACTGGAATATAAGCTTCTAAGATGAGGGATCATGTTTCACTTTCTTGATTGTAGCTCTAGCAACTAGCACTGTGCCAGACACATATTCTCAACACTTGTTGAATGACTCAATAAACTCACCATGAATGACCGAATGACTGAATGAAACAGAAGTCTGAAGTATGAATAGTAGTTATTCAGGTGGTATGCTGTCACGTGAGACAGAAGGCCAGGAGAAGCATGACATGGCCAGGTCACAGGGGTCCTGTCAGCCACAGGCTCTCCCTGACTCTGTGGAGTGTTGTCTACATGGTGGTGCTTTCCTTCAGTGTGTTTCCCTCACAGGTGCTAAGAAGGGGGCCACACTCCCCACATGGTTGCCTGGAAGACAGAGAAAGCTGAGCCTGGGATGGAAAGAAAAAACACAGCGATCACAGTCCCGTGGCGGGGAACTTCCTAGTCACTGAACTAGTTACATAAACTTACACCAACTCAGGACTGGAATGGGGAACAGCATCCAGGATGGAACAGGGAGGGTCCCCTAAGGGGGGCCTAACTGTCCTATTAGTGGGGCTATTCCAAACTGAGATGGATCTCTTCCATTTGAAGACATCACTTTGGGGAAGGAGGAGGAGATGAAGTATACTTAAAAATTTATGGAGTATGTAAAAAGTAAGCACAGCATGCAAAGAATAGAGGCAGACAATTACTTTATAAAAGTTTCTAAATTTAGAAAACATATAAATGTCAGATGGGATCTATTTTAATTGAAATAGAAGAGACCATATACTTAATAAAATGTGAGCTGCAACCCGAAGTAATAAGACAACAGACTGAAGATGTTTTTAAGGGCATGATAGGTTAAGAAAAGTATGAAAGGAAGCAAATAATGCCACTTGAAATGGCAGTGGGAGCAGCAAAGAGAAAAACAGATTCCCTAAGAAATATCACCATGATGTGAAGGATGAGCTGGAGATGTTCTCCAGATGCTGAAACAAAAAGGACTAAGAGATGAAAGTGGCCAAAGAAAGGACCTTGGAATTTGAGCTCAGAGAGGAGAAAACCAACACAGAGATAAAAAGAGTTCTTGCAAAGAAGTGACATTTCAAGAAAAGGAACAGAATCAATAGAAAGCATGGGACAGAATAGAAGAAAATATTCCTGAACCTAGAAAGACTTGAATGGATGAATGGAATGGACTCATCAGGCACAGTAAATTGAAAGCTACCAATACACAAACATGTATGTTGGTGATTTTCTTTTTAAATTTCAAGGATAAAGGAAGAATTCTACAAAGGACTAGGAAATCAATTTAAAAAACAAACAAACAGCAAGCTATTTGTACTGGTTTCCTAAGGCTGCTATTACAAAGTACACAAACGTGGTGGCTTCAAACAACAGAAGTGTATTCTCTCAGAGCTGCAGAGGCTAAAGGTCCACCATCAGGGTGTCCGTACGAGCCGCGTTCTCTCTCAAGTTCCTCGGGAGGACCCTTCCTTGCCTACTCCTAGCTTCCGCTGGTTGCCAGGAATCCTTAGTGTTCTGTGGCTTCAAGACAGATCACTCTAATCTCTGCCTCCATTGTCACATGGCAATATCCCGTCTCTGTCTCTGTGTCTAAATTTCCCTCTTCTCATAAGGATACCAATCATTTGATTAGGGCCCATGATAACCCAGGATGACCTCATCTTAATTGGATTACATATGCAAAGACTCACATGCCCAAGTACTGGGGGTTTCAACTTGACCATATTTTTAGGGCAACTTAATTCAAACAAGTTAGATTTGCTGCAGAGATCTCCATAACATAATATTACTTAGGTAATATTACTTAGGTAATTCCAGAAGACAGCAAATACAGAGTGGAGGAAAAGGTTATGATCCAAGGACACACTAACCAACTAAGGTATCACTGACTTTTCAAGGCAACAGAAAGACTTTCTCAGATATGCAAAAATTCCAAAAAATAAACCATGCAGATTTTTTTCCTTAAAAAATTATGCTAAGATGCACACGTCACAACCAAAAGAGCTTCCAAAAGGCCAAATGCACTGGCAGTGAATGTGGAAACCACTCAAACTTACAAATCAAATAAGTATTATAAACACAGTTACAAAACCAAATGCAAATATAATGAGTCTTGAAAGCAAAAAAAGAAAAAAAAGAACCCACAATGTAAAGAGAATCATTTATTTACCAGTATTGAATAGGGCTCAAAATTTGACAACATAACAGGTATATCTGGGAGGAAGAAAGGGGAAGATGTAAATATGTATATGTAAAGATATAAGTACACAGTAATTTTATCTTCCTATATATATATGGGGCCCTGGTAGTGCAGTAGTTAAGAGCTTGACTGCTAACCAAAAGGAGAGCAGTTCGAATCTACCAGCCACTCCTTGGAAACTCTATGGTGCAGTTCTACTCTGCCCTATAAGGTCGCTATGAGTCGGAACTGACTTAACAGCACATAACAACAACAAATATATATATATAACAATATATATAAACAAGATATATATTGTATGAAACCTGGTGGCATAGTGGGTAAGTGTTTGGCTTCTAACCAAAAGGTCGGCAGTTTAAATCTCACCATCTTTGCTTCTAAGGAGCATTCTGGCTGTACTTTCTCCCGGACAGTTTTGTTCATTCTCTGGCATTCCATGGTATATTCAATATTCTTCGCCAACACCGTATTTCAAATTCATCAATTCTTCAGTCTTTCTTATTCATTGTCCAGCTTTTGCATGCATACGAGGCAACTGAAAATAACATGGCTTGGATCAGGCAAACCTTAGTCCTCAAAGTGACATCTTTGCTTTTGAACACGTGAAAGAGGTCTTTTGCAGCTGATTTGCCCCATGCAATGCGTCATTTGATTTCTTAACTGCTGCTTCCATGAGTGTTGATTGTGGATCCAAGCAAAATGAAATCCTTGACAATTTTAATATTTTCTTTGTTTATCATGATGTTACTTATTGGTCCAGTTGTGAGGATTTTTGTTTTCTTTATGTTGAGGTGTAATCCACACTGAAGGCTGTAGTCTTTGATCTTCATCAGTAAGTGCTTCAAGTCCTCTTCACTTTCAGCAAGCAAGGTTGTGTCATCTGCATATTACTGTTAATGAGTCTTCCTTGAATCCCAATGCTGCGTTCTTCTTCATATAGTCCAGCTTCTTGGATTATTTGTTCAACATACAGACTGAATAAGTGTGATGAAAGGATACAACCCTACTGCACACCTTTTCTGATTTTAAACCAGGCAGTATCCCTTTGTCCTGTTCAAATGACTGCCTCTTGGCCTAAGTACAGGTTCCACACGAGCACGAATAAGTATCCTGGAATTCCCATTCTTCACAATGTTACCCATAATTTGTTATGATCCACACAGATGAATGCCTTTGCATAGTCAATAAAACAGAAGTAAACATCTTTCTAGTATTCTCTGCTTTCAGCCAAGATCCATGTGTCATCAGCAATGATAATCCTTGTTCCACATCCTCTTCTGAATCCAGCTTGAATTTCTGGCAGTTCCCTATTGATGTACTGCTGCAATCATTTTTTATGAATTATCTTCGGCAAAATTCTACTTGTGTATGATATTATATTGTTCGATAATTTCCACATTCTATTGGATCATCTTTCTTTGGAATGGGCACAAACATGGATCTCTTCCAGTCAGTTGGCCAGGTAGCTATCTTCCAAATTTCTCAGCATATATGAGTGAGCACTTCCAGCATTGCATCCATTTGTTGAAACATCCCATTTGGTGTTCCATCAATTTCTGGAGCCTTGTTTTTCATCAGTGCCTTCAGTGCAGCTTGGTCTTCTTCCTTCAGTACCATCGGTTCTTGATGATATGCTTCCTCCTGAAATGGCTGAACGCTGACAAACCCTTTTTGGTACAGTGACTCTGTGTATTTCTTCCATCTTCTTTTGATGCTTCCTGCATCATTCAATTTTTTGCCCATAGAATTCTTCAGTATTACAACCCAAAGCTTGAATTTTTTCTTCAGTTCTTTCAGCTTGAGAAATGCCAAGCATGTTCTTCCCTTCTGGTTTTCTAACTCCAGGCCTTTGCACATTTCTGTGTGTGTGTGTGTGTGTGTGTGTGTGTGTGTGTGTGTGTATGGAGCCTTCGAACTCACCAGCTGCTCCACCGGAGAAGATGTGGCAGTATGTGTCCATAAAGATTTATAGCCCTGGAAACCCTATGGGGTTGCTATGAGTTAGAATCAACTTGATGGCAGTGGAGATATATGTGTGTGTGTGTGTGTGTGTGTGTGTGTATATATATATATATATATATATATATATATATGTATATACTTATTATTTCAAGTAAAGAAAAATTGACAGAAATAGTAAGGGGGATCATTTCTTGAAGAATACAGAATTCAAAGAATAAAGAAAAAAGTTACTAACTGCAACTCAGGGCCACCCCATGTGTGTCAGAGTAGAACTGTGTTCCATAGGGTTTTCAATTGCTGTGATCTTTCAGAAGTAGATCACCAGGCCTTTCTTCTGAGGCACAGTCTTAGTTATCCAGTGCTGCTATAGCAGAAATACCACAAGTGGATGGCTTTTTTTTTTTTTTTGGTTTATTGTTGTAGTTTAAGTGAAAGTTTACATTTCAAGTTAGCCTCTTATACAAATATTTTTACATACACATTGTTATGTGACCTTAATTGCTCTCCCTATACTGTGACAGCACACTCCTCCTTTCTACCCCTGATTTCCCACGTCCATTCAACCAGCTCCTAACCCTCTCTGCCTTCTCATCTCACCTCTGGACAGAAGCTGCCCATTCAGTCTCATGTATCTACTTGAGCTAAGAAGCACACTCTTCATGAGTATCATTTTATGTCCCACAGTCAAGTCCAATCTTTCTCTGTCTGAAGAGTCGGCCTCAGGAATTGTTTTAGTTCTGGGCTGACACAGAGTCCGGGGGCCGTGCTTTTGGGGGTTCCTCCAGTCTCAGTCAGACTATTAAGTCTGGTCTTTTTATGAGAATTTGAGTTCTGCACCCCACCTTTCTCCCGCTCCATCAGGGACTCTCTGTCGTGTACCCTGTCAGGGCAGTCACTGGTGGTAGCCGGGCACCATCTAGTTCTTCTGGTCTCAGGCTGATGAAGTCTGTGGTTTATGTGGCCCGTTCTGTCTCTTGGGCTAATACTTTCCTTGTGTTTTTTGATGTTCTTCATTCTCCTTTACTCCAGGTGGTTGGGACCATTGATGCATCTTAGATGGCCACTTGCAAGCATGTAAGACCCCAGACGCCACTCACCAAAGTAGGACACAGAACATTTTCTTAATAAGCTTTGTTATGCCAATTGACCTAGATGTCCCCTGAAAGCATGGTCCCCAGACCATCACCCCTGCTATTCTGTCCCTCAAAGTGTTTGACCGTATTCAGGAAACTTCTTAGCTTTGGTTTACAAGTGGATGGCTTTAACAAACAGAATTTTATTCTCTCTCAGTCTAGTAGGCTAGAAGTCCGAATTCAGGGTGCCAGCTCCAGACAAAGGCTTTCTCTCTCTGTTGGCTCTGGAGGAAGGTCCTTGTCATCAATCTTCCCTTGGTCTAGGAGCTTCTCTGTGTAGGAACCCCAGGTCCAAATGACACATTCTGCTCCTAGCGCTGCTTTCTTGGTGGTATGAGGTCCCCTTGTCTCTCTGCTCGCTTCTGTTTTTTATATCTCAAAAGAGATTGCCTTAAGACATAGTCTAATCTTGTACACTGAGTTAACGTAACCGTCTCTAATCCCACCTCATTAACATTACAGAAGTAGGATTTACAACACATTGGATAATCACATCAGATGACAAAATGGACAATCACACAATACTAGAAATCATGGTTTAGCCAAATTGACACACATTTTTAAGGTGCACAATTCAGTCCATGACAGGCACCTCTGGGTAGACTTATAATAAATAAGGCCATAATTGTCTGAATAAATGTTCAATACAATATTTACGTCACTAATCTACAAAGAAAGTAACATTTCCTTTGTAATTGACTACAGGACAGTTAAAAGATTTGGCCATATATTGGGCTATAAAGAAAACTCCAATGAGTTTCCTGAACAAAAAAATGAATGAAAAGAAATGAATTACTCATTCATCTTAGAACGTAGAAAAATACTTAAATAAATGTTGATAAATTAAGAAGGCATAATTGATAAAGATAAAAGCAGAAATTAATAAATTACAAAGCAGAATTGATAGTCAGCTCAAGATTTGCAGCTTGAACAAAATACAAATAAACAGAGAAAACATGTGTCCATGCTAATAAGAAAGAGCTACAGAGAAAAATATGAATAGAGAAAATAAGGCCTAAAATAGAGTATAATCCTCAGATATAGAAAATTTTTTTTTTATATCCACAGAAAGAGCAATTTTCTAGGAAACCATAAATTCAGTGGCGTCACTGGGAGGGTGCTTGGGGGGCAATGTGATACGCACCTTCTGACACTGTCAGAGGGGGTGACACCAAAATGATCCCAGGTTCCACGGTGGAGGTGGAGGTGGCAGTGGCAGCAGGCAGTCTAGTGTTGCTGGGGGAGGGGCTGCCAAGGCTGTGGCGTCACTACATTTGGTGTCATGGGGGGGGGGGGTGCGGTTTGCCAGCCAGCCCCATCTACCCCCGTAGGTGGGTCAGGGGACATTGAGTGAGGCTGGGGTGAGGGGGCTGACACCATGGGTTACTGCACTAGGTGACACCAACCCTAATGATGCCACTACGTAAATTATCAAATTGACTTTAAAAAAAGGGTTTAAAATTCTGAATAGACAAAAAACCATGGAAGAAATTGAAAATTTCGTCAATGAATGAATATCCCCTGAAAAGACGCTACGCAGAAATAAATTTGCAGGCAATACTGGAGCCTTACACTACGTAAGTCCACCAGTGTGAAACCATTATGTTACTTTTCTAATTAAAAAAGAGTTTGTTATTTTACCCTCACAATATCAGCCTCCTCTCTAATCAGGTAGCTTAAAATTAGCATACATTTGGTTTCTTTAAGCTCATTCTATCAAATACGCACCTAAGTTTTAAAACGATCAGACTCTTTTACCTGACATGCCTCTGCAATTAATGGAACAAAATTGTTATGTCCCACTTCCCACATGTTTGAAGTAGACTTGTTGCTGTTAGTTGCCATCAAGTCAGTCCCCGACTCATGGTGACCCCATGCACAATGGAATGAAACTCTGCTGGTCCTACACAACCTCCATGATCAGCTGCGGATCATACCATTGTGATCCATAGGGTTTTCATTGGCTGATTTTTGGAAGTAGAATACGAGGCGTTTCTCCCTAGTCCATCTTGGTCTGGAAGCTCTGCTGAAATCTGTTCAGCATCACAGCCACACGCAAGCCTCCACTACAGTTGGGTGGTTGATGTGCCTGAGGTACACTGGCTGGGAATCGACCTGGTCTCCTGCATAGAAGGCGAGAATTCTACCACTGAACTGTCACTGCCCAATTTAAGGCAGATGCAGTATTTTTATTACCAGGATAGGTGAGGAAGAAGGAAAAGATATTCTGTGGAGGAGATGAGCATCTGCAAAGAGATAGAGAAGTTGCAGGAGTGGGCGGGAAGGTATTTAGAGCCACCATAAAACCAAAAAAAAAAAAAACCTTAAACCCATTGCCATCGAGTCAATTCCAACTAATAGTGACCCTACAGGACAGAGTAGAACTGCCCTAAAGAGTTTCCAAGGAGCTGCTGGTGGATTCAAACCACCGACCTTTTGGTTAGCAGCCGGTCTCTTTGGCAGGGGCACTTAATCATGCATTTAATACTCTGGGGAAGAGGAAGGGGCTCTCTCTGCCAAGAAGCCAAGAGCAGTTTAATGGGGAAAGCTGTGTGTGCACAGGAAACGGTCAGCATTCAGGACATGTGGGCATCCAGGCCACTAGTGAGCCGTGCCCTCTGTACCGCTCTCCCACAGCTGCTGTAACAAAGCACCACACACCGGGTGGCTTATGAGCACAGGAAGTTACTGTCTCACCATTCTGAAGGCTGTGAGTCTGAATCCAGGGTGTTAGAAGGGCCAGGTTCTCTGTAAAGGCCCTAGGGGAAGATCATTTCTCATCCCTCCCAGCATCTGGTAACCCCAAGCTTTCCTTGGCTTGTAGCTGCAGCACGACTCCACAGTCACATGACCATCTTCTTTCTGTCACTCTGTGTCTCTTCTCTTTTATAGGACACCACTCAGACTGCATTAGGACCCACCCTACTCTGGTATGACCTCATGTTAACTGCTAACATCTGCAAAGACCCTATTTCCAAACAAAGTCACCTTCACAGGTACCAGGAGTTAGGACTTCAACATAAATTTGGGAGCAACACCATTCAATCCATAACACACTCTCTCATAAATTATCCACAGTTGTCTTTGCTGTACCCAAGGCATGGTGTCCCAAGAAGCACTAGGAACGCCAGGGAGCACCCTGGAGGGGTTAGACGGAGGCCTGGAGCTGTGAGCCCACAGGTGGTGCTGCATGGGTGAGCCCCCTCCTCTTCAAAGAGAAGCACAGGGAGTTCCCATCACGATTATGACAATAATGACCTAGGAGAGCGAGGGGATTCACGCTGGCTCCATTCCTAGAGGGAGACCCAGAAGGCAGGAAGAGGGAGAGAAGGGGGAGACTGAGAGAGAGCAAGATGCTTTGCCAGCCCTTTTTATAAACCACTCATCTAATGACTCTGGGTTTGTGTTCTCCATTCAGTCTGGATCTGCTGAGGCACTTTCATTTTGCTTCACTTTCCTCCCACCCTACCTTCCGAGCAAATTCCGTCCCAGCACTCTTGATTTCTGTCTTGCGACCATTATGGAAATCTGGCTTCATTTCTCCTCCTAATTTATGATCTTGTTAACATGCCCGCATGCCAGATGGTCCTGTTCTTCAGGTTGGGAGATAATGAGATAAACAAAAACTGCTGTAAGAAGCAAACAGAGGGAGTCTTTTTTTTTTTCCCCTTGAATGAGTTGCTCTTCATTTCTACAAATGTGCTTCTGAGGCCTCTGCCGCAGTTCACTGGGGGTCTGAGCAGGTGAATGGAGCTCAGTGGTACTCAAGTGGATGCCGGGAGGTGAGTCACCTCCTCCTCACTGCACTCTGTGCTCTGGAATTCTGTCCCAGAGAGGGACCAAAAAACTCATTGCCATCCAATTGGTACTGACTCATGGCAACCCTATCTGTGCCAGATTAGTAGAACTCTGCTTCATAGGGTTTTCAAGGCTGTGACGTTCTGGAAGAAGATTGCCAGGACTTTCTTCTGAGGCACCACTGGGTGGGTTTGAACCACCAACCTTATGGTTAGTAGTTGAGTGCTTAACTATTTGTGCCACCCAGGGACTCTGCAGAAAGGGACAGAGGCCGGGAATCACCCCCTGCCTACTTGGTATTAATGCCTGAACCTACCTTGTCATTGCATAGCTCTGTTTAATTACCACTATCACAACACTTAACACATGGTACTGTCATTGTTTACTTTTCTTTTTGCCGGCTACACTGTGAACTCCCTGGAGCCAGGGACCACATCTTTTTCCTCTGAACCCACAATGTCTAGCACAATGCCTGGCACATAGTTGGCAGATAGTCAACAAATAATTATTAAACACCTCCACGATAAATATGCTATAAATATATAAAGGGCTGCTAAACAGAAGAACAAGATGCTGAATAAATAAGTTGTTTTTAGATGCTGTTGACGCAGTTCTGACTCACAGTGACTCTATTTGCAACAGAACAAAATACTGCGCGGTCCTGCACCATCCTCTGATTCTTGCTATGCTTGAGCCCATCATTGCAGCCACTGTGTCAATCCATCTCGTTGAGGGTCTTCCTCTTTTTTGCTGACCCTCTACTTTACCAAGCACGATGCCCTTCTCCAGGGACTGGTCCCTCCTGATAACATGTCCAAAGTACATGAGACGATGTTTTACCATGTTCGCTTCTATGGAGCATTCTGGCTATACTTCTTCCAAGATAGATTTGTTCATTCTTCTGGCAGTTCATGGTATATTCAATATTCTTCGCCAACACCGTAACTCAAAGACATCAATTCTTCTTCGGTCTTCCTTATTCATTGCCCAGCTTTTGCATGCATATGAGGTTATTGAAAATACCATGGCTTGGGTCTGACGCATCTTAGTCCTCAAAGTGACATCTTTGCTTTTGAATACTTTAAAGAGGTCTTTTGCAGATTTGCCTGATGCAATACGTCCTTTGATTTTTTGACTGCTGCTTCCATAGGCATGGACTGTGGATCCAAGTAAAATGAAATCTTTGACAACTTCAATATTTTCTTCATTTATCATGATGTTGCTTATTTGTCCAGTTGTGAGGATTTCTGTTTTCTTTATGTTGAGGTGTAATTCAAACTGAGGCTGTAGACCTTCATCTTCATCACTAAGTGCTTCAAGTACTCTTCACTTTCAGCAAGCATATCATCTGGATATTGCAGGTTGTTAATGAGTCTTCCTCCAATCCTGATGCTGCGTTCTTCTTCATATTGCCCAGCTTCTCAGATTATCTGCTCAGCATACAGACTGAACAAGTATGATGAAACGATACAACCCTGACACACACCCTTCCTGATTTTAAACCATGAAGTGTCCTCTTGTTCTGTTTGAAAGACTGCCTCTTGGTCTACGTACAGGTTCCTCATAAGCACAATAAAGTGTTCAGGAATTCCCATTCTTCACCCATAATTTGTTATGATCCACACAGTCGAATGCCTTTGTATAGTCAGTAAACATCTTTTTGGTATTCCCCTTCTTCCAGTCAAGATCAATCTGACATCAGCAATGATATCCCTCACCCCATGCCCTCTTCTAAACCAACCCAGCTTGAATTTCTGGCAGTTCTCTGTTGGTGTACTGCTGCAAGTGCTTTTGAATTATCTTCAAGCAAAATTTTACTTGCATGTGATATTCATAATATTGTTTGTCAATTTCCGGATTCTGTTGAATGGGCATAAATAGGGATCTCTTCCAGTTGGTTGGCCAGGTAGCTGTCTTCCAAATTTCTTGGCATACATGAGTGGGCACCTCCAGCGCTGTATCCGTTTGTTGAAACATCTCAGTTGTCAATTCCTTGAGCCTTGTTTTTCGCCAATGCCTTCAGTATAGCTTGGACTTCTTCTTTCAGTACCATAGGTTCCTGATCATATGCTACCTCCTGAAATGACTGAATGTTGACCAATTCCTTTTGGTACAGTGACTGTGAATTCCTTCCATCTGCTTTTGATGCTTCCTGTATTATTCAATATTTTGCCCATAGAATCCTTCAATATTGCAACTTGAAGCTTGAAATTTTTCTTCAGTTCTTTCAGCTTGAGAAATGCTGAGCATGTTCTTCCTTTTTGGTTTTCTAACCCCAGGTTTTCACATTTCATTGTAATACTCTGTCTTCTACAGCCAGCCTTTGAAATCTTCTGTTCAGCTCTTTTGCTTCATCATTTCTTCCATTCACTTTAGTTCTACGTTCAAGACCAAGTTTCAGAGTCTCTTCTGACATCCATTTTGGTCTTTTCTTTCTTTCCTCTCTTTAAATGAACCTTTTGCTTTCTTTGTGCATGATGTCTTTAATGGCATCCCACAACTTGTCTGGTCTTCGGTCATTAATGTTCAGTGCATCAAATTTATTCTTGAGATGGTCTGTAAATTCAGATGGAATACACTCAAGGTCATATTTTGGCTTTCATGGACTTGTTTTAATTTTCTTCAGCTTCAATCTGAACTTGCATATGAGCAATTGATGATCTGTTCAGCAGTCAGCCCCTGGCCCTGTCCTGTCTGACTGATGATACTGAGCTTCTTCATTGTCTCTTTCCACGTTGTAGTTGATGTGATTCCTGGGTTTTCCATCCGGTGAGGTCTACGTGTATAGTTGCCATTTATGTTCTTGAAAAAAGGTATTTGCAATGAATAAGTCGTTGGTCTCACAAAATTCTATCATGTGATTTCTGGCTTCAGTTCTATCATCAAGGCCATATTTTCCAACTAATGATCCTTCTTTGTTTCTTTCGCATCCTAATCACCAGTAATTATCAATGCATCTTGATCACATATCTGATAAATTTCAGACTATAGACACGAGTAAAAATCTTCAATTTCTTCATCTTTGGCGTTAGTGGTTGGTGGGTAAATCCAAATAACAGATTAACTGGTCTTCCTTGTAGGCATATGGATATTAGCCTATCACTGGCAGCACTGTACTCCAGGATAGATCTTGAAATGTTCTTTTTGACAATGAATGTGACACATTCCTGGCATGGATCATACTGTCTCATTCAAAATGGCCAATACCAGTCCATTTCAGCTCTTTAATGCCTACGATATTGATCTTTATGCATTCCATTTCATTTTTTACAACTTCCAATTTTCCTAGATTCATACTTCATACCTTCCACATTTCGATTATTAATGGATGTTTGCAGCTGTTTCTTCTGATTTTAAGTCGTGCCACATCAAAAAATGAAGGTGCCAAAAGCTTTACTCCATCCACATCATTAAGTCAACTCTGCTTTGAGGAGGTAGTTCTTGCCCAGTTTTATTCTGAGTGCCTCCCAATCTGAGGGGCTCACCTTTCAGCACGATATCAGACAATGTTCCACTGCTATTCGTAAGGTTTTCAATGTCCAGTTTTTTCAGAAGTAGACTTCCAGGTCCTTCTTCCTAGTCTGTCTTAGTGTGGAAGCTCTGTTGAAAACTGTCCACCCTGGGTGACCCTGCTGGTATTTGAAATACCAGTGGCACAGCTTCCAGCATCACATTAACATGCAAACCACCACAGTATGGCAAACTGACAGACAAGTAGTGGCAATGAATAAGTACCATCTGCAAAATGGCACAACCAGCAAAATTGTTAAGATGGGCTCTCAGGCACTCTAGCCCTGGGTGGGGGCCATGCCACATTATCTTTAAGGACTCTCTGCATTCTCAAATTTCAGGATTGCCCTGTTCTGTGCCAGTAAAGACACTACCCAAAGGAGATCATAAATAGACACATTAAGGAAGGGTTTTCCATCATTCTTCATCCATCCTGAACCTTAGCATCTGAGCACTGGAAGGAATCTCAAGGGCTATCTACCTATCCCTCTAGTCTTCAACAGCTGTCCTCATAACTTCCCAGGGAAATAGCTTTCGAACACCCACTTGTGTAAATTAGTAAACCAAGGTACTAAATGCAGGTGGTGTCTAGCACAGGGGTGAGCAAACTCAACCCAAGGGCCAAATCCAGCCACTGTCTGCTTTTGTAAATGAAGTTTTATTAGAACATAACCACACCCATTTGCTTACATATTGTCCATGGATGCTTTAAAGCTATAATGGCAAAGTTCAGTAGTTGCAACAGAGACCCTATGGCCCACAAGACCTAAAATATTTACTCTCTGACCCTTCATAAAAAATGTTTACCAACCTCTGATCTAGGGAAAATACAGGCATCCCTGTTCATGCACACACATGGGTTTGCTAAGCACAGGTGGACCCTCACCAGCTCCACCATCAGAAGACACCAAAAGTCATGGCACCTAAGGGCACCAGAAAACTGAACAAAGCTCCCGGTATAGCAAGGTTCTCCCTATTCCTCCATTAGGCATCAAGAGCATATGCCACTCACTCACCCATGTACCAATCAAAGCATGAAAGTTAGAGTGGAAAGTAGATTTCCAGTGTTGTTGCAGTTGTTCGCAAAATAATCTTTCTCACTGGATTATCACTATTAATCATAAACTGTGTTTTGAGGAATGTTCTGGGATTTGGCTGGAGGAGGGTGGGGGCAAGGGAAGGACCATCTACAGTCTTGTCCTGATCCATCCATGTATCCAGGAGTATCATTAGCGCCTAAAGAGTAGGCTGAAAAACAGCCCCCTGGAGTAATCCACCCCTGAGATTAGGTAGGGGCCAGAAGAGCTTGCTGATAGAGTTCCAAACAATAAGATTATCCTCAACCAGAGTGTACTAATGCCCCTGATTCTTTCTAAGACTGGAAATAATTCAATTTAGCAATTTGCTAATGCCAGGACACTTTTGTAAATACCATCTCCACTGTGCCAGTCTAAATTCTAGCTCGGAGTGAAATGAGCTTATATGCCCCCTTCCAAGTACCTGAAGACTAGTCTTAGGAATGTGGCCCTTCTCAGTAGTGACTCACTGGTGGCAATTCAATTTCAGGTCAGCTACCCTGAGAACCACTAGGTGCCTCTCAGTGAAGACTATTAGGAACCAAACCAAATGTCTGCTCACGTTGCTTTGAAAGGTAAACAAACGTCTGTTTGAATCTCATTCAGACTAAAGAGCGAATGTCTGATTTCATCAGATTAGTTTTTGTTTTGGTGGGAGGGCACTGGGATTTTAAACCTAGAGTACTATAACACTGAAGGAGTAGGGTTATGTTTCCAGTGGAAACAAACCTTCCTGACTTAACAGTTTTGTCCAATACCAGCCTCAGCTGTCTGGACAAACAGATAATGAGAAGCCACACAAAGTGGCTGAATGGTGTCCAGGCTCTGAGGAAATTCTGGTGCTCGCTACCTGTAGGAAAGAATCGCAGGTAATCGAGTGGTCAGATCACGCTTTCGAGTAGGAAGGGCCCTTCAACATCATCTTGCCCAGTCTCTTCATATTATAGAGGAGTAAAGTGATGCTCAGAGAGGTCAGATGACTGTCTACAGCCAACATCAGAACTCTAGATTCCTAGGGCAACCATTCTGCCGATTTCTTATACTGCCTCCTTATATTACTAAGGACTCTTTCACCTTCAGAAGCTCAACTCAAACTAGATTAAGGAAAAAATGAAATTTATAGTCTCATTTTACTGAAAATGCCAGGGTTAAAAGAAAGGCCTGGCAATCTACTTCGGTAAGATTACAGCCGTGGAAAACCCTACGGAGCGCAGTTCTACTCTGAAACACATGGGGTCACCATGAGTCAGAATCAACTCAATGGTAACAGGTTTTGTTTTTAATGGCTTCATGCATGGCTAGATCCACGTGTGTAGATGGTGGCATCAGTAATCCACCTCCTTCCATTTCTTTGTTCTGTTTTGCTCTGTGTTGGCTTCCTTCTCAGACAGACTCCTTTACATGCTCCCAGGTTGGCAACCTTGGCAGAAAAAGAATGCGTCCTTCCCAGTAATTTATGCAGGAGCCTCAGGACAGAAGATCATTGGCTCTGATTGGCCCCACTTAAGTTATGAGCCCATCCCTGAATCTGTTCCTGCAGCCTAGGGATGTGATACTCATGCCCACTCCTGAAGCCACATGGACAGAGAATGGGTAAGGGGTGGTTCTCCAAAGAAAAATTAGGGTACTATTTCCAGATGGAGGGAAGAGAGATGCTGGGAAGCAAAAACAGCAGGTGTCCATGCTACTCCTTCACAGATCTGTCTCAAAAGTTCTTATTTTCCTAATTTGGGATGTGTCAGCTCCTCCTGGTTTGGATCCTCCTCATTCAGGTGTTCTCTCTCCTTGGCAAGCCAAGAAGTCTCTATAATCTTTCTGGGTCTTACCTCTCACCCCAGTGCAGCAACAGTTTCCCTTCAATAATGGTCTATTGAGGAGACAGCCATCACTGATCCTCTAAATCATTCCCCCAGTTTAGGGAGAAGGTTCTCTCTCTCAGTCACAGTGCTATTCAGGACCTTGGTTTTCATGGAATTCTTTCCCTTCACAACTTCTTCCATGTCATTTTCATTCTCCATCCCTGACTACTGAGTCCCTTCCTCTCTTCAGACTGTTCTTCACAAATCCCCCCAATCCAGTCACCTGAGTTTTTATCATGCCCTGATCATCACTTAAAATTAACTCTTCCTTGAGTATATAGCTTTTGTCTATTTGCGTATAATAACAACATAGAGCAATGCTTAAATATTTTCTGTAATATTATGTAGTACTTTATAATTTGTATCACATTTGATCTCCACATTAATCCTGTGACGTAGGCAACAAGGGTAAGGGTAGGAAGCTGGGAAGCAAAGGACGGGAGCTAGGAAGTGACAGCTCAGAGTGCCAACTCCAAGGCCAGTGTGCTTGTACTTAAATCACATGGCAACCTAAGTGACGAGCTACGCTTGGACAGTGGTTCTCAACCACAGCACATCTGGCAATGTCTTGAGAAGTTTTTGATCAGCCCAACTGGTGGGGGAGGTGCTCCTGGCATCTAGTGGGTAAAGACTGGGGATGCTAGTAAACATCATACAATGCACTGAACAGCTCCCCACAACAAATAATCACCTGGCTCCAAATGTCAATAGGGCCAAAGTTGAGAAACCCTGGTTTAATATTCAAAGAATAGGGGCTTCTATCCCTAACTCCTAATGGCTTTCTCTTCTGTCCTCAGCACTGAATTATACATGCAAAAAAATGTTGCATTGGCAAATGTTATGTTATCTATATTTTTATAACAATTAAGAAAAAAACCTCCTCTAAGGGGTATTCGGTAGAAAAAAACAAACAAAAAACAAAAACAATCATCCATTACCATTATTTCCTCCCTATATATCAGAAAAGAGTTAAAAAAAAACAGTTTCAGTCAAGTTGATTCTGACTCATGGCGACCCCACATGTGTCAGAGTAGAACTATGCTCCACAGGGTTTTTCAATGGCTGATTTTTTGGAAGCAGATTAGTAGGCCTTTCTTCCGAGGTGCCTCTGGGTAGACTTAAGCCTCCAACCTTTTGGTTAGCAGACAAGCACATTAACCGTTGGCACCACCCAGGGACTCCTCTACAGCAGAAGGTAATCAAAAATATCCAGGCCTGGATAGAAGGAGCCAGGGCTGACAGGCATGTCTTCTTGCCATTCTTTCTAGCATTCCTGTGGCCAGAGAATGCCATGGCATTGGCCTGTGCTCATAGTTACAAAGCAGAGAGACTGAGTAGACACATAGCTATAGAGCTCTGGGGTGCCCAAGAAAGTGGAAGCAGAAGGAAAGAGAAAGAGAAAAATAGTGAATAATAGTGACATGGGAGCAGCAGAAAGTCTAAGAGCATACACAGAGGAATTGAAGACGAGAGGCGTTAAGAGAAGAGGGAGGATGAAGAAGAGGGGGAAGGTAGGAAGGATAATGGAAACAGAGAGGAAGGGGGATGAAATTGCACTGCCGATGAAATAGGAGGCGTTAGGATTGGGGTGAAATGAGAAGAGCATCCCAGGTCATGAAGGAGGGAGGGATGGGGGCCTCCCTGCTGCCTCTGCAAGCTTCAGGGAGTGTGATTTTAATGTGAGTCTAATTAAATCAGAAGCAGTTCCCATTATTCACACTCTCCTCCAGTGGTTTCCAAGCCCGCGTGCTCCACTACACTCTGGAGAGGTCCAGTGATGGCGACTCCCGGATGCACATTCAAGAAGAAGGAATGACAGAGTAGCTTGCCTCCCAGCGTCCTCCTTTGTTATTACCTGTTTGGTTTTCTCCAGACTGTGTGTTAGGGGTCGGATGGGAAATGGAGGAAGGGGATGTTTGTTGAAAAATCTGTGTGGGACTGAGAAGCCCAGGGAGAAATGTTCATCCTCAGAAACATTTGAAGTCTGATGGCTTCATCCAACTCATGGCTCCAACCTTGTCTGGACTGCCCAGAAGTTGGACAAATGCAGGTCCAGGACTCAAACTTGGGTCTCATACCAGATCTGAGCCTCTTTGATTATGAAAGGTGGATGAGACTCTCCAATAACCTGGGCTCTTTGGAAGTCCTTTCAGTTCACTGCCACTGTCTGGCTAGGGAGTCGTGTCTCCAGCACCAAGAGTCTCCAGAAGAGGACTAGGATAAGGTGGTGGAGGGCCTGGGGGCAGGCCCAGCTGCATGACCTTTATGGAGTGGCCTACAAGGAGAGATCTTTGATCTGCAGAATGGACCAGGAAAGCTTTTGTGGAAATAATGGCCTTAAGCTGGGATTTCACCAGGAGGAGGTGGGTCTTGGTGAGGGAAAGATTCTGAGTAAATGGGACCACAAGAAAAACAGCCTGAGAAGTGGTCCCCTTTACTGGAGTATAGAGGAGTAATGAAGGGAAGGGCTGGAGCAGCCCATTGAGGCCACGTGTGCAGGGAGTTAAATGCCATCTCAAAAAATTAATGTTCAGTTTTGTGCAAGTGAAGGGAGAGAGTTGAAGGTTTTTGAGAAGTAGAGTGTGATGCAGTCAGAATCCTGGATGGGAGATGGGGAGAGCAGGGGTCTCCTTCCTGGATCTTCATGTTTTCTTGGAGCTTTCCAAGAATGTCCAACAAAGGACGAGAAGTATGAGGTACTAAAAGGCTACAGAAAGTTGAGGGTACAAACTCCAAAATGTTCAGCTTCTTTTTATTCAGTCTAGGTCCAGCTGTACTAATAATAACAACAGAATTAAGTTGAAGGGACCCTGACACTGACTCATAAAAACCATTATTGCTTTGACCAACCAAGCTGCCGAAACCTAGGTGATAAAAAATGGTTTGGGTTAGGACTCAGACAGACTTGAGTTGAAAGTCTCAGGTCTGCCCTTTACTAGCAGTGGGTATTTGCTGTGAGTAAATCGTTTAACCTCTCTAAGCCCCAGTTTTATCATCTATAAAACTAGGATGATGGTGGATACTTCACAGTGTTGTTACTGGAGTATATGCACGAAAGTGTCTAGCACAGATCATGGTGCACGGTGATAGCTCAGTAAACATCTGTTTCTTCTCCGTACCCCTGCCTCCCTTGCAATACCCCACATTCTGTGCATCAGACATTGGTGTCCCTTCACCACCGTTACACCGATGATGGGTCAAAGCGAGCGCAGCCTCTTCCCCAGTGCCCTGCATGCACCCCTCCCAGAATCTGTCCCCAGCTCAGGTTCTCTTTGTATTCAGGCAGTCTTGGGGTTCCTGATTTGAACATCAGCCCCATCCCTCCACTCTTTGCTTCTTTATTATCACACACAGTACACTTTCTTCACTGGCTTCCATTCCTCTCTTCCCTCCTCCATTCCCGTCACCCCAACCTTGATCACGGGATTCCAGTATTGGTTGGAAGAGGAGTTAAAGGTCAGCTCTTCTACCCTGAATCACCTTCAGGCAGGTAGGACCCCTTACTGGATCCTCCTAGCACTGACATTTATTTAACTTTTCCACAGATGTAAAGACTTCAGGAAGCCTTGAGTAATGACTCTTGGAACCTCCCTCATCTATAGCAGGGCCATCTCCTTGTCACTGTGGCCACTTGCCTGGTTAGCTTCATGTGACTCCTGGAAGGAAATACAACAACTCCTCTGAACTTTCCTGTCCCCCACCCCCACCCCAACACACACACACATGCACACATACTTTCTCCACTTACCAAGACCACCGTGGTTCAAGAGGGGCCTCAGGTTCTTCTCCTTGGGACCCATAAGCAGGGGAGCCAGGCTGTATCACAGAGGTACCACATGGCTAGGTGTCAAGGAAGGACAGCCACATCAGGGCTGGGATTCCCAGCCTCAGGAGGCCCTGGGCTCCTCCCCAACCCCGAGACAGATGAGGAATGCTGGAGTCTCTCAGAGACTCTGGCCTTTAGGCTCCCGTCAGATGGATAGAATGGAAAAGGGAATAATGTGTCACCACACAAAAAAAGTCATTTTAAAATGTATCCTTTACTGAATTCTGTTCTCCCTTGTATTCTTTCTTTTCCTACTTGTTTTTTTTTAATACTAATTTCTCACTTGAGTCAAAAATTATTTCACCGCAGAGGTGGTGATTAAATCCAATAATTAGGAGAAATACCAATTAAGTCAGGCACTGCAAGCGCCAGGCAGTCCTCATTCACATCATTATTTGAGATTGTGGCTCAGCATGGGGGGAGGCATGGGGTACTTTCCACCTCTTCCCACACACACAGCCTGTCTGCTGAACAGGACTGAGGGCTTTATCCAAGTCAGAGCCAAATGGGGATAGGAACAGAGGGTTTCTCTCCATACCCTCCCGATGGCTCCCCTCATCCCTGATACCCTCTTTCTCTTAATGCCCCCATCAGCCCAAGCATCCCATTGTATTCCCTGCCCTGTGTGTTTAGTGCCTCCTGCCC
Source organism: Dugong dugon (assembly GCA_030035585.1). Classification (NCBI taxonomy): domain Eukaryota; kingdom Metazoa; phylum Chordata; class Mammalia; order Sirenia; family Dugongidae; genus Dugong; species Dugong dugon. The sequence goes on from CM057470.1 coordinate 62,300,564, forward strand.
AGACCCTTTCCCAGAAGTGGCTCATTGCCTGCACTCACAGTCCCTTTCTCCCAACCCTCAATTCTCTGGACTTTGTTTTTTAGCACACTGGTTAGTTATCAGCCAAGGTGTTTATAGGTATAGGTGTAAGTATAGGTATAGGTATTTGTTGTCGTTAGTTGCCATAGAGTCAGCTCTGACTCATGGCATTCTTATGTATAACAGAATGAAAAGTTGCCTGGTCCAGGGCCATCTTCATGATCATTGGGTATGCTTGAGTCCATTGCCTTGCATTGTGTCAATCTATCTCATTGAGGGTCTCCCTCATTTTTGCTGACCCTCTACTTTACCAACCATGATGTTCTTTTCTCGTGACTGGTCCACTGATTTGGTCTAGGTTTATAGGTATAATGCTTCCATTTTACAAGAAAAGACTATCTTCCCAAATGCACCACATCTGCATATCCACAAAACTTCCCATTAACTGAGACCTTCAGAAGGTGACTGTGAAACCAGTTTCCCCAGGCGTGGTCTGTGAACCTCTCACATAAGAATTCCCAAGGTGACTGTTGACAGTGAGGAGGAGTCTGGCTGGAATAAAGTGAAAACATAAGAGAACTGATGAAAGATACAGCTAGAAAGTTAGGTTGGAGTCACTGGGGGAGCTCTTGGATGCTAGGCGAGGGAGTTATCCTTATTTGGGTGGGAAATAGAGAGTCACCGGGGGGCATGAATGAAGCAGTGCAGGTGATGTGCTCACCTGGCACAGTATCAGGCTACTGTCCTCAGGCTAAGCCTGTGGTTCTTAGTGACCACTGTGCATTAGGACCATCTGGAAAGCTTTTAAAGCTCTCAATTCCCATGCTGCAGCTCAGACCCATTAATTCAGTGTGTCTGGAGTTGGGTCTCAGTCAGGGGTGTAGGTGGCTAAGGACTACCTTCTGACGAGGATGATCACCCATTCCGGGTTTGCCTGATACTGAGGGGTTCCCCAGGACATGGGACTTTTCCTAAGCAAAGTGGGATGAGTTGCTCACCCTACCTCCAATGGACATCTCAGAACTCTATCTGGGAAAAACCCAAACATCAGAATGAAAGCATCTTGTCCATTGTCAAGTATCTTGGGTGCATTAATCAAATAGTGTGAGATAGGCACCATCACTTATCAGCTATGTGACCTTGAGCAAGCTGAGTTCTCTACCACAGACCTAAGACTACCTCTTCTCTTTCTCCTTCCTTCTCACCTTCCCTGGGGCTCACAGGCTGAGTTCCATGCCATGGGCTGCATTCTCTAGTGCAGGGGCCAGATGGAGACAGTTCCACAGAGACCAAGAGAACTAAAGGCTTTAAGACAAGTTACCGGAGAGGGGCAGGGGCCAGGGGAAAGGAAAGGAGGCCCATACATGCCATGCCTAGAGGTACGGCTGGCCTGTGTGTGTGCCATAAGCATACAAGCATCCTTCTTCTGGCTGCCTCCAATGCCAGCTGGTGGAATTGGCAGCTGCTTGCTTCTCTGTCCCCTAGTTATGCCCGTGGCCATGTGACTTTGAAGACAGCCAAACTGTCAGGACTTGGAGGCATCTTCATGCTGCTCCTGACACCGGCCTGACGGCCACCACCCCATCCCTCTGAGGACTAAGTGGGCATGTTGGCGCATATGCTTTGGGGGTCGCATTCAGTCCCCTTGGTCTTGAGCCATCAGGGGGTTGATTAATGTATGAAATGTGTAACAGTTGTGCTGTTTGGCTACAGGCCAGACTTTTAAACCTCACAGTTAGAAGCTGGGGGAAAACTGTGTCAATAATTAAGGCTGTCTGCATTCGGAGGATTCCCAAAGATACCTCTTTTAGGGCACCTCTTTCTCATCTGGCCCATGCAGGGGCATTAACCAACAGGCAAGGTAAGACAGTGCCTACTACTTTGCTTACCAGATAATCTGCAGTGAACAATTTCAGGTTTTTTCACCACGTCAAAGTTTCTGCTCCTAGGCATGGCTGGCATCTGTCTCTCTCCCAACCCCCCAGCACCTTCCTACAGAATCAAAGCTTCTTTTTAAGTTTACAATCCCTGATAAGGGAGGATGACCCAGTAAGCAAGGTAAGCATGGGCTTACTTGTGCTTACTTACTATCTGTAGTGTACAATTTCACCTATTTTTCCCCAAATCAAAGATGTGGTGAAAGCCATGTGAAATTACGCACTATAGATTAGTAAGCAAGCATGAATAAGCCCATACTTAGCTTGCTTACTGGGTCACCCACCCCTGGGCACATGCCCCTACTCTGTCAGAACAATGCCTGAAGCTGCAACTGAAAATCCACCCACCTATTCATTCATCATTCATTCATTCCAAAACTGTTTATTGATGTGCCAGCAATGAGATGGGAATGCAGTGGGGAGCAGGACAAGTGGAGCTTACCCTCCTGGTGCTCACAGTCTAATTGAAACAGAACTTGAGATTCTCAGACGCAATCTCCTGGGAACGGACTGGGCCTCCCCATTGGCCAAGCAAGGCTACCCAACCTGCTGAGATTTCTGGGTCTGCAAAAGGGTGCCCCTTCTCTTGACATGGTTTTTCTCCCAACAAATCTGCTGCCAGAAGCTCCTGTAATGCCCTTCATCCCACCCCAGGTGAGACTTAAAAGCAAGTTCTCCAAGAGGTACCATATTGATTCACTGTAGGCTAAACAAGGTGGGCTGAAAGAGATTTTAGAAACTGCCTCGCCCAGGGGCTTCAAACTCAAATGTCTACAGGAGCTAGGCACTGAATGGGATGAAATGGGATTGGCGGAAACCAATAAGGAGTGGTGGAGTCTGTGGTAAACTGGAAAGCATAGTCCCAAAGGAGCTAACCAATTACTGAGCTGCATCAAACTGACTCCAAATGGGAATGCAGATCCTGTGTAATGGTGTGTTCTGATTCTTCAAGAGAAGGCAGGAGCTAGATTTTGTATATAATTTCCTAATTTTTGAAACAGTGAAGGCTAAATAAATACACATGTGGGTCAGATTCAGTTTGCTGCTGCCTCCTATAACCACGGACACTGAGGCACAGACTGCAGCAGGGAGGAGCCCCAGAACCCCCTCCTAGGCCAGGCCCTTTAGATTCTTTCCTCAAGACTAGCTCTGACAGGGGAAGCCCTGAGGCCTGGAGCCAGGGAGAGGAGAAGAGAGGGGACCTGTCATGGGCAGAGGAAATGGATCAAGAACAGGGAACCTGCAATCATAAAAAACCAGCCTGTCTGGATTTCTGAGGTCGCTGCTACAACTTCTGGTGCCTCACGGTCATTATTAAGTGTGCTGATTTTCATCAAAAATGGGGTGGGGGGGTGGGCGGGGTGGTTGGGGGAAGGACAGGAGGGAAGTCTTTCTCATTTGTGGGTTAAAACAATCACTCTGGCAGCTATGAGGAGAAAGGAGGACTGTGGCGGGGACCAAGTGAAAGCTGGACAACCACTGCAGAGGCTACTGCAGGGTCCAAGCAGGAGCGGATGGCTGTGATTAGGGAGCATCAGCCAGGGCAGCTGGGACCACGGTGAGGACAGGAGAGGTTTCCCACATGTTTTGGGCTGGCAGCCTTGAATATAGCAGCAATTTTTGTCAAGTCACCAGGGAAAACCCACTTCGGGGACCAATCCGACCTTACTGGTAGGCTTGTTCAAAATCTTTTCCTTCTCCCCAAAGCTGGCCACAAACTCAACAGCCTTATTCCCTGATACTTCAAGCTCTCCAGCCCGTCAGGCTTCTCACTCCGCTAAGCTCTCCCCAGCCATCTCAGCTGAGCCTTCCTTCAGCCTCCAAGGCCCTCCCCCATGCCTCTCTTCCTCCCCAGTCCATCCCTCAACACCAGGCTCAGACACCTCTTCTTGAGGCCCAGGCAGCACCACATCTGAGTTTGGTTAAAGCCAATCCCTCTCTTGCAGTCCAAGTCACTGGGCTCACTGCTCCCAGCCTGGATTGTGAGGTCTTGCGAGAGGCATTCGATTTTGCTTTCTTTATATATTCATCCCTCAGCACCCAGTAAGTGCTTAACAAACACAGTGGTTTTTGGAAGGAAGAGAAGAATGGAGTGTGGCAGGGGAGGGAATCTTAACTAGTGGAGCCTAGCAGCTAGTCAGCTTTTCTCTTACCATTTCTTTCCTATGCAAACTGAATCCACAGGTGGGGCATTCTGGGAAAGCCAGAGCTTCCAGACCAAACAGGGAGATGTAGTCTCCAGTGATGAAGGCTCAGTTCCAGGGGCACGCCCTCAGTAGAACCCTGTCTAAGGAGGCATCCTGCACTTCCCTGAGCTAGGCCTTCCTTCCCCTCTGCTCTGAGATGCCCTCAACAGCCCCATGCTCCACTCGTTTTCACATGGAATTACAATAATCTTTGTGGGTGTCTGTCTCTCCTACCAGACTGTGAGCATAGGGAGGGCAGGGACTGAGTCTATCCTCTGTGGGTCAGTCTCCTTCAAGAAGGAAGAAGCCATGTAAGGAAAGAAAAGGAGAAAAGGAGGAGGAGGGAGGGAAGAGCCTGAGACAGACCTGAGTTAGTTCCAGCTCCACCACGTAATAAAATGTTGGCTGTGTAGGCATTATATAACCTCCGACTCTGAGTCACTTAATTTATAAAGGATGGGCTTGAGGGTTCGGTGAGGTCCAGACATAGTCACTCAATGAACGCCCTTATCGTTACTTTACTGTCATTATTATTACTCAGAGGAAGGCAGGGTAAAAGTTGCTTGCAGTCTCACTGGCCTGTCTCACGGTGGGTCCTGAGGGCCTCCAGGGATTTGGGGAACAGCAGCTATGGCTGCACCCTTTAGCAGTGACACATGGGCTGGCTTCCTATGGATGCATAATTAACATCCAGTCAACTGCTTCTCTTCTGGAAAGAAGAGTGAGCGAGAAGAAGCCCCGGGTCTACCATGCAGCAGGAAGTTTACAGGGCCTAGAATTTATCACATCACTGAACTGGGAGAAACAGTGAGGGGCCCCGAGAGGAAGTGGTTGGAGCAGCGCCACCACCCGTCCATCCTCATGAGCGAAGCAGAACGGGGCAGACAAGGAAGTGGGCTATGGAGCACCACTATCTCCTTTTTCAGGATTTTTCATCCCCTCTGAAGCACTTCTGCAGTTCCTCCACAAACACACACAAGCATCAACCTCCACTCCACACCACCACCATGTCCTACCTAGGACTACCTTCTCTAGGCAGTACAGCCCTCTGCTTGGTAAAACAGCTCTTAGCTAGTTAGCATCTCGAATGAGCTACTTTATGCTAAGGTGTTAATGGCTACTAAGGCTTAATACATTAACATTCCAGAGCTAAAGTGCTTTAACTTGGTGGGGGTGGGGGGTGGGGATACCTTACATATTCCCTACTAGATATGACTCCAAACATAGTAAAATGTCTGTGGAGTCTGAGACCAAGGTGGAGAGTTGGGGAGGTTAGCCAGGCCGCACTGGCAGAGGGAATATAACCTAATGCCATATGCATGCATTCTTCCCCTCCTGCCCTCCATCCCCATCCCCTCACAGGCTAAGGTGGTTTGTAAGCCCCTCTTGACTTGCAGGAGGTTATCAGAAGAAGCAAATTTAACAAAGAAGTCCTGTCAAGCTGCAGAATGTTTGGAGCTGGGAGCAAGACTACTGGGTTGTACAACTGCAGGGGGCGCCCTTTACACTGTAGTCTCTGAGTAGTGCCACCTATGGTGCTGTGGATGACCTGTGTGCAGCAGGCTGGGTGGAAGGCGTCTTAGAGCATTAGTCAACAATTTTATAGGCTCGGAGACTGAGCACAGAGGTGAACTGACTTGCCCAGGGTTCCACGGAAGTGTCAGATGGGGACTCTCAGCCCTGGACACATTTCATGCTACATTTTCTCTGGTTTAGTGGAAAGACCAGCCCTTCCTTCATAGACAGCAAAGATATATGGATAGAGAAAGCTGTCTGCGCTGTCCAATAAGGTAGCCACTAGGTACATGTTGCCATTTACACATAAATTAATTCAAACTAAATAAAATTAAAAATTCAGTCCCTCAGTTGCACCAGCCACAGTTTAAGCACTAGTAACTACACGTAGCTAATAACCAAAAACCAAACCCATTGCCGTTGAGTCGATTCCAACTTGTAGCAACCCTACAGGACAGAGTAGAACTGCCCAATAGGGTTTCCAAGGAGCGCCTGGTGGATCTTAACTGCCGACCTTTTGGTTGGCAGCCATAGCTCTTAACCACTATGCCACTAGGGTTTCCATGCTAGAATTTCTATCATCTCAGAAAGTTCTGTTGGACATCATTGAACTATGGATTATAATTGGATCTACAGGGAGACTGGGAAACAAGGAGAAAAGAGTTGTGTTTTTTTGAAAGTTACTATTCATTTCAAGGATATAATGTGCCAAGCATTATGGTAAGCACTTTGCATATATTACCTTTTTCAGTCCTCACAGGCACTGCATTGTGGGCACTATCATTATCCCCATGTTACACAGGATGCTGAAGCTCAGGAAAGTCAAGTAACTCGCCATGAACATACAGTTTGTAAGGGATGAGCCAAGACTCTAACCCAAGTCAGCCTGATTTCAGAGGCCAGGTATTTCATTTCTAATGTCTACTGCTTACAATGATAGAAAAGGATATCCACCCTAGTGCTGCTAGAGAGCCAAACAAGCAGATGCTATTTTCAAGATGGCAAAGACAATTAAAGGGCTCAGAGCCATTACAGCAGTTGATAAGGCTTGTGTAGTATTAGAAAAGAAGCCTGAGGGGTGATTTAATCTTGTCTCTAAGAACAGGAAGCTGGTGTGTGGGCAGTAGCCCACCATCAGTGAAGGCCAGAGACAAGGAAAGACATGGGGCAGAGAGAATTCAGATGGTCACAGGGCAGTGCTTGTTGAGCACTTGAGAGGATACAGAGAGATAACAACCCTATTTCTGAAACAGCCACCTATGGACATTTAGAGTTAAAAAAAAGATACCCAGGGCATGCTCTCCATGTTTCCAATGGTGCCTTGCCTGCAGATGGGACAAGAGCAAAAGGGATCTCATTCCCTTTCTGAAGGAGTCCCTGGGTGGTGCAAACAGTTAATGTGCTCAGCTGCTAACCTAAAGGTTGGAGGTTCAAGTCCACTCAGAGGTGCCTCAGAAGAAGGGCCTGGTGATCTACTGCCAAAACATCAGCCATTGAAAACCCTATGGAGCACAGTTCTACTGTGAGACACACAGGGTTGCCATGAGCGGAAATGACTCAACAGCAACTTGTTTCCCCTCTCCTAATGGTGGAAGAGGAGAGGAAACAAGAGGGGGCAGGGAAAGACAGAGATAAAGAATTACTGTGTCCCTGACCAATGCTTTGGCAGGAAGTGGACAATTCCTTGATACCAAGTCACTTTGTTTTTCCCTTTTCCAATTTGTTTCTTGGAGTCAGATAACTCTGGTCCCCCTACTTGGGCCTCCAGGAAGAAGCGAGAGGCAGATACGTTTGGATCTCAAAGTCTGCAGAACTTCTGTCCAACCACTGGGCCCCACTAAATTGTAGGCACTGGACTGGGAACTTGAGATTTAAAAAAATCAGTAAAATGTCATCCCAACCTTCAAGGAGAGCTCATACTCCTATAATCCTAATCCTCAGAAAACTGCCTTAAACAGAAGGCAGACTTTTTGGGTTGGTTTGGGCACAGAGCTAGGTCTCAAGGTGTCTAATTGCTGGGCTTCAGAGTTTGGTCCATGGGGGTGACTGTGGGGTACAGGCAGAGGGGTGGTTGGGAAGCTGCATTACCTTTGATCAATCCTTTCTGTTTTATTTCTCCTTTGGAAAAAGATACTATTAAAACTCACCTGAACTTCCCTCTGTAAGAGCTGGAAGGGGTCTAGAGGTCATCTAGACAGCACCCTCATATTACAGATGAAGAAGCTGAAACCCAGAGAGGTTAACTGACTTGCCCAAGATCACTCAGCTAGTTGACTACAGAGCCAGGGCTAGAACCCAAGGCTGGCAGCCCGAAGTCTTTGATGCCAGCTCTCACCACGCAGGGGTTATCTCCTTGCCTAGTCTACAGCACTGGGAACTCAGTCACCAAATGTAACTTAAACAAGAAAAAACAGGCTCCTGTTAGGTCAAGTGCAATCCCTGGAGCAAACATTCTGTGCAGCCAGGGCTATGGAGGGGGAGTGGGGCTGAGGCTGAGGGGTCTTGACAGAGCCACAGAGAAGGGCTTATCATCCTGATGTCACTGAAGGTCTTGAAGAATGTGCCCCGTTGTTCCCACCTGCCAGTCCCACAGTCAGTTTTCTTCCCTCATTATCTGTGTGGTTGCTACCTGCCACTTTCCTTACCTCTGAGCCTGGCCTCCGAGATGGTTCCAGAAAGCTCACTGAGGTTCCCTAGACCTTGGAGATGTAATAAGGCTTTGTATATTGTTGTTGTCAAATGTAACACAAATGACTGGATTTTAATGGATGATGTGTATCAGCTGGCATCTGCTCTCTGTATCCTATGCTCTGTTTTGTGTAGGAATGTACACCAGATGTAGACAGCACTCCAGTGGCTGTTGTCTGTACTGTATGTGTATCTATGCTGTCAGTCTCTCTGTCCTCCTTCTCTATGTACAAGTATGTTCATGTGTATGCTCTCTGCAGCCTCCTGATGTCTGTCTCTGTGTGTATCTAACCTTGTACCAATGTTCACAATTTAATAAAAACAAAACCAAAAGAACACAACGCCTTCTGGCGGTTTTTAAACCTAGGGGAGATACTCACTTGCCTGGGATGCAAGCCTGAGTTATTAATGAAAGGCAGTGGGTTGGATAAAATGACTTCTGAATGACTCAATGACTTCTCATGGACTGGAATGTCCATGAAGGATGTATGAGCCCCTTGGCCCTTTGCCTAAGGTAGATGGGTAATAGACATTAGTGGTTCAATGGTAGAATTCACACCTTCCATGAGGGAGACCTGGGTTTGATTCCTGGCCAATGTACCACAAGCACAGCTACCACCCATCTGTCAGTGGAAGTTTGTGTGTCACTCTGATGCTGAACAGGTTTCAGTGGACCTTACAGACTAAGACAGACTAAGAAGAAAGGCCTGGCAATCTACTTCCAAAAAAATCAGCCAATGAAAACCCAAGAATCACAACAGTCCAATCTTGTTGTGCATGGGGTCACCATGAGTTGGGGCCAACTTGAAGGCAGCTAACAACAAAAACAGGCAGGTAATAACGTGCTCATACATGAAGAGGAAGGCTGACCTCACAGGCTTTGCAGGTGAATCATTCTAATGCACAGTGTTCTTGGTGAAATCTCAAACTGCAGACCAGAAGTGAGACAGCTATTAGCAGGCAGAGTCTCCTGGTATCAGTGAATGCTCCATAGCTCCAGTCTTTGGTTGAATTTTTAAGCCACTATGCAAAACTTCACCTTGAGAAATATGCTCTTTCATCACGAGGAGGAGACTGTCCATCCCTTCTACCTGTCCTCTCTACCCTGATCATAAAAGCTCAGGGAACCTAACCCATTTGGAAGAGACATGTCTCAAGCTTTTGAAATGGTCCTGTGATTAGAGAGTGAAGCCAGCATCTGGCTGGAAATTCAAAGGGATGGAGAAAGAAACTGTCTCTTAAATCTCATGGATCAGTCTGGGTAGGGCAGGAAGGGAGTGCTACAAAAATAATGATAGGAAGGAGAAGCAATGGTTGCAGCATAACTCAGGGGCCTTCTAGCTTCTAGAGAGCTGTAACATCAAAGTCAGCAGAGATGCCACACTGAAGACTGGGGAGGGACACACTCTCCCTCAGATTCCCCATGGGAAGGTGACAAAGTCTAAGGCCCCAGAGGTACGAAGAATGAAAAGAAGTTTCTAGTCCCAGAGATGTGATACCATTGGCTTTCGTCTGCAACCAGAACACCCACACTGGGAAGGTAAACCCAGAACGTTCCCTAAGAAGCACCTGTGGCTTCATGAAGGCGTTCAGACAATAGGTATCTAACTGCCACGGAGTTGTCCTTGTCCTCACTGGCCAGTGCCCACCTGGGATTCCTGAGACTGAACTTCTAAGTCACTTAGTTATCTGGGGCTGGCATGTTTTAACCAAGCTCCTTTGTCCAGAGCCTGGAACTCTCTGTCCAGAACCTTGTCTTTTGGTGTTGTTGGGAGAAAACTTCCAGTACTTTTAGAAAGTTCAGGCCACCCTGCCTCTACTTTATCTGCTAGAAAGGAATTTACAATTGTTATCTCTCTAAAGAAGAGCTGGAAGTGTGGTTTATCTTCCAGGGTTCTGGGCTTACACACCACCGTCCTTTGCAGAAGTTCCTGCCAGGAGCACCTCTCTTGGACATTCCTGGGGTCATGAATGGATTCCAGAAATAGAAAACTCCCTGTCCATTGGCCTTGTAGAGTTAAATGGGAGTAGGATGTCCATGAACTCCAGACTCATGCTTTATGTAGGAAGACCCCACAGTGCCTCTTAGTACCCTCCTAGGAGCCTTCCTACCATAGGTTTCCCTGGGATGGCCACCTTAGCCATAGTCTAGAATATCCTGGAAATACTGCCCTGGAACCCAGCCCTGTGGCTTCATGCAAACCCAGGTCAGTGACTCTCCAGCTCATGGGGCTGCCCAGTGCCTTGAAGTGGATGGAGATGCAGTGGGTTAAACAAAGACTGAACCATGAGTCATACAGGAAAACTGGATTCTTTTTTATGACTATATCCCTTCTTTAAAATTAGGCCCTAGATACCTCCTAAAAATAGACTTAACTAAAAAATGCTATTCATTTGAACAATATTGAGCACCTTCTTTGTGCACCAGTGTGTCTGGTGCTGTGGGAGGCAAGAGCCCTAAAAACAACAGAATAAAGACTCAGCCTTCCAAAGAGGATGCAGAATCAAATAGAGAAGAAAAGTAGTGGTACATAGTCTAACAACACAAGACAGTCCATGATGAGTGTTGGAACTGGAGTGCAATCTAAGGACAATGGAGAATTCAGGGAAGTAGAAGTTTATTCAAGGTACAGGGACCTGGGAAATCTTGGATTAGAGATGGGTTCTGGGAAGGATGAAGGCTCTCCTGAATGCTTCATGACCAAGGGCTGGTTGCTTAAAAGATGTTGCAGGCAAAAGAGTCAGTTTCATGAGTGGGAAGAGGGTGGGGTAGGTGGTATTCATAGGGTTTGGGGGTAGTGGAACTGGGGAGAGAGTTTAGTTCTTTAATCTGTAGTTATAGAATGACCATTGTCCACTCCTAATGTAGACTTCCACTGAAACAGGGGACAGGAAGCAAAGCACATCCAGCAGATTATGTCCTCGAGTGAGACACTGATATTCCTGAAGCTGATGAAAACTCAGTTTCTGAGTGACACCTGACGTGGTGGTCGGGCATCCTATGCCCTGACTCCAACACATCTACACTTCCTTCCCATGTGCTTTTGGACTCCTGCCTCTCTTTCCCCTTTGTCTGTTTCTCTCTTCACTGCCTCCTGCTCTCTCTTTTCTCCTCTGCCTTGATTCCCAATTATAATCACTTTGGGGAGATGACATGGAATAACAGAAATAGTTCTAGAAACCACATGTAAGTGATTTGGCATTAGACAAGTCCCTTTGTCCTTTCTCCTCTGGAAAATCAAGGCATTTGCCTTATTTGCACTTATACCTCAAAACGAATCACTTACAATCAATCATGTGATAACTTAGATGGGACTGAATTTTGAAAAGTTATGTTCTTCAAGCACAACAACCTCATTCCCAGCTCAAAGCCTTTGCCCATGGTGTTTCCTCTGCCTGGAATGCTTTCCCCCAGGTATTCTCAAGGCGAGTTCTTCCCTGTCATTGAGATCCTGGCCTAATAGCGTGTATAGACCCATACCATTATCATGACACCTGCAGTTGCACTTAACTAGTCCCTGGAGGGCATTCCCAACCCCTGAGGTGCATTAGTAAGTAAGAGTGGGAGGCTCATCTGGGACTTGTCTATCTGGCTATTATCTGAAAAATCAGTGACCCCATACCACACAAAGCATGACACCAGGAGATGTTATGAGGTGTTTTTTGTTTTTAAATAAAATAGTTTTACAAAGTAATGTTCAGCACCTTGGACAGCGCCCTGCAGTCTCTTAGGGAGGAACGTTGACAGGTGGTTACACCTGCTGACTCAAAGATGGGCTTAGTGGAGAAGAGAGGCAGTGTACTAGGAGCACTATCAGGACCACCTGCCCGTGAGGAGAAGACCATAGAGTGGGGGCGCGAGTCTCTGCTCCGCCTCTTACACCTGTGTGTCCTGAGGAAGTTATTTATCCTCTCTTGGTCTCCATTTCCTCATCTGTAAGATGGGGGAAATGATTAAACCCATCCCATCAAGATGTTTTGAAGATCCAGTAGATGAATACGTCTAAAGCTCCCTGCAGGATTAATTGAGCAATTTATCTTGCTTCTGCTTATTATAATTATCATTAGTAGTAGTAGTAGTAGTATTGAAGTAGGGTGAATTGGACAGGCAGGCCAGAGAACAGAATGTCTGCCCTTTCCTTCCAAGTAGCACATAAAACCTGCCACCCAGGGAAGCCTAGGCTTTCTTGGCCTTGGCTGCCTCAGGCGGTTATGCATGGAGCAGAGAAGTGCCACAGCACCCCTGCCTTCCACGCAGGGCATTCTTCTTCACCCAGCCTCCAAGCATCTCTCTCCACCCTTCTTGAACCACCTGGGTATATTTCAGCCTGTGCTGCCTCTGCTTCCTCTTAGAGTAAAGGATGTCCTGTTTCCCACCTGCTGGAAACAGTGGCACATCATTTGACTGTTACACTTGCCCTTATACAGAAATGACCTTGACCTTCCTCTTCCCTCACCATGAGTCAGAATTGACTCGAAGGCAACGGGTTTGGTTTGGTTTTTTGGTTTCCTCTTCCATGGATCTCTGGGAGATAATGCTGTATACCAAATTATAGAATAGGCCTTCCTACCTTTCCAAGTTTATCACTTGAAAAGAAGATTTTAAACAAATCAGCACAGTGCAAGTTTGCCTGCTCTTTCCCCAACACCCCCCACCAACTTCAGCATTATGATCTTAAAGTGTCTCTTGCCACTAAATTAAAAACACATCTCTCCTTCAGTCATATTCCTTAATTTCTGATCTTCAGTGCCCCCACCAATCTAATGTTCTCATTCTTTGCATGTTTTCTCTTGAAACATCTGCTCAAATTGTACTTAGTCTTTGACTTGCAAGCAGTAATGCAGATGCCACCCTCCTACACATGGGATACATGAGGCCAGACGGAATGAGTTAGCCCAAAGATTCCAGGGCTAGCCCTCTCCTGATGACTAGCCAGTTACCTACACGTCCACCATTCAAGTGGCTACTTCTAGACATACCTCGGGAACTGCTCTGAGCCTTTTGCCAAAGCAGCTTAATTCTCTCTACCTCGAGGTTTTGGAGGCAGCAAGGTACAGTGAGAAAACTCTGGACTGGAAGTTGAGGTCTGATTCGAATTCATGCTCAGAAATATACTAGCTGTGCAACTTTCGACAAGTACGTGAAGCTCTCTGAGACTCATTTCCCATATATTTTAAGAAGCATTTTTAGACCTGAAGATCTCTAAGGTCCAGGAAGCTGTGGCCAAGTCCTCAGGTCCACCAGTTGTTGATTCAGCCCCTAGGTGCTTCCCTGTCTCAACCCTGCCACTGCTCATTGGGCAGTATGTCCACAGGTGGCCACTATACTCAAGATGGCAGACAGCATTCAGAGGGCCAAGTCCTTTGCTGCTGCCCTCCTTGGCTACAGGCTCTTGTGGCTTCCTTTTTATCCATCCAGGAAATATTTATTGAGTACCTACTCTGTACTAGAGACTTTTCTAGGTACTAGAGATACAAGTAAACAAAACAGACATGGTCCCTTCCCTCAAAGGGCTCACCTTCTAGTGAGGTGCAGTCAATAATGAAGTACACACATAAATCTGGCAAATGCAGAGAGTGAAAAGGGCCATAAGGCAATAGGATAAAAAGGGATGGGCTGGCACACACTTTTGATAGGGGGCCAGAGAAGCCTTCCTGAGAAAGAAAAAAAAGTAGGCCAAGAATTGGTTTTGAGAATACCTGGGGAAAAGCATTTCAGACAGAGGAAATACCTAGGTCAAAGGCGTTGAAGTGGAATGAGGTTGCTGCGCTTGAAAAACATAAAGAGGGCTGCTTGTTTGGCTAGAAAAATGGATGAGAGAATGGAAGGAGATGGGTTCAGAAAGGAAGTCAAAAGCCAGAGCCAATGGGATATGGTAAGCCATAGAGGACTCTGGGTTTTTGGCCTGAGCAACTGGTTAGAAAAGGGAAGCCCCTGGACTCGTCCATCCCCTGTCCTCCCTAACTCTGTCCCAACACATACCACATGGCCACCCCATCCGTCCTGTTCTCCCTACTACCCCCTTCCCTCTTCACACACAGACCCAAGTGGAAAGGAATCAAGAAGGACGAAGGGAGAAAGGAGAGTCAGGAATGGCAGCCTTCCCCTCATGCCCTTCAGGGGGAATCTCTCTGGAAGAGATTTCTTTTCCAGGTGATCTTATCTTAATAAAGCACTCATCTGTCTGAGGATTACATTACAAGAGTCCAAATCAATTGTTTTCATTTATAGAAACAATGAGGATTGAGGACAAGGTATTATATTTGACTGCGATAATAACACTATCTTAAAATCCTCTCAGGGAGGTTTTGACTGCATAAAGCACTGATTGTCTCCAACGACCCACTGGTGGAGGAAATCCAGACTCCCTGTATACACAACCTTAGTCTCTCAGGTAATTCAGGTCAAAGTAGGGTCTGAAGGCCCAATTCTCCAGCTGGTGGTTTACAAAGACCCTGGGAATGTGCAGAAGAAGTTGCTCAGACACTCTTATGACGACCCCCTACTCAGACTTTATCCCCAAGATCATCAACGATCCTGGGGTAGGGGAACCCAGTCTGAGGGAATTTACTCAAAATGTACACATCTGTAGTCAGCTACGGCATCTGCTGGTCCTTCATGCCTACGTAGGGCTGTACCATTGTAAGAATGCTATGGGGGCGGTGTCTGACCTCTTCTAACTTCATAAGAGGGAATGAGAATCAAGATCAACAGCCCAAGGCTGATTGCTATGAGGTCGTGGTCAGACATGCCTCCTCTCTTCGCCGTCCTTACCAATTCTAACACCAACCATCCTTCCCATGGCACTCTCTACTTCTCTGCTGGGTTTGATAACTCATTGCAATGGCCACACAGAACTCACAGACAATACTCACGATTATGGGATTTATTAGGGAAGTAACAGGTTACATTTCAGGTTCAGGAACGCCCAGAAATACAATTCTTCCATCAGGACAGCCTCTTCCCAGCCGTGCTCACAGGCATGCCTCTCCCTGGTCCCCAGCCACTGCCCAAAGATGCTCAGCTTTCTTGCTCCATGAGCCAGGAAGCCCACTGCACCGTTTCCTGCCAGTCTCTCCTGCTGGTTCCTCCTGTTGCCGTTTCTCTGCCACCACCTCTCGCTGTCTTCAGTGTTACAGCTCTCTGTCTCTGAGTCCAGGAGCTTCTCAGCACAGGGATCCCTGATCCAAAGGATGTGCTTTCCGCTCCTGGCTATTCTTCCTTGGTGGCAGTAGGATCCTCTCCTTCCCACCTCTGGGGTGGCTCATTTCAAGCCCAGTGGAATGGCAAAACTGACCAATCCCCTTTGCGGGCCACAATTACCCTGTCACACAGTCCTGCCCAATCACTTGGGTGGGAGTTACAAGACCATGACTAGAAAGGCCACACAAAAGTGATCCATTGTACTACAACCATTGACAAAGCACTTTCAACATCCACTATCTCATCTGAACCTCAACACAACCCAGAGGGAGTCGCTGGGGTGTGCAACCGGCTAACACCCCCAGCTGATAACAAAAGGTTGGAGGGTCAAGGTCACCCAGACATGCCTCAGAAGAAAGACCTGGTAATCTATTTCCAAAAAACCAGCCACTGAAAACCCTACGGAGCACAGTTCTACTCTGACACACACACAAATGCCGTGAGATGGAGTCGACTCAACAGCAACTGGTTTTTTTACAACCCTGTGGGGTGCAGAAACTCAAGCTTCAGCAAGCTTGATGAATTGCCTGAGGCTACCCCACTTTCTTTTAATTGTACTGTGGTAAAATATATACAGGTGTCCCCCGCTATCTGAAAGTACAGCATTCCTATGAAACCTTTCGTAAGCTGAAATGGAGTGAAGTGAAGAAGCAATTACCATTAACTTATATAGGAAAAATTTTTTAGCATTCTAAAAATCCCCAAAATAAGCTACCAAATCATGCCAAATGTCTTAGTTATCTAGTGCTGCTCTAACAGAAATACCACAAGTGGATGGCCTTAACAAAGGGAAGTTTATTCTCTCACTGTCCAGTAGGCTACAAGTCCAAATTCAGGGTGTCAGCTCCAGGAGAAGGCTTTCTCTCTCTGTCAGCTCTGGAGGAAGGTCCTTGTGATGCATCAGTCTTTCCTTGGTCTGGGAGCATCTCAGCACAGGAACCCCAGGTCCAAAGGACGCGGTCTGTTGCTGGCACTGCTTTCTTGGTGGTATGAGTTCCCCATGTGTCTCTGCTAGCTCCTCTCTTTTCTATCTCAAAAGAGATTGGATTAAGATGCTATCTAATCTTGTAAACCTCATCAGTATAACCTCATCACAGTGATAGAGTTTACAACACATAAGGAGACCACATATAACCTCATCATACTGATAGAGTTTACAACACTTAAGGAAATCACATCAGATTACACAATCATACAGTACTGCAAATCATGACCCAGCTAAGTTGACAGATATTTTTGGGGGACACAATTCAATCCATGATACCAAATAACACATAAAACCCTTCCAAGCTCTCTTAGGCTTTTCTGATCCCTTTGGACACACCCTGCTAACAGATGCACAAAATAAATCGAAATAAAGCACAGATGCTCACTAACACAGTTCAAAGCTATGGTGGCTTGACGCGGAGATGCTGAGTGTACTTCCCAGAGAAGGGGCTTGGCGACACAATTCTCACTGCTCAGGGTATGTCCCTGAGCTCGCCGCAAAACAAACACTGAACGCTATTTCCACTTTTTGCCGTTTTTTGTAAAAGTGAAAATCCTCTTTGGATTTCTTTTGGTTAGCAAAAACAAGTACTGATGTAGGTCTTTCATAAAAGGGAGGTGGCATAAGGTGAACTTTCGAAAAGCGGGGTATACCTGTGTAACAAAAATTTTTGTCATTTTCACCATTTTTAAGTGTACAACTCAGTGACATTAATTATAATCACTATGTGGTGCAACCATCATCACTATTTATTTCCAAAATTTTTTCATCACCCCAAACAGAAACTCTGCACCCATTTAATCAATAACTGCCCATTAATTGACTCCATGGCAACTAACAACCCACTCCCTCCAGCCCCTAGTACCCACTGATAAACTTCTGTCTCTATGCATTTGCCTATTCTAGATACTTCATATAAGCGGGATTGTACAATATTTGCCCTTTTGTGTCTGACTTACTTTACTCATCATAATGCTTTCAAGGTTCATCCATGTCATAAGATGTTCCAGAACTTTATTTCTCATCATGGCGGGGTAACATGCTTTACCTCTTCTTGATGTAAACAGAACACACACCTTTCCACTACCTGTCGGGGGCCATTTACTGGGCAGTCAGAGACATCCTCATTTACCTTCAGCAGCTGCTGCCTGGACAGCTGAGCACTGGACCTCCCAGCCTCTCCTGAACTTCCTCCCCTTTAGGTTGTATGAGTTGCCACTAAGAGACCAAAGTAAATGAATGAACACTTGCAGTAATGAAAACCACAAGACAGACTGTCCCCAGAGGACAATCAATGGTTCAGTGCTGTGGAGTGAGCTAGGTGGGGTGTCCTGCTCTGGAGCGGGAGAGAGAAAGCTAAGATGGCAGAAGGCAAAGGGGAGGATGAAGAGATAAAGTTTGGCTTCCTAATATTCGATGGTTCTAGAGACACTCTGTCCATATTGCCCTGGGAGGAGAAACATTTGTGATCTCACTGATCACCTACACCTTGGTGAAGAGAAGGTTTGAAAGCAGGTGTCAAAAAGGAAGCCACAGACTTGAGGTGGGAGATGGATGTGGAGTTAAGAAAACATGAAAGGAGCAAGTTGCACATAAAGAAGCTGGGGAAGGAAGCACACACTTGTCTTCTTGAAGCTTTGTGCAGAGCTGGCCCCTCAAGCAACATCTGGGACTTGACAACTTCCCTGCCTCTTGGAGCTCCTGGCCTGGGGAAGCCTTGTCCCTCAGTGTATCTCTTCCTTCCCCCTTTCCCCAAGCTCATGCCTCAGATTCTTTCTGCATATTACAGATTAGATGGCACTTCCTCCAGGGAGCCTTCCCTGACACCTAACTCCTCCAAAGGGTCTGTGTTCCCACAGTGCCCTGTGTCCCCACTAGGACCCTGCAGAGTGACTGTTTCCTCACCTGTCTACCCATTAAACAAAGAAAAAGGGGCGGGTGAATCCTGGGTGGGAGAAGAGCATTAGCTTCTATTCTTGCTTTAGATGGAGACGTCCCTGTGTTGGACAAGGATTTTCCAAAGCCTCAAAATGCAGAAACAGACACCCAATCAACATAGCCAAATGACAGGATTAGCCTCCAGTGAGGAGAACTTTCCCATATCCCATAGTCTAGGCAGTACTTAAACCACACATCTAGGGATCCATCTGAGGTGAGTTGAAATCCTTGCACTCCCTTCTTCCAATGCAGAGGTTCAGAGTCTGCCTATTATGTGTCTCTTTTTCCCTGTATGTGACATAATAGGAACCACACAGATATGTAAGGGATGTTTTTTCAATTCAAGTTTCACCACTTACCAGCCATCTTGGATTTGGGTAAAAACTTACATCAGTCACTGAATCAAATGAAGATGGTCCTATGTTAACAAGCAGAATGTTAGAATTAATCGAGCTCAGGGTCTGACCCATGACAATGTCTCACCATATGGTGGTCATTGTGATAACAGCGCAGAGAGACAGTGTAGTTGGTGGCTAAACATTTGGACTCTGGAGCAGACTGCCTAGGTTCGTAGTCCAGTTCTGCCATCTTGTAGATGTTAACTTCCTGCACTGCACCTCAGTGTCCTCATCTGTTAAATGGAGCAAGGAAGAGCACCCATCTCACTAGGTCATGACCGTGAGACGAGATGATGTGTGAACAGGGCTTACAAGCATGCCTGGCACTTAGTAAGTCTCAATAAATGCTCGATTAGTATTATGCTTGTTATCAATGCTTGATGTTTGTCATGGATTGAATTATGTCCCCCCAAAAATGTGTGTATCAATTTGGCTGGGCCATGATTCTTGGTAGTGTATGATTTTCCCATGTGTTGTTAATCCTGCCTCTGTGATGTTAATAAGGGAGGATGGGCGGCAGTTGTGTTAGTGAGGCAGGACTCAGTCTACAAGATTGGATTGTGTCCTGAGGCAATCTCTTGAGATATAAAAGAGAGAAGTGAGCAGAGAGACAGGGGGACCTCAAACCACCAAGAAATCAGTGCCAGGAGCCAAGCGCATCCTGTGGACCTGGGGTCCCTGCATGGAGAAGCTCCTAGTCCAGGGGAACACTGAAGAGAAGAAGGCCGACAGAGAGAGAAAGCCTTCCCCTGGAGCTGATGCCCTGAATTTGGACTTTTAGCCTACTTCACTGTGAGGAAATAAACTTCTCTTTGTTAAAACCACCCACTTGTGGTATTTCTGTTATAGCAGAACTAGATAACTAAGACAATGTTATTTAAAAGTTCAAAGTGATATAAAATGAGGTTGTAAAAAAGCCAAATAACCATGTCAAGACACTTTCATCTGGTACACAGGATTCCTGCCTTAGAGAAGAGCCTAATCTGGATGGTGGGTCAGACACATTCAGACACACAGTTGGCAACAGCCAGTCCTGTCCTGGATGGAGACTTTGGAGTAGAAAGAGCACTGAGCCAGGGATCAAAAGACATGGATTCTTGTCCTCCTTCCCCTGCTCATTGAGCAAATCACTTCACCACTCTGACCTTCAGTTTCTTCATCTGTAAATGAATTTGATCCCATCTGATCCCCAAGGTCGCTCCCTTTCAACTGAAACACTTAGTGATTATTAAGTACAATTTAATGTTGCATTATTTGTTATTAAAGAAAAATCTATTCAAATTTCATCTTCTTAAAGTGTTTGATGGTCTGTATAATGAAGAATAATATTAACTGCATTAGCTACTGGCCTTAATACATAATACATCCCGTTCATCTTTGTGCCTGGAGGAATGCACCCTTGCAGATGAATCTGTCTGCCTCTCCTTTTAGGTAAATGAAACCTATTTCACGTCTCATGGTTCTTTTTTGGCGTAGCTACTGGGACACTCATAGACAAGTGCAGTGCCCAGTGACTGTAACCAGCTCACCTTTCAAACCCAGTAACAGCTCATTCTTCTACTTCCTGGAGAGACTGCTGTTCTTTTTTGGCACATGTATCACTTAGTAACTGTATGTTTATACTTCATAAGTCAAATCACCAAGTCCATTTGGAAGTTGACAAAATTTAAGTCACTTTATTTTTATTTTTTTAAGTATAAGTAACTGTTTACTGTTGCAACAATATAAGTAGATTGTAGACAAATTTGTTGTTGTTAGGTGCCATCTAGATCGTTCCAACTCATAGCAACCGTATGTACAACAGAACGAAACACTGCCCAGTTCTGTACCATCCTCATAATTGTTGCTATGTTTGAGCCCACTGTTGCAGCCACTGTGTCAATCCATCTCCTTGAGGGTCTTCCTCTTTCTTGCTGACCCTCTACTTTACCAAGCATGATGTCCTTCTCCAGGGACTGGTCCCTCCTTATAACATGTCCAAAGTATGTGAGATGAAGTCTTGCCATCCTCACTTCTAAGGAGCATTCTTGCTGTACTTCTTTCAAGACAGATTCGTTCATTCTTCTGGCAGCCCATGATATGTTCAATATTCTTCAGCAACACTATAATTCAAATGCATCAATTCTTCTTTGGTCTTCCTTATTCACTGTCCAGCTTTTGCATGCGTATGAGGTGACTGAAAATACCATGACTTGGGTCAAGCACACCTTAGTCCTTGAAGTGACATCTTTGCTTTTTAACACTTTAAAGAGGTCTTTTGCAGCAGATTTGCCCAACGCAATACATAGTTTGATTTAGAAAATATGAATTAGTCAAAAAGCAAAAAGATACCAATAATCCAACACTTAAAGATAACTATTTAGTATATATCTTAGTCAACTAGTGCTGCTCTAACAGAAGTACCACAAGTGGATGGCTTTTAACAAGAGAAATTTATTTTCTCACAGTCCAGTAGGCTACAAGTCCAAATTCAGGGCATCAGCTCCAGGGGAACACTTTCTCCATCGGCTCTGGAGGAAGGTCCGTGTCATCAATCTTCCTTTGGTCTGGGAGCTTCTCTGCATACGAACTTCAGGTTTAAAGGACATGCTCTGCTCCCGGCACTGCTTTCTTCGTGGTATGAGGTTCCTGTGTGTCCCTGCTCACTTCTCTCTTTTATATCTCAAAAGAGATTGCATTAGGACACTATCTAATCTTGTCAACCTCATCAGTATAACCTCATCACAGTGATAGAATTTACAACACATAAGGAGATCACATATAATCTTATCACAGTGATAGAGGTTACAACACATAAGGAAATCACATCAGATTTACACAATCATACAACACTGGGAATCATGACCTAACCAAGTTGCTACACACATTTTTTGGGGGACATAATTCAATCCATGACAACATCCTTCCAGACTGTTTACTTTAAATGTGAACAATGAAGTAATTAAAAGAAAGAATCAAATATTCTAATATATTGTTTTCAACTTTCTATTTTTCACTTACCATGCATAAATATGCGGATTATCTACACTATCTTTTGTAAAGGCGAGTGCATTCTATTGTTTGGAGTTCTGTATTTCATTCAACCGATCTGCGATTGTTGGGCACTGAGACTCTTTCCAATTTTTTGCTATTATCAGTAATTTTACAGTGAACATCCTTGTCAGCCTGCTCAATTATTTCCTTAGGATGCATTCCTATTAATGAAATGGCTGGGTGAAATAGTCTATGTATTTTTAAGGTTTTGATGCATATTATTGAATTTGTTTCCAGAAATTTATTGTATAAAAGTACCAATTTCCCCTTCCTAACAGGCATGTGTTTTTTTTTCCTTATTTATGTTATATATATTTTTAAACTTTGTCAGTCTGAGAGGGGGTAAAAACCGAAAAAAACAAATCCGTTCCAACGAGTCAATTCCAACTCATAGCGACCCTACAGGACGGAGTAGAACTGCCCCATAGGGTTTCCAAAGAGTGGCTGGTGGATTTGAACTGCCAACCTTTTGGTTAGCAGCCTGAGCTCTTAACAACTGTGCCACCAGGGCTCCGAGAGGGGGAAAGTGATATCTTATTGTTGTTTAAATAGGCATTGATTCAATCACTGGCACTGGATTTTTTTTTCATATGTTCATTGACCAATTTCATTTATTCAACAAATATTTATTAATCACTACTATGTGCCCAAGCACTCTTCTAGTATTTCTTCTTCTATTTATTCCCTGTTAATGTAGAAAGATATAATTTTTGAATGAGCAATTGCTTCTTAAATCTATTAAATTTCAGCCAAGATCACATCTATGGATAGCAAGCAGATTCTGTAAACTGACTCAATGTGAATTCTCTTCCATCCTCTGTGGAGATGGTATGCTTGAGACCTCATTACTGACTGTCCCTTTGCTTGCTCTTCCTGTGCCTCTTCAGTAAATAAATACAGGAGTTTGAAAGAGAGGTACCTGGAGGAAGGCTGGCTGGCTGACCATAATAACCCTCTCAGTGTGGAATCTATATTGGTGAATTCACGTGCCAGTCTTGAGTTGAGTCTTAGTTTTCCACATCCAGAAATTTGATCTGATCTGAAGAAGACTGACTCACACTAACTAAACTCACAGGAGACCTAAGTATATAACCAGAGAGCTGATTTATTTATCTGTGATGACAAATATAACTGTCAAGCAGACCAGCCATGACTAGACTCTTAAGTACATTTTATCCCTCAGGCGAGCTACAGAAGCAGCCAAACATCTCAAAAGGGTGCTTCATGAGCAGGAGAGCAGAACTAGGGGAGGAGGTTAACCAGTTGCTGTTGAGCTGATTCCGACTGATGGCAACCCCATGTGTGTCAGAATAGAATGGCACTCCACAGGGTTTTCAAGGCTGTGACCTTTTGGAAACAGATCATCAAGACTTTCTTCCAAGGTGCCTCTGGGTGAGTGTGAACCACCAACCTTTCAGTTAGTAGCTGAGGACCTAACGGTTTACACCACACAGGAACTCCTTAGCAGAGGTGGTGATAGGATCTAAAAGTTTTCTAGCATCAGGCTGTCCCTTGGACAGAGCGTGGATGGACACAGCCAGTTTTGGCTCTGTGACCCCCATCTCTGTGTTTTGTGGTTGACCGGCACCCTGCCTCCTCCTGGTCATCATCTCTGGCTCACCTAAGCTATGATGGAAGCTTCAGGCAGGTATCATCTAGTCTTGCTGTCCTATCAGTCACCCCCATTCTTTTAAAGTGACTTGACCTATGCCTAGTGGCAGCCGTAACATATGACTTAAAGTTTCATGTTTTGTTTGATTTTATAATCCCCTGTATTCAGTATACGTATGTTGAGAACATACTATGTGTCAGTATAGTGATGGGGGGTGGGCATAAGTGTTGGGCTTCCAGTGTTGCCTAAGATGACAGAATTGTACGGTCTGATGGGAGTCCCCAGGTGGTGTAAACAGTTAACATGCTGGACTGCTAACCAAAAGGTTAGAGGTTCGAGTCCACCCAGAGGCACCTCAGGAGAAAGGCGTGGCAATCTACTTCCAAAAAATCAGCAATTTAAAACCCTATGGAGCACAATTCTCCTATGACACACATGGGGTCACCATGAGTTGGTATCGACTTGACAGCAACTGATTTTAAGGTATTATGGTATTGGTCCTAGTGGTCTTTGAAGGGAAAGTGGGAAGGCAGTTCTAATTGTGTCCTCTTTCTTGGGATTGCCTTTTCAGCCCCTTTGAAATGATGGGGCAGATGACTGTAGCAGGCGTCTCTACTGCCCAACACCATATCCTCTTGGCCCATCTCTGATTTCAGCCTCAGCTGGGGAGGACAGTGCCATGCAAGCTCAGGCTCCCTCACATGGACAGCATCCCATCTTAAGCACAACTTCATATTTGGTACTCCAGGTGCACCAGAAGCCCAGAAACATACCCAAGACGACTTCCAACCAATGGGAGACAGAAGTCAGTGGAGAAGTGCTCCAGCCTCCCTGCCTCCAGGCAGACAATGCCAGGAGGCATCTGCCCACTTCTCAGAAGGTCCCTGTGAAATCGAGCCACCATTGCCCATAGCTGGAGCCCTGGTGGTGCAGTGGTTAAGAGCTCGGCTGCTAACCAAAAGGTTGGCAGTTGGAATCCACCAGCCACTCTTTGGAAAGCCTATGAGACAGTTCTACTCTGTCCTATAGAGTTGCTATGAGTAGGAATCGACTCGACGACAATGGGCTTTTTTTTTTTTTGCCCATAGCAGCAGCCTCAGTTACACACCCTTATACTGGCTTCTTTTTCCTTCCATGACTCCATCCCAGGGATCATGCCCCAAAGAAACAACATGCACGCAAGTCCTTGTCTCTAACTGTGCTTTTGAGGTGGAGGACAGGAGGGATTGTCTTACTGGGGGTACGGGGGGCTGCAAACGTGAGCACATATGCTCTGTGATCCCTCTTTATGGACCACGGTGGGTGATGATGTCACTGTCAGGTAAAGTCCCATCAGGGCCCGGAATTCTCCTAAATCCTGCCATGGGGGCTGCAGACGACATCTCTAGGAGAACCCTTAGAAGTTGCTCCAAATAATGACAAGACTTCATTTATTTCTGGATCCCTAGAAAAGTTTCAAGTTGTTGGTTGGGTTTCTTTAGAAGTTGAGCCTGAGATGGGATTCTTGGGCAAGTGTTTTATTGAGGGGGGCACCCTCAGGAGAGGGGGAGTGAAGGCAGGAGGGTGGGGCAGGGAAGAAACCTAAGCAAGGATGGGGTCTCAGCTGGAGACTTGCTTCTGCTTCTGCCTGATCCCATGGGGAACCTCGGAGCACCAACCTTGAGCAAACCTGGAGACTAGCCCTGTGACAGTGTGATACCACTTCCACCCCCTGGCAAAGTGGCTCTGATTCAGACCAGGACAGTATTCCCAATTGCTGGGGGATGGATGCACTGGCCCAAAAAAGGGAACCTGCAGGGCACCGACAGCACCAACTACATTTCCGTAAGTGAGGAGAGAGGAAAACCGTCTTCTACCCAGTTCTCCACGAGGCGGTCTTCTGCTCTGGCTGTGTGATTTGAAACTCCTCTTGCCCAGAGCTCTCTGCTTAATCTTCAGAAGCCTCTCTCTCATCTTCATCCAAAACCAAGTGCCAGCTGAGAGAGGTCCGTGGATTGCCAGGGCTTCTCGCCAAATGCAGACTTCTAAATGTTATGACATCATCCCAGCCATGCATGAAAATGATCATAAGTCTCCATCATTCCCTCCAGGGTTGCACTCTGGGAATTAGGAATCTTTTCATATACTGAACACTGGAGCATTTCCTCAGCACTGAATTGCCTCAGAAGTGAACCATCTACCTCTAGAGTAAGGATCTCAGACAGAACGCTCAGGAGGTCTCCACCCTGCTAGGCACTGGTGGCAGATGTCAAAAGGACCTCAGGGTCTAATCCCATACTGTCTTCAGACCTTCAGTCTAAAATACTAGGGAACCATTCCAGTCCTGCTAGACATAGCTAAGTGACCCCTGACAACACACTTAATCTCCTTCAGCCTCAGAGAGCTCACTCACAGGGGTGGAATGAGGATTAGGTTAAAAACAAACATGACAGTGCTTTATTACAACAAGGTACCAAATCAAGGATGTGCTGGTAAACCAGCTTGGGAGGGGAGAATAAAAGGGGCACCCTCGTTTAGAGCGTTTACTGATTTCTGTGGTGTACATCAATGTTCACTGTAGCATTATTCGCAATTGCCCCAAAGTAGAAACAACTCAAGCGTCCATCAACAGATGAATGGATGAACAAAATGCGGTATATACATACACCAAACCAAAACCCATGCTGTCAAGTTGATTCTGACTCATAGTGACTCTACAGGACAGAGTAGAACTGCCCTACAGGGTTTCCAAGGCTGTAATCTTTACAGAAGCAGACTAACACATCTTTCTCCCACAGAGAAGCTGGTGGGTTCAAACCATCAACCTTTCTGTTAGCAGCTGAGTGCTTAACTACTTTGCCACCAGGGATCCTATATACATACAATGAGATATTATTCAGCCATAAAGAGAAGTGAAGTTCTGACACATTTCCACACGGATGAAACTTGAAGATGTTACGCCAAATGAAATAAGACACAAATGGACAAATACTGTATGATCCTACTTATGTGGAATATCTAGAAGAGACAAATGCATAGAGACAGAAAGAAGACTGGTGCAAAGGGACTGGCATGGAAAATTAGAATGGGGTTAGTACTTAAGTGGTACTGAGTTTCTGTTTGGGGTGATGAAAACCTTTGGAAACAGACAGTAGTGATGGTTGCAGAACCATTATGAGTTTGGTTTGTACGCTTGAAAATGGTTAAAATGGAAAATTTTATGTTATGTATATTTTACCACAATTAAAAACAAAAACAAAAATACCTCCCAATGTTCCAATACTTGATGCATCCAAGTCCAGCCCAAATCAAGAGCAAGCACCTTCCGGTACAGGCAATTTGCTGGAAGACGGTGCTGCGATTTCAAGTCCTTGGGATTGGGAGAATCTAGTACCAATGTCAAGAGACTAGAGTCCAGAAAGAGAAATTGGTTCTGGATTAGAGACGCAACTCTGGAGTTTAATGAGCTTCTTGATCATTATGGTATAGATACGCAGGAGACTGGTGGAAATGTTGCCTGTACCCTGGTGATATAACCCAGACTCAGCTCTCCCTACCTTTAGTCTGCTTCCAACCCAGGTAGCCTTGCCACAAACCTCAGCACCTCGTCACTTCCCGTTGAATAACCCACTCACCCCAGGAACACTGTGAGCAATGTAAGACTCACAGACAGTTCCATGGGGGGATGGAGGATAGGGTCTGCTTCGTGCAGAGAAGACCCTTCAGAGTCCTCCTCAGACAGATCTATTTTCCAAAGCCCCCCTGACTCATACCACCACTCCCGGCTCTTCTCTGAGCCTTCTCTGCATGTCGGGAGTTTCAGCTCAGCTCTCAGGCTGGCGCTTCCCATTCACCTCACTGCTCACCCTACACCCCCAGCGCTGATAGGAATTCTAGTCCATTCCCTTCTCTGTTTCCTGGCACAGAAAGGGCAGGGCTGGAGGTACATATGTCGGACCATGTGCACAGAGAGGTGGTGTGGTGCCTTGGTTAGAGCACAGCCTCTAGATGGCCTAATCTCAGGTCTCACCACCACCAGGTATTAACTGCTTCATTTATGTGCCCTATTTCCTCCTCTGTAGAATGGACATGTTGGCTCTTGTGAGAACTGAAAGAATTAATAGATGTAAGATGCTTGCAGGGGTGCTTGGCACACGGTGATGTTAGCTGTGACTATTATTGATAGAAGTCCCTGATGAGAAATAGATGGGCACTCAGTGAGTAGGTTTAAAAGAGAAAAGGCTGATGAGAGAGACTGCTGATTTTAACATCTTGGACCAAGAAGCATACATACACACACACACGCACCACACATGCCATACGTGCATTGTGCACACACAGACTACACACACACTCACATACAAACTATCCACACACACTCATATACAAACTGTACACAAACCACACATGCCACACACACACTCATATAAAAACCAGACACAAACTGTAACACACAATCACACATAAAGTACACACACAAACTACACCCACACAGTCACATACAAAATATACACACAGTACACATGCCACACACATACACTCACATAAAAACTACACACGCAAATCACATGCACAAAAGCTACATACACAAACTGCATATACGCACTCACACACGAGCTACACACACAACACACACACTTGCCTATAAAATATACACACACACCACATACACACTCATATCCAAACTACACACACAAACCACATGCACCTCCCACACTCACATAAAAACTACACACATATCACACATACAAACCACGCATCCCCCCCACACTCACATACAAACTACACACACAAACTACCCATACATCACACATACCAGACACTCACATACAAACTATACACACAGCACACACACAAACCACTCATCCCCACCATACTCATACAAACTATACACACAGACTACACATACATCACACACACCATACACACTCACAAACTATACACACACACAAACACCACACACACACACACGCCACATACACTCACACTTGTATAAAACTACACACACAAACCACACACACATCCACACCCCTGTCAACTGCACAGGTTAATTTCACTTGGAACTTATGACTACAAATCTCAGACTGAGGTCCAGCATTCCCGGTGACCCTATTATTTCTCTCTTACAGGCTTGCTTCCCACTCAAAGACAGTCATTCTCACCCATGTGGCACAATATAATCACCCGCAGAGTTTGAAAAACTATAGACCCACCCAGACCAATTAAATCGGAATCAGAATGCAGAGTAATGAAAACCAAACTCATGGCCATTGAGTCGATCCCAACTCCCAACAACCCTGTAGGACAGAGCAGAACTGCCGCATTCGGTTTCCAAGGCTGTAAATCTTTACGAAAGCCCGCTGCCACATCTTTCTCCCGCAGAGCGGCTGTTGGATTCGAACTGCCAACCTTTCGGTTAGCAGCCAGGGAAAAAGATATCCAAATATTTTGAAAGTTCTGTAGGTGATTCTGTGAGTCGGAATCGACTCGATGGCAACAGGTTTTTTTGTTGTTGTTTTTACAGGTAGGTGATTGTACTGTGCAGCCAAGATGGAGAAGCATTCCCCTTAAGATGACTATTTCATACTTCTCTCTCCTCTGACCTCCTACCTCCCTCCTCCTTTCAACCCCAGCTAATGAACTCGCATCACATTTCACTGAGAAAATGGAAGCTATCTGAAGGAAATTCCTTATCCTCCCACTGCCCAATCTACTCAACTACCTCCATCTGGACGCCCTTCCTCCCTTCTCTTCAACAGGCGAAGTGTGTGTCCCCCTGTCAAAGTCCAGTTTGTTACTTTACAGCAGGGCTTCAACGGGTTCGAACCCCTGCTGAGAAGATGCATTTCCACCCCAGGTGTCCTAAATCAGAACTTGCATTTTAACAAGGTCTCCAGGTGATTCTTATGTATAATAAATTTTGAGAACCACTGCTCTACTAGGGATTCTCAGAACTGGTCCCTAACCAGCATCATTAGCATAGAAATGCAAATTATCAGCAGGGGTCCTAACAGGACAGAACAGGTTTGAAGCCCTGCTTTAGAGCCTACCCCCTTTCTCTCTCCCCTCTTCAGCTGTCCCTCTTTCTTCCCATTGTTTTTCTCTCCTTCTTCACAGGATCACTGCCAATGGCACGCAGACATGCTTCAGTTTCTCTCTGCGTGGGGAACAAAATCAAAAACAAAAGCAAACCCTCTTTCTCGACCTCCTCTACTCCATTCCAAAGAGCTGTCTACACCTGCTCTCCCCCCCTCACCTCCCATTTTTTCCCCAACTCACAACCAATCTGGATTCTATTCCCCCACTCCACCAAACCTGCTCTGGCCAAGGTCACCTTGACATGCCTGCGGCCAATCCAGGAAACATCTTCTCTTCCTCACACCACTTAACTTGTCTGAAGCGTCCAATTCTCATCTTGCAATGTTCTGCCTTCTTGGTTTCCATGACACCATCCTCTTCCGTTCTTTCTCCTAAGTGGCCCCCATCTCATTCTCTGGCCCCAGGGTTTAGTTTTAGGTTTAAGGGGTTGCTCAGTTCTTTCCTGGACTATCTCTCTTTTCTCTGTGTATATGTTTTTCTCTTGCTGGAAGAATTCATCTAGTCTCATAGTTTTAAATACAATCTACATGTTACTGACTCTCCAAGTTACGTTTCCAGCCCAAACCTTTTCTCTGAATTTCAGACTTGTAAACTCAACTACTTACTTGATACCACCATTTAGATGTTTCCAAAGCCATGTCACATTTAACATGTTCAAAACTGAACTGTTGACTATCCCTCCAAAACTGGGCATCCAGTGTTCTTCCCTATCTCAGCAAAGGCTGAGTTGCTCAAATCTGAACAGCATCCCTAATTCCTCTCATTTTCTTATCCCCCATATCTAATGCATTAGCAAAACCTGACAATTCCATTTCCAGAATCTTTGTTGATCTGTCCACTTCTCTACATACCCACTTATCTCTTTAGTCCAGGCTGCCATCTTTTCTTACCTAGGCTATTGCAGTAGCTGCCTTTGTGGTCCAGAGTCCTGAAAGCTGCTGCCTCTTCTTCAGCCTTATCTGAGGTCGCTTTGCTTCTGCCCTCACCCACAATGCTGTAGTCACAACGGTCTTTTCCTTTTCTTAACTATGTGCATGCTCAATATAGATTAGCTCTCTTCCTACCCCAGGGCCTTTGCACACATGGTATACACACACACACACTCCCCTCTCCTGCAGCCCTTATCCCACGTCTATTCGCATAGCTGGCTCCTTCTCATCTTCAAGATCTCTGCATTAATGCCACTTCCTCAGAGAAGCCTTCTTTGGCCATCCTAACTAAACAGGCGTCACCTTCTGCGATCACCTATCCCTTAAGTTGCTATCTTCTTAGTCTTTATCATTATTAGCATTTATTCTGTTAGTTTGTTAACTTATTGCCTCCTGTCTCTTTCAATAAAATCTGAACTTCATGAGTATAGCAGCCATGTCTGTTAGATTCATCACTGTATTTCTAAAGACCCTATGTCTTTCTGGGACACAGGATACTCACTAAATGCTCATCTGACAGACTGGGGTTCAGTGTAATCATGGGATATATTGCCCTGGATTTGATGCTTCAGTTCAGATTCAGACACGTTTTTCCACTCATATGCTGGAAATGTATAATCCTGAATTTTTCTCATTTTTATTTACTAACACAAATTTAATTCTTAACTAAAACAGCTGATCTCAAACAGTATTAACCAGTGGGTGATTTTATTTGCGGCCAATTTTTGAAAACAATAATTAAATATTTACTTTGTACTTAAAGCAATATATATATATATTTTTTTAATGAGCATTTATTTGGAATCTCTTATACAAAGCCTTAACTAACTCTCTTGGGACTTGAAGCTTCAGATCAACCTGACTTCACAAATAATTGCAGCTCGTTTTAGAGTTCTTGGTTACAAACTTTTAGAGAATCTCTCTTGCAATGGCTTCCCTTCAAAGAGTAGTTAAGAAGAAATCACCTAGACTTTAGCTCTTCTCTCTCAACTTGTCTTTTCTCCTTTGAAGAGGCAGGAGAAGAGAAAGGAGAACCCCTACCGACAGACAGATGTAGCTTTGAGTGTTTAAAAAAGAAGTATAACCAATATCTGTCTCATTAGAAGATGGCATATTTCATGTTATTTGGACTGTGCTTCTCTTCCTTGTTCCAATTAAGTATTTTCAACAAGTACTTCTCCGTGCTGATTTGCATGCAATCATTCTTTACATGTGGGCTTCCAGAAGCTGCTCTGCCTTATCAAGTTCCCAGACATGCCTTCAGACTGCAGACTGCCTCAGATTCACTGTTTTCAGAGCCCTTTTCCAAAACAACTTGCGTCCTTTGCTTGAACAGAAGTTTTCAAGAAATATTTTTACCAACATTTAAACACAGCTTCTCAACAGATGTTTACACTGGTTTTATCGCAGATACTGACACTGTGCACTCTCTGAGCTTCTAAAACGTTTGATGATAAGTTTTCTAGGAACGACCAGCTCAGCCTGCTAGTTAACAGCGAGGGCTATCTGTACCGGCACATTGTAGAGCTGAGGACAGATGTTGGCGAGCTCTCCTTCTCCAAAGCAATGCAAGGTAGAAAAGCATTCATCCTCTTTGCTCTGACTGGATCTGATGCTGCTGCACACGGCTGCCACCTCACTATTTTCATTTCTAGCAATTTATTCCTCCTGTTGTCTGTGGGAGGATTAGAGTCTGCAAAAGAATCTAGCAAAACACCGAAAAATGTGGCTGAATAAAAATGCTGAAATATCACTGCAGAAGCAGGCAGACGTCCCTCTTGCGAGCCAGAGAGATAGATATAAGAGAGGAGAAGCGAGCATTTGCCCAAAGCTGGAGCAAGACGTCAAGGTGTAGTTTGGGATGTCAGGGGGATCTGGCTACCTTTCAACAGTCAGGCTAACTCTAATTATAATAGTCTGTTTTGTATGTGTGGGGCATTGGTTGTTCAGTGGTAGAATTCTCACGTTCCATGCAGAAGACCAGGGTTTGATTCCTGGCCAATGCACCTCATACACAGCCACCACCCATCTGTCAGTGGAGGCTTGCGTGTTGCTGTAATGCTGAACAGGTTTCCGTGGAGCTTCCAGACTAGGAAGAACTAGGAAGAAAGGCCTGGTGATCTACTTCCGAAAATCAGCCAGTGAAAACCTAGAGATCACAATGGCCTGATCTGCAAATGATCATGCGGATAGTGCAGGACTGGGCAGTGTTTTGTTCTGTTGTACTTGGGGTTACCATGAGTCAGGGGCTAACTTTATAGAAGCTAACAATAGCAACAGTTTTGTGTATGTGTGTACCTGCTTAAAAAATGGGATGCTCTGATATTTATTTAAAACATGCTTATTCTCCATACAGTTGTTTATTGAGTAGAGATGAGTAAAAAGTTACAATCTTGACTCTTTGAAAATAATATGCATACCTTTCACCTTGAACTGTGTAAGGTCACACTTCTGCCATCTGGTAAAAGGGCCCCAAAACTACTAAGAAGGGGACTGGACTTTACCTCTGTTATGATATAGCAACAATTAAAATCAAAAGATTAAGTGATCTAGAAAGGTTGTTTTTTCCTTCTATAGATTAATATTGGCCAGAATTATTCATGAATGTGCCCTGAAGGAGGCAGGCTAAATTCATGGATAACAGATGTGTAATGTGTTTTAAGGGGTCTCTGGATGGTGCAATCAGTTAAGCGCTCAACTACTAACCAAAAGGTTGTTGGTTCCAACCCAACCAGAGGTGCCTCAGAAGAAAAGTCTGGTGATCTACTTCCAAAAAATCAGTCATTGAAAACCCTATGGAGTATAGTTCTACTCTGCACTCATGGGGTCACCATAGTTGGAATCAACTCAATGGTAACTAGAAAATATGTTTTAAGGAAATAATTTTCTGGGTAGTGGGATTATTGACAATTTCACTTTATTTTATTTTTTCTTAATTTCTGAAATGTTTTACAATAGCATCACTACTTTTATACTCTGAAATTAAAAAACAAAAAAGGGTAGAGACAATCTGGCTATATATCCTTTTTAGATCACCATCTTGAAAAGTAACTTCTACACATTCTGGAACTCTGGGACAATGGATGGTGGCTTCTCTGTGTCCAACAAATAGAAGGCCAGTAGGTTTTGCTGTTTTGTTTTTATCTAACTTTTGTTGTTGTTTCTATATTTTTCACCTCATTTCAGAAAGGAATTAAAGGAGTCTTACAAAGACAAAAGAGACCTTTAAAAGGGGAGAAAGTAGACAGTAAAACCAAGGTGGGACCTGGAGTAAAGGAGAATGAAGAACACCAAAGAAACAAGGAAAATATTAGCCCAAGAGACAGAAAGGGTCACATAAACCAGAGACTCCATCAGCCTGAGACCAGAAGAACTAGATGGTGCCTGGCTACCACCAATGACCGCCCTGACAGGGAACACGACAGACAGTCCCTGAGGGAGCAGGAAAAAAGTGGGGCGCAGAACTCAAATTCTAGTAAAAAGACCAGACTTAATGGTCTGACTGGGACTGGAGGGGCCCCGGAAGACTCTCTGTTAGCCCAGAACTGAAACCATTCCTGAAGCCAACTCTTCAGACAAAGATTAGCCTGGACTATGATACTCGTGAAGAGAGTGCTTCTTAGCTCAAGTAGATACATGAGACTAAATGGGCAGCTCCTGTCCAGAGGCGAGATGAGAAGGCAGAGAGGGACAGGAGCTGGTTGATAGGACACAGGAAATCCAGGGTGGAAAGGAGGAGTGTGCTGTCACATTATAGGGTGAGCAGGTAAGGTCACATAGCAATGTGTATATGTTTTTATATGAGAAACTGACATGAACTGTAAACTTTCACTTAAAGCACACTTTAAAAAAAAAAACCAACGTGGGGGACAAAATAAAGGCAGGAATCAAGCTAAACTGTATAGCCCAGGAGCCTAAAACCAGTTGCCATTGAGTCAACCCCAAGTCATGGTTATCCCATGTGTGGCAGAGCATAATTGTGCTGTGTAGGGTTTTCAATGGCTCATTTTTCTGAAGCTGATCTCATAACTATACACCTCTATATTAGTATCTGGCCATTCAAACAGCCTACCAAAGAAAAGGATCTTCTCAGTTATGCAATTCATAATGCCTATAAGAAGAAAATGGCCAGTCATATGAGAGATATTTACCTACTGGTATGAAGATCAGGCTTCTTTCTCTTCCTTCTTAAAGAGGACACTGTGATGTAATGAACAAGGTTAGAATAAATGATAAGCCTCATAGGTTTGTTTCACATAACAGCTTTCAATACACAGAGGGCATCACTCCAGAGAGAATGTCAGTAAATTCAAATGACAACATAGGATGAGCACTCCACTCTCTGCTGATTTGGCTTGGTCCCGATATGGTTTCAATATGTTGTTGCTGTTGTTAGATGCCATAGAGTCGGTTCCGACTCATAGTGACATTATGTACCACAGAACGAAACACTGCCTGGTCTTGTGCCACGCTCACAATCGTTGTTATGCTTGAGCCCACTGTTGCAGCCCCTGTCTCAATCCATCTTGTTGAGGGTCTTCCTCTTTTTCACTGACTCTCTACTTTACCAAGCCTGACGTTCCTTCTCCAGGGACTAATCCCCCCTGACAACATGTCCAAAGTATGTAAGACGTAGTCTGGCCATCCTTGCTTCTAAGGAGCATTCTGGTTGTATTTCTTCCAAGACAGATTTGTTCGTTCTTTTGGCAGTCCATGGTTATGTTCAATATTCTTCGCCAACACCACAGTTCAAAGGCGTCAGTTCTTCTTCAGTCGTCTTTATTCGTTGTCCAGCTTTCGCGTGCATATGATGCGATTGAAAATACCATGGCTTGGGTCAGGCACACCTTAGTCTTCAAGGTGACATCTTTGCTTTTCAATAGTTTAAAGAAATCTTTTGCAGCAGATTTGTCCAATGCTATGCATCTTTTGACTTCTTGACTGCTGCTTCCATGGGTGTTGATCGTGGATCCAAGTAAAATGAAATCCTTGAGAACATCAGTCTTTTCTCCATTTATCATCATGTTGCTTATTGGTCCAGTTGTGAGGATTTTTGTTTTCTTTATGTTGAGATGTAATCCATACTGAAGGGTGTGGTCTTTGATCTTCATCATTAAGTGCTTCAAGTCCTCTTCACTTTCAGCAAGCAAAGTTGTATCATCTGCATAACGCAGGTTGCTAACGAGTCTTCCTCTAATCCTAATGCCCCATTCTTCTTCATATAGTCCAGCTTCTCGGATTATTTGCTCAGCATACAGATTGAATAGGTATGGTGAAAGGATACAACCTGATGCACACCTTTCTTGACGTTAAACCATGCAGTATCCCTTTGTTCTGTCCAAACAACTACCTCTTGATCTATGTACAGGTTCCTCATAAGCACAATTAAGTGTTCTGGAATTCTCATTCTTCACAATGGTGTCCATAATTTGTTATGATCCACTCAGTTGAATGCCTTTGCATAGTCAATAAAACACAGGTAAACAGCTTTGTGGTATTCTCTGCTTTCAGCCAGGATACATTTGACATCAGCAGTGATATCCCTGGTTCCACATCCCCTTCTGAATCCAGCCTGAATTTCTGGCAGTTCCTTGTCAATATACAGCTGCAACCACTTTGGAATGATCTTCAGCAAAATTTTACTTGTGTGTCATATTAATGATATTGTTCAATAATTTCCACATTTGGTTGGATCACCTTTCTTGGGACTAGGCATAAATATGTGTTCCAATAAAAGTTTATTTACAAAAACAGGTGGCAGGCCAAACTTAGCACACAGGCCACAGTTTATCAACTCTAGATCAATGTCATTCTTTCTGGCAGTAATTACCCAGTAGGGCCAGTTTTCTCACCATATTATTCCTAATTTAATAATCTAATAAAGGAATATTAATTCAATATAAAAAAGTAATTATCCTTCTATTCCTATACAGGAAAAGGTACATGTGTCATCCAAAGTAGCTTCAGATCAGCAACAAACAAATATTCTCAGAGAAAACACTGAGACAGGTATTTGGTGGGAATAAATGTCGACTTAATAATAAAGAACTCTCTGGTATTTATCTGTGCAGTGTGGGAGACCCAGCCAAGGGGCATTCAGAAGCAGCCCAGCTGGAGTTCAAGTCCAAGGAGATGCCTTTGAGCAGCAGGTCCTGATGACAGCAGCCTGCATGAGACGGACTTCCCCAGATCTAGCTTAGCTCTTTTTTTCTTTTATATTCAGCTGCTGCTTAATATTTTGTGAGATAGGCTCTTAGTCAAGGCCTTGATTTCCCCTAATTTTTCCTTCACTATCAAAACATTCTCAAAACTATTGCATTGTTTCTGCATATAAAGTGTATAGACTCTCCATTGAGGATCCCTTACTTACTACCTATAATCTAAATAGCCTGTGAGCATAGCTGCCAAACTATGCTGGTTTCCTCAAAGGCTAATTATTTGGCATAGGATTAAGATGGAAATGCATAAAAGTGAGAAAAGACTACATTGGAATCAATGCCTAGCCATTTTAAAAGGAATTAAATTCTTATCTTAATGTATTTTGATACATTTGACTATATCTGAATTTAAAATATCTGCAAATCAAAGAAAACTAAAATTAAAAGGCAAATGATTAAAAAAATGGGAAAAAATTTGTGATGCATCACAGACAATGGATTAATATCCATTATATATAGAACTTTTTAAGAAAAAAGATAAAAAATAAGATAATCAGGACTAATGGATCACAACTACCACAGCCTCCACCAGACTGAGTCCAGCATAACTAGATGGTGCCTGGCTACCACCACTGACTGCTCTGACAAGGACCACAACATAGGGTCCTGGGCAGAGCTGAAGAAAAATGTAGAACAAAATTCTAAGCCACAAAAAAAAAGACCAGACTTACTGGTCTGACAGAGACTGCAGAAACCCTGAGAGTATGGCCTCCGTTCACCCTTTTAACTGAAGTCACTCCTGAGGTTCACCCTTCAGTCAAAGATTAGACAGGCCCATAAAACAAACAATAACACATGTAGTTCAGTCAGAACCACGAGACTAAGTGGCCACACCAGCCCAGGGGCAAGGACAAGAAGGCAGAAGGGGACAGGAAAGCTGTAGGAATGGAAATGGGGAACCCAAGGTCGAGAAGGGGAGAGTCCTGATATGTCATGGGGCTGGGAACCAATGTCACAAAATAATATGTATATTAATTGTTTAATGAGAAATTAATTTGCTCTGTAAACTTTCACCTACAGCACAATAAAAAGAATGAGAATTTAAAAAAAAATTAAGACAATCATCCCAATAGGGAGAAAAATAAGCAAAAGAAGAAATGTCCAACAAACATAGAGAAAGTAAACACTAATTGCACTATTTAACAGTAAAATACAAACCAGACAAATTAGATACTAGTGCACATCTTTCAAACTGGCAAAGACTACCATCTCCCCGCCTCATCCTCAAAAAAACATAATACCTGGTGTTACTCAGGATGAGACAAATGGGAACGTGCACAACCATTTAGAATTGGAAGAAGTATAAATCACCACAAGCTTGCTGACAAGAAACTAAACCAAAACCTTAAAAATTTCATTCCCTCTAAGCCAGAAATTCCGACTCTAGAATTTTTTCCTAGGGAAAGAAATTAAGGACATGCACAAAGATCTGTCTGCCAGGAGACATAAGCATTTATAATACCAAAGAAATGGAAATAAGTATCTAACAATAAGAAACTGATTAAAAACAACAACAACAACACAGATTAGGATGCGTCTATATAACTGAATGTAAGCTACCATTTACAATAGAAATCAAAGCGTTCTTAGTGATGCTGAAAAAATATTCACAGTATTGTGTTATTGAAATAGCACATCACAAAACACTTTTTCAACATTATCCCATTTTTGGGTGGAAAAATACATTTTTTTCTTTATGCTTGTTTTTATTTTCTAATTTTTCAACAATGACACATGTTCAGTGTATACTTTTAAAAATCAAAACCAGTAACAAGTAGAGCTGTTTTCCGACGGAGGCAGAGCAGCTCACAGCTTCCCCCGGAGCCTGACAAATTAGCCCAGATGCTTGCTTCAGGCTCCCCTGGCTTTATCACAGTCAAAGGGTGTCTCCAAATGCCACATTAAGAAGTTCCAGCAATATCACTGACATGTCTGTTGTCAAGGCTGGTCATTTATATAAGATGTTCTTTGCGGAAGGCTTTCCAGGCTCACGAGTAAAAGCAGCAGTGTGTGAATTTTTCACAAAGCAAGGCTGTGTTTCATAGTGAGGGAGCTAGCCTCTGTAATGATGGCAAAAGTTTCTCAATCTAACAAGCTAACTTTCTTCACCATGGGATTGTACATCAAAAGGTGAATTCATTAATTGTGCTTTCTTCCCCAAGGGAGATATCAGCTGATCTTGGTATTTTATTGCAATTTTCATATGGACAGGATTCCCAGGGGACCAGGAGAGTCTTTTCGGCTGTCTTGGCAACCGATATGAGTAGAATGTGCCCATGACAGACCAACTGCAGTATCAGCGGACGAAGAAACACTCGGACACGGTTAGTGAGGGCTGAGAAGATGGTCCTGCAGTCACACTGCCTGGGTTCACAGCTCTGCCACTGCCTATAGCTGTGGACCTGGACCAGTTATTTGCCGCCTGTGCCCCAGTTTCCTCATCTGTAAAGTGGAGATAATATTAGCTCCTACCCCTTAGAGTTGCTGTAAGAATTAAATAATGTATGTAAAGAACCAAGACAGCCCCTTAAAGTTTATTGAGTCTTTTATATTTGTAATATGTAAACTAAACAATGGCTGGAGGCACAGCTCCAAAAACAATACTTGGTGAAATCTGGGCAGAGAAAATCAGAGGAAGTTAGCACTCAGTGGAAGTAATGAGAAATTCAGTCAGGAGTCAAGTGATAAAAGGGAGTGATGTACAAGAGGGCATTTGAGAGAGCGGAGAGAAAACTGAAGGAAGAGAAGGCTCCAGTGACACATCTTGTAACTTGGCCAGTGCCTGCTGATGGATTTGAACCAGGAAATACGTGGCACAGGGTTAGAGAATGAATAAACCTGGAAAAAAACAAAAAAACAAAAAAAAAAACACTTGCCCTTTAGTTAACTCCAACTCATGGTGACCCTATGTGTGTCTGAGTAGAACTATGCTCCATACAGTTTTTAATGGCTGATTTTTCCAAAGTAGACTGCCAGGCCTTTCTTCTGAGGTGCCTCTGGGTGGACTTGAAGCTCCAACCTTTTGATTAGTAGCTGAGCACCCTAAACATCTGTCCCACCCAGGAACTGAACTGTTGCAGGAGGCAGCTGGCAGGTCGAATCACATGTACCATGGACCATTTCCCCATGTACCACCTGCTGAAGCGTAAATGATGAGTGTCTGATGAACAGTAAAGGCAGGACAGTGGGGATGAGAAAGTACATCCATGAGCTCCAAGACCATGGCACATGGTGCCCCTTCCTATCTCTCTCAGGGTCCAACAAAAAGGACAGAAAGCAAAGTGCATGTGTGTGTGTGTGTGTGTGTGTGAGAGAGAGAGAGAGAGAGAGAGAATGCCCATCTCCCAATTTTTTTCTGGTAAATGTTCTTATGTTGTTGTATTCTCCCCTCCAGCGAGCATTTCAGCTGAGGCACACAGCATTCTCATGGCAGGTTAGCTACAGATGGGGGTTTTGCCACAATCTTAGAATTCATATTCTGAATTTAACGCAAATTTGCCTCCCAAAGCCATGGCACACTCTCTCCCCTCTTCTGTCAGGGTTTTTTGGTGTGTTCCATTTTGTTCCAGCCCCTGTAGGCTTCCCCATCACACATATTCCACCTCTCAGTCCAGAATGATCCCCAGAGCTCCCCCTGGTATTATCAAAGGAAGCTGCGTACCATTCTCCACTGCGCATACCAAAAACCTATTGCCATTGAGTCCATTCCGACTCATAGCAATCCTATAGGACAGAGTAGAACAGCTCCATTGGGTTTCCAAGGCTGTAATCTTTATGGAAACAGACTGCCACATCTGTCTCCCATAGAACAACTGGTGGGTTTGAACTCCCAACTTTTCAGTTAGCGGCTGAGCTCTTAACCACTGTGCCACCAGGGCTCCTAACTGGGCATATAGATACATGGAAACAGACGTGTGGATACAGGTGAAGGTACTTGATCTGGATAGGTGGGGAGCAGGATATGTCTCCCCCCTCCCCTTCGTCACTTTCATTTAGAGCTCCAAGCAGAGACCTTCTTGGGGACCTGATAGACTGTGACTGTGACAGACTGTGGGTGTGACAGACTGTGGGTGTGACAGACTGGGTGTGACAAACTGTGGGTGTGGTAGACTGTGGGTGTTAGACTGTGGGTGTGTGACAGACGGTGGGTGTGACAGACTGTGGGTGTGACGGACTGTGGGTGTGACGGACTGTGGGTGTGACGGACTGTGGGTGTGAACAGGGGCTTTGAAAGCCAGAGACAAATGCTGCCTCGGACAACCAGCAGGAACGAGTCCCCTGAAGAAGAAACTTACTCCAGTGTTTATCATCAGCCCTCTTTACATTGTCTGCTTGCTCCTTTGCTCATAAACAAAGACCGTAAGTTATAGAGATCTCAGTCTGGAAGGAATCTCAGAGTTGATGCTGCTCCCATTACCTCCACTTGGATTCCTACTATAGCCTCCCAACTGATTCTCTTCTTCATTCTATTCCCTCTCACTGATTAACAATAACAGTTGCCACCCAGGCAACTGCGACTCATGGTGACCCCATGTTTGTCAAAGTAGAACTGATCCAGAGGGTTTTCGATGGTTGATTTTTCAGAAGCTGATTACCAGGCCTTTCTTCCAAGGCTCCCCTGGGTGGACTCAAGCCTCCAACCTTTCAGTTAGCAGCTGAGCACATTAACTCTCTGCATCACCCAGGGGCTCCTTCCCACTGATTGATCCTTAGGAAACAAGATCTTTCTCATGTCAGCCCCATTTGAGAACCAACAGCATTTCAGGATAAAATCAGAGTCTTCAACCTGTCACTAAAAACCGCCATAATGTAACCTCATTCTACCCACCTTTATTGCTACCTGCCCAGCACACACCCGCTATTTAACCCCACCCAGCCTTTGTTCCGTGGGCTCCGTCCTCACTCTTTATTCTTGGCCTTCCTTTATGTGAAAGGAGTACCATCCTCTGGACCCCCATTCCCTACCCTAACACTGAGTCTCCCTTATCACCTTGTTCAGGATTTACCTTCATTATGAAACTTTACCTGATTATTCTTACTATACCAAAATCTTCAAAATATTTTGTGTACCCTCTATAAGTCCATATATGTGTATTTATTCTTCATTCGAAAATAGTTATTGATCACCTATTATGTACAAGTAGGACTGTGTCAGATCCATCTTCACATCCCCCCAAGGGTCCAGCATAACGGCCTCATGTATTCATTCACCCGTTCATTTATTGAATAAATGCGTACTGAATGAAAGCACCATGTTTCCTTGGGAAATGCAAAGATGAATCCTCTATCCTCCGCCATCATCAAGAAACTTAATGTGTTAGAAGAGACAAAACATGTACATATGTGATTACAGGACAATGTAGAAAGTGGCAAGTTCCATAGGAAACCACAGAGCATGAGTGTTTGCAGCCAGCTAGAGGGGTGGAGAAAGCTGCAGTGGAAGAGGTGGCATTTCAGCTGGCCTTGAAAGATGCATGAAAGTGAGCAAGTGGAAACGGGGCAAGAGACATTCCAAGGAGAAATAAACAGAGCACAGAAGAATGATAACCGTATACAAAAGAAACAGTTAAGGGTCTGTGTGCTGAGAATGTTCTAAGAAGGCCATGGGGGCAGGAAAGCAGGCACGGTAGGGCAGAGGATGCCTGGCATGTTTGCAATTCTCCCAAGGGCCATAACTTATTATTTGGAAGCAGTGCTCTGTGTGACGATCCCCAGAGACAGAGCATGCACTGCCTGACTCCTGTCTAAGCACCTTCCCTAGCAGTGTGGCCGTGCTTCTGCAAGTTGCATGCACCCATAAGTGAAGTAGCAGGAGGGCTGCAATGGGAAGCTATTAGACTGCTGTCAAAAGGGACATGGAAGGACTAGGAAGAGCTACGAAGCTCTGGGCTGAATCAGAGGTAGCCTTCATAGAGTGTCTGGGGTGGGTGTAAGGACAAGCCCTGTAGATGAGAGATTGTATGATGTGTTCTCCAAGTATCAGTCATTGATTATCAGTCTACAAATCAAGAGAGCCTAGATTCCTCTAGGAACTCAGTCGAGCTCTAGAGTTCATGCTGCAGATGACTCTTATTGTCTGCACATTCCAGCAAAAGGACAGGACAGTGTAGGGGGCAAAAGCATTGTGTCTGGAGTTTTCAGATCTGGATTCAGCTGTGAGTGTGTGACCTTGGGCAACTCAATGTTGCCTGTAAAAAGTGAATGACCTCAAGGAATTGTTGTGAGGTCCCAATGACGTGGTATTTGGAAATTATTTAAGCACAGTATCTGACACGACAAATGGCAGCTGGTAGGGGGAAAAGCTGTTGTCTTACAAGAACTCTTTGTCCAAACAAAATAAAATTCCACTTCTACTGAAATAGTGAGCCCGTGGTTTCTTGGGCCAGGCATCAGATGCTGAATTTCTTCCAACTGGTATCATAATGTAAAGAACGAACATGAAGGTTAAGACGAACCAAGATCACAGAAAATCTCACATCTTAAAAGGAAATACAATAGTACATCAGATACACTCACAGCAGTTACAGGATAGATGCAGGTCCTGTGGTGACCTACTTTGTACTGGGGATATTTTGGGGTTTCCCAAAAGACTTCATGCCCTCTATATATCTATCATCCCTCTGTTCCAGTTATTTCAACTCGAGTTGCCTTTTGCAATACTGAGCCACTCTGCGTCACCCAGTAGTGTGTTGGGTACCTAAATCAGAACTCAGGGGGATTGGAGGATGGGGTGCCTCATGGATGGGGATGAGAAGAGTGTGGAATAGTCTATAAAATCTCCTAGCAGTGCTACAACATGGATGAACATTATGCTGAGTAAAAGAAGTCAATCACAAAAGGACAAATCTTAGATGATCTCACTTAGATGAAATAACAAGAACAGGCAAGTGTATAGAGTTCAGGGTTTGTTTGTGGTCACCAGGGAAAGAGGGAGCCATTGTTTAGGAAGCACTGAGTGTCTGTTTATGGTGATGGGGAATTTGGCAAAGATTACTGGTGATGGTTGTACAACATGATTAATATAATTTCTATCACTAAGTTATACACCTGAAAAAATGCTTAACTGGCAAATGTTGTGTTTTATAAATATATATACACCAAAAAATAAATAAATCTCACTACAGCCTGACTTCTGAGGGAACAGCACAGACCTTAAACCCCCTTAGGGGGCCCACCTGAAGTGCCCTCTTGGCACAGTGTCAGAGGCTGAGACATCTCACCCTTTCCTACATCTGTCTCATCACACACCTGGTGCTCTCATTCCCAGGTCACACCTGGGCATGCCAAGATGGTCTTTCCATGGGTGGGATTCAAATAACTCTCAGGGGTATTCTCCAAACCAAACCAAAAAAGTTGCCATCGAGTCAATTCTGACTCAGCGCAACCTCATGTACTTTGGAGCAGAACTGCACTCAGTAGGGTTTTAAAGGCTGTGACCTTTCAGAATCAGATCTCCAGGACTTCCCTCTGAGGTTCCTCTGGGTGGAATCAATTCTTCAACCTTTCGGTTAGTAACTGAGCGCTTAACTGTTTGCACCATACAAAGAAAGAGGTGTGTTCCAGTCTTCCTTATTGCCAGGAGGAGGATTAGTCCCCTGGGACTGTGTAAATCAAATCAAACCCTTTGCCGTCGGGTTGATCCTGACTCACAGCAACCTCACAGGACAGGGTAGAACTGCCCCATTGGGTTTCCAAGGCTGTAATCTTTAAGGAAGTAGACTGCCACATCTTTCTCCCATGGAGCACGTGGTAGGTTTGAACTGCCAACCTTTTGATTAGCAGCCTACTACTTTAACCACTGCACCACCAGGGTTCCTTTGAATGACTGTTATACCCTGAGAAATTCTCCCATCAGTGCACACGGAGGCCAGCATCCACCC
This sequence comes from Dugong dugon, assembly GCA_030035585.1. NCBI lineage: Eukaryota > Metazoa > Chordata > Mammalia > Sirenia > Dugongidae > Dugong > Dugong dugon. The sequence continues at coordinate 62,345,186 of CM057470.1, forward strand.
ATGCTCTCCTCAAAACACTGGCCCAGGGATCTTAGTGACCATCTAATCCAAACCCTAATCCTAATGCACACATTTTCATCTCAGAAGGCATTGTTCTTTTGGCTAGTAGTTCAACGCTTAACCATTTGCACCACCCCAACCCAAAAAAACCCAAACCCTTTGCCAGTGAGTCGGTTCTGACTCATAGCGACCCTACAGACAGAGTAGTACTGCCCTATAGGGTTTCCAAGGAACAGCTGGTGGATTCGAACTACCGACCTTTTGGTTAGCAGCCAAGCTCTTAACCACTGCACCACCAGAGCTCCTGTACCACCCAGGGACTCCTTTAATCTACTGGTAGTTCCTAATTTGTTGTTGTTGCTGTCTGCCATTGAGCTGGACCCAACTCAGGGCCACCCCATATACAACAGAACAAAATTCCGACCAGTCCTGCACCATCGTCATAATCAGTTGTGGATCAGACCATTGTGATCCATAGGGTTTTCTTTGGCTGATTTTTGGAAGTAGATTCCCAGGCTTTTCTCCCTAGTCCATCTTAGTCTGGAAGCTCCCCTGAAACCTGTTCATCATCATAGCAACACACAAGCCTCCACTGACAGATGGGTGGTGACTGCACATGAGGTGCATTGGCTGGGAATCGAACCTGGGTCTCCCACATGGAAGATAAGAATTCTACCACTGAACCACCACTGCCTCATCAGTTCATAATACTTACAGCAGGCTAAAGACCAAGATAAAACTCGCATTTGAAAAAGACTGATCTAGCAGTGGTGTACAGGGTGGACTCATAGGGTGGGAGACTGGAGGCAGGGAGGAGGTAAGGCACTATTATAGCAATCCAGGAATGTGGTGATGAAGCCCCGGACTTGAGATCCAGAGCCAATATTGTTTTGTATATTCAGGATCCCATTGACCAAGTCATGATTTGCGGCTTTGGGTATTATCTGTACCTCAACATTTTTGTGACTTACTAAACAGAAATCGCTTTTGCTACACATGCCACTCAACTATCCCTAAGAATGTCCGACACCAAGTCACTCTTCTTCTCTTTCACCCCCAGCCCACCTCAAACACACACATGTGAAACACAAACACACAAATACACATGCACACATATACACGTGCACACATATACACGTGCACACATATACACACACGGAGTGTCTGTTTACTCCCCAGAGAAAACCATGATTTCTCTTAGCAACGAAAAACAGATACCAGCAGCCACAGTGAGGAGACTCACTCTCAGGCCATCAGCTTTGGCCGCAGAGGTGAGGGTGGGACACGCTGATCCTAAGCAGCCTGTGAACCACTGGTGGGCCACCATTCCGTGGGCAGAGCCCCGCCTTGCTTCTCTGCTCCCTCGAAGCAGCTCTGGAGACTGTTTTGTCACTTTATACTCTTGTCAGCGTATCCATCAATGAGTCCTGAGAGTTAATTAATTGTTATGTTATCCAGCTCAATCCCTCAGGAAGGTTGATGGCCGTCACTGGGCACTGTGCCAAGGCCCAGGACTCACTAAAGACGGCGGGGGAGGGAGATGCTGGTAATTGAGGGAATGGAGATGCGATCAGTTGATAAGTCCAGGGAGAGACAGGATGCCAGATACAACAAACCAAATATATACAACAGGTGGTGTGTTGGGTGACGCAAGCTGTTTGCGCTCGTCTACTAACCTAAAGGCTGGTGGTTCAAACCCACCCAGCAGCACTGTGTAAGAAAGGTCTGGAGATTTGCCTCTGTAAAGGTTACAGCCAAGAAAACCCTATAGAGCAGCTCTATTCTGTAACACATGGGGTCGCCGTGAGTCAGAATCGACTTAACTGCATGGGTTTGATTTTTTGGTTTTACATACATCACCATGGGGAGAAGCCCTGGGCAAAATCATGGATATTGTTAGCCTTCCTATTCTATGTACATCATGAATTCTTCTTTTCTCCCTCTCATACTAACACCTAGGAATCAGTATACTGATTTTGAGACTTACCATATAACTACACTTATAAAGACTGTATGGTACTGGCAGAGGAATAGACACATAGATCAATGGACCAGAACAGAAAACCCAGAAATAGACCCACACCAATATGGCCAACTGATTTTTTGACAGAGGTGCAAAAGCAATTCAATGGAGGAAAGAGCGTCTTTTTAACAAATGATGCTGGAGCAACTGGATATCCATAGGCATCTTAAGTCTCAAAAGTTACACAAAAATTAACTCAAAATAGATCACGGGCTTAAATATAAAATAAAAAACTATAAGCCTTTTCAAAAAATAGGAGAAAATTTTTGGAATCTAAGACTAGGCAAAGAGTTCTTAGACTCGACACCAAAACATAATCCATAAAAGAAAAAATTGATACATTGCACTTCATCAAAACTAAAAATATTTGGTCAAAAAACCCTGTTAAGAGACTGACAAGACTCCACAGGCTGGGATAAAATATTTGCAAATTGTATATCTGACAAAGGAATATTATCTAGAATATAAAAAGAACTCTCAAAACTCAACAGTAAAAAAGCAAACAATCCAATTAGAAAGTGGGCAAAAGAGAGAACATTTCACTGAAGAACTGTCACTGTAAACTAAGAACGTGAAAAGAGGTTCAACACCATTAGCCATTAGGAAAATGCAAATTAATACTCTAATAAGCTATGATTACATATCTATTAGAATGGCTAAAATAAAAAAAATAGTTACAACACCAAATACTGGCAAGGATGTGGAAAAATGGGATCACCTATACATTGCTGGTGGGAATGTAAAATGGTATAGCAACTCTGGAAAAGAGTTCGGTAGTTTCTGGAGCAAAAAGACTCAACAAGCAACTATTATAGGACTGAGCAATTGAGCTCCTGGGCATTTATCCTAGAAAATGAAGAGTTCTGTTGGCACAAAAACTTGCATACAAATGTTTATAGCAGTGTTATGTGTAATATCCAGAAATTGGAAACAACCCAGATGTCCTTCAATGGATGAATGGTTAAGCAAACTATGGCACTTCCATACCATGGAATACTGTTGTCGTTAGGTGCCAGTGAGTCGGTTCCGACTCACAGCGACCCTATGTACAACAGAAGGAAATGTCTGGTCCTTCACTGTCCTAGTACCCTGTACTCTACCAAGCATGACATCCTTCTCCAGGGACTGGTCCCTCCTGATAACATCTCCAAAGTATGTGAGATGAAGTCTCTCCATCCTCTCTTCTAAGGAGCATTCTGGGTGTACTTCTTCCAAGACAGATTTGTTCATTCTTCTGGCAGTCCATGGTATTTTCAATATTCTTCACCAACACCATAATTCAAAGGCATCAGTTCTTCCTTGGTCTTCCTGGAGAAGGACATCATGCTAGGTAAAGTGCAGGGTCAGCGAAAAAGAGGAAGACCCTCAATGAGATGGACTGACACAGTGCTTTCAACAATGTGCTCAAGCAGAACAACAAATGTGAAGATGGCACAGGACTAGGCAGAGTTCCATTCTGTGTACATAGATAGGGTTGCTATGAGTTGGAACCATCTCAATGGCACCTAACAACAACTAACTCTGCTGCATTATAGCCACTGAAGCAGTCACAAGGCTTCACAGTTTCCAGAAGGGTAATATATCTCACTTAATGGGGAAATGGGAAGGTTCTGGAAGAACACGTGGGATTAGAAACATTACTGTAGCCATTTTCAGAAAATACAGTACACACTCTCTAAAGACTGACCCTCTCTCTTCCAAATCCACATGACAGCCCACAGCTACCTACTTTATTTGTTGTGGGACCAGGCATACAGTGAGACCAAATCTCTCTCATATAATAATTCCTAAATTCTGGGGAGGAGCTGTTGAGTCAGATACTCCCACCTGGTCAAATACCATGACCAGGGGTTTGGGCTGCGTGGAAAGGAGCAGGTCCATATCGTACAACTATAGCAAGGCAGGGAGCCCAAGTCTGGTGCCGGTAAGTCGATTCCGACTCACAGCGACCCTATAGGACAGAGTAGAGCTGCCCCATAGGGTTTCCAAGGAGCAGCTGGTAGATTCAAACTGCCAACCTTTTGGTTAGCAGCCCGTCTCTTAACCACTTGGTAACCAGGGCTCCAAGCAAGGCAGGGAGGATATTCCAATATAAAAAAGCGAGGAGAGTTTTCTGAGCAGGAGGAATCACTTTTAGCTATCAAGACAACCCAGAAAGTACCAAAACACATAAGGTAGATTAGAAAATGTATGCTGTCATCAAGAGAGAAGCGCAAAACCACATGACACAGACAGGTTCAGTACAAAAGGAGAGGCCAAGTCGACCAGGCAAATGCAAACAAAAAGAAAGATGGGCTAGCAAGGTAAGTATCAGAACAAAAGGACTTAAAGTGCAATGAAAAGCATTACATAGGACAGAAATGGTTATTTAATGTTGCTAAAGAACACAATCCCCCAAGAGGAGATAACCATCACCAGCATTTGTGTGATGAATAATGTAGCTATGAAATATATAAAACCAATTAAGTAACAAATACAAGGAGAAATTGACAGGAACACATTGGTAGTGGGAGACCTTAATGCATCACCCTTGGTCTTGGACAGATGGTAAGTAGGCAGCAAATGAATTAGGATACACAGGAACTGAATAATGTATTTCGTCTGATTTAATAGATGTATGTCAATTTTGTACTCTGGGAAAAGAAAATATACCTTTTTTCTAACCACTCATGAAACATTTATAAAAATTGATCATATATTAGCCTACAAAGGAAATTTCAATAAATTCCAAAAGTATAAATTGTACAGGCCCATTCTCTGACCACAGTGCAATAAAAAATTAATGGCAAAAGTTCAAACCAGCAAACCCAAACACTTAGAAATTTAACAAAATACTAGATAATTCCCGGGTCAAAGAGGAATCCAGACTACAGTTTTGACCATTATTAGAACACAGTAACAATGAGAACACGGTGTATCAATGTTCATGGCATAATGCCAGAGAGAGATTCATCACCTAAAAATCTTATATTATTAACTTTCTGAAAGGAGTAAAAATAAATGACTAAAGATTTAACCCAAGAAATTAGAAAATAATAACAAACCAAACCAAAGAAAATTAGGAGGCAGGAGGTAATAAATCCAGAAGCATAAATAAATGAATTTTAAAACTAAAAAATGATAGAATTGTTATGCATATGGGCTAGTTCTTTGAAAAAGAATAATAATATGAATAAAACCAGAAAATATAAACACAAAATTAAGAATGAGGTGGTTTTTCAGTGATACAATGTTTATGCTAGTAATGTTGAAAATTTCCAATAGATTTTTTTTTAAGGAGAATAGAAATTACAAATTGAATTTAGAATTTGAAAACTCAAATGAATCAATATGCAAAGAAAATACTGTGAAAGTATGAGAAGGCAGTATAGAATGATGGTTAAGGATGTAGGCTCTAGTACCAGCCTGACTGGGTTTGCATCCCAGCACACGGCTAGTGATGCAAGCTTGGCAAATTATTTAATCTCCCCAAACCTCAGTTTTCTCATCTTTAAATTGGTGATAATATTATCTACCTCTTGGAGTTACTGTTACGCAGTCAGTGAAATAAGTCACGTTCCTAGCATAAAGTTGACTCCCAAAAAGACATCAAGTGTTTTTACTTTTGCATTCCTTCAAGTTTACAAAGAACAGAAACTTCACACACTACGTTGGTAGTTTTCAGGCAACCAAAAGATAGAACGCTTCTCATTTGACTTTACAAAATCCTTATCCTGATACAAAATCCTCACAGCATTAGCACAAAAAAGAAAACTATACATTTTATTTATAAATATATCTCTATATAAATATACAGCAAATAGAATCCATTATTGTAATGAAACAACAAGACGCCATATCAACTGAAGTATTTCCCAGGCATGCATGAATGTTTCGCTCTGAAGAAATCTATCCATCCACAGTCACATCGGTAGACAATTGGTAGTGTATACAACTGGTGACCTAGGACTGCTCCTTGAAGTTATTAAAACCAGTTGCCGTGGGGTCCACTGATTCATGGTGTATCAGAGTAGAACTGTGCTCAATAGGGTTTTCAATGGCTAAGTGTTTGAAAGTAGATCGCCAGGCCTTTCTTCTGAGGCGCCTCTGGGTGGACTTGAACCTCCAGCCTTTCAGTTAGCAGCTGAGTACATTAACTGTTTGTACCACCCTTTTAGCTATTAGCCTAGGGAAATGAGACGTGGCTAAAGATTTGTGTTCAAGGTTGTTGAGTGTGACAATATTACACTTTTAAACAATCTAAATACCCAACAGTATGGGAATATATTATGTTTAAATAAATATACTGTGCCTAAATTTCATATAGAAAGGACGATTGTGAAGCCATATAAGACACTTCAAAGAATATTTCACAACACAAAAAAATATTCAAGATACGTTGTTCATTAAGTATTAAAAAAGATTTAAAAGTTTATATGGCAGGCTTGCATGGGGTAACTATACATGTTTATATATGTGTGTATTTGTATATATACATATGGGTATTTAGGTTGTTTCCTTTCTTTTGTTACTATAAAAATGCTGCAGTGCTCCTAGGTATCTATCCAAAAGACTGGAAAACAGGGACTCAAATAGTTACTCGTACACCAGTGTACATTGCAGCATTATTCACGATAGCCAAAAGGTGGAAACCACCCATGTTCATCAAGAGATGACTGGATAAGCAAAATGTGGTATATATATATAGTGGAATATCATTCAGCCATTAATGAGAAATGAAGTTCTGATACATGCAACATGGATAAACCTTGGAAGCGTTATGCTGTGTCAGACACAAATGGACAGATATCATATGATTCCACTTAGATGAAATATCTAGAATAGGCAACTGCATAGAGAAAAAGAGTTTAACTAGTGGTTATCGGGGAAGCAGGAGAAGAGAATGGAGAGTTATTCCTTAAGGGATACTGAGTTTCTGTTTGGAGAGATGAAAAACTTTTGGAAATAGTGGTGATGGTTGCACCATACAGTGAATATAATTAATGCCATTGAATTGTACACTTAAAAATTATTAAAATGGCAAACCTTTTGTTATATAAATATTACCACAATAATTTTCTTAAATGCTGCAATGAATAACCTCATATATTTGTCATTCTGCACAAGTGTGTGGATCAAATTGCCATGTTTTCCCCCATTTAGGAACTATAATCTGATTCTTGCTTTGCAAAATAACAAATATAAAAAGTTATTGATTGCAATATTGTTTAAGTAAGTGTATGTTTGTGTGTGTGTGTGTGTGTGTGTGTGCGTGTCATTTATTGGGGAGGAATGAAAGGAAATACAACAAAATGTCACAGTGGTTATTTTAGGGCAGTTTTAATTTTCATCTTAACTTTAATATTTTTCCCTTAATGCCAATGTAGGAAAAATCAAATATTAGCCAAACATTTTTAAGCAAGATTCAAACAAAAGGAAAAGTATTGGATTTGTAATACAAAATATCTGAATTTAAGACATCTATCCTGTTTGTGAAGGAGCTCTGGTGGTGCAGTCGTTAAAGCACTTGGCTGCTAACCAAAACGTTGATGGTTCAAACCCACCAGCTGCTTCATGGGAGAAAGATGTGGCAGTCTGCTTCTGTAAATATTTACAACCTTGGAAACACTATGGGGCAGTTCTACTCTGTCCTATAGGGTCACTGTAAGTTGGAATTCGACTCACCAGCAATGGTGGGGTTTTTTGTTTGTTTGTTTTATCCTGATTATGATTTTAAAAAATCACAAACCTTTAGTTTATCTATTAAAAAATCACAATAATTAAATCAAATAAGATATTTAGTGCTTTATACAATGTTTGGGGAACGGTAGGCCAATAATATACATTCATTCTACTCCACTCCACTTCTGTTTCAAATGAAAACCACCGTGAGGATTCACTTTTAGAATGTTTAGCACAGAGCCTGGCGCACAATTGGTTACTAGAACATGTTAACCACGTCTGAATCCCCCCCCTTTCCTGGTGACACACAGACTATGCAAAGGAAGATTAGAGATGTTTCTCTCTAACTCTCACTCTCCCCATTCAACCTGGGTTCTCCCACTTCTGTAATGCGGCCATATTGCTTAAAAACAAACATGCAATGAATCTATCTGCTTTTCACCTTGCCTCTGAAGGACAAACAGGACAAAGTCCACCTTTGATGTCCTTTTCTGAATTCTCACTCCTAGCAATCCAGGCCAGTGCAGAACTGCTTCAACCTTTGGCAAATAGTTTCTTCCCTGGATATAACTTAATGATCTCTCTTGGGACGAGACAGTAGTTTCATGTGAGAAATTCTATCTTATGACCCAAACACATACCCCTACTGGATTGTGTGTTTGACTGTTTAAAGGGTCTTGTTTTAACCAAGGAAGTGGTGAAATGATTCCACTGGTTTGGGAAAATTTGTCCAGTGGGAGTACATGGGATAAATTATCTGGGAAATGGCCACAGGCAGTAGAGCTAAGTGGCTATTACTAAAGGTATCTGGGCAAATATTGTGGACCTGGATTTAGAAGATGGGTATAGGATCAGGGAGGAAAAGAAGCATTTGAGAGATGTTTCAAAGAACCAATAAGACTTTGGGACTCGCTGAATGTGGGGAGTGAAGGGAGGGAAATAGTGAAGATGACTGAAGTTTCATAGCCAAATATATGGACTATTTGTACCACTGGCAGAAGTTCCAACATTAGAGAATAAAATGATGAGCTCACTTTGGGACACCATAGTTTGGGGTAAGGACAGGGATTTCAAAGGGATGTCCATAGGTAGCTGAAAATCTAATTCTACAGATCAGATGAACCTCAGGCTAGAGGTGTAGACTTGGAAACTATCAAATTAGGCAAGACGATGAAAGCCTTGGAGTAGAGCTGAACCCTTCATGAAGATACCTGTGTCTTATGGGGCTCCAGTATTTAAAGAATAGAAGAGTAAAAGGGATATAGTGAAGGAGATAGAGAGTGAGTAGCCAGAGAGTATAGTGCTAAGGGTAATAGGAAAGATAGTTTTAACAACAAGATGATTGAGGAAATGGAGGCAGATAATCAATCTAGCTCTGCCAGGATGACAGAGCTGTAATCCGTGGTATAGATAAACTAATCATCTTCCTCTTCCCTTTGCTTTAGTCGAAATCAGATGCATGCACCAATGAAAAACAAGACTACAATGTTGAGTTAAAACAATAATACGATGCTGGAGTACACTCTGGAGCCCTAGTGGTACAGTAGTTAAGAGCTATGGCTGCTAACCAAAAGGTCAGCAGTTCAGATCCACCACCCACTCCTTGGAAACCCTACGGGGCAGTTCTACTCTGTCCCATAGGGTTGCTATTAATTGGAACTGACTCGACGGCCAACGGGAGTAAACTTTACCTTCCCTCAGTCATCCCAATTTTAGAAGCCCTTAAAATGCCTTGAATTCCAGGCTTTGGCAACTATAGGTATATTAGTTTTGTGGCTCGTTCAATCTAGGTGGACTTTTGCACTATTAATTAAAGGAAATACTTTTGAAATATTGGGCTCTGTAATTTAGAGGCAGGACAGAGTCTAGCATCCAGGACTCCTGATCCAGGACAGTGGGCATTTCACTACAGCCTGCTGAATCTCAGGAGGCCCCAGATATCTGTGTATAAAGCACTGAAGAACAAATCATAGATCTAAAAAGTGTGATCATCTTAAGTCAGGGCATCCAATTCCTGGCTAACAATACCCTAACCAAAAAAATAAAAAGGTGGGAGGAGAATCCACTCTCCCTGCCCAGTTCCCCACCTCAGGTCTGCACACTAGCCAAATGCCCACTCATTCTCACCCTTCTATCCTTCTCCTGGTTCCCCTCCCACAAAGCCTCTATGGCTGGTCATCGCAATCCTGAGTTGTGGGTGAGTCACCATGGCAATAGGAGCAGAGACACAGAAAACAGCAAGTGTAGGTTCTTGAAGCCTAACACACTGTCCCCTGCTGTTTACTTTTCCACGGCATCAAAGGGCTGGGCTTTTTAGAGGTGCTTCCTTTGACTTAGAGAAGCACATGAGAAGTAAAGAGAAGTGTTGTTGTACTGGAGAGACAGTAGAATGCCTGAACTCGTCCTTAAAAATATCTTCTCTGTGACTTTCAGGTGATCATCAGTGTAACCACCCGATTTTAAGCAGTGCTACCCAGACCCCTACACATGGTGAGAGATGATTTAGAGCATTCTGCATTCCATCCTCATTCCAAGTGGCTCCATTCTAACCACTGATGACTATCAGGGCATCAAACACATGGTCATTGACTCTTGGAAGCCAAGGGGGATGTCAGGAGCCATGTGCCCCCCTCCCCGGGGCCATAGTGCTCCACTCTCACTTTTCGACCATTGTCTCCTTGGTGTTTCTGTTTCTGATGTCACAGCAATCTTCTCCCATGAAAGGGATGTGGCTAAACCCTTTCTTAACCTATTTCTACTTGCTACCGAGATCACTTTTTGCAGTAATAAGTTCCATATGTCCATGGCAAGGAGTGTAACCCTCTTCCTTGTCCAAAGCTACTTGTGGTATCATTTATTAGTGACATGATAATTGGTAAACCATATCTATACCCTCGAACTAATCAAGAATTGATAAAACTCTAAACCCAGCTGTGAAATTTCAGTTTTAGCCCCTTGGCAAGGGGAGCCCACTTAAAGTTACAGAGCAGTGGAGTGTTAGCACAGTGACAAAGGGTTACAAAACCAGGTTTCCTTCGTAGGTTATGACATCCTCTCATGAGATCACAGCTTAACATTTGGAACCACAGAGAAAAACTATTTTTGGTACCTGCACAACTTAACAGAACATGAGACAGTCATGTAAATTGTGAGATATCAATCAAACTTCTCTCTTTACTGTGAAAGAGTGAAAATATCATTACATTGTAGTGAGAGAGAAACCAAAAACATAAGTAAATGCTCCACCCCACCTGGGTAGGGAGACCTACCACGCTCACGGCAGTTTATGCTCTGCCCACGAATGCCTCAATATTGAGATTGAGAGGCATTATAGTTAGGTGGATGAGAGTGGTATATTTTGATGTGCCGTTCCAATGCATGCTACCGATGGAAATCTGTGCTGAAAGCAAGAGCTTAATAAGATTTTCCAGTGTGTGAGGTCTAGGTAAAGTTAGAGGTAGGAGAAAATGGAGAGACCAGTTGAAAGACAATGATGGCAGTAGTGATGCTGCCAGTGGAAATAGAAAGGAAGGTTCAGGTATGAAACATGGTGAAGCAAGGTTGGGAACACTGAGTTACTAACTGAATATGGCTGATGAGAACCAATTATGAGTAAGATGTCTTGAGCCCAGTTTAATTTGACAAATGGGGGATTTTATTATTGGAGTATCTGGTTGGTGCAAATGGTTAACACCCTCGGTGGCTAACCAAAAGGTTGGAGGTTCGAGTTCACCCACAGACACCTTGGAAAAAAGGTCTGGAGATCTACTTCTGAAAAATCAGCCATTGAGAACCCTATGGAGCATAGTTCTACTCTGATATACATAGGATCACCATGAGTCAGAATTGACTTGAGGACAACTGGTTTTTTATTATGAATGCAACCTAAGGAATCAGGAAAGCAGCCAGTGTGTGCAGGGGATGGAGTTGTTGAAGTTGTATTTGGATATCTAGAGTTTGACACAACCATTGGATATACAAGAAAAATCATTCAACAGGCAGTTAGAAATGCAGAAATGAAGCCTAGAGGGAGGCTAGAGCTGAAGATGTAAGTTATGCTTTGGAGGCAGTAAAAGAAGCTATGGGCATGCAAGCAATGTGCAAGAATGCTGAAAGAAAAAAGCAGAAGGCAGAGGCAGGAAGCCTGGGGGCCTGAGGATGCCCATGGTGATGGAGCAGCAGCAGGAAAAGGAGCTACAGAAGGCAATCCAGGAGAGCCCCCACTTGTTTAGTACTATTCTGAAAGAATAATTACTGAGCTGATTTTCCCCAGAAGGAGCCAACACAAGTACAGCTTCCTGAGTACAAAAAGGAGAAGCCATTCTTCCTTCCTTCTCTTTCTGTCTTCTCTCTTCCAACTTGGTTGTCCAGTTAAACATTTGTGAAATGAGATGGGATAGACGAGACATAGTCTGTGCCTTTCATCAGCACACAGCCTTGTGGGAGAAGAGTTATTCTATGCATTCCTTCCTCAGATGCTACATTTTTCTCAGATTCTGGCAGAGCAACTATTAGAAGAGGGGGCCGGTGCCTAGTCAATTAACCAAAGGGAATTCACTGGATCCTCATTTTGGGCCAAGTACTATGAAGGCATCAGAAAAATTGGAAAGCAGAGCTTCTGCTGTCAAAGAGAGTACAATCTTAGGAGGTTAACGAGACCAACCCAAGAGATCACTTAGACATTAGACACTAAACTGGATGGTGCTGACTTGAAGAGCAGTAAGAGCTCAATTAGCAGATGTCATTGTGCACTAGGAGAAATTGTGACACTGTCATAGTGGAGAGCCTTTAGTGAAGGGAGAATTTGGATAGAGGAAGAGGTAGGAGGTAGAGCATGAACAAGGCACAGAGGTAATCACGGTGGAGGCAGAAGGCAAGGAGGAGCTGGCCTTGGCCCAGCAGCACGTCCTGGAGAACAGTGGGAGGTAAGAGCATCCAGAAATGTTGTATTTGGAAGTGGATGAGCTGCCAAATGACGGCCTTAGGGCGTGTACAATGCCAACAGACAGAGGGAAGTTCTTACTTCTTCAGTATGGCCAGAAGTGAAGGGACAAGAGCTAAGAGATTAGTGGAGATTACCCAGCTCTGGTGAGCAGCACTGTCAGCTTTCTGCCCACTCCACTTCCTGGCATCTGTCCAATCCATGCCCAGGAGGCTCCTTTCTGTACAGTATGTTCTGATCCCTGGGGGATGTAGAGCGTCCCCCCCCCCCCCACTTCCTCACATACGTGAACCAGCTCATTGGCTGGGTTCCCCTGGCTCCATCCCCAGTGTTGGGGGTGGCAGTGCAGGCAGGGAGGGATAGAGAAGACAGGAGTTCCCTCTGCTTGGGGCAGCCCATGGACCAGGCCTAAGCATGCTTCTCTCTGCCCCATGGTTCAGCATTCTCTTTGCCAAGGGACATGGGAGCTACACTCCTCTGGCATATTTGTCCAAAGTCAAAAGTGTGCTCCTTCGTGGTACCTCTTTGGTCTTGAGGTGACTCAAACTAAATAATGAAGGGATGATGAGACCAGACTATCGCCTCCCAACTACCTTGTTTCTAGGAATGGTACCACTATATCCCCAGGCAACCAGCTGTCATCTCCCATGACTTCTTGTTGTGCCTGCTCCAGTCACTCAAGCATCGAGGCACGCTAGTCTTCCCTCCCTGGATCTCCGTCCTTTCCTGTACACCATCTTCAGTGCCACTCACCCAGACCTGCATCACTTCCCTCCTTCCTGTGTTATTTATAATCTGAGCCACCAAACCTGGCCCAGTTTACCCTTCATTGTGCCTCATTTCATTTCCTTTTCACCCGTCCTCCACTCCTTTCCTCATTCTTTTTCCCAGGTTTGGCATTAAATGACACACCCCTCTCTCAGGGGAAAGAAGAAAAGGGAATGATGGGCTAAGCATTTGCCCACATTCTTTCCTCTGGCAGCTCAGAGATGGTTAAGGTGGCTTTGCAGAAAGGAATTAAAATGGCTTTGGGGGTCACAGCAGTTTGTCAGGTGCAGGGCTGGCAGAGGCCCAGGATGGGAGAGAGCACATGAAAGGTGGAACGACATGACGGACAGGGCACGGACCGGAGTCTCAGTGGACCTCGGTTCTATGCCCACCTCTCCGTGCATATGTAGACAAGACAAGTCACTCCAGCCACTTCAGACTCAGATTCTTCTGAGCCTGAGAATGAGGTTTGCCTAAAGCTATTAGGGAAGAAACAGAGCCTTTACACAGAAATAAATGATCCTAAGATCCTCCTCAGCTTTAATGGGCTTAAATTTTCATCCAACAACCCAGTGGTGTACCAGGGGAAAGAGCTCATTGCTTTGTCTCAGAGTTACATTGCCTTCAAGGAACAGTAAACTGCCTTTGTGGCCAGCAGCAGTTCAAACAGCACTAGCCCCCAGGCTTGTTGACAGCTGGGAATGAGCATGAGGGAAACTGAGTGGCCAGCATCACCTGTGACCTAGCACAGGAGGCTGGGAAAGCAGGATAGGGATTCGAGTCAGGCATGAGGAAAAGTGAAGAGCCAGAACCTGGAAGCTTACCTCCTGCTGGCCTCAGCACTCATCCTTACTGACATAGTGCACCTCTCCTTCTCTTGCAGAGAAGCCACGGATGAACAACATCCTGACATCAGCCACTGAGCCCTATGACCTCTCCTTCTCCCGCTCCTTCCAGAACTTGGCTCACTTGCCCCCTTCCTACGAGTCAGCAGTAAAGACCAACCCCAGCAAGTACTCATCCCTGAAAAGGCTAAGTAAGTGGAGTTTCCCTGGGGTCTGGGTCTGCCTCTGGGGCCTCCACGGCATCCTCCTGGGTCTCACTCCCTTGCCCTATACCTGAACAGATTGGTGTGGAACCCCAAGAATAAAGAGGAAGGAGTATGATGGAAGAAGAGAATAGACAAGCCCATTGTTTTTGTTCTTAACACCCTAGCAATAGAATAGAGGCCATGGATTCCTCAGGCCCACATTCCCACCTCAGTCAGCAGTTCAACTCCCCAGGCTGGAAAGAGGGAGGGCAGAGCATGCAAATGAGGGACACATGTAGGACTGCCCCCGCCTGCCTGCACTGTGGGCTGAGGATGTGGCTGTGTGGGGGCTAAGTGTGTATGTGCTGGCTTCCTGTGCGTTGACTGTGACTCCAGAGAAGGTGTTACTATGTTCCTAAATTACCAGCTAAACCTCCTAGTTGCAGCATCTTACTTTATTCTAGCAAGAGGCTGTTTCTGGGACTCTGCTTCCTTGGAGAGACCCCAGTACTCCTTGGGAAGCTGCTGCCTGCTACTTGGGTGTTTCAGCAAGAGGCAGGGGAGCCACCCTGTCCAGGGGAGTCCCGGTGCCAGGGCTGGCCTGCTCTGCCACCAACTCCTAGGGGCCTTGAGGAAGTCTTTTAACCTCTTGGAACAGGCTCATCAGCATCACCTGGGAGCTTGTTAGAAATGCAGCCTCTCAGCCACACCCCAGAGCTACAGAATCTGCATTAAACAAGACTTTCAGGGATTCCTTTGCACATTTGGAGAAGCAATGCCTTCACTTTTCTGGGTCTCTATGTCCTAATCCGTGAAATTAAAAAGGGTTAGAAAGCAGTGGTGGTTCATTGGCAGAATATTTACATTCTGTGTGGGAGAGCAGGTTTGATTCCTGGCCAACGCACCTCATGCGCAGCCACCACCCGTCTGTCAGTGAAGGCTTGCGTGTTGCCATGACGCTGAACAGGTTTCTGTGGAGTTTCCAGACTAAGATGGATTAGGAAAAAAGGCCTGGTGATCCATGTCCAAAAACCAGCCAATGAAAACCTATGGATCACAAGGGTTGGATCTGTTGTTCATGGGGTCCCCATGAATCCAGGCGACTCGAGGATAGCTAACAACAGCAGTAAGACTCTCTCATCCCTGAACATGTGAAAGGTCTGTGATTGTAAAAACCACCTGGCACAGTCCTGCCATGCTGTCACCAGCTGCCTCTTCTTTCTCTGTCTCTCCCTGCAGCAGACAAGGAGGCCGACGAGTATTACATGAGGCGGCGGCACCTGCCGGACCTGGCAGCCCGCGGCACCCTCCCCCTCAACGTCATCCAGATGTCGCAACAGCAGAAGCCGCTGCCGAGGGAACGGCCCCGCCGGCCCATTCGAGCCATGTCACAGGACAGGGTTCTGTCCCTGGAGCGGGGCCTGCCGGATGAGTTCGGCATGCCCTACGACCGCATCCTGTCGGATGAGCAGCTGCTGTCCACGGAGCGCCTGCACTCACAGGACCCGCTGCTGTCCCCGGAGCGGACGGCCTTCCCCGAGCAGGCCCTGTCGCGGGCCATCTCGCATACAGACGTCTTTGTGTCTACGCCCGTGCTGGACCGCTACCGCATGACCAAGATGCACTCCCATCCCAGTGCCTCCAGTAACTCCTACGCCACCCTGGGGCAGAGCCAGACGGCGGCCAAGCGCCAGGCCTTCGCCTCGCGCAGACACAACACCGTGGAACAGCTGCACTACATCCCGGGCCACCACACCTGCTACACAGCCAGCAAGACCGAAGTGACCGTGTGACTGGGCAGGCCGGGCCGCTGGGCAAGCAGGGCAGGAGCTGGGGGGCCTGAAGCTTCCAGCCTCATACTTCCTCCTCCCCTTGGCCTTGCCCTGGGAGTGGGGGTGGGCTGCCTTTGCCCAGAAAGCCATACCCCAGGGGCACAGCTCAGGCGGTCCAACCTCAGACCTAGGATCTAGAGCATCTCTTCCCCTCTTTCAGAAGAGTCACAGGGGGGTGAGGGAGGGGCTAGGCCCCTGCCTCGCCCCCCAGCCCCTTTGCCAACCCCCTTCCAGGCCCCTCTCCTGTCCTGGGGACTCCGCTGCAGGTTCCGTCAGCCAGGAGACCCTCTCCGGACCCCGGTCCGGTGCCAGCAGGCGCAGTCAGTGGGCTGACCGGATAGGCTAGTCCCTTCCACTCACCTAGAACCGCATCACAGGAATCTTCTAGTGCCTCAAAACTGCCTGCTCGCTCTTGCAGAGCCAGGGAGCTGCTGTGTCCATAAGCACAATAACAATTCTTCTCTGCCTGCTGGAGCTCCAGGCCCAGGGAATCCCTTCCTGCGCTGGCCCCTGCGGCCCGGCCCTGACCAGCCCCCTCCCACAGGTCTAGCTGCCTCCTTATTGGCAGGGGATCCTGCCCGGTTCCAGCTAGCTGGCTGCTGCGCCCACAATGCCCCCACCCCCTCCTCTGGGGGTACGTTGCTCCTCCTCCAGCCCTGGATGTGTCACCCCTGAGTTTTCTGGGGGCATAGGCTCTAGCCCTCCCAGAGGAGAGTACTGATGGGTTGCAGGGGCTTTGGGGTGTCCTTCCCAGCCACTTCATTATGTCTACACTTTCTCCAGGCCTCTAGGTCTGAACTATGACCCGCCACCCAGGCTGCCTTCTCCTCCCCTGCTCTGCTCTGCGCCCCAGAGGGGCCTGCCCATGGCCAGAGAGCCTAGGCTGGGGAGGACACTGTGATGCCTGGACCTCAGGGGCTCTCCATTTCCATCACCCAGGGCTCATGCCTGTCTCCCACCTCCCCGTCAGGCAGGAGGGAGGCAGGGGCTGCGGCAGAGGGGCTGCTCAGCTAGGCCTGGGGCCACTGTCCCTTACCTGCTCACTACTCGTCCAGTCACCGCCCATCTGCTGGGCCCCTTCTCTTGTCTAGAACTGGCGCATTCTCACTTGTGTCCCCTTCCCCATCCCCCATCCTTCTGCAACTCCACTACCCAGTGCCTCCTCTGGATCAAGGTGACAAAGACCCAGTAGCACAGCAAGTCCTGGTACCCAAGGATATAGGTCTAGGGGCTCAGAGGGCAGCTCCGGGCTGCAACACTCCCTCCCCTGCAGGGGCACTCAGGCTTCAGGCAGATCCATGACCTAGGCCATGTGCGTGGAAAGTGGGGGGGAGGGGGTGGCGCCAATGCCAGCATGTTCTCTGCCTCCAACCTGGGGGTGAGTGGGGTGTGATGGCCTCCTGAGTGAGAAGCGAAGCAGCATCCACTCCCCCAAGACCAGAGGCTGGGACTCCTGCATTCCCATGGCTGCAGCTTGGGAGGAAGGCTGGGCTGGGGCTGCAGCCAGATTCCAAAAGCAATGACCTTAAACTGGGATTTCAATTCCTCCAGTTCTGCGTTCAGCGTGTATGGCCCTTTAAAAAAGGCAGGGAGGGAGAATTCCTCAGTGGCAGCCTTGGGAATTTTTCATCTTACCAAGTCTACGAACCATGGAGAAATCAACTAACTGATTCTCCTGTTATTTCAAGATTCCAAAGCTCTTGCCTCCTCCCCACCAAAGCTCACCTCTCATGGTGCACAAGAAAGCCTGGCAGACATCATGAGGTGATAAAGGGTTGGGGTTACAGACACAGCCCTCACCTGCCCACTGGAGAGGGGTCTCTGCACGCTTGAGGCTGTGAGGACAAGGACAATGCTCTGTTTCCCTCTCCCCAAAACACAGAAACCTTCGTAAGGGATGGTCCCCACAGGTTTATGGAAGTTTGTTCCAGAAGGCAAGGCCAAGAGGGTTGGGCTGGAGGAAATCAATCTGAATAGAACAGTTGTTCACTCCCAGAAACTAGGTGGCTTTCTCACAGCTGAGTCCTGCCCTAGCCTAGGGCACTCCCTTCAAGTCCCTGGCCAGTCCTCTTGAATGCTGCCCACTGGAGAGGATGTGGGTAAGAATCCTCTCTCCCAGCTGTCTACACACAAACAACACAACCAATGATCTCCTAATATCCAGTGTGGGAGCATCTTCTCAGCAACAAAGTTCTCCAGCCTTAGGATACGGCTCCTTTCCAAGGCTCCTTCCCCAGCGCTGTCTCTGACAAGGTGTCTGTCTGTCTCAGGGGTTGTTTGATAGGTTGATCCTAAAACACGTCTCATCTCAGCCTTACCATTATTTGTTTTAAAACCTCTGGTGTCATTCAGATCAGAAAATTCTACTTGAACCCCTACTTCTTTTAAATGATTTATTCTCCTTCACCCTTGGGTCTAGAAGACAGGAAAAAAGGGAGGGAGGAAGGGGAAGGAGAAGGGAAGGGAAGAAAAGAAGAGTGAGAGGTCTGTAAACTTACTCCAATCCAGTCTCTCATCTTAAAATCCAGGATACTATTTCTTAACTGGGACATCGAGAGAGATCACAATGACTCCGTTGTCCCATCCATGTTTAATGGAGCATGCAAGGCTACATTAACCAGATAAGCTCACATAGGATAAGAGGGCATTCTGGGGCTGGAACCCAGATGTCATGACTTCTAGCCCAACCGGACCCATGGATTCTACCACACATGGGAGGGTCCCCCTTCCTCCAGCAAAGGAAGCCCAAAGCCCAAGTTTTCCTCCTGCTTGTTTTGTTCTTTGTGTGTGTCCCATTGCTCTGAAGGGAATGGACTTGGGTCTGCACTGTTTTCCCCTTCCATCCTTCTGCTGCCCTGAAAGTTCTTCCTGGTATCCCTGGCCTCTGATGGTGGGGAAGCGTGAGCCCTTCTGCCTTTCCTGCCTTGCTTCCCCCAGTTAACTCCTGGCTCCACGTGCTGATGAGTCACAAAAGTTTTGCCAAGAATTCCTTAACCCCCCTAACTGGGCTTCTGCCCTCAGGCTCCCCAGTATCTTGGACAGTGAGTCAGCCCATAGGAAGTTCTAACTCTTCTCCCCGTCCTTCCACTATCACACCCCCAAACTCCTGTCTGAACCTCAGCCTTCTAAGCCAGTTCACTCTTTCCTTTCTCCCATCTCCCTGGCCCTGCCCTGTCCTCACTCCATGCTGTCCCTCAAGCTTCTCTGCCTCCATTTGCTATCCTCCACCCCAGTTTCTTTCCCCTGGTCCTGCTGCAGTCTCCAGCTCTCCCAATCAGAGTTCTCAATGAAAACAATAGAAGAAACAGACATTCTTCAGTCTTTGGTTTATCCTTCACCTCCTGCCCCTGCCAGTCTTACCCCAGGGCATGTAGCCAAGGGGTCTCCCTCTGATCTTTGGGAGGGAAGAGAGAGCAGCTTCCCTTTCAGAGGTGTCACTGCTAAAAGTCCCTGCCACAAACACAATCCATTTTCTTCAGATACCTTGTCTGGCGCCAGCCTCTCACCCTCAGATTCCTTCCACAGGCAACTGTGACCTGGGCCCCAGGTAACAGGAAAGGGCTATAGGTCCTCTGGACCCCAGAAAGCACCTGCCCTGGGGTGGGTGGACATGTTACCTCCCACATGCATTATTCTCCTGTCATCCTTTTTGAACCTGGGAAACTTTGCTCGGGAGTATTTTCAAGGAAGCGCATTGTGTTTTAATGGAGTATTTTTCAGGGTTCAAATGTTAATTTTTTATAAATGCAGCATTTTAATGACAGATTCAGTACAAAAGGTATGTCTTCCCGGGCTCTATATTTGATTTGGGAAGGCGGCCTACCATATGAAAAAAAAAAGCACAGGGTTGGGGCTCTGGAGACACAGCTTCCTGTCCTGGCTTTGCCTGTCTTGTTGTATGACTTAGGCCAAGTCACATTCCCGCTCAGTGCCTCAGTTTCCCCATCAGTAAAACGAGGGGCTTTGACTAGGTGAGCTTTGAAGCTTCCCCCAGCTCTTATAGTCTAGGGCTTTCACCCTGTTAACACCCCTCCTCAACCCATCCCTCCAAACTGAGCTGCACATATCCCATGATGCTGCCCCACTGCGACATCCCCAGAAGCCACAGACAGCCACCAGACTGCTCCTCAGAGTCTGCAGTGGGCCTGATGGTCTCGGCTGCCAGTGATGATCTTGGTCCTGAAGGCTGAAGGGCCTACCCATTCAACAGGCATTCAGTTGTGTGTCATGGAAGCCCTCTCGTAACAGACACACCTCAATCATCCTGGCTATCTGTACCACTGAGGAATTCTGAGTTTGAATTTTTCATTTTTGATGTGATCCTTATAGCTGGAGGGAGACGGTTCCAATTTCAGAGAAGGGACGGGCTGGAGGAAAAAGGTCCAGAGGTTTGCCCGTGCAGGCATGAAGCTTGTATCTGAGGGCAGCTCGGAAATGCATTCCAAGCCCAAGAGAACTCACGGCAAAGGCTGTGTGGCAATGGATGCTACCATATCCCACTCCGAATGTGTGTCCTAAGCACCAAGTCCAGACACTGAGGCTCTAATCCAATTAGAGGAGGAGGAGTCATCATCACCTGGGCTGCTAGGTGGGCACTCACCTCATCCTAGCACCTTCCTAGCCCCTCCTCACGACACTCTACCGTCCTCCCAGTGAAAGCTTGTGACGCAAGAATGGAGAGTCGACGTCAGTGTCATCAAATCCATCATGTAAATCGGCAGACACATCCACCTTCCACGTCAGAGAAATGACATTGTATGTTTCCTTAACGTCCTCCCTCTGAGGGAAAGGAAGACCCCCACTTAAGTTCGCTGTCCATCCACATAGTAACCCTTGAATGCCACTCCATGGGAGGACTCATTCATTTGCTTTGTAGTGGCAAATATTCCTCTAGTTCTATAACTCAACTAGACATTTTGTAGTAAAGAATTCTTGAAAATCTCTAATAAAAAGCAATTCTTACTGTGATATTTTTAGTTGGGGGACACAATTTCCTAAGGGGGATTAATGAACATTTTTATGCATTAGCCCAATTTATGGATTTCATGTTTATTATCTGGTAGTACTGATGAGAAATACCTTTCTACCTGTACCTTTGCAGTTTCCTCATTACTCATAAGCTTCATGGGGAGCAGTGCCCTCGCAACTGCTTCTTCTGTACAAATCTCATTGTTCTACTTACCTGTCAAAGCACATTCTATATGTACTGTAAACAGATATCACTTTAGGAATATTTAGTCTTAAGGATTTTTCCACTTTTGTCAGTAACAGATATTTATGGATTAAAAAAATAAAGCTGTTTCAACATAACCTGTGTCCTTAAAATAGCCACGTGCCTACTACAAACACAGTGCTAAAAAAAAACAAAAAACAAAAACAAAAACAAAAAAACAAACCCACTGCCATTAAGTCGATTCTGACTCATAGTGACTCTACAGGACAGAGTAGAACTGCCCCATAGAGTTTCCAAGGAGCGGCTGGTGGATTCGAACCATCGACCTTTCAATTAGCAGTCAAATGTTTTAACCACCATGCCACCAGGGCCCCAAACGTAGTTCAAATCAAGAAAGAATGGAAAAGATCATTGGGGATGAGGCAGAAGTAGGCAATGACGTCTAGGAGTGATGAGAGTATTTTAAGCCTGGATTATGGTGATGGTTGCACAACTTCATAAATTAACCAAAAACCATCAAACTGTATACTTACAATTGGTGAATTCCATGGTATGCAAATTAAACCTCAACAATACTTTTTAAAAAAAAAGAACAAAAGGAATGTTAGAAAGAAGGTTTAAGACTACTATCAACGGACAAGGTATACCAATTCAAAGCAGAATTAGAAGTTAAAACTTTGTATAACTTTCATCTCCTCTGGCACTATTATTCTTGGACATTAGGTTTTAGCGTTAGTTCCTGGAGTTACCACCGATGGTAAGTGTACAAGAGGTTAAATATTCAGGTCACTTAAACCAGAGAATCAAGTTGCATCTGAAAACTGATTTAGACTTGGAGTTTTGCTCAAATCCTCCTTTCTCTGGATTCATCTTTTATATTGTTCTCTTTGGCATATGTTCACTTTTGTTGCTAAGGTCATCTATTGTTCTGTATTTACAAATTTACACCATAGCCTAGATACTGGTGGGCCCAGGTTTAGTAAACAAAGGGTTGCTAAACAGGATGTGGTCTTCAGTCAACTTCAGTGCCTCCACAGTTCCTAGAACCAAAAAAACCAAAACCAAACCCACTGCCATCAAATCGATTCCAACTCATAGCGACCCTATAAAACAGAGGAGAATTGCCCCATAGTCTCCAAGGCTGTAATCTTTACAGAAGCAGACTGCCACATCTTTCTCCCATGAAGCAACTGGTGAGTTCAAACTGCCAACCTTTCGGTTAGCAGCCAAGCACTTGACCACTGCGCCACCAGGGCTTCTTCAGCAGTCAGTTATAGTCTCTTACCAACTTCCAAATTCCTTTGTAATTAATACCCTTCTCATTAGATGCATCGGGCTTATATCCAAAAATCCATTTATTCTCTCTTACCAATGGCATTCATTACCTAAGACAAAGCTGCAAATCTGTTTACTAGTCTTGTACATAATAACATATAACCACACACGTTCTGAAATGTATATGCTTACTACAACAATCACTATTACTGTACAATTGCTTCTAAGTTACAGTGTCTCTAACCCATGATGACTCATAACAAGCATACACACACAGACATATTACAAGTATAGGAAAGCTTCATCAATCTATACTCATTATTGGAAAGAAACCCAGAGAAAACAAAATTCTGAACTGGAGAATTTTTTTTAGAGAAGTGCAATTCAATTACATTGCTTACACATACATATAATGGCTAAATTAGACTAACAACATGTTCCCTCATAGCAACTCTCAGGGGACCTTCTTTACCGAACAGGTAAGAATAATATGCAATTAATGTAAAAATAGTCAAGAGATATGGGTCAGAGAGTTCTGAACATGCTTTAAATGGTGCCTCCTGAAATACCTTAAAAGATTCTTCCCTTAAATAGGCTAAATATTCTCTTTAAATCTACTAACTCTAAGAATTTGTTCAACTTTTTCTCTTTGAATCTCAAAGGTAAACCTTAGGTTAGCCCGTCACAAATGTCACCAATCCCAAGTTGGTGAGATCTGAGTAAATGAGGTTTTAATGTAGCATCATTAACAAGCCAAGGCCAAAGAAAACTCATGTTAGAAGCGTGGAAGCTCCAGGAGTCTCAGCTTTTCACCTTTGGTGTCACTTTGGGCACTAATTTTCCTTTTTCTCCTCACTCGTTGAGCATGAGAAGGAAACACAAAACCTCTAGGAAGAAGCGAGGTTTTCCTTCATGTCTCTAATAAAAAGGTAGGGGGCATTCTCTAGAATGTTCTCAACTTTTATGTCATGCATGTCTTGGCCAATACCGTCTCTGGGCCTTGATTTCCTCATCTACAGGAGTTGGAGATGCTAAAATACTTCCTGCATCTGATATTGTATCATTGAGTTATCACAAAACAATACTCATTATTTCTGGGTGTCTACATTGCTGAATAAACAATGAATACCAAGCCCACTGTCTACGTTGGTCCTGTTCAGAAGAATCCATGAGAATAAGATGCAGTCAAAGAACACTGGGCTGAGAGTCAAGAGATCTTGTTCATTGAACTGGCTCTGCAAACATTTGGCTGTCTCACCTGGAAAAAGTTATTTCTTTTCTTTAAATCCCCATTTTCTCATATAAAAACAAAAATGAAAGGTCAGACCATAGAATATTTAAAATCCTTCTCAGCTTCTTTAGTCTCTGCTTCTGTGGCTTCAAGACTTTTCAGGGAGTTGGTGAACTCAACCCACACTAGCCATGGTGACAAGGTAAAACAGGACAGTAGAGAGCAAGGAAGAAAGAAACCCTTGCCTGGAGCCACCACTTATGAGATAGAGTCTTCCCAGTTCCCAGCATGCCTATCCTTGCACCAACAAGATGGGCAGAGAGAAAGCAAAGGTACAGAACAAAAGAACAAGGTCCTCAGAAAACTGCATCTCCTGCTTAATATAATTTTTTTGTGATTTCCTAAAATCAACAATTTGGCTGCGAAAGAAATCTCAGTGAATGTGTTTTCACAGAAAGTTCTCAACAGTTCACTAGTTTACAGTGTTTGCCTTTAGAAACAGAGCTTAAATGTATGTTTTAGGAGTAGGAATCCCAGATAGAAGAGAGAAATTGTTTTACCTCCAGCCTCAATCTCAACCCCAACTCCAGACTCTAGAGAAGTGAGGCAAGTGCAGACTACTAGGACCAGTGCCCTCATCTCCAGTTCTGTCTACCTTAATGATTCTTTCTTGGACCATTTACAAGAGCTACTTCTGTTATTTCATCCCAGCAATCATGGAGAAGGTCTCCACTGTTACACAGGGATATTAGCCCATATGTTGGTCTTCATTTTAGACTTGGAGAAAAGTAAAAACCAGCATCTAATCAGGGCTACTATGATGTGGTCCACAGAACAGCAGCATCAGTATCACTTGGGAGTTTACTGCAATGCAGATTCTCTGTCCCCACCCTAGACACTGAATCCCCAGACACTGAATCAGAATCCCTGGGGGTGGGGCCCTAGAATTTGCATTTTAACAAGATTCCTAGGTGACTACGTATATATTAAAGTTTGAGGAGCACATCATTCTGCCTTTTTTTTTTTTTTTTCAGTTTTGAAAAATTTAACAACATGACAACAACAAATACTTGGAATTCTGGGGATCAGAGCAGGCTTGATCTATGTAGCCTGGCTATTTTAGGTAACCAATTTCAGTGAAGCAATCAGAACAAAAAAATGAGTCTACAGAGGATTAACTATTTAGGAGATGAGGAGAAAGTTAAGGCAAGGTGTATAAACTACCAACGAAAAAATTTGAATCACAAAATGAAGCAGAGAATTTATGTGACACTTGGAAGGTATTCTAAGGTTGAATGAGAATCTTTAAAGATTGGTCCAACCTGAGTATGTTAAATTCTGAAGGGAAAGGAGAAGAGGGAACAAAGGGGCTACCGAGAGAGGTTTTCCTGGAGGGTCCAGATTTTCTTGGTAATGTATGATGTGGAGTCATTGAATCAAACAGGATAGGCTGGATTATGTTCTGGTGGTAAACAACCTTCAAATCTCAGTACCACAAAACAGCAAAGGTCTATCTTTCACTCTCACTCTGCTGTAGATCAGCAGGGACTTCGTCTGTACTTCCTTATCCTATTCAAGGACCCAGAGACAGGGGAAGCAGCCACTATCTGCAACACTGCCAGTCACCAGGCAGGGGAAAAAGAGAACTCTGGAGGTGCTCGCAAGGACAAGTAAATGGTAGCCCAGAAGTGACACTCACCACTTTCACTCACATCTTATTGGCCAAATCTGGTTATGTGGTCCCACCCACCACAGGATACAGGAAGTATAATCCTACCACATGCAGGTAAGGCAGAGAGCAGGAAGTATTCCTTGAGTAATATCAATGATACAATTGTCATGCTGTGTTTGGAGCTAGATACTAGGAATTTACAGAGTCAAACATCCCTTCCTCTAGCCCTGGTGGTGCAGTGGTTAAGAGCTTGACTGTTAACCAAAGGGTCAGCAGTTCGAATCCACTAGCCGCTCCTTGGAAACTCTATGCGGCAGTTCTACTCTGTCCTATAGAGTTGCTATGAGTCAGAATCGACTTAATGGCAACGGGTTACTAGCATGGTAGAACCAAAGTGTTCTCATTTTTTAAAGCAGGTAAACCTTTTCTGCAGTGACTTGTTTTATATGAAGCCAGTGGCATGTACTTTTCATCATAGATTGGTTAGTCAGGGGTCATTTGATTGCAAGAAACAAAAACTCACTCAAAGTAGTGAAGCAAAAAACAAAAATGAAATTATCATTTATTATTATAGGATATAAAAGCATCTCACAGGGACCAAGGCCTGACATATAATCAGGCCTCACTAAAGATAAGACTAAGAAGTAGAAAGCCATCCAAAACCTTAGTAATACTCTTGCCCCTTCTCTCCCTGCTAGCACGGAGTCTCATTTCTTCTCTCTGCAAATCTCCATTTCTCGTTTGTGGCTCCTTTTGCACAAGGACCAATCTGGCTGATAAAAATGACACTTTCAGTACTTGAGTCAGCATAACCTCTCTGTGCCCCAATTCCAAAAGTGCTGGTGAAGAAAATCAGAACAGTCCAATCTAATCTCTACATTAACTACCCCTATGTATCAGTTACCTATAGCTGCGTAACAAAATGCTCCAAACTTAATAGCATAAATCAACAACCATCTTTTACTATGACTGTTTCTCATAATTCCAGGGGTTGGCTGGGCTCAGCTAGAGAGTTCTCACTCAGGGTCTATTATGTGCTTACAGTTAGATGGTGACGGAGGATGGAGTCATCAGTTGTCGGTGTTGGTTGGGACCTCTGCAGGGGCAGAGGAATTTTACATGTGTCTTCTCCACGTGGCCTAAGCCTCCTCCGGCAAAAGGTGTATCACCTCTTAATGACATAACCTGACAAATCACATACCACACTCTATGGGTCAAACAGTCATGAAGTTCCGTCCAGGTTCAATGGGAAGGGACACATTGAAGGGAAAAGAGCAAGGTTACACTGCAAGAAGAGCATGTTGGATGGAAGATATTGTTATGGTCATCTCTGGGTCATACTTTGAGTCAGCTGTCTATCCCTCACCCCATATGATGCGGTCAGGGAAACTTGGATCACATGCTATGAAATGGCTGTGATAGTCTGTCCCTGGAGTTGTAGGCAGTCTCAGAAATTGAAGTGTGAGTTAAGCACATAAATCAACCAGCTTCTTTACAATGGGACATCCTCGTAGAGTTGAGAAATCATCCAGTGAACAAAGCAACTCTTTAGCTCCAGCTCCAGGATTCCAGAGGAGACAGTGAACATTACACACTAAAAGCGGACTCTGTGGAATCACATTAAAGGATTTCCCTTCAACAGGATAATGCTCTCGAGTAAGCTGTGGTGTTCTTCCTCCCTCCTTTCTTCCTTTTACCTCTACTCTTTCCACACCAGTCCAAGCAACAGTAACCCTTCTTATACACTGCCCTCGGGGCAAGGGTAAACAGAAGCCAGAACAAGAAGTCTTTATTCAATCTAGACTTTCAAATTAGACTTTTTGAAGCCTACAGCAGCAAAAATTGTCATGTAATTGCAAGAGCCACACACTGGAAAGAGAAGTATTTCCTTTGAATTCCAGAAATAGACCTTTGAGTATCAGTGAGCCAAGCTTGAGCCAAAACTGTAGAGTTTTTACAATAAGCCACAGAGTACATAGGATATAGGAGTCCCAGGATGGCACAAACTAGCAACACACTCACTACTAACTGGGAGGTTGGCTGTTTGAACCCACCCAGAGGTACCTCAGAAAAAAGACTTGTTGATCTCCTTCGAAAAATCAGCCATTGAAAACCCTGCAGAGCACAGTTCTGCTCTAACACACATGGGGTCGCCACAAGTCAGAATTGACTCAATGGCAACTGGTTTGGTTTTTGGTTTTCAAGACAGGATACAGGATGTGGTAGAGGAGCACTGCCCTCCTGCACAGAACAAGGATGAATACCTTCCTGCACAGGAGGAAGGGATCCAGGGAAAATTAGAGAAGAGAGCATACATATGTGAGTAAGAAATATGTATCTCTGAGACTCTGACCACCCCCATGGAGTGAGCTTGTGGGGATGGAGGGAAGGAGCAAGAGGCAGGCAATGAAATCCTCCAGAGAAATTTGCAGATTTGAAGGCAGAAGAGACTTCCACCTAGAACTCTGCAAAGAAAAATCCTGGTGGGTACTTCATGCCAGTTACAGTAGCATAGAAATGGTCATAGGACAGGTCTATACAGAGAAAGGGACCCCACACTGAATGCCAGGCCCCCAGTCCCTAAGTGAGACCCAGGAGACAATGAGCACCCTGGTTGGGAATTTGAAGGATGTCCCAGAAGACTGGCTATCCCAGGGCTCACAACAGCAGAGACCCACCATTCCAGAGAAATGAAGTCAAGCACTGAAACTGCACATTTGAGTTATGGCCATATATTTTAAAGCTGGTACACCCATATCTTAAAGCTCAAAGTCTTTCAAGATGTAGAGCTTTTGCTTGTGTGGGATATATATCTATATATATTAGAAATTAAAACCAAGAACATTTAAAAATACTTAAATATTAATTCATTTTAAAATAATAAATCATGATGTGTTAACATAACATTTTATGAGAAATAACTCTATTTTCATAAAAAATTAGTGAGATGAATGGAATTGTTTCTTTAATGTCTAGCTTATTAGGAGACAGCTGTATTCTGATATCTGTCTCTGCAGTTAGTCTGTTGCAATATCACACCTTGTGTAGTCCCCAAACACAAGGAGGAAGAAGAGAAGCACCAACAGAGGAAATAGAGAACAAGCCCCCTTTTCCCACTGCAACTGGCCAGCCCAAAATAAGCCTGAGATAAGGACAGGAAGATTTGTTTTAAATTAATATGGAAGTTGTTACCATTATAGTGATTGTCGTTCTCAGCTTCTGTCAAGTTGGTTCTGACTCATAGCGACCCTGTGTACAACAGAACGAAACACTGCTGGGGCCTGCACCACCCTCACAATCTTCATGCTTGAGCCCATTGTCACAGCCACTGTGTCAATCCATCTCCTTGAGGGTCTTCCTCTTTTTTGTGGACCCTCTACTTTACCAGGTATGATGTCCTTCTCCAGGGACTAGTCCCTCCTGATAACATGTCCAAACTACATCAGATGACGTCTCGCCATCCTCGCTTCTAAGGAGCATTCTGGTTGTACCTCTTCCAAGATAGATTTGTTCATTCTTCTAGCAGTCCATGGTATATTCAATATTCTTCACCAACACCACAATACAAAGGTGTCAATCCTTCTCTGGTCTTCCTTATTCATTGTCCAGCTTTCGCATGCATATGAGGCAATTCAAAATACCATGGCTTGGGTCAGGCGCACCATAGTTCTCAAAGTGACATCTTTGCTTTTTAACACATTAAAGAAGCTTTTTGCAGCAGACATCCCCACTGCAAATTTCGCAATGCAAAAAAAGTGGTAGCATAGTGGACTAGGCGTATTAATTATTAAGCTGAGAAGTTACTAGATGACTTCTTATTTTCTAAGATTACTGATGATACCCCAGGGTTTGCTTGTTTGACAACATTTATACAGATAAACACACCTAGCATGGGACCTGTGCAAAAAATCCCAGATTAAGGAAAAGGGAACATCATACCAAAGACTTCAATGAGGCTCATAAAATTGTAGGAGTATGAAATAGTATCACATCCACAACAGACTATAAATGAAAAGGCTTTTACAAATCAGGAGCAGAAAATCTCAAGGAGAGACCATGATAGGATGGAAAGGGGGACAGGTGACTTATAGACAAATGACTCTCTGCCCTTACGTCATCCTGGCCACTACCTCGTGCCCCCTACACCTTTCAATAACAGACCCCAACCATACCACAGCCACCAGTGTAGGCACATGACCCAGACCAACTGCAGTTCTTTACTTTCCAAACTGAAATTCAAGGAAAGAATGTTTTTTTCTTTTTCAAAGAATGGACTTTAATGATAAGGATCTAGGGCTACAGTAGCCTTGTCCCCACACAATAAGGGAAAAAAGAGAAAAATAATTATGAAAAACCAGTTGTAATCAAGTCAATTCTGACTTATGATGATCCTGTGTGTGTCACCGGGTTTTCAATGGCTTATTTTTCAGAAGTAGATCACCAGGCCTTTCTTCCAAGTTACCTCTGGGTAGACTCAAACCTCCAACTTTTCAGCTAGCAATGGAGTGCATTAACTGTTTGCACCACCCAGGGTCTCCACACTAATAATTGTTCATGTTACTGTGTGCCATCAAGTTGATTCTGACTCATAGCGATCCTACAGGACTGAGTAGAACTGCCCCATAGGATTCCTAAGGTTGTAATCTTTATGGAAGTAGATTGCCACATCTATCTCCCATGGATGGTGGGTTCAAACCACTAACATTCTGGTTAGCAGCTGAACACTTAATCACCCCATCAGGGCTCCTATACTAATGATAACTAACATTAACTCCATGCTTACTATGCACTAGGCACTATTCCAAAGCACTTTAAATGCATTAACTCATTTAATCCTCACACCCCTATTACAAAGTAGGAACTATCGTTATGCCCTGTTTGAACTGAATTACGTTCCCCCAAAATATATGCAGTAAATCCTAACCTCTATGTCTGTGGTTATAATTCCATTTGGGAATGGGTTGTCTTTGTTATGTTAATGAGGCAGGATTAGTGTAGGGTGTGTCTTGAGTCAATGTCTGTGGAGATATAAAAGAGATTAAGCAAGCAAATGAGAGAGCAGAGATGGAGTAAGACAGATGTCAAGACACATGGAGATTGCCAAGGAACCAGGAAGCAGAAGATGAAGAGACAAGGACCTTCCTCCAGAGCCAAGAGCAAGAGAAAGCCTTCCCCTAGAGCCAGCACCCTGAATTTGGACTTCTAGCCTCCTAAACGGTGAGAAAATAAATTTCTGTTTGTTAAAGCCACCCACTTGTATTTCTGTTATAGCCACACTAGATAACTAAGATAGAATTTGGTACCAGGAGTGTGGTGATGCTGCAACAGATATTTACAATGTGGACGTGGTTTTAGAATTGGGCAATGGGTAGAGGCTGGAAGAGTTTTAAGGTGCCTAATAGTAAACCCTATGGGGCAGTTGTACTCTATCCTATAGAGTTGCTATGAGTTGGAATCGACTCTACAGCAACGGGTTTGGTTTGCTTAATAGTAAAAGTCCAGATTGCCTTAAAGAGACTGTTGGTAGAATTATGGACACCAAAGGCAATTCTGACAAGGGCTCTAAAGGAAGTGAGGAGAGCTATACAGAAAATCTCTATCATCTCAGAGAATACATATGGCACCAGCACCAAAATGCTGCTAGAAATGTGAATGTTAAATGTGCTTCTGGTGAGGCTTTAAAAGAAAATAATGAACATGTGTGTCTTAGTTATGTACTGCTGCTATAACATAAATACCACAAGTGGATGGCTTTAACAAATAGAAATTTATTTTCTCAGTCTAGTAGGCTAGAAATCCAAATTCAGGGCACCAGCTCTAGGGGAAAGCTTTCTCTCTCTGTTGCCTCTGGAGGAAGGTCCTTGTTATCAATCTTCACCTGGTCTAGAAGTTTTTCTCTGCAGGGACTCTGGGTCCAAAGGACACGTGCCCCGGGTTCTTCTTGCTTCATGGTAACGAGGTCCCCGTGTCTCTATGCACACTTCTCTCTTTTATACCTCAAAAGAGACTGACTCAAGATACAATCTAATCTTGTAGATTGAGTCCTGCCTCATTGACATAACCACCTCTAATCCTGCATCAGTAACATCATGCAGGTAGGATTTTCAATACATAGGAAAATCACTTCAGATGACAAAATGATGGACAATCACAAAATACTGGGAATCATGGCCTAGCCAAGTTGACATAACAACGTGATTGGACAATGGAGGAAGGGTGATACTTTTTATGCAGTGGCAAAGAACCTGCCTCAATTATATTCAAATATTTGGTGGAAGATAAATCTTCTAAGTGATGAACTTGGATATCTGGCTGATGAGATTTCTAAGGAACATCATAAAGGGGACACATTGTTTCTCCTTGCTGCTTATAGTAAAATGTGAGAGGAAAGAGATAGACTTAAAAATGAACTGTGCAAAATGAAAACAAACCTTAAAGATTTGGAGAATTCTGTTGTACAAACTAAGGACACGTGTCTTAGAATGTTCACAAAGTATGTAGCTACACAATCTTCTGTTAAATAAATTAAGCCTGTTAAAACCAAACAACAGTTTAGCTTAACTATTAAAAGAGGTCTGCCTTGAGCATTATGCTCTTTTAAGAGCTATCTATATGGGATTAAACTGACAACAGCAACTCGAAAGATGAGATAGGAACCTCGGGGGCAGTGAGTTTATGTTAATAAGGGAGTATCTTGGTTATCTAGTGCTACTATAACAGAAATATCACAAGTGGATGACTTTAAAAAAACACAAATTTATTCTCTCACAGTTTAGCAGGCTTTAAGTCCAAATTTAGGACACCAGCTCCAGAGGAAGGCTTTCTTTCTCTGTCACCTCTGGGGGAAAAGCCCATGTCATCAATCTTCCTCTGGGTCTAGGAGTTTCTCAGCACAGGGACCTCAGAGCCAAAGGACATGCTCCACTCTCAGCTCCTCTTGCTTGGTGGCAGGAGGTTCCTCTCCTCTCTGCTGGATTCTCTCTTTTATATCTCAAGAGATTTAATCAAGATACAACCTAATCCTGCAGATTAAGTCCTGCCTCATTAACATAACTGCCTCTAATCCTGTCTCATTAACATCATAGAGGTTAGGATTTATATCCTGTAGTATAATAACATCAGATCACAGATTGGTGGACAACCACACAATACTGGGTATCATGGCCTAACCAACTTGACACACATTTTGGGGAACACAATTCAATCAATAACAGGGAGGAACAACTCAGAAAAGGAGTGTGAGAATGGTTGCACAACTCGAAGAATGTAATCAATGTCACTAAATTGCACATGTAGAAATCATTTTTTAAAAAAAGAGAGAGAAAGGTGGGGTCAAGATGGTACAGTAGTCAGACGCTTCTGGTGGTCCCTCTTACAACAAAGACCCAAAAAAACAAGTGAATCAATTATATATGACAATCTAGAAGCCCTGAACACCAAAGTCAAAGTTGAGGAATCGGACTGAGTGGCAGGGGGAGGGAGACATGGTTCAGAAGCAGAGAAGAGTTGCCACACCTGACCCAGAGGGAACCAGTGCCCTGTGAGTCAGACTGGCTGGTGTGCACGGTGAGGCAGGTAGTGTCGTTCAGGACATGTTTTCAACATCAGGACAGACCAAGTGGTGGAGAGTCTGCTCAGGCCTCCAGAGCCAGTGAAAAGCAGCGCTCAACTGGTAAAACATAAATACATGCATTTAACCCACTGCGCGGATCAAAAAAACACCCCCTATGGGAAGAATCGCTCTCCCATTTACCTGCCCCCTCCCCACTCTACACCGGGTCCTGGGCCAGCTTCAGCAATTGTCTCATCCACTGGGCGTAAAGTAGGACTCATCAGGGGCCCTAAGCCATTCTCCCAGCCTTGGAGAGGGAACAAATTAACAAACAGTAGAAAAATAATCTGCCAGCTCCCTTAAGATGGGAACTCAGGGCAGGCACAGCCCCTTTGCCTGGGCAGAGGTATAAGGGGTCCACAGACTCTGAATGCCTTTCGCCCCTGTATAGACCTGTGTGGGCCCATTTCAACAGTGTAAGTCCTTATTAGCACAGTAGAACACCATATATACCTGAAGCCTAACTTCACTATATCAGCTATATGGTGGAGTGGCAGGTTCATGACATTTGATACTGCTTTGCTCATTAAACAGGGTCCTCACCTACCCACATCAGTGGCCTGAGAACTGGTGGCTCCAGCCACCACACCTGCAACAGGCGTTCAGGAATAAGTGGTGCCTCCGAGTCCTTAAACCAACAGCACTGAGTGCCCATAGTCCAGCTGCAAAACCCACCCACCTACGCACTCTAGGGAACAGGGACACATTTTCCTCCCAGACACTCAGGGGCAGCTGTCAGTCCCCTGCCTTGCTCAGAGTGTGACCCTCTACTGCAGCCAGCTACCTGTGCCTACTCCAATTACTCTTGTCGGTCTAGGAGTGTAGGTGAGAGCCTGCACCACACACTTGGTGACCAACTACCCGGACACCTGAACTGAATACATACAAGAAAATAAAACAGACTCCTGGGCTCACATACACAGTAACAGATCTAACTACCTGGTGATAGGATGTTAGAGCTTCAAAGGTGCGAATAATCAAACTAGCTCATGCGAGCAGCCTATTTGGGAATATCAAAACAAAACAAGAAGCTAGGACACAGTAAACAAACATAAAATAAATAAATATAGTAACTTATTGATGGCTTGGAGGCAACAGTCAATATCTAACCATATGAAGAGGCAGATCGTGATGGCTTCAGCAAGTTCCCAAAACAAAGAATCAAGAAATTTTCCAGAGCAACAGAACTTCTTGAAATTACTGGAGATAGAATACAAAAGATTAATACACAGAGCCTTTCGAGAGATCAGGAAGGAGACCATGTAAAATGCAGAACAAGCCAAGGAACAAACAGGCAAGGAAATAGAGGAAATAAAGATGATTATAGAAGAGCACAATGACAAATTTAACAGGCTGCAAGAAGCCAGAGAGAGAGAGCAAACTGAAATCCAGAAGATTGACAATAAAATTTCAGAATTAGATGACTCAATAGAAAGTCATAGGAGCAGAACTGAGGCAATGGAAGTCAGAATTAGTGACAATGAAGATAAAGAAATTGACACCAACTTATTTGAGGAAAAATCAGATAAAAGGATTTAAAAAGATAAAGAAATCCTAAAAATTATGTGGGACTTTATCAAGAGGAATAAACCTACGAGTGATTGGAGTACCAGAACAGGGGGGAAAACAGAAAATACAGAGAGAATTGTTGAAGATTTGTTGGCAGAAAACTTCCCTGATAGCACGAAAGATGACAAGACATCTATCCAACATGCTCATCGAACTCCACACAAGGTAGATCCCAAAAGAAAGTCACAAAGACATATTATAATCAAACTTATCAAAAACAAAGATAAAGACAGAATTTTAAGAGCAGCCAGGGATAAATGAAAAGTCATCTACAAAGGAGAGTCAATAAGAATAAGCCTGGACTACTCAGCGGAAACCATGCAGGCAAGAAGGCAATGGGATGACATATATAAAGCCTTGAAGGAAAAAAACTGCCAGCCAAGAATTATATATCCAGCAAAACAGTCTCTCAAATATGATAGCAAAATTAGGGCATTTCCAGATAAAGAGAAGTTTAGGGAATTTGCAAAAACCAAACCAGAATTACAAGAAACACTAAAGGGAGTCCTCTGGTTAGAAAATCAATAACATCAGATAACAGCCCAAGACTGGAACACAGGACAGAGCAACCAGATATCAACCCAGATTGGGAAGTCACAAAAATAAATCAAAGCGAAAACATTGAAAATAAGGAAACAGAGACATCAAATATGTAAAAAATGACAACATTAAAACAAAAAAGAAGGACTAAAAAAATGTAGTCACGAATCTTTCATATGGAGAGGAAGTCAAGGCTATATAAAGAAATAAAAGATTAGTTTAAACTTAGAAAAATAGGGGTAAATATCAAGGTAGCCACAAAGGAAACTAACAATTCTACACGTCAAAATAAA
Organism: Dugong dugon; assembly: GCA_030035585.1. Taxonomy (NCBI): domain Eukaryota; kingdom Metazoa; phylum Chordata; class Mammalia; order Sirenia; family Dugongidae; genus Dugong; species Dugong dugon. The sequence continues at coordinate 62,380,807 of CM057470.1, forward strand.
AAGCAAGAAAAATATAAAGATTCAGTGAATACAAAATCAACAACAATGAAAAAGATGAAAAGAAAATATAAAGTAAAACAACTCAGCACAGAAAATTAAGTGGAACAAAGAAACTGTCAACAAAACAAACAAAAAGACATCTAAATGACAGCACTAAATGCACACCTATCAATAATTATGCTGAACGTAAATGGACTAATAAACAGAGAGCAACAGAATGGATAAAAAAACATGATCCATGTATATGTTACCAAAAAGAGACACAACTTAGACTTAAAGACACAAACAAACTAAAACTGACAAAGGATGGAAAAAAATATATCAAGTAAACAACAATCAAAAAAGAGCAGGAGTGGCAATATTAATCTCTGACAAAATAGACTTCAAAGTAAAACCCACCACAAAGGATAAGGAAGGACACTATATAATGATTAAAAGGTCAATACACCAGGAGGACCTAACCATAATAAGTATTTAATGCATCCAACGACAGGGCTCCAAAATAAATAAAACAAACTCTAACAGCACTGAAAAGAGAGATACACAGCTTCACAATAGTAGTAGGTGACTTCAACACACACTTTCGGTGAAGGACAGAACATCCTGAAAGAAGCTCAGCAAAGACACGGAAGATCTAAATGCCACAATCAACTAACTTGATGTCAGGGATATATACTGAACACTCCACCCAACAGCAGCCAAGTATACTTTCTTTTCCAACACACATGGAATATTCTCCAGAATAGAGCATATATTAGGCCATAAAGTAAGCCTCAACAAATTCAAAGTATTGAAATTTTACAAAGCATCTTTTCTAACCATAAAGCCAAAAAAGTGAAACTCAATAACAGAAAAAGCAAGGAAAAAAAATCAAACACATGGAAACTGAACAACACCTTGCTCAAAAACTACTGGGGTATAAAATAAATTCAGGACAGAATAACGAAATTCACAGAATCAAATGAGAATGAAAACACATCCTACCAGAACCTTTAGGACACAGCAAAAACAGTGATCAGAGGTCAGTTTATAGCAATAAGTGCACACATCCAAAAAGAAGAAAGGGCCAAAATCAAAACATTAACCCTACAACTGGAACAAGTAGAAAGAGAACAGCAAAAGAAGCCAGCCCTCTTGGGCCAGAAGAAAGGAAATAATAAGGATTAGAGCAGAATCAAATGAAATAGAAAATAGAAAAACAACTGAAAGAGTTAACAAGACCAAAAGTTGGTTCTCTGAAAAGATCAACAAAATTGATAAACCATTGGCCAAACTGACAAAAGAAAAACAGGAGAGGAATCAGATAACCCACATAAGAAATGAGATGGGTGATATTACAACAGACTCAACTGAAATTAAAAGAATCATAACAGAATACTATGAAAAACTGCACTTTAACAAATTTGAAAATCTAGAGGAAATGGACAAATTTCTAGAAACTCACTACCTACCTAAGCAAACACAAACAGAGGTAGAACAAGTAAATAAACCCATAACAAAAGAAGAGACTGAAAAGGTAATTTAAAAATTCCCAAGAAAAAAAGACTTGGCCCTAAGGGTTTAACTGGAGAATTCTACCAAGCTTTCAGAGAAGAGTTAACACTACTACTACTAAAGGTATTTCAGAGCATAGAAAAGGATTCTATGAAGCCAGCATAACCCTGATACCAAAACCAGGTAAAGACACTACAAAAAAAGAAAATTACAGACCAGTATCCCTCATGAGCATAAACACAAAAATTCTCACCAAAATTCTAGCCAATAGAAATCAACAACATATCAAAAAAATAATTCACCATAATCAAGTGGGATTCATATCAGGTATGCAGGGATGGTTCAACATTAGAAAAACAATCAATGTAATCCATCACATAAGTAAAACAAAAGAACTCACGATCTTATCAACTGATGCAGAAAAGGCATTTGAAAAAGTCAAATACCCATTCATGATAAAAACTCTCAACAGACTAGGAATAGAACGGAAATTCCTCAGCATAATTAAGGGCATGTATACAAAGCCAACAGCTGACATCATTCTAAATGGAGAGAGTCTGAAAAGATTCCCCTTGAGAAAGGAAACCAGACAAGGATGCCCTTTATCACCACTCTTACTCAATATTGTGCTAGAGGTCCTAGGCGGAGCAATTAGGCTAGAAAAAGAAATAAACACCATCCAAATTGGTAGGGAAGAAGTCAAAGTATCTCTATTTGCAGATGATATGATCTTATACACAGAAAACCCCAAAGAATCCACAAGAAAACTACTAGAAGTAACAAGATTTCAGCAAAGTATCAGGATACAAGATAAACACACAAAAATCAGTTGGATTCCTCTACACCAACAAAGAGAACTTCCAAGAGGAAATCACCAAATCAATACCATCTATAATAGCCCCCAAGAAGATAAAATACTTAGGAATAAATCTAACCAGTGCATAAAAGACCTATACAAAGAAAATTACAAGACACTATCGCAAGAAACCAAAAGATACCTACATAAGTGGAAAAAATTACCTTGCTCATGGATAGGAAGACTCAACATTGTGAAAATGTCTATTCCACACAAAGTGATCTACAGATACAATGCAATCCTGATCCAAATTCCAACAGCATTTTTTAATGAGATGGAGAAACAAATCATCAACTTCATATGGAAAAGGAAGAGGCCCTGGATAAGTAAAGCATTATTCAAGAAAAAGAGCAAAGTGGGAGGTCTCACAGTACATGATTTTAGAACCTATTATTCCACCACAGTAGTCAAAACAGCCTGGTGCTGGTACAACAACAGAAACATAGACAAATGGAACAGAATTGAAAATCCAGACATAAATTCATCCACCTCTGAGAAGCTGATATTTGACAAAGGCCCAAAGTCCATTAATTGTGGAAAAGACAGTCTGTTTAACAAATGCTGCTGGCCTAACTGGATATCCACCTGCAAAAAAAGGAAACAAGACCTATACCTCACATCATGCATAAAAACTAACTCAAAATTGATCAAAGACCTAAATTTGAAATTGAAAACCATAAAGATCTTGGAAGAAAAAATAGGGACAACACTAGGAGCCCTAATACACGGCATAAACAGAATACAAGCCATAAGTAACAAGGCACAAATACCAGAAGAGAGAGTAGATAACTGGGAGCTCCTAAAAATCAAACACTTATGCTCATCAAAAGACTTCACCAAAAGAGTACAGACAACCTACAGACTGGGAAAAAAAATTTTGGCTAGGACAAATCCGATCAGCATCTAATCTCTAAAATCTACAAGATACTGCAAAACCTCAATAACAAAAAGACAACTAACTCAGTTAAAAAAATGGGCAAAGGATATGAACAGGCACTTTGCCAACGAAGACATTCAGGTGGCTAACAGATACATGAGGAAATGCTCACCATCATTATCCATTAGAGAAATGCAAATCAAAACTACAACCAGACACCATCTCACTCCAATAAGGCTAGCATTAATTGAAAACAACACAAAATAATAAATGTTGGAGAGGTTGTGGAGACACTGGAACACTTATATACCGCTGCTGGGAATGTAAAATGGTACAATCACTTTGGAAATTGATTTGGCGCTTCCTTAAAAAGCTAGAAATAGAAGTACCATCCAGCAATTCCACTCCTGGGAATATATCCTAGAGAAATAAGAGCTGACACACGAATAGATATATGCACACCCGTGTTCACTGCAGCACTGTTCACAATAGCAAAAAATGGAAACAACCTAGGTGCCCATCAACAGATGAATGGATAAACAAATTATGGTATATTGACACAATAGAATACTACACAACGATAAAGAACAACAATGAATCTGTGAAACATCTCATAACATGGATGAATCTGAAAGGCATTATGCTGAGTGAATTTTGTCAGTCGCAAAAGGACAAATATTGCATGAGAGCAGTATTGTAAGAACTCAATAAAAGGCTGAAACACAGAAGAAAACATTCTTTGATGGTTAAGAGGGTGGGGAGGGAGGGAGAGGGTTATTCCCTAACTAGATAGTAGACAAGAATTATCTTAGGTGAAGGGAAGGAGAACACACACTACAGGGGAAGTCAGCACAACTGGACTAAACCAAAAGCTAAGAAGTTTTCTGAATACAACTAAACACTTTAAGGCACAGAGTAGCAGGGGCAAGGGTCTGGGAACCATTGTTTCAGGGGACCTGTAGGTCAACTGGCATAACAAAGTTTATCAAGAAAATGTTCGGCATCCCACTTTGGTTAGTGGCACTTGGGGTCTTAAAAGCTAGCGGGCAACCATCTGAGATGCATCAACTGGTCCCAACCCACCTGGAGTAAAGGAGAATGAAGAACACCAAAGCCACAAGGAAAGCAGTAGCCCAAGAGACAGAAAGGGCCACATAAACCAGAGACTGCATCAGCCTGAGACCAGAAGAACTAGATGGTTCCCAGCTACCACCAATGACCACCCTGACAGGGAACACAACAGAGAGTCCCTGATGGAGCAGGAGAAAAGTGGGGTGCAGAACTCAAATTCTAGTAAAAAGACCAGACTTAACGGTCTGACTGAGACTGGAGGGACCCTGGAAGACACAGCCCCCAGACTCTCCGTTAGCCCAGAACTGAAACCATTTCCAAAGCTAACTCTTCAGACAGAGATTAGACTGCTATGGGACATAAAATGATACTTGTAAAGAGAATGCTTCTTAGCTCAAGTAGATACATGATACTAAAAGGGCAGCTCCTGTCCAGAGGCAAGATGAGAAGGCAAAAAGATACAGAAGCTGGTTTAACGGACACGGGAAATCCGGCGTGGAAAGGAGTTTGCTGTCACATTACACAGAGAGCAATTAGAGTCACATAACAATGTATGTATAAATTTTTGCATAAGAAACTGACTCGAACTGTAAACTTTCACCTAACGCACAATAAAAAAAAGTACAGAAAAAAATGATAACAATAAAATAACAGAATGTTGACAGATTGTGATAAATGGAACTAATGTCGCTGAACAATTTGTGTGGAAATTGTCAAATGAGAACCTAACTTGCTGTGTGAGTTTTCACTAAAACCTCAATAAAATATTATTAAAAAAAGAAATTAAGCCTATGACTGATGGATCTAAATAACTACTACAGCAGAAAACTCATCAGCTTAGACTAAAGGGGACAGAGAAAGAACGAAAAGAAAGAATGATGTCTACCCCTTGGAATTCTACAAGCAGGAAACAGGTCAAAGGAGCTACATCTGTTGTCCTCCAAGAAAAGAAAAGGACCATCCCTGGAGCACCTCGGAGATCATCAGAACTGCTGGGAGGAGCATGGGAAGCAGGGCCTTCTCAGTTTCAAAGGGCAGGGCCACAGTCTCCTGAATCTCCAAGGGCAGGGCCCACAGCCTCCCAGGTTTCCAAAAGTCAGATCTTCACCAGCTCGGTTCCATAGTGTGGGGTTGTCATTAAGGTGTGTGTCACAGATTGAATTATGTCCCCCCAAAAATGTGTGTATCAGTTTGGCTGGGCCATGATTCCCAGTATTCTATGATTGTGTATCGTAAATGCTATCACTATGATGTAATAAGATAGATTCGTGGCAGTTATATCGATGAGGTCTACAAGATTAGATAGTGTCTTAAGCCAATCCCTTTTGAGATATAAAAGACAGAAGTGAGCAGAGAGACATGGGAACCTCATACCACCAAGAAAGCAGTGCCGGGAGCACAGCGCATCCTTTGGACCTGAGGTTCCTGCGCTGAGATGCTTGCATACCAAAGGAAGACTGACTCTTCACGAGGACCTTCCTTCAGAGCTGACAGACAGCAAAGCCGTCTCCTAGAGCTGATGCCCTGAATTTGGACTTGTAGCCTACTCAACTGTGAGAAAATAAATTTCTCTTTGTTAAAGCCATCCACTTGCGGTATTTCTGTTATAGCAGCACTAAGTGACTAAGACAGTGTGCAAGGGGGGATGGCCCTACCACGCAAAGCTGAGGAAGTGGGGCTGCCATGCCCAAGGGGAAAAAGAACAGGGCCTACTGGGGCCTAGAGTTGCCACTCAGATGAACTAGGAGCATGGGGCCACCCAAAGCAGAGGGAGCAGAGTTGTTGTCCCAGTAGGCCTGGAAGGCAGAGATAAAACCCAGGGCCAAGGATCCCACACCTAGAATCCAGAAGGCACAGCCAACACCCAGAGTCAGGAGGGTGGGGGCATTGCCCAGATTGTCTCAAAGAACAGAGGATTATTTTCAGGCCTTCAGAGCTAATGTAATTTGTTTTGCTGGGTTTTGGACTTGCTTGGTGCCTGCTATCCCTTTCTTTCTTCCAATTTCTCCCATTTGTAATGGAAATGTCTACCTTGTGCCTGTTACACTATTGTATGTTGTAAACAGAAAACTTGCATTCTAGATTTCACAAATTCACATATGAATTTTGTCCCAGGATGGAATACTCCTAAAGTCTCATCCGTCTTTGATTTAGATGATTCAGAAGATGAGATTTTGGACTTAGAGTTGACTTAAGCTTTTGGGGATGATGTGATGGGGTGAATGTGTTTTGCCTGTGGCAAGGACATGAAACTTTGGAGTCAAAAGGCTGGAAAGTTTGGATTGAATTATGTTCCCCAAAAATATGTGCTGTAAATCTTAACATCTATCCCCGTGGTTATACTCCCATTTTGGAATGGGTTCTCTTTTTTATGTTAATGAGGCAGAATGGTTGTTGTTAGGTGCCATTGAGTGGGCCCCGACTAATAGCAACCCTATGTACAACAGAACAAAACACTGCCCAGTCCTGCACCATCCTCACAATTGTTGCTATCTTAGAGCCCATTGTAGCAGCCACTGTGTCAGTCCATCTGGTTGAGGGTCTTCCTCTTTCTTGCTGACCCTCTACTCTACCAAACATGATGTCCTTCTCCAAGTCCAAAATCTCATCTCCTGATGACATGTCCAAAGTACACGAGACGAAGTCTCGCCATCCTCGCTTCTAAGGACCATTCTGGCTGTACTTCTTCCAAGACAGATTTGTTCGTTCTAATGGAAGTTCATGGTATGTTCAATATTCATCACCAAACCATAGTTCAATGGTATTAATTCTTCTTTGGTCTTCCTTATTCATTGTCCACATTTCCCATGCGTATGAGGCAATTGAAAATACCATGGCTTGTGTCAGGCTCACCTTGGTGCTCAAAGTGACATCTTTGCTTTTGAACAGTTCAAAGAGGTCTTTTGGAGCACATTTGCCTGATGTAATACGTCGTTTGATTTCTTGACTGCCGCTTCCATGGGTGTTGACTGTGGATTCAAGTAAAATGAAATCCTTGACAACTTCTATCTTTTCTCTGTTTATCATGATGTTGCTTATTGGTCCAGTTGTGAGGATTTCTGTTTTCTTCATGTTGAGGTGTAATCCATACTGAAGGCTGTAGTCTTTGATCTTCATCAGTAAGTGCTTCGAGTCCTCTTCACTTTCAGCAAGCAAGGCTGTGTCATCTGCATATCACAGGTTGTTACTGAGTCTTTCTACAATCCTGATGCCACATTGTTCATATACTCTGGCTTCTCAGATTATTTGCTCAGCACACAGATTGACTAAATATGGTGAAAGGAAACAACCTTGACGCACACCTTTCCAGATTTAAACCACTCAGTATCCATTTGTTTGTTAGAATGACTACTTCTTGGTCTATGTATAGGTTCCACACAAGCACAATTTAGTGTTCTGGAATTTCTATTATTCATAGTGCTATCCATAATTTGTTACGATCTACACAGATGAATGCCTTTGCATAGTCAATAAAACACAGGTAAACAACTTTCTGGTATTCTCTGTTTTCAGCCAAGATCCATCTGACATCAGCGATGATATCTTCATTCCAAGTCCTCTTCTGAATCCAGCTTGAATTTCCTGCAGTTCCATGTCAATACACTGCTGCAACCACTTCTGAATTATCTTCAGCAAAATTTTACTTGCATGTGATATTCATAATATTGTTCGATAATTTCTGCATTCTGTTGGATCACCTTTCTTTGGAATGAGCACAAATATGGATCTCTTCAGTTGGTTGGCCAAGCAGCTGTCTTCCAAATTTCTTGGCATGGACAAGTGCACACATTCAGTGCTGCATCCATTTGTTGAAGCATGTCAGTTGGTATTCTGTAAATTTTTGAAGCCTTTTTTCTGCCAGTGCCTTCAGTGCAGCTTGGACTTCTTCCTTCAGTGTCATTGGTTCTTGATCGATCATATGCTACTTCTTGAGATGGTTGCACATCAACTAATTCTTTTCAGTATAGTGACTGTGTCTTCTTTTGATGCTTCCTGCATTGTTCAATATTTTGCCCATTAAAAAAACAAAAACAAAACAAATCCATTGCCATCGAGTCAATTCCAACTCATAGCGATCCTATAGGACAGAGCAGAACTGTCCCATAGAATTTCCAACGAGCACCTGGTGGATTCAAACTGCTGACTTTTTGGTTAGTAGCTGTAGCACTTAACCACTATGCCATCACAGTTTCCACAGAACCTTCGATATTGCAACTCGAGGCTTAAATTTTTTCTTCAGTTCTTTCAGCTTGAAAAAGGCCGAGCATGTTCTTCCCTTTTGGTTTTCTAATGCCAGGTCTTTGCACATCTCGTTATAATACTTTTTCTTCTCAAGCCACCCTTTGAAATCTTCTGTTTGGCTCTTTTACTTTATCATTTCTTCCATTCACTTTAGCAACTGTATGCTCAAGAACAAGTTTCAGAGTCTTTTTTGACATCCATTTTGGCCTTTTCTTTCTTTCCTGTCCTTTTAATGACCTTTTGCTTTCTTTACATATGATTTCCTTGATGTCATCCTACAACTCGTCTGGTCTTTGGTCATTAGTGTTCTATGTGTCAAATCTGTTCTTGAGATGGTCTCTAAATTCTGGTGGGATATATTCTAGGTCATAGTTTAGTTCTCATGGACTTGTTTTAATTTTCTTCAGCTTCAACTTGAACTTAGCAGCAATTGATGGTCTATTCCACAGGCAGTTCCTGGCCTTGTTCTGGCTGATGATATTGAGCTTTTCCATCATCTCTTTCCACATATGTAGTTTATCTGATTCCTGTGCATTCTACCCGGTAAGGTCCACGGGTATGGTCACCATTTACTTGTTGAAAAAAGGTATTTGCAATGAATAAGTCACTGGTGTTAGAAAATTCTGTTATGAGGTCTCTGGTGTCATTTCTACCACCAAGGCCATATTTTCCTATTACTAATCCTCATTAGGAATGTTTAGGGTATGTCCTGAATCAGTCTCTTTTGAGATACAAAAGAGATTAAACAACGAGTGAGCAGAGATGGTGTAAGCTAAATGCGAAGACACATGGAGATCTCCAGGGAACCAGGAAGCAGAAGCTGAAGAGACAGGGACCTTCCTTCAGAAATGACAGAGATAGGAAGACTTCCCCTATAGCTGGCACCCTGAGTTTGGACTAAACTGTGAGAAAATAAATTTATTTGCTTGCTAAAGCCATGTACTTGTAGTACTTCTGTTATAGCAGTACTAGACAACTAAGACATGCCCTGTTGTTAAGGAGTTTGGCCTTAGAACAGGGACAAGGAGAAGCTGTTGAGGGGCTTCAGGAAGCAAAGTGGCAAGATCAAGGACAAACTTCAGAGGGAACACTAGCGGTCCACTGTAGAGAATGGAATGGCATAAGCCACACTGAAGGCAGGGAGACCAGTGAGAAGCATGGTGATATGTGCCCAGCACCCCACCAAACCAATACTTTTGCCTGTCCTTAAAATTTCAGTTGCACAGAGCAGCACAGTGGTCATTTAAGGATTCTGAGTTATCTTCTGGTTATTCAAAAATCATACTGAGTGATGTAAACAATTGATTTTTAAAAAAATATGTAGACTAATAAACTACTTACCAGGACGGAGTATTTGTCACAAGTCCCCTTTGCATTTATCTTCCTTCTAGGACTATGACGATTCTGGGGTATATAACGCTTTAAAAAAATGTGAACTATGTGTGTGTATAAAATGTGTAGACAAAAGAGTAAGTAAATACACCAACAAGTCAATTACGTTATCACTAGACAGTGGGGCTCTATCTGATTTATAGCTATTTCTTTCTATTTTTGGTAATTTCTAATTTTCTATTATTATAATGTCTATAATTTTCTATACATACATATACATAAAAACACACACAATCATATAGCAAAGCAACTGGAAGAACGTTGCCCCAAATTATTAATAGTGGTAGTGAGTCTAGGTAAATCTTTAAATTTCTTTTTATTTTTATGCATTTTACCAGTTTTCTATAATGAGCATGCATTGCTTTTTTAACAGAAAAATAAAATTTATTCTTCTAATTTTAAAAGAAACGGGGCTGGAGAACTCATTTTGAACAAAAATTCCTGAAAACGAAGCAGCAAGTGTTTTAGTCATTATCCCGGAGTGCCTTCTATAGAGGAGTTATAGCATTCATACTGAGGTAGGTTTAAAATAAGTAGACTCAAGTATAACTGGGAGGCACTCCACTGGGCACCCATGTTAAGCGGCACAGTCTGCTCTCAGCCTGCTCTGACCTTTGCCCTCTCTTTCTTTGTTTCCCTGGACAGTGCTTTTATCGCTCTCTAATAGGTGGAGTTCTTCCTTAGTCCTGTATAAATTCTATTTGTGAATAAGGAATTGGTAGATTAGAGGGTGCAACTTTAAATGCCAAAAGGGGCCAGGTGGGCTGGGTGAACGGCAGCCACCCCCACTTAGAGAAGGCACGCCCTCTCTAGTCAACCCTGTCTCTACCATGCCGTTTTAACCCTTGTAAGACAATTACTACTGCCCTTAAGGAGACACAATTCCTAGGCCGCCTTTAATTTTAGCCTGGTATTATGTTCATTAGATCCAGTAGGAATGGTGAGGACTATATCAAATTGAAGAGCATAAGCTCTGTCTACAGGGGACTGCTACTTCTCAGCTCCAGCTAGTCATTAAAATGTGGAAATGCCAGTCCTGAGAGGCATAGCTTTTATGTTTTTAAAGGATAAAAATGTACTGATCTTAAAAGGACAGCAACTAATTCATTTAAAAAACACGCCATGGGCCAATGAGTTCTGGCTAAACAACATCTCTGTAAGTCAGTTTGGCCGGTCGACTAAGAGTGCATGACCTCCAAGTCAGATAGAGCTAGGATTCCTTACTTTTCATATCAGCTATGCAGCTCTGAACCACTGATACTGAATATTAGGGATGGCACCAATAACTCTGAAAAGCAGTCTTGGGACCAAGGAATTATTAACATCTTGAGCCAAGGGGGATAGCAAGGACATTTCAAAAACCCACAAGATCATGGACAAAAACTCCTAGATATAAACCTCTCTTTTGGATGTTGAAAACTGGGGATGTAATCTCACCTCCTGTCGGGTCATGGGATGTCAGTTTTTATACTGAAAGGAATTGGCTAAATAAGGGATCATTGTACCACAAAAGCAGAGCATAATCTACATAAACCTCTGACAAAGTTGACTCCTCTCAACTGGCCTTGAGCCATCATTTTGCTTACTTCCATGATGCCTTTTGCACAGGTCAGTAAAACTTCCTAACATTCTGAGCTGGACCAGTCTTTGTTCTCACTGTGTAGCTCTAAGTCCCCTGCGAAGCGTCACCAAGAGAACGTCACTGTAGCAGTAAACTGAAATCATGTCAAAATACAACAGAAAGAAACAGAGAAAATACTGAATCGCTAACACCTTAATCTCTCCCTTAAACAGCCCCTCCCATGGCAAAATCTTAGAGGGAAATATATGTAATAAGATGAGAGCAAAGTAAAGAAGCATTTATTATTGCATAAGGTCATGCGGAGTTTCACTGAACTTGGCTAAAATACGTGAAAGATTCCTTTTCCCCTAGTTGAGAGTTGGAGGAAGAATAAAAATTAGGGGGGTATTCTTCTTAAATCAGGGACACAGCTGGCTTAATTGGCGTGCCCAGACACTATTAGACAAAGGCAGCTCCATCTCAAGATGTGCCCCAGATCAGCTTATGTAAGCCATGTGGGAGAAAGAACTCAAAGAAAAAAAGGCCAAAGGGAGAAAAAGACACCCTGGCTTTCTTTTGTTGTTGTCATTTGCTGTCAAGCTGGGTCCAACTCATGATGAACCCATGTACAATAGACCAAATGTAGCCCTGCTCTGTACCTTCTTCATGATTTTTGGTATGTTTGTTGGGGCAACTGTGTCAATCCATCTTACTAAGGGTTTCACTCATCTTCATTGGCCCTCAACTTTACCAAACATGACATCTTTTCTAGCAACTAGTCTTTCCTGATGTCATGTCTAAAGAAGTGAGCCGAAGTCTTGCCATGCTTGCTTCTAAGGAACATTCTACTATTCCTTTATTGTTATCGTGTGCGTTTGAGTTGATTCTGACTGATAGCAAGCCAATATGACTGAACAGAACTGCCCCATAGGGTTTTCTAGGCTGTAGTCTTTACAGGAGCAGATCAGCAAGTCTTTTCTCCCGATGAGTGGTTAGTGGGTTTGAACTGCTGACCTGCCGACCTTTCGGTTAGCAGCTGTGATGGTTAAGGCTGTGTGTCACCTTGGCTGGACCATGATTCTCAGTGGCTTGGCAGTTATGTAATGATGTATTTTGGCAGTTATGTAATGATGTATTTTGGCAGTTATGTATGATTTAGTCATCTTACATGATGTGATCTGATGATCAGCCAATCAGTTGTAAGGGGAGTTTCTTTAGGGGTGTGGCCTGCATCCAACATATATGCAGACATTCTGGCAAAGCTCGCTTGCTTGCTCTGGATCCTGCATCTGACTCATCATCATCTGACATCCAGTTCTTGGGACTTGAGCCAGCACCCTGCTGTCTTACATGCCAATCTTAGATTCCTCAGCATCTGCGGGCTGTGAGCCAGTGGCCTGCCATCCGACCTGCTGATCTTGGGTTCGTCAGCCCCTGTAGCTATGTGAGTCGAGAAGCCTCCAACCTGATGGTTGACCCATGGACTTGGGACCTGCTAGCCCCTACAAAAATAATAGATTTATTTTATTTAATATAATATAATAATAAAAGATAGATCTCTGTCTATCTTTCTGACTATCTATCTATCTACATATACTTCACAGTTTTTGCTTCTCTAGAGAACCTACCCTAAAACATTTGGTACTGACGGTGGTTCTAAAGAAACAAAATCATAAGGCTGAGTTTTCTAAATTGGTTCTCAAATCTGACTAGTCTTAAAGGTGCTGATGACTCTTTATCCACTAGTAAAGAGGGAGCTGCTAATCCATGGCATGAGGTGGCAATATTAATATATAAGACATCACCATCAGCAGATCAAGCCCTGGTGAGAAGCGAGGCTTTGGGTGATCACATGTTTGACACATTTCTATAATTTTGTCAAAATGAGGGAAGCTGATAGGTTGATCCTACTTTAGCTAGACAAAATAGTGAAAGAAAGAGATGAGCTCAGGGCTTCAGAGTCACAGCTCAAGCACCACATAAAAGACCTGAAAGTTGCCACTTGTGCCATGAAAGAAAGTCTCATTTCTTACAAAGCTGATACTGCCAAAAACCAAACCCAGAGTCTTATTCTTAGAGTGGCTAAATTACAATGCCAATTTAATTCCCAACTTTGAATGGTGTCTGAACTTAAAGTCAGGGTACTGATTGGGAAGAAAAGGGATCCTGAAACTTGGGATGGGGACATATGGGCAGATTATCAGGAAGCTAGGGTCACTGAACCCTAAATTCCATTGAACCACTCCTGTCAACAGAACCAGCCCTCTTACTCCCATCTAAAGAGCTCCCACCATCTTTGTCTCTTAAGCCACTGTCCCCAATAAAACCTTTATCCCTTCTACCCCCATCTGATGAGATTAACTCAAATGTGCCTGAAGAGTCTTTGAGATACCGCCTGGGGCAGCACCTGGGGAGTTGCATGGGGCATCGACTAAAGTAGATGCCTTACAAGACATTGCTGAATATTACCAGGACCCACCCTCACCACCCAGTTTTGCTTCTAGACCTATAACTAGACTTAAGTCCCAACAAGTGCCAAAAGATGAAGTACAAAGTGTGACCCACGAGGAGGGACACTACACTCCAAAAAAAACTGCTGGACTTTTCTAATGTGCACAAATAGAAACCTGGGGAATATGTATGGGAATGGCTATAAAGGGTGTGGGATAATGCTTCAAGGACATAAAGTTAGATGAGACTGAGTTTATTGATATGGGCCCACTAAATGCAGAGTCTTCATTCAGTGTTTCAGCTCGAGGTTAGGAAAGGATCTCAGAGTTTATTTGGTTGGTTCACTAAAGCACAGATTATGTGGTGGCCTACACTAAATCAAGTTGAAGTACCAGATCTGCCTTGGTATACTGTAGAAGAAGATATTCAAAGGTTTAGTGAAATTGGTATGTTACAGTGGATTTATCAGGTTAGACCCACAGACCCACACATGGAGTGCCCGGAAGGCACAGCTTTTACCACAGAACGGTGAGAAACAAATTTATGAAGAGAACCCTGATACCTAAGCCAGGCAAACATACCCTCGAAAAAAGAAAAGTACAGACCAATATCCCTAATGAATATAGTAAAAAAAGATTCTCAATAAAATTCTAGCCAATTAAATTCAAGCACATATGAAAAAAAAAGTAATACATTATGACCAGGTGGGATTCATACTAGGTATGCAAGAATGCTTCAAACTTAGAAAATCAATCAGTGTAATCATCACATAAATAAACGAAAAGAACCACATGATCATCTCAATTGACACAGAAAAGGCATTTGATAAAGTCCAACACCCATTCCTGATAAATACTCTCAGTAAAATACAAATAGAAGAGAAATTCCTCAATATAATAAAAGGCATTTACACAAAACCAACAACCTACATTATCCTCAATGGAGAGAGACTGAAAACATTCCCCTTGAAAACAGAAACTACACAACGGTGCCCTTTATCACTACTCCTATTCAACACTGTACTGGAAGTCCTAGCTAGAGAAATTAAAGAAGAAAAGGAAATATAGGGTATTCATATTGGGTAGGAAGAAGTATCCCCATTCACAGATGATATGATCCTATACATAGAAAATCCCAAAGACTCCACAAGAAAGCTGCTGGAACTAATAGAAGGGTTCAGCAAAGGAGCATGATACAAGATCAGCGTACAAAAAATCAGTCAGATTCCTCTACACCAATGAAGAGAAATTTGTAAATGAAATCAGGAAAACAATGCCATTTACAACAGCTACCCAACTCCCATATAAAAGACTTAGGAATAAATCTAACTAGGGACATAAAAGACTTACACAAAGAAAACTACAAAATACTACTGCAATAAATCAAAAAAGACTGAAAAATGGAAAAAACATACCATGCTCATGGATAGGAAGGCTTAACATTGCGAAAGTGTCAATACTAACAAAAGTGATCAATAGATTAATGCAATTCTGATCCACATTCCAACAGTATATTTTAATGAGATGGAAAAACTAATCACAAACTTTACATGGAAAGAAAGAGGCCATGGATAAGTAAAGTATTACTGAAGAAAAAGAACAAAGTAGGAAGCATCGCACCACCTGATCCCAGAATCTACTACACAGTCACAGTAATCAAAACAGCCTGGCACTGATATGACGACAGACACAACAGACCAAAGGAACATAATTGAGGACCCAGAAGTAAATCCATCCATCTATGGACAGCTGATCTTTGACAAAAATCCAAAGTCAATTAAATGAGGAAGAGACAGTATCTTTAACAAATGGTGCTGTCAAAAGTGGACATCTGTAGAAAAATGAACCAGAACCCATATCTCCTTACACCATACATAAAAACTAACTCAAAATGGATCAAAGACCTAACTTCAAAATCTACAACTATGAAGATCATGGAAGAAAAAAATAGGTACAACTCTAGGGGCCCTAATACATTGCATAAATAATATATCACCCATAACTGAAAATGCACAAACAGCAGAAGATAAACTAGATGAACAGGACTGCCTAAAAATTAAACACTTAAGCTCATCAAAGACTTTTCCAAAAGAGTAAAAACAGGACATACAGACTGGGAAAAATTTCTGGCTACAATGCATCTCTAAAATTTATAGAAAATTTCAACACCTCAACAACAAAAAGACAATCCAAATGAAAAATGTGCAAAGGACATGAACATACACTTCTCCAAAGAAGGCATTCAGGCAGCTAACAAACACATCCAGAAAGGCCCGTGATCATCAGCCATTAAAGAGATGCAAATTAAAATGACCATGAGATACCATCTCACTCCAACATTACTGGCACAAATCAAAAGAACAGAAAACAATAAATGCTGGTGAAGTTGTAGGGAGACTGGAACTCTTATACACTGCTGGTGGGAACATAAAATTGTACAACCACTATGGAAAATGATATGGCGCTTCCTTAAAAAGCTAGAAATAGAAATACCATGCAATCCCATCCCAAGGTACATACTCTAGAGAAATAAGAGCCGTGACATGGATAGACATATGCACACCCATGTTCATTGCAGCATTATTCACAACAGCAAAAAGATGGAAACAGCCTAAGTGTCCATCAACGGATGAATGGATAAACAAACTGTGGTACATGCACACAATGGTATTTGTATCTTAGATGGCCGCACACAAGCTTTTAAGACCTCAGACGCTACTCACCAAAGTAGGATGTAGATCATTGTTTTTATGCACTGTCATGCCAGTTGACTTAGATGTCCCCTGAGTCTGTTTCTTCCCCTCTGGAGTAAAGGAGAGTAAAGAAAACCAAAGACTCAAGGGTGTAATTAGTCCAAAGGTCTGGCAGACCATGTGCACCACAGCCTGCACGACTCCGAGACCAAAAGAACTAGACGGTGCCTGTCTACCATTACCAACCGCTCTGACCGGGATCTCAATACAGCATCCCAGACAGAGCAGGAGAAAATGTAGAGCAAAAAAATCAAATTCATAAAAAAAGACCAGACTTACTGTCCTGATAGACTGGAGGAACCCCCAAGACTACGGCCCTCTGACACCCTTCTGACTTAGAACTGCAGCCATTCCTGGAAACCACCTTCCAGCCAAGCGATTATTGTTGTTAGGTGCCATCAACTTGGTCCTGACTTAAAGCAACGCTATGTCCAACAGAATGAAACACTATCTAGTCCTGCGCCATCACAATTGTTGTTATACTTGAGCCCATAATTGCAGCCACTGTGCCAATCCATCTCCTTAAAGGTCTTCCTCTTTTTTGCTGACCTTCTACTTTACCAAGCATGATGTATTTCTCCAGGGACTGGTCCCTCCTGATAACATGTCCAAAGTACGTGAGACGAAGTCTCACCATCCTTGCTTCCAAGGAACATGCCGGCTGTACTTCTACCAAGACAGATTTATTCCTTCTTCTGGCAGTCCATAGTATATTCAATATTCTTTGCCAACATCATAATTTGAAGGCGCCAATTCTTCTTCGGTCTTCCTCATTCAAGCAACAGACAAGCCTATAAAATAAACAATAACACCCGAAAAGAATGTACTCCACAGAACAAACAATTATATGAGACCAAAAGCACAACACTCGCCCAAAAACATGGATGAGATGGGAACAGGTAGGGAAACCAGACAAAAGGAAATGGGGAGAGTGTTGTGGGCACTGCAACCAATGTCATGGAACACTTTATGTACAATTTGTTGAAAAGGAAACTAATTTGCTCTGTAAACTTTCACCTAAAACATAATATTTGAAAATCTGTGGAGGGAGCCCCAGCATCCTTGAAGACTGCTGTGATTGCTACTTTATGTAAGTCAGATTTGACAGTGGGAACTACCCTAACTGAATTAAGACACCTAACTTTAGTGGGGCTTATTGGACCCCCTGATGGTAGGGGCCAAGTGGAGGCAGTCAACTGACAAAAACAAGGTGGGTGAGATTACCGTAATGGACAGCAGAGTCAAAGCGGTAATCAGAATAGTCCGACTTGTACGGATTTATGGTATTGGTTACTTAGTCATCCCATCCCTAGGAGTGAAATACATAGGAAATCTACTAAATATTTACTTGATCTGTAAAAATGGATGCATTCTAGGTCAAGTGAACAGCAGCCTAACTCGAATCACCAGAATAGAGTCATGGCCCCTCAATCAATTCCCAGACTTCAGTCAGTTTACAGACTCACAACCCGCTGAATGAAGGGGAGGCCGGGTCCCCTTGAGGAAGGATCCCACTACATGGCCAAATATTTATGCTGTTAATATTTCTCCCAACCTTCCCCAAATGGATCTATCCTTTTACAAGAATGACTGTTCACTGGGGAAAAGGAAATAATCAGATTTTTGAAGGATTATTGGATACTAACTCTGTACTGACACTAGTGCCAGGAGACCCAAAACGTCACCGTGGCCCAACATTCAGAGTAGGGGCATGTGGAAGTTCGGTTATTAATTGAGTCTTAGCCCAGGTTCATCTCTCAGTGGGTCCAGTTGGTCCCTGAACCCATCCAGTAGTGATTTCCTCAGTTCCAGAACACATAATTGGGATAGATATATTCAGCAACTGGCAGAACTCCCACATTGTATTTCTGACAAGTGGAGTAAGGACTATTATGGTAGGAAAGATAAGTGGACATTAGAATTGCTCCTACCTAGGAAAATAGTAAACAAAAAGCAATACCTCATTCCTGGAGGGATTGCAGAGATTACTGCCACCATCAAGGATTTGAAGGATGCAGAAGTGGTGATTCCCACCACATCCACATTCAACTCGCCTATTTGGCCCATGCAAAAAACTAGACAGATCTTAAAAAATCACAGTAGACTATCAAAAACTTAACCAGGCGGTGACTCCAATTGCAATCGCTGTTCCAGATGTGCTTTCATTGCTTGAGAGAATTAACACATCTCCTGGTACCTGGCATGCACAAATTGATCTGGCCAATGCCTTTTTCTTGATTCTGGTATCGAAGGAACACCAGAAGCAGTTTGCCTTCAGCCTTCTCATCTCACCTCGAGACAGAAGCTGCCCATTTAGTCTCATATATCTACTTGAGCTAAGAAGCACACTCTTCACAAGTATCATTTTATGTCTCACAGTCCAGTACAATCTTCATCAGAAGAGTTGGCCTCGAGAATTGTTTTAGTTCTCGGTTGACAGAGAGTCTGGGGGCCATGCTTTTGGGGGTTCCTCCAGTCTCAGACCATTAAGTCTGGACTTTTAACTAGAATTTGAGTTCTGCACCCCACCCTTCTGCTGCTCCATCAGGGACTCTCTGTTGTGTTCCCTGTCAGGATAGTCATTGGCGGTAGCCGGGCACCATTTACTTCTTCTGGCCTCAGGCTGATGAAGCCTCTGGTCTATGTAGCCCTTTCTGTCTCTTGTGCTAATACTTTCCTTGTGTCTTCGGTGTTCTTCAAGCTCCTTTACTCCAGGTGATTGGGACCAATTGATGAATCTCAGATGTCTGCTTGCTACCTTTTTAGACCCCAGACGCCACTCACCAAAGTAGGATGAGGAACATTTTTTTCATAAACTTTGTTATGCCAATTGACCTAGGAGTCCCCTGAAACCATGGACCCCAGACCCTCGAGCCTGCTACTCTGTCCCTCAAAATGTTTGGTTGTATTCAGGAAACTTCTTAGCTTTGGTTTAGTCCAGTTGTGCTGACTTCCCCTGTAGTGTGTGCTGTCCTTCCCTTCGTCTAAGATAATTCTTGTCTACTATCTAGTTAGTGAATACCCCTCCTCCTCCCTCCCCACCCTTGTAACCATCAAAGAATGTTTTCTTCTGTGTTTAAATCTTTTCTTAAGTTCTTATAATAGCAGTCTTATATAATATTTGTCCTTCTGTGACTGACTAAATTCACTCAGCATAATGCCTTCCACATTCCTCCAGCGTTCATCGTTGAGTAGTATCTCCTTTTGTGAATATACCATAATTTGTTTATCCATTCGTCCGTTGATGGGCACCTAGGTTGTTTCCATCTTTTTGCTACTGTGAACAGTGCTGCAATGAACATGGTTGTGTATGTATCTATTTGTGTGACAGCTCTTATTTCTCTAGTATATATTCCAAGGAGCGGGACTGCTAGATGGTATGGTACTTCTATTTCTAGCTTTTTAAGGAAGTGCCAAATCGATTTCAAAAGTGGTTGTACCATTTTACATTCCCACCAACACTGTATAAGTCCAGTCTCTCCACAACCTCTCCAGCATTTATTATTTTGTGTTTTTTGGATTAATGCTAGCCTTGTTGGGGTCAGATGGTATCTCACTGTAGTTTTGATTTGCATTTCTCTAATGGCTAAAGACCATGAGCATTTCCTCATGTATCTCTTAGCCACTTGAACGTCTTCTTTGCCCATTTTTTAATTGGGTTATTTGTCTTTTTGTTGTTGAGGTTTTGCAGTATCTTGTAGATTTTAGTGATCAGGTGCTGACTGGATTTGTCATAGCCAAAAACTTTTTTACCAGTCTGTAGGGTGTCTTTTGACTCTTTTGGTGAAGCCTTTTGATGAGCGTAAGTGTTTGATTTTTAGGAGCTCCCAGTTTTCTAGTCTCTCTTCCGGTACTTGTGCATTCTTACTTACGGTTCGTATTCTGTTTATGCCATATATTAGGGCTCCTAGCATTATCCCTATTTTTTCTTCCATGATCTTTATCGTTTTAGATTTTATATTTAGGCCTTTGATCCATTTTAAGTTAGTTTTGTGCTTGGTGTGAGGTATGGGTCTTGCTGCATTTTTTTGCAGATGGATATCCAGTTATGCCAGCACCAGGTGTTAAAGAGACTGTCTTTTCCCCAGTTAATGGACTTTGGGCCTTTGTCAAATATCAGCAGCTCAGAGGTGGATGTACATATGTCTAGGTACTCAATTCTGTTCCATTGGTCTATGTATCTGTTGTTGTACTAGTAACAGGCTGTTTTGACTGCCGTGGCAGTATAATAGGTTCTAAAATCAGGTAGTGTGAGGCCTCCCACTTTGTTCTTATTCAGTAATGCTTTACTTATCTGGGGCCCCTTCCCTTTCCATATGAAGTTAGTACTTTGTTTCTCCGTCTCATGAAAAAATGCCACTGGAATTTGGATCGGGATTGCACTGTATCTATAGATTGCTTTGGGTAGAATTGACATTTTCACAATGTTGAGTCTTCCTATCCATGAACAAGGTATGTTTTTCCACTTATGCAGGTCTCTTTTGGTTTCTTACAGTACTGTCTTGTAGTTTTCATTGCAGAGGTCTTTTATGTCTCTGGTTAGATTTACTCCTAAGTATTTTATCTTCTTGGGGGCTATTGTAAGTGGTATTGATATGGTGATTTCCTCTTTGAAGTTATCTTTGTTGGTGTAAACGAATCCAACTGATTTTTGTATCTTTCTTTTGTATACTGACACTTTGCTGAAATCTTCTGTTAGTTCCAGTAGTTTTCTTGTGGATTCTTTGGGGTTTTCTGTGTATAAGATCATATCAACTGCAAATAGAGATACTTTGACTTCTTCGCTACCAATTTGGATGACCTTTATTTATTTATTTTTTAGTCTAACTACTCTGGCTAGGACCTCCAGCACAATGTTGAACAAGATTGGTGATAATGGGCATCCTTGTCTCATTCCCATTCTCAAGGGGAATGCTTTCAAACTCTCTCCATTTAGGATGATGTTGGCTGTTAGCTTTGTATAAATGCCCTTAATTATGCTGAGCAATTTCCCTTCCTAGTCTGTTGACAGTTTTTATCATGAATGGGTGTTGTCCTTTGTCAAATGCCTTTTCTGCTTCGATTGATAAGCTCATCTGGTTGTTGTCTTTTGTTTTATTAATGTGACGGATTATATTAATTGTTTTTCTAATGTTGAACCATCCCTGCATACCTGGTATAAATTCCACTTGATCATGCTGAATTATTTTTTTGCTACGTTGCTGAATCCTATTGCCTAGAATTTTGCTGAGGATTTTTGTGTCAATGTTCATGAGGGATATTGGTCTGTAATTTTCTTTTTTTCTAGTGTCTTTACCTGGTTTTGGTATCAGGGTTATGCTGGCTTCATAGAATGAGTTTGGGAGTATTCCATCCTTTTCTATGCTCTGAAATACCTTTAGTAGTAATGATGTTAACTCTTCTCTGATAGTTTGATAGAATTCTCCAGTGAAGCCATCTGGGCCAGGGCTTTTTTTTGTTGGGAGTTTTAAAATTACTTTTTCAACATCTTCTTTTGTTATGGATTTGTTTAGCTGTTCTACTTCTGTTTGTGTTAGTTTAAGTAGGTAGTGAGTTTCTAGAAATTTGTCCACTACCTCTAGGTTTTCAATTTGTTAGAGTACAATTTTTCATAGTACTCTGTTATGATTCTTTCAATTTCAGTTGGGCTGTTGTGATATCACCCATTCATTTCTTATATGGGTTATCTGCTACCTCTCCTGTTTTTCTTTTGTCATTTTGGCTAGGCCATGATTTCCAGTATTGTGTGATTGTCCACCATTTTGTCAACAGATGTGATTTTCCTATGTTTTATAAATCCTACCTCAATGATGTTAAGGAGGCAGATTAGAGACAATTATGTTAATGAGGCAGGACTCAATCTGCCAGATTAGGTTGTGTCTTAAGTCGGTCTCTTTTGAGATATAAAACAGAGAAGCAAGCAGAAAGATGGGGGACCTCCTACCACAAAGAAAGCAAAGTATAGCTTGTTCTTTGGACTCGGGGTCCCTGCACTCAGAAGCTCATACACTAGGGGAAGATTGATGACAAGGACCTTGCTCCAGAGCCAACAGATAAAGAAAAGCTTCCCTTGGAGCTGGCACCCTAAATTCTGACTTCCAGCCTCCTAAACTTTAAGAGAATAAATTTCTCTTTTTTAAAGCCATCCACTTGTAGTATTTCTGTTATAGCAGCACTAGATAACTAAGACAGCTTATCACTGGGTCTTAGTCGAGACTGAACACTTGACCACGGGCCACCAAGTCACGTCACCATGGGGCCTGAGCTGCCGATCATTAACTGAGTGTTGTCTGATCTACAGAGCCATAAAGTTGCATGTGCATAGCAGTACTCCATCATTAAATGGAAGTGGTATATACAAGATTGGGCTCAAGCAGGACCTGAAGACACAACTAACTTGCATGAGGAAGTAGCCCAAATGCCCATGGTCTCCAATCCTGTCACATTACCTGCTCTCTCCCAGTTTGCACCTATGGCCTCCTGGGGAGTTCCTTAAGATCAGTTGAATGAGGAAGAAAACATGAGGAAGAAAACTTGTGCCTGGTTTACAATGGTTCTGCATGATATGCAGGTACCACTCAAAAGTGGACAGCGGCAGCACTGCGGCCCCTTCCTGGGACCTCACTGAAGGGGACAGTTGTGAGGAAAAATCCCCCAATGGGCAGAACTTCGAGCAGTGGACCTAGATATTCACTTTGCTTGGAAGGAGAAATGGCCAGATGGGCTGTGGCCAATGGTATGGCTGGATAGTCAGGGACTTGGAAGGAATATGATTGAAAATCTGGTGACAAGGAGGTATGGGAAAGAGGTAAGTGGACAGATATCAAAGTGGGCCAAAGAAGTGAAGATATTTATGTCCCATGTGAATGCTCACCAAAGGGCGAACTTGGCAGAGGAGGATTTTAACAATCAAGTGGATAGAATGATGTGTTCTGTGGAAACTTGTCATCCTCCTTTCCCAGCTGCTCCTGTCATTGCCCAATGGGCTCACGA
Source organism: Dugong dugon (assembly GCA_030035585.1). Lineage (NCBI taxonomy): Eukaryota > Metazoa > Chordata > Mammalia > Sirenia > Dugongidae > Dugong > Dugong dugon. The sequence goes on from CM057470.1 coordinate 62,404,496, forward strand.
GCAAAGTGGCCATGGTGGCCGGGATGGAGGTTACGCATGGACTCAGCAATGTGGACTTCAACTTACCAAGGCCAACTTGGCTACAGATACTGCTGAATACTCAATCTGCCTGAAACAGAGACCAACACTGAGTCCCTGACATGGCACCATTCCTCTAGGTGATGAGTCAGCAACTTAGTGGCAGGTTGATTACACTGGACCATTTCTATCATGGAAAGGGCAGTGTTTTGTTCTTACTGGGACAGACACTTACTCTGGATGTGGATTTGCCTTTTCTGCACGCAATGTCTCTGCCAAAACTACCATCCGTGGACTCACAGAATGCCATATCCACCATCATGGTATCCCACTTAGCATCACCCTCAGATCAAGGGACTCACTTCACAGCAAATGAAATATGGCAATAGGCCCATGCTCATAAAATTCACTGGGCTTATCATGTTCCCCATCATCCTGAAGCAGCTGGTTTGATAGAACAATGGAATGGCCTTCTGAAGACAATTACGGTGCCAGCTAGGTGGGAATACCTTGCAGGGTTGGGGCAATGTTCTCCAGGAGGCTATATATGCTCTAACCCAGCGTCCAATACATGGTGCTGTTTATCCCATAGCCAGGACTCATGGCTCCAGTAATCAAGGAGTGGAGATGGGAGTGGCAGTACTCACTATTACCCCTAGTGACTCACTCACAAAATTTTTGCTTCCTGTCCCCTCGACCCTGTGCTCTGTGGGTATACAGCTCTTACTCCCAAAGAGGGGAATGCTCCTAACTGGAGACACAATATGGATTCCATTGAGCCAGAAGTTAAGAATGCTACTTGGCCACTTTGAACTCCTCATGCCTCTTTACCAAGAGGCAAAGAAGGGAGTTAACCACATTGGTTGGTGTGATTAACCCTGACTACCAAGGGCAAATTGGATTCAGTTGCATACTGGAGGTATGTTTGGAATACAGGAGATCCCTCAGGGTGTCTCTTAGTACTACCATGCCCCATGATTAAAGTCAATGGAAAACTACAGCAACTCAATTCCGACATGATTGTTAATGGCCAAGACACTTCAGGAATGAAGGTTTGGGTCACCCCGCCAGGCAAAAAATCATGACCAGCTGAGGTGCTTGCTGAGGGTAAAGGGAATATGGAACGGGTGGTGGAATAAGGTAGTTCTAAATACCAGTTATGACCATGTGACCAGATGCAGAAATGAGGACTGTAATTGTTATGAGTATTTCTTCCTTGTATGTGTGCATCAAATATTTTTGTTTCTTCATTCATAAAATATAAGATGTAAATGAGGCCAGTGTGCTTTTGGTTGCACGCATGTTAGTTGTATCGTGAGGTGCAAGTATGACTTTGTAATTTTCTTTATTTAGAGATTATGTATGGTTTAAGGAGACATGTACAGGTGCCAGGTTGACAAGGGGTGGACTGTGATGGTTAAGGTTGTGTGTCCACTTGGCTGGGCCATGATTCTCAGTAGTCTGGCAGTTATGTAATGTTGTAGTTTGGCAGTTATGTAATTTGGCAATTAGGAAATTATGTAGTCATCCTCCATGATGTGATCTTATGTGACTGGCCAATCAGTTGTACAAAGAGTTTCTTCAGGGTTGTGGCCTGTATCCAATATATATATGGACGTTCTGGCAAAGCTCACTTGCTTGCTCTTGATCCTGCATCCAGCTCATCATCATCTGACCTCCAGTTCCTGGGATTTGAGCCAGCTGCCTGCTGTATTACTTGCCAATCTTAGGATTCTTTGGCCTCTGGAGCCTGCGAGCCAGCAGCTTTCTGTCTTACCTGCCGATTTTGTGTTAGTCAGTCTCCACAGCCTGTGCGCCAGCAGCCTGCTGTCTGACCTGCTCATCTTGGTTTTGTCGGTCCCTGAAGTTACATGAATCAGGACAAGCCTCCAGCCCACAGACTTGGACTTGCCAGTCTCTACAACCATGCGAAACATTTCTTTGAGATAACTCTCTTTCTTTCTCTCTCTCACTCTCAAGAGAACCCAGCCTAAGATAGCAGCCACACACTTAACCATTGCACCACCAGGGCTCCTTGGTTTTCTTTCAGAAAAGTATAATTTCATCCTAGTCTCATTCATCCAACCCTTGGCTCAACTCAAGCCTATGGTCAATCAGTGGGCACTGCAGTCCTTTTCTTGGGACATCAGTGAAGTGTCAGAGAAGTCCAACAAATCCTGTGTACACCATTAGGTGCTGCCTCCTCAGCCCTATCAGGTATCTTCTATCCCCACAAGGATCAATAAAGTCAACAGCTCACCCCCTCACAGCTACTGTAATTTTCTCTTTGATTTTGCTCTCTGAAACTGAGGAAACAGGTTAAGCCAAGACAATGATGATATGGTTTACCTCCAGGCCACACGAAACCAAACACATTTACTTGTCTGTTTCTCCACAGAAATTAAGTTCAGCTCCAACTCCAAAAAGTTCACCAGATAGGGTTGTACAGTGTGCACCAGAAAACAATCTATCCCAAACAAAACAGTGCCATCAATCTGAAATGTACACATTTGCTGCCATCCTATGTGACTGAACATGATGAATCTCGATATACCCACTGAAAAAGATAAAATCTTTTTGTTTTAATATGCCCTGGGTGCTAGTCAACACATACAGATTATCTATCATTGGTGAATAGAAAACTAACTTCAGAGAAAGCTCCCTGCAAAGGACAGGAGGCAGCATAGGAGAGAGATAAGGGCTTTGGCTTTGGAGTCAGACCACTTACTATCAAGAGGCCGTGGATTTAAACATTATGTGCTTCCATCAGTTCATCTGTAAATGGGGGTTTGATTGTACCTAAGTCACAGAGCATTTATGAGGATGATATAAGTTAATATATGTAAAGCACTTAAAACAGTGCTTACCAGAGTATGATCTCAATAAATGAAGAGGTTAATTGTGACATCTTACTTTCCATATCCTGGTTGTAAGTGTGGAAGGGGAATAATTAACTATAAAAATTTCCTCCTCCCTCAGAGTGACATTCAAAGCAAACCTGCATTTGTGCAAAATTTAGACATTTACAGTGGTTATACTTCCTGTCAGGAGTACCTAGGTGGTACAAATGGTTAATGCACTTGGCTGCTAACCCAAAGTTTGGCAGTTTGAGTCCACACAGAGTTGCCTTGGAAGAAAGGCCTGGCAATCTGCTTCCAAATGGTCAGTTATGAAAATCCTATAAAGCACAGTTCTACTGTGACACTCACGGATTCTCCATGCTTCAGAATTGACCGAAGAGCAATGTGTTGGTTTATACTGCCTGTCAACAGAAAATCTAGAGGCCACCTCATATATTTAAAACTTCAAAAGTCTTGCTTTCAGAGACCTCCACTTTCATCAAGGATGGAGTAATTGGAAAACAGATTTACCCTCCTACATGAAACAAGTGAAAAAACAGACAAAAAAAAAATGGCCCTGAGAATTAAGTTTATGTTAATGTGGTGGAAGAGTTTCGCAAAGGATAGCAATAATGGTGGCACAACACAAAAAAATGTAAACAATGTCATTCAATAGTAAATGTGGACGTTGTTGTATTGGCAGATGTTTTGGTATGTATATTTTCACCGCAATAATAATAACAATAATAATAATTGGCCCTGAAGACATTGAGCATCAGGCAACAAAGGACAGTGGTCCCTTTGAGATGGTTAACAAATGAGATGATCCCTATGATTTCCCCAGCTTACTGCCTAGACAGAGTTTCTAGGTCACAGTATGGGGAGGGTGAACATGAGAAGCACCTGGTGGTATGTGTGATGAAGAGCTTGAGCTCAAGCCCAGGAAAGTCAAGGGGCTAGAGTCCGCAAGGGAGAGTGCTGGAGGGGACAGAGCTGCACAGAAAGCCAAAACCAGACATCTGCAGAAAAGCCTCCTTGATTAGCATCAGTATGTGGGTAAGATTAAGGGGAAAATGTCACATCTCACAGGGATGGACTGGAGTACTAAGAAGGGTCTTCCTCAGTAGTGTGAAAATATTCACCCTAAAATAAGTGTTGCCCTTGTCCTACCTAACAAATGTTCAAAGCAAGTCCTGAAAGAACCAAACCATTTCTAACTTATTTAGCTGCATCCCAGACCAAAGCTTAAGAATATTTAGAGGAATACAAAAATATCCTTCAACCAACAAGGTAAAATTCACAATTTTTGGCTTATAGTTATCATCAAATCTGTAATATTTTTGGCCATTATTCTTTAAATATGTATATATTTTTTTGTTCCTCCTGCCCCTTCTCTCTCCTCTCCTTCAGTAACTCCAACTGCATGTATACTTGACCTCTTATAGCTGATCCACATGAGGCCTTGGTGGTTCAGTGGTAAAATTCTCACCTTCCCTGTGGGAGACCCAGGTTTGATTCCCAGTCAATGCATCTCATGAACAGCCATCACCCATCTGTCAGTGGAGACTTGCATGGTGCCATGATCCTGAACAGGTTTCAGCGGAGCTTCCAGACTAAGATGGAATAGGGAAAAAGGCCTGGTGAGCTACATGTGAAAATCAGCCAATGAAAACCCTGTGGATCACAATGGTCCAATCTGCAACCAATCTGGGGGATGGAGCATGATTGAGCGGCATTTCATTCTACTGTCATGGGGTCACCACGAGTTGGGGGCCAACTCAACGACAACTAACAACAATAGCAGCCATTCCACAGTTTACTGATGTTACCTTTATTTTTATTTTTATTATTTTTTTTCTTTCTGTGTTTCAGTGTGGGTATTTCTATTTTTACATCTTCAAATTCACTCATCTTTTCTTCTGGAATGTCAAGTCTGCCATTAATACCATCCAGTGTATTTTTCATCTCATACATTGTAGTTTTTATCCTTAGAATTTCAATGTCTTTTCAAAAAATCTCCTCTACATTTGTACAGAAGATGCTCAATTTTTCCTCTAGTTTCTTGAACATATGGAATAGAGTTATAATAATATCTCTGTCTACTAATTCTATCAATTGTGTAAATTCTGCATCAGTTTCTATTGATTGAGTTTTGTTTCCATCATGGGTAGAATCTTCATGCTTCTTTGTATGTTTGGTAATTTTTAAGTGGAAGCACAGTTATACTCTGGCACATATGGGTTGCCATGAGTCAGAGTCAACTCAATGGCAAGCTTGGTTTGGTCATCAAAAAGTCATGCTTTGCCATGGGCTTCCCAAGGGAGACATGTGCAAAGAAAACAAGTCAAGCAAAGGAACATTTTGATATGGGCTGAAGCACTGATCCTGGGGCAAAGACCAGCTGGGGCTCTTCGATCCAGTTTCTTCTTCCTGGACACAGAGGTGGTCTACATTTTGCAGCCTTCCTTGCAGGTAGATTAGAGCCATGTGATTGAGCTCTGGCTAATGAGATGTAGTTGAGAGGGTTGTACCCCACTTCTAGACCTGAACTCTGAAATTCCCCTTGCAATTCCCCAGGGTCTCCAGCTCCTCCAAATGAGCACCTGAAAGCTAAGGACTCCAAGAGGGTGGAGCCATGAAGAGGAGACAACCTGAAGCTCTGGGTTGCCACATGCAAAGAAGCCACACAGGAGACTTGCCAGGCCCACAAGGAGCAAGAATTGAAATATTTATTATTTCAAGTTACTGAGATTTGGGGTTGCTTCTTTTAGCAGAAAGCATCATTTACTTGCACAAACATAAGTCTCAAACCCATCATGAGCTCAGATGTTTGGAGGACCTCCTTTATCCAATGCAGAGGGCTGTGAAGAGTAAAGCAAGGAGCTTTTCTCCATGGAGCCTAAAGCAGTGGTTCTCAAACTTGAGAGCACATTAGAATTACCAGGAAATCTTGTGAAAATGCATTTGCTGAGACCCACTTGCAGAGTTTCTGTTTCAGTCAACCTGGGTTAGAGGCCAAGAATTACAATTTGTAACGAGTCCCAGGTGATGCTGATGATGCCTGTCCAGGGCCACATTTTGAGAAGGACTGGTTTAGCCCTAGTGTATAACAGGCTAATAGGACTGGGACTAGTTTCCAGTACAAGAGCTGTTTCAAGTCATTTTAATTCAATCATGGCTTCAGTATCCACAGGGAACCTAAGAAGAGTAAGAGAGAGTGATGGTTTCGTCTTCTCCCAGGGTTTCTGTCACTACTCCAGGCTTGCAAACAAGGATGCCTAAAGGAACAAAGAGAGAGAAGGGTAGGCAGAGAAACAGATAAAGATAGACCAAGTGAGAGAGAGAGAAAGAGATACAAAGATGTTGTTGTTACTGTTAGCTGCCGTCGAGTCAGCCCCTGACTCATGGTGATCCCACGCACAACGGAACAAAATGCTGCTCAGTCCTGCACCATCCTCATGATCACTTATGGATTAGGTTGTTTGAGACACAGAGTTTTCACTGGTTGATTTTTGGGAAGTAGCTCTCCAGGCCTTTCTTCGTAGTCCATCTTATTCTGGAAGCTCAGCTGAAACTTGTTTAGCACCACTGCAACACACAAGCCTCCAATGACAGATGGTGGTGGCTGCCCATGAGGTGTATTAGCCAGGAACCAAACCCAGGTGTTCTGCATGAAAGGCGAGAATTCCACCACTGAACCACCACTGTCTCCATAGAAAGAGAGACATAGAAAGGAGAATTAAAAAAAAAAAATTAGCCATGGCAGCATTGTTCACAATAGCAAAATGATGGAAACAACCTAGATGCCCATCAACAGATGAATGGATAAACAAACTACGTTACATACACACAATGGAGTACTATGCAATCAGAAAGAACAATGATGAATCTGTGAAGCATCTCATAACATGGATGAAACTGGAGGACATTATGCTGAGTGAAATAAGTCAATCACTAAAGGACAAATGTTGTATCAGACCTCTACTGCAAAAACCCACGAAAAAGTTCACACACAAAATGTAACAATCTTTGTTGGTTATGAGGGATGGGAGCGGTGGGGGGGAAATACTAAACAGGCAATAGATAATATCTTGGGTGAAGGGTGAGACAGTACACAATACAGGGGAAACCAGCACAACTTGTACAAGGAAAGGTCATGGAAGCTCCACAGACACATCCAAACTCCCTGAGGGACTGAATTGCTGGGTGGAGAGCTGTGGGGACCATGGTCTTGGGGAACATTAGCTCAATTGGCATAACAAAGTTTATAAAGACAATGTTCTACATTCTACCTTGGTGAGTAGCATCTGGGGTCTTAAAAGCCTGTGAGCAGTCATCTAAGATACTCCACTGGTCTCACCCCTTAGGGAACAAGGGAGAATGAAGAGAACAAGATACAAGGAAAAGATTAGTCCGAAGGACTAACGGACCACAGCTACCAAGGCCTCCACTGGACTGAGTCCAGTACAGCTAGATGGTGCCCGGCTACCACCAATGACTGCTCTAACCAGGATCACAATAGAGGGTTCTGGACAGAGCTGGAGAAGGATGAAGAACAAAATTCTAACTCACCAAAAAAAGACCAGATTTACTGGCCTAAAGGAGACTGGAGAAATCCCAAGAGTATGGCCCCCAGACACCCTTCTAGCTCAGTGGTGAAGTCATTTCCAAGGTTCACCATTCAGCCAGGGAGTGGACAGCCCCATAAAACCAAATGGGACTAATGAGGCACAGCAGTCCAGGGACAAGGGCCAGAAGGCAGAAGGGAACAGGAAAGCTGGTGGTAGGGAACCTAAGGTTGAGTAAGGATAGTGTTGATGTGTTGTGAGGTTGTTAACCATTGTCACAGGGCAACATGTATACTAACTGTTAAATGAGAAACTATTTTGTTCTGTAACCCTTCATCTAAAGTGAGAATAGCAGCACAATTGGAAGAGCGTAGTCGATGTCACTGAACTGTGCCTGTAGAAATTTTTGAAATGGTGTATCTTTGGCTACGTATATTTTCACCAAAAAAAAAAAAAAAGGTCAAGAAGGGAGAGGATTGACATGTTGTGGGGTTGTTAACCAATATCACAAAACAATATCTGTACTACTGTTTCATGAGAAACTATTTGTTCTGTAAGCCTTCACCTGAAGTACAATAAAACAAAAAAAATTTAAAAAATAAAAATAAAAAAATTAGCTCTCTGGGAATTAGTCAGCTCTCCCATTACCCTGACCCTGTAGAAGGGCTTCCGAATAGACCAGAAGTTCTCTACCCTGGCAGCACATTCGAATCCCCTGGAAATGACTTTCCGGAGTCAAGGGGGCTGGATGAACCCCTGAAACCACTGCTCTGAGATAATCTTTAAACCTTAAACCAAAAATATCCTCTGAAGTCTTCTTAAAACCAAACAATACTTTAACTTAACTAGTAAAAAAAAAAAAAAAAAGTCTGCCTTGAGCATTATGCTCTTTTAAGAATTATCTATATGGGATCAAAGTGACAACAGCAACTGGAAAGATTAGATAAGCACCTTAGGGAGCAGTGAGTTAATGTCAGGGCTTCAAACAAGTCCCTTCCTCTTTGAACCCCCTGCTGAAAATTTGCATTTCTAACAAGTTCCCTGCTACGAATCTGTACTTCCATCCCAGATATACTGAATCATAATCCACATTTTAACAAGATCTGAAGGTGATTCTCATGTATAACTTCCTGAAAACTTGTTAGAAATACAAATTCTGGCTAGAGAACTTGTTAGAAATGCAAACTCTCAGCAAGGATTTGAAATTTGAACTGAAATGAACTAGTTTGAAGCCCTCGTTTATGTTGATGGGGGAGGAACAACTCAGAAAAGGAGGGTGAGAATGGCTGCGCTGAACTGTATATGTAGAAATGGTTGAACTAGTGTACATTTTGCTTTGTATATTCTCAACAACAACAACAAAAAGAATCCCCTGGAGATCTTTTAACGAAAACCAAGACTTGAGCCCACCCCCAGATACTGCTTCAGTTACTATGGTGTGGAGCCTGGCCTGTTGGCACTGTTTATATGGCCCCAGATGATTTCAATGTGAGGCCATGGCTGAGAACCACTGGAACAGAGAGAGTGGCACACAGAGGTGTGCTCATGCCTAGCTCCTTTGAAGCCCTCTCTCTAGTCCATTATGTCCTAGTGGTAATTCGGCCCACCTGGTTCTGTGTCTCCTGACAGGAAGGGGTTGTGGCTAAAAGAAAGGGAAGCAAGTGGAAAGGAACTTCAGTCCTCCCCTCTCCCAGAGGCAAATCAGAAAAGTTACCTTTGACTATGAGAGAAGACAGCAATTAGATATCAAAGACTCTCGTGTCTTTTCTCTTTTTCTCAATTCCAGGTACCTTGAAGAACAATGTTAATTTTTTACCATAATTCTTTCCCACCGTGGCGTCCTCTTAGCCAACCCCCATATGTATGACCAGCTCAGTGGTGAACCTAAGTATTCAGATTTTTGATGATGCCCGTATTAACTCATTCACTCATGCCTTCGTTGACAGAATATATTTCACAAATTTATAACCCCACTACCACCAGAGGGGCTGGCTCCCTGGGCCTCTAAGATGTGTGATTTCCTCCAAAATCAAGAGGACCACATGTAAGAACTAAAGTTAACATTAGGCCCCAAGAATTCCCGCAATCGCAAAAAGAAAAGAGCCGAGAAGGTGGGCTTTCTGCAGTGTTCGTTGCCCTGCCCACCCATACCCTGCGGTGGAAAATGTACAGTTACACTCGACAGAGTATTATAATTAAGTAGTGTGTAGAATTCATTTTTTAAAAATAGCTTCATCGACTCTTCATAGCACATTTCTGCAAGACAAGTAGATGTGAAAGGCAAGAGAGGATTGTTATTGTTTAGCATATTTAATTAAGTATTTCTTTCACTCTTCTGGGAATTCAACACTGAATGGTGAATAAACACAGGAAAATAGGCCCATATTAATTTCTGGTTTACTGCCTTAATTCAAAAGCAGGGTGAAAATCTGTGATCTGGAGTCATTATATGTTAAACAAAGCAACTGAAGATTAACCCTTCACATCTCCCAGAGAATTGTCCCAAGAATCATCCCCTTTATGTTTTCTCTCTCAGTTCTCTTTGATGGAGTCCTTCCCCTTAACAACAAACATGTTCCTCTCTCCTCTTCCCTGAAGAACTTTTCTTTACCTGCATCAGTTGTGACTCTTGTTGAAGAGGATGGAAAACAACTCAAACTGGCTTCCTGGGGAGGCCATTTATTGACTAAATGAAAAATCCTGTGTGTAGGTTTGATCTAGAACTCAATGCCATTAGGAATTGCTGTCTCTTCTCTATCTCTCGGCTCCACTTCCATTGTCTTGACTATTTTCAGACAGCCTTTCCCCTCGTGATACCAAGGTGGCCACATCAGCTCTGGCCTACAGCTCCTAGGTTCAAGTCTAATGGAAAGCATAGAGCCCTTTACCAGAACCATGAAGCAAAAGCCTTGAGTCAGACCCTACTGTCCTGAATGGGATCATGTGTCCCTGGCCACACTGACCACTGTGGCCAGGGGATGGAATGATCCAGTTAGCTTAGGCCAAGTCACATGCTTCGGCCCTGTCATTGCTGTTTTGTTGTTAACTGCCATCGAGTCAGCTCTAACTCATGACAACACATGTACCACAGAACGCTGCCCAATCTTGTGCCATCCTCGTGATGATTGGTACGCTTGAGTCCATTGTTGTGGCCACTATGTATTTTGAGAATCTTTCAACCTAGATGGCTCATCTTCCAGCAGTACATCAGATAACATTCTGTTGTGATCCAGAGTGTCTTCAATGGCTAATTTTCAAAAGTAGATCGTCAGGCCTTTGTTCCTAGTTGTCTTAGTCTCAAAGCTCCACTGAAGCCTGTCCACCATGGGTATCTGTTGGTATCTGAACTATTGGTGGCATAGTTTCCAGCATCACAGCAACACACAAACCACCACAGCACAACAAACTGACAACTTTAGCCATAGAGTTGGGAATTGAGTCCTACCTAAGGTACGTGGACTGGGGGTAGGACAGAAGGTGGCTCAGGAGGCAGAAAAAGTACCCCAAAGGAAAAGTGATGAACAGTTACTAGAAGAAGGGTATATGGATGCTGAAGTAAAAACATGAACAAAAATAAACAAAACAGATGACCATTAAACCACATTTCTCCTGACTTTTGAATAACAGGGCAAGTGAAGTATGGAAAGCAGCTAGACTCAGACAGACAGACAGAGGTAGATAGCTACTATCGAGTCAACTCCAACTCATGACGGCCTTATGTACAACAGGACTTAAGGTCCTGCATCATCTTCATGATTGCTAGTATGTTCCAGTGCATTATTGCAGCTATGGTGCCAATTCATCTCACCAACGGTTGCCCTTGCTCTTGCCAAATATGATGTCTTCACCAAATATGATGTCTTCCTCCAGTGATGGATCCCTCCTGATGATGTCCAAAGCAAGAGTCAGACAACATTCTGTTGAAATTCCTAAGTTTTTCATGGACTGATTTTCAGAAGTAGATCACCAGGTCTTTCTTTCTAGCCTGTCTTAGTCTGAAAGCTCCACTGAAATCTTTCACCATGGGTAACCCTGCTGGTGTTTTAAACACTGGTGGCGTCGCTTCCAGCAACACAGCAACAGCAAGCCACCACAGTACAGCAAACTAACAGATAGGCGGTGGAGAATGTAGATAGCCTCTATTATCATCCTTTTCACATTTTTACTGTTATACAAGTTTGGCTTTTCACTGGACTGTGCCCTTTCTGAGAACTAGAGTATCCTATTCATCACTGCATCCCTGAGACATGCAGAATAAATGACTGATGAATACATTTCTGAGCATGTAATCGCTGCTTCTGCAGCCCACAAGAACGTTTTTGGTCATGAGGGAGAAAAGAAGGCAATTATCCAAAATCATTAATAAGTAAGTACATTATGGATGTGTTATTTAAAATTATATTTAACTAAGGACCCTTAATGCAATCTCTCCAAACTTCTCACTAGAATAACTAAGAAAATACACAAAAAGAAGAATGCACTCAACACTGACAACTGTGACTGATGGGTTACCTAATTCCAGAATCTGCAAGAATGACCCTTTACTCTAAAGCGGATGGAAACCACCAAAGCACATTCTGAGCTTTACTTCATGAGACTGAGGCTGCTTTAAAAAGTTTAGGAAGATAATTCATACCTTTCTCATCTTGAGTCTTTATTACCCAAAAGATTGTGTGGTTGCTAACCTAAGCTAAAACCCATTGCCACTGAGTCCATCCCAACTCATAGCAACTTTATGATAATCTAAACTAAGGGTTGACAAACTTTGTCAACAAAGAGCCAGATAATAAATATTTCAGGCTTTGTGGGTCATACAGTCTCTATTGCAACTATGCAATTCTGTATCTGCAATGTGAAAAAAGTCATAGTCCTAGACAACACATAAATGAATATGTACATACAAGAACAATCATGGCTGTGTTCCAATACAACTTTATTTACAAAAACAGGCAATGGGTCAGATTTGGCCAACCCCTGTTGCTAACCATGGGTTCTGAGTGTGTGAAATAACCAAAATAGTCTTTGGGCCCCCTCCTCCCAAATCCTCCAGCTTAACATTACCCCACGTTCTATATCGTCACCATCTCTCTAAACTCAGAAACAGGGACAACCTTAAAACAATGGGACAGGAAGTAGATTGGATTCTGGGAGGTGTGTATGAGAAGGCAGTAGATAGTAATAGTACTATTTGTATATGGTGAAGGTACATTTTACACAGTCACAAATCTCAGACTTGCCACACAAAAAAAGTTGTATATGTTTTGTTTTCCTATATGTAAACTAAAGTTGCTTCATGAGCTCCTATTTCAAATTGTCTGTTACTGACTTGACGATCCCTCCCTTCTAAGAAGGGAACTACATTTGTCAGAATCTCCTTTACTGCTTGGCTCCTTGTTAGAGTTTGCCACTGAGAGACATTCACATGAGATTTGGAAGGGGAAAATGGTGGGGTTGCTAGGTTTTGCAAATAAGAATACAGGAAATACAGTAAAATTTGAATTTCAGATAAGCAACAAATTATTGTAGTATAAGGATTACCCATATTAGGGGACAGTGGTGGTTCAGCGGTAGAATTTTCTCCTTCCATACAGGAAACCTGGGTTTGATTCCCGGCCAATGCACTCACGCGCAACAACCACCCATATGTCAGTGGAGGTTTGCACGTTGCTATGATGAACAGGTTTCAGAGGAACTTCTAGACTAAAACACACTAGGAAGAAAGGCCTGGCAATCTACTTCCAAATATCAGTCAATGAAAACCCTAAGATTATGTATATGTGTATATATAGGTGGGCATATACATGTATCTATGTGCAGGTATATATATAAGTAAGCATATGCACGTGTATATATTCACATATACAATAAAGCACATAGGAGCCCAAATGCGGATACTTACTAAACACCTCACAGGATTGGTTGATGGGGTCTGAAGGCTTAGGACCATAGTCTCATGGGACAACTCGGTCAGTTGGCATAATATAGCATGTAAAGTTTATGTTCTACATCCCTGTTTGATGAGTAGCATCTGAGGTCTTAAAAACTTGCAAATAGCCACCAAAGGTACAACTATTGGTCACTACACTTCAGGATTAAAAAGGGAATGAAGGAAACCAAAGACTCAAAGAAGAAACTAATCCACAGGACTAACAGTCTGCACAAATCACAACCTCATCTACCCTGAGCCCAGAAGAACTAGATGGCACCTGGCTACAACTACCCATCGTTTGGATAAGGAACTCAATAGATGGACTCTGATAGAATGGGAGCAAAATGTGGAACAGAACTCAAATGCTTAAAAAGTCTAGACTTACTCGACCGTTGAGACTGGAGGACTCCCTGAGACTACTGCTCTGAGATACTCTTTACACCGTGAAACAAAACCATTTCAACAGGCAATCTTTTAGCTAGATAACAAATTGGCTCTATAATGAACAATATCACCTGTTAGTACTATGCTCCTTTAAAAAAGCATCTATGAGTCCAAATGGTCAACACTCGCTCTAAACTGAAAACAACAAGGCAAGGGGGCAGGGAAACTAGATTACTGGAAACAGAATAACCAGAAGAGAAATAACAAGAAGGTTGACACACTGTGTAAAATACAACCAATGTCACCGAACTAATTGTGCAGGAATTGTTAAATGGGAACCTAATTTGCCATGAAACTTTCACCAAAAATATAATATTATTTTTAAAAACCTTATGGATCACAATGGTCCAATCCCGTTTTGTATGGGGTTGTCATGAGTTGGGATCGACTGGACAACAGCTAACAACAAAAATCTGACCCATATCGCCATGAATTTTTCTTTGTAATATTTGGGACACACTTATACTAAAAGCTTATTTGTTGTTTATCTGAAATTCAAATTTAACTTGTTGTTGTTAGGTGCCATCGACTCGGTTCCAACTCGCAGCGACCTTATGTACAGAAGAATGAAACACTGCCCAGTCCTGCACCATCCTCACAATCATTGTTATGCTTGAGTCCACTGTTACAGCCACTGTGTCAATCCATCTTCTTGAGGGTCTTCCTCTTTTTCGCTGACCCTCTACTTTACCAAATGATGTCCTTCTCCAGGGACTGGTCCCTCCTGACAACATGTTCAAAGTATGTGAGACGAAGTCTCGCCATCCTTGCTTCTGAGGAGCATTCTGGCTGTACTTTTTCTAAGACAGATTTGTTCATTCTTTTGGCAGTCCATGGTATATTCAATATTTTTCGCCAACACCACAACAAATTTTACTGGCGTCCTGTATTTTATCCGGCAATCCTTTTCCCTAGAGGAGATGGTAGCTAGGTTTGGTGCCACTGAAGATCCCTCTAAGAACTCCCACTGTGTGGTTTTGGTAGACACATAGTTTTGAAGATATCTCCACAGGCTCCTGCTCTGTGGCCGTGGCACATGGATACTAAGGCTTCTCACACTTTTCCATGAACTCTGGCTATTCCACTCATTCCAGAGCTGCAAGTGACATTGTTAATGACTTTGTCTGATTCTCCAGCCACCATCTTCCAGACCTCTACCTCCCCGCTCCTCCTGTAGTCATGCAAGCTCTGATTTCTATATTAAACCCCTTATTTCTATAATTTCCATATAATTTCTATAATAACTTATATTATTAATATTATAATCGCTACAATACCTGAGTTTTGTGACCATGTAAAATGTACTCTCACCACATACAAATACTACTACCCACTGCCTTCTGGTACACACCTCCTAGAATCCAATCTACTAGCACCTCTGGCCAAACCCAGACTGGTTTACCCCTATATCCACTCAGCAGTAGAAAATGCAGTCTGCCAATTCAAGATAATTCAATCACTTCTGCTATCTCTAGAGTCTATTCAGGATTCTTTGGTTTTACTCTCTTCTCTGGAGGGCTATAAGTTTCTGGGGAGTCTACCTATCTCCAGGCCATCAAGAGAGGGACATCGTGTCTACATCTGTTCTTTGTCCTTACTGAGATATAAACCATCTTGTATAGTCTTTGTAACCATGCACGGCCGTCCACCATGGCCTCTAGGCAATACAACAACCTTGTCTGTGTCCTTCTTAGCCTGACCCCAAGCCACTGAGAGCTTACTGGCCCTCTAAGCATTTCAGTTCTCCTCTTTCTACCCGCCTCACAAAAATCTCAGTAACTTATCTCCTGCCCCTGAACCATTCTAGGGCATGAGAGCATCTGAAGTTTCCCAAGTGATCTTCAGGTCCCTCTCCTGAAATACTGCCCTCACTCACTGCTACTTAACAGCAGACAGCCAGGTTGATAAGGGCTTCAGGGATGTTTCAAGTTTCACAAGGCTTCCCTGGGGGGAAGCAAGGCTCATGTTTCCCTGCTTTTGGACATCCAAGCTTCTCTGTAGTAGCTGGTACCTTACCCCCTCCCCTGGACTCTACCAGAAAGAGTCCAGAATTCTACAACCTTATCCAAGTTGCCATCTACTCCTCCACTTCGCTTTCCCAGCCCCTCCTCCATCCCAGAAAGAGTCCTTTTCTCTGTAAGAAAATCTGCTCATGATATTGCCATGCATTCTTCTCCATCTGTGGTTTAGCATATACATGCTAGCTTTCCAGTCTTTCAAACTGTGAACTGTACATTCAAAGCCAAGCTCTTGGGGTTAAATTAAACAAGCAATACAATATAAACCTTTTCTCTCTCTCAAGTGCAGGGCTCTTACCATGAAAGAAAAGAAGTAGAAAGACTTCCAGGACTATTGCCTATGCTATGTGTTTAAAAACTATTCAGAAATTCAATGGACTCGTTAAGCCATATCTACACTCCCCTGAGGCATTAAATGTCACTAGCTCACTGGGTGGAGAGCCACCAGGCAACACTAAAACGTAAGGGAAGGGAAAACCTCAATTAATATCTCAAAATGTATACCCTATGCGTCATTGTTGGTGCACTCTCTCAGTTTACATTACCAGAAAACCAGACCAGAAAGCATACACAGAAAATAAGCAATAATCAAAGATTCCATAGAATGATCTTTCCTGCTGGAAGAAACACCTTTTCATGAGAACTGAATGGGCTCTCATAATTTCAGGCGAAGATCAATTCAATAGAACCTTTAGCTGTATCCTAAAACCTTTTTTTTTTTTTTTTTTAATCACAGAAATAAAAAGGGAGAAAAAAAATCCCTTAAACATTCAAGCAGTTTCAAAAAATGTTACCTATAAAGGGACAAAAATCAAGCTGGCTTCAGACTTCTCTTGACACTGAGTGCCAGAAGGCAATGGAATGCCCTCTATAGAGGTGTGAGGAGAAAAGAGGAGTTATCCCAAAATATTATACCTACCCAGTTCTGGACTGGAGATATGGATTTGAGAGCCATTAGTATAAACGGAGGAATTATTGTTTTGGGTGATTAAGTTCATACTTAATGGACTAAGAAATACTAATATTGAAGGGATAGGTAGGGAATGAGTAGACAGAGAATGACAGGGACTGGCCAGAGAGGCCAGAGTACCTAGGAGAGTGCTTGTCAGGGAAGTCAAGAGAACGTCCCCGCATGGTGATTCAGAAATCAACTGTGTGGAACAGAGCCTAGAGGTAAAGTAAGATAAAGGTTGACCACTGCCTACTGGATTTAATGACAAAGAAGCCATCAGTAATACTTAACGATAAAATTTGATTTTTAAGATATGTGACGTGGAATTTTACAAATCTAATGAATTACTTGCATTTAAATGAATAATAATTCATTTATTCTCAGTAGCCAGAATGATCTGTCCTGCAACATTCAGAATACTAGATGGGGTATTTCTTTTTATCTTTTTTTTATTGTGCAGTATATCATACATAAACCCAAAACCAAACCAAACCCATTGCTGCCGAGTCGATTCCAACTCATAGCAACCCTAAAGGACAGAGTAGAGCTGCCCCATAAGGTTTCCAAGGTTGAAATCTTTACAGAGGCAGACTGCCACATCTTTCTCCTGTGGAACACTGCTGGTGGGTTCGAACCACTGACCTTTTGATTAGCAGTCAAGTGCTTTAACCACTGTGCCACCAGGGCTCTTTATATCAAACATACACAATATATATGTACATTCAAGAAGAGGAATAAAATGAAATCCCATAAACTTGCTCCAAAAAAAAAAAACCAAACCCATTGCTGTCGAGTCGATTCCGACTCACAGCGACTCTATAGGACAGAGTAGAACTGCCCCAAAGGGTTTCCAAGGAGCACCTGGTGGATTTGAACTGCCAGCCTTTTGGTTAGCAGACATAGCACTTAACCACTACACCACCAGCATTTCCAAACCTGCTCCACAACGTAAGAAATATGACATTACCAGGAACTTGGAAGACCCCAGTATGCCCCTCACCAATCTCTTGCCCCTTTGTCCCCCCAAAAAGTCATCAAAATGTTCTGATACTCACTTCTTTAACTTTTCTTACATAACTACATATGTATGTCCCCCTAAAATATTGTTTGTTTTGTTTGGCTTAAAACTTTAGATTAATATAATACTGAATATATTCTTCTTCAACTTGCCTTTTCTGCTCAACATTATGTGTGATCATTGAGGTTGTGTGTCAACTTGGCTGGGCCATGATTTCTGGTGGTTTGGCAGTTATGATGTAGTTTGGCAGTCGTATAATGATGTAATCACTTCCCTGATGAGATCTGATACAATGTGATCGCCTCCATGATGGGATATGCTGTGAGTAGCTAATCAGTTAAAAGGGAGTTTCCTTGGGGGTGTGGCCTGTATCTAATACAGGTGGGCTTTTTGGGAGGGCTCTAGGGCTTTTGCTCATTCCAGATCCTGCAGCTGGCTCCTGTCCATCTAACCTCCAGTTCCTGGGACTTGAGCTAGCAGCTTACCTGCTGATCGTGGGATTCGTCAGCCTCCACAGTCCGTGAGCCAGAGCCCTGTTGTCTGATCTGCTGATCTTGGGTTCGCCAGCCCCTGCAGATACGTGAGTCAGGAGAAGCCACCAGCCTGACCCACGGATTTGGGACTTCCCAACATCTACAACTGCGTAAGCCATTTCCTTCTCTCTCCCTCTCTTCCTCCCTCCCTCCTTCCCTCTGTCTCTTTGTCCCTCTCTCCCTATCTATCTATCTATCTATCTGCCTACCTACTGACACTTCACTGGTTTTGCTTCTCTAGAGAACTCAGCCTAAGACATTATGTTTTTGAGATTCATCCATGTTGATGCGTGAAACTATAATCCATTCGTTTTCACTGCTGTAGAGAAGTTCATCCTATGGATAATAATTTATTTATCCATTCAACCATTGATGAGAGGACAGTGGCAGTTCAGTGGTAGAATTCTCACCCTCCATGTATGTAAGAGACCCAGTTTCAGAGGAGCTTCCAGACCAAGACAGACTAGGAATGAAGGCCTGGTGATCTACTTCCAAAAATCAGCCAATGACAACCCTATGGATCACAACAGTCCGGTCTGTAATCAATCATGGGGATGGCACACGACCGGGCAATATTTTATTTTGTTGCACACGTGGTCACCATGGGTCCTGGACCAACCTGACAGCACCTGCAAACAACAATTGTTGATGAATATTTGGTTTGTTTCCCATTATGTTGCTATTATGAACAATGCAACAATATTCTTATGCATGTCTCCTGTCTGGACTACCTTTCTGTACATTTATCTAATACATCCACCTATTTGTGTTTGATGTCCTCATTTAATAGTATTCAAGATAGCTGAAAGGAGACTATCCTAACAAAGCATGCATATTATTTGAATTAGAGCTTCATTGTTATTTTGAAATATATGACATATAGAAAAGCTGACTTATATTCAACATCAATTAGCAGTATCACAATAAATTTCACCATTACGTTTCTCAAAGAAGAAAACAGAGAGCTGTTAGATTCTGTAAATATAATGTCAACTGTTAATTTCTGAATGATTGTAAAAGGCTTTAAATTTTGTATGACTTGTTTATGTAAACAAATTTCTTATCAATGGCAACTGTGAAGAATTTAAAGAGATCACTATTAAAAAGTCTTTAATAGTCTTGAATAGGAATTGTGGACAGCCATGTCAAACAAAAAATCTGATACAAAAAATGTTACGCTCATGAAAGTAAGTTCAAGTCTCTCATTTAAAAAAAATGGAAATGACTTTATGTGAAAGTCTTCCACAAATTCAATAACTTCCTTAATGCCTAGATGGCACCTAGTGATCCTTGTCTCCTGATAGTCACACCTCATGTAGTCCCCTCCTACAATGAACAGGGCAGAGCTCTGTAAGGAATAGGATTATTAAAGAAATGACAGTGTGTAACTTCCAAGGCTAGTTCTAAAGAGACATCGTTGCTTCTCCTTGCTCTCTCTTAGATCACTTGGTCTGGGGGATGCCAGCCATACTGTTATTAGGACTGTTCAAGCACCTATGGAGAGCACCACATGCTGAGAGACTGAAGCCTCCTGCCAACAGCCCACACTGACTTGCCAGCCATGTGAGTGAACCATCTCCAGCCCCAGTCAAGCCTTTAGATGATACAGCCCCTCATGACAACTTGTCTGCAACATCATGAGAAATCCTAAGCCAGAACCACCAACTATAGTAAGCTGCTCCCAAATGCCTGACCCACAGACACTGAGAAATAATAGCTGTTCATTGCTGCTTTAAACTGTTAACATTTGGGGTAATTTGTTACACAGCAATAGATAACTAATAAACTTTTGATTTTATTTTTCTTACCAAAATATGTAACATAAAGAAAATGGCACAATAGTTTTCAAAAAGATTTCCCCCATATCTCCTTCTAAAATAGAGATTAAGGTGTACTATTGAAGAAAACAAACAAATCTGTCTTGGAAGAAGTATAGCCAGAATGTTCCTTAGAAGCCAGGATGGCAAGACTATGTCTCACATACTTTGGACATGTTATCAGGAGGGATCAGACCCTGGAAAAGAATGTCATGCTTGGTAAAGTAGAGGGTCAGAGAAAAAGAGGAAGACTCTCAATGAGATGGACTGACACAGTGGCTACAACCATGGGCTCAAGTATAACAATGACTGTGGGGATGGCGCAGGACTGGGCAGTGTTTCATTCTGTTGTACGCAGGGTCACTATGAGTCAGAACCGACTCGACAGCACCTAACAATAGCAACGACATTGAAGAAAAAAACGAAAGTTGGGATTGCCAGTGTTCAGGAACCATCACTATGGGATAAACATCTCTGAGCCATCTTCACGGGCTCTTTCATTTCTATTTTTACGTACGTTGGTGCAAGGGTGAGACAGGTCAAGGTACATTTGTCAGAAACTTTATTTGAAGAGTTTACAGAAGCAGCACTCAGGAAATCAAACGACCTCCTTCATTGGGAAAATCTCCTGCAAAAGATCTCTTTAAAGTTCTAAAAAGCAAAGATGTCACATTGATGACTAAGGTGGGCTTGACCTAAGCCAGGGTCTTTTTAATCACCTCATATGTATGAGAAAACCAGACAATGAAAAAGCAAAGTAGAAGAACTGATGCACTAAACTGTGGTGTTGGTGAAGAATACTGAATAGACCATGGACTGCCAGAAGAACGAACCAATCAGTCTGAGAAGAAATACAAACAGAATGCTCCTTAGAAGCGAGGAAGGCAAGACTTTGTCTTGTTTACTTTGGACATGTCATCAGGAAAGCAAACGCAAGGAAAGGACATTGTGGTTGGTAAAGTAGAGGGCCAGCGACAAGGAGGGAAACCTTCCTTGAGATGGATTGATACAACAGCCACAGCAATGGGCTCAAACATGTCAAAGATCATGGAGATGGTGTAGAACCAGGCAATGGTTTGTTGTTATACACGGGATTGCCATGCGTCAAAGCAGACCGGAAGGCAACTGACAACAACAAAGAGCCTAATTCACTCTGTATACAAAACATGAAGAGACTTAACACATTTGGAGGTGGTATGTATTAAAGCAATAATAATTCCTCCCCATATGTAATGGGGAAACCATGGTGGCATAGCGGTTAAGATCTATGGCTGCTAACCAAAAGGTCAGCAATTCAAATCCACCAGTTGCTCCTTGGAAACTTTATGGGGCAGCTCTACTGTGATCTACAGGGTCGCTATGAGTGGGAATCGACTCAATGGCAACTAGTTTTTATATATATATATATGTAATGGAGCCCTGGTGGCACAGTGATTAACAGCTCGGCTACTAATCAAAAGATCGGAAGTTTGAATTCACCAGCTGTTCCTTGGAAATCCCTATAGGGTAGCTATGAGTTGGAAGTGACTCGACGGCAACACTTTTTTTTTTAAATGTTATACCCAGAGCCCTGGTAGCGAAGTGGTTAAGCACTTGGCTGCTAAGTGAAAGGTCAGAGGTTCAAATCCACCAAACCTACCAGCCACTCCTTGGGAAAAAGATGTGACAGTCTGCTTCTGTAAAGATTACAGCTTTGGAAACCCTATAGGGCAGTTCTACTCTGTCCTATAAGGTCGCTAGGAGTCGGAATGGACTCAACAGCAACTGGGTCTTTTTATGTGTAATATAATATAAAAACTATACAAAATGATATGTGTAAGAAGACTCCAACAATTATATTTTTTCTCCTGACGATTTTTTAGAACATCAGTTATCAAATGCATCTTAAAAATCATTTTCACGTACCTGCCATGTAGTTTAGTACTCTCTCTTAGATAACTTGGTCTGGACTAGCAACAGTCTGCCTGTTGTTTAATCAGTACCAATAAAACCCTCTTTAGAAACACAAAGATTCATTTTCTAACGTGAATGTTTTTCATCATAGCAACTCCTGTGTCCAGTTATCATGAAATCAATCATTTTACCTTCCAGCCACCGGTGTTTCCTGAGGGGCTCTTGTTGGCCAAGTTGCCTTCAATGAGTCCTTACTCTGTTAATATTCCTTTGAAGTATAATTACACGTTCAATTTATGTAGAAACTCTGCAGGCCTTGGGAGGTGACTCAAATCAGAGTGGAGGGGCAGAAGGGAGTTTATTCAGACCTTCAGGCCTCACTGCAGCCTAGGTTTCCCCTGTCCTGGGCACCCATGCATTCTCACCTCATATGCTTGCAACAGCCTGAGCTATTTATATTGTGGTCCTGGAGAAGTACTGAGTTGGTGACAAATGCTAATTTCTGGGTCCAAAAAAGAAGCTACACATTAACCATTTTTGAAGTCAAGATTCAGATATAGGGTAGGATGGGAGGCTCTGAGCGTCCTGTGTATTTAAAAGTGCTTTTCTACCTTTGAGAAGAACTGATTGGGGGCCATACCCATAGAGGCCCATGGGCTCTCAGGGATTGTTTATCCATTGGCAGATTAAGCACATGCTTAAGCCATGGGCAAAACAACACTGGAAGAACTTTCTTTTTTAAATAATTGATGTTAAAATTCTGAAGCTGGGCTGTTCAATATGATAGCTACTAGCCACAAGTGACTAGTTAATTTTAAACTAGTTAAAAGTAAATAAAATTAAACATTCAGTTCCTGGAACCCTTACCCATTGCTGGTGGGAATGTAAAATGGTGGCGCCCCTGTGAAAAACAATTTGGCGGTTCCTCAAAATGTTGAACTTAAAACAACCACACGGCCCAGCAATTCCAATCCTAGGTATATAACCAGAAGTAAAAGCAGGAACACAAAACAGAAACCTGTACACCAATGTTCACTGCAGCACTTTTTACAGCAGCCAAAAGGTGGATACAACCTAAATGTCCATCAACGGATGGATACACAAAATGTGGCACATCCATACAATGGAATATTACTCAGCCATAAGGGGAAATGCAGTCCTGACACATGCCACAACATGGATGAACCCTGAAAACATTATGCTGAGCGAAGTAAGTCACTCGCCAAACATTGTACGATCTCACGTACATGAAATAAACAAATATATAGAAACCAAAGCTTATTAGTGATTACCAGGGGTGGGAGGGAGAAGGTAAGGAGAGTTATTGCTTAGGGGGCACTGAGTTTATGTTAACGGTGGTAGAAGAATTCAGACAAGGATAGTGGTGATAGCTGGACAACATGAAGAAATGTAGTTAACGTCGCTGAATTATACACGTAGAAATCGCTGGAGAATGTTCATTGTGCATATTTTCACCACGAAAAAGGAAAAATTCAGTTCCTCAGTCACACTAGCCACATTTCAAGTGCTCACATGTGGCTGACGCAGATATAGACCATTTCCATCACTGCAGAAAGTTCTATGCGAGAGCACTCTGTATAGGGTCGCTATGAGTCCGAATCGACTGGCTGGCAAGGGGCTAGGTTTTTTTTTTTTTTCCTTTGGTTCTCAAGTATTTTAAGTTGTCATCATGGGAAAGAAACAAATTTCACTGAATTTTCCTAAATCTATTTTATGATTTGGCATTGAGGTGGGAGAACCGTAACATTTTCAGTGTCTGGAGACCTCTTTAGAATTTTAATCTGACCTTGGCCACGAGAATCCTTAACAGCATTTATATCCTTTGGCCTCCCGCCCACTCAGTTAACAACTGCCCTCGCCAGTCACCAATGAGTCTCCAATCCACAGACCAGCAACTAAGCAGAGCCTCTGCTGGTTTAACAACGATGCGACCCGCCCCTTCCCGCTGTCCCGCTCCTACCTTTCTAGACTGGAAGAGGCGGGACCGTGAGTCACGTGCCCAGTAGGGGGGGCACTGAGGAGGGAGGCCGGGCCGCGTCCCCGTCGCTAGGGAAACCCGTGCAGCCAGAAGCCAGCGCCATGCCGAACGTGGAGCACCGGGCCGAGCTCGTGGCGGAGAACGCAGACGAGGAACACGCCGCGGACCCGCGTCTGCAGCTCCTGGGGGCTTACGTGGCCCAGAGCCTGCGGCCGGCTGTGGGCGCCTGGGAGCGCTGCGCAGGGACGGCCGAAGCGGAGCGGCTGTTGCAGGCCTTTCTGGGCGGCGATGCTGCGGAGGAGCCGCGGTCGCTGCTGGTGGTGCGGCTTGGGCCTGGTGGCCTGGCGGTGAGACCTGGGCTGGACGCGGGACCCGAGTGCGGCCCTGCCCGCGCTAAGGGGCTCTTTTTCTTGCGCACCAGACCCGAGCCGCCGGAACCCAACAGCCTCCGCGGCGCAGTGCTCTGTGGAGATGTGCCCGCGGCGCCTCTGGAGCATCTGGCCGCGCTGTTCTCCGAGGTGAGGGTGGGTGGGTGACCTGGCGCGGGCTGAAGCTGGGATGGGGGAGGGGGAGGGGAGGAGAAAGGGGCGGGGCCAATGCTAGAGCGGCGGGGTCTAGGGAGCTGAGGTCCCGAGGTTAGGAGGAAAGTGCGATGGTGTGGGGGCGGGGCTGCAAGGGCGGAGCCAAGTGGGAGTGAAGGGCGGGGCTGGATGGAAGCAGTCCATGAGGTGACTTATGAGACGCGGACAGGATGGTTGGGCGGTGAGTTGAGGGCTGGGCCAAGCGGGAATGTGAAAGGCCAGAGACCTGGGATCAACCTTGCTCTGGGTTCAAGCCAGCGTCACGGGGAGGCTGGAGTCTGAAGAGTGCCTGGTCCTGACCACTTTTTAAGTTAGTGTTTCTGGGAGCTTCCCGTACACTTGAGAGGACTGTGCGAGACGGGACATGGCAGACACGGAAGCGTTTCTAATGGGTCAGTCGGGTGGAAGGAGGTGGAAAACTTAAGTAGGATTTTCTTCTGGAGAGGAGTTAAAAGGGGGAGGTGGTTTGTTTTGTTTTTCATCTCACTCATTCAGCACACAGTCATTTCCAGGGCTCAGCTCTGCGCCGGGATAAGAAGTTGGCGCGTGCAGTTGAACACGTGCAACAGGCATTTGTGGGGGAGGAAGGTGGAGGTGTGGATTATGGAGTGCTTCCATAGTGGAAGTCTTGAGAATGTGGGAGATTTCACGGGGATGCGCAGGAGAGATTCTGGGGACACTTAGGCCTTTCTGGAATGGGAGTAAACTTCCCTGCAAGGCGGGTGGCTTGATGCCCTGACGGCTGTGAAATAGGTAAATCCAGAATAGTGGCCATATGATGTTGTGTGTGTTAAGACAAGATGCTACCCACTAAATCCTTACTTTGAGAGCTGAAACGTGCAATTAATCATATATTCAAAATATTTGAAACTGGTATAGCTGGGGTGGGGGTTCAGGGTAGAGCTTACCTAATGATGACCCCTGTGCTGGCGCCAGGTCCTGGGGCACCCTGCTAGGTCAGGAGCCCTTTAGTTGTTTTATCATGAGGCTGTAGGAAGGGGATCCCAAGGGGAGGGGCCAGGGGAAGAGGAGCTCTTGGGGGGCCCAGGAAACATCAGTTTATCAGTTTATAAGTATGGAAGTGTTTCAGTGTTTTGAGAACCAGCATGGCCTTACTGCTGTGGATTGCCTGAACACAAACCAGTTGCTGTAGAGTCAACTCCAGCTCCTGACAATCCCGTGTGTGTCGGAGAACTGTGCTCCCTAGGGTTTTCAGTGGCTGATTTTTCCAAGGTAGATCGCCAGACCTTTCTTCCGAGACACCTCTGAGTAGACCCAAACTTCCAACCTTTCAGTTACTAGCCGAGAGCATTACACATTTGCACTAACCAGGAACTCCACCTACACACCAACTGTACATGAATACAAGCTTGGATTGAATTCCTAAATGAATGTTGATGACAGAGTGTACCACAGGGTTCAGAGGAGAGAGATACACGCATACGGTTGGAGAAGCATCCTAAGCTGTAAGTGTTGCGCTGGCTTCCAGACGGCAGCATTAGGAGAGGTAGAGAGCAAGGAAAGGAACTTCAGAGTGAGAAGAGCAGACTGAATAAAGGCTTAGAGATGGGACTAAACCTAGTATATGTGGGAGGCAGTTGGCATGGTTAAGGAAATGTAGCCTAGCAAGCAGAAGAAATTTTAAAATAATTCAGATCCTCAGATGTTCAAGAATTTTCATTGCTGCATTGAAAGAGACTGGAATTATACCAGATGTTGATCAGCAGGGGACTGGGTGACTGAATTGTGGTCCATTTGTGCAATGAAAGACTGTACGGCTTTTAAAGAGAATGATTGTTATGGAACAATCTTTAAGAAAAAATACTTTTAAAAATGCAGAAGTGGATATATAGTATGCTTTCATTTCTCTTAGAAAGAGAAAGAGAAAACAGAGAGGGAAGGAAAGGAGGGACAGAGGGTGGCAAGAAAGAAGGAGACAAAAGGAAAAAAAATTATGAACAGGGGTAATCCACAGGCTGCGACCTGGGTCTGAAGTAACAGAGGTAGGTAGAAGACTTACTTGCCATTGTAAAAGCTTTTGTGTACTTTTAAAATATTGCGCCATGTAAATGTATTATCTATTTTAAAATCTTAATAAAATAATTTTGAAAATACCTCAAGTCCTTCACTTGATTTGTCACCACCTGTAGAAGCAATCCATAGTCCACACAGCCCTTTTCCTATCTACGTCTTTTACACATCCAAGCTGATCCAGGGTCACCTCACAGCCCTGCTCACCTCCCATCCACCTCAGCCTACTCCTTCTCCTCACAGCTCTCCTGCCCACCCCTCCCCTGTCTCTAGTGCCCTGAGGGATCTGGGTAGCTTCTAACTACTTGTTCACCTTTTCCTTCCACCTCCCCACTCTGCATTATAAAGGCTTGAAGAACCCTTGTGGCTGAGAGAAGTCTTCTTGCCTCAGTGTTTGTGGGGTTGGGGGGTAGGTTGGGGCGGGTGGCGGCGGCGTGAGAGGAGAAAGTTGTACATTCTAACGTTATTTTTGTCCCATCACACCAGTACAAGGTAAAGAAAAAAAACAAACATGCATCCAAGAAATGTTTCAAAGGAAGAATTGATGGAATTTCATAGCTAGTTTTCTCCCATTCTTCTTCCCAAACACTTTCTTCACTGCTGCCAGGTTATTTTTCCCGGAGTTCTGAATCTTGGATGCTTGTTTGAGTTTTTTGTTTTGGGGGGAACAAGCGTGATATTTGGAGTATGACAGACCTAGGTTCAAATCCTGGTTCTGCCGATTTCATCAGTACGATGTAAGCAAGTTAGCTCACCTCTGTCAGGTTAAAACTACCTTGAGGGTTGCTATGAAATTTAAAAACAATAGATTAGAACACCTGGGACAGAGTGTGTGCATTGTAGGTGTTCTGTAAAGAGTGAGAATTATTGTCACTATATCCCATTTAAAATATTCAACCTTTTCTTTGGCCGGTCCTCATCATCTTGCTCTTACCGTATGCTGACTGTCTCCTGAGGACTCAGCTCTATGTCCCTCACAGTTCTACCACTGAACCTGGAGGGAGAGGGATAAGTGTCCTCCTTGCTCCTGCTTAACTGCTTCCAGTTTGAATCTCATGTCACCTGACTAAGTCACCCACTGCCCTCTTTGCTCATCTGCCCTCATTTCTCAGTGATTTCAGCACCCAGATTACTGTGACTCTCCCCATCATTACTCCTGTTTTAAGATTTGACAATTTCAGTAAACAGGTAAATGATCCTTCCAATTACTTGGTCTCAACTGGTAAGGAGTTCCTTGAAATTTCTTTCTGTGACCCTGTCCTCCTCACTCTCTTAGCCACCCCCTCTGCAGTCATTCCCAGACTTTGTATTGTCAGTAACCACCACCTTCATGGTACAGTTCCATGTACTACTTTCTCTGACCGCTACACCCCTGGTTCTAGCTTACTGTCTCTAATATCCTGACTACAACAGTCCTTTGACGCCACTGGGCCTTCCAATCCATTTCTCTTGCCACCTTTCCATGGTTCCTCACCTATGCCCATTTTTCTTCCCCCCCTCACCAGCTGAGTGCCATGCCCCATCATTATAGTCATTTTCTTGCATCATCCTCTGAATTCTTGGCTACCTCGCTTTGTCATGCTCATTTGGCAAAATTGCAGTCTTGGAGAAATCCACCTCTCTGCCTACTCCATACCTGTGCCCGTGAAGCTGAATGATGCTAGAGAAGAACCAACTGGGTCCACTTTAAATTAATGACCTTGAATTTGTATGCTGCCCAGTAAGCATCCTGTTATTTCCTACTCCAATTATGTTCTCACTCTTCTAGATCACTATC
Organism: Dugong dugon; assembly: GCA_030035585.1. Taxonomy (NCBI): domain Eukaryota; kingdom Metazoa; phylum Chordata; class Mammalia; order Sirenia; family Dugongidae; genus Dugong; species Dugong dugon. Next base: position 62,432,914 of record CM057470.1, read on the forward strand.
CCATCCCCTTTTTTCCTCAAACACCCAAAACCTCCTCCCCCAGCCTCACTCTGATGCTCTTGATTCCTACTTAATAAAGGAAACAATAGAATAAAATTTGCACAAGCTCGTATATCTTCCCCATCTGCTAATATCTGTATTCACATGCTCTGCCACCCCTTCCATTTCTACAGATGGACTGTCTGTGCTCTCATCTGATGCCAGCCCTGAGACCAAAACTGTCACTTTTGCTCTAGGTCTTGTCCATTCTCACCTCCTTGAGGAGGTGACTCCAGCAACCTCCCATATTCTTAATTTTTTCCACTCCACTGTATAATTTCATCAGACAAAATCCTCATCCTCCCTCCACCGCCTATCACCCCATGCCTAGGATCTCCTTTATAGCAAAATTTCTAGAATGTATATCTGTTCTGGCTATCTCCTATTCTTTGCCCATTTGCTCTTATACTCATCAGGCTTTCATCTCCACACTGCACAGAAGAGGAGAGAAACCTTGTCAATGTCACCCATGGCCTCCACTTGACTAAATAGAATGACTGTTCATCAGTCCTCATCCTGGTTGGCCTGGGAGCTGCATTTGGCACAGCTGATGATCAGCCTCTCCTCCTGGAAGCCCTTTATTCAATTGGCTTCCAAGATACCACAGTCCTATGATTTCCTCCTGTCTCCATGTCCATTCCTTCTCAGTTTCCACGGATGATTCCTACTCTTCTTCCAATTTCTTAACATTCAAGGGCCCAGGGTTCATTCCTCAGATATCTTCCCTATTTATACTCAATTTCTTGAAGGCTCTTATTTAATTTCAGGATTTTACAAACCAGCTGTGTCTGACAGCTCCTAAATTTGTATCTCCAGCCTTTTCTTCTCTCTGAATTCCCAACAAGCATATCCAACTGCCTATTCAATGTCTCCATTTAGAAATCCAAGAAATCAGTTACCATCAAGTTGACTCTGACTCATGGCAATTCCATATGTGTCAGTAGGACTGTGCTCCACAGGGTTTTCAAGGGCTGATTTTTTGGAATTAGAATACTGGGACTTTCTCAATAGATAAGCAAATTTTAAGATTCCAAAAGCAAGCTCCTGATCTATCCTCAAGAACTTAATTCCACCCTTACTCTTCTCCATCTTGGTTAATGGCAACTCTGTTCTTTCCACTGCTCAAGTCCAAAGCCTTGAAGTCACCCTGACTCCTTTTTATCTCACAACCTCACAGCCAATCCATTAAGAAATCATTCTGGCTATATAGAATCACACTATTACCACCTCCACTACTACCCCTGTGGCAATAACTTCCAAACTGAACTCCTTTTCCACTTTTGCCCCCTAGAGTCTATTCTTAACACAGCAGCTAGAGTAATTCTACTAGGCGAGACCATATTACTCCTTTGCCCAAAACCTCCAATGGTTGTCATTTCTCTGAGAGTAAAAATCAAGGTTCTGCAGGCTAGGCTGCATGTGTCTGCCCCCCTTGACTCACTCTTACTCCTCTTGTTTGCTCACTCTGTTCAAGTTTTACTGGCCTCTTCACTGCCCCTTGATCACACCAGACACGTTCCCACCACAGGGCCTTTGCACTGGCTGTTCCTTCTACCTGCAATATATTTCCCGCAGGTATCTGCACAGCAGTCTCCCTATGCTCCCAAGTCTTTGTTCAAATCTTACTTTCTCAATGAGGCCTACACTGACAATGCCATTTAAAATTACACCCCTGTATCTCACACTCCCAGTCCCCTTTACCTGTCCTACTGATTGGTTATTGACTGTCTCTCCTCTAGAATATAAACTTCATAAGGCCAGAATATTTTGTCATTTTGTTCACTGATATATCTTCCCAGCACCTAGAACAGTTCTAGCATGTAGTAGATGTTTAGTAAATGTTCATCAAGTAAATGAATAAGTAGCTTTTCATTTCATAAAGATTCCACATTCATTATTTTTCTACTACTCAAACCCTCCAGAATCTGACCCAAACCTACCTACCACTTTTTCTTCAGTCTGCATAATTCAGTTATTCTATAAACCTCCATGGAGTACTTCCTATGTGCCAGACCCTGAGGAGGACTGTGGGTACATATAGATAAAATAAGATACAGTCTCTGCTTTTGAGGTCCTAGGAAAATGCCAGTCCCTCTTCTGTCCCCTATTAGGCCTTCTGCCTTGGGCCTTAACGTGGATGTAAATAGAGGTCATCTTGTGACCTCTTCTCTTAGAGCTCTCTGTTCCCCTGTTGTAAGGGCTCAGCTCAGTGAATGTTTCCTGACAGACCAGGCAAGTGTCTCCTCTGGGACTGAACATTCTATTTCACAGCCACAGGACGTATTGGTCATATACAGAATCCAACTGTATGGCTCCCTATTTCCTTTTCATTATTTACTTCGTAGTATCCTTATCAATTTACTTGATTATCTGTTAGTCTTTCTAGTATTCCCTTTGCATTATTAGTTGTGAGTTTTTGGCAGATAGAGGTTCCTAGTGGGTTGTATTAAGACTTTTTAAGTTATTATCAGTACCAGTTGCCATCAAGTGGGTTCTAACTCATGGTGACCCCCTGTGTGTCAGGATACAACTGTGCTCCATAGGGTTTTCAATGGCTGATTTTTTAGAAGTGGATCATCAGGACTTTATTCCGAATTACTAGTGATAGAAAACTCAAACAAGCTAAAAAGTTCAAGAGCAGCTTGATTCTGGAGTTCAAATGATTTCACTGGGTTCTGATCTACCTCTGTCTGTAAACTCTTTCTTCTCCATATTGACCTTATTCTAAGGCTCCACATGTAGCAAGATGGCCATTAGTAGCACCAGACTTTCTTCCTCCCAAGTATAAATTGAAGAAAGAAGAAAAGGCTTCTCATTCTGTAACATTTCAGATAAGAAACTTTAGCCTGACTTGCATTGACCCAGATTTGCTCACATGTCCACCACCTCTGGATCTGGGGCTGCCTATTAAAAGAAGAGCAACCATGTTGGGTGGACAAAAGCAACTAATCTTCACTCCATGGATGGTTCAAGATCTCCAACTTTGCTTTTTTAAGGTGACCCCTCACACCTGTAGAAGATGGTCATTCTTACTTGCATTTGTCCTGTTTTTTTTTTTTTTCCTCTGGCTTTTGTGACCTGCAAATGGTTGTGTGTAGCTCTGTGAGTCTTTCTCAGAATGGTCTTTTCTTTAAAGTCTCAGAAGTAGAATGCCTGCCTTTTCTTCCCTGTGCACCTCTGTTACAGGTTGTTATACCCATCCTGGCAAATGAGAAGAATCACCTAGATTGGCCCCCTGTGGTATGTCAGGACATCAGGCGGCACGCCCACAGCCTCCAGTGCGACCTCTTGGTTATCCTTGAGCAAGTGAAGGGGAAAATTTTGCTGCCTCTTCCAGTAGGCTCAGAAAACATGGAGTTTGAAGACTCTGAGAGTGAGACAATGTAAGTACCGCCAGCCTGGCCATATGGGCCTATGACATACGGGAGATACTGGTTTGTCTAAATGTTTCTTTACAATTTTTCCATTCCTGACTCTGCACAACTCCTCGTTCTGCACACAAGCCCACTGTCACTGTTTGCCAACATCCTCAGACTGTGTGTGCTGTGCTGATTACCACCCTCTCCCCAATCCCTCTGCCAGCAATCCTTTAAGGCTACTACAGTGATGTGGCCTTTTTTCCACTCAGAATCATTTCAGGGCTGAGAGCAGTGACATTGAGTTCATCATTGTATATTCAAGGTTTAAAATTTGACCTGAAGAATAAGTAATGCATAGGATGGCAATATACTTTATGATGAGGTTTTTTTCCCCCCTATTGAAAGTAATTTGCTACCTGTATAATCTGAAGTAATTTTCAGTTAACTGGAAACCACATTGTGGTTTAATAAAAATATCTGATTTCCAAACAAATTCAAAATGACCATTTTCCTGGTCCCTTTATATTTCAACTTAGTAACATTCAGTGTGTGTGTATAATCATTGCTAAGTTTGTCCCCTTTGTTCAAATTTAGGAGCCCTGGTGGCACAGTGGTTAAGGCACTCAGCTACTAACTAAAAGGCCAGCAGTTCAAATCCAACAGCCCCTTCATGGGAGAAAGATGGGGAAAACTGCTTCCATAAAGATTTACAGCCTTGGAAACCCTACGGGACAGTCCTGCTGTGTCCTATGGGGTTGCTATGAGTCGTAATCAACTAGACCACAATGGGTTTTGGTTTGGGTTTGTTCAAACTTGATAATTTCCCAAAAAGGTGGATCATATCTGAAGGAGGTGAGGATCTCCTCCCTTCAGTATCTTCCATAACCACTTGTGGTGTGCCATTGCTCAGCAAATATGAATTGAATTAAACTAGGTAAAGGTGGGCTTCTGGCATAAAAATCAGAATGACATGCTCTCTTACTTTGTCATTTGTGTCCTGGGTTCCCAGCATGTACAGTTTTCAGTCAAGACTTTATGAAAAGACAACCAGAATGTGTTTTTGATTTTTAATCCTTTGCAAAATATGTTGTTGTTGTTGTTATTGCTAGCTGCTGTGGAGTCAGCCCCCAATTCGTGGCAATCCCATGCATGGCAGGACTGGACTGTTGTGATCCATAGGATTTTCACTGATTTTTGGAAGTAAGCTGCCAGGCCTTTCTTCCTAGTCTGTTTTGGTCTAGAAGCTCTGTTTAGCATCATAGCAATACGCAAACCTCCACTGACTGATTGGTGGTGGCTGTGCATGAGGTACATTGGCCAGGAATCGAACTTGGATCTCCCTCATGGAAGGTGAGAATTCCACCACTGAACCACCAATGCCACCATTTTCAAAACATAAAAACCAGTCGCCATTGAGTTGCTTCCAACTCATGGAGACTCCATGTGTTCCACAGTAGAACTTCACTTCATAGGGTTTCAAAACATAGCAGTTTTTTGTTTGTTTGTTTGTTTGTTTTTTAAGTATGTGAAGGGGAACGCTTGGACATTCCATTCTTCACTGGAAAAGTGAGGACAGAGCAGTCATCATGGCAGTGTTCAGATGGCTGGTATTTTGCCTTGTGGAGGAGGATGTAACCTGTTTCCTCTTGCTGCAGGGGTCAGGATGAAGATCAAAATAAGGATATCACAGGGAGATAGATATAGCTCTGAATAGAAACAAACTTCTCCCAGGAAGAGCTGATCTACTGTGGAATGTGCTTCTTTGTCAAGCAGGGAGCTTGTGGTCACTAGTGGGATTTCAAGCAAGGTTAGGTGTCCATCTGAATGTTTTCCATCCAAAGTATTCCGGCATTGACAGGAAGACTTGGTAGGATTCAAAGTCTTAAACTAGTCTTCAGAATATTGGACCTGTGTGTGTAATTGTGTATGTCTGCATGTATAAGCATATTTTCTGGGTGGGGGAACTGTGCCTTTCATTGACTAGTCAACAGAGTCTGTTATCCACCAAAAGTTCAGGATGCCTGGACTAGATGGAATTCCCCACCTATTTCTAAAAGATTTGGAATTCTGTTTGGTGGGACACCTAGAGTTAGGTTATTTCCACATGTTCAAGGAGATTGTTTTATCTTTCACAGCTTGGATTCCGTAGATAAGTCGGTCATCTACTCTATTGAGTCTGCAGTGATCAAATGGAGCCACCAAGTCCAGGTGGTGCTCAAGAGAGAGTCTTCTCGGCCACTCTTGCAATGGGAGAATCCCACACCTAGGGCGGAGCTGGAGTTCTGGAAGAGCAGGTAGGCACGAAGGCTCGTGCCCAAACCCTGGGGAGCAGATGTCCTACAGAGGATAAAGCCAGATCTGGCCTAGGGGAGCCAACCATTGAGTCTGATTCTTCAGGTGTTTCTCATCACCTCTAGCGCAGACAACTCAGTGTCATTTCGGTCAATAAAATTTTTCTGTGGACTGGGAGATGCACTCTTTCCCCAAGTTCAGTAGTAAATCTTTCCTTTCTGGGTTTACATTCAGTGTGTCTTCTGACATTTCCTCAAATGTTCTTTCAACTACACATAAAATTAAATAAAATAACACCCTTGACTATTTTCATCTGTCTATTCCTCTCTCTCTGAACAGTCAAGGCTATATGTACACACTTTTTGTAAGGACCTGGAGAAAGAGAGGAGTTTTTGGAAACTGGCTGCAGAAGGGTCCTCCTAGGTCTAAGGGCATCATTAGTAGGACCGGAAAGTCTATCCATCCACTGTGCCCAGCCCCAAGGGGTTACTGCTCCTGCTTATTCCCCCTCTTCCTCCCCATTTCCTGGTTCTTTATCATTGTGTTAATTAATCCTTTACTCAAATGGAGGCAGGCAGATGTTCGAGGCAGATGTCCCTGCCCTTGTATTAGAGTGTCAGTGTCACATGGCCAGGCATGCCAGTAGGGTGCCAGCCATGTTTGCACCACTATGCTGAGATGCTCCGTCCTCTTGCCCGGTTTCTGACCAGTCCACTGACCTACTGTGGGCCTTGCTCCAACAATGCCTCTCTCACCCTGCCCCAGACGTTCCAGCAAGAGCTAATGACCTCCAGCTGCCAAGGTTTGGAGCCACCAGATGGTCACAGCAGAGTTCCCTGATACGACCTCCTGGAGCTGCCCCTTTGAACCTGTGTTCCCAATTCGGGCTTTTGCCCTCGCTGTACTGGGAACAGATGGCACGGCTCTTTGGGCTGGAGCACAGCCTCTGTGGAAGCACCCTGAGGCAGGGCTTCTCTGTCTGGTGAGCGTGGGTCATCACAGTGTGGCTTGAATTTCCTGAAGTTCACCTGCATTCACCCTTCTCCGTGGTATTGTAGGTATGAAGATCTGGAATACATTTATAATCAACTGAGAACCGTCAAGGTGAGGGGCATGGCTGGGCTCCTGGACAAACTTCAGAGCAGCTACTTCCCTGCTTTCAAGGCTATGTTCAGAGATGTTGTAGCAGGTGAGGGCCACTAAGGATTTTCACAAATACATTTGACTCAAAATTTCGTTTCGTGGTGAATTGACTTCTCTTTCTGATTGCAGAAGCTTCAAGTCCTTAATAATCTTCCACCCTAAGGCAGAATAGCATAATGGCAAGAATGCCAAATTTAGGAGCAGAAAAACAGCTACTCTGTTTTGTTTCCAGCTCCTCCGCTGTGTGACCTTGTACAGATTCTCCTAACCTCTCTGAGCTTCAGTGCATTACTGTCGTCATGGTGCACGCACTTCCTGCCTACGTCATCTGGCCGTTGTGAGATAATATAGGTGGAAGCACTTTATTGTCTGAAAAGCACTATACAAATGAATGTTATCTGTCACCTCTGGGGTTCAGGTCCCTCTGCCCCTGGCTCCTTGAGAAGTCTCTATTCCATGTCCAGCTCTGTTCTGCTTTTTCTTTATTCCTGCTGTCAGATGGGACTGCGATTTCCTGGTCATCTGAGTGCCAGACAAGATAGGCGCTGGCCAAAATTGCAAAGCCAGCAAAGTCTGTAATTAAAAGGAGGTAAATTTTTTCAGGGTTCCGTCACCACTCATCAGTGCACTTTGCTTCTTTCCCCCTTTCTCACCTTCTCCTAGTTTTCAGTTTTGTAGATCAGAATGTGTTCTCAAAGGTATTTGCAGTTTCATATGATTTAAGCTTAGCCTGAGCAGTAGTGTCCAAAACATTTTCTCTCTATCAGAACTCTTTCTTTAAATACAATCTCCTATGTGAGTCCCAGAGCCCCAGTGGAAAGTGAAATGCTCAGGCTGCTGACCAAAAGGTTGGCATTTCGAGTCCACCAGCTGCTTCTTGGAAACCCAATGGGGCAGTTTTACTCTGTCCTATAGGGTCGCTATGAATTGGAATTGACTCGATGGCACACAACAACAGCATGTGAGTCCCTAGGTGGTGCCAACAGTTAACACACTCGACTGCTAACCAAAGGCTAACGGTTCTAGTCCACCCAGAGATGCCTTGGAAGAAAGGCCGAATGATCTACTTTCAAAAAATCAGCCATTGAAAACCCTATGGAGCATGGTTCTACACTGAGACAGAGTCAGAGTCAACTCCATGGCAACTGGTTATGGAAGTCCAAAATGTAAAACTAATCAAGCTGTAACTGTTCTGTGGAAGAGGGGAGTGGGCTGGGCCCAGAGCCCTGACCTACCTTCTCTGGCTGGCACAGGATTTGGAAACCACTTAGCTGCAGGGATAAAGTTCCAGTGGTAGACTTTCTGACATCAGCTATATAACAGAAGAGCTGGCGTGAGTACCTGGTGTTCGAGGTCCTTCTAGCCCCCTAAAATCTCATCAGAGAAGCCCCTCTACTGGCACATAAAGCTGGCTTGGAACCAGGTCTTTCTTGAGGCCCATTTACCATTTCACTGAAGGATTCTATAGCTCAGAGGAACCAACTATTGTTTCCAACCGAAACTTCAATTCAATTGGGCAGGTATTTGTCCCAAAGAATGTTATATATATATATACCACTGTTGATGTGAGGGATGGTTGTGAGGGACGTATAGTCAGACAGTTTTGAAATGTGTTAAGGAAAAAATGTATTTTTGGCAAGTGATGTCAATTTTCCATTTATGGTAGTGACTTACAGTTTTTATTCTATATAATACCATTTAGCTAAAATTTGAGTCAGTTTATAGAAAAGCATTCAGTGAGTAATAGTACAGGTTGTACCAGACATGACAAATATCATAAAGGTAGTATGCAAATGATTGAAGTTTGAGGCTCTGAAATAAAATAACATAGCAAAAATGTGTTTATGAGTTGGTTCTTTAGAGTTCCAAATATATTTTTCACATTAATAGGTTAGTAGACTGTAATTGTTCACATAAATTAATAGCTATAAAAAATTAGGTTCCCCAGGTCAGCTTCAAAAAGTTCATTTTAGTAGAGTATATGCTGGCAATGAAAAGAAATTAGATAAAACATCAGCATTATAATAGCACCAGATAAACACTAGTATAAAATGAAAATTTTTTTCTATGACTCAATTACGATCCTAGAAGCAAAGCAGTTTTGATTAGAGGAGTAAGGTACAGGCTTGAGCAGAAATTTTGGCAGGCTCTTTTGAACACTAAAAATATTTCAGAGACCGGCAATTAATTTTCTCATTGCTAATTTCATTTCAAATTTGGCTTTCTTTATCCTAAATAGACATATACTATACATGTTATTATTACCCGTAGAAAACCAAAACCCATTGCCATAGAGTTGATTCCGACTCATAACGACTCTGTAGGACAGAGTAGAACTGCCCCGTAGGGTTTGCAAGGAGTGGATGGTGGATTTGAACTACCGACCCGTTGGTTAGCAGCTGTAGCTTCTAACCACTTCACCACCAGGGCTCCATATTTTTTATTATTAGTCATGATCAAGATTGTTTTTTGGCTCACTGATGGACTTAAAGAGGGAGGGGAAAAGATTAATGCACATGAATTAGAAGATAGTGGGAAATAAAGAAGGGGTTAAAAAGGATATAGGAAAATGTACAGGAACAAGAGTTTTGAAGTGGAATATAAAGTGGGTTTTTAGACAGTGAAAAACCTTGGAAAACAGGAAGCAAGAGTCACCTTGAGGGAAAGAACAGGAGTTACAAAGACTGATCAGGAAATTATATTCTCTGGCCACTGGAGGCATGATGGGCATAGTATAACCCGGTTGCCAGTCAGGGATGTTTGTCAGTGGATGGGGTGGTGGGGGAGTCATAATTCATGGATCGCTGGAGCTGACTTGTACCGGCTCACCCTGGCTCAGGAGAGCCCACTCTAGGCATCTCTTTCCAACTCTGCTCCTCCCACTCCCTCCTCTGCCCTGCACTCAGTAAAGTCAAGTGAGACCGACTCCTCTCCCTGGCAGAAATAACAAACCCTCTGGGATAGAAAACAACTTGGGAGGTCCGTTAGGTTGTTTTTCCAGAGGGCTAGGACAAAGGTAACTACTAAGGGGCCCTCAACTGCTTAAGGGGAGAATACCATAAATTCTTTTTCTAGAGAACCAAGGCAAAAGGCCACATAAAGGAACTCATTGCAACACAGTATATGTCAAGTGCGTAGAACAATGACTGGCATGTTGAAGTGGTTTACTAAGTGGTGGTGTTTTTAAGTTTCCTTTAGGATGAATGTGGAGTATTATCCATATACTGTAGCCAGGGACTAAGGTCATCAGCTCTAATATGATACCATCTGATTACCTGTGCAGGAAAGAACCAGCCATTATAAAAACTTTCTTCCGGTTCATTTTGTTCCATGAGCTTCTGCATTCCCCCTAAGTTGCTATGCCGGTATTAGCATCCAATGCTGCTAGTTTTCCTGCTTTCCCCTCCCATGTACCAAGAGGTGATTGATTAAAGGCCTCTCTCTTTCCTTGGCTGTGTTGAAAGAGGCTAGGAGGTAGTCCTGGCTTTGAACATCAGCAGAACCTTGCCATAAGCAGACTGCTGTTTCTGTAATCGTGGTGACTTCTCTGTAAGACGTCAGTGAGGTTCTTTGTCCATAAATATTCATCAGATTACCCTTTATAAGATGCCTGCTATCGTGCAGGCTCAATGCTAGTTGTTTATGAAGGTTCCGTTTGTGTCACCTTCAGCCCTCAGGAAACCAAACCCAAACAGAACAAAGCCATTGTGATCCATAGGGTTTTCAGTGGCTGATTTTTCAGAAGGGGATTGACAGGCCTTTTTCTGAGGCATCTCTGGATGGACTCCAACCTCTAGCCTTTTGATTAGCAACTGAGCACATTAACCGTTTGCACCACCCAGGCACTCCTTGAACCCTCAGAAGAACTCTTTAAATTAATTGCCATTCTGCCTATTTTAAATTTTTATTTATTTTGTTGTTGTTGAGAATGTGCACAGCAAAACATACACCAATTCCACAGTTTCTGCATGTACCATTTAGTGACACTGATTACATTCTTCAAGTTATACAACCATCCTCACCCTCCTTTTCTGAGTTGTTCCTCTCCCGTTAACATAAATTCCCTGCCCCTAAGGTTCCTGTCTAATCTTACGAGCTGCTGTTGTCAGTTTGATCCCATATAGATAGTTCTTAAAAGAGCACGATGCTCAAGGCAGACATTTTTTACTAGTTAAGCTAAGCTATTGTTTGGTTTTAAGATGATTTTAGGGGATGTTTTTTCTTTGGTTTAAAGATTATCTCAGGCAATAGTTTCAGGGGTTCATACAACCTTCATGGCCCCAGGAAGTCTGGAGTCCATGAGAATTTGAAATTCTGTTCTACATTTTCCCCGTTTTGACCAGGATTCTTCTATAGAATCTTTGATCAAAATGTTCCATAATGGTAGCTGGGCACCATACATTTCTTCTGGTCTCCTGGCAAAGGAGGCAGTTGTTCATGGGGGCAATTAGGCACATATTTCGTATCCTCCTCCTATTCCTGATTGTTCTTCCTCTTCTGTTGCTCCAGGAGAGGAGAGACCAATTGTTGTGCCTTGGATGGCCACTTACAAGCTTTTAATACCCCAGGCACTACACAACCAACTAGAAGGTAGAACAGAAGCACTAAGTATATTATTAGGTCAAATTAAGTAGGATGTCCCATGAAACCATAACCCTAAAGCTCCGAACCAAGAAACCAAATCCCATGAGTTTTTTGGTTGTACATGAGCAGCCTCAGCAGCTATTCTTATGTTGTTGTTGTTGTAAATATGTCTGTCACACAACTTTTGCCAATTCATCTTTCTACAGCTGTACAACTTATTGACAGAAATTACAATAATCAGCTGTGCAACCCTACCTTTAATCGATGCAGTATTTCCATCACTGTTAGCACCGCCCTTTCCCTGTCTCTGCCCCTTGTAACCGCTAATAAACTTTGTTCTCTATACATTTGCGTTTTTATATAAGAGAGATCGTACAGTATTTGTCCTTTTGTGAATGACTTATTTCATTCAGGATAATGTCTTCTAGCTCTATCCATATTGTAGCATGTATCAAGACTTCATTTTTCTTACTGGCTGAGTAGTATTCCATTATACCTATGTACCACATTTTATTTATCCATTTAGCTGTTAATGGGCATTTAGGTTTTTTCCAGCTTTTGGCTATTGTGAATAGTGCTGCAGTGAATATTGGTATACAAGTCTCTGGGTCATATGGTAGTTCTGTTTTTAGTTTTTTGAGGAGCTGCCACACTGTTTTCCACAATGGCTATACCATTTTACATTTCCACCAGCAATGGGTAAGAGTTCCAATTTCCCTACATCCTTGCCCAACATTTGTTATTTTCTTTTTTTTTTTTTTTTTTTGTCGTACTCATCCTAGTGGGAGTGAAATGGTATCTCGTTGTGGTTTTGATTTGTGTCTCTCTGACAGCTAATGATGCTGATCATGTTTTCATGTATATCATGGCCATTTGAATGTCCTCTTTGGTGAAATGTCTATTCAAGTCATTTGCCCATTTTATGATTGGGTTGTCTTTTTGTTGTTAAGTTGTTGAAGTTTTATATATATTTTGGTTATTATATTCTTGTCAGATATATAGTTTCCAAAGATATTCTCCCACTCGGTAGCTTTTCTTTTCACTTTCTTGGTAACGTCTTTTGATGAACAAAAGGTTTTAATTTTTATGAGGTTCCCTTTATTTATTTTGTCTTTTCCTGTTTATGCTTTTGTTATTGTATTATAATCCATTGTTAAAAGCTAGGCCTAACAGTGCTGCCCCTGCTTTTTTTCCTAAGAATTTTATGGTTTTAGTTTTCACATTTTGGTCCTTAATCCATTTTGGATTTGTTTTTGTGTATGGTGTGAGGCATGTATCCTGTTTCATTTTTCTGCCTATGGAAATCCAGTTTTCTCAGCACGATTTATTGAAAAGACTTCTTTCCCTATCAAATAGTCTTAGCACCCTTGTCAAAAATCAGTTGACCATAGATATGTGGGTTTATTTCTGGACTCTCGAATCTATTCCATTGGTCTATGTATCTATTGTCATATAAGTACCAGGATGTTTTGATTAGTGTAGCTGTGTCAGAAAAACCAAACCCGTTGCTGTCGACTCAATTCTGACTCATAGCAGCCCTATAGGACACAGTATAACTGCCCCATAGGGTTTCCAAGGAGCGACTGGTGATTCAAACTGCCAACCTCATTGGGTAGCTGTACAGTATGTTTTAAAATCAGGAAATGTGAATCCTCATACTTTGTTCTTCTCTTTCAACGTTGCTTTAGCTATTTGTGACCTCTTCCCATTCCATATAAAGTTGAGGATTGGTTTTTCTATTTCTTCAAAGGAGGCTGTTGGAATTTTTATCAGGATTGTGTTGAATCTATCGATCTCTTTGGATAGTATTGACATCTTAACAATATTAAGTCTTCCAATCCATGAACATGAAATATCTTTCCATTTATGAAAATCTTCTTTAATCTCTTTTAGGAGTGCTTTAAAGTTTTCATTGTAAAAGTCCTTCACGTTCCTGGTTTGATATATTCCTGGGTGTTTTATTCTTTCAGATGCTACTGTAAATGGAATTGTTTCCCTAATTTCCATTTCATATTTCTCATTGTTGGTATATAGAAACCCAACTAATTTTTATTTATTGACCTTATACCCTGCAACTTCGCTAAGTTCCTCTATTAGCTCGAATTTTTCTCGTGTACTCTGGGATTTTCTATATATAGGGTCATATAATCTGCCAACAGAGATAATTTTACTTCTTTTCCAATCTGGATACCTTTTATTTGTTTTTCTTGTCTTATTTCTCTGGCTAAAACCAAAAACTCATTGCTGATGAGTAGATTCAGACTCATAGTGACCCTGTAGGACAGAGTAGAACTGCCCCATAGGGTTTCCAAGGAGTGGCTGGTGGATTCGAACTGCTGACCTTTTGGTTAGTAGCCAAGCTCTTAACCACTGTTCCACCTAGGCTCCATTTCTCTGGCTAGGACTTCTAATGTAATATTGAATAGAAGTGAAGAGAGCAGGCTCCCTTGTCTTGTTCTCTATTTCAAGGGGAAAGCTTTCAGTCTTTCTCTACCAAGTATAAAGTTGGCTACTGGGTTTTCTTATATGCCCTGAATTGTATTTGAGGAGTTTTCCCTTCTATTCCTATCTTCTTTAAGGTTTTCATCAAGAAAGGATATTGGATTTTTTCATCAAGAAAGGATGTTGGATTTTATCAAATGCTTTTTCTGCATCCATAAAGATGATCGTGTGGTTCTTTTTCTGTGTTCTATTGATGTAGTGTATTATTTTGTATGATCTTCCAATGTTGAACCATCCCTGCATTCCTGGAATAAATCCTACTTGATCATGGTGTGTGGCTCTTTTAATATACTGTTGGATTCTGTTCGCTAGTATGTTGTTGAGGATTTTTACATCTATATTCATGAGATATTGGCCTGTAGTTTTTTCTTGTGGTATTGTTGTCTGGCTTTGTTATCAGGGTTATATTTGTTTCATAGAATAAATTAGGGAGTATTCCTTCCTTCTCTATCTTTTGGAAGAATTTAAACAGGAGTGGTGTCAATTCTTTTCTAAATGTTTTGTAGAATTCCCCAGTGAAGCCATCTGGTCCAGGACTTTTTTTTTGGTGGGTGGTTTTTGATGACTGATTTGATCTCTTTACTTGTCTTGGGTCTGTTGAGACTTTCTGTTTCCTCTTGAGTCAGTTTGAGTAGGTTGTGTGCTTCTAAGATTTTGTCCATTTCATCTGGGTTATCCAGTTTGTTGCCATACAGTTGTTTATAATATTCTGTCATAATTCTCTTTATTTCTATCAGCTCAGTTGTAATGTCCCCTCCTTCATTTCTTATTTTGGTTATTTGCATCTTTTCTCTTTTTTTCTTTGTCAGTCTAGCTAAAGATTTGTCAGTTTTATTAATCTTTTCAAAGAACCAACTTCTGGTTTTATTGATTCTCTTTTTCTGTTTTTGATTTCTTTTTATTTCTGCTCTGATCTTTGTTATTTACTTTCTTCTAGTAGGTTTAGTCTTAATTTGCTCTTCTCTTTCTAGTTCCTGGAGTTGTCGAGTTAGGCTATTTATTTGAGATCTTTCTTCTTTTTTCATGTAGGCATTTATTGCAATAAGTTTTCCTCTGAGTACTGCCTTCACTGCATCCCATAATTTTTGGTATTTTGGTATTCTCTGCCTTTTGATTGGAGCATTTAGTCCACTTACATTCAGTGTAATTACTGATAAGAAGTGACTTCTGCCATTTTGTTATTTGTTTTTCGTATGTCTTAAGGCTTCTTTGTCTTTGTCCTTTACTACTGTTTGCTTTTGTGTTTCATTTGACTCTAAGAAATTTGTGATTCCTCTTTTGATTTGTTCCTTGACCCATTGGTAGTTTAATAGTATGTTGTTTAATTTCCATATGTTTGTGTAGTTTCCAGGTTTTTTTCTGTTATTGATTTCTAGCTTCATCTCATTGTGGTCAGAGAAAATACTTCATATGATTTCCATCTTTTAAGATTTATCTAGACTTGCTTTGTAAACTAACATGTGGTCTGTCCTGGAGAATGATCCATGTGCACTGGAGTAGAATGTATATTCTACTGTGTTGTTTTTGGGTGGAGTTTCTATATATGTTTATAAGTCTTAATTAGTTTCTAGTATCATTTATTTCTTTTGTTTGCTTGCTGATCTTCTTTCTTGATGCTCTGTCCAATACTGTAAGTTGTGTATTGA
Source organism: Dugong dugon (assembly GCA_030035585.1). Taxonomy (NCBI): domain Eukaryota; kingdom Metazoa; phylum Chordata; class Mammalia; order Sirenia; family Dugongidae; genus Dugong; species Dugong dugon. The sequence continues at coordinate 62,448,479 of CM057470.1, forward strand.
AGTCTGCAACTATTATTGTGGCACTATCTGTTTTCCCTTCAATTCTATCAGTGTTTACTTTACATACTTAAGTGCCCCAATGTTGGGTGCATATATATTTATGATTGTTAAATCTTCTTGATTAATTGACCCTTTTATCACTATATTGTGTCCATCTTTATCTCTTCTGACAGATTTTGTCTTAAAGTCTGCTTTCTCTGATATTAGGACTGCCACCCAAACTCTCTTTTGGTTATTATTTGCACGTAATATGTTTTTCCACCTTTCACTTTCAACTTATTTGTGTCCTCGGGTTTAAGGTGTGTCTCTTGTAAACAGCATATAGTTGAATCATTTTTTTAATCCATTCTGCCACTCTCTGCCTTTTGATTGGAGCATGTAGTCCATTTACATTCAGTGTAATTACTGATAAGAAGTGACTTACTTCTGCCATTTTGCATTTGTTTTTTTATGTGTCTTAAGGCTTCTTTGTCTTTGTCCTTTCCTATTGCTTTTGTGTTTTGTTGGCTTATTGTAGTGAGCCTTTTTGGTTCCCTTCTCCTTTCCCTTTGTGTATGTTTTCATATATTTTCTTAGTGATTACCATGACTATTAAATTTAAAAGCTTGTATTTATAACATTCTGGGGTAGGTTGGTACCAACATAACTTCAGTAACATACAAGTAATTATCTATACCATTCCTCCCCCACTTTTGTTTTGTTATTACATCTTTGTATTTTATATGCCCTATAACATAATTTATTCTTGTTTTTATATATTTGTTATTAAAAAAAAAACATGAAGGAGAAAACACTTAGAATTATCAAGCATGAATATTATTAGCCCTTATACTTGTCCATGCATTTCCCTGTATTAGGGATCTTTCTTTTTATGTAGCTTTGAATTTCTTTCTTGTGTCTTTTCCCTTCTTCCTATTTTTGAGGCTCAGAGAGGTGAAATGTGCTCAAGGCCATACAATCGGTGAGTACCTGGGCCAGCGTTTGAAGACAGGTCTTGTGTTCTGGTTCTAAAACGTTTTCTCTGTCATCTGTTTTGCATTGTCTCAGAGATATCAGCAGCAAAGTAATCAGCAAACAATTATCAAGTGTCTACTGTGCACAGAACACTAGACTGGGGCTGGAGGGACAGGGAATGGTCCAGATTCAGGAACTCTATAGACAGCTTCTTAGCCCCTTCCCTTGGTCAGGGCTCTCCAGATTTCAGTATTCCTGCATAGGAGCTAGGATGTTTGCTGGAACCGGCCTCCTCATCTGCTTTGTAGATCCTTCTTTTTCTAAGCACTAGTGCTCCAGGGTGGTTGTGAGCCTCAAGCAGGGAAGGCTGACCATCTCCAATTCCTTCCAGCTCTGACAGAGGCACAGGACATCCATGCTCACCTGATGCCGCTCCACCGCCATCTGGAAACCATCGAGAGTGTGGAGTTTCCCAAGGTGAAACCACGGCTACGGCCTTTGCTTCACGTGGTCTGTCTGATTTGGGCCACGTGCAAGGACTACCGCTCCCCAGGGAGGCTCACTGTGCTGCTTCAGGAGATCTGCAACCTTCTCATCCAGCAGGTTGGCCACCCAGGATTCCCAGCAAACTCTCCCTGGCGTTGGTGCACCACGTTGTAGGAAAGAGTAAAGCGTGCATTTCTCAGGGAAATAATATGGTTCAGATAGTTCTCATGCTTGAATTATTTTACTATCATAAGATAATAATTCACAAAGACATTTTCAGTAGTACTGAAGTACCTGAGTAACCCATTCTTCCTTTCCCTTCTGCCTAAGACCAGGGTTTGGGTGAAGGGTGGGAGTATGAATTTCAACCTCCTTAATGTTCTGTGTGGGTAGATTGAATTAGGTTGACAGCATAGCCTAGCAATTAAGAATGTTGGCTCTGGAGTTAGACTCTTTGTTGCTGTCGAGTCCGTGCCAGCTCGTGGTGACCCCCTGTATAACAGAACAAAATGTTGCTTGGACCTGTGCCATATTCATGATCATTGGTTAGTTTGAATCCATTATTGTGGCCATGGTGTCAGTCCATCTCGTTGAGGGTCTCCTTGCTTTCACTTGTCCTCCACTTTGCCAAATATGACGTCCTTCTCTAGCACTCGGTCCTTCCTCATGGTGCATCCTAAGTAAGTGAGTCAACGTCTCTGACAGTATTCTGTGATTCATATGGTTTTTGTTGGCTGATTTTCTCAAGTAGGTCACCAAGCCTTCCTTCCTAGTCTGTTTTAGTTTGGAAGCTTTGCTGAAACCCAGCCACCATGGGTGACCCTGCTGGTGGCATAGCTTCCAGCATCATAGCAACATACAAGCCACCATAGTACAACGAACTGTCAGATGAATGGGAGGGTGTCAGACTACCCTGTGCCAAATCCTGGCTTCACCACCTGTTAGTTGTGTGTGCAAGGGCAAGTTACTTACCTGCTCTGGGCCGTAGTGTCCTCCTCTGTACAATGGTAAAGATAAGAGAACCTATCTTGAAGGGTATCTGGGTGACAGGGCCCAATTAAGGCATGTGAGGGCCCTAAGCACTGATAATCTGTGGTGCCTGCTTCTCCGCTTACTCACTCATTCAAGCAGGATATGTGAGTTATATATATACATGTATATATATATGTGCGTTTGTGTGTGTGCGTCTTAGCTATCCAAGATGTAGCTTCTTTTTAAACGTGACTATAATATTAGTGACTGAACTCAAAAGTTGACATTTGCCACTTTAGCAGAATGAGATGGACTGGCTTATAAAATTTTTTGTGAATGTGCAGTACTAAGATTTTTACTGTATACCACATTTTCTGTAAAAAAAGAGTATTCTATGTATTCTACAACAAAGAAAACGAGTCAGTGAGCTTACTTGTTTCAACAATCAATGTAAAATTCTGTTGCTCTCCCACAATGAAAAACTGTAGCAAGAGTTCAACTCGACAGCCCACCCCCACCTCTTGTTTATTAGAGAGAAATAGTACATTCCCAAGAGACCCGCCAAGATAGAGAGTTTCAATTACACAGTAAGGGACTATAGGAGACAGATGTCAGTGAAGGTGTCGAAGTGGTAGGGGCCTCATAGCTTAAACAACCTTGTGCATGGGTGCCCTTATGACCCTGCAAGAACTTTATGTCCAGCTGGCACATTCTAACACTGGAGCTGGTATCAAGTTTCATTTAGTGCCCTGCCAGTGCCCTTCCACTGCAGTGCTCACTTTTCCTTGTGTCCTGTCTGGTTGGCACCTATGGGTCTTTGCTTTGGACAACTGGTGCCCCTGTTTTGTTGATGTCCAAAGCACATTCTTACCTTGCGTATCGGTTAATCTGTCCCTGCTGAGTGATAGCGAGGCTTCAGTGAGATAACGTCAGGGATGCCCTGCTCCTGGTAAGAACTCAATGCCTGTGAGCTATTGAGAAATAACTTCTTGGATTACACACTTCTTGCGCTTCCTACTTAGGGAGGGACTCTTGTAACACCAAACAGGGCAGCGTGAACCTCTAGGAGACACAACCTAGGCTTAAGGAGTTTTCAGGTGATCTTCCCCCAAATTGGCTTCTTTTACCTTCAGGGAGGCTTGACCATGAGAAAACAATGAACAAGTTTAAAGATCAGCTAATAATAACTAACATTATGGAGTACATTGCAGGCTGAAAAATGCTCTATGTGCATTATCTGAGTTGATGTTCACATGAACCCTGTGAATGGACAGGGAGGGCCTTGTTACTCTCCTTTCAAGACATGGACTCAGGCTCAGGGAGGTGCCCTGGCTGCCCAGGGACACTGAAAGCAGGACTTGAACCCAGGTTGTTCAGCTCCTAGACCAGCACTTTTCCATCACTTGTGTTTATCAGTCAGGACCCTTGCTTGAAAGTGTCAGAAAACCCAGCCAAAACTGGCATCAGTAGAAAGATAATTTATTGGCTCATATGCCTTAAAAGAGCCCCTGGGTAGTGCATTTTGTTAAGCACTCAGCTGCTAAATGAAACGTTGGAGGTTCAAGTCCACCCAGAGGCACCTTGGAAGAAAAGCTTGGCTGTCTACTTCGAAAATATCATCCATTGAAAACCCTATGGATCACAGTTCCGCTCTGACACCCATGAAGTTGCCATGTGTTGGAACTGACTGGAGGGCAGCCGGTTTGTTTCTTTGTTTTTGTACCTTAAAAGTCCAGGGGTAAGGCTAGCTATAGGTCTGGCTTATTGTAGGAACAGATGCCATTTGTCAGGACCCAATTTTCCCTGCCCTTCTCTCTGGTGGTTGAGATGACTGCCCAACAGCTCCAGCTTCACAGCTTTCTAGGTTCAAGTCTCTTGGAGACAGGAAAATACTTACGGCCCAAAGGATGTTTGCACTTGGGTTATTTTATTGTCACAAGCCAGCAAGCCACAAAAGGACACCTGGGAAAGAACATCTGCCCAGCCCCAGCAGGTCCAATAAAAGTCTCATTGTCTTTCTTTGCCGTTGATTGGTCATTTGCACATCCCTCAGCCAATCCCTGTGGCTAGAGGGTTGCAAAAATTATTTGGCTTAAACCAGGTTCCAGTCCACCTCTAGAACTGAATCTGGGGTCAGATATTTCCTATGCTATTCCTCTGGCTATTATTTAGTTCAGGGTTGGTGTTTGCAAAGTTATGTGATGTCGTGAAACTGCAGCCAGACTCAGTGATACTAAATCTGTTTGCATTCCAGGCCTCTGCTTATCTCAGCCCAGAAGACCTCCTGAGAAGTGAGGTAGAAGAAAGTCAGAGGAAATTACAAGTGGTCATGGACACTTTGAGCTTCTTCAAGGAGGTGTTTAAGGACAGAAGGGAGAATCTCCATACTTACTTTAGAGAAAACCAAGAAGTGAGGGAGTGGGATTTCCAGTCCTCTTTGGTCTTTGTGCGATTGGACAGCTTCCTGCGACGACTCTGCATGGTAGAGGTGGGTGTGCTCCTTCTTTCAGGTTCCCAGGTTCATACAGGCATAAGGAAGCCAAGGATTCACAGAAGAGAAAGATCAACATGGTGGCCAACCCTCCATTGGTTGGAAGAATCCATAAAACCCATTGCCTTCGAGTCAATTCCAACTCATTGTGACCCTATAGTCCATTATAAGAGTTTAATGAATAGCTATCATTTCAATAGATCATCAAGCAATGCATGTATTAGTAGTTTAAGAAATTCTGATTATAAACCTGTTAAGGAAGAAGGCTCAAGGAATCAGTCAACTAATTCAATGGTTTTCAGATTCTCCATAGTTGGGTGGTCCAGTGGTTAAGTGTTTACCTGTCAGTGAAAAGGTTAGCAGTTCGAATCCACCAGCTGCTCCTTAAAAACCCTCTGGGGCAGTTCTACTTTGTCCTGTAGGGTTGCTATGAGTCGGAATCAAATTCATGGATGTGGGTTTGGTGTTTTTTTTGCTTATTTATAACTTTGTTTCAAATAAACTCTTACTAAAAAGTCCAGTGGGAAAAAAATAAAAGTGAGCTGATCTGGATGCAGTTAGGGCAGTCCCACTAAGCTGGCTGCTCTGAACTTCTCCTCCACTCTCCTACCATCAAGATGGCTCTGAAAACCACAAAACTAGTGAATTCCTGTGCAAGGAAATACAACTTTTGTTTGAAGTTGCGCTTTTCCCCCCAATTATTTAAAAACTAATGTGGATTTTCAAGTTTAAATTTCAGGGTAAGAAGACACAGGGTTTTTTTTTTTTTTTTTTTTTCCTTTCATTGTTCAATCCTCAGAATTTAATATGGTTAACAGTTCTTTTAACATTTTACAGCTATAAATTTACTGATTGTACTTTGGGAGAGGGTACTAGGCAAAATAAAGTGAAACACATACTTGACCTTAAACTCATTTGAAGAATTCACTGTTCCGTTCAATATTAGGACAATAGACAGGGAGACCAAGAAGGAATTATTATCAAGTTTTGAGCTATTATCAACAGAGATTTGGATTGAAGAGAAGAGATGTTTTGGGAAGGGGCAGTGATGAATTGGACAAACCATGGAATTGTGAGGATAAGAAGATACGAGATTGAATCTGTTCATTTCAGTTCAAAAAGAATTTCTCCAGCACAAGCATGTACCAGACACTGAGCTAGGTACTGGGAATACAGAGATAACTGAAATACTGTTTGCACGTAAGAAGCGTATGGACCAGTGAGGGCCACAGGACAGGAGAAGGTGCACACACTAATGGAGGGGTGCAAAGGCAGAGAAGCAGGAACATCAAATGCGGTGTATTAAATGTGTGCCAAAGGCAAGGTTGGCATGGTACTGGGAGCACAGGAGAGGGGTCTCTAGCCCCGTGGGGTTCTGAGAGAGTGGGGAGCACCAGAGGAAATGAATTTTGAAACTGCTGTAGGAGTTCGACTGGCGAGGACACACAGACAGAAAATGTTTAAGAGAGAAAGCCAGAAGCTAGATCTTATGAAAGGCACACCTTAAATCCTTTATCGGGATCACAGAAAGTATAAATAATTGATACCCAGCTTTTTCATAAATGCTGCGTTTCCTGCGGCCCTTTCCATCACAGCTCTCCATGGGCAGCCTGCCCTCGCCCTCCACTCTTGACCCCTTTCATCTCTCCCATCATCTCCTCTGCTGTTGTTTAGGCACAGTGACTGACACCGCCGCTCAGACTTGGCCCTGGCCTGGGCTGCCCACGGTAGACTAGGTAGCTGCCCTGGTCGTGTCGGCAGGCACTGCTGCTCAGGCTGGGTCCTCGGGCTCTGGCGCGCATGGTAATGATGTGACTCTGTGTATAGACAGCTCTTCTGAGGTTAGAACGCCTAATCTCCTGTGTATATTCAGTAAATATAAGCAGCCGCGGCCACCAGTCTCCCTAGAGGCATTACCCTCATAATAGTCTTCTCTGGGGCTGCTTTTTCTTTCTGAATCAAGGGCACGGACGCCTAAAAAGCAGTTGCCGGGTTTAATTAGAGGATGACTTGAATGTCACCACACTATCTGTGTGCTGCTGCTTGCCCTGTTGGTCTGCCCTTTGCTGGGGTTTACTCGTTTGCTCTGTGCCGAGCTCCACCATTTCTTCTCTTTACTGCCTTTCCCTAGAAGGCTCTGGGGGGTGCGAACGGTTAATGCGTCAATTGCTAACCAAAAAGGTGGAAGTTCAAGTCCATGCAGAGGCACCTGGGAAGAAAGGCTTGGCAGTCTACTTCCAAGAGAATCAGCCGTTGAAAACCCTGTGGAGCACAGTTCTACTCTGACACACACGGGGTCACGGTGAGTAGGAATTTACTCAACAGCAGCTGGTTACTGGTTTCTCTTTCCCTGACTCTTTTTCCTCCTTTTTCTACTTGTCTCCCTCACCTTTCTCTCTCTCTCTATTTCTCATACGTCTTTGTTCACCCTGAATATCCATGATTTCACTTTTCCCTGTGGCTGCCTATTTTCTCCTTTGTTTGTGTTCCCTCCTCTTTTTTGTTTTATATCTTCCAAATATTTGCTCAGTCTCCTCCTCCTCCTTGTCCTTTGCCACCCCTATCCTCTCCCTTCCTAGCTCAGTGCAGCGGAACCTGGGACTATCGATCCGTCTCCTGGCATATTTCATGCAGCCCTTTAGTTAACATTCTGTTTGTCTCTGTGATCGATGCCTGTTTGAGATCAGATTAATCTGCTTCTCTCCAGCAAGAATTAGCATGAATTTAGCCTTATTCATCATTCAGCCCACTATTCTAATACAATATATGGCCACCAAGATGTTGGTAGCTGCAATAATTAAATACATGAAGCCAAGTTAATAAAAAAATAAATAAATAACATGCTGGATAATGAATGAGGAAGATTGAAGTAGGAAGAATATTGAATGTACCATGAACTTTCAGAAGAATGAACAAATCTGTCTTGGAAGACATAAAGCCAGAATGCTCCTCAGAAGCGAGGATGGCAAGGCTTCATCTCATGTACTTTAGACATGTTAGCAGGAGGGACCAGTCCCTAGAGAAGGACATCATGCTGGGTAAAGTAGAGGGTCATTGAAAGAGAGGAAGACTCTCAGTGACATGGATTGACACAGTGGCTGCAACAATTCACTCAAACATAGCAACAATTGTGAAGATGGCACAAGACTGGGCAGTGTTTCATTCTGTTGTACATAGGGTCACTATGAGTCGGCACTGACTCAACGACACCTAACAACAAGAAGAAGTTAATAAAATAACATCAGCGTGTCTGCCCCGCTGCCTGTTCACGCCAACCCATCAACCTTGTAAAGGGATGGCTTTTAACCTCCATGGTTCTCCCAAGTATTTTTCCTCTGATTTGTGTTGCTTTTTTGCTCTTGTGCACAAGAGAATTTGGTTGTGCGGATCGGCTCTTCTCCTCCGGGTGCCTGCTAAATGAAGGGGAAAGCTAGGAAGGAGGGGGCGTATTGCTGAGCAGTTTTCAGCAGGTCTGTTGTATGTGGATTAATTGCATTCTCAGGATACCACCATCCTCCTCTTCATCATCACACCCATGATATAGCTATTCTCTGGGAAGGCTAACGAGGAAAGGGAAGAGAAATGGAGAAATACAGAATTAATGTGTTTCAAGAGCCTGTCTCCTGCCAGAGCCTGGTCCTTACAATCTTCATGAGAATCGGTGTTAATACCCTGACTTTAACAAGTGTGCACAATTTTCAGTTGAATATACAAATTAACTTGCCCATGGTCACACAGCTGAGAAAGGTGTGGCTGGGATTTGTACCAGGACCATATGGTTCCAAATATTGTCTTTCCATCAAACTTTTATATCTCCCAGGGGGTTCAAAAGACTTGCCTCCCTCCCTTTCTACCTTCTTCCCATTTTGAGGGTCCCAAACTGATGTATATGATTTTATTCTGCCCTTGTACACTCTATTTTTACCATAGAATTTCTAGGTCTTTTTATCTATTATTTGGGTAAAAATCTAACTCCTATACCATGAAAGGGCCTTATTTGACTTTATAACTTGCTAAGGAAATCCTCAAAGCATGTAAAATCTTCGCAATTTGAATGAATAGTCAAAAATCAAAGAGGAAAAGAGTTATTCAGTTGCCGCTTGATTCGTTCCCTCACCCTGCCTTCCAGCACGCACACACGCACACGCACACAGACGTGCACATGCACGCACACACGCACACGCACACACACATGCATGCACACACACGGGCACCCGCGCACAGACACGCACACACGCACACGCACACACACGGGCACCCGCGCACAGACACGCACACGCACGCACACACACATGCACACATACACACGGGCACACGCACACGCACACACACGGGCACACGTTTGCTGAGTTCACTTTTGTGCCATAGTATTGTAGATTCTTCAGATCCCCTGTTTGTGTTTGTGCCTGCAGCCCCTTCCGTCCGTACAATGCAGTCGGCAGCTTGGAGACAACCCTCATTTCTTTCATTATAAAATTGCTGTAAAGCTGCGATTCACTTGGAGGCAAAATGATTTCCTGCTGAGGCTTTATGTGAAGTGATTAGCAGGGAGATAGGTAATAGGATGACCTAATACACACTGCTTTTCCTTTTGCTCTTCCCACCATCTCCAGCCCCTCCACTGCCTCCTTTTATTCAGAGCCTAATGGGGGCTTCCCTTATAGCCCACTGGAACATGTGGTCACCTAGAAGACCATTAGTCATATAAGGTTGGCAGCAGAGGAAAGGTAAAGAAAGCAGTCTTTTTCCAAATGACCTTTTGAGGTTTTTCATCTCTGAATGTCTGCTTTGTGCTCTCCCTTAATGAATTCTGAAGACATTTCTTTTAAGATGGACGGCATGACCTCCGCTTCCAGAGCGGGGGTGCTGTTTGTCAGGCTTACCTGATGTTATTCCTGATGTTGATTCTTTACCTCCTGGGGTCTCCCCTGTAACCACCCTTAAAAGTTGTTAAACGTTGCACGGTTTTTCTTAAGACTGGGACCCGATCAGTTCAGGAAGTTGTCTAGGACCCCGGTGCCCTTTGTAATGTCAGTTTGTAACGGAGAAATCGAATGCCTCCATTAAATGCCATTATCCATATACTACCAACCTGATCTAATGATGCTGGTATGATCATAATTAATCCTAGTGGCTATCATTTCTTACAAAACACTTCTCATGTAACTCTGTAACCTATGGCAAATTAGGTATTGTCGTCCCCATTTACAGATTAGGAAAGTGAGGTTTAGGAAAGTTAAGTGCCTTGTTTTAGGTAATATAGCTAGTAAATCCACCATACATCTGTCAGTTGTCATACTGTGGTATCTTGCGTGTAGCTGTGATGTTGGAAGCTATACCACTGGTATTTCACATACCAGCAGGGTCACCTATGGTGGACAGGTTTCAGCAGAGCATCCAGACTAAAACAGACTAGGAAGAAAGGCCTGGTGATCTACTTCCAAAAATAAAAAAAATAAACTCTTGCCGTCAAGTCAATTCCGACTCATAGCAACTGAAAACATTTTGGATCACAACAGAATATTGTCTGACATAATGGTGGAAGGTTAGCCCAGATAGGCCAGTGATCATGAGGTTGGCACAAGACTGGGCACCATTTCATTCCATTACACGTAAGGTTGCCATGAGTTGAGTCATCTCAATGGCAACTAACAACAATAACAGCTATTAAATGGCTGAACCAGGGTTGTGTGAAGCCAGAGTTTTTGACCCTAAATCCTAGGTCCTTTCCACTATGCTGTATGTCATATCCTTGAACTTGATATTTTCAGACTGGTGGCACCAACAGTTAAATGCTCAACTACTAGCCAAAAGTTTGGCTGTTCTAACCCATCTAGAGGCACCTCAGAAGACAGGCCTGGTGATCTGTTTCCAAAAGGTCACAGCCTTGAAAACCACATGGAGCAATTCTACTTTGCACACATGAGGTCACCATGAGTCAGAAATGATTTCACGGCAACTAACAACAACATATAACATATTTCATGTGAATTGCTGGGATGAATAAAAGTGCTTATTGAAAAAGATCATTTCAACCTCAGATAGGTTTCAATTGCCTTTTATCTGTTTTATGAGGACTTTTAAGTAAACACTGAAGCATCGTTGTCCCCACTCTCCTAAAATAGAATAATGTAAGTATTTTAAAAGTCAAATATGTAATCATGGTCATCATGACAAATCTGTTTCTGTAATTATGAGACAGTTTCCCACCTGATTAAGGAATCTTTTCTACAATATCTCTGACATTAACTTCTACTAAAATCCATGTCAGCAGCTCATTCTGTGATTGGACATTTCTAGGCCTTACATGGTTCTTTATGAAGTTGAACCACCTAAAGTTGCCAATTTTGTAAGTAAAGATGGTCAAATATCAGCAATTTCATATGCATAGCCTACATTTTGAGGACAAATCTGCTGTTTCGTTCCATTCATTCATTTCTCTTAGTTTTGTCCTCAGAGTCCCTGGGTGGTGCAAATGGTTAACACGCTCAGCTGCTAACTGAAAGGTTGGAGGTTCGAGTCTTCTCAGAGGTGCCTTGGAAGAAAATCCTGATGATCTAGTTCTGAAAAATCAGCCATTGAGAATCCTGTGAGCACAGTTCTACTCTGGCACACATGGGGTTGGAGTCAGAGTCGACTCTATGGCGATTGGTCTTGTCCTCAGAGCAGGACCGTACGAGGTTCCTTCTTGCACTGAGCAAGGCTGTTCAAATACTTAAAGATGCAGTTCTGCCTTGCTTTATAATTCTCTTCTCTCATCTCATTTTTCTTGATTTTTGCCAATTGCTCATCAGAGCTCATGGCTCCTGGATTCTCTATCACCCAATTACCTTCCCTTGGAGGTGCTGTCACTAAGTCAAAGATCAAGGTGCATACGTCCATCTATTCAGCAAATGCTCGGTGTTAGGAGCTCTTCCAGGCATCGGAGATTTCTTGGTACCTTTGGGACTTTTGCAACTTACTTGCAAAGATGGACAAAAAAATAAGCAAATAATATGTTTTCATGCCAAGCACGATAAGAGCTCTGAAGAAAACTAAAGCAGGGTCAGAGGCTAGAGAGTGCTAGGGAAAGGTGGCCTTGGGGGAGCTCTTTGGATAGAAGAGTCTTGATACCTTGCATTGAACCCCAGATAAATGTGTGGTCCACCGTATGTTTGGTAAGTTAGTTAAGAGGACGTAAATATCCACCATTTTCAGTCATTAGATTTTTTCCTAAAAATGTTGTTAGCTGCCACTAAGTAGGCTCTAACTCATGGCAACCCCGTGCACAAAGGAATGAAACACTGTCCATTGCTGCACTGTCCCCGTGATCAGCCAGGGATCAGACCGTTTTGACACATAGGGTTTTATTGGCTGATATTTGGAAGTAGATCTCCAGGCCTTTTTTCCTAGTCTGTCTTAGTCTAGAAGCACCACTGAAACCTGTTCAGCATCATAGCAACATGCAAGCCTCCACTGACAGACAGATGGTGGCTTCACACAAGGTGCATTGGCTGGGAATCCACCCTGCATTCCCCGCATAGAAGGCAAGAATTCTATCACTGAACCACCGTGGCCCCCACTCTCCTAAAATTGGATAATCAACTAAATATTTCTCTAATACCTACGATTTACCTATTAGATGGGAGATGAATCACTTTCTTCTGACCACACCAAAAAACAAAACCATGTGTCAAGTATTCTTGAAAAATAAAATAGGGAGACAAAATTGTCATCTAGTCTTCTGATGGAGTCCAACATATCGAAATGCACCTGTCTTTTCAAATGGTTAGAGAGTATTTCCTAAAATTCAAATTGACATCCCTGGAATTATGAAGAATGCGTATCAAGGTTACGTGACCCAGCACAAAATCACTCCGCATATCAAACTGATGACAACGAAGCACCTTGTGAGAGATTCGAATTACTATTGAAGTCCGTTTTATTTCAATAAAATTTATGTTTTCTCCCTAGCATATAAAGTTGAACATTTTAAAAAATCCTTCTCCACTTCCCAAGGTTGGTGGCAAGATCCCTTGGTTTTGCTGTGTGTCTTCCTCTCCGTGGCTTGTGTTGCTGCCTTTTCTGTTCTCGTCTCCCTCACTTCAGCTACTTGCTGCCAGCCATGCCTGAGTGCAGCTGAACAAAAAGGGGTTTTTAGATGGCTGCCCAGGAGTCCCTGAGTGGCTCAAAGTGTTAAGTGTCTGACTACTAACCGAAAGGTTGGCAGTTCAAACCCATCTAGAGGCACCTTGGAGGAAAGGCCTGGCATTCTGCTTCCAAAAGGTCACAGCCATGCAAACCCTGTGGAGCACAGTTCTACTCTGCACACATGGGTTCACCATGAGTCTGAGTCAACTTGGTGGTTGACTGGTAGATGGCTGTCCAAGGCTGCAAGGGTGTCCTTCTGGCAAAGTGGGGACAGTTGGCCACCCCTCAGCATTTCCCAGAGCTTTGGTCAATGCTACTGGCCTCGCTGTCTTAGCGAGAGAAAGGGTTCGAGTAGCCTTTCGATAACCTGATGGGTCCATCTTAGCAGTGGGAATTTCCTGGATGCGTCTCAGAATCTGGTGCAAACGGTGAAGTGCTTGGCTGCTGACCAAAAGACTGGAGGTTTCAGTCCACTCGGGTGCTTCAGAAGAAAGGCCTGGCAATCTACTTCTGAATAATCAGCCATTGAAAACCCTGTGGAGCAGTTCTACTTTGACACACATGGGATCACTATGAGTCAGAGTCGACTTCACGGCAACTGGTTTGGCTTACACAGAATGTGCTGGGCTTTACAGCATTGGTGTCATGGTGCTCCCTGTTCTTGCCTTCAAATCTGTTCTCAGGGCAGAGGACCCCACCAGGGATCAGCACCAAATGCTTGCCAAAGTGCCACAAAGGTAACCTTTATCTTCCTCCTTCCTGGTGAAGGGATATGCACGTGGATTGGAAACAGTGGAGGGAAGCACATCTTGGCTTGGAGGTTTTCTGATTTTAGGCAGGCCCTCATGAGAAATAAGTGTAATCTATCATGTTAGACATTCAGAAGGCTCCAGCCCTACTGGAGGTGACATGGGCTTCCATTGATTCCAGAGGGCTCCTCCCTAAGGATTCAGAGCTGTGTTGCCTACTGTCATTTCCTTCTGAGCACAGTGGGGACACTGCCACGTCAATAACGACAGCGGTGACTATCATAAGCACTTACCGCCAGTTTACTGTGTGCCAGGCACTGTCCCAAGCCCTATACCTGTAATAACTTATGTAACTCTTACAGCAACTCCATGAAATGAGTATTCTTATTATTCTGTTACAGAGGAAGAACCTGAACCCAGAGACATTAAGTAATTGTCCAGTGTCCCCCAGCTGCTGGTATAACGTGCTGGGTGCGCTCCGTGGAGGCATACTGCAGGGGGTCGTGTTCTTGGCAGGAACAGTAGCTAAGAATGTTGGCGTCACCTCTAGGCTTGTCCTCGGGACATCTGGAAGATCTGCTTTCCGGTCAATGTCTTCTAAGAGAGCTGTCTCTCTAGAACCAGATAACGTGGCTCATTTGAAACTGATTTTGTAAAAACTTGGGGTAAAGCCACCAATCACATAAACAATTTTATTATTATTATATTTTATTATTTATTGGAAAACACAGATGGAGGCTGAACCAGACATTTGATTGTGTGTGTGCATGTGCGTGCATGCGTGTGAATTTTATTTCTCTGTGCTCTCTCTTTGCTTTGTTATCAAGTTTAACCAGGAGTTATTTATATCAACCCAGTCTGATAATAAGGTTACAAAACTAGTCGAGCTTCGCATTTTCCTAAGCACCCAACACCCCCATAGGATTCCAGCTCGTCTCATACTAATTTGAGCGTCATCTGCTGTTGTTATTTTTTAAAACTCCTTTGTGAATTGTCCCCACAGGATCTTCTGAAGACAACCTTGGATTTCCACAAACTGGGGAAGCTTGAGTTTAGCGGCATCAGAGGGAATGCCCTGAGTCAGCAGGTCCGGAGAATGTATGATGAATTTCAAGATACGTACAGGGTCTTCTCAGAGTCTTCCTATGACTGCTTGGACCCCCAGAGCATGGTAGGGCCTGGAGGGGCTAACCCGTCAGCCTTCTCTCTCTCTGTGCCCTCTAGCCTACGGGGTCTGGGTATTTACTTCCGTTTTCCCTGCGCACTTCCTTTGGCTCCATGGTCCCAGTGGCTCTGTCAGTGGAGACCCACTCCTAACACTGTCTGTGCCCAAGGACAGATCAGGGAGAGCTGCTTCCTACTGTGAACTACTGTGACTGGTTCCCAGGGTCTCAGGGACACTCAGGCGGCATGGGGTTATGGTGTGATGGCTGTGGCCGCCCTGTGGCTCCAAAAGCCTTCATGTTAGGAGCAGGGACTGCCTTGTGAAGGCCAGGCACACTAAGCAAAATGCTATTCATGTCTTTTGGAGGGGGTGGGGGGGTTCTTCTGACCTGATCCTGGCCCCCAGGGGAGCCCTCAGGATGAGGAAAGGCCAGAGATGCGACCTGAGACAAGTTGCGCCAGTGAGTGTAAGCCCACAGGAGAAAGAAGGAAGAAAAAGGACAAGTGCAGAAACAGATCTGAGAAGGAAACAGCAGAGTTACTGGAGAAGAGCATGTAGGGGGAAATCCGGGTGTCCCAGCACCATTCACTAAAGAGACCATTCTTTCCCCTTTGGATGAGTTTACCACCCCTATCAAAAATCAATTGACCGTATGGGGATCACTGCTTTGGGGACACTGACCTTGTGTTAAGGGTCATGGGGAAATTTTGAAATGGATAATGGTGATGGCTGAACAACATGATAAACATAACTAATGTCACTGAATTGTACATGTGAAGAAGGTTGAAAGGCCAGTGATTTGTTACATATGTATTTACTACAATAAAAAAAGAGTATATGGGGTACTCATTTCACTCAGGATGATGTTTTCAAGGTTCATCCATATTGTGGCATGTATCAGAACTAAATTTCCCTAGTCCCAAAAGGACAAATATTGTCTCACTTATATTCTAGAAGGATCTAGAATATAAGTGAGCTCATACAATATCTAGACTATACAAGAATTTACAGGCCTAAGTTTCTTCGTGTTTACCAGGGACAAATAGGAGGGAAGGGGAAAGGGGAACTCACTGCTTAGGGGGACACTGAACTTTTGTTAAGTGTGATAAAAAATCTCGAAACAGATACTGGTGATGGTTACATAACATAATGATCATAATTAATGTCACTGAATCATACATGTGAAGAATGTGGAAATGGCAAATGTTTTGTTACACATACATTTACTACAGTTTTAAAAAAAGAGTATATGGGGGAAGAGAAAAAGAAATTAGAACTGGAATCTGCTCTAAGCATCCTCAGATTGTCTAGGAGGTTCTTAGCTGCTCAGGCCTCGGGAGACATCTCTTTCTAAAAATCCCATTAGAAAAAAGGAGAGAAAAAGAGGACTACCAACCAGGATATGTATTATGTGTTTGCCTCATATAATAAAATAAAACAAAACAAAACAAAATTCTGTACATACACAGGAAAAAAACTAGAAGGAAACTCACCAGGATGTTAATGTGGCTGGGTTTGGAAAGCAGAACTTTATTTTGTTTTCCTACTTTTCTTTCTTTCTCTCTCTTTTGGGTAAGTAAGACTATGCATCACTATTATAAAGCAATAATCAGTAATAATAATAATTCCATGTATTAGAGATTTAAGTTAACAAAGTTCCTTTGAAAATTGCCTACATTCTAAGAAGAGGAACATACTACACTTTGGGTTGCCAAATAAAATACAATATTTGGAACATACTCAGACACTAACAGATTATTCATTGTGTGTCTGAAATTCAAATTTAACTGGGTTCCCTGCATTTTTACTTGCTAAATTTGGCAACCTTTGGAACAATGGCTAGTTGCTATCTTAACCAATTAAGGTGTGTTTAGAAGAATAGTATGTATTTATTTAATTCAGTGACTTTCCTGCTGACAGCTAGATTAGTTCAGTTATGCTGATAAAATAGGATTTTGACTTAGTGGAGAGAAGAAAGGAGTCAGTGACGCTGGAATAGCCCCATTGCTGGGCTGTTGCTGCTGAGGTGGCTTTTGGGGTGGCATAAGCTGGCACTGTTGGGGAGGGAGGGAGAAGGGGCTTCGGAGAGTGGAAGAGAGGGACATGGGAAGGGAGGTGAAAGGGTACTAATACCACTCTTGGTTCCCTTTTCCATTTGTGCCTAGAGTGTCTAGGAAAAAAATGTTGTAAAAGTAGGGTAACTCTTACACATTTCAAAGCTGTCATGCCGAGGTGAATTTTAGAAAACTAAAATAAATCCATGTATGACCAATTCCAGTACAAAGATTAATACTAAAGAGCACAGTAGGATTGGCTTTAAGAAAATAATTTTCTTCTTATTTGTATGTAATATCTCTTCAGGAATTTGAAAATGACATCTCTGAATTTAACCAGAAAGTAGAAGATCTTGACCGAAGATTAGGGACTGTCTTTATTCAAGCCTTTGATGATGCACCTGGTTTGGAGCATGCCTTTAAGGTTTGTACAAGTAGGGAAGTAGCTAGCCCTGTGCTTGATACTTTCCCCACCCTTGTCAAAGAAGGATAGTCTGTCTTCCAATTATTTTTTTCCTGCAAATGTTAATTGTTCTTATTAGTCTGGTAGGAGTCCCTGGGTGGCAAAACGTTTAAATGCTTAACAACTAGCTGAAAGGCTGGCAGTCTGAAACCCAGAGGCACCTCAGAAGCCAAGCCTGGAAATCTGCTTCTGAAAGGTCACAGCCTTGAAGACCCTCTGGAGCACAGTTTTACTCTGCACACATGGGGTCACCAGGAGTCAGAAGGGACTTGATGGCAATAACAACATTAGCCTGGTAGAGAAGGCATTGTGAGTGTCCTAAGGCAGAAAAATGAGCAGAATTGGACTTCTCATTCTGATTATTTATGCTTTTTGGAAAACATGACAATATAAAAATACCTTTTAGAAGAGAATTTCTTCTGGAATGCCTCTTCGGGCTCCATACCCTTATCGGTAGGGTGCCCATTAAAAGTGAGAGAGACCATTGTGTTTATCATCCTGAAACCATGGCTGTGCAACACAATGATTACTTAACCAGTCGGAATCGACTTGGTTTTGTTTTGATTAGCTTGATTCAAGTAGCCCTGATGGCACAGTGGTTAAGCTGTCAGCTGCTCTCCAAAAAGTTGGCAGTTCGAACCCACCAGCCGCTCCGCAGGAGAAAGACTTAGCAGTCTGCTTCCATAAAGATTATAGCCTTGGAAACCCTATGGGACAGTTCTACTCTGTTCTGTAGGGTCACTGTGAGTTGAAATCAACTCGATGACAATGGCTTTTTGTTGTTGTTTTTTGTTAGCTTGATTGAAGCTGGAGCAAACCACTTACTAGGTAATTGATTATGAAATTTAGATAGAAATAACTAGAATAAGAAGACTTGTACTCTTGCTCTATTTGTACAGATGAGATGGTACAAAGAGTATAGAGGATAGGATCTAAGATGATGAGTAGATACACGGTTGGACAACTGAGAATGCTGAACTTTGAGACATGAAGACTTACTGGAGCATGACAGATCTTCTCTAAACTATGAAGAGACTTGTTATGTAAAGCCTTCATAATTAGAACCAAGATTAATCAGTGGAAGTTATAAGGAAGCAGATTTTGGCTCAGTAGAGGAAAGAGATTTCTGTCAAAGCTGTTTAAGGTTAGAATGAGTGCCCTTGGGAAGTAGTAAATGTCCAGCCATTGAAAATATCCAAACAGACTGGATGACTGGAGGAAAATTGTAGAAGAGACTTAAACCCTAGTCGGATGAATCAGTGCTATTATAGAATACTGGGTAACCCATATGTGCCCAATTTCATTAGCCATTGAGAGAGGGAAGAAGAGAGAAAGGGAGGGAAAGAAAGAGACAGAGAGAGAGAGAGAGAGAGAGAATTACCTTTAACAAGTACCTGACCTCCATAACTCATATAGGAAGACCTTTGGGGTTCCTCTCTCCAAGCATTTGAACTAATTCCAAGGAAAGGGCTCACATGTGTCTTCAAAATTATCTATTTGCCATTAACTATCATGGATAATTGGGACTCTAAAATGTAGACAATTTGAGAAATTGGAACACTGTACATGCCTTGAGGATTTCCAGCCCTGCACCTCCTATAAATCCCTCTGCACCGTGGATTTCAAGGAGTCCCCAAAGGGATGCCTATCATGTATTCTCAAGTTTCTCTGTCTCAGAAATCATTGTGTGTGTTCTAGATGCATATCTTCAGTCTCCCTTGTAAATTTTATCTGCCCAGGGAAGGTAGATGTTTGAAGGCATCTACCTATTGCCCTTCTCAGGGTCCCCACCATGAGAGCATCTATGTTTGTACCAAGAACATAACTCCTGGGGCTCCAAAAATTTCAATCCTTGAAATGTCATGGTGGAGTAGGGTTCTGGGCAGAAGTAGAGAGAGATGTTTCCAACTTGGTAGCATCCCCTGCGTGCTGTCCCTGAAGCAGCACTCCTTGTATCCAGGGTCTCAAAGGGCTCTCATAATGGCAGGTCCTTTATCTTCTGGCTCTGACTCCTCAGCAGGACATTCAGTCTGGTCCATGGGACTTGCTAGGCAAACTGCCACCAACTCATGCCTTCTACAGGCTTTGTTTCTCTTTTTGGTCATCTTTGTCAACAAGAAACCAAAACTCTTCCTCCAAAGCAAATGCTCCAAGAGATAGAATATCATATAAATAAGTGCTTTTTCAGAGTTGGGCAGTAGGAGCCAAATATTCCTATTATTGCTGTAAGATCTTTCAACCACTCAGTATACCTCAATGGGCATGGCCAGAGAGGGTACATACACGTCAAAGAACCTAAATCAGAGGGTAGAGACTGGTCCCAGTGGTCCCACAGCACATACTTCTGCACTGTCCCAACAGGAGGTCTAAGCCATTGCAGTCCGTGGTGACTTGATCTGATGCCCGCACTGAGATAGATTTACTTTCTTCTAGATCCAGGTATCTGGAGGAGCTCTTGTGGAGGAAAGGGGGTTTTTAGAGCCCTTGGCTGGATTTTAACTCCTTTAGAGAGGCTTTAGAGTGTCTCTGGCCAAGTCCCTGGGTAGGTGCTTAACTACTAACCACAAGGTTGGCGGTTCAGACACATGAGGTCACCATGAGTCACAGTTGACTTGATGTCAGCTGTTTATTTTTATTTAGGGTATCTTGGAATCATTAAGGAGAAGCGGGTCAAACTGTCTGACCTGGGTAACATTCCAAGCTAGAACCCCATATGTGGCCCTTCTCTGCACTTAGCCATTCCACAAGTCATGACCCTAAACTTCCAAGACTTCTTGGAACTGTCTAGACTCCAAGTCCATGTTAATGAGCTCCTGGAGCCTGTCCTCTCCCCTCAGCCCAAGCTGTGGAAGACAGTGATGTGAAGGAAGTAGTGAGAATGGTCCAAGGTGAAATGTGATAAGAGAAAGAGCTGAGTTCTTAGGCAAACGGGATCAACTCAGCTTCCAGTTTAGGCTATGTAACATAACGTCAACGTTGTGCCTATCGTAATCATTGACTTAAAGCAAGGGCCAGCAAACTTTCTCTGTAAAGGATCAGATAATAAATATTTTAGGCTTTGTGGGCCATGTACACTCTCTGTCGTGTATTATTCTTCATCTATTTTTGACCTCTATAAAAATGTAAAAAACACACGAAGGTGATGGGCCAGATTTGTGCAGATTTGGCAGCCCACGGTTGTAGTTTTCTGACTCCAACTTTAAGCACGAGGCAGAGATAAGAGGTCATAATGGAAGGCTAGTTTAGAAGTACTGATATATCCTAAATATAGCTGGAGTCCTACATGGGTTCATCTCAGTGTAGCCTCACAATCAAAGAAGCAAATCCAGCTACCAGAAGGTAATTGAAAGCATTTCACATCTTGATTCAGCTGCTCCATGAAACACTAAGGGATTAGACAAAAAACCAAACCCACTGGCATCAAGTCAATTCCAACTCATGGCAACCATGTAGGACAGAGTAGAACTGCCCCATAGTGTTTCTAAGGCTGTAAATCTTTATGGAAGCAGACTGCCACATCATTCTCCTGTGGAGTGGCTGGCGGGTTTAAACCTCTGGCCTTTTGGTTAGCAGCCGAGGGCTTTAACCACTTTAACCACCAGGGCTCCTTCACCAAGGGATTAGGACAGTTTCAATGCACAGAAAAGTATCTTCCAAGTATTCTCACTGTCACTGCTGCTGTCTGGGAAGCTGCTCTCTGAAACTTTTCTTGCGCCCACTCTCAAATTTCAGCCCTCCAGTTCTCCCCAACACCCAGCCTACTTAGCGTCTGTTTTTCTTCTCTATCATCACCCCCCTTCTCTGTTTTACCTCTTCATTATATAGATCAACTTAACCTCTCGGACATTTTTAGTTTTCTCATTGCTTTTCCCTTTATCCAGTTTCTTAATACAAAAAAATGCCTGGTAATGGACCCAGCAGGTAAGACTCTTCCTCTTGAGAAGCCAGAGAGTGGGGAGAAGACTATAAATATCCATATGTAATTAATTATTGATCCAGTTCACAATAAAGATTTTACCCCCCTTACATTGGTGGGCATATGAAGGGAAAACCAGAAAATAAGATTTATGTAACCTTAGGGAGATTTAAAGGGGCATTGGTGGATCAATGAGAACCCTGGTGGTGTAGTGGTTAAATGCTATGGCTGCTAACCAAAAAAAAGATCAGCAGTTCAAATCTACCAGGCAGGTGCTCCTTGGAAACTCTATGGGGCAGTTCTACTCTGTCCTGTAGGGTCGCTATGAGTCAGAATCGACTCGATGGCAACGGATTTGGTTTTTGTCTGTGTTTTTTTTTGTTTGTTTTGTTTTGTTTTGGTGGATCAGTGGTAGAATTCTTACCATCCATATGAGAGGCACGGGTTCGATTCCCAACCAATGCACCTCACCTATGGCCACCACCCATCTGTCAGTGGAGGCTTGTGTGTTGCTATGATGCTGAACAGATTTTTAGTGGTGCTTCCAGACTAAGACTAGAAATAAAGGTGTGGCAGTCTACTTCCAAAAATCAGCCAGTGCAAAGCCTGTGGATCACAATGGTCCAGTCCACAACTGATCATGGGGATGGTGCAGGACTAGACAGTGTTTCATTGTTTCGTGCATGGGGTCGCCATGGGTTGGGGGATGACTTGATGGCAGCTAACCACAACAAAAAAGGCTGAATTTGTGACTGTCTGGCTCTTCTCTCTCCACCTTCTTTGCAGATGTTAGACATAGCAGGAAACCTCCTTGAAAGACCACTAGTAGCCCGAGATGTGTCTGATAAATACCTGGTCCTCATCAGAATGTTCAACCAAGACCTGGACGTGGTGAGGATGATCTACAGCCAGCATGTCCAGGAGGAAGCAGAACTTGGTAGGCCTTGTTGCAAGGGGTCCTTCATGGTGGGGGCAGAGTTGTGTTACTGTGAAGGATGCAGCTGACTCTTCTGGTTTTATTAAGTGTCCACATGTGAATCTATGACATTCCCCTAGAAAAGCAAGCATGACCTCTTGCTTGAGATTCTAGACCAGCCAAGGTAATTGTAGAGGTTGATGAACTGTGGATTTACAGAATCTGTGGCTGGGATTCACAGGCTGAACCAGAGAAGTGAAGACTTGGCCACCACTGGTCATTTGAGACCTTGACATAAAGTATGAGTTGATCATTGATCCATGTTGCCACACTGATTCATCTTCAACATACCTCAATTCCACACTAGATTTTTACATACCTGAAAAAAGTTTCTTATCCCTTCCAACACCATAGAAACCATGCTTCTGGTTGGAGAAACCAGAAGGAGCCTGCAAGGACAGGACGATGCTGAGGTGTGAAGTCTCCATTTTCATTATTAGTCTTATTAAAAAACAAACAAACAAACCATTTGCTGTTGAGTCAAATCTGACTCCTGGGACCCCAGGTGTGTCAGAGTAGAACTGTACTCCATAGGGTTTTCAATGGCTGATTTTTTGGAAGTAGATTGCCAGGTCTTTTTTCTGAGGTACCTCTAGGTGGACTCGAACCATCAACCTTTCAGTTGGTAGCTGAGCACCTTAACCGTTTGCACCGCTTAGGGACTCCTACAATTCTTATAGGCCCTATATGATAGGCCTTGTCTTATTTCTTTGAAAATCAAACAAAATTTCCCTTCAGATTTACAGTCACTTCTTGAGTCCTTGCTATACACAAGGCATATTTGTAGACACTGTATACAGTGGCAGATCAGGGTGAGAGATAAAAGAATGAATACTAAAAGGTGGTCGTTCAAGGAGCAAGTCAGGTAGACAGTTATGAGCACAGCTGAGAATAGAGCATGGTGAAATGTGAGAAGTCCTCGACTTGAATTATAAAAAATTATAACAAAACAGGATGAATTGTGGCTGGGAGATTCAAGGGAGGGTTTGTGGAGAAGATGGCCTTGAGCCAGGTCCTGAAAGGTGGAGGAATTATCAGCCAGAGAGAGGGGGCAACGGCCTCCTAAACCACGATGCGGAGAGGATGTGGAAGGACCAGTCAGAACTGCCCATAGCCAAACAAGGTGTGTGGAGGGAGATGGCATTGGCCATGCAACTTAGGGCCAGATTGTCAAGTGCCCTGAGTGCTACAATAAGGAATTCAGAATTCATTATTCAAGCAATGGGGAATTATCAAAGGTTTTTAAGTAGCAGAGTAATAGGACCACTGTGTTTATAAATGGATTTCATAGTTGGTAATTAAGAATTGCCTCAACTTAGGAAATCATTCCCAGAAAAACCTGTTGGCCCTAGCTTTATGTAGGTCCATCGTCATAACTTCTTACAGTTGAATACAGACTTTAAAAACTCACATGCCCTCAGAGGCTATGTTAGTTTTGCTGCTGTGTAACAAATTATCACAAACTTAATGGCTTAAAACAACATTCATTTATTAGCTCACAGTCCTGTGGGTCAGCATGGGTACACAAGGCTAAAATCAAGGAATCTGCCAGCCTTGAGTTTTCGTCTGGAGGCTCTGAGGAAAAAAAAAAATCCTCTTTCAAGCTCATTCTTGTTGGCAGAATTTAGTTGCTTGTGATTGTAGCGCTGAGGTTGTTGTTTGCTTGTTGGCTGTCAGCCGGGGGGTGCTCTCAGCTCCTAGAGGCCACCCACATTCCTTGTCACACGACCCCCTCTGTCTTCAAGCCAAGAATGGCAAGCCAGATCCTTCTGGTGCTTCAAATCTCTGACTTCCCCTTGTACAAACAGCTAGAGGAAACTCTGCTTTTACAGGGCTCACCTGACTAGATCAGGCACACTCAAGATTTTCGCCCTTTTGCCATAAAACATAACATAATCACAGGAGCGATAGCTCATCATATTCACTGGTTTCACCCACACTCAACAGGGAGGGGATTATACATGGTGAGATTCATTAGGGGTCATCTTAGAATTTTGCCAACCACAGAGAACAAACAGTGGACCTGGGCTGAGCATAAGACAGTAGGCAGTGGGGAGGTCCATGGTAAACTAAAGAAAGTGGTTGTTATTGAGTTCCAGTTGCTAATGAGAAATAGCTGATTGTTGCCAGATATTCCAGTTTTACCAGGAAAACTAGAAACTGAGGTCTTTTATTATGAAATCTCATAATTGTTAAATTTTGACAACCAATTATAAACAAATCAACCCACTGTATGTACTATACAAAACAAAACCCAAGCTGTGTTAACTTTGGTCAAGTACTTCATAATCCACAAGGGCTGTCTCATTTATAGTCCTTTTTAATTCTCATAGAAATCCTGGAATTTAAACAGGGAAGATATTATTCCCATTTTATAGATGAGAAAACTGAGGCCCAGAGAGATTAAGTTGTCTTTCTCAGGCAGTGTTTCTCTACCCTGACTGTACAATTAGAATCATCCAATGCATTTTTAAAGTATACCAATGACCAGCCCTGGCCTAGAACAATTAACTCAGAATTTCTCACGTGGGGCCCAATCTAAGTATTTTTCAGGCTCTCCCAGCTGATGCGAATGGACAGCCAAGTTGAAAGTCACTGGTCTAAAGTCGTAAAGCTAGTGAGTGGCAGAGTGGGGCCAGGAAACCTGGTCCTCTGACCTAGTTTAGCGTTCTTCTCAGAGTTCCTTCCTTACCCATTAGTAGAATATGGGGATCTTGTAGGAACTTATCATTGCAGTTTGACCACGGGGTGATTTTAGTGTGTGCAGGTAGATGAAGCAAAAAGTGGAGTAACTGGTAGGAGGCATTGCTGGGGTGCAGCAGTGCCTGCGGGGTTGGCGGCCTCTCTTCAGCCTGGCTGTGTTGGGTCCCCAGGGTTCTTCCCGGTGCACAAGAACATGCCCACTGTGGCTGGAGGTCTTCGCTGGGTCCAGGAGCTGAGGCAGCGCATCCAGGGACCTGTCAGCAACTTCCGACGTCTCGCACATCCGTGAGTATTTTATTCCTAAAGGGCAAGCTTGTTTTGGGCGCCTGTTCCTTGCTATGAATTTTGAGACTGTAGACATGCAACTCATTTATCTGAGGTGTGTAAATCATCTGAACTTCTTTCCAGCAATCAACACAGTTCTTACTGGCCGAGCAGTGTTGTGGATTGAACTGAGTCCCTCAAAAAGATCTGTTAAAGTCCTAATCCCTATACCTGCGAATGTGACCTTGTTTGGAAATAGACTCTTTCTTTGAGGATGTTATCAGTTAAGTTCCAAGGTCATACTGGAGTAGGGTGTGTCCTCAGCTGTCCATGTCCTCAGACATGGAGACAGAGTCAGACAGCAGGAAGACACCGTGTAAAAATAAATCTACAAGCCAAGAAATGCTAAGAGATGCCTGGGACTACCAGGAACTGGAAGAGGTGAGAGAACATCTTCTGGAGTGGAGAGAGAGAGCATGGTCCTTCCGACTCCCTGAATTCAGACTCCTAGGCCCCAAAAAAGGAGCCCTGGTCACTCAATGGTTATGCATTCAGCCACTAACCAAAAGGTCAGTGGTTCAAACCCACCAGCATCTCTGTGGGAGAAAAGTCCTGGAGATCTGTTCCTGTAAAGTTTGTTGTTGTTGTTGTTAGGTGCTGTTGAGTCGATTCTGACTCACAGCGACACCACGCACAGCAGAACAAAATACTGCCTGGTCCTGCGCCACCCTCACAATCGTTGCTATGTTTGAGCCCATTGTTGCAGCCACTGTTTCAGTCCATCTTGTTGAGGGTCTTCCTCTCTTTCGCTGATCCTCTACTTTACCAACCATGATGTCCTTCTCCAGGGACTGGTCCCTCTGGATAATGTGTCCAAAGTAAGTAAGACAAAGTCTCACTATCCTCGCTTCTAAGGAGCATTCTGGCTGTACTTCTTCCAAGACAAATTTGTTCATTCTTCTGGCAGTCCATGATATATTCAATATTCTTTGACAACACCGTAAATCAAATGCATCAATTCTTTTTCAGTCTTCCTTATTTATTGTCCAGCTTTTGCATGCATGTGAGCTGATTAAAAATACCATGGCTTGAGTCAGGCGCACGTTAGTCCTTAAGGTGACATCTTTGCTTTTTAACACTTTGAAGAGATCTTTTGCAGCAGATTTGCCCAGTGCGATGCATCATTTGATTTCTTGACTGCTGTTTCCATGGGTGTTGATTGTGGAACCAAGTAAAATGAAATCCTTGATAACTTCAGTCTTCTCGCTGTTTATCATAATGTTGCATGTTGGTGCAGTTGTGAGGATTTTTGTTTTCTTTATGTTGAGATATAATCCATACTGAAGGCTGTAGTCCTTAATCTTCATCAGTAAGTGCTTCAAACCTTCTTCACTGTCAGTAAGCAAGGTTGTGTCATCTGCATGTTGCAGGTTGTTAATGACTCTCCCTCCAATCCTGATGCTACATTCTTCTTCATGTAAACCACTTTCTTAGATTATTTGCTCAGCATACAAATGAAGTATGGTGAAAGGATACAACCCTGACACACACCTTTCCTGATTTTAAACCCTGCAGTATCCTTTTGTTCTTTTCCAACGACTGCTTCTTGGTCTGTGTACAGGTTCCACAGGATCACAGTTAAGTGTTCTGGAATTCCCATTCTTCCCAATGTTATCCATGATTTGTTATGAGCCACAGAGTCCAATGTCTTTGCACAGTCAGTAAAACACAGGTAAACGTCTGCTTTCAGCCAGGATCCATCTGACACCAGTGATGATATCCCTCATTCCACATCCTTTTCTGAATCCAGCTTGAACTGCCAGCAGTTCCCTGTCAATGTACTGCAGCCATTTTCAAATTATCTTCAGCAGAATTTTACTTGCACATGATATGTATGATATTGTTTGATAATTTCCCCATGCCATTGACTCACCTTTCTTTGAAATGGGCACAAACATGGATCTTTTCTAGTCAGTCGGCCAGGTAGATGTCTTCCAAATTACTTGGTGTAGATCTTGAGTGGGCGCTTCCAGCGTCACATCCATTTGTTGAAAATTTTCCATTGATACTCTGTCAATTCCTGGAGACTTGTTTTCGCCAATACCTCCAGTGTGGCTTGGACTTCTTCCTTCAGTACCATCGGTTCATTATCATATGCTGCCTCCTAAAATGATTAAATGTAGACCAGTTCTTTTTGGTACAGTGACTCTGTGTATCCCTTCCATTTTCATTTGATGCTTCCTGTGTCATTCAGTTTTTTGCTCATAGACTCCTTCAATATTGCACCTCGAGGCTTGAATGTTTTCTTCAGTTCTTTCACCTTGAGAAATGCCAACTGTGTTCTTCCCTTTTGCTTGTCTAGCTCTAAGTATTTGCACATTTCATTTAATACTTTACTTTTTCTTCTCAAGCTGCCCTTTGAAATCCTTTTCAGCTCATTTCTTCATTCACTTTAGCTACTCGACGTTCAAAAGCACGTTTCAGAGCCTCTTCTGACATCCAGGTCTTTTTAATGACCTTTTTCTTTCTTCATGTATCATGTCCTTGATGTCATCCTACAACTTATCTGCTTTTTGGTCATTAGTGTTCAATGCATCAAATCTATTCTTGAGGTGGTCTCTAAATTCAGGTGGGATATACTCTAGGTTCTACTTTGAGTCTTGTAGACTTGTTTTAATTTTCTTCAGCTTCAGCTTGAACTTACATATGAGCAATTGATGGTCTGCTCTGCAGTCGGCCCCTGGCCTTGTTCTGACTGATGAGATTGAGCTTTTCCCGTCGTCTCTTTCCACAGATGTTATCAATTTGATTCCTGTTTATTCCATCCTGTGAGGTCCACCTGGATAGTCCTGTTTATGTCATTGAAATATGTATTTGCAATGAATAAGTCATTGGTCTTGCAAAATTCTATCATGGGATCTCCAGCATCATTTCTATCACCAAGGCCATATTTTCTAAATACTGATCCTTCTTCTTTGTTTCTAACGTTTGTGTTTCAATCACCAGTAATTACCAATGCATCTTGATTGTGTATTTAATCAATTTCAGATTGCAGAAGTTGGTAAAAATCTTCAATTTCTTCATCTTTGGTCTTAGTAGTTGGTGAGTAAATTTGAGTAATAATCTTATTAATTGGTCTTCCTTGTAGGTGTATGGATATTATCCTATAACTGACAGCATTGTACTTCACTATAGATCTTGAAATATTCTTTTTGACAACGAATACGATGCCATTCCTCTTCAATTTGTCATTCCCAGCATGATAGACCATATGATTGTTCAATTCAAAATGGCCAATACCAGTCCATTTTAGCCCACTAAAGCCTAAGATATCGATCTTATGCATTCCATTTCATTTTTGATGACTTTCAATTTTTCTTGATTAATTCTTCATACATTCCATGTTTCGATTATTAATGGACGTTTGCAGCTGTTTCTTCTCATTGTAAGTTGTGCCACATCAGCAAATGAGGTCCTGAAAGCTTTACTGCATCCACGTCATTAAGTTCACCTCTATTTTGAGGAGGCAGCTCTTCCCCAGTCATATTTGAGTGCCTTCCAACCTGAGGGGCTCATCTTCCAGCAGTATATCAGACAGTGTTTCACTGCTATCCATAAGTTTTTCACTGCCCAGTTTTTTTAGAAGTTGATTGCCAGGTCCTTCTTCCCAGTCTGTCTGGAAACTCCCCTGAAACCTGTCCACCATGGGTGACCCTGCTGGTATTTGAAATACCAGTGGCACAGCTTCCAACATCACAGCACATGCAAGTCACCATAAACTGACAGATGAGCGATAGCTGTAAAGATTACAGCCTAGGAAACCATATGGAGGCAGTTCTCCTGTATCCTATAGGGTCGCTATGAGTTGGAATTGACTCAAGGGCGCACAACACCAGTCCCCAGTACTGTGAGACAATAAATATCTGTTCTCATAAACCACCTCATTTGTGGTATTTTGTTATGGCAGCCCTAGCAGACTAAGGCAAGGAGCCCTGGTGGTGCAGTGGTTAAAGTGATTGACTGCTAAGCGAAAGGTCGGTGATTTGAAACCATGGGACACTTCGTGGGAGAAAGATCTGGCAGTTGCTTCCCTTGAGATTTATAGCTTTGGAAACCCTGTGGGGTCGCTGTGAGGTGGAATCAGCTGGACACCGACAACAATCAGAAGCAAGAGCTGAGTCCTTGTGCTTCTCAAACCTGTCCCCCATGCAGAATGGTGTAAATGTGGGGATGGAGTGGGATGGGCTGGTGGGGCAGCTTCTAGGAAAGCACACTGCAGTGACTGTCACAGGTCCTGCTCCCTGGGATAGACCCCTACATTTGTGTGCAGGAAGGTTATAGGGATGCTCTTGGGGACAGCACCTGTGAGGGAGTGAGGGCAGCAGGATTGGGCAGAGGGAGAGACTGAGCTTTGACAGTAGTGTTTAAGAGCTCAAGCTGCTAACCGAAAGGTCGGCAGTTCGAATCCACCAGTCACTCTTTGGAAACCCTATGGGGCAGTTCTACTCTGTCCTATAGAGTCACTATGAGTCAGAATTGACTCGACGGCAAGAGGTTTGGTTTTGGTTTGATAGTTGCAACCAAGGCCTCAGCCTTGGGAACTCTGACCCTTCAGAGTTGCTCTGAATTGAGACAAGAGGGCCCTGCCTTTGCACCCCTGTGTCAGCTAGTACTAGAAATGAGCTTTCCCAGGAAGGGTCCTGGCCTTGGGCAAGGGGCTCTCTGGCTGAAGGCAGGGCCTGAAGGAGGACACAAGTGTGCATATTAGCAGCCAGTGCTCCTGGCAGCGAGGGAGTCACAGCTTGGTTCCAGAGGGTATCTGGACGGCACCTTGGCCCTCCTCCAAGGGCCTCCATAGCACACAGTTTCCAAGACAATTCCAGGTTTTTTAAACATAAATTCAAATTTGTATTATACCCCGCACTATATTGATTATTAAAAATGTTTTTCACCATCTGTCAGTTTGTTGTACTGTGGTGGCTTGCATGTTGCTGTGATGCTGGAAGCTATGCCACTGGTATTTCAAATACCAGCAGGGTCACCCATGGTGGACAGGTTTCAGCGAAGCTTCCTGACTGAGACTAGGAAGAAGGGCCTGGCAATCTACTTCCAAAAATTAGTTAATGAAAATCCTATGTATCAAAACAGAATGTTGTTTGACTGGACTCAGACATGCCAGTGATTGTGAAGATGGCATAAGCTGTGGCAGTGTTTTGTTCTGTTATACTTAGGGTCACCGTCAGTTGGAGCTGACTCAACAGCAGCTAACAACAACAACAAAAACGTTTTAGAATCCTCACCGTGAAGTGAAGTGGAAGTTGCAGAGACTTTCACTGTACTTACTCCTGGGACTTCTCAAACCCCACTATGCAGCTGCTCACAGGCCCCAGAGTGAGAAGCCTCGCTGTCTTCCAGCCTCATTCTCTTATAGATGCGAAACTGAGACTCGTGGGAATACCACAGCTTTTGAGGGAAGAGGAGGTGAGAGCCTGCCTCCTGTTCTTAAGCATTTTTCACTTCTTGCTGCCTCGCAGACGCAACTGCTCAGTTCCCCAAAAAAGGGAACTAAGCAACTGGACCATACTCCCAAATCCAACACTTCCTCTTCAGGCATAAGGGCTTATATTGAAAACTCAAAGAATCTTGTGAAGAAACCTTGGATTGGTTTAAAGAACAAATAGAATTTAAAGAATCTTTCCAAAAAGCGGCCTCATTTTGCTAACAAGACAAACAGAAACAGACCTTCCACACAGTTAGTGAGAAGGTTTCTAAAAATTAAAGATGCTTCACCAATTTTCCCTAGGGGCTGAACTGTCATTTAGTGTTGCAGTGTCAAACCCAGGGGATGCAGTCGTGGGTAACAGTGCCTCCCCCAGGCTCTGCTCATGTCCTGTGTGTGCATGTGTCCACGTGTCTGTATGCATGTGTGAGTGCCTGTGTGTCGGTGTGAGTACATATCTGTGCATATGTGTGATCATGTGTGTGTATCCATGTGCATGCTCATGTATACATTGTGTGTGTGTACACATTTGGGGGTGGGAGCTGGGAGGGAACCTCATGTAAACATGTCAGTGGGTGGTGGCTTTCTTATCACTTATCCTCAGTGGATTTCAGAAAAGGGCATATCTTTTTTTTTCCCCTGTTTTTTAAAATAATACTGGCAGTTTTTCCTTAAATACAGAAAAGTACAGCACCAAAAATCTTTTCTTTATATCTCAGTTCCCCTTTTATTCAGAGTTTTGAAGGGGCTTATTTACCATGTGTATGACTGGCTCGGCTAGGGTGAGCCCTAGGTGGCAGGAGGGCTGGAAGTGCTGTGGGAACTTTATGGCACCCCTGTCACCTGTGGGGCTGCCTGTATTTCAGGAAGTGCAGATGCCCTCTAGTGGCCCATGGAGGATGTACAGGAAGAAGAATGCAGGCTCACGTAGGGGCATTTGGAACCCAGCCGACGAAGCTATTCCAAGTCTTCTTCTTTATAGGCTCCAGTTGATGACTCAGACTATTATTTTTTACTTCTTCTAACTCTTCGTCATTTTTCCTCCTTTTTGTATGTGTAGTTGCACGGAGTCTGCTGAAGGAAAGCGAATGATACAAAAATACGAAGCTACGCTGTCATTGCTGGAGAAGTAAGGTTCTGGGATTGCACTCCTCTGCCAACTGCAGGGCCCCCAGGATGCCATTTGCAACTCCAAGTTTGTGCAGATTCCTCAGTGGCTCTGAAATGTCACTTTGTGTTTTCTGTTATAACTGTGATATTTGGGAGTATAGTATTTCTGGGTTAGAAACACGGGCTCTGGGGAATGCAGCTTGGTTCTGGAAACAAATCCTTCTCCCATGTAGTTTTGTTGGGAGGATGAACCTGGCAGAATCAGGAAAAGTGGTACACTCCTAGTGGCTCTCTGAGACCTGTGTCACCGAGAATTGCAGGCACTGCTCATGAAGCAGAAAGCAATCTTTCTGATGCACAAAGAGAAAATGATTTTTTAAAAATACTTCTTTCATCCTTTTATGGAGAAAGTGTAGGAATGGAAATTTTATGTGGGCTCACGGTGGTTCCCGCTTAAAGCCATGAAGGCCTTTCGGGTGCAGGATCGAGGAACAGCCTGTTGTCTTGTCTCCTCCCTCTGCCGTCTCCTCTCTCCTCTGTTCTGAGAATATGGGATTGTATGGATTGTCATTGTTCTGTGCAGCATCATTTTACACAGATCAGTTGGTGGCACCTGCATCTGCCAAGTCACTGAGTTCTACTCCCTCTACCTCCCAAACAGCTCCAAATCTCTCTGCTCCTCTCTGTCCCCACTACCAGTGCCTTCACGGAAGATTGCCACCTCTCTGGCCTGAACTGCCGCCGCCATTTCCTAACAGGCCTTCCTGCCTCTAGATCCATACCTCTCAGTGCCCACCCAGTTACCAGATCTGATAACATCCCCCTGTGCCCTTTCAGCTCTTCCTGTCATCTCCCTGACACTTGTTGAAAAGCCCTTCCTAATGTGGCCTTGGCCTCCCCTCCAGCTTTGTCCCTGCACCTCCGGCCTTGGATGCATGTGTCTACTCCTTGTTCCCAGCACGCACCTCGTGCTGTTCCTCGCCTCCACCCCTTGGGCCATACTGTTGCTTCTGCCCCGAATGCTCACTCCTCCTTGATGTGCAACCTCTGCTCATCCTCTGAGACTTTGTCAAGCATCATTTCATCACCCCTTCCATGAAAACTTCCCTATTATTCTTCTTATCACCCTCCATCCTCCCCTCCCCTACAAGTCTGTCATTTTGTCGTACTGTGAGGGCTTGCGTGTTGCTGTGATACTGGAAGCTATGCCACTGGTATTCAGATACCAGCAGGGTCACCCATGGAGGACAGGTTTCAGGTGAGCTTCCAGACTAAGACAGCCTAGGAAGAAGGACCCAGTAATCTACTTCTAAAAAGAATTAGCCAGTGAAAACCTTATGAATAGCAGTGGAATCCCGTCTGATATAGTACCGGAAGATGAGCACCCCCAGGTTGGAAGGCAGTCAAAATATGACCGTGGAAGAGCTGCCTCCTCAAAGTAGAGTCGACCTTAATGACATGGATGGAGTAAAGCTTTCTGGACCTTCATTTGCTAATGAGGCACGACTCAAAATGAGAAGAAACAGCTGAAAACATCCATTAATAAATGGAATGTGGAATGTACAAAGTATGAATCTAGGAAAATTGGAAATCATCAAAAATGGAATGGAACGCATAAACATTGATATCCTAGGCGTTAGTGAGCTGAAATGGACTTGTATTGGCCATTTTGAATTGGACAATTGTATGGTCTACTATGCTGGGAATGACAACATGAAGAAGAATGGTGTTGCATTCATCGTCAAAAAGAACATTACAAGATCTATCCTGAAGTACCACGCTGTTGTGATAGGATAATATCCATATGCCTACATGGAAGACCAGTTAATATGACTGCACAAATCTACGAACCAACCACTAAGGCCAAACATGAAGAAGTTGAAGATTTTTATCAAATTCTGCAGTCTGAAATTGACGAACATGCAATCAGGATGCACTGATAATTACTGGAGATTAGAATCCGAAAGTTGGAAACAAGAAGGATTGGTAGTCGGAAAATACACCTTTGGTGATAAAAAGGATGCTGGAGATTGCGTGGTAGAATTTTGCAAGACCAATGACTTCTTCATTGCAAATACCTTTTTTCATCAACATAAGTGGCAACTATACACATGGACCTCGCCAGATGGAATACACAGGAATCAAATCAACTACATCTGTGGAAAGAGATGATGGAAAAGCCCAATATCATCAGTCAGAACAAGGCCAGGGGCCGACTGTGTAACAGATCATCAATTGCTCATATGCAAGTTCAGGTTAAAACTGAACAAAATTAGAATAAGTCCTTAAGAGCCAAAGTACAACCTTGAGTATATCCCATCTGAATTTAGAGACTATCTCAGGTATAGATCTGATGCGCTGAACACTAATGACCAAAGAGCAGAAGAGTTGTGGAATGAAATCAATGACTTCATACATGAAGAAAGCAAGAAGTCATTAAAAAAAAGAAAGAAGGAAAGAAAAGACCAAAATGGAAGTCAGAAGAGACTTTGAAACTTGCTCTTGAGCATCGAGTAGCTAAAGCAAAAGGAAGAAATGATGAAGTAAAAGAACTGAACAGATGATTTCACAGGGCGGCATGAGAAGGCAGAGTATTATCATGACATGTGCAAATACCTGGAGATAGAAAACCAAAAAGGAAGAACACGCTTGGCATTTCTCACACTGAAAGAACTGAAGAAAAAATTCAAGCCTCGAGTTGCAATACTAAAGGATTCTACTGGGAAAATATTAAACAACGCAGGAAGCATCAAAAGAAGATGGAAGGAATACACAGACTCACTGAACCAAAAGGAATTGGTTGACATTCAACCATTTCAGGAGGTAGCATATGATCAGGAACCAATGGTACTGAAGGAAGAAGTCCAAACTGCACTGAAGGCATTGGCGAAAAACAAGGCTCCAAGAACTGACAGAATATCAACAGAGGTGTTTCAACAAACAGATGCAATGCTGGAAGTTCTCACTCATCTATGCCAAGAAATTTGGAAGACAGCTGCCTGGCCAACCGACTGAAAGAGATCCATATTTATGCCCATTCCAAAGAAAGGTGATCCAGCCGAATGTGGAAATTATCAAACAATATCATTAATATCATATACAAGTAAAATTTTTCTGAAGATCATTCAAAAGTGGCTGTATCAGTATACCAACAGGGAACTGCCGGAAATTCAAGCTAGATTCAGAAGAGGACCTGGAACAAGGGATATCATTGCTGATGTCAGATGGATCCTGGCTGAAAGCAGAGAATACCAGAAAGACGTTTACCTGTGTTTTATTGACTATGCAAAGGCGTTCAACTCTGTGGATCATAACAAATCATGGATAACATTGTGAAGAATAAGAATTTCAGAACAGTTAATTGTGCTCAGGAGGAACCAGTAAGTAGATCAAGAGGCAGTCGTTCCAACAGAACAAGGGGATACTACGTGGTTTTAAGTCAGCAAAGGTATGCCTCAGGGTTGTATCCTTTCACCATACCTATTCAGTCTGTATGCTGAACAAATAATCAGAGAAGCTGGACTATATGAAGAAGAACAGGGCATCAGGATTGGAGGAAGACTCATTAACAACCTTCATTATGCAGGTGACACAATCTTGCTTACTGCAAGTGAAGAGCACTTGAAGCACTTAATAATGAAGATCAAAGATCACAGGCATCAGTATGGATTATACCTCAACATGAAGAAAACAAAAATCTTCACAACTGGACCAATAAGCAACATCATGATAAATGGAGAAAATATTGAAGTTGTCAAGGATTTCATTTTACTTAGATCCACAATCAACACTCATGGAAGCAGCAGACAAGAAATCAAAGGACGCCAGAGGCAGGGCCAAGATGGCTAAGCATTCAGATGCTTCCGGTGGACCCTCTTACAACAAAGATCAAAAAAAAACAATTAAATAGATTATATATGACAATCCAGGAGCGCTGAACATCAAAGGCAAAGTTGAGGAACCGAACTAAGTGGCGGGAGGAGGGAGAGATGGTTTGGAAGCAGCAAGGAGTTGCCAGACCTGACCTGGTGAGAGCTTGAGCCCTTCGGGCCTAATCAGCTCATGGTTGGGCGGTGAGGCAGGAAAGCAGCGGTGCTCGGGAGGCTTATTCTGCACCAGCAGAGACACAGCAGCAGAGTCTACTGGGTCACATGAACCACTGAGAAGCAGCCCTCGACTGGCGAAAGATAAGTACTTACATCCGGCCTATCGTTCGGATCAAAAACACCCCACTTAGGGAAAAGCCTCTCTTCCATTTACCTCCCCACTCCCTGCTCTGCACTGGGTCCCAGACCTGCTTCAGCAATTGCCAAGTCCCCTGGGCCGGAAGTAGGATCCATCACACGCCCTGAAGCATTCTCCTGGCCTTGGAGAGCGAACAAATTAACAAACAGGTAAAAAAAACTGCTGGCTCCCCTAAGCCAAGAACCCAGGGTAGGCACAGCTCCTTTGCCTAGGCACAGGCATAAGGGATCCACAGACTTTGAGTGCCTTTCCCCCTGCAAAGACTTGTGTGGGCCCATCTCAACAGCATAGGCCCTCCGTTCCGCAGTACAACAGAGTATATACCTAAAGTCTAATTTCCACTGTTTCAGCTGTGACCTGGCAGGTTCGTGATATTTGACACTGCTCTGTCCATTAAGCAGGGTCTTCACCTACCCACATCAGGGACCTGAGGACGGGTGGCTCCACCCATGCCACCTAGCCACCTGCAATAGGGACCCATGAATAAGAGATGCCCCCCAGTCCTTACAGCCAACAGCATTGGGTGCTCATTGTCTGGCTGCAAAACCCACCCACCTACATGCTCTAGAGAACAGAGACACACCATCTTCCTGGACACTGAGGTCAGCCCCCTGCCTTGCTCAGAGTGTGTTCCCCTGCTGCAGCCAGATGCCTGTGCCCACACTAATCACCCATGCCTGTCCAGGACTGTAGGTGAGAGCCTGCCCCATACACTTAGTGGCTATCTACCTGGGCACCTGAGCTGAATCCGTACAGGAGGAGTGGGTGAACTCCTGAGCTCACATACCTAGTAACAGATCTAACCACCTGGTGACAGGACATTAGAGCTTCAGAGATGCCAATAATAAAACTAGCTCACAGGAGCAGCCTATTTGGGCATATCAAAACAAGAAGCTAGGACACAGTAAGCAAACATAAAATAAATAAATATAATAACTTATTGATGGCTTGGAGACAAGTCAATATCAAATCACATAAAGAGGCAGTCCGTGATGGCTTCAGCAAGCTCCCAAAATAAAGAATCTAGAAATTTTCCAGAGGAGGAAAATTTCTTGGAATTACCGGAGGCAGAATACAAAAGATTAATATAGAGAACTCTTCAAGGGATTAGGAAGGAGATTATGCAAAACACAGGACACGCAATAGAGGAAATTAAAACCATTAGAGAAGAGCATAATGACAAATTTAACAGGCTGCAAGAATCTATAGAGAGACAGCAATCAGAAATCCAGAAGATTAACAATAAAATGTCAGAATTAGACAACTCAATAGAAAGTCATAGGAGCAGAACTGAAGCAATGAAAGTCAGGATTAGTGAGATTGAAGATAAAGCACTTGACACCAATTTATTTGAGGAAAAATCAGATAAAAGGATTAAAAAAATGAAACCCTAAGGATTATGTGGGATTCTGTCAAGAGGAATAACATACGAGTGATTGGAATACCAGAACAGGGGAAAATAACAGAAAATACAGAGAGAATTGTTAAAGATTTGTTGGCAGAAAACTTCCCTGATATCATGAAAGATGAGAAGATATCTATCTAAGATGCTTATCGAACCCCACATAAGGTAGATCCCAAAGAAAGTCACCAAGACATATTATAATCAAACTTGCCAAAACCAAAGATAAAGAGAGAATTTTAAGAGCAGCTAGGGAGAAATGAAAAGTCATCTACAAAGGAGAGTCAGTAAGAATAAGCTCAGACTACTCAGCAGAAACCATGCAGGCAAGAAGGCAATGGGATGACATATATAGACATATATAAACCCCTGAAGGAAAAAAACTGCCAGCCAAGAACTGTATATCTGGCAAAACTGTCTCAAATATGATGGCAAAATTAGGGCATTTCCAGATAAAGAGAAGTTTAGGGAATTTGCAAAAACCAAACCAGAATTACCAGAAATACTAAAGGGAGACCTCCATTTAGAAAATCAGTAACATCAGATAAAAACCCAAGACTAGAACAAAGGACAGAGCAATCAGATAAAAACCCAGATAGGGAAGCCACAAAACTAAATCAAAGCTAAAACACTGAAAATAGGGAAACAGATGTCAATATGTAAAGGATGACAACATTAAAACAAAAACGGGGGACTTAAAAAATGTAGACATAGATTTTTCATATGGAGAGGAAGTCAAGGCAATATAAAGAAATAAAAGACTGGTATAAACTTAGAAAAATAGGGGTAAATATTAAGGTAACCACAAAGCAAACTAACAATCCTACAAGTCAAGGTGAAAAACTAGAAAAATACAAAGACTCAGCAAACACAAAATCAACAACAATGAAAAAGATGAAAGAAAATGCTTAACGTATAACGAATCAGCCCAGAAAATTAAGTGGAACAAAGAAAATGTGAACAACACACAAAAAAAGAAAACAGAATGATAGAACTACACTCAGACCTATCAATAATTACTCTGAATGTAAATGGACTAAATAGACTAATAAAGAAACAGAGAGTGGCAGAATGGATAAAAAAACACAATCCATCTATATGCTGCCTACAAGAGATACACCTTAGACAAAGACACAAACTAAAACTCAAAGGATGGAAAAAAATATATCAAGCAAATGACACTCAAAAAAGAGCAGGAATGGCAATATTAATCTCTGACAAAATAGACTTTAAAGTAAAATCCACCACAAAGGATAAGGAAGGACACTATATAATGATTAAAAGATTGATACACCAGGAGGACATAAT
This sequence comes from Dugong dugon, assembly GCA_030035585.1. Taxonomy (NCBI): domain Eukaryota; kingdom Metazoa; phylum Chordata; class Mammalia; order Sirenia; family Dugongidae; genus Dugong; species Dugong dugon. The sequence continues at coordinate 62,487,367 of CM057470.1, forward strand.
TATAATAAATATTTATGCACCCAACGACAGGGCTCCAAAATACATAAAACAAACTAACAGCACTGAAAAGAGAGATGGATAGCTCCACAATAGTAATAGGAGACTTCAACACACCACTTTCAGTAAAGGACAGAACATCCAGAAAGAAGCTCAACAAAGACGTGGAAGAGCTAAATGCTACAATCAACCAACGTGATCTCATAGACGCATACCGAACACTCCACCCAACAACAGGCAAGTATACTTTCTTTTGCAGTGCACATGGAACATTCTCCAGAACTGACCACATACTGGGCCATAAAGCAAGCCTTAACAAAATCCAAAGCATCAAAATATTACAAAGCATCTTTTCTGACCATAAAGCCATAAAAGTAGAAATCAACACAGAAAAAGCAAGGAAAAAAAATCAAACACATGAAAACTGAACAACACCTTGCTCAAAAACTACTGGGTTTTAGAAGAAATTAAAGATGGAATAAAGAAATTCATAGAATCAAACGAGAATGAAAACACATCCTAAAAGAACCTTTGGGACACAGCAAAAGCAGTTCTCAGAGGTCGCTTTATAGCAATAAATGCACCCATCCAAAAAGAAGAAAGAGCCATAATCAAAACATTAACCCTACAACTGGAACAAGTAGAGAGCAGCAAAAGAAGCCCTCAGGTGCCAGAAGAAAGGAAATAATAAGAATTAGAGCAGAATTAAATGAAATAGAGAATAGAAAAATAATTGAAAGAGTTAACAAGACCAAAAGCTGATTCCTTGAAAAGATCAAGGAAATTGATAAACCATTGGCCAAACTGACAAAAGAAAAACAGGAGAGGAAGCACATAACACGTGTAAGAAATGAGATGGGTGATAGCGCAACAGACCCAACTGAAATTAAAAGAATCATCACAGATTACTCTGAAAAATTGTGCTTTAACAAATTGGAAAACCTAGAGGAAATGGACAAATTTCTAGAAACTCACTACCTACCTAAACTAACACAGACAGAGGTAGAACAACTAAATAAACCCATAACAGAAGAAGAGATAGAGAAGGTAATTTAAAAATGCCCAACAAAAAAAGCCCTGGCCCGGATGGCTTCACTGGAGAATTCTATCAGACTTTCAGAGAAGAGTTACCACCACTACTACTAAAGGTATTTCAGAGCATAGAAAAGGATGGAATACTCCCAAACACATTCTATGAAGCCAGCAGAACCCTGATAACAAAACCAGGTAAAGACACCACAAAAAAAGAATATTACAGACCACTATCCCTCATGAACATTGGCACAAAAATCCTCAACAAAATTCTAGCCAATAGAATTCAGCAACATATCAAAAAAATAATTCATCATGATCAAGTGAGATTTATACCAGGTATGCAGGGATGCTTCAACATTAGAAAAACAATCAGTGTAATCCATCAGATACATAAAACAAAAGACAAGAAACACATGATCTTATCAATCAGTGCAGAAAAGGCATTTGACAAAGTCCAACACCCAATCATGATAAAAACTCTCAACAAAATAGGAATAGAAGGGAAATTCCTCAATATAATTAAGGGCATTTATACAAAGCCAACAGCCAACATCATCCTAAATGCAGAGACTTTGAAAGCATTCCCCTTGAGAACGGGAACCAGACAAGGATGCCCTTTAACACCACTGTTATTCAGCGTTGTGCTGAGGGTCCTAGCCAGAGCAGTTAGGCTAGAAAAAGAAATAAACGGCATCCAAATTGGTAGGAAAGAAGTCAAAGTGTGTCTGTTTGCTGATAATATGATCTTATATACAGAAAAACCCAAAGAATACACAAGAAAACTACGGGAACTAATAGAAGATTTCAGCAAAGTTTCAGGATACAAGATAAACATAAAAAATCAATTGGATTCCTTTACACCAACAAAGAGAACCTTGAAGAGGAAATCACCAAATCAATATCAGTTACAATAGCCCCCAAGAAGATCAAAATACTTAGGAATAAATCTAACCAGAGATGTAAAAGACCTATACAATGAAAACTACAAGACACTACTGCAGGAAACCAAAAGAGACCTGCATAAGCTGAAAAACATACCTTGCTCATGGATAGGAAGACTCACCAGTGTGCAAATGCAAATTCTACTGAAAGCAGTCTACAGATATAATGCAATCCCTATCCAAATTCCAACGGCATTTTTTAATAAGATAGGGAAACAAATCACCAACTTCATATGGAAAGGGAAGAGGCCCCGTATAAGTAAAGCATTACTCAAGAAGAACAAAGTGGGAGACCTCTCACTACTTGATTTTAGAACCTATTATACTGCCACGGTAGTCAAAACAGCCTGGTACTGGTACAACAACAGATACGTAGACCAATGGAACAGAGTTGAGAATCCAGACATAAATTCATCCACCTATGAGCAGCTGATATTTGACAAAGGCCCAAAGTCCGTTAATTGGGGAAAAGACAGTCTCTTTAACAAATGGTGCTGGCATAACTGGATATCCGTCTGCAAAAAACTAAAACAAGACCCATACCTCACACCATGCACAAAAACTAAGTCAAAATGGATCAAAGAGTTAAATATAAAATAAAAAATGATAAAGATCATGGAAGATAAAATAGGGACAATGCTAGGAGCCCTAATACATGAACAAAATACGAACCATAAGTAACAATGCACAGGCACCAGAAGAGAGACTCGATGACTGGGAGCTCCTAAAAATCAAACACTTAGATGCTCATCGAAAGACTTCACCAAGGGTGAGACAGTACGCAATACAGGGGAAACTAGTACAACGTGTACAAGGAAAGGTCATGGAAGCCCCATAGACACATCCAAACTCCCTGAGGGACTGAATTGCTGGGTGGAGGGCTGTGGGGACCATGGTCTGGGGGAACATTAGCTCAATTGGCATAACACAGCTTATAAAAACAATGCTCTACATTCTACCTTGGTGAGTAGTGTCTGGGGTCTTAAGAGCCTGTGAGTGGCCATCTAAGATACTCCACTGGTCTCATCCCTTCAGGAGCAAGGGAGAATGAAGAGAACAGGATACCAGGAAAAGATTAGTCTGAAGGACTAATTGTCCACAGCTACCAAGGCCTCCACCGGACTGAGTCCAGTACAGCTAGATGGTGCCCGGCTACCACCACTGACTGCTCTGACCAGGATCACAACAGAGGGTTCTGGACAGAACTGGAGAAGGATATAGAACATAATTCTAACTCACAAAAAAAAGACCAGATTTCCTGGCCTAAAGGAGACTGGAGAAACTCCGAGACTATGGCCCCCAGGCACCCTTTTAGCTCAGTGGTGAAGTTATCTCTGAGGTTCACTGTTCAGCCTGGGAGTGGACAGCCCCGTAAAACCAAATGAGACTAACGAGGTACGGTAGTCCAGTGACAAGGTATGGAAGGCAGAAGGGGATAGGGAAGCTGGTGATAGGGAACCCAAGGTTGAGTAAAGATATTGTTGATGTATTGTGAGATTGTTAACCATTGTCATAGGGCAACATGTGTACTAACTGTTAAATGAGGAACTGTTTTGTTCTGTAAGCCTTCATCTTAAGTGAGAATAACAGCACAATTGGAAGAGCGTAGTCAACGTCACTGAACTGTGCATGTAGAAATTTTTGAAATGGTGTGTCTTTGGCTATGTGTATTTTCACCAAGAAAAAAGGTTGAGAAGTTAGAGGGTTGACATGTTGTCGGGTTGTTAACCAATGTCATACAACAATGTGTGTACTTCTGTTTCATGAGAAACTATTTGTTCTGTAACTCTTCACCTGAAGTACCAAAAAAAAAAAAAGACTTCACCAAAAGAGTAAAAAGACAGCCTGCAGACTGGGAAAAAATTTTTGTCTATGACAAATCTGATCAGTGCCTAATTTCTAAAATATACAAGACACTGCAGAACCTCAACAGCAAAAAGCAAGCCAATTAAAAAATGGGCAAAGGATATGAACAAGTACTTCACCAAAGAAGATATGCAGGCAGCTAACAGACACATGAAGAAATGCTCACGATCATTAGCAATCAGAGAAATGCAGATGAAAACTACAATGAGATGTCATCTTACCCCAACAAGAGAAGCATGAATCCAGAAAACACAAAATAATAAATGCTGGAGAGGTTGTGGAGAGACTGGAACACTTATACATTGTTGGTGGGAATGTAAAATTATACAATCACTTTGGAAATCAATTTGGAGCTTCCTTAAAAAGCTAGAAATAGAAGTACCATACTATCCAGCTATCCTGCTGTTTGGAATATATCCTAGAGAAATAAGAGCTGTCACACGAATAGATGTATACACACCCCTGTTCATTGCAGCACTGTTCGCAATAGCAAAAAGATGCAAACAACCTAGGTGCCCATCAATGGACGAATGGATAAACAAATCATGGTATATCTACACAGTGGAATACTAGGCAACGATAAAGAACAATGATGAAGCCGTGAAACATCTTATAACATGGAGGAATATGGAGAGCATTATGCAGAGTGAATTTAGTCAGTCACAGAAGGACAAATATTGTATAAGATCACTATTATAAGAACTCCAGGAAAGATTTAAACACAGAAGAAAATATTCTTTGATGGTTACGAGGGTAGGGAGGGAGGGTGAGGGTTATTTACTAACTAGGTAGTAGATAAGAATTATCTTAGGTGAAGGGAAGGACAGCACACACTACAGGGCAAGTCAGCACAACTGGACTAAACCAAAGCTAAGAAGTTTCCTGAATACAGTCAAACACTTAGAGGGACAGAGTAGCAGAGGTAGGGGTCTGGGGACCACGCTTTCAGGGGACATCTAGGTCAACTGGCATAACAAAGCTTATTAAGAAAATGTTCTGCATCATACTTTAGTGAGTGGTGACTGGGGTCTTAAAAACTTGCAAGCAGTCATCTAAGATACATCAGTTGGTTTCAACCACCTGGAGTAAAGGAGAATGAAGAACACCAAAGACACAGGGAAAGTATTGGCCCTAGAGAGAGAAAGGGCCACATAAACCAGAGACTTCATCAGCCTGAGACCAGAAGAACTGGATGGTGCCCGGCTACTACCAATGACTGCCCGGACAGGGAACACAACAGAGAGTCCCTGATGGAGCAGGAGAAAGGTGGGGTGCAGAACTCAAATTCTAGTAAGAAGACCAGACTTAATGGTCTGAATAAGACTGGAGGAACCCCGGAAAGCATGGCCCCCGGATTCTATATCAGCCCAGAACTAAAATAATTTCCCGAAGCCAATTCTTCAGACAAGGATTGGACTGGTCTGTGGGTCATAAAGTGGTACTCGTAAGGAGTGTGCCTCTTAGCTCAAGAAGATACAAGAGACTAAATGGGCAGCTTCTGTCCAGAGGTGAGATGGGAAGGCAGAGAGGGTCAGGAGCTGGTTGAATGGACACGGGAAATCAGGGGTGGAAAGGAGGAGTGTGCTGTCACAGTATGGGTAGAGCAATTAGGGTCACATAACAATGTATATGTAAATTTTTGTGTGGGAGACTAACTTGAAATGTAAACTTCATTTAAACTACAACAATAAAGAAGAAGAAAAGAAAAGATGCATTGCCTTTGGCAAATCTGCTGCAAAAATCTCTTTGAAGTGTTGAAAAGCAAAGATGGCACCTTGAAAGGTAAGGTGAGCCTTACCCAAGCCATGATGTTTTCAGTCGCCTCATGTACGTGTGAAAGCTGGACAGTGAATAAGGAAGACTGAAGAAGAATTGACCCCTTTGAATTGTGGTGTTGAAGAAGAATATTGAATATACCATGGACTGCCAAAATAATGAACAAATCCGTCTTTGAAGAAGTACGACCAGAGTGCTCCTTAGAAGCAAGGATGGCAAGACTACGTGTCACATACTTTGGATGTGTTATCAGGAGGGATCAGTCCTTGGAGAGGGACATCGTGCTTGGTAAAGGAGAGGGTCAGCAAAAAGGAGGAAGACCCTCAATATGATGGATTGATGCAGTGGCTGGAACAATAGGCTTAAGTATAACAATGATTGTGAAGATGGCGCAGAACCATGTAGTGTTCCGTTCTCTTGTACATAGGGTGTCTGTGAGTTGAAACCAACTCAACGGCCCCTAACAACAACAACATCCTCCCCTCCCATTCGATGCCTTATACCCTGTCCATCTCTCTAGGATTGTACTTGCTGTCTTACATTATGATTATCAGCTTATCTGTGGTCTCCATCATTAGCTGCATTCACCATGAGGCATTTATTCATCATTTAATCATCCCTCCCCCATGCAGCACATAGTAGGAATTCAGTCAGTGTGTAATGACTGAATGGATGAATATCCTTGAGCTACGTGAAGATTAGGGGGAAACAAACCTTACCCAGTAATTTCTTCTAACTTTTACTGAGGCTGATTGCAATTTCCTTTTATACGCCTAAAAGACCCCGTGGCATCTCCCTTCCTACTGTCCTCTGAGTGAAGTTCTGGCACCTTAGAAATAAATTGGTCACCTGCAGGAGCTGCCACTGCTGGCTGGCTCATTGACTTTGACCTGAGAATATAGTCAGGTATTTTACTAACAGTATGTTCAAGGGCAGTGGTGGTTCAGTGGTTGAATTCTTGCCTTCCATGTGTTTAAGACCTGGGTTCAATTGCAAGCCAACGCACCTCATGCATAGCCACTACCTATCTGTCAGTGGAAGCTTGCATGTTTCTTTGATACTGAACAGGTTTCAGCAGAGCTTCCAGACTAAGACTGATTAGGAAGAAAGACCTGGCGATCTACTTCCAAAACTCAGCCAATGAAATCCCTGTGGATTACAATGGTCCGATGTCATAGTGCCTGCAGATAACGCACGACTGGGCAGCGTTTTGTTCCATTGTGAATGGGATCGCCATGAGTTGGGGGCTGACTTGACAGCAGCTAACACACCAACCAATAGTATAAGCAGTTCTCGTTATAGAGTATTATGAGGAGTTGGGAAGTTGGGAGAGTACTTACTAGGCATTGGGGTGTTGTCTTCAATCCTCACAGGTATGAGACAAGACTTTATGAAAACTGGTGTCAGACAGTATCAGAGAAGTCACAGTACAATCTTTCCCGGCCACTTCTGAAACGGGACCCAGAAACAAAGCAGATCACTGTCAACTTTAACCCACAGGTAAGTCGGGTGGCAGGACCTCATTTTGGGGTTCCTGAAGAGTTTCGTTTAACTCTGCTGATTTCAGAGGCAATAAGGTGTTTTTGTTCTGCTTTTTTTTAAGAATATGTGAAAGATGCGTAGAAGAATTTGCACCCCGAATTACTCCTGTGGGGTGAATTCTGAGGTCTAGTGCATTCATAAGTTTTCAGGGCTGGAGAAGAATGTGAGCATAGACAGCTGTTTCATAGACAACTACAAAATGCTTTCATTTTCCACAGCAAAGTATCACTGACCACTTAGTACCAAACCTAGTCCAATGGGCCTGTACTGAAAACATACTAAATGTAAAGGCCATGGACTAGACACCAGAGGACCAAGAAGTGTCAGATCCGGGTCCTGCCCTCAAGGAACCCATAATCTAGTTGGGAAGCTAGAACCTAAACATGCAAACATGTGTCTTCATTAGATTGTTGTTGTTACTTGCCATTGAGTCATCTCCCACTCATCCCAACCCCATGTGCAACAGAATGATGTGCTCCCTGGTCCCATGCCATCCTCATGATTGCTGGCGTGCTTGAGTCCGTTGTTGCCTTCCAAAGTAGGGGGCTCATTTCCATCATTATATTGAACAATATTCTGTTGTGATCCATGGGATTTACATTGGATACATTCTGGAAGTAGATCACAAGGCCTTTCTTCCTAGTCTTAGTGTGTAAGCTCTGCTAAAACCTGTCCAATATGGGTGACCCTGCTGGTATTTGACATACTGGTGGCATAGCTTCATAGCATCACGGCAAATGCAGGCCACCACAGTACAGCAAACTGACAGACAAGTGGTGGCTTTATTAGATAGCATATGATAAATCCCAAAGGAGTAGCTTTGGAAATAAGACTCTAGATCAGTGGCTCTCAACTAGAGGTGATTTTGTTCCCCTGGAGATATTTTTGGCTGTTGGGAATGGGATGGGGTGACACTAACATATAGTAGGTAGAAACCAGGGATGCTGCTAAACTTCCTGCAGTGCACCGGACAGCCCCCACAATAAAGAATTATTCAGCCCCAAATTTCAATAGTGCCGAGGTTGAGAAACCATACTCTAGGGAGTCACACAGATGGAAGCTCCATGTGGACTGTAGTGGCCACGAAGAGCTTAATGCTGAGAAAATGATGACTGTTTGTCGTCTTTAGCCGAGATCATTTAGCTAAAAATGTGCATTGGCTACACTGAGCTGAAAGCAGTCACCTACTTCTGCCTTGTGGCATGTTCTCCAGAAATGCACCACAAAACAGAGCTGGAAACCAAGTTGATGGCATATTGGTGACAGCATATTGGTGCCTTTTGAGAAAACTGCAGTTAAGCAGAACATCAGGTCCACCAGGAATCAGAGTCAGCAAAAGGAGTTGGAGGATCCATCTCTTCATGTTGGCAGAACGTGGGTCTGTCTTTAACTCACTGGAACAATTTCCTTAGCACTCACCGTAAGCAATATTGAATATCTGGATTACTAAAGAGAAGAATATCTGAATTACCAAGTAGGCCACAGTCTAGGTGATATAATTGCAGTAATCGAGTCCTTGGTGTAAGGCAGTATGGAAGATGGACCACTCCTCCATACACTCCAAGCAGCACATAGTGGGTGTTCTGTAGGTGTTTGTAGGTTATAGATTGTAGGAGTCCCTGGATGGTGCAAACGGTTAACAAGCTTGGCTGCTAACCAGAGGCTGGAAGGTTGAGTCCACCCAGAGGTACATCGGAAGAAAGGCCTGGTGATCTACTTGTGAAAAATCAGGCATTGAAAGCCCTATGGAGCACAGTTCTAGTCTGACAAACATTGGGTTGCCATGAGTCGGAGTCAACACTATTGTGACTGGTAGGTGACAGAAGAGAAAGGAGGGAGAAGAAAGGAATGGGAGATGAAAAGTAAGAGAGAGGGGATAAGTACCTAAACCATAATATGAGTTGGGGAGGGGACAGCTACAAATACGACAAGGCAAAGGAGCTATAAACACGCCAACATCCAACTTCAAGCAGTGTGGCAATAATTGTGCTGTTGCAGTGAACACTAGCACACACATCAGTCTAGACTGACATGAGCGGAGATTTGCCTCTCGTGGGGCAGGATAAGAGTTGTATGGATTAAAAATTTTTTTATTTAAATTTATGTCGATTATTTCTTTAAATTATTTTAAATGCCCTATTGGGCATTTAAATTATTGTCCAGTTTTATCAGTTGGTATTTCATTGATTCTACAATGAACTTTCTTTTTTTGACATCTTAAAAAACCAAACCAGTTGTCGTTGACCCCAACTTGTGATGACCCCATGCATGCCAGAGTAGAACTGTGCTCCACAGGGTTTTTAATGCAGCTTTTTTGGAAGTAGATCATCAGGCCTTTCATCTGAGGTGCTTCTGGGTGGACTCGAACCTCCAACCTTTTGGTTGGCAGCTGAGTGTGTTAACAATTTGCATCACCCAGGGACTCCTTTTATATCTTAACATCTCTGAAATTCAGTCATATCTTATAATCTATATATAATTTTTTAAAATCTATAATGAGCCACATTTTTTTCCTTTTTCCTTAGTGGTACATAAAATAATAGTAAATTTTACAATTGATGACATCTTAAATTGGATAAAATATGGTGTGACTAACACTACAATAAACATCCTTAGTTCTATTATTGTATCCATTCTCGATTATTTCTTTAGGATAAATGCCTAGAAATGGAATTGCTGGTTAAGAGGTATTCACATTTTGAGGCTTTTCATGTATGTTACCAACTTGTTCTTCAGAAAGATGGCATGCAGTCATTCTGCAAGCAAGATATGATAGTGTTCATTTCTCCAAATCATCTCTAGCTTGATATACTGAAAAAAACTCTATTTTTTAAAATTTGCCTTTATTTGATTACTAGTAAAGTTGAACTTCTTCATGTGTTTATTGCCTGTTTATATTTATTCTGTAAGTTGCTTTTTTATGTCCTCTACTCACTTTCTACTGGAGGTGCTCTCTTTTCCTATGTATTTGTTAGAATATTTGTGAAATATTTTTCATATATTAAGAAGCCTTCAAATGTTTTCGCCCATTTGTCTTTTTACAATATTTATGATTGTTATATGTATCATCTTTTATATAAATTTTTGCTATCTTGCTCTTTGTGGTTTTATGCTTGGAAAGGTCTTTTCCACCTCAAAATCATATGAATAGCCATGCATTATTTTCTTTTAATTTTTTGTTTTCACTTTTTACATTTAAATGTTTAATATCCATCTAGTGTTCATTTCAAAGTAAATTAGGGGACTAAGTTAATTTCCCCCCCGAATGGTTAGCACTTGTCTTAACCCTGACAAGGGAAGAGCTGGCCCGACGCCATTGGAAGGACAGCTAGGAATTCCAGTGGTCAGACTCCATTACCTTTGTTTTTGTTGTGTTTACCTAAGCCAGGTGCTTTTTAGAAGAAAGAGTCTAATTGAAAGGGGTCGGAAAATGATTGTTCTTCGGTAGGCCACATCCTAAGCATAATATCACGAAAAACTCTTTTCTTCTTGTCAGGTATCTTCATATGGTGGGGTGGGCGGAAGGGGATACTCTATGGCTTCACACCTGTCTTGTCACCTATACACATCAGTCCTCACAGCTTTGGTATAAACACAACAGTAAAGAAGCAAGGGAATTAAGACGAGGATGCCTAGAAACCACATCAGAGGCCTCTGTTGTTTCATTGGACCATGTCTTCTTGTTTTCTCATTTCTGCAGTTGCCACCAAACTCAGGGCCCCGCACAAGTTCAATGAGGTCTGGGTGACTTCCATTTCCTGACCTCCTACTCCATGAAAACACAAAGGAAGGCCAGCCAAGGGTAGCAGATATTGTGGGATATTTCAAATGATTATATTTGACAACTAAATGTGGAAGATGACCTTCCTTGGAAATAATACCAGAAGTCTAAATTTGAGGCATCTCATGAATATTTTGGCCCAGGCGAGATGATCCTCCTCCCTTCAGACCACACCCCTCAGTAGGTACTGGCTGGGTCAGCATGAGCCCATCACTTCATCAGCCACATGCCAGCAGTATAGAAGGCAGAGCCCTCCCCTGCTGTCACTGCTGTCTCCATTCTCTGGGGTCCCTCTTCTTGCTCTCCATTGTGATTTGCGGATTTGGTAAAGCTTTCTGCTTTCTGAGTCATCTTCTCCCTGCCTGGTACGCCAGTTTTCCTTCTCGGAGCTTAGGTTTAAGGGACTTGCAGGAGCAAAGGTTAAGAAGGGACCCAGAAGGGATTTGGGGCCCCTTGGGCTTTTCGAGTCATTGTCCGATGTTACAGATTTTCACTGTCACTGAACTACAGCCACATGTGTTGATTCTTTCCTCCAGCTGATTTCAGTGCTGAAAGAAATGAGTTATCTTGAGCCCAGGCAGATGAAGCGCATCCCTGAGATAGCAGCAGCCATGTTCTCCTCCAGGGAATTCTATCGGCAACTGGTGGCTAATTTAGAGTTGATGGCAAACTGGTACAACAAGATTCTGAGAACCCTGCTAGAGGTGGAGTTTCCATTAGTGGAGGATGAGCTGCAGGATATCGATCACCGCCTGAGAGCTGCAGAGGAGACGCTGAACTGGAAAACAGAAGGTAACAGTGCCCTGCCTGGATTTGCGGAGAAATATTGTGTTAAGGGTCTAATAAAGTTGATAAAATTTAAAAAATTTAAAAAAAAAAAGTCACTGTGGAGTCGATTACAACTCATGCTCCACAGTAAATGTCTTATAAAACCCACAAGTATTGAATCGCTCTTTCACAGCAACTAGACTGTTAGCTATGCCACTATAAGCTATTTAAATTAATTATCTTTCTTTTCGGGAGCAGGCATTTGGGATTATGTCATTCAAGTCACCAATAGTATTCATGATCTTGAACAAAGAATTCAGAAAACTAAAGACAATGTGGAGGAGATTCAAAGCATCATGAAAACATGGGTGTCACCAATATTTAAGAGAAAAGATGGGAAAAAAGAATGTCTTCTCTCTCTGGATGATCAGCATGATCGTATGGAAAAATATTACAATCTCATCAAAGAATCGGGCCTTAAGATTCATGCCCTTGTCCAGGTATAACCTCTTCTTAGACACATACCGTGAATATAGGGAAAGCATCGAGAAGTGTGTTTGGGCACAACAGTGATTTGGAAATGAGAAGAATCAATAAGTGCTGTGTCTTCTGTAGGCAGGGACGGAAGTTTATGTTGATAGCAAAAGAACTAAAGATAATATATTGTTGTTATTGTTGGGTCCCGCTAAGTCGATTCCTACTCACAGCAACCCCATGTGACAGAGTAGAGCTGCCTCATAGGGTTTTCTTGGCTGTAATCTTTATGGAAGCAGATCTCTAGATCTGTTTCTCACAGAGCCTACTGGGTGGGTTCCAACCACCAACCTTTTGGTTAGCAGCCCAGCACTCAATGGGTATGCCACCAGAGTGCCTAAAGATAATAGAGTGAAAAGTCATATTCTGGCATCAGTGTGTCAAAATTAATATTCTCTTAATGGTGACACCTCTTAGTTTTCACGTGACTTCAGTCCCACACCAGACCCCAAGTGGATGGAAGGGAATGCCAAGGACAGAGTCCTAAGTTATCCACTGAACTACTTCCCCCACCCCCAACTCTCCCACACAGCCTAGTGTGGTCCCCCAGCATTATCCTCATAATCTCGCTCTACAGAGCCTGAAGAGATGAAGGGTTACCATGGCATCCCTAGCTGTCCTGGGTAAGGAGAAGAACAAATGCAGAGGGCTGTAGATCAGGCACTAAGGCTCTTCCCTGCATTGTGGGGAGGTCAGACTCATGTCCCATCATCAAAGGCTAAAGTTCCATTGTGGGAAAAGAAAAAGGCTATTCGTGGCCACTAGCCCTGACCCTACTGAAGTAGCCATAGGGCAGCATCTGAGAGGTTAATCTCATGCACAAAGTAATGAATCACAATTATTATCTATAGTTTGAAGTTCAATAAAAGTGTTGAGCCTTAAGCAATGATGATGATCAGAAGTTAAGTAAGGGGGATGATTACTGAAATCGTGGATTTGAAATATAAAGAGTTGATAAAGGCTTGATTTATGTTTGACCCCTTCTACTCCAAAATCCAGTAATTCAGTGGGCCTCATGTAGAGCCTAGACATCCATCCGTCCATCCGTCTGTCTGTCCATCCATCCATCCATCCATCCATCCATCCATCCATCCATTCATCATCCATTATCCATTAGCTATGTTTCCAAAACTGTCCTAGACACTATAGTGAATACCAAGGAAATGCAAGATATGTTGTTGTCATGTGCTGTTGAGTCACTTCCAACTCCTACTTTTAAGTAAAATAAAATCAAGAGGCAAGAAACTACTTAAGATTTTGAAAGTTGAAAAATTATCTACATATCCACCTATCTTATCTGCCTACCTAGCCTATCTACCTGCCTATCCATCTATGTATCTCTGTTATCTATCTATCTAATGACAAATTCTCAAAACTATGCACGTGAAGGTTGTAATGAGAGAAAATTCAGAGAATTCAATTGCTTAATCAGTGAGAAAAAAGCAGTGACCTGGAAAAAATATATATGCTTTAACATTTTAGTTGTCCAGAGGTCAAGAAGGAAATAATCAAAAATAGCCTTAAGCCAAAATAATTGTCATTAAGTGTTGCTCTAAAAGTGCAGACACTTTAGTAATAACTCCTATCGGAACATCGTAATAGTAGCTCACATTTATTTAGGGTCTACCGTCTGCCAAGCACTCTGCCAAGCACTATTCTAAGCACTGTGCATGTATTAGTTCATTTGATCCTGATAAAAATTATAGGCACTCTCATTCCCATTTTATTGATGAAGAAACCAAGGCACAGAGGGGTGAAATTAATTGCCTAATGTTCTACAGCTTGGTTTTTTAAAGTGGTATATACTCAGTAATTTTCTTTGTCACTAGATGTCCTTCTATAATATCATGCATAACATTTAATTGTATGAATACACTATGACTTGACTAACTCATTCCGTTATTGGATATTTAGGTAGAGCTGGTTATTCATTTATTAAATGAAGTATATATGCAGACAGTACAATGTACAGACATTAAGTGTATATACAGTTCAATGGATTATGACAAATATATACTCATATAACTACCACGATGATTAAAACACAGAACACCATAATCACCCTAGAAAGCTACCTCGTAAAACTTTCTAATCAAGTCACCCCATCCTACCACCAATCCTAGACAATCACTGATTGGATCTTGTAACTATAGGGTAGGTTTGTCTTTACTAGAATTTCATATAAAGGGAATTATGTAGTATGTACTCTTTTGTGTCTACCTTTTTTTTTTTTTTGTTTTTTTTTACTTAGCATAATGTTTTTGAGAGTCATCCATATTGTTACATCTACTAGGAGTTTCTTTCTTTTTATCGCTGAGTACTGTTCCATTGTATGACTATAACATAATTCATTCATCCATTCCCCCCGTTGATAGTCTTTTTAGTTGTTTCTCATTTTTGGCTATTATAAATAAAGCTGTTCAGTACGTTTTTGTACAAGTCTTTCCATGGACACGTTTTCATTTCTCTTGAGAACTGGTGGGTCATAGATAACACATATGTTTAGTTTTGTAAGTGATTGCCCAGCAGTTTTCCAAAATGGTTGTATAATTTTACACTCCCACTAGCGATGTAATAAAGTTCAGGTGCTTCATCTCTTCATTGTATTTTGGTGCTGTCATTCTTTTTAGTTTCAACCATTTGAGTGGGAGTGTGGTGGTATTCCATGGAGGTTTTAATGTATCTGTATCTGGTGACTTGTAAAAGGTATCGTTTTGTTAATTTTATTTTTCAGCTAGTATATAAAAGTGCAATTGATTTTTGCATATTGATATTATAGTCTATGACCTTACTAAATTTATTAATTTGATAGTTATTTTATAGATTTCTTATGGTTATCTATATAAACAATCATCTCATTTGCAAATAGAGACAATTTTACTTCTTCCTTTCCAATCTTTATGTTTTCTACTTCTTTTTCTTGCCTTATTACTCTGGCTAGGACCTCTAGTACAGTGTTGACTAGAAGTTGTAAGAGTGCACACTCACGCCTCAATTCTAATCATAGAGGGAAACCTTTAGTAATTCGCTATTAAGTTTAATGTTAGCTGTAAGTTTTTTGGATGTTCTTCATCAGGTTGAGGTAGTTTCCTTCTCTTTCTAGCTGGCTAAGAGTTTTTATTATAAATGGCTGTTGAATTTTATAAAATTATTTTTCTGTACGTCCAATGTTCATTGCTGTGTCTTGGTTAAGATCAGAAACCCAAGCTATTTATTCTCACCAAACAGAGAATTCAAACAAATGTGTTTCTTAGATGACAGTAGATTTGAAATAGTAAATAAAGGCGGAAGGTGTAGATAGCTGTATTGATAGCCTGACAATAGGGAGAGAGAGAAAAGCTATACGAAACAGTCATAAAAACTAAAAGTTATTTGATTAGAGGCAAATGGATATATACATTTCAATGACACCTGAAAGTAGCTCTGTATTGTCACTGTGCTGTGATTTGCATGATGATGAAAAATCATTAAGGAAAAAAATCATTAAAGAAAAATCTTAAATCTGCTTAGGAAGGAAAGGAGTAAATAATGCATTTTAGAAATGTTTGAGTTCTGCCACTTAAAGGCAGGATCATGGTATTGTTTCAGTCCAGGGGCGCTATTTATAACACGGTGATGTTTCATAAAGGAGTAAATGTCAATTAACTAGAAAAGTTACTTCTGCAAGTTATTCCATTTTCTGAAAATACTATATAAAGGGAAAGTTATGGTTAAAAAGTCTTAATAATGAAAATGATTAGGAGTAAATAAGATGTCTAAATTTGCCAAAGCTGAGCATTTAGGCTCCCTCTTTTGAAGATCAAATCCTGTCACTGTGGTGATGCTCCACCAGGTCAGGGACTGTATCCTGTAAAAGAGAAGGAGAAGAGAGAAAACATACATATTTGTTTATGTGTGAGTATGTGTTTTCTAAATCACACTCAGTGTGATAAAGGCTTTTAGTTAATACTAAATGCCAACAGCGAAACACACCAGCTCACCTCTGAGGATTACCAGGAAATGCTTTACTTCTTTAAACCCCAAATTTATTAGAAACCTTGAATCATGCTATTCTGTTACCCTCAGTATTGTTCCCACTGCCCACCCTGACCTCCTCTCTGGCTCAGCTTCCTCTATAGTCCGTCAGTCAGAAGCACATGACACTATGTCCATCTGCATTGCTTCTGAGAAGTAGACTGACCCCAAAATCCTCCCTCAAGGACAGGATGGGACCCCTGTTCCCTACAGGGACTGTCTCTGTCTTCTTTCAATCAATGGTTATACCCATTTAAACAGGATGGATTTGATATACATGTAGTAGCAAATTCTATACAAGAACGCTTTTTTCTCTTTGTGTTTTCATTCCCATTAATGATGACTAGACCCATTCTTTCTCATTATTAAACATCCTTCTTTCTTTCTTTTGTAGGAAAACCTGGGTCTGTTTTCAGCAGACCCAACCTCCCATATCTGGAAGACCTATGTTAACTACATTGATGATATGTTGCTGGATGGATTCTTTTTTGCCATTGAGTGCTCCCTTAAGTATCTCCTGGAAAATACTGGTACATTCTACCTTATGAATGTGGGTTATTATTGGAAAGATAACAGTATCTGTTGAGTGAAACTAAAGTGCAATTGAGTGCTCTGCGACTTTCCCCAAAGCGTTGTATGGACAGGGACTTTTTGTGAATGATACACAGTAAAACAGCAAAAGTATTGCGTTTTTAAACTGCTCAAAGGGAAAAGACTTCTGACTTAAAAAAAAAAAAAAGGTGATAAACAGGCTCTAAGATAATGAAGCCCATGGCAAATGCAAAAAAAGAAAAAGGCTAATTCAGTCTAAATCAAGCTTCGGTATAGAGGATTGACTAAGGTGGAGCCACAGGAAGCACAGTCAGTAATGGAAGCTTCATCTGGACACGACTCATGGCATTGGGGGTGGGGGCGTTCTGTGCCTTCAAGCTTCATGTACTTTTCCTCTGTAGAGTTTTGAGAACACAGGGAGGTTTGTGGTAGCCAGGCTAAGTGGAAGAAACAGAAGTTTTTTATGTAAAAAAGAGTGAGACAAGCAGCAGGGGAGGAGGTGGCTTTCAGAAGGAAAAGGAATGTCAAGAAGGGAATGGGCATTCTCTGAAGCTGTTAAACGATAATTAAGGGCTTTGAATTCATGATGGGTAAGCTGGGGTAAAGTGCACAGAGTCAAAGATATCATGTGTTTGTTGTTAGCTGCCGCCAAGTCAGCACCTGACTCATGGTGACCCCTCTGCACAATGGGATTGTACCATTGTGATCCATAGGGTTTTCATTGGCTGATTTTTTGGAAGTAGTTCCTAATCTGTCTTATTCTAGAAACTCTACTGAAACCTCTTCAACACCAGAGCAACACATAAGCCTCCACCGACAGATGGGTGGTGGCTGTGCTTGAGGGCCATTGGCCAGGTCCCCTCTGTGGAAGGTGAGAATTCTACCACTGAACCACTACTCCCCCCCCCCCCCCACACACACACACACTCCAAAAATATACTAAGGGCTAAACTTGGCTAATGAGTGATGTGATGGAAAGGGGAGAAGAGTTCAGGACTTGAAGTTGAATTAAACGTTCACATTCTGATAAATTCTGAAGAGCTTAGCAAAGGCCATATTAGAGGAGTAGTCAAAATGGAAAGGCAGAGGTGAATATTTTGAAAGCAGAGGATGAAGCTGAGGTGAGAATTTAAGACATCAAGTTCAACCCAAGGAAATAAACCAGACACAGAGTCAAAATAGGTAGGCAAAGGTCCAGATATCCAGCCCATAAAAGAGGGCACTGCAGAAGCCTAGGGCTGGTAATGGAGAGGGGCACGGCCCAGGGGCTGGTGTGACCAGATAGGTGGATGACCGAGGAGAGACTGGTCTTTGTTTGCAGGGTGCAAGGGTGCTCCAAATCAAGAGGATCTGCCCGCAGGAACTTGGGCCTCCAGCATAGTCAGCAAGTTGGAGGATCATCTTCTAGAGCTTGGGGCAAGTAACGAGTGGGGCATAGAACACAAGCACTAAGACCTAAGCAGGTTCCTAGGAAATATCCATGGTGCTCACCAGAGCGAGTGGACCAACCTCTTCTGATGCTGGAAACCCCAGGCCCTCATCACTCAGCCCTCTTCTAGAGGATGCAGGAAGACGCTTCACCGTACCTAGGTGCAGGCCATGCAGAGATGGCCCTTAAATTTGGTGATTCCACCCCTGACAGTGGCTCAGGCTCTGCTGACCTGGGCTGCCTGGTATGTCCCTTCTCCTGCTCTAGTGGAAAGGAGAGACTGAGAGCAGGGGGATGGGGATGGGGATGGGAGTATTTCTGCAATATTGCCCAAGTTTTTTCCCTCCATGGAAATGTGAGCACGCTTTCCTCACGTTAAAGAGGTGTTTCAAGTTCTCCTTTGAGTGGACAGGAGCTGGGATTAGCAGCTGGCTGAGTTAAGGGGCTATAGTAACATGAAAAAGGCACTGGTTACTGAGGGAGGGTGCAGGAGCCTAGAGTAGCTTCTGAGAAGATGAACGTCACTGTGACACTTTGCCGTAGCCCAGCTGGCTGGCTTTATCTTCCCATCCTCCCCTTACCTTCCCTGCCTCTGGTCTTCAGCCAAACCACAGCTGACACTGATCTCTCTGTCATCTCTTGGAGTCCAAACCCTGCTTAGGTTAAATGCTACCCACTCAGCCCGCAATGGTGTTCCCCCTCTTTACTCCTACAGTGACTTACACCATAGTTTTGGAACCAGGACGGTCTGCTTTGTACGGTAATTACATTGGTGTTGCATCTAATGTAGGGATTAGGTTCTCAAGTCAGCACATAGGGCAAAAATTTCTCAAGAGAGTGAAACTATTCTTGAAAATCCTTGAAGTCCTGTAAACTATATGCAATCCTATCTATGAATTTGTAAACATAGATATATAGTAATGCAGCGTATATCACGGCTACATACGCAAACTGTAATTTTACAGTTCTGTTATGTTTTTACAGTTCTATGATAGTACTGTAATTCCTGTGTTATTGGTAAATTTGCATTCCCTTAGGTTAAATAGGTGCTTCAGTGGCAGAATTCTTGCCTTCGATGCAGAAGACCAGGGTTCAATTCCTGGCCCGTGCATCTCAAGCACCCATGCATCTGTCAGTGGAGGCTTGCATGTTGCTAAGATGTTGAGCAGGTTTTAGTGGAGCTGCCAGATTAAGATGGACTAAGAAGAAAGGTCTGACAATCTGTTTCTGAAAATCAGCCAATGAAAACCCTATGGATCAAAACGGTCTGAGCAGCAACTAATCATGGGGCTGGCCTAGGACCGGGCAGGGTTTCCTTCTTTTGTGCATGGGGTCACCGTGAGTTGGGGGCTGACTCTATGGCAGTTAACAACAACAAATTAAATATAGTTTTCATGAGACTCTGCTGAGTCCAATAATACAAATCTATCCTCCTACAGTTTTTTAATTTGGGGAAAAAGGCTAAGCTTTGGTAATAAAAACTCCATCAGGAATGTAGCTTAAAGGGCAAAGAAGTCTACCCCCCAAGTAAGAGTCCAAGGTGAATATTCCAGGTTGGTGGGCAGTTTCCTTCCATTCAGTGCCTCCACTGCAGTTGAGCTGGGTCAGTGGCACATCCAGGCTGTCATCTGTGGGAGAGAAAAGAGAGAGTGTGAAGGAGGCTCACCTGCTGTCTCAGGAGCCCAGCCCAGAGTGGCACAGGTCTTTCTTACCACATTCCTCCAGTGAGGGAATCGCATTTTCACACCTAACTGCAAGCAAAACCAGAAACCAGCTGTCGTGGAGTCAACTCCAACTCATGGTGACCCCACGTGTGTCAGAGTAGAACTATGCCCCATCGGGTCTTCAGTGGCTGATTTTTCGGAGGTAGATCGCCAGACTTTTCCTTCCAAGGTGACTCAGGGTAGACTCGAACTTCAAACCTTTTGATAACAGCCAAGTGTGTTAACTGTTGGCACAACTCCTTAACTGCAAGTAGGGCTGGGAAATTCAGTCATATGTCCACTTATAACTGCATTTCTAGGGAAGAAGTGGTGATGGGTTGCGTTGAAGTCTTTGCCACCTGCAATATCCAGCACGTAATAGTCTCCTAAATATTTCTACAATCAAATAAAAGGATACGTGGAAATACATGGTTATTGGTAAAAGTTTAAGCATTTATCTTGTACTTAAAACATCTTATTCCATGTATTTTGATTTAAATTTAACAAAGCAAGTAGGTCTAGCAAGTAATCAGAGATTTGTCAATTATTTATATTGCTTTTAAAATTTTAATCACTACTGTACTACAAAATTAAAATAAATTCTGTTTTTATAGAAAAAGAGCAGAACTGGCAGGACTGTAGCTTCTATTTGTTTTTCATGCCTAAGCAACCATTGAGGAACCCTGGTGGCACAGTGGTTAAGCACACAGCTGCTAACCGAAAGGTTGGTGGTTCGAACCCACCTGTTGCTCTGCGGAAGAAAGATGTGACAGTCTGCTTCCATAAAGATTACAGTCTTGGAAACCTTATGAGGCAATTCTGCTCTTTCTACAGGGTCACTTGGAGTTGGAATCGACTTGACAGCAAATTTTTTTTTTTTTTTAAACAGCTATTGACAAGCATATAGGAAACCTGGTGGCGCAGTGGTTAAAGTGCTTGGCTGCTAACCTAAAGGTCTACAGTTCAAACCCACCAGCCACTCCGTGTGAGAAAGATGTGGCAGTCTGCTTATATACCAATTTACAGCCTTGGAAACCCTGTGGGGCAGTTCTACTCTGTCCTATAGGATCACTGTGAGTAACAATGGACTCTTCCGCGGTGGGTTTGTTTTTTGTTTTTTGTTTTATTAACAAGCATACCCCCATTCACCTATTGGCTGCCGGTGGAATTGCATGGTTTGTGTCTAGGAAGCAATCAGCTGGTTCTAAGAAACTGGCTTTCAGAATCAGCCTTTTCTCAACCAGAGGCTATTCTGCCCCCAGGTGGCATTTGGGAAGGTGGAAGGGGGCTGGTGTGGGTTTCTCAGTCTCTGGGACATACTCCCTGAGGACAGGGAGAATAAATCTGCAGTGCCAGGACAGCCCAGCACCAAACTTGGCCTACCCCAAATGTTTATGGTTCCTTATTGAGAAACACTGCAAGACACCTTTTCTGGGGTGTTAGAAAATTGCACATTTCCATTTTCCTACACCCAAGGAAAGAAATGCTTTTGGTGCTTTTAAAACCATATTGCACTTTGCTTTACTGTTCTTCTTTTTCGTATTTGTTTTTTAACTTGTTTTTCAGAAAGTAAGGCTGGAATCACCCCAATATTTGAAGCACAACTGAGCTTAGCTATCCCAGAATTAGTTTTCTGCCCCTCCCTGGAGTCTGGAGTGAAAGGAGGCCTTTATGACATTGTTGAAGGTCTTCTCATGAGCATTTTTGGGATATCATCTCTGGTGCCACGGCTCGCCCCACAAAACCACGCCCCTCACTATCAGGTATAGAGCCTACAGCCATCCTGCCCGCCTGGGGAATCTGGAACCTCATGGCAGGCGCAGGTGTAACCCTGCCTGTTGTTCTCTTGCCCGCCAGGTTGATATGGAGGGCAGGGCTGAGCTGGCAAGCATGAGGAGTGTGCTCCTGGAGAGGATCCAGAACATGATGGCCCTCTGCCGCGCCTACCGGAACACCTTCAGCCAATACTCCTACCTCTACGTGGAGGACTGTAAGGAGATCCTGGGTCAGTTTCTGTTGTGTGGGCATGTCCTCACACCTGACGAGACTGAAGCCCATGCAGAAGATGGCATCCCAGAGAACCCTCCCCTCCTCCATCAGTTCAAAGTCCAGATTGACTCCTATGAAAAACTCTATGAAGAGGTGTGCAGGCTGGAGCCCATCAGGGTGTTGGACTGCTGGATGAAGATTGATGTGCGGCCCTTTAAAGCATCGCTGCTGAATATCATTAAGAGGTGGAGCCTCATGTTTAAACAGCACCTGGCTGACTATGTCACTAACAGGTAAGGCAATTGTTATATCTCCCTGAGACCATCCCAGCCTGCCATCAGTACCATGCTTTCAATCTTCTTCATATTTCTCCCATGAGTTAGTTGGTTAAATTAAAACAGCTGGTTAGTTTCTAGGCTTTTCAACACCACCAGTAACTCTCTCCTGCCCTTTCCTTTGTTCTCCAAATGAGGCCTCTTTATGTTTCATTGTCCACTTAGTGCCCAGGGTGGGAAAGGCACTCAGTATGTGGTAAATAATGTTAGCTACAATACCAGCAGATCCATCTGCGCTTCACGACTCTCACTGTGAAATCTCCTTCAGCCTTGGAAGCAGAGGGGGTCTAAGGGGGTCTCTTAGATTTTATTTCTACCACTTACTCCTTGTCTCAGATTATCCAGCTGCACAATGTAGAAGCCTCTAAATCCCCACCCTCCTGAGCACCCATCGATGCCATTCTAGCCACGTGACAGGCTGGATCTGAAATTCTGTCTATCCTGGGGTAGACCTAGACTATTCAGCCCAGCACTAGGCTCTTTAGTCCAGAGGATCATCAGCAATAATCAAGGTGCTTAGCAATCCCTCAGTCACTTCCCAGCAGGTCAGCCACCATCAGAATCTGTGCTCCTGGGCTAGCCCCCAATCTATGGGGAAGTCATTGTCCCTCCATTCATTTATGACCTTTTGATGTGCCTGCTGATGCTGCAGCGTGGCCTCCCTGCGGTCCCCCCCAGCCCCCAGACTTGGGTGCTGGCCTTCTTTAGTGCTGCAGCCACACTGCTCAGGTCAGGTGCACCTTCTGCTGTGAACCAGCATGGGAATGGCTAAACCGAGGGTTTATCTCTCTACACATAAACTCCAAGAGACTTTGCAAAGGTGAATGTCTTAGTTATCTAGTGCTGCTATAACAGAAATACCACAAGTGGATGGCTTTAACAAAGAGAAACTTATTTTCTCACAGTCTAGTATGCTAGAAGTCCAAATTTAGGGTGTCATCTCCAGGGGAAGGCTTTCTCTCTCTGTTGGCTCTGGAGGAAGGTCCTTTTCATCAATCTTCCCCTGGACTAGGAGCTTCTCAGCACAGGGACCCCAGGTCCAAAGGACATGCTCTTCTCCCGGCTCTGCTTTCTTGATGGTATGAAGTCCCCTGTCTATCTGCTTGCTTCTGTCTTTTATATCCCAAAAGAAACTGGCTTAAGACACAATCCAATCTTGTAGATTGAGTCCTGCCTCATTAATATAACTGCCATCTATCCCCCCGCCTCAGTAACATCCTAGAGGTAGGATTTACAACACATAGGAAAATCATATCAGATGACAAATGGTGGACAATCACACAATACAGGAATCATGGCCTAGGCAAATTGATACACATATTTTTTGGGGACACGATTCAGTCCATGACAGCGAGGCTCCACTACTCTAGAAAACCCCATGAAAGCATTGTGGAGATACTCTAAATTGGTCTGCTCAGGTGTTCTTTAAGAAGAAGCCAGATTTTCACGTTCGTGAAGCCTTTTACTCACTGAGTGAACTGAGGGCAAGAGTGAAGTGTGGCGGGAGGTGGGAGTGACAGTGATGTTTGGAATGGAGCACAGTTGAGGGGACAGTTGCTCTGTGGACCCCTCCATTGGTAGCTCTGGTAATCCAAGAGCATGGGGGTATAGTGGCAGCAGCTGTCATGGACGTAACCAGGTCAAGCTTAGAAGATCTAATGGTGTAATACATTGAACGGGTAGTAGAGCAGCTAATACACCTGAGTTCTTGCCCTTGAAGCCCTATTTAATTATGTCTAAAAGAAGAAGATGCTACTAGATTCCTCTGAGGTGCCTTCCAGCTTTAACAGTCAGTGATTTCATAGACCTGGCTCTTTTGTTACACTTTGGGAGACAGTTTTATTGAGGATTAGAGAAAACAGAAATAATAAGAATAGCGTTGTTTCTATTGTTAGTTGCCACGCAGTCACCTCCGACTCGTGGCGACTTTATGACTTCATGTAGAAGAGAACAAAACATTGCCTGGCCATGCTCCACCCTCAGGATCCTTGATATCTTTTAGTCCATTGTTGAGGCTGCTGAGTCAGTTCATCTCATGAGGGTTTCCCTTGTTTTCCATGACCTTTTACTTTACCAAATGTGATGTCCCTTTGTAGAGATTGGTCTTCCCTGATGATTTGTTCAAAGTAGCAAGATGAAGTCTTGCCATCCTCGCTTCTAAGGAGCATTCTGGTTTTATTTCTTCTGAGACTGATTTGTTTGTTCTTCTGGTAATCTATGGCATATTCAGTATTCTTCACCAACACCACAATTCAAGTGCGTCAATTCTTCTTCAGGCTTCCTTTTTCATTGTCCAGCTTTCCCATGTATATGAGGCTATCAAAAAAGAACATAGCTTGGGTCAGGTGCATCTTAGTCATCAGAGTGACATCTTAGCTTTTTAGAACTTAAAAGAAGTCTTTAGCAGCAGATTTACCCAATGCAATATATTGTTTGATTTTTCTTTCTTTTTTTTTGAACATCTATTAGACATTTTAGTGGCATTAAAGAATTATTGCTAAATGTTCAAGTGTGGTAAGTTTTGGGATTAGGAGTCCTTATCTTGAAGGGATATATCTTTAATTATTACAGAACCAATTAAAGGATGCTGAGATCTGTTTAGGGCCCCTGGTGTCACAGTGGTCAAGCGCTTGGCTGCTAACCAAAATGGTTGACAGCTCAAACCCAACAGTCCTTCTGCAGAAGAAAAATGAGGCAGTCAGCTTCCATAAAGATTTACAGCCTTGGGAATCCTATGGGGGCAGTTCCCTCCGCCTCATAGGGTTGCTATGAATTGGAATCGAGTGGACGTCCATGGGTTTGGTGCTTTGGTTTTGAGATCTGTTTGAAATTATCACAGAAAGGATTAAGATGGATCACGGGTTGCTGGTGGTCAGGGCTGCATACCATTCATTAATTGTGCTATTCTGTGGACTGTTGTGTATGTTCAAAGTTGTTCCTAATTCAATAGCAAAAAATGGGATTTGGCAAGGTCTGATTCCGCCTCTCTTCCTGTCTCACCCTAAATCTCCTCCTGGGCTGGCCTCAAAATTTGGAGAGCATTCATGACCAAGTCATGCCTGTTCCCTGCAAAAAAAAAAAGGCCAGACAAGGGGAAACGCTTTAATGGGAGTCCCGCGGGGGGTGTCGTGCTCCTCAAAGATTCAGCAACTTGTTACCCTTGTGCATGCCGCAAAGGATGACCTGGAGGCCAGCCGGCGTGTTTCGGAGCCACACCCAGCCGTGCTGTGTTTGCACTTGATGTTGCTCATCTTATACTAGCTCTGCACACTTTGCCTAGGGACCTGGGGCTGGAGCTGCCTGCCCCTGGCAGCGCCACCCACCTCCTGGCTGGGCTCCACAGGCACCCCAAAGACCCAGCCAAGGAAGCCACGTCCAGCCGTAAGTCATGCTGTCTTTATCTGATTTCTTGACTGCTGCTTCCGTGGACATTCATTGTTGATCCAAGTGAATAAAATCATTGACAGCTTCAGTTTCTTCTCCATTTATCAGGATGTTGTTCACCCGTCCATTTGTGAGGATTTCCATTTTCTTTACTGCTCAGGCATAGCTTCTGGCATCATAGCATCATTGTAGCATGTGAGCCACCACAATACGAAAAACTACAATGTGCCCTGTAATTATGTGAGTTCTACCTTCCCTTAATAGATCAGGATTAATCTCATTTTGTCACACGTCTTGTATACTTCATTTATTGCCAGAGGTCCAATCCTCTTTTATCTTCTAAACTCTCATCCCATGCAGCTCTTTCCATCCTATAATCTGACTCAAACAGTTAACACACTCAGCTGCTAACAGAGGTTACAGGTTTGAGTCCACCCAGAGGCACCTTGGAAGAAAGGCCTGGCAATCTACTTCCAAAAAAATCATCTGTTGAAAACTCTGTGTGCACAGTTGTACTCTGACACACATGGGGTCACCATGAGTGGGAGCAGACTCAACAGCAACTGGAGTGGTAAATCTGACTCCACCCTGCCTCCACCCTCTTGAAGCTTTGTGGGCACCCTTCCACGGGAACTCAGTATCCTTCAGCAGCAAATGCCCAGCATTACCTACATCTCCTCTCATCCTCTTTTGCTCTAAATAAAATGTGGTTCTCCCCTAGGACAGTGCTTCCCCTGCAGCCTTCCCAAGAGGAGACTGACTTTTCTCCTGTATCCCGCAGACTACTGGGCCTGGAGGTCAGTAAGGGGTCCATGCTCTTCATCGCAGCTTCCAAGTCATTTCACCTTCATCCTGCTGCAAAATCCCCAGCTCCTTGGAAGCAAATTCTATCAGACTCTACCAACTGCTACTTGTCCATGCTCTAGCCAGCTATCAAACTGTTCACCCTCCTCCCCATCATTACGGATTTTGTCATCTGCCTCACGGTCTTCCTCTCCCACCCTTCTCCTGGTCCTCATCATCAGTGATGCCAGCACCCACACAGAGTATCCCCTACACCCTGGCTTCTTAGGCTCTTGACCTCCTCGTTCCAGTGTCCTCTTCCTCTGCCATACCTCTGCTGCCTACTTCCACACTATGCTCTAGGTGGGGCAGAGGAAAAGATGTGGCAGTAATTGCTTACCCTTCAGAATCTCAGATTTAAACATTCCATTTTCTGACCACCACCTGGTATCTTACTTGGCAGCCCTGTTTGCAGGATTCTTCAGGCCCATTGGGATTTCCAATTCATTGCTTCCACCGCTGTCTCAGTGTCTGTCACCCTTGTTCCTCATTCCCTCCCCTTCCCACCCTGTAAGACCCTGACTCTGTTTAAACTGAGTGCTCCACACCTGTACCTGAGCAATTCGTCTTTGATGAAGGCAAAACAGAGCATTCTTCTGACCAGTTCACATTAGATTTATGACTGTAAAGTTCAAGTAGGCCCTTGGTGCTGCCTGTAGCTTCTCCAGATTTTTCTAGACACTTTCCATCTCTCCCTGACTCCTGTTTCCTCTCTTACCTCGAACCTTAAAAACCCTCTCTGCCCTTATGACCTCGCTTCTTATTTCACTGAGAATTAGAAGCAGTCACAAGAGAACCGATTCACCTTTTAACCCACCGGCCTACCACCCTGAAGCATTTGAAGCCATATGCTCAGCTAACCTCGCCTCTGACCCTGGGGGAGCCCTCCCTGCTTTTTCAGCCTCTTTTCCCTCACCAACTCAGGGACTTACCTCCTTAAACGTTCCCAGACTCCAACATTATCCATTTTTTTCATACATCGTCAACAGCAGACTAACATGTTGTAATTTCTGCCATCTTAAAACAGAGAAAAGAGCATGCGCCCACAAGTCATTCCATCTACACCATTTTTGTACTCTCCTTTATCGCAAAATTCCTCAAAGGATGTGTCTAGACGTGTGTTCTTCACTTCTTCAACTTCCGTTCTCTCTAAAAAAAAAATATGAAATATGAAAAGTATACAATTTAGAGAATAATACTAAACCAAATACTTACGTTTGCACTACCCAGCTTCTAAAATGTTATCTGTATTTTAAAATTCCCTTACACCCTTGCCCCTGATAAAATCCTCTCTTTTCTGCCAGACATAACCTCTAATGTAATCCTTCTCATGCTTTTCTTTATGCATGTCTGTGTGTGAGTGTGTGTGTGTGTGTGTGTGTGTGTGTGTGTGTGTGTGTGTGTGTGTGTGTGTGTGTGTGTGTGTGTATCCCTGCATGGCTCAAATGGTTTGCTCTTGGATACTAAGCAAAACGTTGACAGTTTGAATCCGCCCAGTGACACCATCGAAGAAAAGCCTGCAGATCTGCTTCTATGCGATTACAGTCAAGAAAACTCCATGGAGTACAGTCCTACTCTGGAGCACGTGGGGTCGTCATGAGTCAGAATTGACTTGACAGCAATGGGTTTCTATATACGTGGGTTTATATATGGTGGCTCAGTGATTAAGAGCTGCTAACCAAAAGGTCGGCAGTTGGAATCCACCAGGTGCTCCTTGGAAACCCTCTGGGGTAGTTCTACTCTGTCCTGTAGGGTGTCTGTGAGTCAGAATTGGTTTGGTTTTTTGATTATATATATATCTTTGCATTTTAAAACTTTATAAAAATGAAACAATACTGCATACTATATAGTCTTCTGTATTTTGTTTCTTTCATTCAGCATTGACATTCCATTCCACATTGGGAGTATAGCAGTAGTTCGTTTATTTTTCGTGCTGTGGAATATTCTATTATATGAATATACCTCAATTTATGTATCCATTCTGTGGTTGATGAACCTTTGGGTTGTTTCTGATGGCTTGGCTAATATTAACAATGCTGTTATTAGCTCTCTTATACATTATCATGGTGTACATAGACAAGCATTCCTCTAGGGTATAGACCAGGAGTGGAATTGCTGGGTCAAAGAATATGCCTACTGTTACGGACTGAATTGTGTGCCATTCACATGATGCCAAGCCACATGAAGATTGCAGAGGAAGAAGCTGAAAAGAGACAGGGACCTTCCTCCAGAGACTGCAGAGAGAGAAAACCTTCCCCTACAGCCAGCACCCTGAATTTGGACTTCTAATCTCCTAGCTGTGAGAAAATAAATTTCTCTTTGTTAAAGCCACCCACTTGTGGTATTTCTGTTATGGCAGCACTTGATGACCAAGACACCTATAATGCCGAACTGTCTCCAAGGTAGTGACAGGCATGTGCGAAGTTCCTTAGCCCCACATCCTCTTGCCATTCCAGTGAGAGTTTAGTGGAGTCTCATTGTGACGAAGGTTTTGTTTTGCTGCGATTACTAATGCTCATCTCTTCATGTTTTGGTGAGTCATCGTGATTCTTCTTCTGTGGAATGTCTGGTTCATATCTATTATCCATTTTTCTATTGAGCTGTTTAATTTTTTTGTTTTGATTTTTTAATAGTTACTTATTCTATATTTAATTTTTTACCATTGTATGAATTGCAAAATAACCACTCATTTTGTGGCCTGTATTTTCACTCCATTTATGGTGAATTTTTTTAAACATTCCAAAGATTTTTATTCTTGAGAATATTTTATTCTTTTAAAAATCACTTTATTTATGTATATATATTTATGCCATAAAATTCCTAATTTTGTGTGTACAGTTCCATGATTTTTAGTAATTTTACAGAGCTGTGCCACCATTGCCACAATTCAATTTTAAAACGTTTCATTTATGGTGTATTTTGATGAGCAGTTCTTAATTTTAATGCAGCCAAATGTGTCAGTCTTCTTTTTGTCTTGTTAAATAAATCCTTTCTGCTCCTGAGATCCTAATGATACTCTCCTGTCTGCTCTTCTAAAAGTTCTAGAGTTTTCTCTTTCACATTTAAGTAGTACCTTATCTGTTGCTACACTAATATGACAAAGTCCTAATTACCATAGCTTTGTAATAACTTTTAATATCTGGCAGGGTGAGTGTCTACTTTGTTCCTTTTCATTAAGAATGTCTCAGTAGATGTGATGGGAAGGCAGAGAGGGTCAGGAGCTGGTTGAATGGACACGGGAAATCAGGGGTGGAAAGGAGGAGTGTGCTGTCACAGTACAGGGAGAGCAACTAGGGTCACATAATAATGTATGTATAAATTTTTGTGTGAGAGACTAACTTGAAATGTGAACTTTCACTTAAACTACAACAATAAAAAAAAGAATGCCTCAATAATTCTCAGCCCCTTTTTCATATAAATTTTAAAAAATTTTAAAAATGTGTACATTTCAAAAATTGCCATTTTAAGCGTACAATTTAGTTATTTACATTTACAATATTGTGAAACCATCACCACTATTTCCAAAGATTTTCATCAGCCCAAACAGAAATGCAGTACTTCTTAAGCAATAACTCCTAGTCCCCTCCTTCCCAAGCCCCTGGTAACCACAGATAAACTTTGGTCTGTATGCATTTGCCTATCCTAGGTGTTTCATAGAAGTGGGATCATATAGTATTTGTCCTTTTGTGCCTGACTTAATTCACTTAACGTAATGTTTTCAAGGTTCATCCATGTCAAGCATGTATCAGAACTTCATTTCTCTTTGTGGCTGAGTAATAGGCCATTGTATGTGTATATCAAAATTTGTTTGTCCATTCATCTGTTGATGGACATTTAGGTTGTTTCCATCTTTTGGCTATTGTGAATAGTGCTGCAGTGGACTTGGTGTATAAATATCTGTTTGAGTCCTTGTTTTCAATTCTTTTGGGTATATACCCAGGAGTGGAACTGCTGGGTCATATGGTAATTCTGTGTTTAACTTTTTGAGGAACTGCTTAACTATTTCCTCAGTTGCTGCACCATTTTATATTCCCATCAGCAGTGCACGAGGGTTCCAGTTTCTCCACATCCTTGCCAAAACATATTTTCTGTTGTTTTTTTTAATAACTGTGGTTTTGATTTACATTCCCCTAATGACATAGGGTCACTATGAGCCAGAATCAACTCCACGGCACACAGCAACCAATGATTAATGATATTGAACATCTTTTTGTGTGCTTGTTGGCCATTTGAATATCTTCTTTGGAGAAATGTCTATTCAAATCCTTTGCCCATTGGGGTGTTTGTCTTTTTGTTGTTGAATTGTAGAATATATAAATTTCAAAATCAGTTTGCAAAAGAAAAAAATATGTTGGGATTTTGCTTATATTTGCAGTGACTGTAGATCAGTTTGGGGAGAACTGATATGTTTATGGTTTTGAGTATTCTTGTCCACGAACATGTTATCTCTCCATTTATTTATGTCTTCTTTAATATCTTCTAATGAAATTTTGTATCATTACCCTTAAAGTACCCAGTACTTTATACTTTTGTTCCTAGTATAAATGATATTTTAAAATCATATTTTCTTTGAAAATGGTATTGATTTTTGTATATTGATTTTTTGGAAACCCTGGGGTGATGTAGTGGTTAAGGGTTCCGCTGCTAACCAAAAGGTCTGCAGTTCGAATCCACCAGGTGTTCCTTGGAAACTCTGTGAGGCCATTCTACTCTGTCCGATGGTTTCGCTAGGAGTTGGAATCCTCTCAGTGGCAATGGGTTATATCGATTTTGTATCCACAACCTTGCTGTGTTAACTTATTAATTCTAATAATTTATCTGTATGCTCTTTTGGATTTTCTACGTACGTAGTCATCAGGTACAAATTATGATAATTTTATTTCTTGTCAACTCTTATGCATTTTATTTCTCTTTCTTCTCTTACCACATTGGCTGGGACTTGCAGTATAATGTTGAATAGAAGTGGTGATGACAGGCATCTTTGTCTTGTTCCTAATCTTAAAGAGGATGCTTTCAGCGTCTCACTATTAAGTATAATGTTTGCTGTGAGTTTTTTAAAAAAATACTCTTTATCTGATTAAAGCAGTTCCCTTCAATTCCTAATTTGCTAAGAGGATTTAACATAAATAGGTTATAATTTTGTCAAGTGTCTTTTCTGCCCCTATTAAAATAATTATATGTTTTAACCTCAGAATGTTAAAGTGGTGAATATATTATTTGATTTCTAATATTAAGCCAACTTAGCATTACTGGTAAACCCAACATGAGGTATTCTCTTTGCCAATATATACATTGTTTGATTCTGTAAATATGTTTAACGTTGCTGCATCTATGTTTATAATTGAGACTGGTCTACAATTTTCCATTCTTAAAATGTTTTGTCTGATTTTGCATTTGTGGTTTTGCTAGCTTCATATGTTAAGTCAGGAAGCAATCCTTGTGTATTCTCTGGAAGAGCTGGTGTGAGATTGGAATTCTCCGATCCTTGGAAGTTTGATTAAAATCTCCTATTGAACCATCTGCGTCTGTTATTTTCTTTGTGGGAAAATTTTCACCTACAATTTTTTTAATGGTTATAGGGATATTATGGTTTCCTGTTCCTCAGTTCCTTACTAAAATAATTTTTAGTAAAATAGTAAGTCTTATTTTAATAGGAATTTAACCATTTAATGTAATCTTCAAATTATTGTCATAAAATTTATAATATATATGTTTACCTATTTAATCTATGCTGAGTCAGTGGTTGTGCTGCCCTTTTCATTCCTGTTAATTTTTGTGTTCTGACTTGATTAATCTTGCCAGAAATTTACAAAGAACAATCTTGTGAATTAATTGATCCTCTTTAATATAATTTGATTTCCATTTCAATGCTTTGTTCTTTTATGAAGGAGCCCTGGTAGTACAATGATTAAAGCACTCGGCTGCTAACCAAAATGTTGGCGGATCAATCCCACTATTGCTTCCCTGGAGAAAAAAACTTGGCAATCTGCTTTCCTGAAGATTTCAGCCTAGGATACCCTATGGAGCAGTTCTTCTCTGTCTATAGGGTCGCTGTGAGTCGGAATCGACTCCAGAGCAAACAACAACATTTTTTATGTTTACTGTTTCTCTTTCTTTGAATTTATTTGCTGTTCTTTTGCTAATTTAAGATGCATTCTTTGCTTATTAATTTTTGAGCTCTTTGTCTTTTGAATGTTAAGATTTAAAGTTATAAATAATTTTACCTGTGTCCCACTAGTTTTAATATGTAGTATTTTCGTTATAATCTAGTTCTAAATATTTTAAAATACCCATTAGATTTGTTTGAATTTTTTGTTAATTTCAAAAATGGGATTTTTCTAGTTACATTTGTGTTATTAATTTCTGACTTAGTTGCACTGTGGTTAGAGAATGTGACCTGTGTAATAGCAAGCTTCTAAATTTGCCAAGGGTGATTTATACACTACAATATACCATATTGTAGTGTATAAAGTTTTTTTAATAAATATCCTGTGCCCATTTGAGGAAACCCTCGTAGTGTAGTGGTTAAGAGCTACAGTTGCTAACCAAAAGGTTGACAGTTCGAATTCACCAGGTGCTCCTTGGAAACCATATGGGGCAGTTCTACTCTGTCCTATAGGGTTGCTATGAGTCGGAATTGATTTGACGGCAGCAGGTTTTTTTGTTGTTGTTGTTGTTTTTTTTTTTTTTTTTTTTTTTTTTTTTTTTTTTTTTGGTGCACGTTTGAAAAGGTTGCGTATTCTATAACACTGGGTGTCATGTTCTGTGCATGTTTATTTGATCA
Source organism: Dugong dugon (assembly GCA_030035585.1). Lineage (NCBI taxonomy): Eukaryota > Metazoa > Chordata > Mammalia > Sirenia > Dugongidae > Dugong > Dugong dugon. Next base: position 62,520,640 of record CM057470.1, read on the forward strand.
AGATTGTTAATTGTGCTATTCAAATCCACTATATCCTCAGTGTCTTTCATTTTTTGTCTGCTTAATTTATCAATTACTGAGAAAATTGGGTTAAAATCATCCACTTTGATGGTCGATTGTCAATTTCTCCTAATTCAGTCAGCTTTGGTTTAATATATTTTAAGGTTATGTTATAATGAGTATAAAGAGTCTGACTTCTTGTATCTTCCTGGCAAATTGAATGTTTTAGGCAAGCATTAATAGCCTAAAATGACGTTATTGCTAATTATATTTCTTCTAGTAGAGTGGTTTTGTCTTATATTAATATAGCTAAACCAGTTTTCTTTTATATGATATTTGCCTGGTGTATCTTTTTTTTTTTTTTTATCCTTTGGTATTCAGCCTTTCTGTGTCCTTATATTAGGAGAAGTTTTTATAATCAGCATAGGACTGCATTTTTTTATCCAGTTGAATAATATTTACCTTTTGACTGAAAAGTTTCATTCATTATTGTCTATTGTACTGTATTTGGATTCACTTTGACCATGTTATTGTGTATTTTCTTTGTGTTCTCCTTCTCCTTCCCCCTCCCCTTCTTGTCTGCTTTTGGGTTGAATATTTTTTACATCTCCTTTTATTTTTCCTTTTTCTTGTTCCATTTTTTGCTCTGCTACCTTGGATGTACTGTTCTAGTGGCTACCATAGCTATTTTAACAAGCATCCTTAACAAGAATAAATTTATCAATATTTTTACTCTTCTTATAACCAATACAAAGACCTTAGAATACATCCATCTTAATTATTCATCCATAGAATTACATTCTCTCATTCCCAGTAATTTTGATCACTCCCTCTTGTTTACTTAAACCCTACAGATTAGACTTTATTTTTATTCATCCAATGGTTATTTAATTTTATCTACATAATTTCCAATATCCTTAGTCATTATGCCTTCCTACATTATGGACTTTCTTCTTGAAAGGATAAACCTGTTGAAAGTTCCTTTAATATAGGGTCTGTAAGTGGAACTCTTTCATTCTTTGTCTGAAATTTTTTAAATTTTGCCCTTGTTCTTGAAAAAGTGGTCTTGTTGATGAGAAAATTCTAGAACAGATTAGTTATTTTTTATGAATCTTTTGAGGTTATAATTCCACTGTATCCTGGCTTTCATTTTTGCTGTTGAGCAATCATCTATCCATCTTAATTTTTTTTTTTTTTTAGAAAAATGTCTTTGCTCTGGAATTAATTTTAAGATTTTTTTTCATTTTTGGTAACCTTCAGTTTCATAATTAAATATCTGTGTGAGGGCTTTTTTAATTTAATTTTATTTTTTGTGAACATATACACAGCAAAGGATACACTGATTCAAAAATTCTGCATGTACAATTCATCAACAGCATTTACATTCTTCAAGTTGTGTAACCATTCTTGCTATCCTTTTCCAAATTATTACACCCCCATTAATGTAAAGTCACCTTCCCCTCAGCTTCTTATCTAACCTTTTGAGATGCTGTTGTCAGTTTGATTCCGCATAGACAAATCTATGAGAGAGCACAATGCTCAAGGCAGACCTACTTTACTAATTAGACTAAATTGTTATTTGGGTCAAGTCAGACTTCCAGGAAAAATTTTGGCTTAAAGTTTAAAGATTATCTCAGGACAATAGTTAATCAGGTATTCATCTAGGCTCAATGGCTGCAGATGGTCTGGATATCACTGAGAATTTTAAATTCTGTTTCATTTTTTACCCCTTTTGATCAGAATTCTTCTACAGCATCTTAGATTAAAACATTCAGGAATAGTAGCTGAGCACCATCCAGTTTTTCTGGTCTCATGGCACAGAAAGCAGATGTTCATGGTGGCATCATTTCCTCTTCCAATTCCTGGCTCTCTTTCTGACTATGTGAGGGCTTTCTTGGTCTTACTTTTCTTTCAATAATTCAAGAAAATTCTCAACCATGATCTCCTCAAGTTGTGCTTCTTCTCCACTCTCTCTGATATCTCCTTCGGGAACTCTTATTAGACTTATTTGAGATCTTCTCACCATACTTTGTATCTTTCAACAACTTTTTGTATTTTTCATTTTTTTATGTCTTTGCACTGCAGTTTGAATAACTTCTCTACTTCCATCATACAACATTTGAATTCCCTCTTTCAGCTTTGTCTAATCTCTTATTTAAGCCATTTATTAAGCTTTAAATTTTAATAACGTTTTTCATTTCTAGATCTTCTACTTGGTTATTTTACAGATTTACTTGCTAAGTTTTATACTTCTTTGTTCCTTGCTCAAATTTTAAGGCTTCTCTTCTGTTTATTTACTTTTAAAGGTTTAGAAAATGTTTATCAGAGGATGATCTTAATAAAACTTTTGAGTTGTCAACTTAAAATGATTGGTTTCTACATACCATATGCCTTAGTTATCTAGTGCTGCTATAATAGAAATAACACAAGTGGATGGCTTCAACAAATGGAATTTATTTTCTCACAGTCTGGTAGGCTAGAAGTCCAAATTCAGGGTGCCAGCTCCAGGGGAAGACTTCCTCTCTGTCAGCTCTGGAGGAAGGTCCTTGTCATCAATCTTCCCCTGGACTAGGAGCTTCTGCATACAGGAACCCCTGGTCCAAAGGACACACTCTGCTCCCAGCCCTACTTTCTTGTTGGTGTGAGGTCCCCTTCCTCTCTGCTCACTTCTTTCTTTTATATCTCAAAAGAGATTGACTCAAGATACAACCTAATCTTGTAGATTTGAGTCCCGCCTCACTAACATAATTGCCTATAATCCTGCCTCATTAACATCATAGAAGTAGGATTTACAACACATAGGAAAATCACATCAGATGACAAAATGGTAGACAATCACACAATACTGGGAATCATGGCCTAGCTAAGTTGACACACATTTTTGGGGGACACAGTTCAATCCATAACACCGTATATTAAAGGTGATGTAAAGGCCTACAAAATATTATTGCTTTTTTTCTCCTGGAATTATCCATTAGTGTAGCACAGTATGATCATTTTTGTATTGATAGACCACATATTGAAAGCCTTTCTATGCCTGTCTTCACAGAGTGATGCCATCACAGGTCATATTTTTCATGTTATGTACTTTGATAAGTTCTGTCTCTTCTCTGAATCCATCATGCAATACAATGGTCCACACACTATCACTGATTCTGGGCATATTTGGTGAGCCTCTTAAACTAACAGCATTCCTGACTCTGAGACAATGCTGAATTTATGTTTGAGCTTAAAGGACGAGCTGAAGGAAGAACAGTGGTGGTGACCACTGAGATTGTCAGAGCTTATCTAGGCTTCTGAAGGCTGATTTCCAAAAAAGCATTTTGTATCCACTGATATACCATGCTTAAAAGGAAGAAGTTGTTTTTCTTAGTTAGTCTTGAATTGATGTTCCAGAAACTACAGAGAAGGCACTTGCCACTGCAATGTGGGAAAGAAAGAATGCAGTAAGGCACCTAAACAGAATCACTTTTGTTGAGTAAACATACTAAATACAGCTATTTTACTCCAATATCTGAAATCTTCACAGTTCTAATTTTGCTGTTTCTGCTGGCAATCACTCAGGAGTTCTGATTTCTTTCTTTGTGTATTTTATAATTTTTATTGTAAAGCCATGTTCCTTGGAATTTTATCTTTGGGGATCCTTTCAGGACTGGATTCTAGTTCCATTCCTCCAGGAAGGATTTGCATTTGTTTCTGCCAGTCATCAAGAGACTCTGCCAACCCCAGACCACTTGGACTACAACCCGCAGTATTTTACCTAGTGTCAGGGTCAAGACAGGCATGTTTCCATGCTGTTCCTTCTGTGCAACATACGTATTATTTACTCATCCTTATGGTGTCCCATGGAAACCCTGGTGGCTCAGTGGTTAAGAGCTACAGCTGCTAATCAAAAGGTTGGCAGTTCAAATCCACCAGGCGCTCCTTTGAAACTCTATGGGGCAATTCTACTCTGTCCTATAGGGTCGCTATGAGTCAGAATCAACTCGACAGCAATGGGTCATGGGTTATGGTGTCCCAATTTTACATGCAGCCTTCTACTAGACTCCTCACCTTGTGTGTGGCCTAGGCTTAGTCACCTGTCCCCCACATCCCATTAAACAGTCAAAATCGAAGGTCAAAGTCTCCAGGATTCAGTAGAAGCTATCAAGTGAAAGCCAGCTTTGGATCTTTTTTACTTCCCAGGGTTATTGATTTCACTACTGTCTTAGTCATCTAGTGCTGCTATAACAGAAATACCACAAGTGAATGGCTTAAACAAAGAGAAATTTATTCTCTCACAGTCTAGTAGGTTACAAGCCCAAATTCAGGGCGTCACCTCCAGGGGAAGGCTTTCTCTGTCAGCTGTGGAGGAAGGTCCTTGTCATCAGTCTTCCCTTGGTCTGGGAGCATCTTAGCGCAGGAATCTCAGGTCCAAAGGACTCACTCTGCTCCCGGCACTGCTTTCTTGGTGGTAAGAGGTCCCCAACTCTCTGCTTCCTTCCCTTTTATCTGTTGTAAGATAAAAGGTGGTGCAGGCCACACCCCAGGGAAACTCCCTTTACATTGGATCAGGGATGTGACCTTTGCAAGGGTGTTACAATCCCATCCTAATCCTCTTTAACATAAAATTATAATCACAAAATGGAGGACAACCACACAATGCTGGGAATCATGGCCCAGCCAAACTGATAAATACTTTTTTTGGCAGACATAATTCAATCCATGACAACTACATTTTCAGTCTATGGAGATTCCTTAATTTCATGCTAGTGGTTAAGAGCTACGGCTGCTAACCAAAAGGTTAGCAGTTTGAATCCACCAGCCACTCCTTTGAAACCCTGTGGGCCAGTTCTACTCTGTCCCGTAGGGTGGCTATGAGTCGGAATCGACTCGATGGCAAGAGGTTTGGTTTTTTCTTTTTTGGATAGTGATGCATTATAAAATGTTTTTTCCAACTGTTTGCTTAAGTATTTTGTTGTTTTATCAGAAGGGTCCGTCACGTTACCATGTACACCAGACAGCTAACGGCAGACGTCCACCATTCTCTAACTTACTCTCCACTCAGGCTTTTAGCATACCACTCCACTGAAGTCATTCTTGTCAAGATCACAAATTATTTCCATGTGATTGAATCCAATGGGCATTATCAGTCTTTATCTCACTTGTGTCTCTCAGCAGTGTTTGTTACATCTTCCTAAACCGTTTCTTCATTTGGCCTTCAGGATGCTTCACTTTCTTTGTTTCCCTTCTGTCTCCCTGGCTAAGCCTTCTGGGGTGCTCTGTATTAGTCTCCTAGCGCTGTCATAACAAGATGCCAATATAAAACTGGGTGGCTTTATAAGAACAGAAATAGATTGTCTCACAGTTCTGGAGCCTGGGAGTCCATATCAGGGTGTCGGCCATGTTGATTGCTTCTGAGGCTTTGAAGGAGAATCTGTTCCATGCCTGTCTCCTAGCTTCTGGTAGCTTTGGGTGTTCCTTGGCTTAGAACAGCAGCATTGTGTGGCATCTTTCCTCTGTCTTCCTATCTCTGTGTATCTTTTTCTCTTTCACAAGGACACCAGTGATATAGGATTAGAACCCATCTTACTCCATTATGACTTCATGTTAACCTAACTTAACATCTTCAAAGACCCTATTTCCAAAAAAGATCACGTTCACATGTGCCAGGGGTTCAGACTTCAGCATATCTTTTTGGAGGATACAATTAAATTGATAACAGTCTCTTTGCTGGACTCATCTCTTCTAGGCCTCTAGATATTAGAATTCCTGAAGTCTAAATCCTGGACTTTTTTTTCAGTATATATTTATTTTCCAAGAGACATCCAGCCTAAGGCTTTAAACCCATCTCTGTGTTAATAACTAACAAATTTATATTTTTAGCCCCAATATCTCTCAAGAACTCCAGACTTATATTCAGCTGCCTAATAAATATCTGCGTCCTGTGTCTAGTGTCTATGAGGCATCTAAAAACTCATGAGTTTAGAACCTAGTCCTCTCTCTGTCCCTTGCCAGAAAAAAAAAAAAAAGAAATAGTCTTCCCCATATGTGTAAATGGTATCATCATTTACCCAGTTTCCAGGAGCCATTGTTGATTTATCTCATTCCCTCAGACAAAATAACATTGAATCTGGCCACTCTTCACAGACAGAATCCAGGTCAAAGCCAGTATCTTCTGTCACCTTAATCACCGCTAACTGCCTCCATTCTTGTCTCACCTCCTCTGTCACCATCACCACTACCATCTCTGCCACCTCCAGCTACCATCTGTTCTCTTCCAGATACAGATCTTTTTGAAACTGTAGATCAGGTTATACCATCTTCCTACTCAGAATTCTCAGACTTAGCATAAAATCTGGACTTCTCACCATGGCCAGTAAGGCCTACATTGTGTGGCCCCTTGTTACTCATTACCTCTTCTTCCTCCACAGTTCCTCTTATTCCTTTGGTGGTTCTGCTAACCTGACTTTTTCCATTTTCCTCAAAAAAACTACCCTTGACCAGGCCTCAGGCCCTTTGCTCTTGCTGTTTCCTCTACCTGGAATACTCTCCCCCCATTTCTTCCTCTCACTCCTTCACATCATTTAGGTTCTGTCCAAATACCAGCTTCATAGAGAGGCCTTTACTAACCACACCAAAGAAAAGAGGCCTATCCTAACTCTCTATTCCTTTATGCTGATTTATTTTTTGTAGCACTCATTATTACGGGAAATGCGCTATTTATTTAGTTGATTTGTTTAGTATTCATTTTTTCCCATTAGAATATAAGCTTTGCAAGGGTAGAGTTTTTGTTTATCTTATTTATCATTCTGTCTTCAGGATCTGGAAAGCATGCTGGAGCTCATAATAGATATTCAGTAAATATTTTTTTAATTAAAGAATGAATCTCATTTAACCCTCACAATAACTAGTGAGACAGAAATTATTGTTCCAGTCTTATAGGTGAGGAAGCTGAGGCTCAGAGACCTTAAATGACTTGGCCGCAGTCACAGATCTAGTAAATGCCAAAGTCAAACCCAAGGTGGGTGACTTTAGAGACCCGGTTCTTTTCGTTTTGTTTTCATGTTTTGTTTGTAATAATTTCAGACTTACAAAAAAGTTACAAAAATTACAGTAGAGAGTTCCCTTATACAGTTCACCCAGCTTTCCCAAATGCTGATATCTTGCATAACCACAGTGCAATTATCAGAGTAGCAGGAAGTTAACAAAACTATTAACTAATCTAAAGAGTTTATTCAAATTTCACCAGGTACCTCACTAAACTCTTTTCTGGTCCAAGATCCAATTCAGGACAGCACAGTGCATTTAGGTGTCAGGTTTCCTTAGTCTCCTCCTTGTCTTTCCTTGTCCTCATGACCTTGACTGTCCTGCAGAGATCCATATCTTAATATCACAGTATAATGTGTGCAAAGTGCTTGGCACATGGTAAGTTTTCCATAATGACCACTGTAATTTTGGGGGGAATAAATAAATCTTCCTTTTGAGGAGTGGAAGGAAGATGCCGCCTCATGTTCTGTATGTTTTGCTTAGCTTGGCTGACCTTGAAGTGTTTATAAAAAATACTGAGAGTGGCTTGCTCATGAAAGTTGAAAAAGGAGATTTCAAAGGACTGGTTGAAATCATGGGACACCTCATGGCTCTTAAGGAACGGCAGAGCAGCACAGATGAGATGTTTGAGCCCTTGAAGCAAACTATTGAATTACTGAAGACTTACGAACAAGAATTGCCAGACACAATATATAAGCAGCTGGAGGTCAGTGCAAAGCTTATTGTTTTTATAAAAAAAATAGAGTGAAAGTTTCAGAATTTTTAGGTGAAATGAAAAACAGAGGACTTGGTGATGACCCAAGGTCCATGTTTCAGAACTATAGTGTGTAGCATATCTAGAATGTCTAATGCATTCTGGAAACTCAATAAATGCGAGAGAATGTAATGCTTGAATATATATGGGAGAATTGATATGTACAAAATTGGTTTTTCCCCCCAAAATTATGGATGATCCAGCTTTTCTAATTGAAGGGAGAATAACAGGTCTGAGGGATGTTAGATGGTCTAGAAGGAAATGTAGGGCATAAAAGAGAATGAACTCTCACTCTTAAAGAGTATGGAAAAAGGTGAGGGTCACTGGGTTAGTGGTTAAAGAATAGTATAGAGTCATAGGTAAGTGACAGTTGAGAGAGTGGGCAACCAGGGTGATAAGTCAAGGAAGGTGGAGCTTGTAGAGAATGGGCCAATGACACCAACACATCGTAGTATGACCTTGTATCATAGATGAAGATACTGGGGTACTGTTCAGGTCTGTGGGGAAGGGAGAATACAGTGTTGGTCTGATCACATTGAGATCTCCTTTGCAGGAGCTACCAGAGAAATGGAACAATATAAAAAAGATGGCCATCACAGTGAGGCAGCAGGTGGCCCCACTGCAGGCGAATGAAGTGACCCTTCTCCGCCAAAGGTGCGCAGCCTTTGATGTTGAGCAGCAGCAATTCTGGGAGCAATTCCACAAAGAAGCTCCCTTCAGGTATGGACCAAAGTGGCTACTGTTGCTTCCTTTCCTTTCAACATTGCAATCATTGAGTCATTGAGGACCTTTGTGTTGAGTTTGTGTATTTTAACAGATAAAGACCATGTAACAGCCTTCCTTTCCATTAAGGTCAGGTGGTTGGAACATGATGCTAATGAGGGCACAGCTCTATCATGGCTTTTATGGAATGGCCAAAGGTTGTATGAACATGCTGCCTTTAGAAAAAAAATCTAGAAACTTGTCATGTCTCTAGTTCAGAAAGAGATTATGTGTTGTAAAATTAACTATTAGGTTTTTATTAGACTTCTAGCACTATAAGTGCTCTGACAGACTTCTGTTCTTTTGATTTAAAAAAAATGGCTGATGAAGTTTTAAAGTAATTTTGGAAGGCATTTTGTTAGTCTGAAAGGAGAATGTGAGGTGAAGAACTTACATCAGGGTCTCTCTCCCTGCTTAGTAATGCTCAGACACCTCCCCTACTTGCTTTTCTTTTGTTTTTAATTTATTTTCTGTTGTTGAGAATATACACAGGAGAACACACACCAATTCAACGATTTCTGCATGTACAATTCTGTGACACTGATTACATTCTTCAAGTTGTGTAACCATTCTCACCCTCCTTTTCTGAATTGTTCTTCCCCCATTAACATAAACTTACTGCCCCCTAACTTCCCTAACTGATCTTTCAAGTTGCAGTTGTCAATTTGATCCCATATAAATAGTTCTTAAAAGAGCACAATACTCAAGGCAGACATTCTTTACTAGTTAAGCTAAGCTACTGTTTGGTTTTAATAAGATTTCAGGAGATGTTTTTGGTTTAAGGTTTGAAGATTATCTCAGGGCTTTAGTTTCAGGTGTTCATCTAGCCTCCATGGCTCCAGAAAGTCTGGAGTCCATGAAAATTTGAAATCCTGTTCTACATTTTTCCCCTTTTGATCAGGATTCTTCTATAGAATCTTTGATCAAAATGTTCAGTAATGGTAGTTAGGCACCATCCAGCTTTTCTGGTCTAATGGCAAAAGAGGCAGTTGTTCATGGAGGTAATTAGCCACACATTCCATTTCTTCCTCTTATTCCTAACTTTCCTTCCTCTGTTGCTCCAGGCAAATAGAGACAAATTATTGTTCCTTGGATGGCTGCTTGTAAGCTTTTAAGACCCCAGGAACTATGCAGTGAACTAGAAGGTGGAACAGAAGCACTAAACATATTATTAGGCCAATTAATTGAGATCTCGTATGAAACCATGACCCTAAACCTCCAATGGAACCATATCCCATGAGGTGTTTGGTTGTACATAAGCAGCCTTAGCAACTGCTCTTTTTTTTTTTTTTTTTATGTTGTAAAAATACCTATCACACAACTTTTGCCATTTCAACTTTTTACAGGTGTACAATTTATTGACAACAATTACTCTAATCAGCTGTGCAACCCTACCAATAATCAATGTGATTTTTCCATCAAAGTAAACTGAAACCAGAACTCCATAACCAATAATCCCACCTTTCACCTTCCCTCTAGCTCTTGGTAACCACTAATAAACTTTGATCTCCATACATTTGCCTATTCTTCCCTTTTTATATAAGTGAGATCACACAATATTTGTCCTTTTGTGATTGACTTTTTTCACTCAACCTAGTGTCTTCAAGCTCCGTCCATCTTGTAACATGTATCAAGACTTCATTTCTTTTCCTGGCTGAGTGGTGTCCCATTGTATGTATGTACTACATTTTGTTTATCCATTCATCCACTGATGGGCATTTAGGTTGTTTCCACCTTTTGGCTATTGCAAATAATGCTGCAATGAACATTGGTAAATATGTCTGTTCATGTCACTGCTTTCAAGTCCCTTGGGTATATTCCTAGCAGTAGAATTGCTGGGTCATATGGTAGTTCTATTTTAGTTTCCTGAGGAACCACCACACTGTTTTCCACAGTGGCTATACCATTTTTCATTCCCACCAGCTATGGATAAGGGTCCCAATTTCCTCATATTCTTGCAAATATTTGTTATTATTATTATTTTTTTATATTAGTCATCCTAGAGGGAGTGATGACCAGAGAGAGAGGACTGTACTCCCTGGTGGACAGATTGATTATTGTACAATACTTGCCAGAGTGATGGCACCCGCTGGTGGACAGATTAACCACAGCATGTTCTCTGTTGTGTTTAGGAGACACTGAAAGTTGAAAACTGAGATCTGGAACTTTGAAATCCTAGTTAAATCAGGGTGGAGAAGGAGCTATCACAGAGAGGGAGAGGAAGTAGTAAGCAAAGGCCTGAAGGCTCTACCCACCCAAAAGTTTTTTGCAGAAAGTAGTGCGGGTGAAAACAGCAAATACTGGGGAGAACTGAGAAGGTTAACATGCTTGAAAATTCTAATGCCCCAACAAAAAATCACAAGACATGCAAAGATAAGAGAAATTATGGGTTATGTTTGCTTCATAAAATGAATTAGGGATTAGTCTTTCTTTCTCTGTCTTTTGGAGGAGTTTAGACAGGATTGGTGTCAATTCTTTTCTGAATGTTTGGTAGAATTCCCCAGTGAAGCCATCTGGTCCAGGACTTTTTTTTGTTGGTAAATTTTTGACTATTGATTTGGTACCTTCATTTGTTATGCATCTCTTGAGATTTTCTATTTCCTCTTGAGCCCATTTGGGTAGGTTGTGTGCTTCTAAGAATTTCTCCATTTCATCTAGATTATCCAGTTTGCTGCCATACAGTTGTTCATAATATCCTTTCATAATTCTCTTTATTTCCATTGGGTCAGCTGTAATGTCCCCTCTTTCATTTCATATTTTGGTTATTTTCATCTTTTCTCTTTTTTTGTTTGTCATTCTAGCTGAAGATTTGTCAATTTTATTGATCTTTTCAAAGACACAATTTTTACCTTTGTTAATTCTGTTGTTTTTCTGTTATCAGCTTCATTTATTTCTGCTGTGATCTTTGTTATTTCCTTTCTTCTTGTAGATTTAGGCTTAATTTGATCTTCTCTTTCTAGTTCCTCAAGTTGTAGAGTTAGGCTGCTTATTTGAGATCTTTCTCCTTTTTTCATATACTTTTTTATAGCATTTATTGCTACAGGTTTCCCTCTGAGTACTGCCTTCGCTGCATTCCATAAGTTTTCATATGTTGTGCTTTCATTTTCATTTGACTTTAAGAAATTTGTGATTTCTCTCTTTATTTCTTCCTTGACCTATTGGTAGTTTAATAATGTGTTATTTAATTTGCATACATTTGTTTATTGTCTGTTACTGATTTCTAGCTTTACCCTGTTGTGGTCAGAAAACGTGTTTTATATGCTTTCAATCTTTTAAAATTACTGATACTTGCTTTGTGACCTAACATGTGGCCTGTTCTGGAAAATGATTCGTGTGCACTGGAGTAGAATGAGTATTGTGCTGTTGTTGGGTAAAGTGTTCTATATATGTCTGTTAAGTCTAGTTGGTTTATAGTGTCATTCAGGTTCTCTGTCTCCTTGTTGATCCACTTTCCAGAAGTTCTGTCCAATATTGAAAGTGGTGTATTGAAGTCTCTATTATTGTATTATTATTGTACTGTGTATATTTCTCACTTCATATCTATCAGTGTTTGCTTTATATATTTAGGTGCTCTGATGTTGGCTGCATACATATTTATGATTGTTAAATCTTATTGATTAATTAACCCTTTCATCACTATATAATGTCCATCTTTATCTCTTCTAACAGATTTTGTCTTAAAGTCCACCTTATCTGATAACAAGATTGCTGCCCCAGTTCTCTTTTGGTTATTATTTGCATGGAATTTTTTTCTTCTATCCTTTGTCTTTCAACCTATTTGTGTCCTGTGTCTAAGATGTATCTCTTGTAAACAGCATATAGTTGGATCATGTTTTTTTTAATCCATCCTGCCATTCTCTGCCTTTTGATTGGAGCATTTAGTTCATTTACATTCAGTGTAATTATTGATAAGAAATAACTTATTTCTTCTATTTTGTTATTTGATTTTTGGTATCCTAAGCCTTCTTTGTCTTTTTCCTTTCGTGTTACCTGCTTTTGTCTGCTTTTGCATTTTATTGGTTTCTTGTCGTGAGCCATTTTGGCTCCCTTCTCCTTACTTTTTGTGTATTTTTCTTAGATATTTTCTCAGTGGTTACCATGAATATTACATTTATCAACTTATATTTATAACACCCTAGAGTAAGTAAGTATCATACAAGAAATTCTTTATCTATATCATTCCTCCCCCACCCATTTTGATGTTATCACTAATTACATCTTTATGTTTCATGTGCCTTGTAAGATAATTTTACCCTTAATTTTTATATATTTGTCATTAAAAAGTATGAAGGAGAAAACAATTAGAATTATCAAGCATGAATACCTTGTTACTAGCTTTTATACTTGTCCTTGCAATTACCTTTGCTGTATGGCTTTGAATGACTTTCTAGTATCTTTTCACTTCTATCTGCAGAACTCCCTTTAATTTTTTTGTAGGGCCAGTCTGATGCGTATAAACTCTACCAGTTTCATCTGGGAATGTTTTAATTTCACCCTCATTCTTGAAGGACAGTTTCTTTCTGGCTTTCAATGTTTCTGAGGAGAAATCAGCACTTAATCTTGTTGGAGATCCTTTTTATATGTGACTGTTTGCTTCTCTCACTGCTTTTAGGATTCTTTCTTTATCTTTGCTCTTTGAGAGCCTAATTATGATGTGTTAGTGTAGATCTTTTTGGAGTTACTTGAGATTCTTGGATTTTTTTATAGCATTTATTGCTACAGGTTTCCCTCTGAGTACTGCCTTCGCTGCATTCCATAAGTTTTCGTATGTTGTGCTTTCATTTTCATTTGACTTTATGAAATTTGTGATTTCTCTCTTTATTTCATGTCCTTTATCAGATTGGGGAAATTTTCAGTCATTATTTCTTCAGATATTCTTTCTATCCCTTTCCCTCTCTCATCTCCTTCTGGAATTCCTGTAATGCATATATTACGTCTTGATGTTATTCCATAATGTCATTAAACTGTGCTTTGCCTTCTTGAGTCTCCATTCTTGTTGCTCTTCAGCCTCTGTAATTTCAACTATCTTATACTCTAATTCACTGATATTTTCTTCTGCCTGATTAAATCTGTTGGTATATCTTTCCATTGAGTTCCTCATTTCAGTTATTGTCTCTTTCACTTGCAATATTTCTGTTTGGTTTCTCTTTATCTCTTTTTTTAAGATCGTCATTTTGTTTGTGCATTGTTTTCCTTAATTCTTTTAGAACTTTGTCTGTGTTTTCCCTTAGCTCTTTAGTTATGTTTAACATTTTTGTATTATATTCTTCCATTCTTTTCATTATACAGTCTTACATAAATGTGATTTCACTCTACATGCATTCATTTGGATGGGCCATCATTTCTCTCATCTTTGTGTGTCTTATGATTTTTTGTTGGGACATTAGAATTTTCTAGCATGTTAACTTTGTCAGTTCTCCCCAGTATTTGATGTTTTCACCCGCACTACTTTCTGCAAAAACTTTTGGTCAGACAGAGCCTTCAGCCTTTCCTTATCACTTCCTCTCCCTCTCTGTGATAACTCCTCCTCCCTTCTGATTTAATTTTGATTTCAAAGTTCCAGATCTCAGTTTTCAACTTTCAGTGTCTCCTAAACATAACAGAGAACATGCTGTGGTTAATCTGCCCCCTAGCTGGTGTCACCACTCTGGCTAGTATTGCACAATAATCATTCTGTCCACCAGGGGGCACAGCCCTCTCTCTCTGGTTATTACTCCCTCCCTGGCTTTTTCCCTGTAACCATGTTTTCCGTTGGAAAGTCCACATCCAATGAGCCCCCTTTGAGGCTGATTGTGTCCCTCTGGTTTTGCCTGAGGCTTACTTCACTACTTTGTGGGGGCCACTTGTATCTGAGCTGGTATTCAGGGAAAGTACAGGCAGACTTTCCTCCATATCAGGAGGAGAAGGGGCTGGCACTCCCCAGAAGGACCTCCGAGAGATCTGTTCTGCTGATCTTAGAGCTCCAGCAGCCCGGTGGTGATTAAGGGCCCATCTCAAGTTGTAACCCATCTCATGGCTCCACTGCATGGGACCTTCTGTAGAAGTTTGTATCAGTCCAGCAGCCAACAGTTATAGGGTGGAAAAGGTGCTGACATACTCCAAATGGGCCACCAGGGAGGTCTGCCTTGTTGCTATCAGAGCCCACACCCCACAGTATGTTGACTGTGGGTGTAGCTTCCACTCAAGACATCTGCTTCCTAGCACATAGCAGCCTCAATCAGCAGTCCTCAGCACTGAGTGGAAGAGGGGACAGACAGACCTGAATTGACCTCCAGTAAGGTCTGTCTTATTGGTTTTAGAGGCCTGAGCTATTGGGTGGGCAGGGAGGCAGGGAGAGTGCTGGCTGTGAAGTCAGGTGGCACTGTAGGGGGCCTCCTGAAGCAATTCACAGCAGCCTAGTAGCTGACTGTTACCAGGTGGGTGAGGTGCTGGCATGCTCCGAATGGTTCCCCAGGGAGGTCTGCCTCGTTGATTTTAGAGAAGCTTGAAGTCTTGTCTCTTTGCACAGGCAGGGAGTGTGGTGCTTAGGAAAGCAGGCCTTTTGCTGGGGTTGCTTCCTCAGTTCACATCAGTCAGCAGCTGTCATGACAAGGGGAGCAGCAGGGATGGTGGGAGAAGCCATTTTCCTACCGTATGCGACTCATTGTTGATTCCTTGATTCTTGCCTGTCTGCAGTTCCCTGCTGTTGTCATCTGCTTCCCAGTTCAGAGTCCCTAAGGCCAAGCACCATTTCCTTGTTGTATTTCTTGCTATATTTGTGGGGACAGGTCAGAACAATGATCTGTTTATGCCACAGTCTTTCCAGAATCCAGTTTCTTCCCCTACTTGATGGTTCAGTGGTAGAATCATTGCCTTCCATATGGGACACCCTGGTTCCATTCCTGGCCAATGCAACTCATGCATAGCCACCACCCATCTGTCAGTGGAGGCTTGTATATTGTTATGATGCTAAACAGATTTCAGTGGAGCTTCCAGACTAAGACAGACTAGGAAGAAAGGCTTGGCCATCTACTTCTGAAAATCAGCCAGTGGACACCCTGTAGGTCACAGTGGTCTGATCCACAGCTGATCACAGGGATCAACGGACAGCTTTTTGTTCCATTGTGCATGTGGTCACCATGAGTTGGGGGCCATCTCAACAGCAGCTAACAACAACATAAACAAAACATCTATAGGATGGGCGCTGCCGTTCTCATGTGCCCACACTGCACACACATTTGGATACTTTCCCAGAGGTTCCTTCTTTGGTGGAGATGTCTTCCATGGGTCTGCTTCTGGTCCACCACTCAGCATCAAGGATTCCATCTAGGAGGCTAAGCTAGTTCTGATGGACAATGTGTGGCCAATCTCAGAGAAAACTTGGTACAAACAATATGCCTTTGTCTACTGATGCTCGAGCTGGAGTGGGTACCCTCCCCTCTTTCCAGTAAAGGCTTTGCTCTCTGTTTCCCAGGGTTGAGCTTCCTGTTGGGTCTTCTCTATATTTTTGGGTAGACAGACATGGAAGTCCTTCAAACTGGAAAGTGCCCCTAGGTAAGGAATCAGGAACCATGTCATTTTCAAGGATGACTCGCCCACAGAAATATTACTTTGGGAGATACACATTAAAACATCACACCAAATTTTAAAAACTACAACCTTACAGAACAGAAATACAGCGTAATGATTAAATACATGGGCTCTGGATTCAGACTAATCTCAGGTCTACTACTTATTACTTAATACCTCTGTGCTTCAGTTTACTCACTTGAAAAATTGAGATAATCACAGTATCCACCTCATAGGACTGTTGTTAGGATTTGAAAGATAATCCTTGAAAGTGTTTAGCATGGTGCTTGACGCTAGGGTGACCAACCATACTGGCTTGTCTGAGACTGTCCAGTTTTAGCCCTGAAAGCCCCACTATCTTAGGTATCTAGTGCTACTGTAACAGAAATACCACAAGTGGATGGCTTTAACAAACAGAAACTTATTCTTTCACAGTCTAGTAGGCTAGAAGTCTGAATTCAGGGCGCCAGCTTCAGGGGAAGGCTTTCTCTCTCTGTCAGCTCTGTAGGAAGATCTTTGTCGTCAACCTTCCCCTGGTCTAAGAGCTTCTTGGTGCAGGGACCCTGGGTCCAAAGGACACGCTCTACTCCTGGCACTACGTTCTTGGTGGTATGAGGTGCCCCCCTCTAGGCTCAATTCTCTCTTTTTATATCTCAAAATGGGACTCGAGATACAACCTAATCTTGTAGATTGAGTCCTGCCTCATTAACATAACTGTTTCTAATCCTGCCTCATTAACATCATAAAACCCATTGCCCTCAAGTTGATTCTAACTCATAGTGGCCTTATAGGACGGTGTAGAACTGCCGCGTACTGTTTCCAAGGAGCACCTGATGGATTCGAACTGCTGACCTTTTAGTTAGTAGTCGTAGCTCTTAACCATAACACCACCAAGGCTTCCAGTATAGAGGTTAGGATTTACGGCACATAGGAAAATCACATCAGATCACAAAATGATGGACAGCCACATAGTACTGGGAATCATGGCCTAGCCAAGTTGATAATACATTTTAGGGGGATACAGTTCAATGCATAACACCCACACTCAGGGAAGCTCCTCAGTTCTAGGCAAACTGGGATGGGTGGTCACCCAACGTGGCACACAGTAAGGGCCTATAGTTATTATTCACTCATCAAAACATTTATTAAGCAGCTACTCTCTTCCAAGCAGAGTCTCTGGGTGGTACAAATGGTTAATCTACTTGGCTACTAAACAAGAAGTTGGAGGTTCATGTCCACCCCGAGGTACCTCAGAAGAAAGGCCAGGTGATCTACTTCTAAAAAATCAGCCATTGAAAACCCTATGGAGCACAGTTCTACTCTGACATACGTGGGTTCACTGTGAGTTGGAATTGACTCAATGGCAATTGGTTATCTTGGAAACAGTATTCTTGGGACTAGAGAGAACAAGATGAGTGTGTTAAGAGCAGGGAAGGACAGGTGTGTAAACTTGGCATAAAGTATATACTTCATATGACTCTAAAGTAGTGCTTTGCCACTTTGACTGCACATTAGAATGACCCAGAGTGTTCTTAAAACTCCCGATGTCTAGTCTGTCCTGCAGACTAACTAAATCAGGCTCTCTGCAGATGGGACTTGGGCATCAGTGTTTGTAAAGCTCCCCTGTGTTCCAGTGTGAAGCCAAGGTTGAGAACCACGGCCCCTAAAGGGTGGTAACTAGTTTCCTTTCAAGCAACCCATCCAGGATATATAACTCCAAATGCATTATTCCTTTAGAATAATCATTTTAGGAGCTATGCCCTGGTTCCAAAGACAAAGCTATTGCTTGAAAAATTTGTGGAACTCCTTTTTGGGAATCTTCTTTCAAAGTATGAGGCATATTCTTTTGACTCTCTTTTGGGCATGCAGTTGAACTTTTGAAATTGGACAAAAATTAGAGCCAAGGCTGGTGACGAAGGTGGGTTATCAAGCTAGGTAATACTATGTAGTGTTAACAGCAGCCACATCAAAGATTAAAAAAAAAAAAATTGCCTTCGAGCTGATTCTGACTAATAGTGACACCATGTGTGTCAAAGTAGAACTGTGCTCCACAGGGTTTTCAATAACTTTTACCTTTCAGAAGTAGATCACCAGCCCTTTCTTTCAAGAAGCCTCTAGGTGGATTAGAACTGCCAACCTTTTGGTTAGCAGCTGAGCACTTAATCATTTGTGCCACCCAGAACAACTATAAAAATAATAATACTAATATTTTTGCATCAACTGTCTCTTAAAGAAATTTCAAAAGAGGATTGCAAATATGTTTCAAAAAATATCCTCCCAAAGAGAATTCTGAGGCAGCTTCAAATGAAACAACACTCTTGCTGGTGTTTTTTTGTACATCTGTAAGAAATCTGGTACCCCTCCTCCATAGTTATATTGTATATATGTGTTGATCAACAACAAAAAAAAACTGATAGCTGAGTTAATTTTTCTTTCTTAGCACTTGATATCTCCTGGAAGTGAGGATATTGCTACTCTTAACTGGGTTTTCCAAATTCATATCTGTTAATTTGACATGCAAATGAATCTTTGCAAGAGAATGCTTTGAAAATCGGTGCTCATAGCAGCGTGGAGAACTGCAATTTCAGGGTATTTCTCTTGTCAAGAAAACCACCAAGACTGGAGCAGAATCGTGGATTTAGTGTTGCAGGGAATCTTAGTGGGTGTCAGCTCACGTGCTTTGTTTTGTTTCTTAGTTTGGTATATGTGAGTGTGCATGTTTAAAATTTCTAGATACATGTGTGGCAAATGAGTTTGAGTCTGGTCCTTTTACTTGTAGATCACTTAGGAATTTCTAAAATACGGACCCTAGTATACTGTTCTGTGAATTCAAGTCTCTGTTCCTGATTAGATCGGAAAATTTATACTGGTTAAGCTTAGCTTCCAATGACCTTGTCTTTGAGAAGGAAAAATGAAGTGAGAGTCTCATTAGGCCTTTGCAGTCTGACAGGTGAAGCCAGGTTGCTTAGACTTTCTTCATGTCCAATGCAAGTTTTATTTCATCCTATAGATCTTAAGTCTAAGGCGTATCAGCATATTCCTAGCTGAAGATCTCACACTTCACAGTAATTGGCTAAATCACCATACTCAGACTCAGGACTTTCTGCAGCTCTCAGTAATGATGACTGATTCTCCTCGCTTGAATGAAAAGAATGTTTCATGCTTCTGGTGCCTTTCTCTGACCTTGAGCAGTGATTCCGTGACACACAGTCTTTTTATCCACATCAAGACCAAGATAATCTGCAGGTTTCTTAGCTAAAGCAACTGATGATCCCTGTAAGCTCCAGCCCCGATGGAGACCATTAGTGTTTTTAGGTGACAATCAGATTCTGTAAACTGCTGAGAGAGCCTCTTAAAGATCCCTCCCATTACATGCTGTCATGCGTGTGACTACAGAAAGCAAGACTTTCCCAAGTGCCAATGCAGCAGATGTGGGGGAAGAAAGGCCTTCTGTCCTGCTGGGACAGTGTCTGTTGTCTCTTCGATAGCCAGAGAAGAGAACAGAATTTGTCATTAAACCTCTCAGGGATGTATCAGTATTTTAAGAGGGAGCATTAGTTCGGGTCGACCCTGTTCTTCCAGGTAGTCTGACTCATTCACGTGATTTCGGCTTCCATAGAGTAAATGAGGTAGTGGTCTCAACAATGGAGTCAGCAAAAATGATGTAGGTGCTAGGATTATGAGATGATACACATTCCCGGGCCTCAAGGACTTATAGACTCAGGGACAATTTTTTAAAAATGAGTAATAGGACATCTGCATTGGCTGCTGTCTCTAACCCCTATGGGGAGGCAGCTTATACCTCCTGTAGAAGGTGGTGCTTGAGCCAAAGGGCAAGTGAGAATTAGCTATTAGGAAAGAGGGAGTGGGAAGCAAGGATGTTCCAGGCAAAAGAAGTAGCACATACAGAGGCACCAAAACCAAAACCAAGCCTGTTGCTGTCGAGTTGATTCTGACTCATAGCAACCCTATAGAACAGAGTAGAACTGCCTTATAGGGTTTCCAGTGAGTGGCTGGTGGATTCAAACTGCCAACCTTTTGGTTAGCAGCCTTAACACTCAACCACTGCACCACCAGGGCTCCAGAAGGATGAAAATGGAAGAAATGCAAGTATATATGCCTGGGATGCAAGAATGGGAGATGGGCATGGAGAAGTCCATGTGACAGTTTTCAAAGTCCTTGTGTTTAAATCTCACCACAGTGGTCATGATCAGCCACTGAGAAATCTGAGATTGAGAATAGCCCAGTGTAAGTACCACTCTCTCATGACTGTGGACAATGGAGTGGAGTGAAACAGACTCAAAGCTAGGTCCCCCATTGGGGGTTATTACAGCAGCCCAGGTAAGAAGTGCTGAAGCCTGAACTGAAGCAGTGACCATGAGAATGGAGAGAGAAGAGTGGATGTGAGAGAGATTCAGGAGGGAGAGTCAGCAGAACTGATTGAATATGGAAGATGAAGGAGGAGGAGGAGTTATTGTTAGCTGCCGTAGAATCGGTCCTGACTCGTGGTGACCCGTGCACAATGGAACAAAACAGTACCCAGTCCTGCACCATCCCCATGATAGGTTGTGGATTGGACCATTGTGATTCATAGTATTCATTGGCTGATTTTTGGAAGTAGATCACCAGACCTTTCTTCCTAGTCCATCTTAGTCTGAAAGCTCCGCTAAAACCTTTTCAGCATCAAAGCAACACAAGTCACCACTGACAGATGGGTAGTGGCTGTGCATGAGGTGCATTGGCTGGGAATCAAACATGGATGTCCCTCATGGTAGGCGTGAATTCTACCACTGAACCACCAATGTCCCTATGAAGGAGGAGGAGAGTATAGGATAATTCCCCATCTTTAGCCAAGTAGACAAGTAGGTGGAAGTTGGTACTGTTCAACTGTTCACTGAGATGGAGGCCAAACAGTGGGAAGGACTGGGTTTGTAGGGGACCTCAAGTTCAAAGTTAGACACATTGAGTTTTATCATACCTGTGGAGCATCAAATAGAGGTGTGTATACAGGTATGGCACTGAGGTTAACACTTACCAGTGCCTAGCTTCCGGAGAATCAATTTAAGTCACTTATTCCTCTCTGTGTTCACATCTAGGGTAAAATCTGAACCAGTCATTTTTTCAAGATTACACATATAAACACCATATTTCCATTTCTCTTAATTAATAGTTTTATTCATCCAGAGACCAGGCATTTCTCTTTTAAATTAAAATCCTTTTTCATTATTATTTCACTTCCAAAGACTTGGTACGCCCTTTTCCCGTCTATTACTTTCTTGTTCTTATAGTGTATTGTTCCCCAGGGTTTGAAGAACTGCTTCGAGTTTATTAGACACATTAATCAGATCTGTGGATATCCTGACAATTTGCACTAGAGTTTTTCTATGGTAAGACGGTTATCTTCTCTCATATCAAGAGCTTTCTGTCACTACTTAGGCCAAATTAACTTCTGTGTGTGCTCAGCTAAGGAAATGATTCGACAGATTTAAACTATAAACAAAATTTATGCCACAGGGTAGATGAAGTTTGGAGTGGGTTTGATAAATGACCACCTCTTATAAATATTTAAAGAACCAACATTGATCTAGGAATGTTCATAGGTGCCGAGGAAAGAATCGTTAGCATGATCATTTATTATCTTTTATGTATGCTTCAAATACGCTAATAGCTCCTATCTTACCTAATAAGTTGTTCTTGAGTTATAGTCCATTTATAAATTAAACAGAATGTGGGCTTTCAGAATTTGTCTGAATTTTACAGATTTTGTACTAACATCAAGAGGCTAAGTTCACCTAGTTATGATAAAACGGAGACCCACCCCCAACACTAGTCTTTGGAAATGAGGTGTAAGCGGTACCATTTCTCCTTGGTGCTTTTTCCTGCTGGGCTGCTTGCCATGAGTATGGAACATTTCTTTACATCTAGTGCCTTTTTCCACTGCTACTTGTAGGGGAGGAAGCTTCTTGCCTGTAGAGACATAGACCCCTTTTCAACTCTGAGAACTCCAACCTTGTATTCTTTTCTGAAATATTTGGGAGCTGAAGAACAGTAAAGATAGTTGCAAGTGATGTTCAATCCCCTTCTCTTAAGATGTACCTCTACAACGATAGTACACGAGCCAAAATCACTTTATCTGCAACAAGCAAGAATATCATTCAGTGTTTGAATCAGCCATAACAAGCATCAGAGTTAATCTGACACTAATTTAATGGTATGCATAACTGTTACTGTGTTGCGTGGTAATTAGGCTTAAGTGGTAAGTAGTTCAGGTAAGTAACTTTAATTAGGATTACTTTCCATTTGTCAAGTCAAATATTTCTAAAGACAGTGAAAGAAGGGGCAGTTCAAGAAAAGGAATTTGTATGCACAGAGACACACGAACACACACACACCTATTGGTTAGGAGGAAATGGCCAAATCTCCTAATTACCCATTTTCTCTCAATACTCCCCCTTGATATTGAGTCCCAGATTCCTTGTTCTGATTTTAGAAGTGTGTGCTATTCTTCCTTAAACCAGAGCATCCCCCAAATCCAGCCCCCTCCCTAGTTCCTCCTCTACAGGGACAGGACAGTCAGAGCTTGGTGATGGGCAGAGGAGACTAGAGGAGGAAAATGAGAGGCTCCTTGAACACTTGGGTAATGGGTATTCCTGACTGAAGAAGGATTCCTGACCACGCAGGTGCCTGTGCATGTTGGTTCTTATGCGGCCATGCCGGAAGTGTGTATCTTGATGGGTAGTAGTGTAAAGTAGGTTAATGCTGATGAGGATCAGTTGTGGTTGTTAGTTGACTTTGAGTCAGTGCCAACTCATGGTGACCCCATGTATAACAGAACTAACTGTTGCCTGGTCCTGTGCCATCTTCATGATTGTTGGTATGGTGGAGTCCATTATTTTGGCCACCATGCCAGTCCATCTCACCGAGGGTCTCCCTTGCCTTCACCAACTCTCCACTCTACCGACCATAATGTCCTTTTCTGGAGATTGGTCTTTCCCGATGATGTGTCCAAAGTAAGCAAGCTGAAGTCTCGCCATCCTCACTGCTAAAGAGTATTGTGTTTCTTCTAAGACTAGTTTGTTCGTCCTACTGGCTGTCCCAGTAGCAGTCTTCAAATGGGTGTGTGCCATAAACATTAGAGAGACGAGGATGAGGAGACATTAACGAAAACTTTAAAGCTAGATAGAGTGCTTTTAGGAGTCAAGTGCAGACAAGAGGCTGTACCCAGGATGCAGGAGGAAGCAGGCCAGAGAAGGATAAAGGTTAATGGAAGGGGGGAGATCAGGGAGGGTCCCTTGGCTGAGGGACTTAAGAAGATGTAGAGGTGCAGAGCCTGATGAGGCAAAAAATGATAGAAAGTGACTGTATGGGGACCTGGGTGAGGGCTTTGCACTTGATCTTCATGACCTCTAGCAGTGGTCCTATCCTTGGCTGCACACTGGACTTGCCTGGGGAGCTTTGAAAATGCTGTTGCCTGGGTCCCCCCAAATTTTGATTTAATTGATCTAGGGAGTAGCCTGGGCAGGGAGAGCTTTAAAAGCTTCCAGGTGATTCTAATATGCAACCAAGGCTGAAGACCACTGCCCTGGGGAGAGCAATACCAGAGCAGGTCAGGATTAGACCTTTAAGCACTAGCTCTCTTACTTAAAGGCTGTCTACCACCTGGCAGGGGCTTCAGCTGTACAGCTCCTGCAGTGATACAATGGTGCTCTTTGGTGTCAAGTGGTCTCTGGAAGCCAACAGTTAAATAAAGAGGAGAGCCTTAGGGGGCTTGAGTAAAGAGTTTTCCCCCATCTCTACCTGGGTGGGGGGTTGGGGAGTGGGAGGGATATTATTATCTTTTCAGATGTGCAGAAAAGGTCCAAGCATGATGTTCCTCTTGAATTATCTCTCCTCTGATACATTGTACTCACCTCATCCCAACCTACCCTGAATATCTTTTCTTCCCAGGATTAGAGACCTTGGAAAAAGTCACTGCTGTTTGCTGGAGTAAGAAATATTTAAAGATATGAGCTGGTGTTACCTTGGTGATTCTAGTAACTATGCCTCTATGCTCTTTACTTACAAAGGAAACATGTTGTCTTTTCTAGGTTTGATAGCGTCAATCCTCATCAAATGCTGGATGCCAAGCACATAGAGATCCAACAGATGGAATCCATCATGGCCTCCATCTCTGAGTCCGCTGGCTTGTTTGAAGTCAGTGTTCCCGACTACAAGCAGCTGAGGCAGTGCAGAAAGGAGGCCTGTCAACTAAAGGAGCTGTGGGACACGATTGGAATCGTGACCTCCAGCATCCACACCTGGGAGACCACCAAGTGGAGGGACATCAATGTGGAGGCCATGGAACTGGAGTGCAAACGATTTGCCAGGTATATCCGGAGCCTTGACAAGGAGGTCAGGGCCTGGGACGTATTCATAGGCCTGGAAAACACTGTGTTGAACACCCTGACCTCACTGAGGGCGGTGGCTGAACTGCGGAATCCGGCCATCCGGGAGCGGCACTGGAGGCAGCTGATGCAGGCCACCAGTGTGAGCTTCACCATGGACAAGGACACCACCCTGGCTCACCTTCTGCAGCTCCAACTGCACCACTTTGAGGATGAGGTCCGGGGCATTGTGGACAGAGCTGTGAAAGAGATGGGCATGGAGAAGACCTTGAAGGAACTGCAGACCACCTGGGCTGGCATGGAACTCCAGTATGAGCTCCACCCACGGACCCACATCCCCCTGTGGCGGTGTGACGAGGACCTCATTGAGATTCTGGAGGACAACCAAGTCCAACTTCAGAACCTGATGATGTCCAAGTACATTGCTTTCTTTCTGGAGGAAGTGTCAGGCTGGCAGAAGAAGCTCTCCACAGCTGACGCTGTCATCTCAATCTGGTTTGAGGTGCAGCGCACATGGTCTCACCTAGAGAGTATATTCATTGGTTCTGAAGATATTCGGGCTCAGCTACCCCAGGTATCTGCTAAGGACACCTTGCTCTCTCTGTTCCTTACCCCGGTCAGGGGAAGATCACCCACTTCATGCATTCTCTAGGCCTTGTCTTCTTCTCTTCCTTGGTTTTACTCCCAGGCATCTCCTACAAATATGTCCATCATGCTTGAACCTTTTCTGCACATCTGAAAAGATAATAATACTCCTCCCACTCCCCAACCCCCTACCCAGGTGGAGAGGGAGGAAAACCCTTTACTCAAATCCCCTTAGGCGGTCTCCTTTATTTAGCTGTTGGCTTCCAGAGACCACTTGACACCAAAGAGCACCAAACATTGCAAGCCACCATACATCAGGCTGAGGAAAGAGAGAAGGTGAAATACACACCAATCAGTTTGTCCCCAAACGCATAGGAAAAAGAAAGGAGAAACTGGTTTTTTGTTTGTTTTTAAATATTTTATTGTGATTTTAGAGAAAGTTTTTATCACAAATTAGATTCTCATTTAACAATTTCTATACATATTATTCAGTGACATTGGTTACACTTCTCACAAAATGTGTCAGCATTTTCATTATTTCCATTCTAGTTGTTCTGTTTCCATTAATCTAGCTTACTTTTGCCCCCTTACCTTTCCATCTTTGGTCTAGGGTAAATGTTGACCATTAGATCTCATTTAGATGCTTGTTTAGAGGAGAACAGTACTCATGGGTGATGTTGTTTATTTTATGAGCCACTCTGTCTTTTGGCTGACAGGTGACCTCCTGGAGTGGTTTGAGTTTCAAGTGTAAAGGGGGATCCTCTAGTCTCTACTGGTCCAATAAGTCTGGACTTTTTTAGGAATTTGAGTTTTGTTCTACATTTGTTTTCCCATTCTATCCAGGACCATCTATTGTGTCCGTGGTTGGAACAGTCGGTAGTGGTAGCCGGGCACCATCTAGTTTTTCTGGTCTCATGGTGGGTGAGGCCATTGGTTTGTGTAGACCATTAGTCCTGTAGACTAGTTTCTTCTTTGAGTCTTTGGTTTCCTTCTTTCTCTTTTGCTTCAGAGACGTAGAGACCAATAGTTGTATTTTAGATGGCTGATCGCAAGCTTTTAAGACCCCAGATGCTACTACCAAATTAGGATGTAGAGCATTATCTTTGTGAGTTATGTTATGCCAGTTGACCAAGTTGCCCCCCAAGGAACACTTTTTTTTTGTACATAAGAAAGGAGATCGAAAATATTAGCTGCTGCAGTTTGAGATGAGCTACTCTTGAAATGCTCTGCAGATAATTAAGATGCAGACATTGATTGGAAGTAAGCATTGTTTCCAGGCAAGTTCAAGTTCCTGCTGGGCAACACGTTTCTGAAGTTCTTTTAGTGACATGCTAAATACCAGTCCTCAAGTACATACGAAAGGATGAATTTCTCTAAAATATGCGTTCTTCTCATTATTACCTTCCCTATGGTTGATTGTCCCTTCTCGTTTATCTTAATTAATGTGCCATTAACTTCCTCCTCTCTCAGAGTGGACCCCAATTCATTCATTCATTTTATTTTTTCGAGATTTCCTCTGCCTCCCTTCAGTACAGCAAGTTATTAGCTTACAAATACATTGGATTCCAAAATGTCACGTGTTGCTCGGGCATTGTTTAGAACTTGAAGCACATTCCATCAAAACATTATTATTGCCAGATCATCCCACAAAAACGTATTTAATGCAGTAGTGTATAGATTAAAGGTTCTATATTTGCATGAAAAAGAGCAGAAAACAATTCTCTTACAGTGTTTGTAATTACATCAAATTGAATAAGCCAGATTTTATTTATCTTAAATGCTAGTGATTGAAGAAGAGCAGGTTTAACTAGAAGGGGGTTAGGACGTAGGTAGAGACTTTTGTAGAGACAGTAAAGGAGACTTTTGAGAACTTTCAATTAAACATAGTAAAGAATTGGTATCATTAACTTCTAACCAGTGCCACAGGTTTGGGTGTAAAACATGTAAATATACTTATTTTTTTTTTTTTGTAGTAACAATATGACAATAGAGACAATTTTGAAACATAATAAAATCAGTCATAATCATATGCCCCAATAGTCACTATTTTCATTCATTATGAATATTACCCAACTTTTATTCATGTGTATATATGTTTTTACACAGTTGCTCTCATAGTGTAATTACAATTTTCTCTTCAGCTCTTTGCATTTGAGCATTTGGGTCAGATATTTCCTATGCTTCTGTAACCTTGATACTTTTTCATTTTTAACTGAAGCAAACATTTACACTGAGGAATCATAACTTATTTACCACGTCATCCTGTTTGTAAATCGTCTTGGTAGAGAGGTGGTGCATGGCAGAGGGTAGGAGCACGGACTGGAGCCCAGACTGCCCTTGGTTTGAGTCCTGACTCCTCCACTTGCAGCTGTGGGTACTTGGGCAAGTTGCTTCGCCTCCTGGTGCCTTGATTTCCTCATTTATAAACTGGGACTAATAATAGTACCTACTCTGGGACATAATTAAAACAGTGCACACAGTAAGTACAAGTATCGTTGTTATTATGTAATAATAATGCCATACGCTCTTCCCAGATGCCAGGTCCTCAGCCTAAGCACTTTGCATATTTTTTCTCTCAAACAAGTCAACACTGTGGATGTGTTGGGGGGGTGGGGGCAGGGGGCAGGGGGAAGCGGTTTAACTCCTAATTAATTTTGACATCATAGTAGCGCTTTCCTAAGGAAATGCTTATTTTGCTTAATACACTTTGGCATAAGCCCATAAGGAGCATTGGACCCACTGTCTACCTGACTTAGGAATGGTGTGTTTTATGCCAGCAGTTCTCAAAGTGTGGCCGGGGGACACCTGGGAGTCTCTGAAACGTTTTCAGGTGATCCACAAGGCCAAAACAGGTTTAATAATAATTCTAAAATGTTATTTGCTTTTTTCATTCTCAGTCATTCATGAGTATCCAGTGGAGTTTTCCAGAGGATTCATGATGTGTGATAGCACAGTGGATAGAATGCAGAAGCAGATATGAGAATCTGTTGGCTTCTATGAAGTCAGACATTAAAGAGCTTTGAAAAGAATTGTGAAAAAAAATTCCACTTTTCTCACTAGATTATTTTATTTTGGAAAATTTAGTTATTTTAGACAAAATCTGTTACTTAGTTACTACATAATGGGTTTATTGTTGTTAGTTTTTAAATGATTAAAAATAAATAATATTTTTAAATTTCTCCAATTTAACTTCTGATAGAGAAAATATCAATAGATATATTGGAGTTCTTAGTAATTTTTAAAAGCATGAAGGGTTTCTGAAGCCAAACAGTTTGAGAACCACTGTTTCTGACTGAGGGTCTTTTCATCTCCACGGCTAATCTCTCTATCGGGCAACCTGGGAACAGGTTTCTGCTTCTGACTGGCATGTCACTGGCTACATCAGGGGAGCCCCTTGGAATTGAGGGAATGGTCTTTAATTTTTTTCACACTTTTCTTTGTAGGATTCTAAAAGATTCGAAGGCATTGACATTGATTTTAAAGAGCTAGCTTATGATGCTCAGAAAACTCCAAGTGTCGTGGGAGCAACCAACAAATCAGGTCTTTATGAAAAACTGGAAGACATTCAGAGCAGGTGACAGTCGACTTGCTGCCCTTTTTCCCCTTCTGCCTCTGACTTTATTTAAATGCCTGAGTGAGCGAGTGAGTGAGTATGGGTGTCTGTCCCTTGTATGTTTGGGTATATAGGATATAAGGGGTATTATTAGAGGTGTTTATGCTCATGTATAGGAGTCCCTGGGGGAAGCAAACTGGCAAGTGCTCGGCTACTAACCTAAGGGTTGGTGGTTCAAGTCTACCCAGAGGCACCTTGGAAGAAAGTCCTGGTGATCTACTTCCAAAAAATCACAGCCATTGAAAACCCTATAGAGCACAGTTCTACTGTGACACAAATGAGATTGCCATGAGTCAGAATCGACTCGTCAGCAACCGGGAACTGGTATGCTGATGTAAATGTGTCAGTGTGTATGTTTGCAACCATCCAAAAGTGCTTGTTGTGCTGATTTCTGCATATATTGCATATATATGCAGCTGGGTAATGTGTATGTACCTGTGGGTCAAGGCATATTTAATAAGGAAATTATGTGTCCTGTGACCTCAGATTGTGCCTGTGTGAGAAGGCCCTGGCGGAGTACCTAGATACCAAGAGGCTTGCCTTCCCTAGGTTTTACTTTCTCTCCTCTTCAGATCTGTTAGACATCCTTTCCAATGGCACAGCTCCGCTGCAGGTAAGCTGGGCCGGTGCTTATAGAAGGTTCCAGAAGGACTGAGGAGCTCCCATCAGAAGGGAGTTTCAGTTCCCCTTTATGCCTACTTTCTCTGGCAGTACACGTATTTCCAGCATGTGTTGCCATCATCCCAAACCTCAGACCTTTGTTCATTTCCACTATCACTGATGCTCCGGATGCCCACCAGCCCACCCGTGGGTATTATTAACATGGAATTGGAGAAACTTGGAGCATGGCAAGGGTGGAAGGGGCTAAGCCTTTGCGAGGAGCACAGCTGGTTCTGTCCATCGTCCCTGCTTGGAGCCCTGGCGGTGCTGTGGGTAAGCACTCGGCTGCTAACCGAAAGGTCTGCAGTTTGAACCCACCAGCCACTCCACGGAAGAAAGATGTAGCAATCTGCTTCTGTAAAGATTTACAGCTGTGGAAACCTTAAGGGGCAGTTCTACTCTGTCCTACAGGGTCGCTATGAGTTGGAATCGACCTGACAGCAATGGGTTTAGCATCCCAGCTAACACTACTGCCGGGGCACCAGTGTGAAAGGGAAAGCCCAGCCACATCCAGGATTTCAGCTTGGTGTGACCCTTGCTTTGGACCCTTCTTATGTTGGTCCACCACACCAAAGGATGTGCTAATGACTGGGGTGACTTCTTCACGGGCCACTGTCACCACTGCCTTTTACCTTCTAGATTGGAATGTGTTAGTGTTCTTACGTCTCATTGTGCAGTACTGCTTTCTTAGGAAGAGGGTTTATGAATTAGCCATCATGTTCCTCCAGTCTGGTCCTATTTGTATTAGATCAAGCAGAAATTAACCAGCTGTCATGACTTTATTTGTTTGTAGCTAATGCGTGATGCCCACTAGTTTTATTCCTTTGACCGCTTCTGTCAAATTCAGTTGGTTCCTGCCCTCACACCTACATCATGAGTCCCACAATTTCCTTCTAAAGGTTTTTGATCCACCACTACATGTTTTACAATGATTGTCACATGGTAGGCGCCTAAACAATACTAGTAAAGAATGTCCTGGACGCATCCCCCAGGCTCCCCCCAGTCCCTCTGCATGGCTTCCTTCATAGGTTCAACGCCACCTTTCCAAACTCTTTGACAATATGGCCAAGATGCAGTTCCAATTAGATGACAGCAAGAAACCAACTAAAGTAAGTGTCGGCATGTACAGCAAAGAAGAAGAGTACGTGCCTTTCAGTGAGCCGTGTGACTGCAGTGGGCAGGTAAAGAGAAAGCTCTTTTGCCCCCTTACACCTTTATCTCTCAAGTATCTGCATTCAGTGTCTGTATCAGTATCGACCTTGGGGATGGTCCTCCTGACCTTGGGCCAGAACTGCTGTGCCTGCCCCAGGACTGCCAGCTTCCCTTGACTTGAAGTGACTTTGAAGCAGCTGCTAGTGCAGTGTGCTGTTTTCCATGTTTTCTTCTCCCTGGGAAGGATACATGTCAACGTTCATATCTCTCCTTTAACCAAAGATCTGTGCAGAGAGGCATAAAATGCACATATACAACTACCCCAGCCAACAAGGAAAGAATTTTAAAGTGATTAGCAGCACCAGGAGACTTTAACATGACAGCCCCTCAAGCACCCCATGGGGGTATCTGGAACATGGACACCTTCCGCAGGAGAAAATGTCCTCGGAAATCAACTGCTTTCTTGAGATGTCCCCTCTCTATACAAATACACACAGAATTATCTCCACCCTCCTCCCAGCCCTTCCCCTTGGAGAGCCGACTACCATACTGTTCCCAAAATCTACTACCTCCAAATCTCTCGTGTCCAATTCACGGACAATGGATCATGGGACTATTCTCTCCTCAAACCTCTTTCCCACCCTTCCACATCACCACTGAAGTATAAGCCCCTTTGTGTTCATTATCATAAATGATCCATCAAAACATGGTCCCCTGGGGTTCTCGTCTAGTTCACATTAATACGTGGAGAAAAGATATTTTACAGGATTCCACCTTAATCCACTTGTATCTTAGAAAGCAATTCTCGTATCAAAATACTCAGAAGTTCTCAGTTATACGAGAATGGTCTTAGAGTTTGATTCAGAATATGTTGTTTTTGTGGACTCATAAAGTATTTAGTTGGAAAATTGGCTTACCTTTCTATGACCATCATGAACAAGAGGGTCATGTGAATCCATGGACTTATTTACACCTAGCAAACCAGATTTAGATTTCCTTGTATGAACTCCAGGTGGCAGCCTCTCCCTCTGACCTGCTACTCTGGCCTATGTTTTCCAAGTGGGCACATGAGTCTGTTGTTAATTAGTACCAGTTCCATCCTCAATTGCATAAACAAAATGTCTCCCTGTGCCTTCTGGAGTCATGCCTGGGCTTCATTCTCTTCCCTTCTCAGGTTGAATGGAAGAAAAAGTATCATGTTGATCAAATCTTCTTAGGTACCCAGTGTCTAACCCAGGTTCTTTCAGGTAGAAACATGGCTGAACCATGTGCTCACTCACATGAAGGCCACCATGAGGCATGAAATGACAGAAGGAGTAACTGCCTATGAAGAAAAACCAAGGGAGCAGTGGCTCTTTGACTACCCAGCTCAGGTACTTTCCTAACCGGGACCTTTGTGAACCTCCATCCTCCACTAGGCTCTCTTCCCCAGCAGCCTCCTTCAGCCCTCAGGGGCTCCTAGACATCGGACTTGCAGTTTGTTTCCCAGTCAGGAGATGCTTGCTTGACCCCCCAGTAGTCTGTAAGTGGTCAGCGAGAGCAAGGAGGGGGATTGTCATTCATGGCCTAATTGAACCCTTATGCTGGAGAATCAAGGGTTGTCCATTTTTACCCCACTGGCTACAATAGGGAAAAAATGTAACCAATTCAATTCAACCAATGCTCACTGAACCAGCCTACTTTATATCTGCCAAGCTCTGTCTAAGTACCCTATGTGCTGGAGACACCAGCAGAGAACAAGACAATGCGCTTCTGCCCTCCTGAAGTTTGTAGGCTAGTGTGGAAGTCAGCCACTTACAAATGTGATTGGTGTGATTATAGGGGAGGTTCAGGGTACTCTGGGAGCATATAGCTAGTTAGTGGGATCTGAGGACCACCCCCCTGAGGATATGATATTTAAACTGAAATTTGAAATAGGAGTTAGCAAGTCAAAGATGGAGGGAAAAAACAATCAAGCATGGGAAGGAAGCAGTGGAGAGCATGATGTCTTTGAGCAACTGATGGGGATTGAGTGTGGTGACATAAGAGTACAGGGATGAGAAACGGGACAGCATATGTTTTCTGGGGAGGAAAGCAGAAACCAGTTCTTATAGACAGTGTTAGGGAGTCCGACTTGGGTCTAAGATATATCTGAATCCTTTACAGAGTTCTCAGGTGGGGAGTAGGGGAGAGGGGAGACCTAACGAGAATTTTTAAATGACACTGACTGCAGTATACTACTCCTCATTTTCTCTGCAGTGGTGTTGGTACCTTTGGGGCATGGACGCTTGGTGGTGACTGAATCCATAACATAGATAAGATTGCCCTTGGAAAGGAGGTCAAGGGAGATGAGAGTGTAGAACAAAACCTTGTTCATCATTCAAAGGCTGAGTAGGCAAGGAGGAACCAGTCAAGCCGAATGAGAAATGGTAACTTTCTAGATAAAAGCAAAACCAGGGAACAGTAATTATGGAAACCAGAAGAGAAACTTAATAGAAGGTGAGAGGGTAAAAAATGCCAACTGCTTCTAAGAAGTCAAGCAAAATAAATAGGCTGAAGAGTGTTCACGGAGAGAGAGTCAGTGGATTGGTGGATTGGTGGGAAGGAGACCACATTGCAGGGAGTTGAGTCAGCCTAAGGTGGGACAATGCTGACACCGAGTGTAGATACCTCAAGAAACTTAGCTGTGGTTGAGTGGACGTGGGAAATCCAGGGTGGAAAGGAGGAGTGTGCTGTCACAGTCTAGGGAGAGCAGCCAGGGTCACAAAACAATGTGTGTGTAAATTTTTGTATGAGAGACTAACCTGAGTTGTAAACTTTCACTTAAAGAACAACAATAAAATAAAAAAAGAAACTTAGCTGTGAGAAGGAGAAGAGAAGTAGGTCAGCACTGCATAGAGAAAGAGGTATTTTTTTTTAATGTAGAGTTGAAACATTCCATCAAGTTGTTCAAACCAGGCCACCAATACGAGAGGAACTTCAATAAAATGCAATATGTATAAATTCAAAGGTAAAAATGGATAAATTAGAGAACAGTGTTTTTTTCACTACAGTAGGATTCTCTGTTTCACAAAAGGAATAGTTGCCATCAGGATTCCTTGTTTACCTATATCAGAATTTTGAGGCATGAAAATTTGTTACCTCTTACTATTGCAACAGACATCATCTGGAGCAGTATCTCCCACACCAAACGATACTGCAGATGAGCAACACGTATAAATTTTCCACCATGAAAATCAAAATTATGGGGTTTTTCCATATTAAGTTCTCCAGTAAACAGAAGAAATATTTATTTGAATCACTTTTTTCCATTTATTTATTTTTAATCTCTGAAAAACACAAATCATATTGACCACGTTGAGTTTTGGCATTGTTGGCCTTGGCTCCGAGAGTAGACATTTTAAAGTTATAGGTTTTAAGAAGTAAAACTGTACTAACATATTGTGGACAAGCAGATATGTAACACAGATGATCAGCATTGTACTCAGTGAACTAGAATAACTTGGACCACATGAATGCCAGAGGAACAGCACAAAGTCTATGAGAGTCTTGTCGACATGCTTAGTAAATAACTCAGTCAGTTATTCTCCCAAGCGCAGGAAAGATGCTGCCCCTGGGAAATAAAAACCTAGTGATCAGTGAAGAAATTTCTAGAATCCATTTGTTCTCAATCAAATTATACATTTTCCAAGAGCTTTCCCCACTTGTCACAACCTCACTTTTCAAAAGATTTAATTAGAGTTCTTAGTTCATTTAGTAGATACTGGTGGGGAAGGAGGGATGGGGATTGTGTTGTCCCTGTGATTGCATCCTGGGCCCTTGCTGAGTGATGAGTGGACTGGCTGGAGACAGTCCTGGTAACAGCTCCCTACCCAGTGACTCTTGGTTGCCATAGGTAGCCCTGACCTGTACTCAGATCTGGTGGACGACGGAGGTGGGCATTGCGTTTGCCAGGCTGGAGGAAGGCTATGAGAATGCCATGAAGGACTACTACAAGAAGCAAGTGGCCCAGCTCAAAACCCTCATCACTATGCTGATTGGCCAGCTCTCCAAGGGGGACCGGCAGAAGATCATGACCATATGCACCATTGATGTGCATGCCCGGGATGTGGTGGCCAAGATGATTGCTCAGAAGGTGGGTTCCAAACACCAAGGGTGTCCTTCTGTGTGAGCAACTACGCCATGAGTATTGGAGTTCGGGAGAAGCTCACATCCAGCCAAAACATGGGGCTTCAGGGTCTGCACAGCACCAGCCAGAGAGCTTGGGGAGGGTTTTGATGGCTGCTCCCACCTTTTCAAACCTTCAGTGAAACAGTGCAGTCAGAGTAGCTCGTGCTTTCTGTGCTGTGGTGATCAGAGGGTATTGCACTCTTGACTGGTAGACCATAACCAAGTCATCCAAAGCCCCGAGTATCCCGTGGTCAGGGGGCCATCTGCTACCTGTTTAACAGTGTGATTTACCCACATACTCTGAACTCCTCTTTAGGTAGACAATGCCCAGGCCTTCCTCTGGCTGTCCCAGCTGCGCCATCGGTGGGATGATGAGGCCAAACACTGCTTTGCCAACATCTGTGATGCCCAGTTTCTATACTCCTATGAGTATCTGGGAAATACCCCTCGCCTGGTGATCACTCCTTTGACTGACAGGTGAGCGCTGGTGTCTGCCACTGACAGAACCCCGCTGCTTTCTGGTTCAGGCCATCCAGTGGCCATCCAGGGTCGATGTCACTGTCACTTGCTATTTGTCCACTGAGCTGCAGGAGGAGGGCTGGCTCTGGGCAGAGCAGATGGAAAATAGAATTGAAACATGGTAGGTCAGAGCCCTTCTGCAGATTCCCAAGGAGGGCCTCAGAGGAGCACACCCCAGAGTAAACCAGAGCCCTGATTTTTGAGGAATTGCTAGGCAGTGTCCTATAGCAGTTAAGAACATGGGTTTTGCAGTCACACACACATGGGTTCTGACCCCAGCTCTAACACATACCAGCTGTTTGACCATGAAAAACAGACCTCTGTAATTCTTGGTTTCCTCATCTGTGTAATGGAGGTAATAACTCATACCTCACATGGTTTTTATAAAGATTATGAGACAGTAAGGCTTGTAAAGAGTTTAGTGCATAAAAATGCTCAGTAAATGATCTCAATTATTATTTTTTTATCAATCGATTAATGCATTGGAAAATTTATACAAAGATATAAATAAGATCGTTCCTACCATTAATGGGCTTACAGTTGTTTAGGGGGACATATTCTCTGTCATTCGTATTAATTCATTTGTGAATGAGTTCACGCCAGACACTGAACTAGTCACAGGGAACACAAAGGTGACTGAAACATTTCCTCGCCTGAAGCTACAATTCTAGTGAGTCAAGCAAGACACGTATAGATAAAAATTTACATAGCACAAGGGAAAAAATGCATGGCTGTAATATAAAATAAGATACAAACCCATATATCACGAATTTCCAAGCAAGTGAATAGACAGTAAGTCCTCTGAGCACAGAAGATCCACTCACAGTGGGAGGAAAAGGACTGGGAAACCTTCAGGGAAGAGATGGGATTTGATCTGGACCTCAAAGCATGTGTAGCTCCCAGTAGGATTTTAGTAGGTTTTAGAATAGCTAGCAGGGTGTCCGTGCAGTTGTACAGAACTCTATGTGTGTGTCACTTTTTCTATCGAGAAGACATATACCATTCACAAATGAATTCATTAAAGTGGTCTGGCATCCTCAAAAGTTAGAGAAGTACTGATAAGCATTCCTGGCAACTGGACTGCTGTGGGCAAAAGCATGGAGGTAGGAAAACTCAAGACATGCTCCTGGAAGATGGAGTATAAACTCGTTTGACACTGCGAGAGGTTGTTGTTGTTAGCTGCCATTGAGTCAGTGCCCGATTCATAGCAACCCCATGCACAACACAACAGAACTCTTCCCAGTCCTGCACCATCCCCATGATCGATTGTGGATCAGATCATTGTGATCCATAGGGTTTTCACTGGCTGATTTTTGGAAGTAGATTGCCAGGCCTTTCTTCCTAGTCTATCATAGTCTAGAAGCTCTGCTGAAACCTGTTCAGAGTCTTAGTAACCCACAGTCCACCGCTAATGGGCCAGGGGTGGCTGCACATGAGTTGCGTTGGCAGGAAATCGAACCCAGGTCTCCCTCATGGAAGGCGAGAATTCTACCACTGAACCATCAGTGCCCCATTGGGAGAGGTAGTAGCCCATAAAACTGGGAAGATGGGTAGGTGTCAGAGTGTAGAATTTGAAGAATATGTTCTTTATCCATTAGGTAATTATAAACTATTTTTTAAAGAATTTATAACGGTGATGGAAAAATTGCATTGATTAAGTGTAGGGTTGCATTGCCAATTATTGTAATTGCTGTCAATAAGTTGTACACCTGTAAAAAGTTTCATTTGCAAAAGTTGTGTGATAGATACATTTACAACAACAACAAAAAAAGAGCAGCTGCTAAAGCTGCTTATAGACAACCCAAAACCTCATGGGATATGGTTGCTTGGCTTGGAGGTTGAGGGTCATGGTTTTGTGAGACATCCCGGTTAATTGGCCTCATAACATTTTTAGTGTATCTTTTCTATCTCCTAGTTTGTTGTGTAATGCCTGAGGTCTTAAAAGCTTGCAACTGGCCATTCAAGTTACAATAATTGGTCTCTATTCTCCTGGAGCAACAGAGGAAGAAGGAGGAGAGTCAGGAATAGGAGGAGAAAATGGAGTGGGTGGCTAATTGCCTCCATGTACAGCTGCCTCTTTTGCCATGAGACCAGAACAACTAGATGGTATCCAGCTACCATTACTGAACATTTTGATCAAAGATTCTGTAGATCTTTTGATCTTTGATCAAAAGGGGGAAAATGCAGAACAAAATTTCAGATTTTCATGGACTGCAGACTTTCTGGAGCCATGGAGGCTGGATGCACCCCTGAAACTACTGCCCTAAGATAATCTTTAAATCTTAAACCAAAAATATCCCCTGAAGTCTTCTTAAAACCAAACAGTAGTTTAGATTGACTAGTAAAAAAGATCTGCCTTGAACATTATGCTCTTTTAGGAACTATCTATATGGGATCAAATTGACAACAGCAACTTAAAAGATTAGATAGGAACCTTAGGGGGGCAGTGAGTTTATGTTAATGAGGGAGGAACAACTCAGAAAAAGAGGGTGAAAATGATTGATAACTTGAAGAATGTAATCAGTGTCAGTGAATTGTACATGTAGAAACGGTTGAATTGGTGTATATTTTGTTATGTATAGTCTCAACAACTACAACAAAATAAATTTAAAAAATTTTTATCAGAGGAGCAAGATGATGAAAACTGTATTTTGTGAAGACTAATCTGACAGCAGAGCATAAGCAAAGAACAGAGAGGACAGAGAAAGTCATGCTCCAAGTGAAGAGTGATATTTCAGTTCTGCTGAGATTTCTGGAAATTCTGCTAAGAGCTCACACCCTTTCCTTATGATTGCATTAAACACTAAATATTTTCTTCTCCAAAAAGAGTAGCATGTTCAAGTGACCAGTGTACCCTAAATAAATAACCTGTGGGTAACAAATTGTGAAGTTTAAAATGTCCGTATGGAATCAGTGTGATATTTTACTTAATTTTCTCTCTGCCTATTTTAAGTGATACCACCTGTATGCTGGTCAGTCCTCAGTTTCTTAAATAATATTTACTAGTTAAGTTCTTATCACTGTGCCATGAGGTGAATAGAGACATGGGAAATCCAAAGTAACTGAAAGCCCCAACATCGTCCATAGAGTAAGACCTCGAAGTTCATTTCCTCTCATTTTTTTCATTTCTGCAATTCATTTTCCTGCACAGTCTGGAAATCCCTTCCACCCATAGTCCCACTCAAACTGCTCCCCTTTTACTTTTGCATCACTCTCCTTTTTGGGACCTTGTAGAGGTTGTGTCCCTGTCTCCAGTGACTCCCTGCTAAACTTGGACTAAAATCTAAAATCCTCATAAAAAAACAACCAGCCAACCAAACCTGTTGCCATCAAGTTGAATCCAACTCATGCTGACCCTATGTGTTACCAAGTAGAACTGCTCTATAAGGTTTTCTTGGCTGTAATCTTTACAGAAGCAGATCACCAGGCCTTTCTTCCATGGCACTGCTGGATGGGTTTGAACCAGCAACCTTTAGGTTAGTGATCGAGCACAAACCATTTGCACCACCCAGGAGGCTTAAACTCTTCCTAGGATGTTGTAATTCCTGCCAGCCTCTCTGACTCCTCACTCTCTACACATCAGCCACACTGGCCTCCTTTTTGTTCTTGGGTCTCTTTAAATTCTTGCCAACTTAGAACCTTTCCTCTGCCTGGAATGTCTTTCTCCAGACTCCGCTCCACTGGGCCCTTCTCATCCTTCAGTTCTACTCTCAGTTCTGAGAGACGTTCTCTAACCCTGTGTCTAAAAGACAGCCTTCTCTGCCTCTCACACACACGGATGACCCTAATATAGCCCCCTGCTTATCACCTTTCAAACATTTATTACATTCTGAAATGCTGGTTTGCTTGTTGTCTGCATTCTCCCTCAGCGTATAAGCTTCTTGAGATGGGGACTTTGTCTCCCTTGTTGCTATGTCACCAGTTCCTAGTGATGTTAAATTAACATGCGTTGGATGAATGAATGATGGCTGAATATTGAAGACCCAGATCATAAGAATAGACCCAGATCATAAGAATAGACAGAATCTAGAAGGGAGGTTGGCTTGGGGCAGGGATCTAATCAGGATTCCATGTCGTGGCTCTCAAGAGGAAGGAGCAGCTGCTCTGTCTTCTGCTCTTGCCTAGCCTGCGATAAAAAGCAGGTAACATCTTGGGTGAGAGGTGAGACAGTACACAGTACAAGGGAAACTAACACAACCTGCACAAGGAAAGGTCATGGAGGCCCCATGGACACATCCAAACTCCCCGAGGGACTGAGTTGTTGGACGGAGGGCTCTGGGGACCATGGTCTCGGGGAACATCTAGCTCAACTGGCATGACACTACTTATAAAGATAATGCTCTACATTCTACCTTGGTGAGTAGTGTCTGGGGTCTTAAAAGCCTGTGAGCGGCCATCTAAGATACTACACTGGTCTCATCCCTTCGGGAGCAAGGGAGAATGAAGAGAACAGGATACAAAGAAAAGATTAGTCCAAAGGACTAATTGTCCACAGCTACCAAGACCTCCACCGGACTGAGTCCAGTACAGCTAGATGGTGCCCGACTACCACCACTGACTGCTCTGACCAGGATCACAACAGAGGGTTCTGGACAGAGCTGGAGAAGGACGTAGAGCATAATTCTAACTCACAAAAAAAAAAAAAAAAAGACCAGATTTACTGGCCTAAAGGAGACTGGAGAAACCTCAAGAGTATGGCCCCCAGACACCCTTTCAGCTCAGAGGTAAAGTTACCTTCGAGGTTCACTGTTCAGCCTGGGAGTGGACAGCCCAGTAAAACTAAATGAGACTAACGAGGTACAGGAGTCCAGTGACAAGGGCCAGAAGGCAGAGGGGGAGTAGGAAGCTGATGATAAGGAACACAAGTTGAGTAAGGATACTGTTGATGTGTTGTGAGATTGTTAACCATTGTTATAGGGCAACATTTGTAGTAACTGTTAAATGGGAGGCTATGTTGTCCTGTAAGCCTTCATCTTGGGTGAGAATGGCAGCACAATTGGAAGAGCATAGTCAATGTCACTTAAATGTGTACATAGAAAGTTTTGAAATGGTGTATCTTTGGCTATGTGTATTTTCACCAAAAAAAAAAAAAAAAAAGCTGAGAATTCAGAGGGTTAAAATGTGGGGTTGTTAACCAAAGTCATAAAACAGCATGTGTACTACTGTTACCTGAGAAATTGTTTGTTCTGTAAGCCTTCACCTGAAGTATAATAAAATATTAAAAAAAAAAAAAAAAAAGCAGGTAACACCTGTTCAGAGGGAGATGCAGTCTCTCTGAAGCTGGAACAGTACAGGCAGCAGCAACTCTGGGAGTCATGGAGTCTTTAGGTTGTACTTGGGCTCAATCAGTTGGAGGGGTTCATTCAGTGTGGGATGAGGGGAGAGTTTTCCCACTTCAAGTTTCATTCAGAGTATATCCTCTCAGGTGTCTTTGTCGTTTGACAATTCTCAGCAAGACATCTTCCATAAGCAGGGTGGAAATCTGGTACACTATTCTGATTTGCAGTCCCTGGGTGGTGCAAACGGTTAACTCACTCGGCTGCTAACAGAAAGGTTGGAGGTACGAGTCCACTTGGAGGTACCTCAGAAGAAAGGCCTGGAAATCTACTTCTGATAAATTAACCACTGAAAACCCTATGGTGCACAGTTCTACTTTGACACACATGGGATTGCCATGAGTCAGCGTCAGCTCGACAGCTGCCGGTACTAGTATCCTGTTTTGCAAGGAGTTTTTCTGCCTGCCTTGGAATATGAGTTAATAGTTTCATACAGAATAATGAAACCATTATATATTTGATCTATTTAATTAATGTCTGTCTCCTACTCTAGCCTCTGTGTTCCATGATAACATTGACTTTGACTAGCTCATTGCTCTACCCCCACAGGGCCTAGCACCGTGTCTGATACATGATAGACATTCAGCAAATGATCTTTCAGTGAATACAATAAGATGATTTCTGAGACTCCAGATATGTATCCATCTTCCCTGTACCATTCGGAATATTTCCTTCCTTTCCACTGACATATCAGACGTTACTGTTCTGACTGATGAAAAGTACAAGACTATTCTTTTTCCTGGGTCTTCACACCTGCCTAGGAGTTGAAGAAGATAATTGTCTCTTGTGGATTTAGAGGTCTCTAGTAGACTAATGCTGAATGCCTGATAGACGGAAAGGGTAACGTTTTGACAGTGAATTCTTTCTAAAATAGGGATTTATCGCCTCTTCTGTGAAACGATGCAAATAAGAACTTGAAGATTTGCTGTAAATAATGGCAAATGCTGTACAGACCTTGACCTTGTTTTGCCCATTAGATCCTTTTCTGACAAAATAGTATGTGGTTGAATATTTATATGGCAAATTCCATTTTCTCATTGACTTCCATTGTTATCTCAAGAAATATTTTGCCCAGAAAAAAATTGGCCTCAACAAGAAAATCACATTCTAAAGAGCATTCAGCCTTTGCTGGTGTGTAGCCTGAGTACATTGAATTCTCTCCTGCCAGAGGAATTAATTAAATGGACAATTGATCCGTACAACCTTTGCACATTCATTAAAAGCACACCCGTATTACAGTATGTCCAACTGATTATGCCTGTTTCTCTGGAATTTCCCACTGCCTGGATGGGACTTGAATATACAAGTAGCTGCAATGTCTCGGCCATTGTCAGAGGAGTACAGCAGAACTCTAAGTTGAAAAACTAAATGGAAATGCTTTTTCAGACTGAACAAAAAGCAATTCACATAAGTTGTTTCTTACCCTTTGTGTTCTTACCCTTACTGTGTTCCCTCACCTTCGTACACCAATGCCCCTTTTCTGCCCTGTGCTGTGCTAAGTACTGTTTTAATCAATTGCGTGTCAATTTTGAGTACCTCTTAATTTATCAGAGACTACTGCAGGTAGGTCTGATTTAATTAATGCAAGAGTGTTGGAAGGTGATTTACTGGACAAGGATAAAACTAGCCAATGTCATACACTTTCAAGTTTTTCTCTGATGTTTTTATTACAGATAATTTAGAAAACTTAGTCATCAGTTATTAAAAGCCACCAGTGATAACTATTGTTAGTATTTAGTGTATCTCCTTCTATATGCAGATTTTCACAGATAAATTGAGATTATATACTATACATATATAAAACATCATAGTCTGCTTTTTTTTTTTACTTAACATTATATCATGTATACTCTAAATGTTCTTCTAGAATACTTTAGTAATTAAATTACAGTCTGTATGCAAGTATCTCATAATTTATTTCATGCAACCTATTGTGGGATATTTAAATTATATCTAAGCTTTTACTATTTTTAATAAAGCTGCCATGAACTCAATTATGTATACATTTTTTACCATATTTTATTATTATTTCCCTGGGACATATTCCAAGAGTAGGATAACTAGATGATACGTACTTTCAAGTTGTTCTTGAGAGAAATACTGTTTTCATTTTCACTAGCAGTTTATGGGGATGTTCATCTTCTAACACCTCACCAGCATTAAGTGTTATCATTAAAAATATTGTTAATCTTATAAATCAAAATGGTATTTCATTTGGATATGGATTCTCTTGATTACTTACAAGCTTGAACATGTTTCTGGGTTTATTGGCTCTCTGCTTTTCTTCTCCTGTGAATTATTTGTTACTGTCATTGCCCATTTTTCTATGGGGTATTCTTTTCTTGCTTTTATGTTTTATGCTTAGAAGGCCCTGCCCACTTAAAGATCAGTTTAATATTCACTTGGATCTGTTTTATTTTTGTTGCTGTTTAAGATTTTGTTTTCACTATATCTTTCTTAAAATAACTTCATTGAAATCTATTTTACATATCATAAAATTCTCTCATTTCAAACGTACAATTCAGTGATTTTTAGTAACTTTTCTGAGCAGTGCAGCCACCATCATAAATCAGCTTTAGAACATTTTCATCCCCCTCAGTAAGATCCCTCATGCCCATCTACAGTTAATCTTCATGCCCACCCCAGCCCCAGGCAACCACTAATCTGCTGTCTGTCTTTATAAAGTTTCTCATTCTGGACATTTCATATAAATGGGATCATACAACATAAGGTCTCTTGTATCTGGCTTTTTTCACTTCATGTAAAATTTTTCAGGTTCAACCATGATAAAGCATGTGTCCGTAGTCTATTCTTTTTATTTCTGAATATTTTTTCTATTTTATAAATGTGGGATAAAGGACCTAGCTTTACCCTAAGTAAGGTGGCTTTTATCCTTGACTCTGGAGAAAAAACACTTGGAATAGTTGGAGTGTCTTGTCTGAACCTTCAGGCCACACAAAGACTTTCACATGAATGTTCACAACAGCATTATGGACAAACAATATGCAGTAGGCAGAATATTTAGAATGGCCCCCAATTGTCCTTTCCTTTATATAACTCCCTCCCCTTTGTGTGTGGGTGAAAACTCTGACTTTGATGATATATTATGCCCATAGCTATATTTCAGTGTATTGCAAAAGGGAGATTACTTGGGTGGGCTAAAGTAATCATATTGTTAGGTGCCGTTGAGTCAGTTTTTGACTCATAGCGACCCCACGTGACAAAGAAGAACTGCCCCATAAGGTTTCCTAGGGTGTAATTTTTACGAGAGCAGATCGCCCCAGGTCTTTCTCCTGAGGAGCCACTGGGTGGGTTCGAACTACCAACCATTCAGTTAACCGCCGAGTGCTTTACCAGTGCTCCTCAATGCAATCATATGAGCCCTTAAAAGTGGAGTTTTCTCTCAGCTGAGGGCAAAGAGGAAAT
Source organism: Dugong dugon (assembly GCA_030035585.1). Classification (NCBI taxonomy): domain Eukaryota; kingdom Metazoa; phylum Chordata; class Mammalia; order Sirenia; family Dugongidae; genus Dugong; species Dugong dugon. Next base: position 62,564,557 of record CM057470.1, read on the forward strand.
CACAGAGTGTTGTAGCACAAGAAGGATTCAACACCCCGTTACTGGCTTTGAAGATGGTGGGGTGCATATGCAAGGACCGCAGAGTGGTCTTTAGGGGCTGAGAGAACCCCTGACCAATAGCCAATAAGGAAATGGGAACCTCAGTCCTACAACTGCAAGGAACTGAAATCTACCGACAACCTAAATGAATTTGGGAGTGAATTCTTCCCCCAGAGCCTCCAGATAAGAGCCCAGCGCAGCTGGCACCTTGATTTTGGCCCTGTGAGACCCCAAGTAGAAAATCCACCTCGACACCAGACCTCCAGAACTGTGTGATAATAAATGGGGACAGTTTTAAGCCATGAAGTTTGTGGTAATTTATTACACAGCAATAGAAAACTAATACAAACTATGATTTTACCTAACTCTACAATTATCCAGACCACAAACCTGTGATAGTCACAAGCTATTCATAGCTGAATTCAAGACACAGCGTCTTAGATATTTCCTTTATTTGACAGTTGAATAACTATTATCAGAAACGAAAGGCTACATCTCACATACTTATTACCTTGAAAAAGAATATATCTTGAAAGTAGATAGGCTTTCTACCTTTCAAGGCACCTTCTTATCTGATATTTCATCTTATCCTCACAGCAGCCTGAAGCAGTAGGTAAAAATAAAGCCTAAGTAATTTGCCCAAGGAAAACAAGGCCAATTTTAGCTCAGTGTTATGAATGCCTTTCAGACAGAACTGGCCCAGTGTGGAAGGGGCTGCTTTCTAGAATAATAAGCTGTGCTTTGCTGGAAGAAACAGCTACAAGATCCCATTTGAAGAGAGCGTGGCATGCTTAAAGACTGAAACCACCCCACCTCTGAGGTCACTCCTAACACTAAAGATTCCATGTTCCCAACATGCAGCCAGACTAAACTGATCCTCATCCTCACTGGGGTGAGTTGTTCAGTCAAGATTTCTTAAAAGATTCTTTGCAATTTTTACAATTGTCATTGTTTTTGAAGCAGCAAATTTATTTAAATTTCTTTGTACAATGAAAATACTATGTGATGGGTTCCACTAGAACTTTTTTTTTTTTTTTTTTTTTTTTGAGTCACAAAGAAGGTTGAATAACTTGGCCAAGTCTCACAGACACTACACAGTGGAGGCATAAACTCAGGTCTGTCTGACTCCACTGACCCCCACAGGGAAGCAGGAGCAGATTGCAGGTGTGGCTATGGGCATTTAAACTGATGGACACAGAGGGAATCCTAGACTGGAGGCGTGTCCCAGAGGACTAGTACATCCTGCCGACTTGGTGGCCTAAGCATGATGGTAACTCTGCCTGTGGCAGAAAAATGCTGCTGCTTCCTTTTTCTTTGTATTTGTTCATGTCCTAAGCTAAACCCCTATTGGCCCTCCCTTAATTATTAGAACTCAGTAGACAGACCATATTCCCTCCCTGAGCTCAGTCTACCCATCTGTAAAATAAGAGGATTGGATTAATTGATCTTGGAAGTATCTCTCAGCTCTGGAGTTCTGTTATTATGGAAAAAAATAATATTTTGGCGTTTTCCTCCCAAGTGCTTCATCTGGAGATAATCAGAAGCTCAGTAGATGCTCAGAAAACATCCACTCCAGAGTAGTATTTCCCGCACCAGGTTTCCAGGACATCTTTTGGGAAGTCTCAAGTTTTCTGTGAATTTTATTATGAAAAATGAAAATATATCTATTTTTGTGAAACATTTGCTTCTGGACCCCCAGATTTCTTGAGAGCCTTGTAGGTCCTGAGAGAAGAATCCCAGGATTGCCCTCTGGCTGGTAGAAGAGGCAGCAATAGGACAGAAACGGGGTGGAGGGGCTAGGGAGGAGTTTGCTGGGATGGAAACTCAGCTAGTCCAGGTAGCCGCCTTTCCTCCTGGGAGGGCAGGGCTGCAGCAGGCTCTGGGTAGTTTTAGAAGGCATTGGGGCTCATCGGGAGTCAGAAGCCCAGAGACCAGTAGGGCAGATACAGTTCAGGCTGCCCATAGAAGTCTGTAAGGATCTCGCTACGGATGTTTGAGGGAGGAGAGAAGTGTCGCCAAGTGATAACATCTGACCAAGCAAACCCAGCTTTTCACTTAGCCCTGACTTGCCTCACCTCGCCTCACAGCCCACCTGACCAAGCAGTCACTTTCAGGTACAATTTGTGGACAGGGGAAGTGAGGCAGTGTGTGAGCCCAGCTTGCTAGTGGCCAAATGCAACCCAGGTCCCTCTGAATAAGCTTAGTCAGTTTACTCAATTTTACAGGAAAAATGGAGATGCAATATTAAATCCCACACCTCTCCTCTCTTGCGGGGGAGCCTGCCTTCCTGGGTTTTACTTTTCAAAGGTTGAAATAGATATTGGGATTTTGCACTTCATTAAAGGAAAAGGTAGCTCACTTCAGGTCCTTTCAAAACGATTTTGGTTCTAAGCTTAGTGGGGTCACTAAAGACCCAGTTAACTCAGAGTCTCTGGTCAGTGTTAGACATCAGATTCAGAAACAAAGATAATTGATTTTGGAGGTTCTCTCAGAAGGCCTGTAGGTTGAAAGCCCATGTATCGACTTACTTTTACTCAGTATTAAAAAGTTAGGCCAATGACCCATTTTTAACAACTTTATTGGAGTGTAATTCACATGCCTTAACGTGCCCTCATTAAAAGTGTACAATTCAGTAACTTGAAGTAAATTTATAGAGTTGTGCAACCACCAGCACAATCCCATCACCCTGTTTGCAATCAATCCCTGCTCCCACCCCCAGCCCCGGGCAACCACTGACCTCTGTCTGTCTCTGTCTTTTTTGGATATTTCATATAAAGGGAATGATACAATACATAATCTTTTGCATTTGCTTTCATTCACTTAGTATATTTTTGAGGTCCATCCATCTCGTTACATGTATCAGTACTCTATTCCTTTTTATTGCTGAATAGTATGCCATTGCATAGATATACCACATTTTGTTTATGCATTCACCATTGATGGACATTTGAATTGTTTCAACCTTTTGGCTAGTGCTCCTGCAAACATTCCTTCATAAGTATTTGTGTGAACATATGTTTCTGTTTCTCTCGAGGAAGTTCTTAGGAGAATTGTAGAATGGTGTGGTAAGCTTCACTTTTAAAGAAACCGCCAAACTGGTTTCCAAAGTGGCTGCACCATTTTACATTCCCACCAACAATGTATGAGGTTTCCAATTTTCCCACATACTCATCAGCACTTGTTGTTATCTGTCTTTTTTATTATAGTCATTCCAGTAAGTATATAGTGGTATCTTTTTGTATATTTAATTTGCATTTCTCTAATGACCAATAATGTTGAACACCTTTTCATGTGCCTATTACCCAAAGGTACATTTTAAACTGAGTTTAATTGGAAATTTAAGTCCTAAAATTTTTAAACAGTACAATAAATAACCTTAAATTAAGATGAGTTTATTTTATTGTCACTATATACTATATATTGTACAATACCCACATGAGAATTAAATAGATTGCATGATAGATAGATTGATTCACTCATTTGTTTCATACATATTTATTGAGGACCTATAGGTACCTGGGGTGGGGAGGGGAGGTGGTAGGGTAGTTTGGTAGCCTTCTCGCCTTCCATGTGGGAGACCCGGGTTCAATTCTGGCCAATACACCTCATGTGCAGCCACCACCTGTTTGTCACTGGAGGCTTGCATGTTGCTATGATGTTGAACTGGTTTCATCAGAGCTTCCAGACTAAGATGGACTAGAGGGAAAGGCCTGGAGATATACTTCCAAAAATTAGCCAGTGAAAACCCTATGAATCACAGTGATCTGTTCTGCAACCAATCATGTGGATGGCACAGGACCAGGCGATGTTTTTTTATGTTGTTCTTGGGGTCCCCATGAAGCAGGGGCCAACTCAGTGGCTGCTAACAACAACATGTGTGCCTGGAGCCTATGCTAGGTTCTAGAGATGAAACAATGAATAAGTCCACACCTGGCCTTGAACCTCAGCTCTGTCTTACTGGGGCCCAGCAGGGCCAGAGCAATTCGTCAGGCCACCTGAAAATGACCTCTGTCTTCCTGTCTCTGGCAGGTGTTATATCACCCTCACTCAGTCTCTGCACCTGATCATGAGTGGGGCTCCCGCAGGACCTGCAGGCACAGGCAAGACGGAGACCACCAAGGACCTGGGCCGAGCACTGGGCATCATGGTCTACGTATTTAACTGCTCAGAGCAGATGGACTACAAGGTACAAGCCGACTCAACTTGGGGGAATCTAGGAACTGGGTGGCAGCCCAAATCAGGGGTGTGGCTTATCCACACCACCCTGGTCCACCTCCCCTGGGTGCTGGAGCCCAGACACAGAAGTGCTCTGCGTGCTTCTTCACAGTAGACCTGTTGACCTTCTAAATCTTCTGTGGTGTGACCAGGAGGCACAACACTGTGGATTCTGATTCCACTGATGAGCTTTGTGACCACAGCTAGTTACTTCGCCTTTTCTTTTTTAATTCTTCATTGTGCTTTGGGTGAAAATTTACAGAGAAAATTAGTTTCCCACCCTATGGTATGTACATAGTCTTCTGTCGCATTGGCTGCATTTCCCGCAATGTGTCAGCACTCTCCCCACTTCTGCCCTGGGTTCCCCGTTTCCTTTCATCTGGATTTTCTACCCCTTCCTGCCTTCTCATCCTTGCTTTTGGGCAAATGTTGTCCTTTTGATCTCTTCTAATTGATTGTTCTAAGGAACACGTTCCTCTTGGGTGTTACTGTTTATTTTATCGGCTTGTCTATTTGGCTGAAAGGTGGTCCCTGGAATGGCTTCAGTTCCAGGTCAGAAGGGTGTTTTAGGGCCATAGTCTGGGGGGGTTCCTCCAATCTCTCTCAGACCAGTAAGTCTGGTCATTTTTGTGAATTTGATTTTTTGTTCTACATTTTTTCTCCTGCTCTGTCCAGGACGCTCTACACCTAAAATTATGTAAGTGGAAATATACACAACCAAACATGTATCTACAGGTGTGTATGCTCTCTTACATCCACCCAGACCTCTTTAGCATACCCATCTACCTATGTATCCATTTGTAAATTAGTGTTTGTTAATACTATTTTGCAGGATCATTCTATGTTATACTAATTACTGCAGTTGTCCTTCATTCTTGCATACCTCTCAGTGTCTTCCTATGCCTTGGTCATGTGCTGACTTCTTTCCCATGTATTGTGTATTGCTTTTCCCTTTACCAAAATTAACGTGTGTCTTTGATCTAATTAGTAATTTTCCCTCCTTCACCCTCCCATTCCTGGTAACTATCAAAGATGTTTTTTTCTGTGTGTAAACCTTTTCTTGCTTTTTTATACTAGTGGTCTCATACAATATTTATCCTTTTGTGATTGACTTATTTCACTCAGTGTAATGTCCTCCAACTTAATCCATGTTATAAGATGTTTACCAGATTCATTGTTACTCTTTAAAGTTGTGTAGTATTCCATTGTGTATGTACCACACTTTGTTTATCCATTCATCCATTGATGGGCACTTAGGTTGTTTCCATCTTTTCACTATTGTGAATAATGCTGCAATAAACATGGGTGTGCGTATGTCTGTTCGTGTCATGGGATTGCTGGATCCTATGGTATTTCTATTTCTAACATTTTAAGGAAGCACCGTACTGTTTTCCATAGTGGCTATACCATTTTACATTCCCACAGCAGTGTATAAGAATTCCAAACTCAGAGGCAGGGCCAAAATGGTGGGAATTTCCAGATAAAAAGAAGTTTAGGGAATTTGCAAAAACCAAACCAAAATTACAAGAAATACTAAAGGGTGTCCCCCAATTAGAAAATCAGTAACATCACATAACAACCCAAGACTAGAACACAGGACAAAGCAACCAGCTATCAACCCATATAGGGAAGTCGCAAAAGTAAATCAAAGCTAAAACACTGAAAATAGGGAAACAGATGTCAATATGTAAAAGATGACAACAATTAAAACAAAAAAGAGGGACTTAAAAAATGTAGACATAGATTTTTCATATGGAGAGGAAGTCAAGGCGATAAAAAGAAATAAAATACTGGTATAAACTTAGAAAAACAGGGGTAAATATTAAGGTACCCACAAAGGAAACTAACAATCCTACAAGTCAAAGTAAAAAACTAGAAAAAATAAAGACTCAGCAAACACAAAATCAACAACAATGAAAAAGATGAAAAGAAAATACATAAATAAAAATGACTCAGCATAGAAAATTAAGTGGAACAAAGAAACTATAAACAGCACACAAAAAAAGACATCAAAATGACAGCACTAAACTCGTACCTATCAGTAATTATGCTGAATGTAAATGGACTAAATGCACCAATAAAGAGACAGAGAGTGGCAGATTGGATTAAAAAAACACGATCTGTCTATATGCTGCCTACAAGAGACACAACTTAGACTTAAAGACAGACACAAACTAAAACTCAAAGGATGGAAAAAAATATATCAAGCAAACAACACTCAAAAAAGAGCAGGAGTGGCCATATTAATCTCTGACAAAATAGACTTTAAAGTAAAATCCACCACAAAGGATAAAGAAGGACACTATATAATGATTAAAGGATCAATACACCAGGAAGACATAACTATAATAAATATTTATGTACCCAACGACAGTGTTCCAAAATACATAAAACAAACTAACAGCACTGAAAAGAGAAATGGATAGCTTCACAATAGTAGTAGAAGACCTCAACACACCACTTTCAGTGAAGGGCAGAACATCGAGAAAGAAGCTCAACAAAGACACGGAAGAGCTAAATGCTATAATCAACTAACTTTATTTCATAGACATATACTGAACACTCCACCCAACAGCAGCCAAGTATACTTTCTTTTCAAACACATATGGAACTTTCTCCAGAATAGACCACATATTAGGCCATAAAGCAAGCCTTAACAAAATCCAAAGCATCAAAATATCACAAAGCATCTTTTCTGACCATAAAGACATAAAAGTAGAAATCAACAACAAAAAAAACAAGGAAAAAAAGTCAAGCACATGGAAACTGAACAAACAACATGCTCAAAAACTACTGGCTTATAGAAGAAATTAAGGATGGAATAAAGAAATTCATAGAATCAAATGAGAATGAAAACACATCCTACCAGAACCTTTGGGACACAGCAAAAGCAGTGCTCAGAGGTCAGTTTATAGCAATTAATGCACACATCCAAAAAGAAGAAAGGGCCATAATTAAAATATTAACCCTACAACTGGAACAAGTGGAAAGAGCGTAGCAAAAGAAGCCCTTGGGTGCCATAAAAAAGGAAATAATAAGAATTAAAGCAGAATTAAATGAAATAGAGAATAGAAAAACAATTGAGAGAGTTAACAAGACCAAAAACTGTTTCTTTGAAAAGATCAAGGAAATTGATAAACCATTGGCCAAACTGACAAAAGAAAAACAGGAGAGGAAGCACATAACAGGTATAACAAATGCGAAGGGTGATATCACAACAGACCCAACTGAAATTAAAAGAATCATAAGAGAATACTATGAAAAATTGTACTCTAACAAATTTGAAAACCTAGAGGAAATGGACAAATTTCTAGAAACTCACTACCTACCTAAACTAGCATTAACAGAGGTAGAACAACTAAATAAACCCATAATGAAAGTAGAGATTGAAAAGGTAATTAAAAAACTCCCAACAAAAAAAAAAGCCCTGGCTGGATGCCTCCGCTGGAGAATTCTACCAAACTTTGAGAGAAGAGTTAACACCACTACCACTAAAGGTATTTCAGAGCATAGGAAAGGACAGAATACTCCCAAACTCGTTCTATGAAGCCAGCATAACCCTGATACCAAAACCAGGTAAAGACACCACAAAAAAAGAAAATTACAGACCAGTATCCCTCATGAACATTGATGCAAAAATCCTCAACAAAATTCTAGCCAATAGAATTCAGCAACATATCAAAAAAATAATTCACTGTGGTCAAGTGGAATTTATACCAGGTATGCAGGGATGGTTCAACATTAGAAAAACACTCAATGTAATCCATCACATAAATAAAACAAAAGACAAGAATCACATGATCTTATCAATCGATGCAGAAAAGGTGTTTGACAAAATCCAACACCCATTCATGATAAAAACTCTCAACAAAATAGGAATAGAAGAGAAATTCCTCAGTATAATTAAGGGCATTTATACAAAGGTAACAGCCGACATCATCCTAAATGGAGAGAGTTTGAAAGCATTCCCCTTGAGAACAGGAACCAGACAAGGATGCGCTTTATCACCACTCTTATACAACATTGTGGTGGAGGTCCTAGCCAGTGCAATTAGGCTAGAAAAGGAAATAAAGGGCATCCAAATGGTAGGGAAGAAGTCAAAGTATCTCTATTGGCAGATGATATGATCTTATACACAGAAAACCCTAAAGAATCCACAAGAAAACTACTGGAACTAATAGAAGATTTCAGCAAAGTTTCAGGATACAAGATAAACATACAAAAATTGGTTGGATTCCTTTACACCAATGAAGAGAACCTCGAAGAGGAAATGACCAAATCAATACCATTTACAATTGCTCCCAAGAAGATAAAATACTTAGGAATAAACCTAACCAGAGACGTAAAAGACCTATACAATGAAAACTACAAGACACTACTGTAAGAAACCAAAAGAGACCTGCATAAGTAGGAAAACATACCTTGCTCATGTGTAGGAAGACTCAACATTGTGAAAATATCAATTCTAACCAAAGCTATCTACAGATACAATGCAATCCCGATCCAAATTCCACTGGCATTTTTTAATGAGATGGAGAAACAAATCACCAACTTCACATGGAAAGGGAAGAGGCCTCGAATAAATGAAGCATTACTCAAGAAGAAGAACAAAGTAGGAGGCCTCAAACTACCTGATTTTAGAACCTATTATACCGCCAGAGTAGTCAGAACAGCCTGGTACTGGTACAACAACAGATACATAGACCAATGGAACAGAATTGAGAATCCAGACATAAATTCATCCACCTATGAGCAGCTGATATTTGACAAGGCCCAAAGTCTGTTAACTGGGAAAAAGACAGTCTTTTTAACAAATGGTGCTGGCATAACTGGATATCCATCTGCAAAAAACTGAAACAAGACTCATACCTCACAACATGCACAAAAACTAACTCAAAATGGATCAAAGACCTAAATATAAAATCACAAACGATAAGGATCATGGAATTAAAAATAGGGACAATACTATCAGCCCTAATACATGGCATAAACACAATACAAACCATAAGTAACAATGCACAAGCACCAGAAGAGAGACCAGATAACTGGGAGCTCCTAAAAATCAAACACTTATGCCCATCAAAAGACTTCACCAAAAGTCAAAAGACAACCTACAGACTGGGAAAAAATTTTTAGCTACGACAAATCTGATTGGCATCTAATCTCTAAAATCTACAAGATACTGCAAAACCCCAACAACAAAAAGACAAATAACCCAATTAAAAAATCAGCAAAGAATATGAACAGGCATTTCACCAAAGAAGATATTGAGGCAGCTTACAGACACATGAAGAAATGCTTACGATCATTAGCCATTAGAGAAATGCAGATCAAAACTACAGTGAGATATCATCTCACCCCAACAAGGTTAGCCTTAATACACAAAACACAAAATAGTAAATGCTGGAGAGGTTGTGGAGAGACTGGAACACTTATACACTGTTGGTGGGAATGTAAAATGATACAACCACTTTGGAAATAGATTTGGCGCTTCCTTAAAAAGCTAGAAATAGAAGTACCATACGATCCAGCTATCCCACTCCTCGGAATATATCCTGGAGAAATAAGAGCTGTCACTGGAATAGATATATGCACACCCGTGTTCATTGCAGCACTGTTCATGATAGCAAAAAGATGGAAACAACCTATGTGCCCATCAACGGACGAATGGATAAACAAATTATGCTGTATCCACACAATGGAATACTACACAACAATGAAGAACAACGATGAAGCCGTGAAACATAACATGGAGGAATCTGGAGGGCATTATGCTGAGTGAATTTAGTGAGTCACAGAAGGACAAATATTGTATAAGACCACTATTATAAGAACTCAAGAAAAGGTTTAAACACAGAAGAAAACAGTCTTTGATGTTTACGAGGGTGGGGAGGGAGGGTGAGGGTTATTTACTAACTAGGTAGTAGATAAGAATTATCTTAGGTGAAGGGAAGGACAACACACACTACCGGGGAAGTCAGCACAACTGGACTAAACCAAAGCTAAGAAGTTTCCTGAATACAGTCAAACACTTTGAGGGACAGAGTAGCAGGGGCAGGGGTCTGGGGACCATGCTTTCAGGGGACATCTAGGTCAATTGGCATAACAAAGCTTATTAAGAAAATGTTCTGCATCCTACTTTGGTGTGTGGCGTCTGGGGTCTTAAAAGATTACAAGCGGCCATCTAAGATGCATCTGTTGGTCCCAAGCATCTGGAGTAAAGGAGAATGAATAATACCAAAGACACAAGGAAAGTAGTAGCTCAGGAGACGGAAAGGGCCACATAAACCAGAGACTTCATCAGCCTGAGACCAGAAGAACTAGATGGTGCCCAGCTTCTACCAATGACCACCCTGACAAGGAACACAATAGAGAGTCCCTGGAGGAGCAGGAGAAAGGTGGGGTGCAGAACTCAGATTCTAGTAAGAAAAGCAGACTTAGTGGTCTGAATGAGACTGGAGGAACCCCGGAAAGCATGGCCCCTGGATTCTCTATCAGCTCAAGTAAATGCAAGAGACTAAATGGGCACCTTCTGTCCGGAGGTGAGATGGGAAGGCAGAGAGGGTTAGGAGCTGGTTGAACAGACATCAGGAATCAGGAGTGGAAAGGAGGAGTATGCTGTCACAGTATGGGGAGAGCAATTAGATTCACATAACAATGTATGTATAAATTTTTGTATGGGGAAAAAATAAAATTTTTGTATGGGAAAAAATTAAAAGAAAAGAATTCCAATCTCTCCACAACCTCTCCAACATTTGTTATTTTCTGTTTTCTTGATTATGCCATAATTGTCGGGATGAGATAGTATCTCATTGTAGTTTTGATTTTCATCTCTATAATGTCTAATAATCATGAACATTTCTTCATATGTTTGTTAGCCACCTGAATGTCTTCGTTGGTGAAGTGTCTATTCATATCCTTTGCCCACTTTTTAATTGGATTGTTTGTCTTTTGGTTGTTGAGGTGTTCAAGTTTTCTATAAATTTTTGAAATTAGATCCTTGTGGGATATTTCATAGCCAAAAATTTTTTTCCCAGTCTGTAGGTTCTCTTTTTACTCTTTTAGAGAAGTCTTTTGATGAGTGTGTTTAATTTTTAGGAGGTCCCATTTATCTAGTTTATCTTCTGCTGTTTGTTCATTTTTAGTTGTGTTTTTGGAACTGTATTTATGCCATATATTAGGGCCCCTGGCATTGTTGCTATTTTTTCTTCCATGATCTTTATAGTTTTAGGTTTTATATTTAGATCTTTGACCCATTTTGAGTTAGTTTTTTGTATGGTGTGAGGTATAGGTACTGTTTCATTTTTCTAAAATAGACTTCAGTTTTGCCAGCACCATTTGTTAACAAGACTGTCTCTTCCCCATTTAAAGGACTTTGGTCCTTTGTTGAAGATCAGCTGTCCATAGTGGATGAATTTACCCCTGGGTTCTCATGTCTGTTCCATTGGTCTATGTGTCTGTCGTTGTACCTTTACCAAACTGTTTTGACTACCATGGTTGTATAGTAGGTTCTGAGATCGGTAGCATGAGTCCACCTACTGTGTTCTTCTTCAATAATGTTTTACTTCTCCAGACCTCTTTTCTTTCCATATAAAGTTGGTGATTAGTTTTTTCATCTCATTAAAGGACGCTGTTGGAATTTGGATTGGGATTGCATTGTATCTATAGATTGCTTTGGGTAGTATCGACATTTTCACAATATTAAGTCTTCCTATCCATGAGCATGATATGTTTTTTTCATTTATGTAGGTCTCTTTTTGTTTGTTTTTTTCAGTAATGTTTTGTAGTTTTCTTTGTATCGGTCTTTTACATCCCTGGTTGGATTTATTCCTAAGTATTTTACCTTTTGGGGGACTGTTGAAAATGGCATTATTTTCCTGATTTCCTTTTCAAATTTCTCTCTGTTGGTGTAGAGGAATTCAGCTGCTTTTTGAATGTTGATCTTGTATCCCACTACTTTGCTGAATTCTTCTATAAGTTCCAGTACCTTTCATGTGGAATCTTTGGAATTTTATTTGTGTAGTATAATGTCATCTGTGAATAGGGATAGTTTTATTTCTTCCTTGCCAGTTTGAATGTCTTTTATTTCCTTTTCTTGTCTTATTGCTGTAGCTAGGACTTCCAGTACAATTTTGAGTAAGAGTGGTGATCTTATTGTCTGATCCTTGTCTGGTTCTCCTTCCAAGTGGAAAGTTTTCAGTCTTTCTCCATTGAGAATAATATTGCCTGTTGGTTTTGTATAAATGCCCTTTATCATGTTGAGGAATTTTCTTTATATTCCTATTTTGCTGAGTTTTTATCAGGAATGGGTGTTGGACTTTATCAAATGCCTTTTCTGCATCGGTTAAGATGATCATGTGATTCTTTTATTTATGTGGTGGATTACTTTGATTGATTTTCTAACACTGAACTATCCTTGCATACCTGGTATGAATCCCACTTGAGCATGATGTATAATTTTTTTGATATGCTTTTGAATTCTGTTGGCTAGAATTTTGCTGAAAATTTTTGCATCTATATTTACAAAGGATATTGGTCTGTAATTTTCTTTATTTGTGGTGTTTTTGTCTGACTTTGGTATTAGGGTTATGCTAGCTTCATAGAATGAATTCAAGAGTATTCCTGCCTTTTCTATGCTCAGAAATAAGTTGAGTAGTATTGGTGTGTGTTGTTCTCTGAATGTTTGTTAGAATTCTCCAGTGAAGGCATCTGGGCCGGGGCTTTTTGTTGTTGTTGTTGTTGCCAGGTTTTTTTTGTTTTTTTCATTACCTCTTAAATCTCTTCTTTTGTTATGGGTGTGTTTACTTTTTCCAGCTCAGTTTGTGTTAGTTTAGGTAGGTAGTATGTTTCTAGAAGTTTGTCCATTTTCTCAAGGTTTTCAAATTTGTTGAAGTATAATTTTTCATAGTATTATGTTATGATCCTTTTTATTTCAGTTGATTCTGTTGTTATATCACTCATCTCGTTTCTTATTCGAGTTATTTGCTTCTTCTCCTGTTTTCTTTTGTCAATTTGGCCAGTAGTTTGTCCATTTTATTGATCCTTTCAAAGAACCAACTTCTGGTCTTGTTGATTCTTTCCATTGTTTTTTGTTCTCTGTTTCATTTATTTGCGCTCTAATCTTTATTATTTTCTTTCTTCTGGTGACTGTGGGCTACTTTTGCTTCTCTCTTTCTATTTGTTCAAGTTGTAGGGTTATTGTTTTGATTTTGGCCCTTCTTTTTTGGTGTGTGCATTCATTACTATAAATATACCTTAGAGTGTGCCCCAAAGGTTTTGGTATGTTGTGTTTTCATTCTCATTTAATTCTAGAAATTTTTTTTATTTCACCTTTAATTTCTTCTATTACCCATTGGTTTTTTAAGCAAGGTGTTATTCACTTTCCATATATTTGATTTTTTTTCCTTGCTCTTCCTGTTACTGGTTTCTACTTTTATAGCATTGTGATTAGAGAAAATGCTTTGTATTATTTCAGTGTTTTGAATGTCATTGAGGGTTGCTTTGTGGCCTAAAATGTAGTCTATTCTGGGGAATGCTCCATATGTGTTGGAAAAGAATGTATACTGCTGCTGTTGGGTGAAGTGTTCTGTATATGTCTATGAGATCCCATTGGTTTTTGTCGCATTTAGATCTTTTGTATCTTTGTTGAGTTTCTTTCTAGTTTATCTGTCCTTCACCGAAAGTGGTGTGTTGAAGTCCCCTACTATTATTGTGAAACTATTTCTTTTCAATGCTGTTAGAGTTTGTTTCATGTATTTTGGAGCTCTGTCATTGGATATGTAGCTCTTTATTATGGTTATGTCCTTTTGGTTGATTGACCCGTTAATCATTATATAATTTCCTTCCTTATATTTTATGGGGGATTTTGCCTTAAAGTCTGTTTTATCAGATATTAATATTGCCATTCCTGATCTTTTCTGTTTATTGTTTTCTCCATATATTTTTTCCTATTCTTTGAGTTTTGGTTTATTTATGTCTTTGTGTCTATAGTGTGTCTCTTGTAGACAGCATATTGATGAGTTGTGTGTTTTTATCCATTCTTCTACTCTCTTGTACTGGTGCATTTAAGCCATTTGCATTTGGTGTGATTATTGATAGGTATGAGTTTACAGCTGTTATTTTGTTGTGCTTCCTTTTGTGGTGTTGACAGTTTCTTTGTTCCACTTAATTTTCTGTGCTGAGTTCTTGTTGTTTGTGGATTTCCTTTTCATTTCTTTCATTGTTGATTTTGTGTTTACCGAGTCTTTATGTGTTTCTTCTATTTTATTATGATGAGTAGGTTTGTTAACTTTCTTTAGGGTTACCTTGAAATTTACCTTTTCTTTGTAAGTTTAAAGCAGTCTTTTATTTCTTGATATCTCCTTGACTTCCTCTTCATGTGGAACTATACTATTCCCCCTTTTTGTTTTGACATTGTTATCACTTACAGATTTACATCTCTGGTTCTGTTTTCAGTCTTTTAGCTTTGTTTTATTTTTTAAAATTCTTTATCTCGGTGGTATCTGGCTGATGCTGTCCTGTGTCCTAATCTCAGGTTGTTGTCTGGCATTATTGGTTCTCTGTCTGAAGGACTCCCTTTTATATTTCTCGTAATGTTGGTCTGGTTTTTACAAATTCCCTTAATTTCTGTTTATCTGGAAATGTCCTAATTTTGCCTTTATATTTGATAGACAGTTTTGCTGGATATATAATTTCTGGCTGGCAGTTTTTTTCTTTCAAAGTTTTGTATATATCATCCTATTGCCTTCTTTCCTGCATGATTGCTGCCAAGTAATCAGAGCTGTCTAATTGATTCCCCTTTGTAGCTGACTTTTTGTTTTTCCCAAGCAGCTCTTAGGATTCTTTCTTTGTCTTTAATCTTCACAAGTTTTATTATGATATGTCTTGTTGATTTTCTTTTGGAGTCTATCCTGTATGGGGTTCATTGAGCTTCTTGGATGGATATCTTCTCATCTTTCATGATGTTAGAGAAGTTTTCTGCCAGCAAATCAGCAAATCTTTGATAATTCTCTCAGTGGGTTTTTTTTTTTTTTTTTTTCCTACTCCTGTTCTGAAATTCTGATCATGGGTAAATTTTTCCTCTTGATAGTGTCCCACATAATTCTTAGGCTTCTTCAGTTTTCATCATTCTTTTTTTCTGATTTTTCCTCAAATTGGTGTCCTCTATTTTGCTGATTCTATCTTCCGTTGATTCAGTTCTCCTCCTGTGTCCTTCTATTGAGTTGTCTCTTTCTCAAATTGTATTGTTAATCTTTTGGATTTCTAGTTGCTGTTTCTGTATGGTTTTCTAATTGTTTATTTATTTTGTTGTTTTTTCTTGTATTGTTTTCTTGAATTTTTCTATTGCTTTGTCTTTTTTTTCCTTGGTTTTGTCTGTATTTCCCTTGATCTCTCAGAGAACCCTATATATTAGTCTTTTTAATTCCTTATCAGGTAGTTCCATTACCATTTCTTCCTCTGGCATGTTTTCTGGTTCTTTATTTTGGTCACTTGCTGGAGCCATCTTGTCCTACTTCTTTATGTGATTTGACATCTGTTGTCTCCGAGGATTAAGGTATTATTATTTTTATTTATTTATTTTATGTTTGCTGCATCCTGATTTTTTGTTTTGTTTTGTTTGTTTTGATATATCTGAGTAGGCAGGGCATGCATGCTATTCTGGTTGCTAGTCTGGCTCCCCTGGTACTCTCACCACCTGTCTCTGGGTGGGTGGGGCAGCAACTGAGCATGTGAGTGTGGGTCTCTGTTTGCTGGTCTTGCACAGTGGCTGAGGATGTAGCTGGCATTGCTGGTGAGGTGATGTGTCTCTCTAGCTGGTCACCTGGGTGTGGATGCAGGGATGGTTCTCACTAGTGACTGGGTTAGGTGTTGTGTTTGTGCACATTGCCAGGTGTTTGGGGTGAGGGTGCCGGGGTCATCAGTCACTGGGTGGGTGGTAAGGCAACTCTCATCAACAGTCCCAGGCAGGCAGGGCTGCATAGAGGGGGTCATAGTGGGCATAAGCCTCTGTTTGCAGGGCGGAAGCAGTGGAAGGGTGAGGCAGGAGAGATGCTACTGGTCCACGGGTGCCACTAGGAGGGCATCCCCCGTCTGCTAGAGCACGACACAGAGGAAGGTGTTTTGCTGGTCATTATGTCCCCAAGTGGCTTGAGGGAGTAGGAGGTGCTGCTGATCTGTGGGCCACTGGCTCAGGTAGCTGGGCATAGGAGCAGGTGCCTCCTGTTCATGGGTTCCCAGCACCAGTGGCTGGGTGGAGTAGCAGATACCACAATTCCATGGGCCCCCAGTGCAGTTAGCTTGTGAGAAGAGGGTGTGCCTCTGGTCCTTGTGCTCCTGGCACCAGTGGCCAGGCAGAGAAAGCAGACACCACCAGTCCACAGGCCCCAGCTTGAGTGGCTGGGCGTAGGAGCAGGTGCAGCTGGTCCTCGGGCCCCTGGAGCAGGTGGGTGTGTGGGAGGAAGAGGGAATACCACCCATCCACTGGCTCCCAGCACAGGTGACTGGGTGGAGAAACGGACACCACTGGATCATGAGCTCTGGCACAGTTGGGTGGGTGGAAGAGGGGATGCTACCAGTCCACAGGCTAGGTGGAGAGGTGGGCACCACCAGTCTCAGGTCCTTGGCACAAGTGGCTGAGCAAAGGGACAGGCACCACCAGTCCATGCGTCCCCAGCTCAGGGTGCAGGGCACTGGTGTGTGCTGCTGGACCACAATCGCATACCGGGTGGGGAATAGATGAAGAGGTTGGGGGGCCCACGGGTCTGCAGGCCTCTGGTGCAAGGACTAGGTGGGGCACAGTGGATGAAGTGAGTGCACTTCACTTTTGCAGGGCGGGAAACACTCCTCCCTGGCTCTGGATGTGGGTGCAGAGTCGCTCCTGCTTGGCTGCAGCAAGTGATGGGTGCTTCAGCTGGGAACACTGCTTGGGAACACTGGGAACACAAACACTGCTTGTTTGTAGCAATATGGCCATGCTATGCAGGTTCAGCTGTTTTTGTACTTGGCACTTGGTCTAATTCTTCAGCCTTACCTTTGATGCTTAGAGATTCCAAAGTTATCATCTATATCCAATTCACTTGTTTTCTCAGGTCTTTGCTGTAAGAGGCATGTTATGAAGCATCTGACTACGCTACCATCTTAGACCACCTCCTACTTCGCCTTGTCCATCTTCATTTTGTCATCTGTAAAATGAAGATGCTGAACATATTCAATGTCCTAAGTTCACTGTTTGACCTGCAGGCACAAAGATGATCTTAAGTGGCTAGTATGAAAATACTGGTCCTCACGTAGTGCTGTATTTGTGCTCTTCTATTAAACTGGTGCAAACAGTTAACACATTCAGCTACTAAGCAAAAGTTTGGCGATTGAAGTCCACCCAGAGGCACTTCAGAAGAAAGGCCTGGTGATCTACTTCTGAAAAATCAGCCATTGTAAACCCTATGGAGCACAGTCAACTCTGACACACACGGGTTTGCCGTGAATCAGAATTGACTTGCTGGCAACTTGTTATAAAACTGGATATTCCTCAGAGTATATGCAGGGGCAGGTGTGACTGTTGAAAACAGACTGAATTAGCCCCAACTTGTAGCAAGAGTTGCCCACAAAAGACAGATGCAGGGTGAGTGTTATTCACGCAGGCATTCATCATTTTTTGAGCAATATTGTAGTCCAAGTTCTGTGTCATAGAGAAAAGCAAGAGAAATAGAAGGCCCAGTAGGTCAGTTCTTAGCTAAAAACATTCTGCTCACCACTAGACCTTATTAAGATTCTTTAAAAAAACATGTAATAGCAGATTGCCTTGCTTTCTTCTTCTTTTATATTGTTTTATTGTATATATTTTTATAAACTGCCTCAAGTCCCTTTTGAAAACAGGATGACATGTAAATAAATTTCGAGTGGAAAAGATGAAATAATTGCATTAAATAGATAAAATGCTTACATTTATAAATCATGTGATATATTGATTTTTAAGTAATATTTAAAAATAATTTTAGAGATTCCAAGAGAACTTTTGCCATTATCAAATATAAGACTTTTTTTTTCAAATAATATATTATTGTATTTTCAGTGAGGGTCTACACAGCAGTTTATGTTCCCATTCAACAATGTCTGCACAAATTGTTCAGTAACACTGGTTGCATTCTTCACAATGCATGAACATTCTCATTATTTCTGTTCTGGTTGTTATGTTTACATATACCGCAAAACCTAAACCCATTGCCATCAAGTCTGTTCCAACTCAAAGCAACCCTGTAGGACAGAGTAGAACTGCCCATAGGATTTCCAAGGTTGTAAATCTTTACGGGAGCAGACTGCCACATGTTTTTCATGTGAAGAGATTGGTGGATTTGAGCTGCCAGCCTTTCAAATAGCAGCTGAGCACTGAACCACCATGCCACCAGGGTTGCTCTGGTGATGAATCTCTTTGAGTGAGATTCATCTCCTATAACTTTAATAATTTCTCTTGAATATAATGTTGCTGTGCAAAGAGTTGCAGAATCCTGTGCCCTATGTTTCTTCCTAGCAAGCAAACAAAATAAGAATTCAGACACAAATAACTTTCCACCCCCTAGTCTGCATCTCCTAAATTCTAGCACATTGACTTTTATTGATGAGCACATTAAAATAACATTTCTCTTTAAGTCAAGCTAAAGAAGGTTTTAAAGACTTTTTCCCTTTAAAGAAATAAACTCAGCCTTAAGGATTATTTTAAGTCTCTGGATTCTTCTATGGTTAAGCAATGTCGACATTTTTAAAATAAGTGTAGTCTTCTAAGAGGAATATTCCGGGGGACACACTCATTTCGATGTGTAAGACCTGGCGTATTGATTGAAAAATATCGGCTGGATTTCTTCAAAGTCATGCCTCGCATAGCAACAGAAAGAGATGAGTTGGCCCCATGGCCAGGGCTCCCTAAGGCCGTTTTCTCCATCCTTTCAAAACTAATCACTGAACTCCGGCCCCACAAATTCCTCTTAGAGCGCAGGGTGAGAGGAGGAGTCTGTCCTCGTTTGTTTGAACTGTGAGTGAAGGTTCGGTTATGTGAATGTAGCCTAGCACATATCAGAGTAACATCAGTAAGTATGCTGTTGTTAGCTGCCATCAAGTCGGCTCTAACTGGGCGACCTCACATACCACAGAATGAAATGTTGCTGGGTCCTGCGCCGTCTTCACAATCACTGGTATGCTTGAGTCCGTTGTTCCAGCCACTGTGTATCTGGAGTGCCTTCCAACCTAGGGCGCTCATCTTCCAGCACTATATCGGACAATATTCTGTTGTGATCCATAGGGTTTTCATTGGCTAATTTTTAGAAGTAGATCCCCAGGCCTTTCTTCCTAGTCTGTCTTGGTCCAGAAGCTCCACTAAAACCTCTCCACCATGGGTGACCTTGCTGGTATTTGATGCTTCCAGCATCATAGCTACATTCAAGCCACCACAGTACAACAAACTGACAGATGGG
Source organism: Dugong dugon (assembly GCA_030035585.1). NCBI lineage: Eukaryota > Metazoa > Chordata > Mammalia > Sirenia > Dugongidae > Dugong > Dugong dugon. Next base: position 62,584,272 of record CM057470.1, read on the forward strand.
TGGTAGATCAATAAATATAGTTACAGTAAAAAACACTGAAAGGAAGGCAATGCCTTCCAAGACATCAAATACCCTTTGTAGCCAAACAGCCTCACTAAGCTCTTTGTAAAACTTCTCTCTCCTTTGTTATACTGCTGTTCAGAATTACCTTTTTTTTTTTTTTTTAATTTTAAAACATCCAGCAATCACGTTAATTTATTGAGTATCACCAGTTCAGCACGTGTTGAGCATTGTGGGAAGATGCTGTGAACACATACATACATATATACATATACATAACAAGGTATAACCCAGGCAGCAGAACTCTGGGTGCTTATGCGTGCTGTACAAACTGTCAGTGCTGGGGTGTTTCAGAACAGGAGAGATACACTAGAGCACCCTGGTCAGGAAAGATATCACGGAGGGCGAGACCTGAGGTGGTTTAAGTTTTGGCTAAGTGTCAGACAGGACACACGACATTTTAACACAGTCTAACCCATTAAAATGTCAGCTTCAAAGACACAACCAAGTTCAGTGTGCGGTAGCTATCCTTCCCCTATTGGGACCTCACCCCTAGCTCTCCTCCCAGGGCCTGGCTGGGACAAGGACAGGAATGGAGTGAGGGTCAGGAAGAGCTGTTGTGCTTTCTGTTCCAGGTGTCATTCAGGACATGCACAGCAACATGTTCTGTTTCTGTTTCCAAATACAGAGCTGAAAATCAGCACGGAGCAATGAAAATACTGTCCGAGCTACATTAGGGCATTGGGGAACAGTAGAGAAGGGAAGAGGCTGAATAAGGATAGGAGGGACCAAAAGCTACTGAGATTTGACCTTGAAGTGTAGGCTACAGAGAGGCCCTGCAGGCTTCACAATAGAAATGGGAGCATGATGAAAAGGGCATTTAAGGAAGATTCCTTGGGAAGCCAGATGCATCATGAGTTGTGAGAGGGAGAGGAGCCAGATGGAGAAGTAGTAGAAATGGAAAAGAAAGACTAAGAGGCTTAAAAAGATAGATAAATGGTATCAAGGGAGCACGTGGAGGGGCCGGGTGGTGAAGCAGGAAAGTTGGGCTAGAGCCAAGGACCCTTATTCCTCTGGAGTTCTGTAAGGGGAGATCATCCCATTTAGCTTCATGAGGATTGGGCATGCAGAGGGGATTTGGTAGAACTTAAGAACACTGTGGAGAATTGGGGGAAAGGGAAAGTTATTCCTTTATTCTCTTAGTGCTAGTTGGAAAACCCATAAAACTAGCCACTTTCTCTGGAAATGATTGCAGTTTTAGTGCTGAGACGTTCTTTATATTACAGCAGCAGTACTTTCCCCCTTTGACCTCCATTTGGAGAGGCTGTTGCTGAAGCATCAAGTGTGTTTGAACATGAAAGTATTTGGAATTCTTTTTGACCTGTCTGTAGCATCAACACTATAGAACACTCACTCTCGAGACTTCCTACTCTCTTGGCTTCTGAAACATTATACTTCCACAATTTTCCTAGCTCTCTAATCTTGCCTTCTAGATCTCATTTGTGATCCCCTCTTATAATTTTATGTTTTACCTGTACACTGATGACTCCCACATCTATTTACAGCCTCATCCAAGTCCTCTCTCTCTAACTGGTCAGTGGACATCTCCATTGGGACATCCTCTCTCATATTGTGATGGACACTTTCTTCTATGGCAGTTCCTGCTGACTTCACGTCATCTTCCCTGCCAGATTCATCATTCCCAGCAATAATAATATCATTTTCTCTGTTGTCCAGGGTGGAAATTTTAAGACATCCTCATTGTTTCATGTCCTTTCTCCCCTACTTCCAATCAATCACTGATATTGATTCTTGCTTTAGCATGTCTCTCACTTGCAGGCCTTCTACCCTATTCTTATTGCCCTTATCCTAGTCCAGAAACTCACCATCCCATGGTAAGGCTAAACTCCTAGCCTAGATATTACATGAGATGTGTGGTGGATTATGTAAATGGAGTGATGTAGAGTCTTGGGGTTCTGCTGCAGTGCCTCATGGAATAAAGTGTAGGGTGACAAGTATCCACCCATAGAAACTCTACTTCTTTTGGTTTTATATGTTGGGTTTCCATTTGATGGAAGGGCCCGACATCTTAAAAGAGGTTTCAAAGTCACTATTAACATGGACAAGCATAGATTTTGACATTTCATTCCTGAACTTACACTTAGTAGTTGTGACATTTAACGGGTTGCTATTTATATATATTTACATATAATATTGTTCGATATAGTGCTGGAATTTGAGCCCCCTAGGTTGGAAGGCACTAAAACTACAAAGTGGCTACAGCAATGGACTTGAGCATACCAATGATCATGAATATGGCACAGGACCAGGCAATGTCTTGTTCAGTTGTACATAGGGTCGCCAAGAACTGGAGCTGATGCAATGGCAGCTAACAACCACAACATACATATATATATAAGCTGATCACTCTAGAGCACCTTGACCCTCTTCTCTGAACTCTGTAATATTTATGATCTCTATTATCCATTGGTACCACTTGCAATGTACCTATTTTGTCTACCTGCTCTCCACAACCTAAATACATGTTCTTAGAGGGACTGATTCCCCTAATGTCTAGCATGATGCTGTGCACAAAGCTGATGGTCAAAATATGTCCACTGAGTAAATGAATGGGACTTTTCCATTATTCGAAGACTTTTCCAGCATTTTCATGATGTCTCCTTTGCCAGTGGCCTCAAGAGTATCTCCCAGCAACTTGTCCCTTTATATTGCTCCTTGGTTTACTCGTTCACATTGAATGCCCAGAATGGATTTTATTTTTATGACAGAAATACTTTCTTCCCTTTGAAATTCTTTCATTGTTCTCATTTGAAAAGATTTACCTGTAGTTTATTTTCTATAGATGGTACCACCTCTCACCCCCATCTCCAGCTCTCTGTGTTACTCTGGGAGGCCTGTATAGTTGGACATGGATTTAAAGATACAGACATAAAGTTTTCCATCAGCACATGCCATAGACCAAATGGAAGGTTTTTTTGCCTGTGTGGTGTGTGAAAGGTCATCTTTTATTTATTTCCTGGGATTTGGAAAGCTACAGAATCAACAGTAATGCAACCCTGATGACATTTTAAAGAGATTTTAGTCCAAGTGTCTTGAAAAGGTTCTGTTTGATCCTGATGACACCCCATAGTCATCAAAAATTTAATTGTTCTTGAAATTTTAGTACAAGTTTCTGACCAGTGGTGTTTAGGGCACTGGAAGATGGAAAACGAATTAGACGTGCATTGATATTTTGGGTGCTGTTGGTCATTTAATTTCTGTACATTTTGTTGCAGTCTTGCGGCAACATCTACAAAGGCCTCGCTCAGACTGGTGCCTGGGGCTGTTTTGATGAATTTAATAGAATCTCCGTGGAAGTCTTGTCGGTGGTGGCAGTGCAGGTATGGGGGCTAGAAATTGGTGGGAGTCTTGTGGCCTTCATGCCAGGCATGGTGGAAATCTACATCCTCCTGTTTTCAACCTCTCCTTGGCACCTACATCCCTGTCCCTTTTCCCCTTACCATTTTATTCCCCTCCTCCACTCTCTAAATCAGGCCTGGGTGGAGGTTCTTCTCATATATGGGTACCCTGTAGGTCGCCTAAAGCCACCACACCACCTAGGTGGATGCAGTTACTAGCCGAGGGACTCCATTTCCTTCTCTGTAAAATGGGATTAAAGGATATCTCTCTTATCTGCTTTGTTAAAACATAAACCAGTTGCCATCAAGTCAACTCTGACTCATGGCTACCCTGTATGTTTCAGAGCAGAACTGTGCTCTATAGGGTTTTCAATGGCTAATTTTTTAGAAGTAGATAATGAGGCCTTTCTTTTAGGGTGCATCTTGGTGGACTCAAAACTTCCAGTCTTTCAGTTAGCAGCAGAGCAAGTTAACCATTTGCACCACCCAGAGACTCCACCTGCTTTATAGGGATAGGGAAAGGATCAACCAAGATGGCGGAGTACAGCTTCCTGAAAAGGGCATGGACTTTGGAGGCAGTCAGACCAGGGCTTAAATTTCAGCTCCTCCATTTCCTCACTGAAACTCTTGGCAAGTTACTTTATCCCTCTCAGCCTAACTCACTTAATTATATATAAAGTGAGGATCGCAGGATGAATGTTGTTGAGTGAAGTCATTTTTTGGTCAGCTGTTTGTACCCATGCCACTAGTCTTTCAAGCAATCCAAAAGGCATTTACTGAACCCCTAGAATGCAGTGAGCACTGTGTTAATGACTGGGGTGGAGGAGGCCAGGATGAACAGGACGTGATCCCTCACTTTAAAAACTTGAGCCCCTAGGACAGCGGTGAGCACTCTTCAATGTTGTAAAAGTGCTTTGAATTCTGACGCCAGTATGGGGAAAGACTTCCAAATACATTATCTTGAAGCCAGGCCTTAAGAGGATGGAGAGGATTTGAATTTGGGTGAAGGTCCCGTAGACAATGGGAGCAACAGAAGGGACAGGCAGGGAGGGAAAAGTGGAGAAACCGTTGTTGAAAGTCTGTTCTGTACCAGTCTCTTTTCATATATCATTTCTTGTATTTCCACAACATCCATAGTAGCCACTATTATTCCCATTATATATATGGACAAACTGAGATCAGAGAAGAAAAGTAACTTGCCCTAGGGGTATGTCTTACTTACCTAGTGCTACTGTAATAAAAAATAGCACAGGTGGGTGGCTTTAAAGAACAGAAGTTTATTTCCTCATAGTTCTGGAAGCTAGAAGTCTGAATTCAGGACTTAGGCAGGGCTAAGCTCTCTCTCTCTGTCTGCTTCAGGGGAAGATCCTTGTCTCTTTCATTTCTGTAGCCCGGGGCATTTCTTGATGTTTCTTGGCTGCTTGTAGATGTATCTTTACATGACATCTGTCTTCCTGCTGTATACCTGTGTCTTTCTGTGTCTGTACTCCCTTTTATAAGACACCATCCAGAAAGAACTAGGTTTAGGACCCACCCTCCTCTGGTATGACCTTGTTTGACCAAGCTGATAACAAAAGAAAAACCTTATTTCCAAACAGGATCACATTCACAAGTACAGGGGTTTGGAACTCAAGGTATATTTGTGTGTGTGTATAGGGGAGTGGACACAATTCAGTCCTTAACAGGAAAGCTTGTGGTTTCAGAGCTCCTCACCTTTTACTTCAGAAAGGCAAAGTAATTGTAAGTGTGCAATGGAATGCAGAAAGCTGTGGCAGGGTCCTTGGGACAACGTCATGCTTGGTGCTCCTAGTCTGTAACCATACAACCATATGATTAATTCCCCCCTCTTATTGTTTGCTTTTATTTCAAAAGCAGTGCGTATGTAGTACAGAAGAAGAAAAATGTAGCTATCGTAGACTCTTCCATCCCTATAGGTCTCTGTTCAGTTCTTTCAAGTCCAGACAAAGGAATAAGGGCAAAATTCAGCTTTATTGACATTTTTCTTAAGTAACAGTGTAGGGCTGAGGGCAGGGGCAGAGTAAGGGGGTTGGGAGGAGACTTCAGGCAGAAGGTCAGCCGTGGGGAGGAAGCTGTCTGAGGGGCAGCCTCCCCTCCAATGGCCTGCCTGCCCTCAGCAGAAGCCAGCCTCCATCCTCACCCCCACATGCTGTCACCTCTCTCCGCCAGGCACGCTGTGCTTGTCATAGGTAGGATGGACCTGGAGCTGTGGGCAAGGTGCTGAAGCCATCCAGACTTAGACCCCAGCACCTGAGTTGGGGACTGGAGCAACGGTGGAGCTTACACCATCAGCTATTCCATGGTGCACCCTTACCTTCAGCTGCCACTGGAGCCACAGGTGGTCAGGAAGCTCTGTGGGGACACTTTACTTACTCCCGATGGTCAGTCTTTCCATCAATGGGGTTTAACAGCCAGACAGTGCTCCCACCTGACTTACTCTTACTCCCAGCCCACTTACTGTTGTCCAGACTGTGTCTTGGTGAAACTTCCTAAAGAAATAGAAATGTGGCACTGTTCTCTGGTTTCCAGGGATCCCTTTACTTAGGTTTGTCAGATTCAGTAGGAATTAGTAGAGGAAAGAAGTCAAATGGTTGGCCTTGAATATTCTCTTGGACTCGAACCCTTGATTTGCTTGGCTCACAAGAGCTAATCGTGTGCTTCTCTTCTCAACTCCCCATTCTGTGGTATCATGTGGAAAGCTGGAGATCGGCTATGGAAGAATTTCCACGAACACTGGAAATTCTAAAAGTCAGGGGCACTTTTGTATTGTTAGAGAGCCGGTGGTTAAACGTTTACCTGCAACCTCTGCCTTAGAAGAATGTAAGACAGATTTTTAATTTATAAAGAAAAGTTGAAAATCCAGATTTTTCTAGGAAATCTCTACATTTCTGAAAGTTGTCAACTCATTCAGTTCTTTAAAAAAATACTAAAAAATTTAAAAAAAAACCTGAGCTGGGCCAACAAAATGTGTTTTCTGGCTGTATTCACCTCTGAGTGGCCACTTAACAACTCAGAACCAAAGAATGATGCAATCTCTCCCGTGCCTCTGTAAGGTCTGTTTGAATTTTGGGTACCAATCTATTTTGGGGTATAAAATGTGGATTAAAACAAGTAAAATAAAGCTTTCTCAGAGTGATAATTCTAGAGGCCCAGAGTGGTTCTGAAAATCAGGAGAGAAGCCTAGGTTTTCCACAGCTGTGGTTACTGGGATTGATTTTTGTTCCCTTTCTTTTTACTATATGATTATACTTGCGTGCAAGTTTTTGTCTTCTTACTTCTTCCATTGCAAATATTAACTGCTGATGTCATCTGCCATCTTATTCTCTTGCCTGATATCCTCTGTTATTTCTATTCACTTTCATTTCCACCTCTTTCTTCTTTGCTTTTATGACCTTCCGCAACCTCTCTTCTGGCTGCTTGCCACAGATTTGAGAGGGCTAGCTTTTCCTGCCCCACCAGTCAGCTTGCAGTCCTGCTGTGTGGCTGTCCTCACTGGAGTCCAGGGCCATTCACCACAGATAGTTACACCAGTGGCGTCCCAGTGTGGGGCTCAGTGCTAGGGGCTTGCCAGAGGGCTGTCTTGGCATGTCCCCCCAAGGAGTCCAGCAGAAGGGCAGACGGAAGCAGACTGAGAGGGCAGGACCACGTTCAGCATTGAACCCATCTTGGGCTCCAGATTTTGTATAAGCAAGCTCCATGCTCAGCTGAAATTTTGAAAAAGAAGCAGGTAGTTGTAGAATGGGATTAGCTAGACCAGGGAGTGGGGAGATGGTTAAGAACGTAGGCTGTGAAACTAGACTGCCAGTGTTCAATTCTGGCCCTGCCACTTACTACCTGTGTGGCCTTGGGTAAGTCATGTGTCGATTTCCAGGTCTTTAAACGGGGTTAATAGCAGTACCTTCTTGTTGGAGTTGTAATAAATATTAAATGAGTTAACATGTGTAAAATACTTAAAACAAAGCCCTCCAAAGAGTAGGAGCACTCCCCCTCTGTAAGTTTGTCCTACTGTGGTGGCTTGCCTGTTGCTATGATGCCGGAAGCTGTGCCACTGGTGTTTCAAATACTAGCGGGGTCACCCATAATGGACAGGTTTTAGCAGAGCTTCCAGACTAAGACTGACTAGAAAGAAAAGCCTGGTGATCTACTTCCAAAAGTCAGCCAGTGAAAACCCTATAGATCACAGCAGAATATCCAGTATAGTGCTGGAAGATGAGCCCTTAGGTTGGAAGACACTTCAGAATACACAGTGGCCCCAAAATGGACTCAAGCATACCAACAATCATGAAGATAGTGCAGGACCAGGAAACATTTCATTCTGTTGTACGTGGGGTCGCCATGAGTCAGAGTCAACTTGATGGCAGCTAATGACAACAACAAGCAGAGATTAGGCACTCAGTAACTGTTAGTCTCTGTGATGATGATAATGACAATCATGACTGATTTAACCAAGCGCTAAAGGAAATGGGTTGAAGACAAGTTGATGGCCGGGACACACAGAGCAGGGAAGGGGAAGTGCACACCCTGGTTTCCCCAGTCTCCTTTATGCCCTCCACTCTCTCTCTGCTGACCCAGCCTCAGGCAATCTGACCAACCTTAACAGTGTCCTAATCGGTGAAGCAGTGCCCAGCAGCCCTCACCCCTCTGAATAATCCAGTTGCCGACTAGTTGCTGTCGAGTCAACCCCAACTCACGACAACCCCATGTGTGTCAGAGTAGAACTGTGCTCTATAGGGTTTTCAGTGGCTGATGTTTTTGGAAGTAGATTGCCAGGCCTTTCTTTTGAGGCGCCTCTGGGTAGACTTGAACCTCTGACTTTTGGCTAGCAGCCGAGTGTGCTATCCGTTTATACCACCCAGGAACTCCTCTGCATAGTAGACACTGTGAATTTGCCTTATTGGAAACTGCCCAACATGAGGTCCGTAACGGGTGCTCCAAGATGAGTTCCCTTTGGCTTCTGGGATGCATCCGCACCATGGTCTAGGAACGCACCCCTAAGGAGAAATCCCAAAAAGAGGTCTGACAACAGCCCGGGCAAAATCTGGGCTGGTAACATTTAAAAGCGTATATCCTTCCAAGGAGAAAATTGCACTTAATTATTCACACACTAATCCAGGCTAGCGTATTGGTCCAGAAGCCGCAGCAGCTGCTGACAGCTCTTCTCCCACCTTCCCCCCTTCCTCTCATTTTTCTCTGCTCCTCGACCGCCTGTGCTCCTCTTCCCAGTAACTTCTAGAAAAGTGATTGCGTTCCGATGTCCTCGTAGGTGGATATTTTCATGCGTAAGTCAGATTGGTCAAGCAGAATTGCATGTCCACTGGGAAAAATATTTGTGTGGCAATTCCAAGAGAAATTACTCTGCTATTTTTAAAATGTGTAAGTTACTACTTACTTTTTTTCTCCCACAATCTTGCCATCGCTCTTCCAGTCAGCTCACTAGGCCTTGGATTTCTGAGCCCAGGGGCATATGCAACCAAGTCACACCCACCACCCTCACCTCCAGCACCTTGTCCAGTCCAAGCTCTCTGGCCAGGCACCCCTGCTCCTTCCTCCCCTTCCCCGTGGTGTGACCTCCAACAGCCAGGCAGAGGCAGGAAGCAGCCAGAAGCAGAAGATAGTTAGCAAGGATTAGGAGCCCCCCAGAGCAGTGTTCCCAGCACTTAGGCACTACACAAAGGCTCAAGCCTCTGAGCCAAAGGAGCTTGAGGTCTAATGTGAAAAATCAGAAGCAGAAAACAATTTAAAGAACGAAGAGTGGGCTGCACTTCCCGAAGGCAGCAGACTCCAGTTTGCGACTGCAGAGAGAAACTGTGGTGTCAGCCAGGCGGGAATTTAATAACAAGGCATCTGGGGGCAAAGCCTTGAAAGGAGAGTGACCCCAGGGGACCACAGAGTGGGCCACTTCCCTGGAATGAAAGGTGCAAGGTAGGGGGTGGAGAGAAAGCTGAGAGGATTCAGGTAGCAGGGGCTGGCTGATGACCTCCTTAAAATAAGTCCCCCACAGAGAGGTGGTGTCGTTGGCTGCCCCCGAGTCAGCTGTGACTCATGCCGACCCCATGCACAATGGAACGGAACGCTGCCCGGGCCTGTACCATCCCCATGATCGGCTGCAGATCAGACCATTGTGATCCATAGGGTTTTCACTGGCCGATTTTCAGAAGTAGATCTCCAGGCCTATCTTCCTAGTCAGCCCTAGTTTGAAAGCTCTGATGAAACCTGTTCAGCATTAGAGCAATAGACAAGCCTCCGCTGACAGGTGTAGCTGCCCATGAGGTGCATTGGCCAGGAATCAAGCCCAGGTGTCCCGCGAGGAAAGCGAGAATTCTACCATCAAAGCACCAGTGCCCCTGCAGAGAGATTTAAAAAAATGTTGCCATGGAATCCATTCGGGCTCATGACGACCCCCTGTGTGTCAGAGTGGAACTGTGCTCCATAGGGTTTTCATTGACTGATTTTTCTAAAGTAAGTTGCCAGGTCTTTCTTCCAAGGTGACTCTGGGTAGACTCGAACCTCCAACCTTTCAGTCAGCAGCCAAGCGTGTTAACCATTTGCACCACCCGGGGACGTATTGGAGAGGTAGTATGACTTAAATACTTCATTGAGTGTATCAGATTCAAGGCCCTAGGCTGACTGGCAGAATGCAGGGACGGAACCCTGTGTGATCACCAACTGCCAGTCGATGAGGGGAAAAATATCGCTCAAGTCAGAAATCAAGTCCGAGGATCAGAGAAGTACACATGGCTTGTGCAGATAACAGAACTGATTATTTGAAATAAGGGCTGGCCTGGAATATACAGAGGTAAAATCTATAAAAACCTCCAAAATACAAGGCAAAAAACAAGTCTCATTGGGCAGGTATGATTTAAGGGTTATTGAGGCTGGAAAGAGAAGAGAACTCATCTAGCTGAGTGGAGGCTGTGGCCTGTAGCAAAGACCCTTAATTGGCCAACAGATGTCCTAAGAATGTCCTGAGGAGTGCCAAGTGTGAGTGCTGTCCTCTGGCCCGGTGCTGCTCAAACTGGATCAGCGGCACCAGCATCACTTGGGAGCTTGTTAGAAATACAGCTCTCAAGCCCCACCTGAAACCCACCAAACCCACTGCTGTTGAGTCTGTTCCAACTTACAATGACCCTGTAGGACAGAGTAGAACTGCCCCATAGGGTTTCCAAGGCTGTAAATCTTTACGGAAGCAGACTGCCACATCTTTCTCCCGTGGAGCAGCTAATGGGGTCAAACTGCCAATCTTTCAGTTAGCAACTGAGTGCTTCCACTGTGCCCCCGGGCTCCCTAGGCCCCACCCAGGACCTGCTAAAACAGAATCTGCATTTTCACACACTCTCCAGTGGTTCCTACACAGTAAGGTCAGAGAAGCACTGCTCTAGCACAGTAATCTCAACCCTGGCTGCATATTGGAATTGCCTGAAGAATTCTGAAAAATAGTAATGTGCAGTCACCACGCCCAAAGATTCTGATTTAATTGGTCTGGGGTAGGACCTGTTTTTTTTTTTGTTTGTTTGTTTAAGCTTCCCATGTAGTTTTCATATTCAGCAAACTTTGAGAAACAGAGCTTGAGAGGGAGACTGTCACATAAGGAATCCCTGGGTGGCACAATCAGTTAAGCGCTCAACTACTCACCAAAAGGTTGGTGGTTTGAACCCATCCAGAGGCACCTTAGAAGAAAGATAGGTCACAGCCTTGAAAACCCTATACAGTGCAGTTCTTCTCTGCAGTGCGTGGGGTTGCCATGAGTTGCAATCAACTCAGTGGCAACCGGCTTGTTTTTTTGGGGACTTCCTCAGAAGACTAGACTTTGGACTCACATCGAGACACACAAGGTTGAGGCCGGCTGGTTTGGGTTAGTGGGGTGAGTGACAAGTCCCCTCCATGGCAGGTGGGGCAGAAGGGAGTGGAGGACCCAGGCTCATCTGAGAGAGGAAAGGAAGGAGGGGTTCAGTATGCAGGGATCATTGAGGACACCTGGGCAAAAGCAGGTATGAGTAGAGACCCAGGAATTGACCGGACTGCAGTGGTTCTCCAACCTAAGCATGCATCCAGATCACCTGGAAGGCTTGTGAAAACACAGATTGTTGGGCCCCACCCTCAGAGTTTCTGATTTGTAAATCTGGGATCAGACTAGGAATTTGCATGGTACCCAGGGATACAAGCTATGGAATGGTGGACAAGTCACTATATCTTCTTGACCTCGGTGTCCACTTTGGCAACATATTTGGTCTAGATCAGGGTTTCTCAGCCTCAGCACTCTTGATGTTTGGGGTCAGATATTTCTTGGTTGTGGGAATTGTCCCGTGCGTTGTAGGCTGCTTAACAGCACCCCTGGCCTCTGCCCACTAGATGCCAGTAGCACCCTCCCCCAAGTTGTGGCAACCAAAAATGTCTCCAGATATTTCCAAATGTCCCCTGAGGGGGAAAAGGCACCCGAGTTAAGAACACTGGTTTCTACATGTTTTTGTTTTTTAAAAACTGGCAAAAAAAAAAAAAAAAAAAAAAACCTTGCCTTGTTTTGTGGAACCTTATATCTTTAAATTATAACAAGCTTGATTATCTTCCGAACAAATCAAGTTACCCTGAAAATATATATATTTGATGAGAACCAGGTATGTGGCTGTCACCATGTTCCTGCTGGTAGAGGCAGTTAGGAGAAGTGGTTACAACCATGTGCTTTTTGGTGCCAGATAGCCTGGTTTTAAATCTGCATTGCCCCACTTTCCAACTGTTGGGCATGAGGTGAGTCTCTTTTTTTCCCCTTGAGCTTCTTATTTTGAACCAATTTTAAACTTACACTAAAGTTGAAAAAGTAAATATAGGGAGTTCCTATATACAGCACCCCCCTAGCTTCTCCTAATGTTAGCATCCTACAGAACCATAGTACAATTATCTCCAACAAGTGTCTTTACTGCCTTCTGCCTCAGTTTCCTTATCTGTGCAATGAAGACCTAAGACCACCCATCTGACCCAGCTGTTGAGAGGCTCAGATGAGATGATTATGTAAAATACTCAGGGTAGCGCCCAGTACACATCAAGTACTTGATAAATGTTAGTTATTATTTTGTTATTCCCTGTGGCTTTAAAATGTCTGTGTATGTGTAGTGGAGAAAGACCCCCATGAATGAGGAGTGTACCTGGCAGCATTAAATACCAGTCTGCCTACACCTCCACCTGACTGTGCTTGCAGTTCAGTCCATCAGATCCCAGCCGACCTGCTTCTCTCCCTGGCAGCCAGAAAGACCTTTGGACTTTATCAGGGCCCCCAGGACCCTGGCCACTGTCACAGCCCAGTGGCTTGTTCCATGGACCTCAGTTGCTGTTAAAACAGTGAGGAAATTCCAGGCAAACAGCCTCCTGTCCTGTACAAACCAGACTGGCAGAGCCTTCTGTTAGCACTGATGCTCCAGCGTTAACTGCGTCATCAAGTCTGTTCAACACTCTTCCTCAAGTTCCCCCTACAGAATTTTACACAAAAGCACAGCTGCCTCCGATCCTACAGTGCATCGTAAGTTCTTGCTGAGAGGGAGGATTCTGGGCTTTGATGTTTCAAGGAGAGAATGCTGAGTCAGAGCGAGCAACAGAAAGGGTCCTTGGCTCTTGCCTCAACATTCACCCAAAGTTATCAGAGCAATTTGTAAATGGTAATTACACTCACCTCCTCACTCCATAAAAAGTCGAGTGCTTGGTGTATTGTGTAGATGGGAGAAACGAGAGAAACCAGTGGCCAAGCAGCAGGCAGTTCAGCCTTTCCCGCTTGCATGTCTTGCAGGGTAATCAGGGTGGTGAGGGGCTCCATGGCAGAGCTGTGCTCCTGGAAGCTGCCAGAACACACAAAACTCGGTCTGTTGGGCCCCCATGCTAGCACTGCTGCTGCCGTAATAACGCTGATATTCTGCACGCCAAACAGAAGTTTCAGTCTTAAAAACTAATTTCTGTGAGTCTCAATGTGTTCGGTCATTACAGCTTGACTTGGAGAAGGGAGCTGGATCCTAACTGTAGAACCATCGGGCGTTCTGGAGAATGCCCACACTTCCAGGCATTGGAGACACCTTGCCCAGTACTAGATGGTCTGTCTGTCTGTCTTTCCTTCTCTCTCTCTCTCACACACACACACACCTCCAGCCACATCTCCACAGAACTAGGCTATCCCTGGCTATTCTAGCACCCTGTTCTTATTAAAAAGAAAACCCATTGCCATCAATTCATTTCCGACTCATAGGATGACTGTAGGGTTTCCAATGAGTGGCTGGTGGATTCAAACTGCTGACCTTTTGGTTAGCAGCCGAACTCTTAACCGCTGTGCCACCAGGATCCCTTTAGCTTACGTGCCAGGGCTTATTCAAAACCTCGAGTTGGTCCCAGATTTCACGTTTTTCTTTCAACAACCCTGAGATGCTGAAAATATTCAAAGACACTCTGGGACCTGGTCGAGCAAGCCTGTAGACTTGCCTGTTGATCATTTTTGTACATGTTTTTCCAAAGAACCAATGGGTGAAAATAAATCACTGAATTTCTTGTCACTACTCTTTTCTGCTCTTGCCACTATTGTAAGACTGGTCTAAAATGTAGATCCGACCGGGTCAAGCTTCAGCTTAAATCCCTAAAAGTCTAGCCTCTTTAAACCAGTTGCCATTGAGATGAGTCCAACTTATGGTGACCACATGTGTGTCAGAGTAGAACTGTGCTCCATGGGGTTTTCAATGGCAGATTTTTCAGAAGTAGATCACTGGGCCTTTCTTCTGAGGTGCCTATGGGTGGACTGGAGTCACCTAGCTCTCTGTTAGCAGTCGAGCGCATTAACTGTTTGCACTACCCAGGGGCTCTTTAGAAAGGCATTAATAGCTCTTCCAGCCTATCTTTGCCATCATGGCTCCCTCCACCCCTCAATATAAACACACTGCTCCATCCCCAAAGGCATCATCACTCCCCCTCAGCCTGTGCTCACACAGCCTGCTCCACAGATACAGTGTGGAGAGTAGCTGTAGAAGTTCAACCAGTATGGGACCACAAGACCACAACCAGGACGATGATCGTGATATTAACAACTACCCTGCTAGCTGCTATTTTTAAGCGCTTTCTATATGCTAAGCCCTTTAAAAACTTCATTTCACTTAATCCTTAGACCAGTTCCAGGTATAAGTACTGGTATTCTCTGTCATGCAGTGGCAATCCATTTGTCTGAATTCAAATGCTGATATTGCCTCTTAATAGCTGTGTAACTTTGGACAAGCTACTTAACCTCTCAATACTTCTGTATTATCATAGGGAAACGAGGATGATGGTTTAACAAAAAAAAGTGCCCTCCTCAAAGTGTTGTTGGGAGAATCACGTGAGTTAGTACATGACAAGTGTCCAGAACAGTGCCCAGCCTGTGATCATTGCTAACGTTTTTGTTCTTGTTAGTTGCCATCAAGCAGGCTCCGACTCAGGGCATCCCCACGTAACAGAAAAAAGCATTGCCCGGTCCTGCACCATCTTCAGAACCGTTGGCACGTTTGAGTCCATTATTGCAGCCACTGTGTGAATACATCTCACTGAGGGTTTCCCTCATTTTCACTGGCCCTCTGCTTTATCAAACATGATGTCTTTTTCGGTGCTAATACACTTTAGCTATTATTACAGAGGAAACTGACGGTCAGAGAGAGTTAAGCTTGCTGTTCACCCATCCTCTGAACCACTTAGAATCCTTTCAGACATGCCCCTAGAGCCTATAGGGAAGGTCCAGGGTGCCACAGCCCCGTGACCTGTCTTCAGAGTCAGGACCTGTGTGTAACCGTGGGTTCCCAGCTTCCGCCATCATCCTGACCAGGGGATGCAGCAGAGGCATTTTTTACTCATTTGTCTCCACCAGGTGAAAAGCATTCAAGATGCAGTTAGAGACAAGAAGCAGCGTTTTAGCTTCCTCGGGGAGGAGATCAGCCTGAATCCTTCCGTGGGCATCTTCATTACCATGAACCCTGGTTATGCGGGCCGTACCGAGCTGCCTGAGAACCTCAAGGCTCTCTTCAGGTGAGCCCTGCCAGCGCCAGGCCCACATATGTTGGAGACAGTAGGGAACATATAGAAAAGTAAATTTTAAAAAAACACTTAATGCCGTTACTACTGATATTATATTTGCTTGATTTTGTTCTGGTCTTCTTTATGTGCATGTCTGAGGTTCATACACTTGTCATCTACATACAATTTTGTATTGCTTTGTTTTTATTTTGTAGTGTATCATAGTCATAGCATAAATATTTTCTTTTATTATATATTCTTAATAAATCTCATTTTATGACCGCATATTATTCTGTCAAGTACATGGTCTACAGTGTAATTAACTGGTCCCCTATAGCTACATATTAAGACTGTTTCTAACATTTAAAAAATGTTTATACATAATGCTGTAATATACATTTTTTATATAAATCTTTTTTTTTTTCTGTATGCATAATTATTTTCTTTGGCTAGATTCCCAGAAATGGAATTACTGAGTTAACGGGTAGGAACATTTTTAAGGCTCTTGATACACATTGCCTAATTGCTTTCTAAGCAGAGTGGTGCCGAATTACACTCTTACTAGCAATGCATGAGAGCGCATCCTCTATTTCATCCCTGCTACTGGTGGATATTGCCATGTTTTTAAATATTCTTTATTTTGATAAGAAAACACAATTGCATTTTCCAGCAGGAGCTGGAGTCTCGATTCTGTTTTCAGAAAAGAGAAGTCAGCCCCACAAAGAGAAAACTGAAGGATGCTCAAGCCTTCTGATTTGCCGCCTGCTGATCTGTTTCCTGAGAGAGAGAGGCTGTGAGGAGCTATGACAAAGCTGTCTGTCTTGCTTTTGGACTGAGAGACCCAGTGCTCTGTTTGGCCATGTGGGGTCAGTGCTTTCATGGACTTCCAGAGGGCGAAGAGGCCACTGGGCAGATACCTGAGGACTTTAGCCCCTCGCTTTTAGGCTGCCACAGTGGTGGCAAGCCCCTAGGTCACAGGTGTGGTGTGGGCATCTCCTAATTCAGGCAGCTCCCATTTTAACCAAGAGCTTGTTGGAATGGCAAATTTGCTGTCTAAACTGGTGCCACAGCTTACTGTATTGAGTGCTGTTTGTTTACACAAGGTGTTTATTTATTAAATAAGCCTTGTGTCACAAACAGTAAAGGAGGTGGGCTACCACCTTGATAAGAATTATTCCTTACATTTTTCCTTGAATTTAAAAGAAACACACTTATTGAAGAAAGTTTGGGGAAAAAAAACAGAAAAAGATTTTAAAAACAATAAATGTGTTCACATTTCATGCTCTCAAAAACCCTACCAGGTGAATACTACTAGTATCTCCATTGTACAGCGAGGAAACGGGGATTCAGCAAATTGTTCAGGGTTGCTCAGTTAGTAAGCGCTGAACTGGAGTTTGAACCCAGGCAGTCTGTTGCAGAGCCTCTGCTCCTACCCACCCACAGTCCCGTCATGCAGAGGTGATCAGTGTAACCACTCGGCATTCTTTCCAACAGTGTAGGCACACTATTTTTCTTTCCAAAGTTGAAGTTTAGAATCTTGCTTTTATTAATTTATGTTTTCCCATGTCATTCAGAAAATATTTTTTCTTCTGCAGCATTATTATTATCATTTTAACTGTGGTAAGTACATATATAAAAAAAAATTGGCCATCTCAACTTTTTTTTCTGTACAGTTCAGTGACAGTAAGTATGTTCATCATGTTGTACAACATTATTCTTTTGGGGCAGCTTTGCATTTCTTTGTATGGATATACATTTAACCTTATTTTCAAATTTCAAAGTAATTTTGAAAATGTAAGTATTTGGTTGACCCTTTGGATTTGAATACAATATAAAATAAAATAAAACTACACTTGAATGAAATGTTTTTCAAAATTTTGTATCAGTGTAGGGAAATGCAGTTAAAGAAATGCAAATGTAACAACCTTAGGCTCCTACTACATACCTAATGAATTAATAAAAATAAGCAATTTTACAATCAAATGTGTCTAGAGCTAGAGAAAAAGATCACCATAAAAAAAAGACATATTTATAATATACTGTGGATCCCTGGTGGCACAGTGGTTTTAAGAGCTCACTGCTAACCAACAGGTCAGCAGTTCAAATCCACCAGCTGCTCCTTGGAGACCCTATGAGGCAGTTCTGCTGTGTCCTGTAGGGTTGCTATGAGTCAGAATCGTCTCAATGGCAACGGGTTTGGTTTTTTGATTTGGTACATTTATTTTCTCATATATTGCAGTCTTGGTTTAAGGTGAGGTTAGTAGGTATCTACCTTTACACCTCAGCATTAGATACTTACATTTTCATGCAAAGGGAAGATTAATAACAACAACAACAACGACATCTAGGCTTGGAGGAGACACATGTCTTGAGGATGATGAGAGAATAGAGAGATTCTCAGGTTTTTAAAGACATCCAGAGAGACCTGATTCTTCCACCTTAGCCCCAATCTATTCTAGACAACTTGCTTTACCAATCATTGCCTTATGTAAGTCACACTGGACTCTCACGTTTCAAGACATGGGCTATAGTCCCAACTCTGCCCTCTTTGCCAACATTATTCATCACCCTGGGCAAGACAGTTCACTTCTTTCATCCCTAATTGTCTGAAAATTGAAGATCTTGGACAAAAAAAAAATGCTAAAGTCTTTCCATGACTTTTTTGCACTCACAGATGTCTCTGCCTTGATCTAAGCCAGTTTTTCTTGTTTATAATCTCCCCTTCATCTCTGTGGTTGAAAAACTGTCTCAGCCTTCTGCCTCCCTGTACACAGGCCTTGTGCAATGGTTGTTCCAGACTTTGAGTTGATCTGTGAAATCATGCTGGTGGCTGAAGGATTCATCGAAGCCCGTTTATTAGCCAGAAAATTCATCACCCTTTACCAATTGTGCAAAGAGCTTCTCTCCAAACAGGTATGCTCCCTGGGAAGACTGGATGATCAGTCACATGTGACAGCCCCAGCTCTGGAGGTGTTCTGTGTCCAGTGTATTAGAGCCTGCTCGTAGAGATTCACTGTGTTCATATGCATATTAAAAGCTGGAAAGTTCTACAATAAAGATGCATGTTCGGTTGTTTAGCCCAGCATTTTTCAAAATTATGTGACCATAGGACTCCTTTTTTAATAGAATACTTAACAACAGCCCACAGATCACCTGTACCCCAGGAGAAACACTGCAGTGGCCATTGAAAGCCCTGGGAGGGGATGGTGTCTACCTGCAGGAACATGAGTAGGAGAGGAGGAGGCTTGGGAGGAGAGGCTTAGCACTGACTACCAAAAAAGCTGTTGCCCTTGAGTCAAGTCCGACTGCTCCATCTGCTCCCATTCTTCTCATTGCTGTGTCTGCTTAGGGCAGGGGCTCCTTGTATGTTGTTGTTGGTGATGGTTTCCGTGGAGTTGGCTCCAACTCATGGCAACCTGTGTACAACAAAACAAAATGCTGCCCAGTCCTGCACCATCTTCATGACCATTGGTATCTTTGAGTCCATTGTTGTGGCTTTTGTGACAATCTATCTCATGGAGAGTTTTCCTCATTTTTTCTGACACTCTCCTTCACCAAACATGATGTCCTTTTCTAGTGAATGGTCTTTCCTATGATGTGTCCGAAGTCTCATTATCCTTGCTCCTAAGGAACATTGTATTTCTTCTAAGACTGATTTGTCCATTCTTTTGGAAGTCCACAGTATATTCAGTATTCTTCACAAACACCACAGTTCAAAGATATCAATTCTTTTGTCTTCCTTTTTCATTATCCAACTTACAGATGGAATGTGAAGCAATTGAAAAAACTATGGCTTGGGTTAGACGCACCATAGTCATCAAAGTGACATCTTTGCCTTTTGGAACTTTAAAGAGGTCTTCCGCAGCAGATTTGCCCAGTGCAGTATGTTGTTTGACTTCTTCTCTGCTGCTTCCATGGATGTTGATTGTTGATCCAAGTAGAATGAAATTGTTGACAACTTCAGTTTCTTCTTCACCCCATATAGGAATAACACTTTAATAAAACATGACAAAGCACCTCTAGGTTTATGCCTTGGATGGAGAATCTCTTGGTGGAAAGGATGGCTGAACAAGCTGGATGGTTTCCAATAGTTTTGCCTTCACTTTGAGGTTCTCTTTCTTTGATCACCTTTGCTGTCACAGCATGGGCTCTCTGAACCCTGTGAAGTCTGTCCATGATGGATAAACTTCCCCTGGTTTTCTTTATACTTCCCAGCCCCCTTTCTTTTCTCACTGTATCCTCTCTAGGTTCTCTACCACCATCTCTTTTCAGGCCAATGACTTCCACTTTTATGGATCTAGCCCCAATCTCTCATTTGAGCTCTAAATTCATACACACAATGGTCTATACCACATCTCCACCTGAGTGTTTAAAAAAAAAAAAAACCTCCAGTTCAACACATCTAAAGCTGGTCTTCCATGCCAACTCCCACCCCAAGCCTACTTCCCTTGAGTTCCTTGCTTCAGAGCATAGAGCTCACTCACTTGCTAATTCTGGAACCTTGGCACTTATCCTTGACACTTCCCTCTTAGCCTAATCTAATCATGAACTGTTGATGATTCTGCCCTCTGAATATTTGTCAATTAAGTCTCATTTTCTTTCCATCCCTTCTGCTACCACTTTAGTCCCAAGCACCCACATCTCTTGCTTTAACTATTCCAACTGTCTCCCTACTAGTTGCCCTACTCCATTTTAGTTCCTTAAATCTGTTCTTTACCCACCGGCTAGAGTGATCATTTACAAATGCTCCTCACTGACCTTAGGATAAGACCACTCTCTCTGAAAAATGGTGCTCTGTCTCCTGCCTTCCTCAACAGCATCAGCTTACAGCCTTTCCCTGCTATGCTGTGCTCCACCTACAGCGATCTTCTTTGAGTTCCTTGAAATTTATTTTCTTTCCTCCCCTGAGCCAGTGGGCATACTGTTTCCTCCAACCTTAACTACAATATTTCCTTGACTGCAATTCTTTCTCGTCCATGCTTGACTGAATTCTACGCTTTCAGGTCTTCTTTACATATCACTTCTTCAGGAAAGTCTGATCACAGCCCAGGTACAGCTGCCGTGTTCTTTGTTTTTCATTGCATGCTGAATCTTTCCTTTGTAGCAATTATCACGGCTTTAATTAAGTAATGATCTCTTATGAAGCAAGTGGAGCCCTAGTGGCGCAGTGGTTAAGGGCTCAGCTGCTAACCAAAAGGTCTACAGTTCAAATCTACCAGGCACTCCTTGGAAACCCAATGGGGGCAGTTCTACTCTGTCCTATAGGGTTGCTATGAGTCGGAATCAACTCGACGGCAACAGATTTGGTTTTCTGGTTTATGAAGCAAGTAGCAGAGCTGGGATTTGAACCTAGGTCTGTCTGAGTTCAGGATCTCTGCTCTGAACCACTCACTCTACCCGCTTCCTCCTCCATGCTGCTGTAGGACCTAGAGTCCACACTATGGCCCACTCTCATATAGACTCTACTGTCAGCACTTGTGACCAGTGGTCCCCAGCCATTGAAGAAATTTTCAAGGAACTATTATTATTACTGGAAACATCTTTTCTCAGAGAATTTGAAGTCCTCCAGGTGGAGCATATCACCTCAGCCTCAATAGTCTCTAAGAGCTAACATGGCTCCCTCCTTTACAACCCTTCTGCCCTCTAATGTTCAAGGAGTAGCTAGAGAGGTCTGGAAATGATTCTGTTTAATCCCCCTCTCCCCTACCCATTGTGTGTTCTGTGTTTGCCTTGTTGTCATCCCAGCTGGGAACCAGCAGGAAGTACCAGCCAGGTCCCATGCCTCTTCCTGGAACTCAGAAGCACCCTAAGACTCTTTAGGACACTAAATGATATCTTTTGTCCAGACACCAGTCTGAGCACATGGTGTTCTGCATCCCAGCAACTTTGTTGTAACCTGCAGTGTCTTCCCACAGGACCACTATGACTGGGGCCTGCGGGCCATCAAGTCTGTTCTTGTGGTGGCAGGGTCCCTGAAGCGAGGAGACCCTGACCGGCCTGAGGATCAAGTCCTAATGCGCTCCTTGAGAGACTTTAACATCCCCAAGATTGTGACTGATGACATGCCAGTGTTCATGGGCCTGATCGGGGACCTCTTTCCTGCCCTGGATGTCCCCCGGAGGAGAGACCTCAACTTCGAAGCTTTGGTTAGAAAGGCGGTCATGGAGCTGAAGCTACAGGCTGAGGACAACTTTGTGCTCAAGGTACATGGGGGTTTCCCTCCCAAGATTTCTTTGTCTCTTGATTGGTTTCTTGGACAATGATTTATCCTTCACCTTTTATCAAAAGACTTGCTTTAGATGTATCAATATTGTTAGTTGCCTGAGTCCAGTACAACTACATGGTGCCCAGCTACCACCACTGACTGCTCTGACAGGGATCACAAAAGAGGGTCCTGGACAGAGCTGGAGGAAAACGTAGAACAAAAGTCTAACTCACAAAAAAAGACCAGACTTACTGGTCTGACAGAGACTGGAGAAACCCCGAGAGCATGGTCCCCGGATACCCTTTTAGCTCAGTAATGAAGTCACCTCCAAGGTTCACCCTTCAGCCAAAGATTAGACAGGCCCATAAAACAAAATGAGACTAATGGGGCACAGCAGCCCAGGGACAAGGACTAGAAGGCAGGAGGGGACAGGAAAGCTGGTAATAGAGAACCCAGGGTCTAGATGGGACAGTGTTGGCATGTTGTGGGGTTGTTAACCAATGTTGTAAAACAGTATGTGTACTAACTGTTGAATGAGAAACTAGTTTGTTCTGTAAACCTTCACCTAAAGTACGATAAAAAAATAAAAAATAAAAAGACAAAAAAATATATCTATATTGTTGTTTGTCATTGAGTCAGCTCCAGCTCATGACAATCCCACATACAGCAGAACAAAATGCTGCCTGGCCCTGTGTCCTTTTCATGATCACTGGCATGCTCAAGTCCATAGCTGCGACCACTATGTATTTTGAGTGCCTTCCAACCTAAGGGGGCCGATCTTCCAGAACTTTATTGAACAATATGCCATCATGATCCAGAGGATTTTCATTGGCTAATTTTCAGAAGTAGATTGCCAGGCTTTTCTTCCTAGTCTCTCTTAGTCTAGAAGCAGCACTAAAACCTGTCCACCATGGGTGACCCTGCTGGTATTTGAAATACCAGTGGCATGGCTTCCAACAACACAGCAACATGCAAGCCACCACAGTATGACAAACTGACAGACAAATATGTATCTAGTTAGTGATAATTCAGTTCATTTTAGCAGCTCTTCATTGAGGACACACAATGCGGCCTGTGTGGCAGGGAACACAAGAAGAGTAAGGCAAAGCCCTACTATCAGGGAGCTCACGGTCTAGTGGGAAGAATAAGACAAACATAATCTGCTTTGCTACAGCGCATGTTCCTTTCATGGGAATTACTTCCTATGCAATTATGGGGGGGTGATAATAGTATAACATGGAAGCTACCTTGGTTCATATGCAATTGTTCCAAGCTTCTAAATGTTTTAAAGAGATCTGGGGCAAGTTTTCTTACAATTTAAAAACAAAAACAAAAACACAGCTTTGTTTGGTAGGCAGAATAATGCATGCCTCCCCTCCTCCAGGATGCCCATATCCTAATCCCCAGAACCTGTGGATGTTATTTTACAATACAAGGGGGAATTAAGATTGTGGGTAGAATTAAAGTACTAGTTAACTGACCTTGAGATGGGGACATTATCCTGGGTTATCCAGGTGGACCCAATGTAATCACAAGGGTCTTTATAAGTGAAAGAGGAAGCAAGAGAGTCTGAGTCAGAGTGATGCCCAGGGAGAAAGACTCAACCAGCTCCTGCTGGCTTTGAAGACGGAAGGGAGCCACAAGCCAAGGAGTGTGGGCAACCTCTAGAGGTTGGAAAAGGCAAGGAAATGGATTCTCCCCTGGAACCTCCTGAGGGAACACAGCCCTGCCAACACCTTAACTTTAGCCCAGTGAGACTCATTGTGGACCTCTGACCTCCAGAACTGTAAGAGAATAAATTCATATTGATTTAAGCCACAGAATGTGTGGTAACTGGTTACAGCAGCCACAGGAAATGAATACATTTAGCAATAGATAAAACAAACAAACAAAAAAACATTGCTGACAAGTCAGTTCTGACTCACGGCGACCCCATGTGTTACGGAATAGAACTACTTCATAGGGTTTGCCTGGCTATAATCTTTACAGAAGCAGATCACCAGGCCTTTCTTCCACGGCACCACTGGGGTAGGTTCAAATAAAGACTTTAAGAAAAAAAGCAGACACTTGAGTGCAAGTGTTACAATACTAATAGCTGTGTGAGCCACCTTGCTTCCTTCTGTGTTTTCTGGGGAAGCTACAAGGGCAGATGAAGAAACTGTGAAGACACTTTCCCTTGCGTTAAAACAATGGGCTGATGTAGAAGACTCCAACGGAATCAGATCTTTAATTGTGATTAAAATGTTCTCTATTACACCTGAGTGTACTCAGAACCAATACCTTGAAAAAGGAAACATAGGCCCCCAGGGTGAAGGCTGCAAAGGATTGGCTGACGGTGAAGCAGGGCGCAGATGCTGTAGAGAATTAACTGTGCTGAGATTTTTATTATCATTAGGATTTATCATGGAGCTTTTAGGGTTAAGATACTAAATTCCATAGATTTTGAGTGGTCTGCCCCCAATCATGTTTTTACACTAGTCTGTTATTTTTACTGTGTGATTTTGCAGAAAGCAGCATTTTCAGGATGCATAAATGTTGTCACAGTAGAAGTGCCTGGACTCAACTAGCTATACATTGAATAAGAATGTGACAAGGGCCACAAGAGAAGGGACAGGGACCTGGAGTTTGGTAACGTGGATAGGATTTTTTCCCTGTGCGGTAACGTCTTTGGTAATCACATGAACATTACTTTGGAGTTCACAAATGGATTTTATATACAGTATCACATTTGATCCTCCAACAACCCAGCGAGGAAGACCATGCAGAGGAGGCACCGTACAGACGAGGGAACTGAAACTGGCTTCTTCAAAATATTCCACTAAACTATTCCAAGGAAGAGAAAGAGCTTCCCCTTGAGTAACTTAATAGGCAGGGGGCAGGTTACTTCTCCCCCACCCCAGAAGACATTTCTAGTACACAGTACATTCACTGATAGAGATTAAGCCCTGGTGACATATGAATAGAATTGAGAATGAATTGCAGTACCCACTGATAATAGATGTCTGCTAGCATTTCTGGAATTACATTTTACAGAAGAAAGCAAAGCATTTCCTGGTACTTTGTAGCTGTGATTGCTTCTGAGAGTCTGTCCATCCTCACTTACAACCTCCCTCCTTCTAATTTCAGTGGAAAGGTAGAGATGGGTAGGAGGGTTTTCCAGGTAGAGGGAAAGGGGTCAGTAAAGGAGTTCTTGTTCTTGTTAGCCACTGTCAAGTGAGTCCCAACTCATGGAAACCCATGAACAGTGGAATGCAATGCCACCCAGTCCTGAGCCATCCCCATGATCAGTTGTAGATCAGACCACTGTTATGATCAATAGGGTTTTCACTGGCTGATTTTCATAAGTAGATTGCCAGATCTTTCTTCCTAGTCCGTCTTAGTCTGGAAGCTCTGCTAAAACCTGAAACAGCAACATGCAAACCTCCACCGACAGACAGGTGGTGGCTGCGCATGAGGTGCATTGGCAGGGAATCAAAACTGGGTCTCCTGCATGAACATCAAGAATTCCACCATTGAACTACCAATGTCCCCTCAGTAAAGGGTAGAGGAGGAAAATAGTACAAGCAATAGCAGGAAGTCCAAGGTGAACCCAATTGAAGTAAAAAAGATCATAACAGAATACTATGAACAACTGTACTCCAACAAAATTGATAACTTTGATTAAATGGGAAGATAAGAGGCAATAACCTACTCAAACTGACTCAAAAGGAAGTAGAAGACTTCAACAGACCCATAACAAGAGAAGAGATTGAATCAGTAATAAAAAGCCTCCCAACAAAGGAAAAAGTCTGGGACCGGAAGGATTCACTGTGGAATCCTATTGAAGATTTAGAGAAGAACTGACACCAATCCTGTTTAAACTCTTCCAGTAACTATAGGAAGAAGGAATACTCCCTACCTCTTTCTATGAAGCCAGCATTACTCTGGTACCAAAGACATATAAAGACACCACAAGAAAAGAACTACAAACCAATATCCCTTATGAATATAGATGCTGTGTATGAACACTCAACAAAATACTAGCAAACAGAATCCAACAGCATATTAAAAGAATTATACATTATGATCAAGTGGGATTTATTCCAGGAATACAAAATTGGTTCACTATTAGAACATCAGTCAACATAGTACACCACATTAATAGAACAAAGGAAAAGAACCACATGATCATCTCAATAGATACAGGAAAGGCATTTGATAAAATTCAGCACCTTTCTTGATTAAAAAAAAAAAAAAACTCTTAAAAAGATAGGGATAAAAGGAAATTTCTTCAACATGATTAAGGGCATTTATGAAAAACCAACAGCCAACATTATACTCAATGGAAAAAGATTGAGAACTTTCCCCTAGAAAACAGGAACAAGACAAGAATGCCCACTCTCACCACTGCTATTCAGTATTGTTCTGGAAGTCCTAGCCAGAGCAATGTTCTTGTTAGGTGCCGTCGAGTTGGTTCTGACTCATGGCGACCCTGTGTACAACAGAACAAAACACTGGCTGGTCCCGCACCAGCCAGAGCAGTAAGACAAAAAGAAATAAAAGATACCCAAATTGGAAAGGAAGAGGTAAAACTGTCTCTATTCTGAAGATGATATGATCCTATATGTTGAAAATGCCAAAGAATCTACTAAAAAGCTTCTAGAACTAATAGAGGAATTTAGTGAAGTTGCAGGATACAAGATCAACACACGAAAATCAGTTGGGTTTCTATACACCAGCAATGAAATCTGAAAAGGAGATTAAGAAAACTCCATTTACAATAGCCTCTGAGAGAATAAAATATCTAGGAATAGAGGCAGAGCCAATGTGGCACTATAGATAGAAGCACCATGCCGTCCCTCTATAGCAAAGGCCCGAAAAACTAACTAAAACAGATACAAACATCAGTCTAAGCATCAAATGAAGGTATAAAGAACTCAGTCAAGCACCGAATTGAATAAGAAACTGACAGAGAACAAGGAGAGCTATGGAGTGGGGGTCCCCTATCAGCTAACTCAGCATGGATTTGTCATCTTGGACTACAGCCACCAAGGAACACAGACAGGGAGTGCATGAAGGCAACTTCACAGAGCTCCCAACAGGAGACAGAGCACCCGGTAACCAGGGATACATGCTTTCCCACCCCTCACCATTCTTCCCTCTAGGCAGCCTCTGCTGCTTTCCAACAGGCCACGGTTGCTCAGCCAGAGTCCACCTCACTCCCACTGGCCAACTCCTTCAGGGCCATATGTTTGTTGTTGTTGTTGTTGTTTTGTTTGTTTTCTTTCGTCTCCCTTTATCCCTTCCTTCCTTTCCTTTCTCCCATCCACCTAACCCCATGTGCCATCCCCACCCCTTCTCGACCAGCTGTGCTGCACCACTTGGCTAGAAAGCCACCAGCACATGACTTCCCAGGGTCCATGCCATCCCTATGGCCAGCTTCCTCATCACCATATTTGTCATTGTTGTTTTGTTTTTGTTTCTTCTCTCTCTCTCTCCCTTCCTTCCTTTCCTGTCTGCCATCCACTTTGCCCCGTACTACGTCCTCTCTCCTTCTCGAAGGACCTTACCGCACCACTCAGCTAGAGAGCCGCCAGCACAGGGCCTCCCTGGGTCTGCACAACCCCCACCAACTGTCTCCTTCAGCACCATATTTCTTTAGTTAGTTTGCTTTGTTCTTTTTTTTTTTTCTGTTTCTTTTCTCTCTCTCTCCTTTCTTCCCTTTCCTCTCTCCCACTAACCTAGCCCTGTGCATCACCCCTGCCCCTTCTTGAAGGGTCATGCTGCACCACTCAGATAGAGCATCACTGGCACGTGGCCTCCCTGGGTCTGTGCTGTCACAGCACTGTTTTGTTTGTTTGTTTGTTTGTTTGCTCGCATCTTTGTTTTTGTTTTTTCTTTTTTTGGCTGCTGTTGTTCCTTTTCTCTCTCTCTCTCTGCTTCCTTTCCTTTCTCCCACCTACCTAGTCCCATGCATTGCCCCCGCCTTCTCAACAGGCTGTGCTGTACCACTCTGTGAGAGCACCTCTGACATACGGGCTCCCCAGGTCTGTGCCACCCCCACAGGCTGGCTCAGTGCCATACTTTTTATTTTTCTTTATCTTTCCCCTTCTCCATTTGCTTCTCCCTCTCACCTAGGCTCTCTGTTGCCTCTGCCCCTTCCTGAAGGGCCATGCCACAACACCCAGTGAGAGAGACATCAGCTCACCGCAACCTCAATTCTGTCCCACCCCCAACAGCCAGCTCTCCAGCACCATATTTCTTTTGTTGTTGTTGTTTTTCTTGTTTCTTCAATCTCCTTCCCTTCTTTCCTTTTCTTTCTCCCAACCAGCTAGTCTTGTGCACCACCCACACCACTTCTCAACAAGCCAAGCAGCACCGCTCAGCTAGAGAGCCAATGGCACACGACCTCACCGGGTCTGCCTTGCCCTCACCTGCTGAATCCTACAGCACCACCATTTTATTTACCTTTTAAAGTTTTTTCCCTCTTTTTTTTGCTTCTGTTTCTCTCTCTTTTTTATTTCACCCACTTAGCTCTACACATCACATCCTCTCCCTTCCCTCCTGCCTATCTGCACCGTAAACCAAGTGCTGCATCTCAGAGTGACAGTGTTTGGACCCATAGACTCCTGAACCTCACCCTGCATTGCCCCCCAGCTCCACCCCATCAGCCCCAGTTCATACTGCAAATGACCCTTCCCTGTCCCTCCTCCCACCGCTGGACCTGCCCTGCTGCACCATAGCTGAGCAACCAGCCCTGCCCACCTGGACAAGGTGGGTGAGAAGTATCTTGCCGATAGATGAGCAAGCAACAAAACACGCCCAGCCCACAAGGGCCAGAAGGCAGAAGGGGACAGGAAAGTTGGTGATAGGGAACCCAAGGTTGAGTAAGGATAGGGTTGATGTGTTGTGAGGTTGTTAACCATTGTCACAGGGCAACATGTATACTAACTGTTAAATGAGAAACTATTTTGTTCTGTAAGCCTTCATCTAAAGTGAGAATAGCAGCACAATTGGAAGAGTGTAGTCAATGTCACTGAAGTGTGCATGTAGAAATTTTTGAAATGGTGTATGTTTGGCTATGCATATTTTCACCAAAAAAAAAAAAAAGGTCGAGAAGGGAGAGGGTTGACATGTTGTGGGGTTGTTAACCAATGTCATAAAACAATATGTGTACTACTGTTTCATGAGAAACTATTTGTTCTGTAAGCCTTCGCCTGAAGTACAATTAAAACAAAAAAACACGCCCAGCCTGCCTGCCCAATATAACCAAATAAAACAAAAAAGCAGGACAAAACAAATCTACAATCAATAAATGAAGAAAATAATTCCTGAATGTTCCAGAGACAGCAGACAATATCAAAACATATTTTTAAAAAACAAACAACCCCCCCAAAACAAAAAACAAGACAGGATGGCTTAAGAAAATGAATAAAATAAAACACCAGATGACCTTCTGGTAGAAGAAAAGGAACTGGAAATACTCGATAGGGAATTCAAAACTATAATATTCAGGGCTTTCCAAGATATTAGGAAAGAGATGAAGGAAAACACAGACAAAAATAAGGAAAAAATAGACACAGTCATGGAAAATACAGACAAAGCAATGGAAGAATCCAGGAAAATAATACAGGAACAAACATCAAAATAAAAAAATAACTATAAATTGTACAAAACCAGCAATTAGAAATCCAAAAGTTAAACAACAAGATTTCAGAACTGGACAGTGCAATAGAAGGTTTTAGGAGAAAATTTGAAACAATGGAAGATGAGATCAGTGAAATTGAAGACAAATCCTTGCATACCACTTTGAGGAAAAGAAACTACTGAGAACAATGTGGGATAAAATGAAGAACAAAAATTTGCCATGATCAGAGTTCCAGAACAGGGGCAGAAAACAGAAGACACACAGAGAGGATCATTGAAGATTTGCTGACAGAAAACTTCTCTAATATCATGAAAGATGAAAAGTTGACCATCCAAGAAGCTCAACGATCCCCATATAGGATAGACTCCAAAAGAAAGCCACCAAGACATATCATAATCACTCTCACTAAAACCAAAGACAAAGAAAGAATCCTGAGAGCATCTTGAGGAAAATGAAAAGTCACATACAAAGGGGAAACAATAAGACTGAGCTCTGATTACTCAGCAGAAAGCATGCAGGCAAGAAGGCAACGAGATGACATATATAAAACCTTGAAAAAAAAATGCCAACCAAGAATAATATATCCTGCAAAACTCTTGCTCAAATACAATGGTAAAATTAGCACATTTCCAGATAAACAGAAATTAAGGGAATATGTAAAAACCAAACCAAACTTACAAAAATTGTTAAAGGGAGTCCTTTGGTTAGAGAGCCAACAACATCAGACAACAACCTGAATCTAGGACACAGGACAGTATCAGCCAGATTCCAACCTAGGTAATGAACTCTCAAAGATAAAACAAAACTAAAAGATTTAAAATGGGGAACCAGAGAGGTCAATCTGTAAATGACAACAACGTCAGAACAATAAAAGTGAATAAATGGTGTAGGTATAGAACTTTCAAATGGAGAGGAAGTCAAAGCAATACAAGTAACAAAAGACTGGTTTAAACTTAGGAAGATAGGGATGAATTTCAAGGTAAACACAAAGAAAATTAACAAACCTACTCATCAAAATAAAGAAGAAAAACAAAGTCTCAATAAACAAAATCTACAAAAACGAAAGAAATGAAGAAAAAAAACCCAAATCCAAAGAAATTAAACACAAGAGAGTAAGAGGAACAAAGAAAACATCAGCACCACAAACACACACACACAAAAAAAAAGTACTACAAAATGACAGCAATAAACTCACACCTATCAACAATCACACTGAACGTAAGTGGCTTAAATGCTCCCATAAAGAGGCAGAGAATGACAGAATGGATTAAAAAATGGGACCCATCAATATGCTGTCTACAAGAGACACACCTTAGAAATAAAGACATAAATATATTAAAAATCAAACTATGGAAAAAATATATCAAGGAAACGGGAACCGAAAAAGAGCAGAAGTGGCAACGCTAATCTCAGATAAAATAGAGTTTAAAACAAAATCCACCATAAGGACAAGGAAGGACATTATATAATGATTAAAGGGACAGTCCACCATGAGGACATAACCATAATAAATATCTACGCACCCAATGACAGGGCTCCAAAATACATAAAACCAACTCTAGCAGCACTGAAAAGAGAAATTTACAGTTCCAAAATAATAGTAGGAGACTTCAACACACCACTCTTGGTAAAGGACAGAACATCTAGAAAGAAACTCAACAAAGATACAGAAGATTTAAAGGCCACAGTCAGTCAACTTGACCTCATAGACATATATAGAACATTCCACCCAACAGCTGCAAAGTACACATTCTTTTCCAATACACATAGAATGTTCTTCAGAATAGACCACATCTTAGGCCACAAAGCAAAGCTCAACAAAAGCTAAAACACTGACATAATGCAGAGCATCTTCTCCAATCACAATGCCATCAAGGTAAAAATTAATGTCAGAAAGAGCAAAGAAAAAAATCAAATGCATGGATACCGAAAAACACCCTACTTAAAAACCACTGGGTAATAGTAGAAATCAAAGAAGGAATAAAAAAAATTCCTAGAATCAAATGAGAATGAAAACACATCATACCAAAACCTTTGGGACACAGCAAAGGCAGTCCTCAGAGGACAATTTATAGCAATAAACACATCAAAAAAGAAGAAAGGAACAAAATCAAAACAGCTATACAACTCAAACAAATAGAAAGAGAACAGCAAAAGAAGCCCACAGCCACCAGAAGAAAGCAGATAATGAAGATTAGAGCAGAAATACATGAAATAGAGGATAGAAAAATAATAGAAAGAATAAGCAAAACCAAATGTTTGTTCTTTGAAAGGATCAACAAATCAACAAACCATTGGCTAAACTGACAAAAGAAAAACAGGAGAAGACGAAAATAACCCAAATAAATGAAACGGAACATTACAACAGACCCAACTGAAATAAAAAGGATCATAACAGACTACTCTGAAAAACTATATCCCAACAAATTTGAAAACCTAGAGTAAACGGACAAATTTCTAGAAACACACTGCCTACCTAAACTAATGCAAACTGAGTTCAAAAACATGAAAAGACCCATAACAAGAGATTGAAACGGTAATAAAAAAAAAAATCCCTAATGTAAAAAAAGCCCTGGCCCAGATGGCTTCACTGGAGAATTCTACCAAACATTCAGAGAATAGCTCACATAAGTACCGCTCAAACTACTTCAGAATGTAGAAAAGTAAGGGAAACTTCTGAATTCATTCTGTGAAGCCAGCATGACCCTGCTACCAAAACCAGACAAAGATGCCACAAAAAAAGAAGAAAATTACAAACCAATATTTCTCATGAATATAGATGCAAAAATTCTCAACAAAATTCTAGCCAATTGAATTCAATATCATATATAATAATAATAACACACCCCAACCAAGTGGAATTCATACCAGGTATGCAAGGATGGTTCAACATTAGAAAATCAGTCAACATAATCCACCATATAAATAAAACAAAAGACAACAATCTCAGTTGATGAAGAAAGGGCAGGTGATGAGCCATTTGAATGTCCGTTCCTGATAAAAACTTTCAATAAAATAGGTATAGAAGGGAAATTCCTCAACATAATAAAAGGTATCTATACAAAGCAACAGCCAACGTCATTCTCAACAGAGAGAGGTTGTAAACATTCCCCCTGAAAACAGAAGACAATAACGCCCTTTATCACCACTCCTATTTAACATTATGCTGGAAGTCCTAACTAGAGCAATAAGGCAAGAAAAAGAAGTAGAGGGCATCCAAATTGGTAAGTAGGAAGTAAAACTATCCCTATTCGTGGATGATATGATACTAAACATAGAGGCAAAATCATAGAAGCCTCATAGACACATCAAAACTCCCTGAGGGACTGAATTACTGGACTGAGGGCGGGGGACCATGGTCTCAGGGGACATCCACCTCGGTTGGCATAACATAGCTTATAAAGAAAATGTTCTACATCCTACCTTGGTGAGTAGTGTCTGGGGTCCTAAAAGCTTGTGAATGGCCATCAAAAATACTCCACAGGTCCCATCCGGACTGGAGCAAGGGAGAATGAAGAAAACCAAAAACACAAGGGGAAGATTAGTCCAAAGCACTAATGGACCACAACTGCCACAGC
The DNA here is from genome assembly GCA_030035585.1 of Dugong dugon. Lineage (NCBI taxonomy): Eukaryota > Metazoa > Chordata > Mammalia > Sirenia > Dugongidae > Dugong > Dugong dugon. Next base: position 62,617,119 of record CM057470.1, read on the forward strand.
CTCCGCCAGACTGAGTCCAGCGCTAGATGGTGCCCAACTACCACCACTGACTGCTCTGACAGGGATCACAATAGAGAATCCCAGATACAGCTGGAGAAATGTAGAACAAAATTCAAACTCACAAAAAAGGACCAGACTTACTGGTCTGACACAGACTGAAGAAACCCTGAGAGTGTGACCACCGGACACGCTTTTAACTCAGTACTGAAGTCACTCCTGAGGTTTACCCTTCAGCTACAGATTAGACAGACCCATAAAACAAACAATAACACACATAGTTCAACCGTGTATACGAAACTAAATGGGCACACCAGCCCAGGGGCAAGGACCAGAAGGCAGGAGAGCACAGGAGAGCTGGTTGAGAAAAGGAGACTGTTGACACTTCGCGGGGTTGGCAACCAATGTCACAAAACAATATGTGTATTAATTGTTTAATGAGAAACTAACTTGCTTTGTAACTTTCACGTAAAGCACAATAAAAATTATGAAAAAGCACATCACAGTGGAATTTCAGAAGTCAATAATTAAGAGAAAAGAAGAATTGAAACTTGCTGGTTAAGGGATGGAGTGAGGAGACAGTAATGGTGACCCAGGATAGGAATGAAACTGACAGACATCAGAACCTCTCACTGCAATGTTAGGTTCTGGAGAACAAGAAAGCCATTCCTTCAGAGTTCTGAGGGGGAATGATTTTTTAAACCTAGAATTCTGTTCCAAATAGAATATTTTCCAAGGCTCATAAATTTTCTCTCTCATGCACCCTTTTTTTATTTTTCTGTTTTTTATTTTATTATTTATTTTTTATTTTATTGTTGTACTTTAAGTGAAAGGTTACAATTCAAGTTCGTCTCTCACACAAAAATTTAGACATACATTGTTATGTGATCCTAATTACTCTCCCTGTACTGTGACAGCACACTCCTCATTTCCATCTCTGATTTCCCATGTCCATTCAACCAGCTCCTGACCCTCTCTGCCTTCTCATCTCACCTCCAGACAGGAGCTGCCCGTTTAGTCTCATGTATCTACTTGAGCTAAGAAGCACGCCCTTCACGAGTATCATTTTATGTCCCATAGTCCAGTCTAATCTTTGTCTGAAGATTTGGCCTCGGGAATGGTTTCAGTTCTGGGCTAATGGAAAGTCTGGGGGCCATGCTTTCTGGGGTTCCTCCAGTCTCAGTCAGACCATTAAGTCTGGTCTTTTTACCAGAATTTGAGTTCTGCACCCCACTTTTTTCCTGCTCCATCAGGGACTTTCTGTTGTATTCCCTGTCAGGGTGGTCATTGGTGGTAGCTGGGCACCATCTAGTTCTTCTGGTCTCGGGCTGATGCAGTCTCTGGTTTATGTGGCCCTTTCTGTCTCTTGGGCTACTACTTTCCTTGTGGCTTTGGTGTTCTTCATTCTCCTTTACTCCAGGTGGGTTGGGACCAATTGATCATGCACCCTTTTTGATTAAGTTTACTTGGTTAAGTTACTTTTGATTAAGTTATTTGAGGACATCCTACAACAGATGAAGATGAAAACAAGAAAAGTGTCCAGAAACTCAATAATCAAAAAAAAAGAAATCCTGGAATGACAGCTGTCAGCAAGCCTAGAAAGCAATTAATCCAAATTAGAACAGGAAGTCAGTGGCCTCCAAGAAAAAAGGAACTGAAGAAGAATGAACATCTTCAAAGCAAGAATGGACTAATAAGCTGAAAGTTATTGTGTGTGTGGTTTTTTTTAATTTCTAGGTTATGGGACTAATGCATATATCATTTCTTTTCTCTTAATAAGGAAAAAAAAAACAATTAAAGACATGAAAAAGAATGTCATGGTCCAAACAAAGAAAAAGTAAATGGATATTGATCAATATACTGTTGTCACTGTGTGCCATCGAGTGGATTCTGAGAGAGTAGAACTGCCCTATAAAATTTACTAGTCTGTGATCTTTACGGGAGCAGATCGCCAGGTCTTTCTCCCACAGACTTACTAGTGAGTTTGAACCACCCAACTTTTGGTTAGCAGCCGAGTGCTTAACCATGGAGCCACCAGAGCTCCTTGATCAATATATGGAGTGTACTAAATTAGCATCCATATGGCCTTGGATTGATGCTTGAAACATCCTCTCTCAAGTCATGACACCAGGGCTATGAAGGACAGAGCATATTCCAGGCAGATACTCTCTTCTGTAGGGAAAAATATCTACAGTCATGATAATGTAAACCATTTATTGGTCTTCAACTCTTAGAATCATGGAAAATATAAAATGTCTAAGCATAACCTCATGGCACAGTGGTTAAGAGCTTGGCTGCTAACCAAAAGGTCAACGGTTTGAATCCACCAGGTGTTCCTTCGAAAAGCTATAGGGCAGTTCTGCTCTGTCCTACGCAGTCGCTATGAGTCAAAATCAACTCGATGGCTACAGGTTAAAGATAATGACAGAACAGAATGTAAAAACGTAAATATTATCAAACATGACAATATAAACGTAAAATTTGTCTGGCAAAGAGCAGCAAGCACATGGGCAGGAAGAGGAAAGATGGAAGGATAGGGATACTTACATATTAATCTTACAAAAAATAATAGAAGTTAGAAAAGATCGACAAAAGTTGATGAATTTATAACAGCAAAAAGGTGATAACAGCTCAATGTACATCAGCTGATGAAGGGATAAACAAAAGGTGGTCTACTCATGATGGAACATTTTTCAACAATAAAAATGAAAGAAGTACTAACACAAGCTACAACATGAATGAACCTTGAAAACATTTTTCTGAGTAAAAGGAGCCAGTCACAAATGACCACGTATTATATGATTCCATGTATATTAAATGTCCAAATAGGCAAATCTGTAGAGGTAGAAAGCAGATTAGTTGTTGTCGGAGGCTCTAATGAGGTGGATGGGAGTGACTACTAATGGATACAGGCTTTCCTTTTGGGTGATGAAAGTGTTCTAAAATTAGATAGACGTGATGGTTGCACAACTCTGTGAATATATTAAAAAACAATGGAATTTGTACACTTTAAAAGGTACATGGGAATAGTATGGTATGTGAATTATATCTCAATAAAACTATCAAAAGGAAGAAAAAAAAGTTGATGGAACTAGAAACAGGGTATGGCATCATTATTCAATCAGTTGTTTACACAAAAACCAATCTAGGAATGTAATAGTCTCCAGTTAGCAGCCACAATACCATTCTTCCTCCCGTCCTCCCCTCCTCCCTCCTTCCCTTCTTCCTTTGCTCCTTCCACCCTCTCCTTTTCTTTTTCTTCTTTCTCTTCTTGTTTAAATGTAGTGACCTCAGGTCAATGTCATGCTTAAAATCCTCCAAATGCTTTCCACTGTCCTTAGAATAAAATTGCAGTCCCCAGCCTGCAAATCTGGCCCCTCTTACCTTTTTTATCTCCACTTGTACCACTCGCGTGATTTTTATCTATTCCTTGAACCCTCGCGGTCACTCTGCCTGTAACACTTCTCCCCTGATCTTCCCGTGACTAACTCTTGTTCCGTTCGTACCTTAGCTGGAACATCACCTCCTCAGAGACCCTTTCTCAACCACTCTCCTCATTCCTGTCTGGGCAGATCCAGCATCAATTCCCTGAAGGAGAAAAGCAAGAACCAGGATTTGAAACTCTCTTCTGGGTGCTTTTGACCTAAAAGCAAGGGCACAGCAAAGGCTTGGAATAGGGAAGAAAAAAATATTTGTGCTGTTGAAAACAAAACTCAAATTACTACCTAAATTAATTTTCCTGCCGCATATGAAGCTATCTTGCCATTTATGTGGAACCTTCATGTTGAGCTTAGTGGTACTGCTCTCCTTCTAATTCCCTAGTTATACAATTCTAGAACTCTTTTTAAGATCTGTCTTACTCCTTATTTTAAAAAGGAGTCATTTTTTCTTTCTGAATCATCATTATTTTTCAAAGTGCAGAATAAATGAATAAAATGTGTGTGTGGAAAAAGTACCCGATATCCCACTACTGGATCAACATTTTGGTACATTTCCACTTTGGTTCACTCTCCTCTGCTGTTAAGGATATGACAGTGGGAAACATGAAGAGACCTGATTTATAATAAAGTTCAAATATTTTTACTCATGATTTAACAAGGTCTTTCATGGTCAGGCCCATCCAGTCTTCCCAGCTGTCATTCATATTTTTCAACAAATATTTGCTCAGCACTTGGTATGTGCCATATTCTCTGCTAGACACTGGAAATAGATAAAAAGCCCAGTCTCCCCTGCCTCCAAGGAGCTGATAGTCTGATAGGGAGACAGATAGACAACCACTGCAATATTGGTAAGTACTAGAAGGTAGGATGTAGGCATGAAGAAGGTGCTATATAAAAGTACAGGCATAGAGCACCTACCCCAGACTGAAGGCTTCCTGAGGAATGTGTAGGGTGGGCCAGAGGAAGGCCGGAGAAGGGCAACTCTCAAACAGAAAGACAGCATGTGATAAGGTATAGACAAAGGAGAGAGAATCATTGAAGAATCCAAGTAGTTTTTGGCTAGAATGCATGTGTTGGGGGATAAGATTACGGAAGTTTGTATAAGCCAGGCTGCACGAAGCCTTGTAAGCCAGCCTAAGGATTTGGGACTTCATCACCAAAGCTCTGGAGAACCACTAAAGCAATAGTGATGGTGGTAACCTGATCAGATTTTCATTCCAATAAGTGTACTCCTGCAGCAGCATGGAGGATGGATTGGGGTTCAAAAGGTGAGCCTGGAGGCCAGATAGAAGAAGAGAGATGAGACCCTCAATGCTGCCATTGTCCTCAAGGGACCTTTGACTCCAACCTTATCAAACCATTTGGTCAATCACATCATGTCCTATCACAGCTCAAACTTTTGTTACCTCTGCCTAGAATACCCGCCTTTTCATGTTCTCGGCAAACTCCTATTCAACCCCAAAGCCCCCATTCAAGTGTCCCTCTTCTCTGATGCCTTTCATGTTCCCTTTATCTGTACAAAATCAATTGCTTCCTCCTCTCTGTCCCCACATAACTTTATATATATGTATATATTATAATAAAATTTATCACCTTCTATTGTAATAATTTATCAACATGATTTTCTTCTACATCATACTATAAGGTCGTAGAGGGTAGGAAAGTCATCTCTGTATGTCCATCACCTGGTACATTCTCTAGCACTTAGTTGGTGACTAATGATTATATGATTGAATGATAAATACATAAATAAATGAATCATATTCCCCCAACATTTAGGACCCCATCATAACTTGGGGTGATAACCTTCCACTGTTGACTTTAAGAAGCCCTGGTGGTGCAGTGATTAAAAGCTTGGCTGCTAACCAAACGGTCAGCAGTTCAAATCCACCTGCCGCTCCTTGGAAACCCTATGGGGCAGTTCTACTCTGTCCTGTAGGGTCACTATGAGTCGGAATCGACTCAACGGCAGTGGGTTTGGTTTTGGTTTTGGTTGATTTGAGCCTCACTTCAGACACCAGCCTGGCTCACAGAAGAGCAGTTGTGACGTAGAAGAGTGACAGGTTGCTCGCTTTGGCTGAACCTGGTGTCTTGCAGGTGGTCCAGCTCGAGGAGCTATTGGCTGTACGGCACTCCGTGTTTGTGGTGGGCAGCGCTGGTACTGGCAAGTCGCAGGTGCTGAGATCCTTGCACAAGACCTATCAGATCATGAAACGTCGACCCGTCTGGACTGATCTCAATCCCAAAGCAGTCACAAATGATGAACTCTTTGGCATCATCAACCCAGCCACACGAGAATGGAAGGATGGTAAGAGTGGTGTCTTAGTTACCTACTGCTACTGTAACATAAATTCCACAAGTGGGTAGCTTTAAAGAAAAAAAAGATTTTTTTCTCACCATTCCGGAGGCTAAAAGTCCAAATCAGGTTCTTGACCACGTTGATCCTTTCATTGTTGTGAACCCTGTGCATTCCTTGCTTTCCTGGCATTCCTTGGTTTGTAGACAATCCTCACATGGTGTCTATCTTCCCCTATGTGTGTATGTGGGCATATTCTGCTCTTTTTATAACTCAGAAGTGGTTAGGTTTAGGACCCACCCACCCTATACTGATAATCCAGTTTAATCAAAGATTAGATCACAGGCCAGTTGATTAATTATATCACATCACATTATGGAGGGTAGTTCCATTACTTTACCTTTGGTGTAAGGTCATTGCATTACATCACATCACCTTACATCACCTTACATTACATTATGGAAGGTAACCTGCTCTACCCAAAGTCAACTGATTTAACAATATTTAACTACCTGAGTATATCTCACCTGAATTTAAAGACCATCTCAAGAATAGATTTGATACATTGAATGCTAATGAGCAAAAATCAGATGAGATGTGGGATGACATCAAGGACATCATATGTGAGGAAAGCAAAAGGTCATTTAAAAGACAGGAAAGAAAAGGGCAGAATGGATGTTGGAAGAGACTCTGAAACTCATTCTTGAACATAGAGTAGCTAAAGTGAATGGAAGAAATGATGACATGAAGGATCTGAACTGCAGATTTCAAAGGGCAGCTCAAGAAGACAAAGTGTTATAATGAAATATGCAAAGACCTGGAGATAGAAAACCGAAAGGGAAGAACACACTCGGCATTTCTCGAGCTGAAAGAACTGAAGAAAAGAATTCAAGCCTCGAGTTGCAATTTTGAAGGATTCTATGGGGAAAGTATTGAATGATGCAGGAAGCGTCAAAAGAAGATGAGAGGAATATACAAAGTCACTGTACCAAAAAGAAATTGATCAACATTCAACCATTTCAGAAGCAGCATATGATCAAGAACTGGTGGTAGTGAAGGAAGAAGTCCAAGCTGCACTGAAGGCATTGGCAAAAAACAAGGCTCCAGGAATTGACAGAATACCAATTGAGATGTTTCAACAAATGGATGCAACACTGGAAGCACACACTCATCTATGCTGAGAAATTTGGAAGACAGCTACCTGGCCAACCAACTGGAAGAGATCCATATTTGTGCCCATTCCAAAGAAACGTGATCCAGCGGAATGTGGAAATTATCGACCAATGTCATTAATATCGCACTCAAGTAAAATTTTGCTGAACGTCATTCAAAAATGGTTGTAGCAGTACATCAACAGGGAACTTCTAGAAATTCCAGCCAGATTCAGAAGAGGACATGGAAGGAGAGATATCATTGCTGATGTCAGATGCAAGGCTGGATTACCCAATAAGGAAGGTATGCACGGGCCTAATTATGCCTTCCAACTAATTTGCAATGCACAATTTCACCTGTCCCCCGCTATATCAAAGCTGTGGTGAAATCCATGTGGTAAAACCCACTGCTCACCACAGATTATCAAGTAAATACAATTAAGCCCGTGGGTACCTTGCTCAATGGTAGCCAGTGCATACGGTGTTTATTGGTTAATCCGTCCCTGATCAGATGGATCTTGGCTGAAAGCAGAGAATACCAGAAAAGTTGTTTACCTGTGTTTTATTGGTTATGCAAAGGCGTTCGACTGTGTGGATCATAACAAACTATAGATAACATTTCGAAGAATGGGAACTCCTGAACACTTAACTGTGCTCTTGAGGAACCTGTACACAGACCATGAGGCAGTTGTTTGAACAGAACAAAGCAATACTGTGTAGTTTAAAATCAGGAAAGGTATGTGTCGGTGTTGTATCCTTTCACCATACTTATTCAATCTGTATGGTGAGCAAATAATCTGAGAAGCTGGACTACATGAAGAACGCAGCAGCAGGATTGGAGGAAGACTCCTTAACAACCTGCAATATGCAGATGACACAACCTAGATTGCTGATGAAGACCAAAGACCACAGCCTTCAGTATGGATTACAACTCAACATAAAGAAAACAAAAACCTTCACAACTGAACCAATAAGCAACATCATGATAAATGGAGAAAATATTGAAGTTGTCAAAGATTTTATTTTACTTGGATCCACAGTCAACACCCATGGAAGCAGCAGTCAAGAAATCAAACGACATATTGCCTTGGGCAAATCTGCTACAAAAGACCTCCTTGAAGTGTTAAGCAAAGATGTCACTTTGAAGATTAAGGTGCACCTGACCGAAGCCATGATATTTTCAGTCTCCTCATATGCATTTGAAAGCTGCACAATGAATAAGGAAGACTGAAGAAGAATTGATGCCTTTGAATTCTGATGTTAGCGAAGAATATTGAATATACCATGGACTGCCAAAAGAACGAACAAATCTGTCTTGGAAGAAGTACAGCCAGAATGCTCCTTAGAAGTGAGGATGGCCAGACTTTGTCTCACGCACTTTGGACATGTTGTCAGGAGGGATAAGTTCCTGGAGACGGATGTCATGCTTGGTAGAGTAGAGGGTCATTGAAAAAGAGGAAGAAAGACCCTCAATGAGATGGATTGACACAGTTGCTGCAGCAATAGGCTGAACATAGCAACAACTGTGAGGATGGCACAGGACCAAGCAGTGTTTCATTCTGTCGTACATAGGGTTGCTATGAGTTGCAACAGATTCGACAGCACCTAATAACAACAACAAACTATAATATAACTAGAATATTATTTGGCCAAACAGCTGGAAACCAAAGTCTAGCCAAGTTGACACATAAAATTCACCATCACAAATGAGATATCCCTAGGAGAAGGTTGCCTGCCACTCTCAGTCCTTTGGGAAGTATTGAATGTAGTGGGTGAACTATAGAGGGGTAACGTAGAGCTAATCTGTTGTGACAGGAGGAGCTGAAAAGACTAGTAGAAAAGAAGAACCAGTTTTGGCTTGTAGGGAACCTCAGCCGTTTAGATATTCTCCTTCCTTGGGGGCCTCTTCCAGATGCATCTTTATGGAGGGTACTTAAAAAGGATAAAACAGGGCAGATATTTGGCCTGTCATTTAGTGACTCTGGGCACAAGCTGTGGCATGGAGTCTCTGCACTGCCCGGGAGTGGGTTTAAGGTGTGGGTAGGATAGGGAAGCCCATGGCTCATTCCTGAGGAAGTGATGTGTCTAGCATCCCACGGAAGGCCCTTCTTCCTATCAGCATTGCCCAGGTGACAGGCAAGCTACATGCTGCAAAACAGTATACCTAGGTGAGGACCCAGGTGATGCTGAAGACATTCCAAGACATTGGAAAGAGCCTTTGATAACTTGGAGAGAGCAGAAAAGATAATGGAGAAAACTGTCTATGAGCTGATGGGGACCTCTTTCTAAAACCTGTGTGCTTCTAGAATGAGAAAATATCAGCTCCTCACAAATGTTTAAATGTCTGATGACATCAAGGTGAAACTCCCCAGATCTCTCTGATTTAGGACCTTCAGTCAGAGTCATAGGGTAAAGGGCTTTAATGAGCTACCTCTCTGATTTTTATTTCCCTGAATATTAGTGAGGCTTAGCATCTTTTCATTTTTATTGATCTTAGTGATTCACTCTTTTGTGATTTTATTTCCCCTGGTCTTTTTCATGTTAGTAGAGTTCTTTATATAAAAGAGATATTAACCCTTTATCTGTCATATGTATGCTAATATATTTTTCCCCATCTACCATTTGTCTATAGACATTTTATGGTATATTTTACCATGCACTTTTTAAAAAAAATTACTTCTGTCTAGTCTTTTTTAGGAGAAGCCCTGGTGGCACAATGGTTAAATGCTCAGCTGCTAACCTAAAGGTTGGCAGTTCGAACCCACCAGCTGCTTGTGGGAGAAAAGACCTGGCGAGCTGCTCCCATAAAGACTACAGCCTAGGAAGCCCTATGGGACAGTTCTACTCTGTCATATAGGGTTACTATGAGTCAGAATCAACATGATGGCATACAGCAACAACAACACTCTTTTTAGCATCTGGGATTCCCATTTAGTTTATAATTCTAACTTTCAAATACAGATATAGAATCATAAATTTGGTTCTAAAGATTCTTTTCACATTAACATTTTTATCCATCTGGAATTTATTTTTGGGCTTAGTTTGAAATAGAGTAGAGAATCAACTTTATTTCCTTCCAGATGGATAATAGAGTGTGCCAGTACCATTTATTAAGTAACCATACTTTTCCTCTGAATTTAAACACCAACATGTCATTTATTAAATTCCATATATACTGAGATCTGATTCTGGGCTTTCTATTCTGCTCCATGCATCTATTTATTTAATCCTATACTAATGTCATTCTAATTTGGTTAAAATAATTTCATTTCATAGTGTGTTTTAATATCTGATAAGGTAAGTCACTCCTCAATATTCTTTTGTAATTTTCTTGGCTATTCTCAGGCACTTGTTTTTCCATATCATGTTGAAGCTTATGTAGTATAATTCAATCTTTTAAACTCTGTTTGAATTCTAATTGAATTTATACATTTAATTTGGGGAAATTGACAAAGAAGAAATAAATAAATCTGTATTTACTAAACAAGAGAACATATAAGTAAATGGAGTATAGCATTTTTAAAAATGCTAGAATAACTTGATAAAAATACAAATATAGTGGGATATTTTAATATACCTTTTCCAAAATTAGATCCAGTAGACAGAAAAATAAATATAAACGTAGAGGAATTTGCAAATACATCATCAGACTCAATATACCACATAGTCATAGAACTTTGTATCCTATGAATAGAAAATACTCCTTTCTTATTTGGTTTATGGAACATTTCCAAAAATTAACCATTCAGTTGGTCACAGAGGACATGTAATGATTTTAAAAGTATCAGCTTACAGATTACATTCTCTGATAATCATGCAATAGTTAGAAACAAATAGCAAGAAAATACTCAGAAATAATTTTACTATTCCCTTAATCAAGAAATGCTCTCTTAACCCCTGGTTCAAAGAGAAAATTAAATTTAAACCCATCTAGAAATCAATGAAAAGAAGAATATAGAAAAACTTACGGGGCACATCTAAAGCCTATAAGGAAAAGCCTTAAACTCTTTCCTTATTATAGAAGGTAGGCTAGAAGTAAAGGAAGTCAGTAGCTGTCTTAAGAAGGCATTCAAAGAGTAATAAACTAAACCTGAAGAAAATAGGAAGAAGGAACTAATAAAGATAAAAGTTGAAATTTGTGGAAAAGAACACAAAAAAATTCATGGAAAGGATAGATAAATGTAATTATGGGTTCTTACTAAAGACCAAGAAATAAATCTATTGTGAGCATCATTAATAAAAGAAGGAATAAAAGTACATAAGATTAAGAATTAGAAAGGAGATATAACAATAGATATAGACAAGATTAAATTAGAAGAGAATACTTAATTAGATGAAAACATATTTGAAAAACTAGAAGAAATAGATCACCTAGCAAAGTATAAATTAACAGATGTACTCAATAAGAAATAGAAAACTTAAGTAATAAAAAGGAAAGTTTAAAAATAGTTAAGATAAAGAACAGAGAATCCCAAAATCATAAAAAAATAGACAGCTCTCCAATCATTTTATGAAGCCAGAGTAATCTTGATAGCAATCTTCGCATAGAATCCAAAAAAAGCCCAATTTCACTTATTAATATAGATGCAAAAATACTAAATAAAATATTGGTAAATAGAACCCAGCAGTATTTCAAAAGAATAATACTCTTTGAGCAAGTAGAATATATTCCAGGAGAAAATCATTTGATCAATCAGTAGATACTAAAAACTGAAAAGTCACTCCTGAAAAAAAAAAAAAAGATTCTTTCTAAGTAAAATAGGAATAGAAGGAAATCCTTTAAATATGATAATACTCTTTACCTAAAGCTGGAAAAGGGCAGGGAAAGTCTTTCAGAACTATGAGGCACTAAAGCCATTTCCATTAAAATTAGGAAAATGTCAGAGAAGCCTGTTCTCAACATTATTCAACAATGCTAGGGTGGGTGGGGGTGGTTCTAGAAAATGCGGTAAAATAAGAAAATAGAATATATGGAAAGATTAGAGGAAAGGAGAAAAGTTATTTTGTTGCTTATATGACTTTATACCTAGAAAACCCAGAAGAAATTATTGAAAAGTCACCAGAATTAATAAGGAAACATTTCATGGTAACTAAATATAAAACAAATACATAAAATTTGGTAGGTTTTCACTCAACTAGGAATAGCCAGGTAAAAATAGAAATACAGGAAAAAAGCCCGTTCACAATACTACGAAGTACTTAAACACCAGTTGCTGTTGAGTTGATTCCAACTCATGGTGACCTCATGTGTGCCAGAGTAGAACTGTGTTCTGCAGGATTTTCAATGGCTGATTTTTCAGAAGTAGGTCACCAAGCCTTTCTTCCAAGGTGCCTTTGGGTAGATTCAAACCTTCAGACTTTCAGTTAGCAGCTAAGCACGGTTACTGTTTGCAGGGACTCCAGGAGTATTTAGGACTACATTTAGCAAAAGGAATTAAAAAAAAACTGTAAAACTTCATTCAAGAACATAAAATAATATCTGAATAAATGAAAACATATACCATGTTATTGACTGGGAAAGCTAAAAATTATAAAACTCAATTCTGCCTAAATTAATACATAAATTTCCTGTAATGCGAAGCAGAATCACACCAGACCGTCTCTCAAAGCCTCCCTTTGGCTAGATTTGCCAGGGCAGCAATTACAAAGGATGAAACCCTTACCTACAAAAGTTTTATGTAATACCATCACGTCACATTTCACCCGCCAGAATGGTCTACTGGGTCCCTTGTCAATTAAAAAGCTAGTATTATGAGGTTTTGTTCTTGTTACAGAACATGAAACTGAAGCACAGAGAGAATGTCTCCTTGAGCAATGTCAAGTTCAACACTTGGCTGCTAACAGAAGGGTTGGTGGTTCAAGTTCACACAGAGGCACCCTGGAAGAAAGGCCTGGAGATCTACTTTCGAAAAATCAAAAAAACCCAGTGCTGTCAAGTTGATTCTGACTCATAGCAACCCCATAGAGTTTCTAAGGCTGTAAATCTTTACAGAAGCAGACTGCCACATCTTTCTCCCACGGAGCTGCTGGTGATTTTATACCACCAACCCTTCAGTTAGCAGTTGTTCACTTTAACACTGCACCACCAGGGCTCCTTTGAAAAATCAGCCACCAAAAACCCCATGGAGCACAGCTCTACTCAACACACATGGAGTCACTGTGAGTTGGAGTTGACTGAATGGCAACTGGTTTCCTTGTTTTTTTCTGAGTATTGTAGTAATGGGAAGGTTGTTAAGCGAAAGAGAATCGATGGGGAAATGGAAAATCAGGAATTTGTTGTTCCTTTCAGGATTGTTCTCTTCCATCATGAGGGAGCTTGCCAACATCACCCACGATGGGCCCAAGTGGATTTTGCTGGATGGCGACATAGATCCCATGTGGATTGAGTCTCTGAACACTGTCATGGATGATAACAAGGTATCAAGGCAGGAGGGGAATCCCACACCACTCCTAAGTGTCTGTGAAACCAGTTCGCCGGTGTCGTGGACACGTTAGGAAATCTAGATTCCACGTGATGAATTACTCTTCCAGGCCCAGAGTAAGGCACTATCTCTGGTGTTTTTCACAGGCATCTCAGAGCCCCTCTGTCCCCTTGAGCAACTTTCAACCTCTTCAGCATCACTGCCATTGGTGGCAAGGTTTTTAGCATTGCTGGAATTTCCTTCCACATCTTCTTCACGTAGATTAACTTAATCTCCCAAAAAGGATCTTAAAATCATCTACTCAAATCTTTCTTTGTTTAATTTGCTTTTTCTGTAAATAAGGAAACTGGGGACCAGAAACATTCTGAGCCTTGTCAGATATCCTCAGTGGTGGCAAGTGTATCTATTTAGAGTGCATTTGATTTTTTATAAATAAGGAAAACTAACTGTGGGCCAATAAAATCACTGTTGAACTGGTAATATCATTGTTCGAAGAGGGCAATCAATACAATTAACGGTCAAATTCACACAAAAAAAGACCAGACTTACTCGTCTGACAGAGACTGGAGGAACCCCTGAGACTGTGGCCCCTGGACATGCTGCTGACTCAGAACTGAAGCCACTCCCAAAGTCCACCTTTCAGCCAAGGATTAGACAGGCCTATAAAACGAACAATAACACACGTGAAGAGCACACTTCATAGTTCAATCAAGTATACGAGACCAAATGGGCAACACCTGCCCAAAAGCAAAGACGAGAAGGCAGAAAGAGATAGGAACACTGGACAAATGGACACGGGGAACTAGGGGTGTAAAGGGAAACGGGGAGAGTGTTAATACATTGCAAGGATCGCAACCAAAGTCATAAAACAATTTGTGTATAAATTTTTAAATGAGACACTAATTTGCACTGTAAACTTTCACCTAAAGCACAATAAAATTAAAATAATAAAATGAGACTTCATTTTTCATGCTACTCCTAAACTTGTTCAGAAAGCACACCCAGAAGAGAGGTTTTAAAATTATCTCAGCATTTACAGAATCATTAGGATAAATGTACGCTCTCCCAAAGACACTACTTTCAAAGAAACAGTAGCCATATGAAACCTAAGCTCTTCTCCTTTAAACATTTTCTTAGTCGAATATGGTCTAGAAAGGCCTGGCCATCTGCTTCTGAAAATTGGCCAGTTGAAACCGCACGGATCACAGAAGTCTGATCTGCAGCAGATCACAGGGATGGTGGCAGGGTCAGGCAATGTTTCGCTCTGTTTTGCATGGGGTCGCCATAAGGGGGAATGGCAGCTGAAAACAGCAACCAATTGCCATCAAGTCAACTCTGACTCATGATGCCCTCGTGTGTGTCAGAGTAGAACTTTGCACCATAGAATTTTCAATGGCTGATTGTTCAGAAGTAGATTGCCAGGTCTTTCTTCCGAGGTGCCTTTGGTGGTCTCAAAACTCCAGCCTTTTGGGTAGCAGCCAAGTGCATTAACCACTTACACTTCCTGAGTCAGTACACACACAGAGGGGTGGGAGTGGAGGGAGTACAGAGGGAGAGAGAGAGAGATTTAGAAAATACAGTCAGAAAGAGGAAACAATCAGCCCACCAGGTGATCATGCATCCCAACTCCTTCCTAACACAGCATGTCCCGCTCTGTGTTTCAGGTGCTGACTCTGGCAAGCAATGAGAGGATTCCTCTTAATCCCACAATGAGGCTGCTCTTCGAGATCAGCCACCTGTGCACAGCCACCCCAGCAACTGTCTCCAGAGCAGGTATGTCTCTAGAGCAGGTAAGGCCCAAGAAAGAAAAATAACACCAAACTGCACAGTGAGAGACCTGTGCCTCTAGCTAGCCTCTGGTTCCAAGCAGGAGCCAGAAACTGATCATCTAAAACTCTGGCCTAGTTCTCAGCCCTAATGCACATGCACCAGGGTGTGCATTGTAAGACCAGGGCCATGTCATCTTTCTAATTCGGAAATGCTGTACCAGTGGGAGGGGAAATGACCCCTGAGCTGGACAACTGTCCGCTGCACATGAGTGCCTGGAATTAGGCTGCCTTTAGGCCAGTTCTAGCCTCCATATCAATGGCGATGACCTAGACTTGCAATTTCCACTAAATCCTGATTCAAAATATCAGCCCTAAAGCTTAACTTTCCTTTTATCCCCACTCACCAAATTTATCAGCAGACACTAGAGGATACAGAGAACTTGAGTGGTCTCTTCCGATAATATCAGATTCCCTTTCAAGGACCTATGCTGTGGTTGATGAACTTGGGCCATGAGAATTGTGTCTCCTTCTCTGTACTGGTTTCCTGTGGCTGCCAAATTACTACAAACTTGTGGCTTAAAACAACAAAAATTTAGTCTCTCATGGTCCTGGAGGCCAGGAGTCCCAAATCCAGGCGTTGGCAGGGCCGTGCTCCCTCTCAAGTCTCTAGGGGAGAAACCTCCCTTGCCACTTCCAGCCAGCTTCTGGTGGCTCTTAAGCTGGAGACATCCCTTGGCTTGTGGTCACATCACTCCAATCTCTGCCTCCATCTTCACATTGCCGTCACCTCTAAGCATGTTTCTCCTCTTCTTTATAAGGACACTCATTAGTGTCCTACCCAGGTAATTCAGAACGATCTCATCTCGAGAGCCTCCATTTAATTACATATGCAAAGACTCTTTTTCCAAATAAGGTCACAATCATGGGTTGGAGGGGTTAGGACATGAACATGTCTTTTTAGGAGCCACCATTCAACCCACTATACACTCTCACACCGTGACAAGTATTGCTAATCAAACACAGTCTTCTTCTTCTTCCTCAACTTGGCCTTAGGGTCCGTCTCAACACAGCTTTCCACATGGCTGTTATCAGTCAATCAGACTTGGTCCTCAAGTGTAAACCCTTTGCCCTCTGAGACCCAGGCCAGGGCTCAGTTCTTTTTAAGCCCAGTCTTCTATAGATTTTCTAAACAGAAAAAATACCTGCCTGGTGTGAAGAACATGCTGACATCTACGGAATACTCACTGAATAATATTCTCTGTGCTCCCAGGCATCCTGTACATCAACCCAGCAGACCTGGGATGGAACCCTCCAGTGAGCAGCTGGATTGACAAGAGAGAAATCCAGATGGAGAAAGCAAACCTAACCATTCTGTTTGACAAGTACCTTCCAACCTGCTTAGACATTCTCCGAACCAGGTAGGCCAAGGAACAAGGACGGTAGCAAGTTAAAGCAGCAGTAAACAATCTGTTGGCTCCACCTGATGTCCTGCTGATGTTCTGTCCTATCCTCAAAGTCAGATGTCCCCAGAACACTCCCCTCCAGGCACAGCAGATGGCAGAGGGGGGCGCACATTAATGATAGCCATGGGATGCCTATCTTCGTGCAGGAAAGAAGGGAGGGGAGTGAAGAGGAGGAACATTTGAAGTGCCTTTCATGAGTGCCACGTGGGTGTAGCTGAAGGTGGCTGTTGACTGTCATATCAGATAACAGTCCTGGACTCGGACCCTTTGGTCTGCCGGGCAGGCAGCTAGTCCTCTGTCTTCATCTCCTAGGGCCACCATAACAAAGGACCACAAACTGGATGACTTTAAAGAGCAGACATTTATTGTCCCACAGGTTTGGAGGCATCTTAGTTATCTAGTGCTGCTATAACAGAAATACCACAAGTGGTTGGCTTTAACAAACAGAAATTTATTCTCTCATAGTTTAGGAGGCTAGAAGTCTGAATTCAGGGTGCTAACTCCTGGGGAATGCTTTCTCTCTCTTTTGGCTCTGGGGGAAGGTCCATGTCATCAGTCTTCCCCTGGTCTAGGAGCTTCTCAGTGCAGAGACCCCGGTTCCAAAGGATGTCTCCACTCCTGGCTCTTCTTTCTTGGTGGCATGAGGTCCCTCTCCTCTATGCTCAATTCTCTCTTTTATATCTCAAAAGAGATTGACTCAAGATACAACCTAATCCTATAGGTTGAGTCCTGCCTCATTAACGTAACTGCCTCTAATCCTGCCTCATCAACATCATAGAGGGTAGGATTTACAACACATAAGTAATTACATCAGATAACAAAATGGAGGACAGCCACACAATACTGGGAATCATGGCCGAACCAACTTGACATACATTTTTGGAGGACACAATTCAATCCATAACAGAGGCTGAAGTCCAGATCAGGGTGTCATTTCTCAGTGAAGGTCTTTCTTTGTCTCTTTCGGTTTCTAGTATCTGCTGGCCATCCTTGGTGTTCCTGGGCTTAGAGATGCTTCTGCCTCCACAGTCACAGGATGTCTCTCCTTGTGTGTCTGTCTCTCAGTGTCTGTTCTCCCGTTTATAAAACACCACTCAGAAGGGATTAGGTTTAGGACCCACCCTACTCCGTGTGACCTAATTAACTTAACAAAAGAAAAACCCTAATTTCAAACAGAATCACATCCACAGGTATAGGAGGTAGGACTTCAACATATATTTTGGGGAGGAATCGTTTAAATCCATAACACCCTCCTGCAAATGATCCACAGGCCAGACTGAGAGGTGAAGATGGCACCTATGAGTGACAAGTGAGGCCACTTCCTGTTCCTGGCTGAGTATGTCCATAGCCCAGACAACATGGGATTAGGTAGAGCTTATCACTAGACAGTCCTGTCCCTCAGGACTGAGTTCACTTTCCCTCTTATGAGTTTGCTGAAAACAAAAGCAGCAAGCCTTCACTACCTGCCACTTAATTAAGAGATTAATTACTCTTAACAAAAAGGACACTTCTACAGCACATTATTATTATATGGGTCTGCAGAGAGGGGTTCCAACGTTTGGAACTTCGTTTTAGACTCCCTTTTTATGCCACGCAATGCATCGTGCTGTGAATCTGGCTTTCAACCCCATAAACCAAACCAAACCAAACCTGTTGCCATCAAGTCAGTTCCAACTCGTAGTGACCCTATAAGACAGAGTGAAATTGCCCCGCAGGGTTTGCAGGGAGCAGCTGGTGGATTCAAACTGCTGACCTTTTGGTTAGCAGCCGAGCTCTTAACCGTGCACCACCAGGGCTCCTTCAACCCTATAGGGCAGCCAAAAATGGGATTCAGAGGCAGGTTCTGGGATGGTGATGTGACCCTCAGATCAACAGTTCGTGAAGACTCCAACGATTTCAGGTCTGGATAATGTTTCTTGCAAAAATTGAAGTCTATCTGTCAAAATGACCCCTGGATACTTACTCATTGCTCTGTCACACATGGGATATGATTGTACCTCCCATGCTAGCCAGCCTTGAGGCAGGGGTGAAAGGAAGACTTTAGACCACAGGCAGAAATGTTTCAAGAAGGCCTCAGGGACTCATTCCATATGTCCCAACCTCATCTTGGTCCCTGGGTGGTGCAAAGGGTTAAGTGCTTGGCGGCTGACAAAAGGTTGGAGGTTCAGGTCTACCCAGGATCACCTCAAAAGAAAGACCTAGCAATCTACTTCTGAAAGGCCACAGCCATTGAAGACCCTCTGGAGCAGAGTTCTACTCTGACACACATGGGGTCACCACGGGTCAAAGCTGACTCAATGGCAACTTGTTAGATTTCGCTTTAACCCTACCCTATCAACTGTATAAAAATCCATCCACATTAAAAATAAATTTTATTGACAATTTTTTACCACAGTTAAATTCAAATAATTACTTCATTTTATATCACTACAAGCTGAGTTGCAGTTAAGTAGGTGACATAATGACATATTTTTAGATGTTTAATTAAACATTTATTAATTTGGATTTTGTGGTTTTTCTATTTAGCACAATAATTATTTTTCTGAGGTTCAGCATTTGGTAACGTTTTGTGAAGCTTGGGCCCTGGTGGCCTGGAACCCTGTGCTGTCTGCATCTGGTGGGATAGAGCATCTTCGCCAGCAGGGAGAGCCTGGAATCGGGCAGCAGTGGCTGGTGCCACAGATGGGCAAGGGTGGCAAAGAGTTGAAACACCACAGAAGGGCAGCCCCTGGGTGGTGCAGATAGTTAACACACTCCACTGCTAACTGAAAGGCTGGAGGTTTGAGTCCACCCAGAGATGCTGCAGAAGAAAGGCCTGGAAATCTGCTTCTAAAAAAACAAGCCATTAAAAAAATCTGTGGAGCACAGTTCTGCTTTGACACACTTGAGAACCATGTGTCTGGACTGACTTGACAGCAACTGTAAAAGTACACACACACACACACACACAGAGAAGGGGAAAGTGTTAGGAAAATAGTATATCCCTGTTCTTTAACTTTTGCTGAGAAGCTTGCCCAATATATCCTTGGACTAAATGTCAGGCCATTTCCCACCCTGAGGATTTAGAACAAGAGGTGCCAAACTCTGGTGTGTTTGTGTGTGAGCGTGGGTGTGTGTGCGCGTGTTTACCTTGAGAGGGGGCAGGGCCAGAGTAGCAAAACCCTTTGCAAGTCCTGCCTAGGTTGTCTGGAATCTCAGTTTGGAATGTAAGGATGGTTGGCACCTATTGTCTTGGTGCCTCGTCTGAAACTGAGCCTGAGATGGTTCCATTTTAGCAACTTGTCGTGAATCTGTATCGAATACATGAAAAGAAGCCTGTCAAGCACCCAGTTTTCTCACCCCTTGAATGGGAGTAATACCTATACTATTAGATCATTTCACGCATCTGGTAAGGACTGCAGGTAGGTTAAAAACAGGCACAAACCAAAAACACTGAAGAGAATGGAATGAATGCCATTCAACTCTGAGGCCCAGTGCAGTCCATGGCTCTTAAGGTGTCAGTCAATGGTGTTGGTCACCTTACGGCAGTAGGTCCTCCTCCTGTGTAGCCTGTGAGCTAATCTCACTGTGGGGGTGGCAGTGTGGTCAGATGGGTAAGGAGGGGGGAGTGTATAGGTATGTGGTGTACACTGTGTGTGCGTGTGCCGTGATGAGAGTGCCCCACAAGAGAAGAGGTGTGGGGGAAAGTGTGCGAGAGTGTGTTTGTGTATGCCTCTGTGTGTGTGTACTCACACACATGCATCTGGTCCCTTGGGCATAAGATGGCCCATGTGCATTTTATGTGCTTTTCAGTCATGACCTCTAAAGCCAAGATTAAAAGTTACAAAACCCAGGTCAGGGCAAAGTCACAGTATTTCAGATGAGGAACTCTGTTAACTCATGATTGTATAAAATAGCCACCTGTCCTGTCCCACTCTATCCCCTAGATAAGACTCTGGCCCCAGAGAAAATGTTTTTTCAGTGTATTTTAGTTGAGGTAACATCTCTGAGTGGAGGAGTAGAAAGAGTGGAAGAAGCACACCTGTCTTAGTTATCTGGTGCTGCTGTTACAGAAATGCCACAAACAGAAATGTATTCTCTCACAGTTTAGGAAGTTAGAAGTCTGAATTCAGGGTTCCAGCTCTAGCAGAAGGCTTTCTCTCTCTGTGGGCTCCGGAGGAAGGTCCTTGTCTCTTTGAGCTTCTGCTCCTGGGCTATCTTCCTGTGGCTTGGCATCTCTCTTCCCCCATCTCTGCTCTGCTCCATTTCTTGTTTAATCTCTTTTATAGCTCGAAAGAGATTGACTCAAGATATACCCCACACTAATCCTGCCTCATTAACATAACAAAGACAACCCATTCCCAAATGAGGTTATAACCATAGGCATAGAGGTTACGATTTACAACACATATTTTGTGGGGGACGCGATTCCATGTATAACAGCACCCATCATGACTCTTTAGGTGCTTTTTGACAATTGTGGAAACTGTGAGGGGAGTGGAACTAGTGAGGTATTTTAATTTGCTTGTTTTGTTGCAGCTGCCTACATTACCCAGGGACTAGAGGGGGGAACATCAGTGTTCAGAGAAGAGGAGAGGAAAGGAGGGTATCGGAGGAAAGAAAATGAGAGAAGGAGACCGTTACTCTCCTAGGGCTGCCATACCAAAACACCACACACTGGGGGGCTTATAAGAACAGAGATTTACTGTCTCACACTTTTGGAGGCTAGGAGTTCAAAATCAGGGTGTCGGCCATGTTGGTTGCTTCTGAGGGCTCTGAGGGAGCATCTGTTCCATGCATCTCTCCTAGCTTCCGGTGATCCTTGGCATTCCTTGGCTTGTAAATCACTCCAGTCTGTGCCTCCTTCTTCACGTGGCAGGCCTCCCTGTGTCTTTGTCTGTTTATTCTCCTCCTTTATAAGGACATCATTGATATTGGATTAGAACCCACCCTACTCCAGTATGACTTCATGCTAACTTAACTGACACCATCATTAAGACTGTTTCCAAACAAGTGCACGTTCACAGGTTCCAGGGATTCAGACTTCAACGTATGGACTGGGGGGACCTAGTTTAGTCCATAACAGAGACTTCTCTGGAGAGCTCTGTGTCCTCTCTTCTTTTACAAAAGGAGTTGACCCAGGATGCTAGTGAGAAGAATCACCACGGCAAAACCGAATGGGCTAAGTAGCTAGCCAACAGCCCCTCGCACGTGTAATACCTGTGGTGTTTTATGACACTTTCAGGTCTCTCTTTGCAGATTTAAGAAGATGATTCCAATCCCAGAGCAGAGCATGGTTCAGACGCTGTGCCACCTTCTCGAGTGCCTCCTGACCAAGGAGGACATCCCTGCAGACTGCCCCAAAGACATTTATGAACTTTATTTTGTGTTTGCTGCTATCTGGGCTTTTGGTGGAGCAGTGGTCCAAGATCAGGTAAGAGGATGTACTGATGTTACCACCACATTCTAGCCCACACAGACAAAAACTGACTTTCCAACCAAGAATTGGAAGCTGTGACAGTTAAGTGTCAAGAATTAACTTAAAAGCCTCAGACCAGTTAGTTATCTGCCCATTGCTGTGCTAAAGACGTCAATCCCCACAGAAGGGCCTCACTGTGTGAGAAACGAGTCTGTGATGTGTTTAGAGCTGTTGCTTTTCAAGTTAATGAACATATCTTGATTTCATTGGAGCAGTTGCAGTATTTGAGTCTAAACAACTGTTGGTATAAGTGAAACTACTTTACAAGGCGATATGTGTTTTATACAGAGAGAGGTGGAATGATCCTGTACTGTAGGAGCTTGAGTGGAAGGAATCCCTTCAAACTTCTAAAAGTCTTCAGAACAGGGACGACATGGGGTTGCTCTATCCCAGAGCTGGCCATCACCCATACCCCTGAAACACAGAAGGTTGAGCTACAATTCATAGACATCCAGGGGTGGGAAATCAAGGTAGATTTTATCCCATAGTGTTGCTTGCTGCAGCCTCAAGTTCTCTGTTGTAGGGATGTTGGCTTGGAGTATCTTGGGGTAAATGGCATCCTATCTTCTAGCCCTATCAGCATCCCTAGCCTGTTTCTTTACTTACTTCCCGTTCAGATAAAAAAAGTATTCTTTCTGGAAGCAATGGAGTCAAAGCTAGGTAACTCAGTCTTTTAAATCTGAGACTTGCTAGCTGTCAGGCAGTATCATTTGGTGGTGAAGAACGTGGATCCTGGACCTGGTAGTGCCGGGGTTTGACTTCTGCCGCATATTAGCTGGGGGGCCCTGAGCAAGTTACCTAACCTGTCTGTACCTCCCTCTTCCAGCATGTACAGAGGAAAGAAGGATGAGGACAGTGGTGGTGAGGATTAAGTGAGTCACAGTGTTCTAATTGCCTGACACGGATACGTGCAAACACTTAGAAAAGAGCTGGCACACACAAGTGTGCAAACACTTAGAAAAGAGCTAGCACACACAAGTGCTTACTACTAATATACCCCTAACATACATGTTTATAAGGCATTAGTGGCTCAGTGGTGGAATTTTTGCCTTCCACACAGGAGACCTGCTTATGATTCTTGGACAATGCACCTCACGTGCAGCCACCACTGATTCATCTGTCAGTGGAGGTTTGCGTGTTGCTCTGATGCCGAACAGGTTTTAGTGGAGCTTCCAGACTAACGTGGACTAGGAAGGAAGGCCTGACAGTCTACTTCCAAAGAGCAGTCAGTGAAAACCCTGTGGGCCACAACAGTCTGATCCGTGGCCGACCGTTTGGTTCTGTTGTGCGTGAGGTCACCGTGAGTAAAGGACCAGCTGATGGCAGCTGTCAACATCAGCTTAAATATTTCATAGCAACTGTCTGGTGCCGCTCTCACAGCAGGGGGTCAAACCCAGCTGCAGTTGTTGGATAGTTATGATTTACTCTTTCTGGGCTGGGTTGATTTTGGAGCTTTTTCAAGAAGACAGGTAAAAGTTTCAGCCTTCCAGGGCAAAACCATGTTCTAGAAATCCAAAATGGAGATGAGCCGGGACAAAAAGAATTAACAATTTCTTTTCCATTTTCACAGGCCCTTGGTTGTAATGTCCATCCTACCTCTCATCACTTCCTAACTTGTTTTTTGGTGCTCAGAATTCAGAAGGCAGATCTCATAGCCTCTGGGGGCTTATGTCTTTCTCCCTCCCCAGAGCCAGATGCTGGGGGTGGGGGTGGGGGTGAGGGATCTCCCAGAGCAGGAAAAGCCTCTAGGAATTTCACAGTGTCTGTTCAGCGGTCCTTGGAGCTTCCTCAGGGGCTGCTTCTTTGACTGCTTTACGTGTCCCCTTTGAGGCAAGGAGGCAAAGATTCCAGCAGGAATCCTAAAGGAGACCTAGCTGAAATGCACAAGGATCCAGAAAGCATAGTTTATTGCTTTCCACCAAATGCAGTCTCTGACCTTTTAGCTGCTGAAATGTCAAACAGCAGCTGCTGGGTTTCTCTCCCGTGTTGGTGCTGAGCAGCCATGGGGTATCAGGATGAAGATACGTGGTCAGTTTTTCTGTCTCCATACAAAAACATTTAAATCCACTCAACTCTTATTAAAAGGCCAGGAGAAAGCATTCCCCTAGGTGTCCTGGGCTCTGGAGCACTTGGAGCCATGGGCAGCAGTGCTGGCCCATGGGAAGAGGACAAGGGAGAAAGCTTTTAGCAGCATGGGATGGCCAAGACCCCTACAGAACCTGCATTAAAGCTAAACACCAAAAATAGTACTGTAAATTGAAAAGTAGGAATTTGGCCAAAATACTTGCATCAGGAACACCAATGGTGCTTGCATGTGAAAGGCTGTCATTAAAGCAAAGCAAAAACACAAAATGGAACCCATAGTGAGTAGTACCACCAGTTGTTGTTGAGTTGATTCTGACTCATGGCCACCCCATGTGTGTCAGAGTAGAAATGTGTTCCATAGAGTTTTCAGTGTCTGATTTTTCAGATGTAGATTGCCAGGCCTTTCTTTGAAGACACCTCCGGTGGACTCAAACCTGCAACTTTCTGGTTAGCAGCAAGTACATTCACTGTTTGTATCACCCAGAGATTACCATAGCTAAGTAGAAGGTCTAAAAAAAAAATTTTTTTTTAAGTGTCCTGACGAAATACTTTGCAGCGGTCAAGGAATTATCTATCAGAAGCCTATGGTAGAAAGAGCAGTGGTTTTGGGAGACTGAAATGTGGGTTCAACCCCCCAGTTCTGCCATATACCTCTGGAGGTATAATTTTGTGCTTTTGTCTTTTCATACATAAAATTGGA
Organism: Dugong dugon; assembly: GCA_030035585.1. Lineage (NCBI taxonomy): Eukaryota > Metazoa > Chordata > Mammalia > Sirenia > Dugongidae > Dugong > Dugong dugon. The sequence goes on from CM057470.1 coordinate 62,641,900, forward strand.
GTAATGTTAAGTAGCCAGCATAACTCAGAGTGCTGTGAAGATCAAATGAGGTGCAGTTGCATTCCAGACTGTACTGTACCGTACCAGTCAAGTCTCCATGTCATTAAAGTTAAAAGGCAGGGAACAAACCCAAGAATTGTCAGAATCCAATGCGGGGGGGGCTTCAAAAGGGGCCTATCCATTCATGTCCATTGATGAAGAGATGCCCAGAGAGGAGAACTGAGAGAGGACCCCTGGACTGGCTCAGCAGAGACAACTGTGCCCTAAAGTGTCCAATTACACTAGAAGGTGAGGCCAATCACTCAATTACAGGGTGGGGTGAGATCACGTAGGTGTGGCTGGCTAACAGCTTGGTGAGAAATTGATAGTGTTGTGCAAGGTGGAGTTGAGGGTGAGGAAGGGAGAAGATCCACACAGTCTCATTCTTCCTAGAGGTGGCCTTCATCTCAAATGTTCCGTATAAATCTAACATCCTGTTTTCATAGACAGTTAAAAGTCTTCAAGTGTTTCATCCGTGAGTTAAAAATGGGGATTTTTCCAGGGCTTCTGATTGGAAAGCACAATATTGAGAAGCAATAGTGTCTTCTTAATCTGAACTCACGTCAGAATAAGAGCAACAAACAAATGAGTCTTTATCTCAGGGTCTGGTGCTAATTCCCAATCTCATTTCCAAGCAAAAAAGCTCAATCTTACTTACTTAATAGACAGCAAAATGAGAGGTGCTGGTTCCAGTCCAGATTCGTTGCCATGTGCCCAGCTTCCGGATCTGGGAGACCCCTCCCAGTCTTTGGAGGCTGTCTTTGTCCTGCCCTCCAGGAACATTTCCTGTGGGGCCCAAGGTGGGCCTAAGACTTTTCCTAGGACTACGTGTTCAAAGGCTGGCTTTGCCCCCTTAGAGTTATACTAGCAGTGGGTATGTTTTGGTGTGTGTGTATGTGTATGTATGTACATGTGTGTGTGTATGTGTGTGACATAGTGTGTACGTGAGTGTATGTATGTGTGTGTTCATGTGTATCTGCATGTGTGTACATGCATGTGTATGTGTGTGACTGTTCACGTGAGTGTATGTGAGTGTATATATGTTTGTGTGTGTGCGTGTAATACATGTGTGTATGTGTGTGTGACAGCGTGTGTATGTAAGTGTGTGTGTGTGTGTGTGTGCATGTGTGTGTGTTTTGGTGTGGCCACTATAAGATAGTTTCAATCCACTGAGTACCCAGCCCTGTCCCTCAGGAGCTCGTAGTCAAACATGTATGCATGTAAATTATACACCTCTGCCTCTTCTTTCCATCAGAAAGACCGGTATAGCTTTGTTTCCTCTACTGCTCCTAGATTTTAGAATTGTAGCCCTTGAAGGAACCTTAGAAATCTTTTTTAGAATCCCCATTTTACAGATGAGGAGCCTGAGGCACAGAAACACGTGGTCTGCCTGTAGTTAAGTACACCACTTCCGGGCTCTTAGCCACGCTGCGCCTTACATGTCAACAGTCATTATCACCATTTTACTCCATCCATCTGACCGACATTCTTGAAAGTGCTCAGTCTCGGGAACCTCTAGAGGATGGGGGCTGGTTTGTCTCTCCAGGAGTTCTTGGGCCACACTTGTCAATCTTGTGGCCAGGGGCGCCCCTCTCCTCTGTGTCCTTACACCCTTTCCAGCCCCTGAACCCTGTGATGCCATCCGTCAGGTGCGCCTGTGCCAGGCAGCTCAGCCGCAGGGTCCAGCAAGGGTGCATCCATACTGCACAGCAGCAGCTGTCCAAGGGCGACCTGGCTGCAGTCTGACGTCTGAGAGTGTTGTGGGGTCTGCTCCGTGATTCTTGCAGCTCCTCCATGGTGGGCGTCTTACACAGCATTAGCAGCAGGGCCTTGTAGGGCTGATCCTCAGGGCCGCAGAGCCCTTCCAGGAGGAGCGGGGTCCATGGGGCAGGAGCGCATGGCGTCCCTGCCCTGACTTCTGCCCACTGCCGTGTCGGCCTGTCTGTGCTCCGTGGGCTCTGCAGGACCCAGTCCCCCGACACCTTGACTTTTGCAGCTCGTGGACTACCGGGCAGAGTTCAGCAAGTGGTGGCTGACTGAGTTCAAGACTGTCAAGTTTCCTTCCCAGGGAACCATCTTTGACTACTACATAGACCCAGAGACCAAGAAATTCGAGCCTTGGTCCAAGCTAATCCCCCAGTATGAATTCGATCCTGAGACGCCTTTGCAGGTGAGTGGGGCTAGAGTGGGCCAAGGATGGGCAGCTGCCCCAGGAAGCTACACCAGCTTCAGGAGTAGCCCCGTATCAGAACCCACGTTTTACCCTTGCTTCATGGTGCAAACAGCTAAGCAGTAGGCTGCTAACCGAAAGGTTAGGGGTTCGAGTCTACTCAGAGGCGCCTCTGAAGAAGGACCTGGTGATCTACTTTAGAAATATCAGCCATTGAAAACCCTTTGGAGCACAGTTCTACTCTGGCACACATGAGGTTGCCATGAGTTGGAATCGACTCGATGGCAACGATTAGGAACAAGTAGTCCCCCAAATACATGCTTTTTCAGTGCAAATCATTGCTGTAATGAAGCCTCAAGATTGCCAATGGCTAGGCACAGTGGTTAGGAGCTCGGCTGCTAACCAAAAGATCGGCAGTTGACTTTACGAGCTGCTCCTTGGAAACCCTATAGGACAGTTCTACTCTGTCCTGTAGGGTCGATATGAGTCAGAATTGACTCAACCGCAACAGATTCCTTTTTTTTTTTTTTTTGGTGGGGTGTTTAGGAGACTTAAGTACCAGTCCAAGCAGACGTCCTGTATGGAGAGGGAAAACAGCGAGAGAAGATTCCAAAATGCATTAGTGGGGCCACAGGGAGACCGAAGAGAGCTGGTAGAGGAGAGTGGGCATGCTCTCTACCCAACTGCCGGGAACCCCAAAATCAAGTTGATAGGACGGTCTCACTGGATCAGGGACTAATGTCGACTAGCTCTTCTTACTGGAATCCTGGGTGGTGCAAATAATTGATGTGCTCAGCTACTAACTGAAAGCCTAGAGGCTCAGGTCCCCCCACCCCCACCCACACAGAAGCATCTTCAGAGAAAGTCCTAGTGATCTACTTCTGAAAAATCAGCCATTGAAAACCCTTTGGAGCACAGGTCCGCTCTGACACACATGGGGTCACCATGAGTCGGGGTCAGCTAGACAGCAACTGGTTGGTCTTTGGCTGGTGTTTCTCTCTCCCACAAGCCCTGCCCTGTGTCCCTGTCTCAGGCGTGCCTGGTGCACACGAGCGAGACCATCCGCGTGTGCTACTTCATGGAGCAGCTCCTGGAGCAGCGGCGGCCTGTAATGCTGGTGGGCACCGCGGGCACCGGCAAGTCGGTGCTGGTGGGAGCGAAGCTGGCCAGCCTGGACCCCGAGGAGTACCTGGTGAAAAACGTGCCATTCAACTACTATACCACGTCAGCGATGCTGCAGGGTGAGGGGCCCGGCGGGTGTGGGGTGGGGCAGAGGATGTCTGGGTGGCCTTGTCACCTGACACAGAGCTGGAGCTGGTTCTCGGGCACCTGCTGGGCTTGCCGGCCCAGCTCTGTGCATGTCCTCTCACCATCCCCTTTCACTGCTCCCCTCTTTTCCCCCCACAACACCTCTGCCCCACTTCTGCACCCCCACTCAGCACTGCCCCCTTCTCCCGTCCTTTCTCCCTGCGTCCCTCCCTGGCCTGTAAATCCCTCAAGGGCAGTGTGTTTGGCACAGAGCAGTTCTGCCCCTCGATGACCAAGAAAGCTGAAAACTTGTGGAGAAATGGGAATGGACGTGTGGACTTCTGGTGTGGGAAGTGTCTCTAGAGATCACAAGATCTTGTATCTTATGGTTTACGCTCAACTACTAACCTGAAGGTTGGCAGTTCGAACTCACCCAACAGCACCGTGGAAGAAAATCCTGGTGATCTGCTTCCACAAAGATTACAGCTGAGAAAACCCTATGGAGCAGGTCTACCCTGTCACACATGAGGTCGCCATGAGTCAGAGTTTGGTTTTTTATTTTTTATCTCATACACAGGGAAACTGAGGCTCCAGTAAAAGCATGTGATTGCCCAAGGTCACCAACGGGCAAGGCTGGCATGACACTCGGTCTTCTGACTCCACGTGGAGCCTGCTTCTCATGGTGGGCACCCAAATGGTGATGAGCCCCCCCCGGGTATGTCTTCAGAGTTAGGGGCTCACTGAGGGAAAGTCCCTTCCTCCTCACTGATAGCGGGGTCTCCTTTTTTATAGAAACACTCAATACATTAACCCTAGAAAGAGCTTGGTTTTGAAGAAGCGGATTCCACATGCCTGGCTGGTACAAATCTTAACATGGTTTCATCTGCCTATTAGAGTTCCTCTTTCTTGTTCAAGGGAAGCCGTACCTCTACACTTAATTGCAGTTCTTGAGTCCAGTGCCTGACAGTTTACGAGCTCTGCCCATTTACTCAATTCTTACTACTATTGCCAGTTGCATTGGAGGTGACTCCAACTCGTGGTGACCCTGTATGTGTCACAGTAAAACTGTGGTCCATGGGGTTTTCAGTGGCTGATTTTTTAGAAATAGATCACCAAGTCTTTCTTGCGAGGCATCTCTGGGTGGACTCGAACTTCCAACCTTTCGGTTAGCAGCTGAGGGGGGTTAACCCTTTACACCACCCCGGGACTTTACTACTACTTGTTGTTGTTCTCTTGTACAATCAAGTCAGTTTCAACGCATGGCGACCCCATGTGTTACAGAGTAGAACTGCTCCACAGGGTTTTCTTGGCTGTAATCTTTACGGAAGCTAATCGCCAGGTCTTTTCTTCTGCAGTGCTGTTGGGTAGGTTACCAGCCAAGCACAAACCACTTGTGCCACCGAGGGTCCTCTTATTACTACTAATGTATTAGTAGTAGTAGTAATACTAATAACTGACATGTATCAAATACTCATCAGGTATGTATCGGGCAATAACCTGACTTTAGACTTCTACACATTTTATACTCATATGATCTTGTATTAGCCCGGTGAAGTAGGTACTTTTATAGACGAGAAAACAAAGGCACAGAAATGAAGTACTCTAGGCTACAGAGTAAGTGATAGAGCCAGGGTTTGAACCCAGATATTCTGACCACCAGGATATACTGCCTGCCTGGTAGGAGAATGCTTTGTAAACTGTAATAAATATTTAACATGATTACTATTATCATTAGTAGTACTGTTCAGATATTCCAGAGGATTGGTTTTCTAGAATCCTGTTAGAGTGGTTTAAAATTTATAGCCAAGGAAAAGGAGATGAGCTTCTCACAATACCCTGACCTCTTCCTCTCACTCTGGATCCCAAACCTGTAGGACTTTCTCTTTCCCCCCTGTTGGGATGCAGAGAATTATTAGAGAAGTCACAAAATGTTGTCCAGTAGAGCAAGGATGAACACTCAGTGTGGCTGGACATACACAATCTTCCTGTCTCTCATTAATGCCCTGGTGGTCTCCCCTTAGCAAGTAAACCCCACTCCCGTCCCTCTTTCACACTGCCGTTGTTATGTGCTGTTGAGTCAGCCCCTGACTCATGACAACCCCATGTGTTACTGTTCTGTAGGGTTTTCTTGGCCGTAAACTTTAGGGAAGCAGATCTCCAGGCCTTTTCTTCTGCAGTGCTGTTTAGTGGGTTACCAGCCAAGTGCAAACCACTTGAACCACCGACCTTATGAGCCCAATACACTCTTTGCAGCTCAGTGTTCTAACTTGCTGTTTGTACTAAAGACCCTGTGTCATTAAGAAAAGATTGAATGTGACGTGGTGTACTTGGCTTTAAACGTGGCTAGTAAACCCAGGAACGTGTGCAAAACTGTGTACTTGTAATGCGTGTGCATCTATAATGGCAAAAGATGGTAAATAACCTAATGATCCATCAATATTGCCATATGATGAAATACTATGCAGCCAGTACAAAGAATGAGGAAATTCTGTATTTACCGAGATGGAACTATTTCCAAAGTTTTGCTGAGCAGGAAAAGCAAGAGACAGAGCAGTGTCTATAGTATGCTCTAAATTGTGTCTCCCTTACATGGCACCCATATACACATGTCTATGATTATATATACTTAGAATACCTCCAGAAGGATACACAAGGAACTGGTAACAGCAGTTGCCCCTGGCAAGGGAATTGGATGCTGATGATGTGATGGGGAATTACTTAAACTTTTTTTAGAATTATGAAATATTTCAAACATGCAGAAAAGTACTGAAAATAACAGATATCCATGTACCCACCACCCAGATTTAACAGATGCTAAAATTTTGCTATCTTTGCATAAGTACAGTTAATACACCACCCTCGTCCCTTCCTCTTTTCTGCCCCTTATTAAGCAGAGTATCATCCTAAATTTACACTTTTGATACTTCTGTGTATCCATAAAAAAAAGTGTTGTTGTGTGCGTACCTGCCTTTGACCATTTACTTTTTAAATCGTCCTGTTTTTCGTTTGTTTTGATACATGCAGATCTAATTCATGCATTTTCACAGTTGCATAGAACCCATTGTCTGAGTAAATCACAGCTCATTTTTCCATTCTCCTTCCTGAAAGATAGAATATTTTTATTGTTGTAAAAATAAATGTAACACAACATTTGCCAATTTAATGTTTTTCACGTGTGCAATTTAGTGACATCATTTACGCTAATCATGTTGTACAGCCATCAGCAATATCCCTTGCTGAAATTTCCATGATCATAACCAGAAAGTCAGTGCTTTCTAAACAACAACACTCCTCCCCACCCCCCCGTCCCCACCCCACCTTGCCCAACCTCCCTATCGCCCCAGGTAACCACTTATGTACTTTCTGGGACAGAATAATTTTTTTTACATTTTTCCCTTTTAAAAAAAGCTTTATTGAGTTATAACTGAGATACAGTAAACACATGTTTAAAGCATATAATTTGATAAGCTTTGAAATATTTGCACACCCCTGAAACCATCACAACAATTGAAATAATAAACATGTCTATCACTTTATGCCTCTTTGTAGTCCCTCCCTCCCAGCCACCGCCCCCATCCAGCCCTGTTCCAGGACAACCACTGATGTGCTTTCTGTCACTGTAGGTTAGGTTGCCATGTCTAGAAGGTTATATAATGACTCATACAGTGTGTATTCATTCTGCCTTCTTTCACTCAGCATGATTTAGAGATTCACCCATGTTGTTGAGTGTATCAATAGTTCTTGTCATTCCTGAGTAGTAAGATAAAATATGTAACACATTTAGAATGATTCCACACATACAATAGTGCTCAGTAAATGGAAGATGTTATTATAATAATATTATCAAAATCCTTCTCAAATTTAAGAATCTGTAAATATTATACAATAATTCCAAAGAGCCAGCTGCCAAAGGAATGTGAGCAAAATCCCTTTGGCTTGAAAAAGGAGTTTAACATAAACTGTGTGAAAACAAAAATAGTGTTTTTGGAAGAAATATTCCAGCTTTCCAGCGGGCATAATTGCACCCAGCAGGTCAGTTTATTGAGGTGTCAGGGTACATTCTGCAACTCACTCATCCCGATTGCCTATCAAATGCCATTTTTCTCAAAATCAGATGCTCTTTTACAGAGGAGGCTGCTGCCCGGTAACACCTGCGTCTCTCCTCTGTTTCATTACATTCACCTCTGGAGTCTCCACTGAGTACTTCTCTACACACAGAGTCAGAACTCCTTTTAAATACGAAGGGAGGCCTCACCACAGGAGTGTCCAGGCTAGGACCACCCTTCAGTACAACAGTCTAAGGGGCCCACCTCTCTCAACATTCTCTGCTGCCTCCAGGCATCAGTTACCATGGCCTTGTATTTTCATCCTATGTATCTGCTGAAGGATAATAGAAGCCTCTCAATTGAATCTTCACATTCTAGTCCATCAAAAATGGCCCCAGGACCCCAAATTTTATTCTATCTGCTGTACTCCTACTCCTCCATCCACAGCAAAAATTAACGAAATAATATTCTCCCTACATTGTGTTCAGTTTTCAAATTTGAACAATGATTAATTGCAAAGAGGGAAACTGGGTTGTTGGGGACAAGGATGGTAGGGGGGATTTTATTTATCTCTTTTGGAACTTACCAAATATTCAAGTATATTCTATAAAAACTTTAATAAATTTAAAATGGTGAAAATCTTTTTTTAAAAAGTACAAATGGCAGCGGTGGCTTCAGGCATTCCCATAACCCACCAGTTGAATACCAGTTATTTGTTTACAACGTGCCAAACATTGTGCTAAGGGTGCTACTTTCTTTAGTTCATTTAATCCCCTCAACCCTGTGAGACACTGTAACAGTAATGTTTTTGGCTTCAAGTAGCAGAAAATCTAAAGATAGTAGTGTAAACAAATGGAATTTTGTTCACACAACAAGAAATCTAGATGTAGGCAGTTGCTAATGCTAGATCAATGGCTGAATGATATAAATGCGAAAAATCTGCTATTCTCATAACTGCTCCCTCATGGTGGCAGAATGGCTGCTGCTCCAGCCATCACATCTGCATTCCAAATGGAAAAAAAAAGATAAAGGAAAGAGGCAGTGCACATGTCAGAAAATGATTGTTCGCCAGGAACACCATAGACTTATGCCTTGTTCTTACTGTTTAGAACTGTGTCAAAAGCCATTCCAACTGGAAAATGCTAAAGAGGAGGTTGGAAATGGTGTCCATCACAGATTGGAAAATTGTCCTCATTTTTATAAGATGAGAAAATGAGGCTTAGAGAGGTTAAGTGGCTCCCCTCAAAGTCATACAGTGAGTGAATAGTAAAGCTATCCTATTTCATGAAGCTATACTGACCTTCCATTTACGCATCTTTGCTGTCATACTAGCATTTCAACTTTGCTTCAGCTCATCTGATATCTAGAGCACATGGATGTCTCTCTCTTTGATAATAAATCGCATAGGCCCTTTGGTCACTGAAGAACTCAGCCTTCAACTGACAGCTCTCCAACATGTGCACAAACTGCAGTTTAATAACACTGATATCTCAAGTTGAGAGAGGCAGAGGTTTGTGCTCATTCTCCATTCCTCCAGCTTCTCAAAACCCCACAGACCCAGCTGCATTGCCTTCATTCCCTTTACTGAGGTACAATTTAATGACCCACCGCTGGGTTTTGTGAGGGCTAGTATCATCTTTATGATAATTTTAAGTTATTTTTAGATCTTTTGTAAAATCTCTGTTGAAGACTGTACCCATTTTGCAGCCTGATACAGCTTTTGTAAGTATCCACAATATATATACCTCCTAGAATGTGGTGCCTAGAAATTTTTTCGTAGAAACGAAGAGGTGAATTTGTATCAGTAATCTGGGATGACACGGTTACTGTAATTAAACACAGATTTACTTTAAGCTGTCAAGCAAGCAGGCCATAAAGGGAAATGTGAGATAAATTTGTATTTGATTACAGCAACTATGTCATCCTAGATTGCTGGCACCAATAAATTTTTTCTCCTTCCATACAGTTTTGGATCCCTTTTTAGTCTTTATTTCGATTCTCCTGCTTTATGTCCATTCAAGTAATTTAAGCCTATTCACATGCTTTTTGAAAATATTAGTAATTTTTTAAAAATAAAAGAAAATGCAATGATCGGCATATAGGATAGTTTAGAAAGAGGAAGGGAAGAGCAAAGAACTTGGTTAACGCATCAGAGGGCCAAAGCTCACGCTCTTCATGATCCTGAATTTTCTTGGCACCCAACTGCAATTTCAATGATTAGTTCAACAAACATTTTACTAATTAGATGGGAGCTCAGGTGTCTGAGGCTTTGCGTAAAACTTATCTTAAGGTTAGACAGGCCCTTAAAAGATCTAATCAATCTCTCAAACTCAGAGGAGCAATGTGCTTCCATTATTACAGACAGCTCCCTTCCACTTACCTTAGTGTCTTCTCAAAAGGAGATGACATATTGCTCAGCCATAAAGAGGAGTGAAGTCCTGATGCATGCCACAACATGAATGAACCTAGAGGACATTATGCTGAACAAAATAAGTCAGACACAAAAGCAAACACTGTATAATGACACTTATATGAAATAAGCAAATAATACAAACCGTAAATAATTAGCTGTCACCGGGGAAAGGGAAAGTGGAGGTTTTTACTTAGAGTGCATTGACTGTATGTTAATGGTGGTGGGATAATTTAGAAAAAGATAGTGACTTAGTTATCTAGTGCTGCTATAACAGAAATACCACAAGTAGATGGCTTTAACAAACAGAAATTTATTCTCTCACAGTTTAGGAGGCTAGAAGTCCGAATTCAGGGCGCCAGATCCATGGGAGGGCTTCTTCCCTCTGTCAGCTCTGGAGGAAGGTCCTTGTCATCAATCTTGCCATAGTCTAGGAACTTCTCAGCACAAAGACCCCAGATCCAAAGGATGCACTCTGCTCCTGGCTTTTCTTGCTTGGTGGTAATGAGGTCCTTTTCCTCTCTGCTAGCTTTTCTCTTATATATCTCAAAAGAGATTGACTCAAGACACAGCCTAATCCTGTACCTTGTGTCCTGCCTCATTAACATAACTATCTCTAATCCTGCCTCATTAACATCACAGAGGTTAGGATTTACAACACATACGATAATCACATCAGATCACAAAATGGAGGACAACCACACAATACTGGGAATCATGGCCTAGCCAAGTTGACACACATTTTTGGGAGACACAATTCAATCCATAACAGATAGTGAGATAGTCACACAACTTGAAGAATGTAATCAGTGCCATGGAAGTGTACATGTAGAAATGCATGAAATATTGTATGTTTTGGTATATCACTATAATAACGAGATGACACCAATCAAAGTTAAATTGTCAAAGATTTGTTATCTAGTGGGCAAGACATTCTGCTTGGAATGATTGGAGTTTCAAAGGAAATCAGAAACAACACATATTTCTGACAATAGAGAAACCTTTCCATAAATTATGACACTTCCAAAATGTGGAACACAAAGCAAAAACTAAAATCATGTTTTAAAATGATATTTATTATCATATGAAGAGATTCACAATATACTGAATGAAAAAACTCGCATGTAAATCAGTATATTCAGTATAATCCTGGCTTTGTAAAGGAAAAAGCTAATAGAGTAAATAGACCAGAAAGAAATACAACAAAATATTGAAAGTGGAGCTTAAGCCTAGGTGACAGGATTATGGGAGATTTTTATTTTCATCATTCCAGTTTTCTATGTTTCTTAATTTTTCTATAATGAATGTGTATTTTAGAATCATGCAAAGTATGTTTTCCTGAAAGAATAAATGTAAAAACCCTTACAATATAACTGAAAATTCTTAAACTCATGAAAAGTGAGACAATATGAAAGGAAAACATTTCAAACACAGGTACACAGATCACGTGGGTACAACATAAGACGTGAATATTTGCTAATGATCTGTGTCAGGAATATGGTTCAGGCAGTGAGTTAACTAAGCCAGGCCTCCTCAAGGGCAGGAGCCACATCTTAGCAATGTTTAAGATGCAGTTTGTGGTAGTGCTTCCACGAAGTTCCCGAGGCAGGCGGACCTGGGTTAAAATCCTGGCTTCGCCACTCAATAGCTGTATGATCTTGGGCAAAGTCCCTTAATTTCTTTAAGCCTCAGTTTTCTCATTTGTTAATTATAAAAAAAAAAAAAAACCCATTGACATTGAGTTGATTCCAACTTATAGCAACCCTGCAGGACAGAGTAGAACTGCCCCATACCATTTCCAAGGAGCACCTGGTGGATTCAAACTGTCGAACTTTTGGTTAGCAGCCATAGCTCTTAACCACTATGCCTCCAGGATTTCCCATTTGTGAATAGATTTATTTTTTTAAAGGTGATGATAATACAAGACAGGGTACTGCGAGGTTGATACAGTGCATGTCAGGTGCTTAGCATAGAGCCAGACCCTAGCAAAACTCTTTTAGGGAATGAACAAGCTGCTCAGACGCTGAAGAGCTGGAGGATTCACTGGGACTAGAATGGTCAGGGACAACCCTGGAGAGGAGCTGGGGTGCGAGGGTGCAGAAGTGCTCTCTCGCCAAGAGAGATGAAAGAAGGATTGGAACAACTCTCTACAGACCTGAATTCTAATTCCACAAGGATTCAACCTGCATTTGTCTCTATTTTCTTTTTTTTTATGTTTTATTGTACTTCAGGTGAAGGCTTACAGAACAAATAGTTTCTCATGAAACAGTAGTACACATGTTGTTTCATGACGTTGGTTAACAACCCCACAACATATTAACCCTCTAACCTCTCAACCTTTTTTTTTTTTTTTTTTTTTTTGGTGAAAATACACATAGCCAAAGATACACCGTTTCAAAAATTTCTGCGTACACAGTTCAGTGACATTGACTACGCTCTTCCAATTGTGCTGTTATTCTCACTTAAGATGAAGGCTTACAGAACAAAATAGTTTCTCATTTAACAGTTACTACAAATGTTGCCCTATGACAATGGTTAACAATCATCAACAATATCCTTACTCAACCTTGGGTTCCCTGTCACCAGCTTCCTTGTCCCCTTCTGCCTTCCGGCCCTTGTCACTGGACTCCTGTACCTCGTTAGTCTCATTTGGTTTTATGGGACTGTCCACTCCCAGTCTGAACAGTGAACCTTAGAGGTAACTTCACGGAGCTAAAAGGGTGTCTGGGGGCCATACTCTTGAGGTTTCTCCAGTCTCCTTTAGGCCAGGAAATCTGGTCTTTTTTTTGTGAGTTAGAATTATGCTCTACATCCTTCTCCAGCTCTGTCCAGAACCCTCTCTTGTGATCCGGGTCAGAACAGTCAGTGGTGGTAGCTGGGCACCACCTAGCTGTACTGGACTCAGTCCGGTGGAGGGCTTGGTAGCTGTGGACAATTAGTCCTTCAGACTGATCTTTTCCTTGTATCCTGTTCTCTTCATTCTCCCTTGCTCCCAAAGGGATGAGACCAGTGGAGTATCTTAGATGGCCACTCACAGGCTTTTAAGACCCCAGATGCTACTCACCAAGGTAGAATGTGGAGCATTGTCTTTATAGGCTGTCATGCCAATTGAGCTAGATGTTCCCCGAGACCATGGTCCCCACAGCCCTCCACCCAGCAATTGAGTCCCTCAGGGAGTTCGGATGTGTCTATGGGGCTTCCATGACCTTTCCTTGTACAGGTTGTGCTAGTTTCCTCTGTATTGTGTACTGTCTCACCCTTCACCCAAGATACCACGTATCTATTGCCTATTTAGTATTTCCCCCCCACCCCTCCCATCCCTGGTAATCAACAAAGATTGTTATATTTTGTGTGTGAACTTTTTCATGGGTTTTTACAATAGAGGTCTCATACAGTATTTGTCCTTTTGTGATTGACTTATTTCACTCAGCATAATGTCCTCCAGTTTCATCCATGTTATGAGATGCTTCACAGATTCATTGTTGTTCTTTCTCGTTGCTTAGTACTCCATTGTGTGTATGTACCATAGTTTGTTTATCCATTCATCTGTTGATGGGCATCTAGATTGTTTCCATCGTTTTGCTATTGTGAACAATACTGCCATGAACATAGGTGTGCATATGTCTATTCGAGTGACAACTCTTATTTCTCTAGGATATATTCCTAGGAGTGGGACTGCTGGATCGAATGGTACGTCTATTTCTAGCTTTCTGAGGAAGCGCCATATCATTTTCCAAAATGGTTGTACCATTTTGCATTCCCACCAGCAGTGCGTAAGAGTTCCCATCTCCCCGCAGCCCCTCCAGCATTTGTTATTTCCAGTGTTTTTGATTCGTGCCAGTAATGCTGGGGTGAGATGGTATCTCATTGTGGTTTTAATTTGCATCTCTCTAATGGGTAGTGATCGTGAGCATTTCCTCATGTGTCTGTTGGCCATTTGCATGTCTTCTTTGGTGAAGTGTCTGTTCATTTCCTTTGCCCATGTTTTAATAGGATTATTTGTCTTTTTGTTGTAGAGGTGTTGGATTTTCTTGTAGATTATGGAGATTAGACCTTTGTCTGACTTGTACTGTCCAAAATTTTTTTCCCAGTCTGTAGGTTCTCTTTTTACTCTTTTGGGGACGTCTTTTGAAGAGCATATGTGTTTGATTTTTAGAAGATCCCAGTTATCTAGCTTATCTGTTGGGTTTTGTGTGTTGATGGTTATGGTTTGTATCCTGTTAATGCCATGTATTAAGGCCTGAAGTGTTGGTCCTATTTTTTCTTCTGTGAACTTGATAGTTTTAGGCTTTATATTCAGGTCTTTGATCCATTTTGAAGTAGTTTTTGTACACGGTGTGAGGTATGGGTCCTGTTTCATTTTTTTGCAAATGGTTATCCAGTTTTGCCAGCACCATTTGTTAAAAAGACTGTCTTTTCCCCATTTGATGGACTTTGGACCCTTGTCGAAGATCAGGTGACCGTAGGTGGATGGATTTACATGTGGGTTCTCAATTCTGTTCCATTGGTCAATGTATCTGTCGTTGTACCAGTACCAGGCTGTTTTGACTACTGTAGCTGTATAGTAGGTTCTGAAGTCAGGTAGTGTGAGTCCTCCAACTTTATTCTTCTTCTTCAGTAGTGCTTTACTTATTCGGGGCTTCTTCCCTTTCCATATAAAGTTAATGATTAGTTTTTCCATCTCTTTGAAGAATGTTGTTGGTATTTGGATTGGGATTGCATTGTATTTGTAAATTGCTTTGGGTAGAATTGACATTTTCACAATGTTGAGTCTGCCTGTCCATGAGCATGGTATGTTTTTCCATTTATGTAGATCCCTTTGGGTTTCAAGCAGTAGTGTTTTGTAGTTTTCTTTGTATAGGTCTTTTACATCCCTGGTCAGATTTATTCCTAAATATTTTATCTTTTTAGGGGCTATTGAAAATGGTATTGTTTTCCTGATTTCCTTTTCATCATTCTCCTTACTGGTGTATAGGAATCCAACTGATTTTTGAATGTTTATCTTGTATCCTGCTACTCTGCTGAATCTTTCTATTAGTTCCAGTAGATTTCTTGTGGAGTCTTTAGGGTTTTCTATGTATAGTATCGTATCATCTGCAAACAGGGACAGTTTAACTTCTTCATTATCAATTTGGATGCCCTTTAATTCTTTTTCTTGCCTTATTGCTCTGGCTAGAACTTCCAGCACAATGTTAAATAGGAGTGGTGATAAAGGGCATCCTTGTCTTGTTCCTGTTCTCAAGGGGAATGTTTTCAGCCTCTCTCCATTAAGAATGATGTTGGCCATTGGTTTTGCATAGATGCCCTTTATTATGTTGAGAAATTTCCCTTCTATACCTATTTGATTGAGAGTTTTTATCAGGAAGGAGTGTTGGACTTTGTCAAATGCCTTTTCTGCGTCAATTGAGATGATCCCGTGATTCTTTTTTTTCCTTTTATTTATGTGGTGGATTACGTTGATTGATTTTCTAATGTTGAACCATCCTTGCATATCTGGTATGAATCCTACTTGGTCGTGGTGTATTATTTTTTTGATATGATGCTGAATTCTATTGGCTAGAATTTTGTTCAGAATTTTTGCATCAATATTCATGAGAGATATTGGTCTGTAATTTTCTTTTTTTGTGATGTCTTTGCCTGGTTTTGGTATCAGCATTATGGTGGCTTCATAGAATGAATTTGGAAGTGTTGCTTCCTCTTCTATGCTCTGAAATAGCTTGAGTAGTACTGGTACCAGCTTTCTGTAAATGTTTTGTAGAATTCTCCAGTGATGCCATCTGGGCCAGGGCTGTTTTTGGTTGGGAGTTTTTTTATTACCTTTTCAATCTCTTCTCGCTCTCTCTCTCGTTATTGCCTGTATTTTCTTAATTACAAAATGGGGATAAAAAGTTTGTCTCTGCCTATCTGATGGGACTTGTTATAAGAATAAAATTTATTCATTCATTCATTCAGTAAATGTTTTTGAGTACCCTACTGCAGGGCAATGGGTTTCTCTTTCTATATGGCCTTTCTGGCCATGGTCTTGATTGGCTGGAACTACAAATAAGGTATATAAAACCCTTGCAGGGATTGGTCAATTACTATGCAAACTAGGTGACTGTGGCCCTACCCAGGGTGTTGGTTAGTTTGTGGTATTTTCGGGGGAGGGGAGGATGCCCTTAAATTGATAAGGAGCTTGCTATATAAGCAGCTTACCTAACAAAGATTTTGAGAGAGACACGAGGAGAGAGAGAGAGAAGAAAGAGCTGTAACACTGAAGATGGCAAGAAATGGCTGCAGATGGTGAGAAGCAGAGGCAAGAAGTGTAGAGAAGCAGAGCCTGGTGGCAGTAGGCCTGAGTGACGGGCCTGGTGGCAGTAGGAGCTAAGAGTGGTCTTGGTTGGAAACTCCTGACTGACCGACTGCATCCTGCCTCTTGAGTTGATCCTGTTACTACCAAGCTGATCCTGATCCCAAGCTGTAGCCCATTACTTCCCTAATAAAACACTTAACTATAAGTGCAGTTCGTGAGTGCTGTGAGACACTGTAGTGAATTTCCAAACCCAAAGACGGAGGAAGAGTACTGAGGGGAGAGGGAATACCTACTATGTGCTGGAGTCCCTGGGTGGTGCAACCAGGTAAGCACTCAGCTGCTAACTGAAAGGATGCCAGTTCAGATCCACCCAGAGACACTTCAAAAAAAGGCCTATTACTTCCAAAAAATCCTATGGAGTACAGTTCTACTCTGACACACGTGGGATCACCATGAGTCGAAGCTGACTCAACAACAACTAGTTTACATTGTGCTAGATAATGTTCTAGGTGCTGAGGTTATGACAGTGTACAAAAGTTTCTGTCCATATGGAGTTTATATTCTAGTGGGGAGGGGGTAAGACAATACACAAGATTAAAAAGTAAATTGTGTCGAGTATCAGGTGTTGATGTCTTATGGCGAAATATGAAGCAGGGATGGGGTGGAGTACAGAATTTAATTTTAGATAGAGCGCCAGGGAAGTCCCTACTAGAAAAAATGGCATTTGAGTAAATAAATGCCTGATGGAGGGGAGGGAGAAAACCTGGCTGGAAGTGGAAGAAGAGGATTCTAGGCAAAGGAAACAGTCAGAGCAAGGGTCCTAAGGAGTGAGTGACTAGTGTGTCAGAAGAAGGTTGGCTGGAACAGAAGCGTGAGGGACAGGGAGGTATAGGAGAGAAAATCTGAAATCCAAGGTTTGCGAAAGTGGCCAGGCTGGCATTTGTTCCAAGGGAGATGAGATGCCACTGGAGGATTTTAAACAGAGGGCAGACATGATCTGATTTACGCTTTTCAAGGATAACCCTTTGTGTTGGTTAAGGTTGTGAATCAACTTGGCTGGGCCATGATTCTCAGTGGTTTGGCAGTTATGTAATAATGTAGTTCGGCAGTTACATAATGATATAATCATCCTCCATGATGTGATCTGATGTGATCAGCCAATCAGTTGTAAGGGGAGTTTCCTCAGGGGTGTGGCCTGCATCCAGTATATATATAGAGAGATGGACATTCTGGCAAAGCTTGTTTGCTTGCTCTGGATCCTGCATCTGTCTCATCATCCTCTGACCTTTGGTTCTGGGGACTTGAGCCAGTGCCCTGCCATCTTACCTACCGATCTTGGATTTGTTGGTCTCCTCAGCCTGTGAGCCAGCAGCCTGCCATCTGACCTGCAGATCTTGAGTTCATCAGTCCCTGCAATTACTTGAGTCAGGAGAAGTTTCCAGCCTGACCTATGGCTCAAGACTTGGGACTTGCCAGCCTCTACAACCGTATAAGCCGTTTTCTTGAGATAAATCTCTCTATATATATATTTGTTGTTGTTAGGTGCCCATGAGTCAGTTCCAACTCATAGTGACCCTATATACAGCAGAACGAAACACAGCCTGATTCAGCAGCATCCTCACAATCATTACTATGTTTGAGCCCATTGTTGCAGTCACTGTGTCCATCTGTTTAATTGGTGGTTGTCTTAGTCATCTAGCGCTGCAATAACAGAAGTACCACAAGTGGATGGCTTTAACAAAGAGAAGTTTATTTCCTTACAGTAAAATAGGCTAAAAGTCCAAATTCAGGGCATCAGCTCCAAGGGAAGGCTTTCTCTCTCTGTTGGCCTTCTCATCAATCTTCCCCTGGACTAGGAGTTTCTCCACACAGGGACCCTAGGTCCAAAGGACGCACTCTGCTCCTGGCCCTGCTTTCTTGGTGCTATGAGGTCCTCCCATTCTGCTTTCTTCCCTTTGCTTTTATCTCTTGTAAAATAAAAGGTGATGCAGGCCACAGCCTAGGGAAACTCCCTTTACTTTGGATCAGGGATGTGACATTAGTAAGGGTGTTACAATTCCACCCTAATCCTTTTTAACATAAAATTACAATCACAAAATGGACAACCACACAGTACTGGGAATCATAGCCTAACCAAGCTGACATATTTTTCTTGGGGGGACATAATTCAATCCATGACAAGGGTCTTCTTCTTTCTTGCTGACCCTTTGTTTTACCAAGCATGATGTCCTTATTCAGGGACTGGTCCCTCCTGATAACATGTCCAAAGTATGCAAGATGAAGTCTCACCATCCTTGTTCTTAAGGAGCATTCTGGCTGTACTTCTTCCAAGACAGATTTGTTCATTCTTCTGGAAATCCATGGTATATTCAATATTCTTTGCTAACACCGTAATTCAAAGGCATCAATTCCTCCTCAGTCTTCCTTATTCATTGTCCAGCTTTCACATGCATATAACATGTCTGAAAATACCATGGCTTGGGTCAGGCACACCTTAGTCATCAAAGCAACATCTTTGATTTTTAACACTTTAAAGAGGTCTTTTGTAGCGGATTTTCCCAATGAAATACATCATTTGATTTATTGACTGCTGCTTCCATGGGCATTGACTGTGGAACCAAGTAAAATGAAGTCCTTGACAACAATCTTTTCTCCATTTATCATGATGTTACTTATTGGTCCAGTTGTGCTGATTTTGTTTTGTTTCTGTTGAGGTGTAATCCATGCTGAAGGCTGTAGTCTTTGATCTTCATCAGTAAGTGCTTCATTTTCAGCAAGCAAAGTCACGTCATCTGTATATCACAGGTTGTTAATGAGTCTTTCTCCAATCCTGATGCCACGTCCTTCTTCATATAGCCCAACTTCTCGGATTATTTGCTCAGCATACAGATTGAATAAGTATGGTAAAAAGTGACACACACCTTTCCTAATTTTAAACTACGCAGTATCCCTTGTTCTGTTCGAATGACTGCTTCTTGGTCTAAGCACAGGTTCTTCATGAGCTCAATTAAGTGTTCTGGAATTCCCGTTCTTCGAAATGTTATCCATAATTTGTTATGATCTACACAGTCAAACGCTTTGTATAGTCAATAAAACACAGGTAAATATTTTCTGATATTCTCTGCTTTCAGCCAAGCTCCATCTGACATCATCAATGATATCCCTTGTTCCACGTCCTTTTCTGAATCGGGCTTGAATTTCTGGCAGTTCCCTATCGATGTACTGCTGCAGCCATTTTTTAATTATCTTCAGCAAAATTTTACTTGCATGTGATATTAAAGATATTGTTCAATAATTTCTGCATTCTGTAGGATAACCTTTCTTTGGAATGGGCACAAATATGGATCTCTTCCAGTCAGTTGGCCAGGTAGCTGTCTTTCTAATTTCTTGTCATAGACAAGTGAAGGCCTCCAACTTTGCATCCATTGGTTGAAACATCTCAACTGGTATACTGTCAATTCCTGGAGCCTTATTTTTTGCCAATGCCTTCAATGCAGCTTGGATTTCTTCCTTCCATACCATCAGTTCTTGATCACACGCCACCTCTTGCAGTGGCTGAACATCGACCAATTCTTTTTGGTATAGTGACTCTGTGTATTCCTTCCATCTTTTTTTGATGCTTCCTGCGTCATTCAACATTTTGCCAATTAGATCCTTTAACATTGCAACCTGAGGCTTGAATATTTTCTTCAGTTCTTTCAGCTTGAAAATGCTGAGCATGTTCTTCCCTTTTGATTTTCTAACTCCAAGTCTTTGCACATTTCATTATAATACTGTACTTTGTCTTCTCGAGCTGCCCTTTGAAATCTTCTGTTTGGCTCTTTTACCTCATCATTTCTTCCATTCACTTTAGCTACTCTGCATTCAAGAGCAAGTTTCAGAGTCTCTTCTGACATCCATTTTCGTCTTTTCTTTCTTTTCTGTCTTTTTAATGACCTCTTGTTTTCTTCATGTATGATGTCCTTGATGTCATTCCACAGCTCGTCTGGTCTTTGGTCATTAGTGTTAGTGCATCAAATCTACTCTTGAGACGGTCTCTAAATTCAGGTGGCATATACTCAAAGTCATACTTTGGTTCTTGTGGACTTGTTTTAATTTTATTCAGCTTCAACTTGGACTTTCATATGAGCAGTTGATGATCGATTCTGCAGTCAGCCCCTGGCCTTGTTCTGACTGATGATATTGAGCTTCTCCATCATCTCTTTCCACTGATGTAGTCAGTTTGATTCCTGTGTATTCCATCTGCTGAGGTCCACATGATAGTTGCCATTTATGGAAAAAGGTATAAATGAATAAATTGTTGATCTTGCAAAATTCTATCATGTGATCTCTGGTGTCATTTCTATCAACCAAGGCCATATTGTCCAATTACTGGTCCTTCTTCTTTGTTTCCAACTTTCATATTCCAGTCACCAGTAATTACCAGTGCATCTTGATTACATGTTCAATCAATTTCAAACTGCAGAAGGTGGTAAAAATCTTCAATTTCTTCATCTTTGGCGTTAGTGGTTGGTGCATACATTTGAATAATATTCATATTAACTGATTCCTTGTAGGCATGTGGATGTTGTCCTATGACTGACAGTGTTGGACTTCTGGATAGATCTTGAAATGTTCTTTTTGACGATAAATGCAACGCCATTCAATTTGTCATTCCAGGCATAGTATACCATATGTTTTTCTGATTCAGAATGGCCAATACTAGTCCATTTCAGCCCACTAAATTCCTCCAGATATCGATCTTTATGCATTCCATTACATTTTTGATGACCTCCCATTTTCCTAGATTCATACTTCATACATTCCACCTTTTGATTATTAATGGATGTTTTCAGATGTTTCTTCTCATTTTGAGTCATGCTACCTCAGCAAATGAAGGCGTCAAAAGCTTGACACCATCCACATCATTAAAGTCAACTTTACTTTGAGGAGGCAGCTCTTCCTCAGACGTATTTTGAATGACTCCCAACCTGAGGGGCTCCTCTTCCGGCACTGTATCAGACAGTGTTTCACTGTTCTTCATAAGGTTTTCACTGGCCCATGACAACAGGTCATTCTTCCTGTCTGTCTTAGTCTGGAACCTCCACTGAAACCTGTCCACCATGGGTGAACCCTCTGGTATTTGAAATACCAGTAGCATAGCTTCCAGCATCACAGCAACACACAAGCCACCATACTACGACAAACTGACAGACAAGTGGTAGCTCTCGCTCTCTGTCTCTCTCTATATATATGTATCTGCATACACATGCATCACTGGTTTTGCTTCTCTAGAGAACTCAGCCTAAGACACCCCTTTTTGCTGCGTTGAGAATATAGTGAAGGGAGGCTAGGGTGAAAGCAGAGAAACCATTTGGGAGGATGTAGTTACCATGTTGAGCTGACAGACAAGGATGGTAGCAGTGGAGATGGTGAAATGAAACAAAAAATGTAAAACCACTTTGGAAATTGTACTGCTCTTCAAACATAAGGTAGTGTTGAAACAGCACAGAGAGCATGGCATGAATAAGAACGTAGACCCTGGTGGGGCAGCTGGCACTATTTCACGTGGTCACAGACTGAACCCCAATCCAGATGGGGCTCAAATTCAGTAAGATGGTACAAATAAAGTCTGTGCCCAGGTATGGACTTAACTGTCTGGACTTGTGTATGGCAATGCAGAATTCAGAAATGTGGTGGGAGGGTCACATTTCTTTATACGTCTTCTTTACTTAGACCCTTCAACATCAATATTTTTGCTAAAAAATTAAATTCACTTGTGCTTCTCGAGTTCTACCTGGAAACAGTAACTCACTATCATTCCATCCTGGGTGTGACCTAGAGCCAGGCTTGGCCAAGAGAAGTTCAAAATGTGCCTGCTTTTCCTTAGGGAATCCTTCCTTCCTCTGAAGAACTTAACATCATCCATTTTAGATAATCTGGTGCACTCCAAGGCCACTTCTTGCTAACTGACATGCTTTTCTCCTCAATAATCATTTAGAAGCATAAACAGCTTAATCAACCCAAGTTACAGGGTCTGCTTAATTTCAGGGGTTAATTTGAATATCATTGCCTTGAGATGAGGAGAAGCAAGTCTTCCTAAGGAGAGAATTCCCTGTTAGAAGGACTTTTCTCAAAAACTTGTCCTTGGCAACCCATTAATTATATTTCATTTTGACAGATCTCGTATATAGTTGTTACATATTTTGGGGGAAGAAGGTGTTGGGTGATTAATTGGTTGATAGTGTATGTTAATTGTATGCTAATTAAATTTAAATTTAATTCATATTTGAAACACTTAATTTAACTCAGGACCAGAAAATTAGAATATTCAAGCTTCTTGAAGAAACTTGTCTTTCTATCTGTCACCTTCATATGTCTATTGACACTTTCTTCTTGTTTACAAACTTGTTTTTCAAGCGAAGGAGTCAGATGGTTCTTAGCGCTTCCAGCTGTAATAGGAAGTGTTGGTTCTTGCAAAACATAAGTATTTAATTGCTTTATTGAAAAAAAAACACATCTGTCTCCACTCTATTACTTAAGTTTGTTCTA
Organism: Dugong dugon; assembly: GCA_030035585.1. Lineage (NCBI taxonomy): Eukaryota > Metazoa > Chordata > Mammalia > Sirenia > Dugongidae > Dugong > Dugong dugon. The sequence goes on from CM057470.1 coordinate 62,664,636, forward strand.
AACAAGTCTTGTCAGGTTGGGAGTCTGTGCTGTTTGATTCCTACTCTCTAGCTTGATAATTGAAGAAACAACTCTAGAAGAGCGTATCTGTACTTCATCTCCAGAAAGGCACTGAGATGCTCAGTTAGGGGCCAGAAAACCTGAAGGCAGGGGAGGGAGCCATTCATGACACTAGGAATCTCTGAGAAATTCTCCAAGGCTATTGTTTCTCCTCCCCCTCAGTGAAAACCCCATGAGGTGAGCTCTCTGAGGATACTGTTGACAAAATATCCAGTAATTCTTCTGTTACCGCCAAGGGACAGAAGGGGCCTCTACCCAGTGCTACAGTGGAGCCAGGGCACTCATGCTCCTTTGCTGCCTAAGGTAGAGGGGGCAGGTCTACCCAGGGTCTGGTTCTTTATATATTTCCTTGGAGATAGGCGTCAGAACTTGGGACTCTGAAGTTATCTTTGATACATTTCTGCTTTGTAAACAAAGAAAACTGGGGGCCACAAGTATGATAGAAGAAGCAAGGGCTTTAAAGTTTCACTGATCTGGGTTTGTGTCCTGGCTCTACCTTGGAAAAGTTGCTAAATTCTTCTGAGTCTCAGTTCCCTTGTCTATAAAATGGGACAATAGTACTAATTTCACAGTGGTGTTATAAGAATTAAATGAGATAATAAATGTTTGTAAAAGCTTAGCCCAGTACACAAAGTAAGATATTCAATGCCTGGTTGGTACTGCCACCATTAAACCAGTTGCTATGGAGTCAACTCTAACTCATGGCGACCCCATGTGTGTCGAAGTAGAGCTGTGCTCCACAGGGTTTTCAATAGCTGATTTTTTGGAAGTAGATCACCAGGCCTTTCTTCAAATGTGCCTCTGGGTGGACTTGGACCACCAACCTTTTGGTTAGTAGCCAAGGGCTTTAACTGTTTGTACCACCCAGGGACTCCACTGCTGCCATTACTGCCTGGTAACTCCCAACTTCACCTTCTGGTCCTGTAAAATGCCTGGATCTAGTAGTTGCTGTTGCTGTTGGTGTTATCTTGTGTACATGTGTATGCACACGCGTGCACACACGCATGTACCATGACTTGTCCTTGACATCTGTGCTGTCTTGGTGCTGGCATCTGAGGTTTGAAGCTCCTTCTCTCACTAACTGGCTCTCTCCACAGCTGTCCTGGAGAAGTCTCTAGAAAAGAAGGCTGGCAGGAACTATGGCCCCCCAGGCAACAAGAAGCTTATCTATTTTATCGAGGACATGAACATGCCTGAGGTGGATGCCTACGGGACGGTGCAACCCCACACCATCATCAGGCAGCATCTGGACTATGGGCACTGGTAAGAGCAAACACACAAAGGGACTGGGAGTCAGGAGCCAGGACTAAGGCATGGGACATAGGATGGCGGAGAAAATCACAAACCTTAGCTTAGCTCTGATGCCAGACACATGTCCCCATGGTAAGCCAGGTTCCTAATGGGATTCTCTGTTTTCTGGAGTGCCCTTTCAGACAGGGGCACTGATATCCACATGAAAAGTTTGACCAGAGAAGGTACTGAGCTCTCAGTTAAGGAGAAAATCTTTATTTTTTTTCTTCGAGACTCATCTCAAAAGTTGCTTTCTCCAGGAACCAGTTGCCCTCAAGTTGACTCTGACTCATGACAACTCCATGTGTGTCAGAGTAGAACTATGCTCCATAGGGTTTTCAAATCTGTGACTTTTTGAAAGCAGATTACTAGACCTTTCTTTCCAGGTACCTCTGGGTGGGCTCAAACCCCCAGCCTTTTGGTTAAAAGCTAAGCACATTAGCCATTTGCCCCACCCAGGGATTCTAGAAACCTTCCTCAAATCTCCAAAGCAGAATTAACCACTCCCCCTCCACAGTCTGGTAGCACTGAACAGGTAGCACCTAACACATGTGTCTGCAGGCAGGAGGTCTTCAGAGCCTTTGTCTCTTCAGAGCAACTCCCAGGACCTGATATTATCTCTTGCAATACAGTAGTTTTTAATGTCAAAAGGTCTGAAGTTTCCAGAAAAAAAAAAGTGAGTCAGTGATTTGAGGCAACTTTGGCTCACCTTCCTACAACACAGCTCCTGAGAAAGAATGGCATATGGGAAGAGGGAATTACGATGGTGATGTGAGTTATCTCATTCATTCCCAAAGTCTTCATTGGATGCCTGCCATATACAACTGTCCACAGTCTCCACGCTGGTATTGGAGCAACTGCACTCTACTGGGAAAAACCAGCGTCGGGCTAACTAGCTTTACTTTAAATTCACAAACCTTGGGTTTGTGGTTTTATGTCACAAACCTTAAATTGGCAGTGGTAACGTCCTGGAAGTTCTTCCATATTTCCTTAGTGTATTTACCTTTCCACTCACAGCAACGTCTATTTCATGCCGCCTTCTCTCTCCTCAAACCCCCAGCCCACCTCGGCTGACTTACCTTCACAGTTAACACAAGACATCTCAATCTCTTGCTTCCACACCTATACAACTTACACGCATCCTTCCTCACCTCCTCCTGTTCCGTCTTACTGTTATGGTTGTGCTGTCTCGTCAGCTCCAACTCATGCGACCTTAATGTGTAACAAAACAAAACGTTGCCTGCTCCGGCACCATCTTCTTAATCCTCGGTATGTTTGAGTCCATTGTTGTGTCAATCTATATCATTAAGGGTTTCCCTCGTTTTCACTGGCCCTTTTTACCAAACACGATGTCCTTTTCTAGGGAGTGGTCTTTCCTGATGACGTGTCCAAAGTGTAAATGAGTTGAAGTCTCACCATTCTCACTTCTAAGGAACATTCTGGTTGTATTTCTTCTAAGACTGATTTGTTCATTGTTTTGGCAGTCCAAGGTATAGTCCATATTCTTCACCAACAGCGCAGTTCAAATGCATCAGTTCTTCTGTCTTTCTTTCTCATTGTCTGTGATCCATAGAATTTTCATTGGCTAATTTCCAGAAGTAAATGGCCATGCCTTTCTTGCTAGTCTGTCTTAGTCTGGAAGCTTCTCTGAAATCTATCTACCGTGGGGGACCCTGCTGGTATTTGAGGTGGCCTAGCTTCCAGCATCACAGCAACACATAAGCCACCACACGTCAACAAACTGACAGATGGGTGGTGGCCTGTTAAAGCTTACCTGAGGCTTAACTATCCATCAACATCTGATTCTACTCTCTCCCGCTTCCTGAAATCCTCACTTCTTCAATTTGTCCCCCTCTCTCCTGACTGACTCCTTCACATCAGTATTTAAACTTGCATACGTCTCTTCTATTGTGGTTTCAAAAATCATTTTTTCAGCGTCATCCTATGTCTCTTCCACTACACAACCAAATTTCTCTACTCTGTTTCCACTTCCTCATCTCCCACTCATTTTGCAATCCACTATTCTTCGGCTTCTATTCCCTCCACTTTACTGAACTATTCTTGCTAAATTATTACTAGCTGCATCATTATTGGTATGCCCAATGGGCCCCTTTGAGTCACTATCTTTTTTATTCTCTCTGCAGTGCTTGAAGTGGTTGACCACTCTGTCCTTCTGGAAATACTGACTTTTTTGGCTTTGGGATGCCACACCCCTGATTTTCCTCTTAGTCCACTATTGTGGTCTGTTTTTCCTATGCTATTTCCATAGATAACTGGTTTCCTGAGAATTTTATCCTAGGCCCTTATCTCTTTACAATCCTGTCAACAGATCTAGATTTTTTACTACCCAAACACAGGAAAGCGAGGACACACACCTACCTCACCTTGATAAAGCACTCTTGGAACCCACCTGTCTGGGCCCTCACACAACTCTCACCCATGGTTTCTGACTGTTACAGGTATGATAGGAACAAGCTGTCCCTAAAGGAGATCAGGAATGTGCAGTATGTTTCCTGCATGAATCCCACCGCAGGCAGCTTCACCATCAACCCACGGCTCCAGGTAAGGGAGGAGCCAGGGCACCTGGGTCCTCAATAGAACCTTACTAGGACTGATGATACTTGAGTTAAGCAATAATTAGCCCTCACTCTACCTAGCCTCTCAACATGGTAAATCATACAGGATGCTGACTTACGTTTCTAGGGGGACAGAGATACTTCTAGACCCAGAGCAATGAAGCCTTTAGAGCTGGAAGAGGTCATAGAGGTCATAAGACTCAACTCCCTCATTTTTCAGTTGAAGGAACTTCAGAGAGATGAAATCACATCCCAAGGTCATGTGGATGCTAAGTATCAAATGTGGACTTGGGCTCAGATTCTCTTCCTCCTACTCCATGCTGCCAACTTTGGCCAAGGGTCCAAAGCCCATATTCTTCCAGATTGTGGGTTCAAACTAAGTTTGAACGTAGTGTGAGAAATGTGACCAGAATGTAGAACCCAAAGCCCTCAAATGTTCCCAGTGTCTGTTTCTCACAAGAATTCTTGATTATTTTATCCAAATCTAGCAAAAGTGATTTTTGTTCCAAGAAAAAGAATGTCTAGTTCATGGTCTCTCCCACATGCCTTTGTTCCCTTGTGCAGCGTCACTTCAGCGTGTTTGTGCTCTCCTTTCCGGGAGCAGATGCCCTGTCCTCCATCTACAGCACCATCCTGATTCAGCATCTGAAGCTTGGAAACTTCCCAGCATCGCTGCAGAAATCTGTTCCCCAGCTGATCAATCTGGCCCTCACCTTCCACCAGAAAATTTCCACCACATTCCTACCCACCGTAATCAAATTTCACTACATCTTCAATCTCAGAGATTTTGCCAACATTTTCCAGGTGAGCCCATCTGCTCTGAGACACCTTAGAAGGCTTAATTATCCAAACCCTCCCATTCTCAATAAAATAATATTTAATGGCAAACTCTTAGCACGAAGTCACAATTCATATGGAGTTCTGAACAGAAATAGGTAAAGAGAGTGTTGGGGGCACCATGAGGAGTGACTTCAGTAAATTAGAGTTCTGTTTACTGATTAAATTATTTCTCAGTAAATATAACGCATTCCTGAGGTGTTTCCTTTGGGCTGGAGAAGTCTCAGCATCTTGACTATGATGTTATATAATGATCCCAGAATGCCTGGGAAGGAAAATGGCACAAAGGAAAGAAAGCAATAACTATGGCACTCCCTGATGGTATGCCCAGTGTTCTTGAGATGAAAAAGAACATCCCCAAAGCATACAAGATAGCTCTGCTTCAGATAAGGGGACCCTCTTGCCCTGGACAGTTCCCAAGGTCACGTGGATACTAAGTATGAAATTTGGACTTGGATTCAGATTCTGATTCCAAGTTCAGCTCAGAAGAAGCCATGTTGGAACTCCTGAGAAACCATCTGCAACCACTGGGACATCCTCAGTCCTACAGATTCTAAGTTCTTTTCCACATTGTTTCAACTCCACATTGCACACTGATGGCCTGTCTCTACACTTTGTTTCCAGTTGCTTGAGCAACCCTGTTGAAATCTCCAGAGGTCAATCCGGTTTACGGTCTGAGCTTAGGGCCTCTCTTCCCCTTGGTCGGTACAGCCTTTTCACTTGTAGAGTTCATAGCTCTCCTACCCTGGACAAGAACGTGCAGAAACTACTTTTCCAAGAGACCTCTCTCCAAAATAGCACTAAGTCATTATTGAGGGAAATATGCCTTTTACACCAAGCAGAGTCACACCCGTATGGAAACGTCTAAGTGAAAGTGATCAGGGAGTGAGGACGTGACCTTCCAATAAAGCAGATATGTTGTTGTTAGCTGCTGTCGAGTCAGTCCCCAATTCATGGTGACCCCGCACACAATGGAAAGAAATACTGCCCAGTCCTGTGCCATACCCGTGATTGATTGAAGATTGAATAGTTGTGATCCCCATAGGGTTTTCATTGGCTTATTTTTGGAAGTAGATCACCAGGCCTTTCTTCCTAACCCATCTTAGTCTGGAAGCTCTGCTGAAACCCCTTCAGCATTACAGCAAGATGCAGTCCTCCACTGACAGACAGGTGGTGGCTGTGCTTGAGGTTCATTGGCCAGGAATCAAACCTGGGTCTCCAGCTGGAAGACGAGAATTCTACCTATGAACCACGAATGCCCCCAGAACAGACAATTCTGACGAGTCAGTTCGGACTCACAGCAACCCTTTAGGGCAGAGTAGAACTGTCCCATAGGGTTTCCAAGGCTGTAATCTTTATGGAAGCAGGCTGCCACATCTTTCTCCTACAGAGCCGCCGGTGGGTTCAAACTGCTGACTTTTTGGTTAGCAGCCGAGCACTGTAACCACTGCATCACAAGGGCTCCTTTTGGAATAGGCATAGTTGTAATTAATTCCCCCAGGTAACTGCCTATGCAGGTAAGACTCTAGGGAACCTCAGACCAGCAAATATCCAGACCCTGTGGACATGACCAGCATGTTCCAGCCAGGACTCTGGCGGAAACTTATCAAAACCTAGTTCAGAGATCCAAGAGCTACGCTCCAGAGGGGCTTAGCCTGAAGGTGGAGCCACTGAGTCCCACGTGACATCTAAGCTGGCTCACAACATCACTCCTGAATCAGATACAGCTCCCAAACATTAACTCATTTTAAAAACGAGGAAACAGAGACCATAGAGATTATATAGATTTGCCTAAGAGCACAGAGCCAGCCACTGAAAGAACTGAAGCTAGAATCTAGGTCTTCAGCTTCTGACCTGGTCACCCTTTCCAGCACACCATTCTGTCGGATGGACAGAAAAAGTATCTGAGGGTTGAGGCAGCAAGAGAGACTCATCTCAAAGCCGTATGGCCCCACCTGTGTGGCCTCAGGCCTGGAGAAGGGCCAAGTTTGTGCTTACCCATTATTAGCTCCCACTTATTAGACCTTCTACCACCTGCCTGTCAGTGTGTGGTACTGGGGTGGCTTGCATATTGCTATAATGCTGGAAGCTACACCACTGGGGTTTCAAACACCAGCAGGGTCAACCATGGTGGACAGGTTTCAGTGAAGCTTCCAGACTAAGACAGACTAGGAAGAAAAAAGGCATGGCAATCTACTTCCAAAAATCAACCAACAAAAACCCTATGGATCACAGCTTAATACTGCCCAATACAGTGCAGGAAGAAGGGCCTCTAGATTGAAACACTCAGAATACACAGTGGCCACCGTCATGGAGTTGAGCACACCAGTGGTCATGAAGATGGTGCAGTGCTGGACAATGTTCTGTTCTGTTGTATGTGGAGTCACCATGAGTTGGAGCTGACTCGACAACATCTAACAACAAGTGAACATTAATTGAGAAAGACCTTGGATATCACAGTCAAGCCTTAGGTGAAGGATTTTTTGCCTTACATCTCTCTCTTAAATCCCATGCAACACTATGAGGTAGGGGTGTTGCCATCCACATTTTGCAAATGAAAAATAGAGTTAAAGTTCTTTGGTCAAATTCTCATTGCTCATAAGAGCAGAACTAAAGGGAGAAGAGTGGGTTAAGCCCCAGAAGCAGCCAAGTCCAAGCTCCTGCCTAAACATACACCTTGTCACCTGTACAACCTGATATTAATACTCACAACAATCCTTTGGGATAGACATTATTATCCCAGTTTAACAGATGCACAGAGAAGTTACCAGCTAGTAGGTGACAGCATGAATGGTCAGGGAGATAGAAAAGTCATAAATGGTGTTAGTCACGTTAACAAGTACTCCAGCCTGGTGGAAGCGGAAAGTAATATGGAGGGATTTGGTGAGAGATAAGATTGGGAAGATAATTTGAGACCAGAGTGAACTTGGTAAACAGTTTGCTTTAGTCCACAAGAGCTAGCTCTACTGAGCTCTATACTAAGCTCTTTACATGTACTAAGTCATTTGATCCTCACAATGCTTTAAGGTAAGTACTCATTATCTCCAATTTAAAAAACTAGTTGCCGTCGAGTTGATTTGGACTCAGAGGGGCCCCATGTGTGTCAGAGTAGAACCGTGATCCATAGGGTTTTCTCTTTTTAATATTTTATTGTGTTTTTGGTGGAAGTTTACATAGCAAGTTAGGTTCCCGTTTGACAGTTTCCACACAAATTGATCAATGACATTAATTACATTTTTCATGTTGTGTCAACATTCTCTTTAATTGTGTTCCAGTTGTTCCATTTCCCATACTCTAGTTTCCCTGCCTCCTAATCTTCTCATCTTTGCTTTGGAGTAAATGTTGACCTTTTGAACTCATATAGATGATTTTTTAGTAGAGCACCAATCCAAAGGGTAATATCCTTTATTTTGTGTGTCACTCTGCCTTTCTGCTAAAAGGTAATCTTGGGGTAGTTTTGGTTCAAAGTTTAAGGAGCATTTCAGGGTGATAGTCTCAGGGAGTTCTCTGGCCTCAGTTCATCCAGTTAGTCTGGACTTTTTTAAGAACCTGAGTTTTGATCTGCATTTTTCTCCCATTCTACCTGGAATCATCTACTATGCCACTGGCCAAATCAGTCAGTGGTGGTAGCTGGGTGCCATCTAGTTCTTCTGGTCTCAGGATGGTTGAGGTCATGGCTGATGTAGGCTATCAGCCTTGTAGACTTGTTTCTTCTCTGTGATTTTGGTTACCTTCTTAACTCTTTTGCTCTCGACAAGTAGAAACCAATAGTTGTATCTTAGATGGTTGCTCGCAAGCTTTTAAGACCCGAGATGCTACTAACTTCACTAGGATGCAACATGACCTTTGTGAGCTGTATTATGCCAATTGACTGAGTTGTCCCATGAGATCATGGTCCTAAGCTTTCAAACCTAGAAAACCAATCTCAGAAGGTATTTGGTCATGTCTGAGTTGTGTAGTTGTGTCTTCAGTGAACATATGTGCCTGCCTGTACATATCTGTATTTACAGGTACATATAGATACTTCTCATTCCAACTCATAGCAACCCTGTAGGACAGAGTAGAATTGCTCCATAGGTTTTCTAAAGCTATAATTTTTACCGAAGCAGGTTGCCACATCTCTCTCCCTTGGAGCAGCTTGTGGGTCTGAACTGCCAACCTTTCAGTTAAGAGCTGAGCATTTAGCCACGATGGAGTTTTTGTTTTTGGTTATAGATACTTCTTATCTGTTCTCACATATGAATACACCTGTACCTACTCATTTATATATATGCCTATACCCATCCATATGTGATTCTATACACGTTTTTTTATGTTCTTTGTTGGAGTTGTTACCCTCTTATATATGTCAAATTCTTTGGTACAGGCACCCTTTTTTCATGAGCACTTCCTAGCAGCACCATTTACTTTGATCATGCTGTGTTCACTACACCTACGTTTGGTGCCACCTTTCCCAACACCAGCAATAAAGAGTATCTACAATCTAGAGCATGCTTCCCCATCCTTCCCCTCCTTCCCTGGTAACTACCACTGAACACTGGTCTCTTTATATATGTCTCTTCTTGTTTTCTTATAAAAGAGGGATCATACAATATTTATCCTTTTGTGCTTGACTTAGGTCCATGTTATTTTTAACGGACTCATCATTGTTCTTTAGGGTGGCATAGTATTCCACTGTGTGTACGTACCACATTTTGCTTAACCATTCATTTGCTGAGGGGTCCCTAGGGTTTTCAATGGCTGATTTTTTAGAAGTTGGTCACAAGCCTTTCCTCTGAGGCCCCTCTAGGCGGACTCAAATTTTCAATTTTTCAGTTTGCAGCTGAGTGTGTTAACTGTTTGCATCACCATGGACACCCATCTCCAATTTAGAGATGACAAAACTGAGCACAAACAAATTGAGTACATTGACTGAGATTGCATAACTGGTAAGCAACAGTGTTGAGATTCAAAGCTAGAAGGTCCAGCCCCAGAGTCCACACTGTGTAAGTAACTACCAAAAAATGAACAAACAAACCAGTTGCTGTGGAGTCGATTCCAATTCATGATGACCCTGTGTCTGTCAGAGTAGAAGTGTGCTCCATAGGATTTTCAGTGGCTGATTTTTCGGAAATAAATCTCCAGGCCTTTCTTCCAAGTGCGTGTGGGTGGACTCAAACCTCCAACTGTTCAGTTAGCAGCTGAGCATGTTAACCATTTGCATTACCCAGGGGTTTTCTATTCCAACCTTGTTTTAGTGGTAACTGGTACAGTGGTAAAGAAGAACCAGATAGGGCAGATATTGGAGCAGGGATCAAGAGTCTTGGTCCCCTAGCCTGCTTCTTTGCCTGACTTAGGCAGCCTGAGTGCAACCCCTGGGCACTTTATCTCATCCAGTCCTCTTTTCAGCCTGCCAGCTGTCAAAAGTCTGCCACTGGTGTGGGAGGGAGGGCACACCACCTAAAGCTGCCTGCCTCCCTTCTACCTACAAGGCAGAGTATCTAAAACACAGCCCCCTGCAGTCCTCCTCCAGAGGGGAGTTTCAAGCTTACAGTTGGGCCGCAAGCTCTCCCTGTCTGCCTCCTACCTCCCTCCCTGCCTGCCAGCTTGTCTAAAGGCCTGATGGAAGAGATTAAAGTGATGGTCAGATGCCCACTGGGAGACAGGCACTGTCTAATGAACACTATTCTCTTCCTCCATCCAGCTTGAACCAAAGCTCAATATTGCAGATCTCTTCACTTTCCTCACTCTGACTAGTCGGAACAGAATTTGATAGTGCTCTGTGTAGCAGAAATCATTAACTATTTCCTTCTCAGTGATACCCATAACTATCTAAAACTGTACAAAGTATGCCCTTGATATGCTCACATTTACTCAGCCCTTGATTTCCAGTAAGCTTGAGTGTTTGGCTATAAAAGAGTTTATAAATGTCACTGTAAAACATGAAATCTTAGAAAGCAGCAGCCTGGCTGGT